>CM024595.1:29578158-30925672 GCA_014182565.1 Eucalyptus marginata | reverse complement strand
GAAAATATAATCCTGATGGTTCTATTGATAAATATAAAGCAAGATTAGTTGCAAAAGGTTTTAATAAAAACAAAATGTTGATTATTTTGACACTTTTGCTCCGATTTAAGAATTTCATCAATTCGTGTTTTAATTGCTTTGGCTTCTATTTACAAACTTGTTGTTCACCAAATGGATGTTAAAACAACCTTTTTAAATGGTGATTTGGAAGAGGAAATTTACATGGTACAACCTGAGGGCTGTATTTTTCCTGGCCAAGAGAACAAAGTTTGTAAACTTGTTAAAAAATCCTTATACGGCTTAAAGCAAGCGCCAAAACAATGGCATGAGAAATTTGATGATATTATAGTTAATAATGGATTTTTCTCTATTGGAGTAGATAAACGTGTATACACAAAAACTGTTGATGGTGAATCTATAATTATTAGCTTATATGTTGATGACATGCTTATTTTTGGTACGTGTATTGATGTTGTGAATGAAACAAAATGTATATGAAGGACATGGGGAAGCTAATATTATTTTGGGTGTTAGAATCGTAAAGAGTGATAGTGGCCTAATGCTTACTCAAGCGCATTATGTGGAGAGGCTACTTAAAAAATATGATCACTTTGATGTCAAACCTGTGAATACTCTTTATGATTCTAATTCCACTTAGTAAAAAATAAAAGTGATGGTGTGGCTCAGTCTAAGTATGCTCAAATTATTGGGAGTTTGATGCATTTGATGAATTATACTCTACCTGATATAGCTTATGCTATATGTAGATTGAGCAGATATACACAAAATACCAATGATGATCATTGGATTGCCTTGAGTAGATTAATGAAATATTTGAGAGGAACCATGAATTATGGTATTTTATATAGTGGATTTCCCGCTATATTAGAAGGATAAAGTGATGCTAATTGGATTTTGGATTCAGATGAGACAAAATCCACTAATGGATATGTGTTCACTCTTGGTGGAGGTGCTGTAACTTAGAAGTCAGCCAAACAAACAATATTTGCTAAATCCACCATGGAGTCAGAGTTTGTGGCTCTAGAATTGGCTGACAATGAGGCTGAGTGGTTAAGGAACATCTTAACGGATATTCTTGTGAGAATGAAACCGACACAATCTGTGTCTATGCACTGTGATTGCCAAGCGGCAATAGCCATTGCAAAGAATACAACTTTCAATGGTAAAAAAAGACACATCTGATTGAGACATGATGTAGTAAAGTAGCTGATTAAAGATGGAATTATATCCATCGATTTTGTAAAGTCAGAAGTGAATTTTGCCGATCCTTTGACTAAACTTGTGGGAAGAAAATTAATTTATGACACATCGAGGGGAATGGGACTTAAGCCAATTGAGGAAAACCAACAATGATGGTAACCCAACCTATGTGATTGGCGATCCCATGAATTAGGTTCATATGGGTAATAACAAGTCACTTGTTGTTCTAGTGATGCACTATTAAAAATTATTGTCCATCCCAAGATGAGAATGGTGCAAAACTGCAAGGAAAAAGAGGTTGAGCTAAGCTCTTAATGAAATTCCATAGCCATTATTGGTGGTGTATTAAGCTGCGGAATACACTTGATGGAATCACCTATATAAGTGTGGAGTGGGGCCGCTCCTATGAGAATTTTTGGCAAAAATCTCTAAAGCACTTATGAATAAACCAAGCACGCGCATGGCCTATTAGCCCAAAACTGCGTTGAACAACAAAGTCTGTGGGAGTATAATGTGATTGATGACAATTATAATTCACAAAAGAATTTTTTGGTTCATAGAAGTTTCAAACTTCACCATTAATTTCATGAATTATATTTCATTTTGTCTAGGGCTGGTTCATAGCCTAACAAGCACTAGTTCCGATGCATTACACTCAATATCCCAAAGCATCATTATTAATTTTTTATTTTCAAAATCTTTTGAAATATGTGGGGATTGTTGGATATTTCAATAATATTTTGAAATATTTACAATAATAGCTTCCCGATAAAAGTTATGACCGTGATTGAAGACCATCCTTATTTTTAACAGTCACATAATGGTTTCTTAATGATAATATAACAGCTTTCCAATCATTTTGTAACGTTTAATTTATTTATCAAATAAATCCTTCATTATTTTACAACGGCTCTTTTAACGATTCTATTTTGTCTGAATATAAAAATAAAATCTCATAAGACAATCTGGAAAATATACATCGAATGAAACAGAGAATATTCTTTCTTTTAAAAATCTTTTGTTCACACCTAAATTTTGGCGATTTAGTTTATTTATTTTATTGCATGGAAAATTAGGGGTTAATTTTATTAATTTCATAGCATATAGATTTAGGTTGCATTTATTTTTGATTTGCATTTTTTGCTTTTTATTGAATTGGTGGCGGATGGATTCAAATTAGTTGGCCAAACCTATTTTTAAATGATCAGAAATTATCTTGTGAGAAATTAGAATTTCGAAATTTTTCCGAGATATGATGAATTTTTGGTAGATATGACGAAATATTGCGTTTTGGCTTTCTAGGATTTGGAATTAAAGAATAATCTTATTAAAATCTTGAATCGTTATCAATAGGTGAAAAATTTGTGAAAAATGTTGCGGATGTTGATTTTGATGAAGAAATTGAAATCTTAATTTTTTTTCCCTTATAAAAGGCTGTACTTGCATATAGTTTGGGGGTTCTTTGGCTTGATTGAAGAAAAAATTACCTTAAGTTTCTTTAGGGTTTGGAGAGGGCCACATATATTGATACATACGGCCACACAAGGGGCTCTTTCGATCACTTCGTTGGGGGGTTTTTCTTTTGGATTTTCGAGTGGGTTCTTTTGGTGTTTCAAAGTCAACAAGGTGGGTCTTCTACTGTTGTTGCTGAAAGAGGGTTCGTTCGAAAAAATCAACACAAAAAAAGAGAAAACTTTTCTTGCTTTCTTTCGTTGGGGGCTCTACATATGAGATTCAAGGTTGAAAGCAAAGGGTCTTCATGCTGTGCGTATGTCGAGGGACAAAGTGGAAAGGTCTTGCAGATAGAGCAGAACAAATCGTGAGTGTGGAGGCTTGAGTAATATTTACGGCCAAAACAAAGAGAACACATGTTCTCTACAACGAAGGAGATGGCAACTTTCTGAGCACGTGGATTGGAAAAAGAGAAGGCTCATGGAATTTCACCACGTATCTTCCTCAGTATGTATTTCTCGTAGCGTGTCCAACGAACGGTGATGAGATCCGAGCCATCGCATGAACGGCCCATCCATCACTCGCCAATTGCAAGTCGTAAATTCGGAAGCCGAAATTCGAAATAGGTAAAAATTTTGTATATTTTGATTTCCGAAAATTTTGTTTCCTTATTTGATATGTTCGTTGATGCACATAATGAAAATTCTCGATATGCTGAGATATCCGTAGTCTCGAGTAGTCTTATAAGTTGGGAAATTTTCCCAATTTCATAATATGCATATGATTGACAGTTTGATTTTCGCGCCTGAAATCTAACTCGCAATCGCACGGAAAAATCGCCAATCCGATCTCACGCGCGAGATTTGATTTGTGATTTTGTTTAAATTTGGTCAATCCGATCTCATGCGCGAGATATGGTTCGTCAATTTTTTTTTTTTTTAATGGTTATCGATCTTATCTTGCTTGATTTGCTATCGTGTGGTTTGAGTCGATCTTGTTTTCATAAAAAGAAAAAGAAATCCAAAAAAATTTTGAATTAGGATTAGGTTTGTTTTGGAATATCTCTAGTCTAAGGATTATCTTGCATATTTAGAATTGCAATCTCATTTCCAATTTTTAAATAAAAATAAAAAAATGCATTCGTTTAGGATGTTAGTTTTTTTTTATTATTTAAATTGCACGTTTAATTATTTGGCAATTTTAAATTTCGAATTTTATTAAAAAAAAAAAAAAAATCATCATGCATATATCATTTAGAATTAAGGCATTATTTGCACGTCATTGCATATTAGATTGATTGCATGTTTGATTTTATTTAGATAGATCTTTTGAGATAGATTGCATTATAGATTAGAAACTTTCAAGTTAAGATAACATCCTAATTTAAATTAAGATTTGACCTAGCCCAATTCTTAATGTAAGTTGGACAGAATCTTAATCTAGATAGTTATTTTTGCATTTTTCTTAATTTCGAATTTCATGAAAAATCCAAAAAAATTGTCTTAGAGTAAATTCATTTCATTCTCTAGGATAGAATTGCATGTTTTTAAGGAAAGTAGAAATGTCATGTGCACGTCATATAGAAGTAGATTCATTTAGCTATTATTGCTAGGTCCATTTAGTTAAAAAGTGTCCGTCATTAGAATTAGGTCATTCGGTCATATTGCCATATCATTTAATGTTAGATTAGTAGCATGCATTGCATAAGACATTTTTTTTTCATTAAACAAGAGAAAATTCTGAAAAAAGAAATTGCGTGTTAATTAGAAATCATATCTAGGATTGTTGATGTGAATTCTGATTTAACATTGCAGATGCTTTCGTTGCTTTGGGGTGAGTTTTTGCAATTTATTTATTATTTTACTTGGGTGTTTAATTGGTGGTTTGCACACTCGCATGGTGACATCACATGTTAGAAAGATAAATTAAAATCAATTCAAGCTGCTTGCCAAATATTTTTCAAAAAAAAAGAAAGGTACCGAAAGGGCGTTAGAGAAATCTAACGTAATCAAGTCCTAATTCACAAATCTCTAGTTCGTAGAAGTAAAATGATTCTCCCATTATTTTACTTAGGTGTCTAATCGACCTACCATAAACTGATTAGTGGCAACTCCTAATTAAAATTCAATTGCATGTTAAGAATTTGAACATAAATCGTGAATTGGTATGGGCTTGGGAGAGCCCGAGTTAAGTCTAGGCTTAGTAATCCATTAGCCTAATTTTAGGTGATGCACCCGAAATTTTGGTCGCGACATCTTTCATTTCCTTTTCCTTGCTAGGTTATACACAACGTTATTTTTGTTCCTCTATAGAAGAAGGTCTGTTGTATCTTGGGAGGATAGCCATCAGAAGCTTATCGCACCGAGTTTCACACTCCGAGGGGCGGAATTATCCTTAAGGACAGTGCTTATGCTTGCATGCCTTAGACAAATTTATTTATTCTCTTTAGCTTCTTCTTCCAACACCTCCACCTCTTCTCCTCCCTATAGCCCTTCGCCCCCAAGCCGTCGTTCGACCGCCTCCTGGTCAATAGCTTCGACGCCGAGCAAATCTGGTAGTAGATCGACCTCCAGTAGTAGTCGCTGCTGTCGGGCCTGCGGTGTGAGTTGCGGCGGTTTGAGAAGAACCCGGCCGAAATCTCGGAACTTTTTAGGGACGGCGAGGCTCCAGAGGGAAAAGGCAAGGGAGGGGGTGAGGGTGTTAAGGAGAGGGAATGTGC
Organism: Eucalyptus marginata; assembly: GCA_014182565.1. Classification (NCBI taxonomy): domain Eukaryota; kingdom Viridiplantae; phylum Streptophyta; class Magnoliopsida; order Myrtales; family Myrtaceae; genus Eucalyptus; species Eucalyptus marginata. The sequence goes on along the minus strand of CM024595.1, from coordinate 30,920,280 downwards.
TGGCACTTACTAGTAGGGAGCTACTCGGTGTTTTAGTGTTTGTATTCATTGTCCATGCCTGCTCATTTCTTATTTTATTCTGTGGTAGGCAGAATTCTTGTCTCATCTTAGATTACTTTTGCACTGATACTTATTTTTCACTAATGTGTAGACATGTTTTAGGTGATAACAATGCTGAAGTGGGGGGCTCCGGCGGTGGGTTGCTGAGCCAGTCTCTCCCGAGATTTACATCTAAATAGTGGCTTGCAACGACATTCCAACGGTGCCACCGGGCATCGGAGGGCGATGTGACCCCGAAGGCGTCTCCGGCGGTTCCTCGGTCACCCAAAAAAGAAAAAAATCTGAGTGCAGATGGATAAGAATCTCCCATTGGTTGATTATAGGTGGTCCACAGTTGGTCCAAGGAAGTCTTTGTTTAGTTTGTGGTAAGAAGCATCTTCCCCTCGTTACTGGTCAGATGTAATCTGAAGTTTTCCAGCATGATAGGAATTTTGGTTTTAGATGGAATGTAAAGTTTCAGAAACAAGTGTTCTTCCCTCCGCTGAACTGGGAACAAAAGTATAGGAGTTTCAGAAATTAAATGTTACCATCTCATGTTAATGGCTCTTTTGTTGTGGTACTCCAGGAGGTACTCAAGAGTGAGCAAGTGGACCCTTGGTTTGTCTGGTGGTAAAGACTTAATAGCCGTCATACGAGCCTCTGGTGCTATAAGTCGCGTGAAAAGTCCAACAAGCCTTCCTAGTTCTTCCGGTATAATAGCAGAGCAAATCATTGAAAAATTCGGGTTGTGAGAGGTGAGATTTCTTTGCCAGCTCAGAATATAGTTATAAGCATACTTGGTGGCATTTGTTTCTTTGGCATAGCATTGCCAAAGCCCTGTTGTTGTCACTTTCATAGTTATGGTTATGCAGTGGCATTCTGTTTGCTTAGTTATGAAGCGTTGTTTTAGTAATAAGCTGGAGCAACTTATGAAGAAGATACAAGTGTCTAGTAGAGTCACTGCATTTCTTGTGTGCGGAATCTCTAGTGTTGCCATCTCCTGCTATATTTGGCAGTTTTCCTGCATAGAGTGAGCAAATACGTCCTGATGCTTAAGTGCATCAAATGATGTATAATTAAAGTTCTAGCATCTCTTGTTCCATTAAGTATCAGATCAAACTCTAATTGTACTGTCGAAATGTTATATTATTCTACTGTTGAAATGTTTTATATGATTTTGGATTTTCGTTTTTTCTGCTTCAATAATTTTAGTAAATTTTGGGTAAGCGGAGGTGGATGCAAGCAAATTTAGGGGCGAAGTACATTGTTCCCTTCGTTAGTCCACGTGCAGTTAGAAAATAAGAAATGGTCAATCTTTTAGATAAAAGCCAATTCGAAAGGTTCTCCCTCTAAAGCATAGGCGGATGGCTCATCTCAAAGTGTTCCCATGAAAATTATCAATCATTGCATCTTCTTTTTCATCTCATGTGTTCTTAAACATTATATTTTTCCTTTCTGTAGAGTCAAAAAAATTTAAAGCTGCTATCTGATAACTCTATAAAAATAGAGTTATTTTACCTATTTTAGGAAACAATTAATGCAATATCTATGAGAAAATATTTGGATTTCCTTCTGATTATTTGAATTTTCATTGTTTATGCAGAATAATGAAATATGGAGAAGATAAGGAAAAGAATGGCAAAAATCAAGAATTCAAATAAAAAACAGTAGAAGATGGATATCAAATCAGAGAATCATTAATTTTGTTCCCTAATGTTATCTGCAAGTGTTGAGAGATAGATATCTTGGATATATCTTATAAATAGGAGAACATTGAGAGCGTGAGAGGGCAGCTAGGTTTTTGTTAGATCGTTTTTTCATTCTTCTGAGAGTTTTTCAAGTATTTTGAAGAGAAGATAAAAGTTGTGACATAATTCTTGTTCTTTGATTCAAGATATTGAGTTTAATTTATATTTTTATTTATTCATCTGCTATGTTCTAATTTTCTTTTGTTAGGGCTACGATGTAGCCTAACCATGATGATGTGAATTTCATGATTTTTATGTTTTGCAATTGATTTCATTCATGTGAGTTATATATTATTGTGCATAATGCTTTTTAGTGACTGGCCACCACTTGAATGATCTGATATGCATGTTTGAGACTGATAAGTGATAATATGCAATTGCTCATTATAATAAATAACCATGAATTAAACGTGGATAGAGATATACCACGTTATTTGTATAGCTTTCGGTGATAAGGTGATTCCAAAAGACTCATTGTAAGCCAGGAATATTCATAATTTTTAATGCACTTATATTTATTTTAATTCACATAGAGATATAGTGGATTAATAAACTGAGTAGGTTTGTTATACTTAGAGATATGATAGTAAATAGATTAGGAAATTCCGCTATCACATGTTTGATATTGTTCTTGTACCCACAACAATCTAAAATTCATATCTAGTGGTTATGGTGAAATTGGATGCTCTAACTTATTTATCTTATTAATTTACTACATTTAGTCTCCAAATTTTGTTTTTAATTTATTCTCAATTATATTTTGATTTGTTAGATAAATTTTAGAATTAATCTATTTTAGTATTTAATTAGTTTATTAATCATCGATCTCCATGGGACAATACTATTTCTTATCATTATATTATTTGTTCGACACGTTCATTTGTGTTTATAATTTTACGAACACTATCATCCGAATCGACAGCCCTGGTGGTGATGCTCTAGCCTCGGACTTGTAAGTGCTGCTGTATATCACTTGAACATTGTCCAACTGTCTTTTCTGGTGAGCCACTCTTGATACTTTTGAACATAAAAGCATATACTAGTGAGAAATCAAGCAATTCGAACGTCTTAGTTTTCTACGGATGTGGTTGTTATTAGTTGTGATAATAATATCTTGCTATCACTGTGGTGTTTTTAGTTTAATAGGGGGATGTGTAGAACAAGACTTAAAAGTTTTGGCCCTGGTTAATTAAGTAGTTAATTTTTCTTTTTGATCAATTGAGGACTTTAGATCTTATAGATGCCCTAATTTGGTCTTGAGCTTGTCGTCGATTCATTTCTAGTGCCAAAGTTCCAGCATGGCTCCAACGTGGAGTTCTTTGGTCATTGGGCTTGTATGAAATCCAACACCTGGATTCCATCAATGGTGAGTTTAAGACTAATCGGAGCCTCTTTAAAAATCTCAAGTTCTCAATGACTATCAGTCAAAACAAACTCTAGTTTCTGCACTTATCCTTTTTAATAGGCTATATCAAAATGTTCTTTTGCCAAGGAAGTTCTATAGTCGTGTCATGTAAAAGCTTTTCTTCTCGATCTGGAATCAGAGTAATTGTCATTGCAAAGTCATGCGCTTTTGACATGGTTGACAATGTGCCATAAGATTAAAAAAATTCTCATCTCTCTCTAGTACCTCCACTTGCATAGTTGGAATTTGAAGCTGGTGGGATAGCTGATGCATTTGGTAGTAGTAAAGTCTTGCCCAAAGTGATTTGCCCTGTCATATCCATGCAGTGGAAAATCTCATCTTTAACTGTCATATTGAACGTTTTACTCTTTCTTTCCACTTTCTTTTCTGACGGTAGCTTAATTGGGGTTTCATGATGCTTATGACGAGCAGAATGTGGAGGGAGATTAGGCAATTGGCTGCATCAAAGCCTGTTATTGCATCAATGGTTGATGTAGCAGCTAGTGGAGGATATTACATGGCAATGGGAACACCAACCCTTGTTGCAGAAAGACTTACCTTAACTGGCTCTATTGGAGTCGTTTCAGGTGAACCCAGTGTCTCTTTGTATTCTCGTACCTTGCAATAGTGGTTGTGCTACTGCTTTTCCTTTGGATTTTCAGAGCTTCATGGAGATTCTAACGTGGTTGAGTGTGCCATTTTTCTCCTCTCAGGGAAGCTTAACCTGGGGAACTGTACGAAAAAACAGGCTTCAATAAGGAGATCATATCAAGGGGAAAATATGCTGAGCTCCTCGCAGCTGAGCAACGACCTTTTAGGTGAGATGCATTGTCGCACGATACTTTGAAGTGTAAATTAAGGAAGATATCTTGATATTGTACTGGGACATTTGAGTGCCGTCTTCATGTTTTGATTTTATGTGATGACACGTTCCAATGAAACCATTTCTCCTGCACTTTTTTCTGGCTTGTTCTGAATGATTGCAGGCCAGATAAGGCAGAGCTATTTGCCAAGATGGCAGATAATGCATACAAAATGTTTCGCGATAAGGCAGCTTTCTCGCGATCAATGCTGGTATGGAAGCAACATTTGGGGTTCATCTACATGCCCCACCCTTGATATACACCTGCTACTTAATGGAATTGTAATTGTTATAATTTCCCACAGGTTGATAAGATGGAGGAGGTTGCACAAGGGAGAGTGTGGACAGGCAACGATGCTGCTTCACGAGGTTTGGTTGATGCAATCGGTGGATTTTCCCGGGCTGTTGCGATTGCGAAACAGAAGGCCAATATACCCCAAACTAATAAGGTAGGTTGATTGTCATGAAGGTTTTCCTCTTTGCGCTTAGAAAAGGTTTACTGTTGATCTCAATAGTGTTTTTTTGAACATCTCTAACTAATTTGTTTTGTGACCGAGTAGATGCTGAGTCTGATCATTTATCTTGGGGCAGGTCACGCTCATCGAGCTGTTAAGGCCATCTCCTTCGCTCCCAGAAATATTGAGTGGGATAGGAGGCTCTCTTGTTGGGGTCGACACCGCGTTGAAGGAATTGCTTCGAGAATTGACGGAATATGTACGAGAGGCTAGAGGGCACTTCGTTTTCCAATCCTATCTTGGCCATGATAAAGGATTATCTGAGTTCTCTCTAGAGCATAAGCTCTGACCAGTCTCGCCATTCCACGAGAGTACACAGCATCACCGCGCAACGCAGCGGGGGGCGAGATGACATGACATTCCACCGAGGCTGCAGTCCTGTTGGCTGTGGTATAATTATAAGCCGGAGGTACGAGAATGTTCGCTCGTGTATTGGTCACGTGACACTTTTCTTTAGCTTTCCGCTTGCCACGTGGCGTGACATGTCCCGCGGCTAAGTTGCAGGTTATTCGGTTATTAACGTTAATGATGAGGTAACATTTAAAAAATCTTTTCACTAGAGAATATCATGCAGAAAATTTGGCCGATGTTCATGCTGAAAGGCGAAAGATGAGCTGAGATTATTTACACTGGGCAGAAAAGCCCCGCTCGCACGGACTCGCGGGAGGGGCTAGAAATTGCCCGCTCAAATATACGAATATGGTCATTTACTTTTTTTTTAATATCAATATTGAAATGTTGGTATACAGATTTGTATATATTTCTCCCGCAAATTTTCGACAAATTCTTTTGAAAGTAATTTATAAGTGAATGTTGTAGCAGACTCAGTTATATGATGTGTTTCATGAAAAAGTCAAATGAGTGCACCATCTCAAACATTTTAATTTTCAAAGATTAATAGTAGATACGAGCCTGTGCATTGATCTCAATGCTCTTCAAGAATCGGATTGGACCGAATTGATCTATTCTGAGTGATTTTTGGTTCTTGGTTGTTGGGAAGAAATTGGACCAAATCGGTGGAACTGATAGGCTATCTTTTTATTCAGTAAGAGCAAAAGGTTATGTGCGAGAGCAAGCTCTTCTTTTACTTCCTCTAATTAGTAATTTCATACTACATTAAAGAAGTTTCCGATTTATTTTAGAACTTTTGAAAATATAATAATTTTTTTTTTTTAAAAAAAAATAACATTGATGGTTCCTAGGACAACCCATTCAGCCTGGTCTAGTTCATGGGCGGACAATCAACTCCTGGTTCCCCCAAAGTGGGAACCAACCATGTTTAGCCCGATTCTTGGTTTTGAGGTGGAAATTGACTTACTTTGAGATTGGTCACTCTTACTTCACACACTCGCTATGGGTGTGCAAGGTCATTGAATTAGTGCGATCTATTAATTTGTTTCGGCAAAAAATGCATTCTATTTCTCAACACATATAATGAGTCATGGACGAGATAGCTCCTTCCTCCTCTTACTTTTTCTCAACCTCAATTGTCCTTTCAAATCGTAAAATTGAAGAAGTGAATCATTTTCACTCGACTTCTTCCTTAAATAGACACTAAACTGAGCATGTGTGCATTATGTTGCTAAAAAATCCATTTGTTCAAGCTCATGCATCGGGTTAATTGAATTTCACGGTAAATAATTTTTTTTTTTTTTAGTTTTTGTTTGCTTTGATTTAATTATCTTGATTCCAATGGGCTCCCTAGCTAAAATGCATTTACAATCCATTGTCAATGTGAAAATTTTTATCACGCACTTTCATTTAAGGAATAACTAGCTCTGATACTATGTGAAAAAGTCCAACTCAAAAGCTTAAGTCAATAGATGGAAGAAAAGCACATGAATATAAATAGAAATCGTTTACTCCATCCAACATGTCAAAGAGAATTAGCAAAAGCTATGTACAGTGACTTGCCAGGGAACTCAGTTTCGGACCGGTGCAGCAGTTTCTGTACGGGTTGACAATTTTTTCTTACTCTATTATTTGTTTGGTCGAGGGCTTCATGGACGGGCTAGGTAGGTACTAGGTGTGCCAGCACAATTCTAGAGTTTAGGACTAAATTGGACATATTATAGGGATCCTTCGGAACTCTTGTTTTTGTCAAAATACCTAACATAGCCAAGATTCTGAAGTATCAAAAACATGAAGCCGGCAACCGTAGATGCGAAAGTGATGATATCATGAGGCGTGTGAACACAAGGTATTCTTGTTATCATAGCGGATATGCATGCGAGAAGTTTCACATCAAGCAAGTGATATGACGTGGAATAATAAATATGTTCTAAGTTGGCCTATTATTCATTGACTTAAATTTTTGAGTGATTAGAGTCCAACTAGATTTATTAATGAGCTCGGACTTAGGCTTCATTTTAATAATCTCTCCGGGTAAAGGTGTCATACTCACGGGTGTGTTAGAACAAAATTGGAAACGATTCGAACCAATTTGAATTTTCGTACATTTTCGGTTCGGTTTGATTAATCGAACCAAATTGAAAATCGTCCCTCTTCTTAATATTGCAATTCAGATAATATCTCTAATTTTCTATTAAAAATCTCTTTTTAATATTTCCAAAAAGAAAACCGAATTTGCGAATATGCCAAACTTCCCATCTTCCTATGTAAGCAAAAACCCACATAGAATTTCAAAGGGCACATTATTATACTACGTTAAAGCCACTAATTTTGTTGGTTAAAGTGCACGCTTTGTCCTCTATGAGAGATCATTTTATGTTTCAATTGCACGACTGACGCAATGTAACCAATCAATGGCATAAGCTCGAGGGACATGAATCCCATCCGTTTTGCATTTGAACTTCAAGAATCTCAATCACTTCTTGATAAACTCTTTTCTCCACATGTTGCTGTCGCGTGGTGACCGCGCTGATTAAAAAATTGGAGACGACATCACTGCGTTCGCATCGCACGCATCTAAAACTCCCGATTCGGTGCGATGGGTGTGTATGGTGAGCCCGTCGTTACTCGTCACCAAAGGCGTGAGGCCCAACGACTTGAATGTACGTAACACGCGTCATGTGCTCCGCATTCCACTCCAGCAGCCACTCTCTTCCAGGTGATCGATGGCGCGACGCCTCTTCGTCGGTCGATGAGGTGAACTCAAAGGTGCCGCGACGGGCGATGCATCGGAGATCAAACAAACACGACCAGTGAGTCTCTCTGTCTCTCGCTCTATGTCCGCGTGCATGTGCTGCTTTCGAGTCGGCTTTTCGATGCGATTTGATGCGGAGATCATGCATGAGCCGACGGTGTGGTCCACGAAAGCTCTGGAAAGTATGTTGGGTTTTCGAATCGAGATGCAATAATAGGAGGTAGGAGGTACTGTCTCTGTCTACTCATTATCTTGAAATTTTTTGTGACCTTTTTGATCCGATGGTGCTATGTAGACAGCCCAGCGTTAAAGTGCGACCATTCCTTTCTTGGAAACGTGTCACTGCGTTCGCATCTCCTACGTAAGCAAAAACCCATATAGAATTTCAAAGGGCACATCATCATCATCATCATTATTATTATTATTATTATTATTATTATTATTATTATTATTATTATTTTATTTATTTTATTTTTTTAGATAGGAGGAAGCAGAAATAGAATGACAATGCGCCAGTAAACCCCTGGTGACGCTAGCGCAGGACCCACCACCACGGCGTCACGCTTAATACCACTAGCGATCACGCTGGGATTTGAATCCGTCCCCTTCGTGAGGGGGATGAAAGTCCAAGCCAACGCAGTCACCACATGGGGTGATAAGGGCACATTATTATACTATGTTAAAATCACTAATTTTACCCATCAAAGCGCACGCTTTGTCCTCTACGACAGATTATTTTATGTTCCGATCACATAGCTGACGCGATGTAACCAATCAATGGCACAGCTTGAGGGACATGAATTCCATCCGCTTTGCATTCAAACTTTGAGAATTTCAATCGCATCTTGATCAACTCTCTTCTCCACATGTCATTATCATGCGACGATTGCCCTGATTAAAAAATTTGGAGATGTCGTCACTGCGTTCGCATCTCGCACGCATCTAAATCTCCCGATTCGATGCGATGGGTGCATACGGCGAGCCCGTCGTTACTCGTCACCAAAGGCGTGAGGCCCAATGACTTGAATGTACGTAACACGCGTCATGTGCTCCGCATTCCCCTCCCTCCCCCGAAAGACAAGAAGAGCTCCTCTTCTCCACCTTCGCTCCAGCCACTCTCTTCCAGCTTCGGAGATTTCGGCATTCGATTGATGACGCGACGCCTCTTTGTCGGTCGATGAGGTGAACTCCAAGGTGCCGCGACGGTCGACGCATCGGAGATCGAACAAACACGACCAGTGAGTCTCTCTGTCCGCGTGCATGTGCTGCTTTCGAGTTGGCTTTTCGATGCGATTAGATGCGGAGATCATGCATGAGCCGACGGTGAAGTATGCATGTCGTAAGCTTTTGCCGATGTCCGCATTCGTTGCGAAATGCAATTTGCATTCACAGCGACGCTCCAAGTTGAACTTTACATATGGAACGTGTCGTAGCCGATAAGGGCGCATTTGGTAACGATTCTGTTCCCGGGAGTAGATTTTGATCAGAAATGATTTTTTTTTTTATTCTGTTCCCGGGAACAGATTCTAAATATTTTAAACCGTTTGGTAATTGTCCAAAATTTTTTATTCGGAATAGAATTGTGTTTGATCTTGTGCTCATTCATTCTGTTCCAAATCTATTTCTTTTAATTTTTAAATAATTTTTATACTTTTTTTTTCTCCTATTCTACTTCTTCTTCTTCAGGCCGGTTGGCCAGACGAGGGCCGGCGACCTCACCGAAGCGTCGCCGGCCCTCGGCGAGGCCAGCCCTCATCGGCCGAGCCTCGCCGGTGGCCAGGCCGGCCTCATCGGGGCTGGGCGAGGCCTGCCTGGCCACTGCGGTGTTGGGCGAGCCTCACTGGGGCTGGGTGAGCTAGGGCGAGCCTCGGTGAGTATGCGGGTCTTACCAAAAAAGGATTAAGTTATTTCAGTAAATACATTCAACCAACTCCAATCCTTTTACCCATTAACATCTTAGAAGATTTCACAAAACCTTTATCACTTAGTTTTCGACTTTTCGGAAATATATTAGCCGATGAAGCAATATGTGGAGTAACTCCCGATATAGCAATAAAAGCAAGACGTGTAGGCGGATCGACTCATCAAGTTCCCATTGAAATAGGATCCACACAAAGGAAAAGCACTTGCCATTCGTTGGTTATTAGGAGCATCCCGAAAACATCCGGGTCGAAATATGGCTATCAAATTAAGTCCCGAGAGGCCACAATTACCGCGAGCAAACATATTAATGATGAGGAACGCATTTTTGCTATGCTACTAGTTAATATTTTGACTTGCTCTACTATTTTGACCAAGCCTGGCTGAGGAAGAGTTACGGGGCGTAAAACAAAAAAAAGGAAATATGGAATGAATTGCTCGTAATTTATGAGATTTTGCTATTTCTTTCCTTTCTAAGGAAGATACTAATCTTAGGGAAAATGGAATTTCCACCACTTTAGCTACTTTAGCGGCTCGGCCAGTTACTCGAGATTCCCGATTATTCCATTTCTTGATGTTACATATGGACAATTCCTCAATATCTTGTTCATTCGCAACAAAATATTTTCTTTGTACGGCGGTAAAAAAAAATACGCTTTTTTGGAGAGAGATACTATTTCACCAATCGAGTCACAGGTATCTAACATATTCATACCTAACGATTTTCCACAAAGTGGTGACGAAAGGATGTAGCCAAGTGGATCAAGGCAGTGGATTGTGAATCCACCATGCGCGGGTTCAATTCCCGTCTTGCCTCCGGCGACCGGCAGACAGTGGCAGATGGCAGTGGCGGACAACAGTCGATGAAGAAGAAGAAAAGAGAAGAAGAAGAAGAGAAAATGGAAGAGGAAGAGTTGTTTTGATTCTTAGATTTGTTCTTGGAACAAGAGTCAATTTTTTTTTTTTTTTTATTCTTGATTCTGTTCCAAATCTACTTCTTGAAACAAAAGAAATTTGTTCCTAGGAACAAAAATTTTACCAAATGCGATTCTGTTCCAAACTACTCCCGGGAACTAAGAATCAGAATTTGGCCCCATCTCGTTCCAGTCTTTCAATATCGATTGGTTTCGTGGACGAGCCTTGCATGCGGTTGCATTGCGATTGTTCCTACCTTTAATCCTGGAAAGCGTGCAAGGAAAGGAGCTTGAAAAGTTTTGCTGCGATTGCTTCATTTGAAATCGTAGTTGGGTCATTCAGATTCCAGCATTTATTAAGCTACCAACAGTGCCTTTCGGTTTCTCCCTGTCTTGTCATCTTTTTTGCCGCTTCCATTTCCCTGTCGAGATTGAGAATTTGGAGGTGAAACCTCCATTTTCGAGGTCACTGAATCGAGCAAATAATGAAATGGGACTGCGCACAGGAACCTCAGATAATTCCTGGAAGCCAGCCATGCCGGCTGGTCACACGAACACCGTGGGCTACGAGGTCGACTGGAGGGTTTTGCACCGGAGGGTTTTGCTCTGTGCGACCTGGGTCTTTGCATTGTCGTGCTTTGCATTGATGCTTGTGTGGAAGTACGAGGCTTTTTGCAGTCGAAGTAGTGGAAATGGCGGCCGAGAAACCCAGAGAGAGGCTGCGAGTGTTTTGTATAATGACGAGACCTGGACTCCATGTCTGAAAGGAATCCACCCGGCTTGGCTTCTGGCTTTCAGAGTCATTGCCTTCTTCTTGCTCATAATAATGTTATGCGTGACCACTTACGTGAACGGCGCCAGCATATACCTCTATTACACTCAGTAAGTCCTCTGTTTCCCCTCTTCTGCATAATCAGTTTCTCTCATTCCATTATCAACTCAGTTGAAGTGTATGTAGATTTGGGGTACGGATAATATTTCACTACGCAAGCTTGTCATTTAGCAGTTCATAGAATTTTGTTGCAATTTGAGTATTATCAATTACATTTACGGGATTTCCTGGATCGGTCTACATTGGAAAACTGCATGCATTACATGGGATCACAGAAATTTGTTAGAAAGTTTAATTATGGAGCTTTTGGGTTCTGTAAAATTTTATTAATTTGACACAGAGGGCTTCCTAATTGAAGTGTAGGCAACATTAACCCGATCATAACGAGAAGAAGTAGGGTTTTCTTCCTTTTAATGATGCATGCCTGAAGCACGGATCTCGTCCCTTAACAAGTTGCTCTCACCCGAAAATGAGGCTTTATTCATAATTTCACAGGAAGCACTTTCTTGTTACTAGCTACATGAAAGGTCTAGATTTCTTCCATCACTTCGTCTGAGGTTGACAGAATAAATTTCTTTCTCGACAGGTGGACTTCTATGTTAGTCACCATCTATTTCGGGGTATGTTTTCTGCAGCTCTGCTGAGCCACCATGATCAAGTCCTTCGTTTTGCATCTTTGCGTCTATGTTTCCACTAGTCTCTACCCTCTTATTTTCTCTACAACTCTGACATGACTGCTTTGTGGGCCTCCACAAGCTTGGTTCGTTGCTCTCTGCATACGGATGTTACAGGTACGATAACAAAATAAGTGATTCTCACAATGTGGAGATAGATTCAAAGAATGCAAATTTTGTTAAATTACTAAAAGGGAGGAGAGATGAGGCTGAAACTTCATCTTACGTACAGAACAACCAAGTCTTTTACAAAAGACAAAATATATAACGTAAAACACACCATAACTACTCATGTTCTGCATAAAGCACTTACCCCACTAACACCTAAAAACTAGAATAACCAACACACATGACTCCACTAACTCTAATAACTGAAAAACCAAATCAGCAAAATGTGCAAAAGGAAATAACTATTTTATCAACAATCCCTCCCTTAAACTGATGTTTGCTAACATTCAGTTTAAAGTCTTGACTTTTTTTTTCACCGTGCAAACACCTAGTAATCTTCTGAGCTTCACAAATGACTCCATCTTGAGGGCTTTGGTGAATATATCGGCAACTTGATCTTCACTCCTGCAGTAGATTAGATCAATTGTTCTATCATTGCTAAGATCTCTCAAGAAATAAAACTTCACATCAATGTGCTTGCTTCTTCCATGTAACACCGGATTCTTAGAGAGTTTTATTGCTGAGTTATTGTCACAAAAAATTTTAGTAGGTCCCGGTTGCTTGAATTGTAGCTCCTCAATAATTCTCCTTAGCCAAATAGCTTGACAAGCACTAGCTGTTGCAGCAACAAATTCAGTTTCTGTACTTGACAATGTGACTATTGGTTGTTTCTTGGATGACCACGAAATAACACCTGTTCCAAACATAAAAGCATAACCCGAAGTGCTCCTCCTATCATCTTGATCTCCTGCATAGTCACTATCAGTAAATCTCAACAAATCGGACTTTTCACCTTTCTTGTAAAATAGCCCAAAATCTCTAGTTCCTTGCAAGTAACGAAGGATTCTCTTGGCAGCTAACAAATGCATTTGTGTAGGATTCTCCATATATCTACTGATTAAACTCACAGAATACATTATGTCTGGTCTTGTTGCAGTTAAATACATCAAACTGCCCACAATTTGTTTATAAAGTGTGCTGTCAACCTTCCTCCCTTCATGATCTTTGTATAACTTTAAGCCAAACTCAACTAGAGTGTTTATAGGATTACAATCTTTCATATGAAATCTGTCCAAAATTTCTCCCACATATTTCTTTTGAGAAATAAAGATCCCATCATCCGATTGTACCACTTCTATGTCAAGGAAGTAATGCATCATACCAAGATTAGACATTTCAAACTCATCCATCATAGATTTCTTGAATTCTTCAAACATGCCATCACAACTTCCAGTAAATATAAGATCGTCAACATACAATCATACAATAAGCATTTTCCCTTTATCTCCAATCTTGACAAAAAGAGTATGCTCATAAGGACATTTTGAAAAATCAACTTTAAGAAAATAAGTTTCAATACGACTATACCAAGCCCGAGGAGCTTGTTTTAGCCCATAAAGAGCTTTCTTCAATCTATAAACTTTATGCTCATTTCCAATCTTGACATAACCAAGGGGTTGCTCAACAAATACATGTTCCTCCAAGTATCCATGCAAGAATACCGATTTGACATCTAGCTGGAAAATAGGCCAAGAATTATGTGCCGCCAATGCAACCACCAATTTGATCGTGTCATATCTTGCAACTGGAGAAAAAAACCTCTGTATAGTCGATTCCATATTGCTACTTGTATCCCTTGGCTACTAAACGTGCTTTGTATTTGTCAACTTCACCATTTTCTTTCAGTTTTGTTTTAAAGATCCACTTTACACCAATGGTTTTTTGTCCATCCGGAAGATCGGATAGCTCCCAAGTATCATTTCTTTCGATGGCATTAATTTCATCACCCATTGCTTTTCGCTATTTTTCTTCTCTGACAACACTCTCAAAAGTTGTACGATCATAGTCTGAAAACAAGGCAAAGTGAGTAATTGAATCTCCAATTCCAGTTACCTCATAATCTTCCAACCAAGCAAGCCTTCTTCTAACGCGGCGAAGAGATTGAGCTTCTTCTTCATTGACTTCAGCGCCTGTTGGTGAAATTCCAGCAGCTATAGAAGTTGTGTTTGATCAATTTTGGGGCAAACAAGGTGCATAAATCTGCTCCTATTCAACATCATTGTCATAAAGGACTTGGGTAGGCTGCTACCTATTCCAATCCCAAGTATTCTCTTCATCAAAAACAACATCCCTACTAGTCACAATCTTCTTTGTTAGTGGATTAAATAATTTATATGCTTTGGATGCTTCACTTACACCAAGAAAGACACATTTTTCAGCCTTGTCATCAAGTTTTTTCCTTTTCACATCCGGGACATGGGCATATGCGATGCATCCAAAGATTCTGAAGTGATCTACAGCCGGTCTTTTCCCACTCCAAGCCTCTTCAGGTGTCATATTCTGAACAACAAAAGTTGGACTTCTGTTCAAAACATGAATACTCCAATTTACTACTTCTGGCTATAAAGTCTTTGGAACTCTTCCTCTTGCTAATAAGCTTCTCACCATGTTGAGAATGGTTCTATTTTTCCTCTCAGATACACCATTCTGTTGTGGTGTATATGCAGCGATAAGCTCTTTTCGAATGCCATGCTCGCACAAAAACTTCAAATTCTTTTGAGCAATATTCACCACCACGATCTGTTCGAAGAGTCTTAATGGTCTTTCCTGCTTCATTTTCAACACGAGCTTTGAAGCTTTTAAATGTGGAGAAAGCTTCTGATTTTTCCTGTAAAAAATAAACCCAAGTTTTTCTTGAAAAATCATCAATGAAGGTAATTAAGTATCTTTTACCTCCATTAGAAGATGGGTTTATAAGACCACAAATGTCTGAATGCACCAGCTGCAAAACATCATTTGCTCTCCATGACTTTTCTTTTGAAAATTGAGAACGATGCTGTTTGCTAACAACACATTCTTCGCAGACTTTGGGAATGAACAATAATTTGAGGAAGACCCGTCACCATGTTTTTCTGTTGGAGGGTCTTCAATCCACCAAAACTCAAGTGACCATAGTGAAAATGCCATAGTCATGAGGGATCTTTTTTTTCACTAGGATCTTTATTTTCAACCATTAAACAAGATTGAATATTTTCAATCTTTAATGGAAACAATCTATTTGAACTAATAGGAACAACTGCAATAGCACCTCTAACAGAATCATAAATTTCACAAGCACCCCTATGAATAGTGATTACATAACCCTTTTCTTGTAATTAGCCATCACTCAAGAGGTTACTTTTCAAGTCAGGAACATACAACACATTAGAGATCGTTTCCACAAAACCATTCTTGGTTCTTATCTTAATATCACTTTTTCCCATCATTTTCACAGTAGAATGATCCCCAAAACTCACAGTGGAATTAAAATCTTCATTTAGATGAGAAAAAGAAGACTTACTTCCACTCATGTGGTTATTGCAGCCTGTATCCACATACCAAATATCTGACTCGGGCTTCTTTTCATCTTGAATAGCCATCAACAACGTTTCAACTTCTTTTTCTTCAACAAAATTTGAACACTCTGCCTTTTCTTTATTATTAGGCAGCCTAGTATAACATTCAGATGCATAATGACCAAATTTATGACATCTAAAACACTCTACCTTGGATTTGTTAGGATCCCATCTTTTGCCTTTGCCTTGAAATTGGTCATTGTTGGCTTTGAAATTCCTGCTAACATCTTTATTTCCTCAATCTCCCCTTCCTCTACCTCTACCTTTACCCTTTCCTCTGAAATTGTTGGAATGAGTATTGGTAGAAGCCTTCAACGCTTGCTCCTCTACAGTTGAACTTCTGTTCATCTTCTGTTCATGGACCAATAAGGAGCTTTGCAATTCATCAAGAGAGAGCGCATCTATGTCTTTCGACTCTTCAATTGAGCAGACAACATAGTTAAACTTTTGTGTCAAGGAACGCAAAATCTTCTCCACAATGGTGACGTCGTCCATCTTCTCACCATGGAATCGCATCTTGTTGCTGATTTCCATTGTTTTGGCACAATAACTAGTGACAGATTCTCCATCCTTCATCGCTAGTGTCTCAAAATCTTTTCTCAAGGCTTGAAGCTGTGCACGATTCACCCTAACAGAGCCTTGATATTTCTTCTTCATAGAATTCCAAATATCCTTGGAAGTTTCTTTGCAAAGAATAGTCTCCAAGATGGGACGATCAATAGCCTGAAAAAAATAATTTTTTGCCTTCAGGTCCTTCAACTTTCTAGCTTCCAATTCTGCTTTCTGGGGATCTGTCAAAGCCATGCCTGCTGGTGGCTCTTGAATTCCATATTCGACAACCGACCAATAATCCTTTGATCGTAAAAAATTCTCCATCAGCATGCTCAAATGGTCATAGTGACCATCAAAGCGTGGAATTACTGGTTGAACAAAATTGTCGGTGGCCATTGGAAATATTGTTGCTGCAATTTTCTCATGAAAGTTTTTTTTTTTTTTTTAAATTCTCTCACACTTCTCTCGGGCTCGATACCACTTTGTTAAATTGCTAAAAGGGAGGAGGGATGAGACTGAAACTTCATCTTACGTACAGAACAACCAAGTCTTTTACAAAAGACAAAATACATAACATAAAACACACCATAACTATCCATGTTCTGCATAAAGCACTTACCCCACTAACACCTAAAAACTAGGATAACCAACACACATGACTCCACTAACTCTAATAACTGAAAAACCAAATCAGCAAAACGTGCAAAAGAAAATAACTATTTTATCAACAAATTTTGCCGCTCTAAAGCTAAGGGATTCTTCTGGCATGGCTAGCACCAACAAAAGCTCTGCTCCACCTGGTGAAGTTGTTCGTGAAACTGCAGGCATTTTTGGCTATTCCTTTCAAATAATTTTCCAGGTACACATCGAGCATGTGATTATTTCCTCGTAAGCTTTGAGGAGGGATCAGGACATTGACATTGTTTTTCCCTCTCGTTAATGACAGATGAATGCCGGTGCGGTCATGCTTACAGATAGCGTGTACTGGTTCATTGTTTTTCCATTTCGTGCCAAAGAAAATTATAGACTGAAATATGTAAGTAACTGAACGCCGCTTAGTGCTTCTTTAGCACATAAAAACAAAAATACAATCGAATTCTTAGGTGGTGGTGATTCTGTTATAGAGGATTATACGATAGCTACTTCATACAAATGGGAGAATGTATAACTACTCTCTTCTTTGTGAACTCAGCACAGTAGCGCATTTCCTAATAATTGGCAAATTGCCCGTTGGAAATTCCATCAGTCTCTTACTTGTATCCATTTGAAACAAAATTGCTTAAACAATTTGGGTCCTTCCCAATGACTTGTCTGTTGTGTGCTGCTTATCTAACGTATTTATCTGACCTTTCACTTGCAGTTGGACATAAGCATGCATACCATCGACGTTGTTTTACTGCTTGGAGATACAGCTTTAAATTGCTTGGTAAGCAAGTAGCTCGCTGGCATTACTTTCTCTCTCTTTTAAGGTCAGATACCATGTGTTCTGATTCCTGGAGTTCTTCCCTTGCAGCGGTTTCCTCTCTTTGGGATCGCATACTTCTTCTTGTGGACAACCATTTACATTATTTTCCAATGGGTTATCCATGCTTGCTTCACCATCTGGTAAACCGTCTATATTTTTTTAGCTGCATCATCGGTTCATCATGACCTATACTTATCATGACACTAATTGCATACTGCTTTGCAGGTGGCCGTATCCAACTCTTGACTTGTCATCTCCACATGCCCCTTTATGGTATGTAGACCTTGTGACATTTTGTTGGACAGCTCGTCCTTCAACGTTTACCATGCATGAGAAATGAACAATGCGAGTCCCCCTTAATCTTCCCCGCTCGAATTACTTTTATTTAGCTACACTTGCAAACTGAGACGGATTTGGACACCTGGATGGTTCAATTGGAGACCCGGCTTTGTTTTCGAATTTGCATTACTATGATATGTATCTGGTAATTTCAAACAGCCTTGGTTGATTCTCTGCAAATGATTGTAAGGCTCAATTCACATAGAAAGCTATTATGGCCACGATCTAGTTCATTGCATGCAATCCTGTCAGAATTTCTTAGCAGTTAAGAAAGCAAAGCAGGTTTCCTAGTAGTTTGGTTGGCTTTCCTGAGCAACTAGTCTTGACTCCTCTTTTATGGGATTTGAAGGTACTTGTCCGGGGCGCTAATGCACTTCCCATGCTATGGCATTTTCGCTTTGGTTGTAAAGCTGAAGCACATTCTGTTGGCAAGATGGTTCCCTCAGTCGTATCAATGCTCGAGGTGACATGGATGAATGCTTGTACACGAAGCAAACCTATTTCTTGCTGTTGGAGAAAGGATCATTGATTGATTCCCAATTCAGATTGGGATCTCACAATTGATACATGTTGACACCTAAATTTTGGTGATTTATTTATTTATTGCATTAAAAAATAAGGGATTAATTTTTAACCCCTAAAAATATATATTAATTGCATAGCATATAAATTTATGTGCATTTATTTTTAGTTTGCATGTTTTGCATTTTATTTATTGGATCAGTGGTGGATGGATTCGAATTAATTTTTCTAAGCTCTAGCTTGGCAAGTCGGACTAAGCCCATGAAGTGAGCAAATTGGCCCAAGCCCGTTTTTTTTTTTAATGATCAAAGATCATCTCGTGAAAATAGGAATTTAAAATTTTCCTGGATATCGATTTGGAAAAAATTGGAACCCTAATCGGTGGCCTATAAATAGGTTTGTTTGCATAGGTTTTAGGGGCCGCACAATTGAGTACACGACAAAAATTGAGAAACACATGTGAGAATTGAGGAGAAGCGGCGGATCGCGAGGGAAAATTAACGACGAAAAGCTCTCCCCTTTTACTTTCGGTGTGCTGCTGTCGTCCCATAGCAGCGGCGCCATCGGCTTCTCCAAGCAAACGCTCGGATCTTCAAACGCCAGGTGCTGCTCCCATTGATCTGCCATGCCAGGTGTTTTGTTGCTGTCCCACCGCATCCCAGCTTCCATCAGCAGTCCAGTGTTGTGTCCGTGAGAGGCGCCAGTCCAGGTGTGCTGCAAGGAACAGCATCGTCTCCAGCGTCCATCCAATATTGCAGAATCACCCGCTGGTTTTTCAAGCCTGAATCTCACGGCCTGGCCGGACATTGGCAAAACCTGCTGGTCTTGCTGCATCAACGTTGTGGCTTCCTGCTCAGCCACACCGGCAAACTTCCTGATGAATTATTTAAACTTTCGATAGTTTTTCAGATTTCTTGGTGTCCCGAACGATAGCTCATCGAACTCGTCGTGACTTTGTCGAGCCACACCGAGATATCGCCACAGCCGTTGCCCTAGAGCCATACTGTGCCATGCCACACCTATCGTTGGTCCATTCTACCGATTGGATTTTTGAAAAAATTCAAATTTAGGTATAGATCTATTTTATTTTATTAGGTAGGTTTGTTAGATTTAGTTTATTAGGTAGATTTAGTTTATCTTGTTTTAGTTTTTGAATATTCTATCTCTTTGTTTGATTTATTTTCCAATGCATGATTGAAATTCCATGATGTAGCATCCAATTCGCAACCGCACGAATTTTTATTTTATCTATAAGGCTTTAGATGGAATAATTATTCACGCGGGAGTAAAATTGATATCTTAATCTTTAAGGCTTAAGATCAATTTATCGATTTTATTAGCGAGATAGTCAAGTTTGAATTTCAAATTGAGTGATGGATAATATTTTTGATGATCATGGATGGTTTGATGTTTATCTCATAATTGTTATGTTTATCTCGAAAAATAAAAAAAATTGCATTTGCATCCCATGTAGATTAGGATTGATTGCATGATAGGTTAGTTAGTCATTTTTTTAAATGCATGTTTAGATGATATCTAGGTTAGATGATATCTTTGAATGAAATTGCATATCTAGGATAGGAAATTTACTTATTGCGAATTAAAAAAAAATGCATTCATTTAGGATGTTAGTCTTCTTCTTTTTTTTTTTTTTAATTTGAATTGCATGTTTAATTATTTGGCAATTTTAATTTTCACAAAAAAAAATACAAAATCATCATGCATATATCATATAGAATTGGGGCATTCTTTGTATGTCATTGCATATTAAGATAAGGTTGCATGTTTCGTTCTAAGTTTAGGTTGATTTTTTAGATAAATTGCATCTTAGGTTAGAATTGCTAAGTTAAGATAATATCTTAGTTTAAATTAGGGTTTAGTCTGATCTAATCCTTAATATAAATTGGATAAAATATTAATTTAGCTAGATAATTTTTGCATTTTTCTTAATTTCGAATTTCATGAAAAATACTAAAAAAATTGTCTTAGAGTAAATTCATTTCATTCTCTAGGATAGATTGCATGCTTATTAAGAAAATAAAAAATCAAGTGTACGTCATATAGAATTAGGTTCATGAAATGCACGTTATTTAGTGATTGTTTCTAGGTTCATTTAATTAGAAATTGCCCGTCATTAAGATTATGTCACTTTGGTTAATTTAGATTTGCATATTTAATTATTGCATGTTCATTAAGAAAACACAAAAAAATTAATTTACTTATGTCATATAGTAGGTCATATTGCCATGCCATTTCATTTGCATGTTAGATTAGTAACATTGCATTGCATGATTCTCGTTAAATAAATGAAAACAAAAATTGAATGATTTGTGGATTAATTAGAAATCATATCTAGGATTGTCGATATGAATTATGATCTAACGTTGCAGATGCTTTCGTTGCTATGAGGTAAGTCCTGCATCTTTTTATTTGCTTTCTTGGATGTTAAATTGGTGGTTTGTGCACTCATATGATCACCTCACATGTTAGGAAAGTGAAATTAATTCAAGCTGCTTGCCAAACATTTTTTCAAAAATAAAAGAGAAAGGTACCGAAAGGGCGTTAGAAAAATCTAACGTAATCGAGTCCCCGAACTCACAAATCTCTATTCCGGTTCATAGAAGTAAAATAATCCTCCCATTATTTTAGTTAGGTGTCTAATCGACCTACCATAAATAGATTAGTGGCGACTCCTAGTTAAAAATCAATTGCATGTTAAAAACTTGAACCTAAATCGCGAATTGGTATGGGCTTAGGAGAGCCCGAGCTAAGTTTAGGCATAGCAATCCATTAGCCAAACTTTAGGTGGTTCACTCGAAAATTTAGTCGCGACAATACAATAAACCGTAGACGAGGAATATTTGGAGGAAGAAAATATTGTATACATATTCTTTCCCATTTATTTTCTTCAATTCTTGTACTATAAACACTGTCGAAGGGTACCCACCCCACGGTAGATGAGTTGGTTCGCGCTTTGACCCCTCATCCGGGAGGGTAGAGGTTCGAAACTTCTCGTCCCCATTGTGTGACTTAAGTAGGGTGCCGTTGGAGGTGGGCTCCCGCGCTAATGGCCCCCGGGTTTACGTCACCGGCTGCCGACTATACGGCGGTTCCCGAGTCATCAAAAAAAAAAAAAAAAAAAAACACTATCGAAGGGTTTTGCCTGGCGTTTGCCGCTTGGCTCCTAGCTCTCCATTTGGTTTGTTGCCTTTTGGTTTTTTCCTCGGCTCCCTTCCACTCAAAGTGAGCATGTTCATTTTGAGTGTAAGTTTTTGGAGCCGTTTAGTTGTATAGTTTGACATTTCCCCATTATATTAATTACTTACTTTTACAACAACAAAAAAACACTGTCGAAGGGTTGTAAACTTTACAGACATAGAAATACAAACATTATTCTTCCATTGCTCCACATTTCCTGTCACATGCTATCCAGAAGAGTTCTTCCGTTGAAGGAAGCAGCAGCACGGGAGACTACATTGATACTTCGTTTTGAGATAATGCATAGGTGATAGCAGAATCATTCAATACATGCAGTTTTGGAAGTAGAAAATAAGAAGGAGAAATTTGTTCAACATAGCTTTCTTTGTCTTGGGAACATGTCGCAGCCACAGGTCTAGAACTTGCAGCTGTCTGAAAGAATTCAAAAGAATGGAATTGTTTTTTTTCCTCCTTCTGGGCATACGCTCATCTCATTTGTTCTTCAAATGTTCATTATGTCTCTACTTCATTGTAACAGACACGAGCATGTGAGGTAACATGTACTGGACACCATTTTAATTCTGGGGATGTTGCCTTTGTATCCTGGTGCTCTTGCCGAACAAGATTTCATTGGTCAATTATATCACAAGTCGCATTAACAAGTGCCTATGGAGCATTCGTTTTTAAAATGGAAAATGACACGGATAGTTCTTGAATTTTGACTCAATATGCAATGTAATCCTCGACCTTTTAATTTAGTCAATGTGGTTATTGTGTTTTTGCCCAATATACAACGTTGTCTCTGAATTTTTAATTTATTAAATGTGATTTTCGAACTTTTGGAACTTCTGGTGAATATTCAAACTAATCTCTGGATTATATGAAGATAATCAATGTTATCCTTCCGTTCAAGGACAACATTGAATATGGAGATGAGGTTGAATATATAACAAAAGTTTAGAGACTACATTGCACATTGAATTAAAATTTATGGACCATATTAAACAAATTAAAAATTTAGATATCACATTATATATTGGGTCATAGTTTTCGTTTTCCCTTTTAAAATTAAGGAACTATCCATTTTAATGAAGCCATTCAATTTCCAAAACACATTATGTGCCCTAAAAGCAAAATACATCCAACGGCTCACATATGATTTCTCTCTCAAATTTGGAGGGGAAGGAAAAGAAACTCAATTTCAAGTGCCTTTTCCAAACTATTCACCAGTATTTTTTCAAGTCTTAAACCAAGGAGGATAACTTTAGGCTCTATTTGGTAAAATTTATTTCTATTCCCTAGAACAACTATTTATATTATTTTGTTCCGGGGAACAAAAAAAGAATAGAAACCTGTCACGACCTCTTTTTTCCGTTCGGGAGGTAAAAGAAAGAATGGTTTAGAGGTATTTGCCTAAAGAGGCGGACCAATGGCCCTAGATTAGGCGCGGGCTCTCCCAAGCCCATACCTCGCGTGACGTTGGATTTCATATTTCAATTCTTAACAACCTAAATATTTCTAGGAGTCGCCACTAGCCTATTGGGGTCGGCTAGAAACCAATCGAGGCACGGGAGTGTTGTCTCGATTCCTACGCAACCAGAGATTTCTAGGAACGGGGACTTGTTTACACTAATGTTTCTATTAGCGCCCTTATGGTACCACTAACTTGAAAGGTTGTTCATCTAAATGGCCACACAATCTTGATTACCAATTATAATCGTTATAAAACCGCCACGCGTCCATGCAAATGTTTTTGTAGGGTTGCTTTCCTTAATATTTAGACTAATCCTAACATAATTTAGTAATAGAAATTTGCACTCAAATTAATGAAAAGCGGTGCGTAAGTACACATCCAAGAAATTGAAATGACTTGAAAATAAATGCGAAAAAGAAAAACCCGATACAAGTCGGGCAAATAATATTACATGGCCTTATTATCACGCCCGGACGGGACCCCGTGAGCGAAATGGAAATTTAAATATGCATGAAATTACTCTAAATAATCTTAATCTACGCAAAATAGATTATTTACAAAAATGGTTATAAAATACCAAAATATCATTAAATTAAGAAAATGGCCTTTTAAAATTAGGAAAATCTCCTAGATGTCATTTTTGGCTTAATTTGATAACATCCAACATTTTTTGATATTTTTTGAAATTTTCATATTTTTTCTTTCTTTTTTTTTTTTTTTAAAAATATTAATAATAATTTCTTAAACCGATCTATGCTAACATGGAGTAACACAGCACATGAATATCACAATAATCAAGCTCAAATCGACCGTTTTAAGATCGAAACTTGGTTTGAACATTTCATCGAACACTTGGCTTGCATCAAAACACCTCAAAACGGCTTCTTCGGGCCATGTTCGTGGCCTTCAATCTCGACCCATAAGCAATCTCATGTGGAACTAAAGCATCACGATTATACTACCATATGCAATGAGCAATATTAGATAGAAATCATAGCCTACAACACACAAGAACCAAGCTAAAATCGGCTTCAAATATGTGGGTTGAGCTGATTTTGAAATCTGGGTTTGAACCCAAGTCAAGCAAACAGGTTGCATACCCATATTCAAGCCCCGACACTCATCACATACGAGATCTAAAGGAAACATTACTTGATCCGAGTGAAAGTAGGTAACATGAGCTTTCAAATGCAACAAACATCATAGAGAATGACTAACCGAACACATCAAAACAAACTCTCCAAGAAGCCCACATGCAAAGTCTACACTGACCAGCCAAGAACTAATGTGGATAGGCTTGGTTTTTGACGATCTCATAGTTCACACGGGGATTTAAAGACCAAACCAAGCGGACCTATACATCATTTGTACTCCCATATAACATTAATCAAGCTCGTGAAGATAGAAAACACATGCAAAGGGGAGTAGCAAGTCAAACATGTATGGCTCTTGAAGAGGTTTCAAACACTTGGAAATATTTTAGCCTCAGAAATCAGTCCTCCGGACTAGTTTTCCTCTTGATTTTCGTGATTAAAACATGTTCAAAATTAAACCAAAATGCATCTAGGATGCTTACCTTGCTTCCTAGTTTCCCTTTCAAGTGACTCTTGGCCAAGGAAACCAAGAAATTGTCCTTTGGGAGCACATGGAAGTTGGTTCCTTCAAACTGAAAGTGAGATCTGCAGAAGAAAAAGTGACAACGAAGGTTTTCGTTGACTTCCAAAATTAGACTTCTGAACCTCCTTTGTTGGCCAAGTTAAGATCAACCCAAACTACATGTATACTAGTTTGGGCTGTAATTCATGTCTTTCCTCATTTGTCTCTCACTTTTCTAAAAAACACTCGCTTTTCCTCACTTGTGACCAACCGGGCTCAACACTTGGAAAAATTTTCGGAATTTCTTGGACCGCCAGGAGGGTGATTTTCGGTGGGCTTTAGGAGACCTTCCCGAACTTCATTTGGGACGTGCGACCTATGGATGGAAAGCTCTTTGAGTGAAGTTTCACTCTCTAGTTGGAGGTTTTGGCTAATTTTGGCCGCAGGTGTGTGAGAATTTCGTTTTTCTCTCTCAAGGTCCGTCTGGCATTTCTGGGTTTGGCTTTTTTGGAGTTGCTTCTGAGGGTGTTTTTGGGTACGATTGTGAGCTCTCCGTCGTGTTTCTTGTTTTCTCCCTCTTATCCCTCAAACGAGCCTGCTTCATAGATCTTATCCACTGCATTAGGCAATCACGTGATCGGAGTTTTGCCCTTCTGCCAAGCCCACCAACTGAGCAGTCTACCCACTTTCTGACTTAGCCAAAATTTTGAAATTTTGCAGCTGTTGAGTGTGCGGATTTTGCTGCGACTTTCCCGTGCATTCAGCAGCTTATCCCCTGGCCGATTTCCGTCCACTGGCACTACTCATTATGGTCTTCAATCACGTGCAAAGATCGGGCTGGTTGGGCAGCTGAGGAGGATATGGTGGGGCCACCAAGTTGCTTACTCAGCAGCTCCGAATTGAGACCAAACCGTGGGCTGGGTTTTGGTAGCTCGTTTGAGTGCTTTAATCCATCAATTTGGCTGCATTTTTTGATCAATTAGCAAGCTCATGTATAGTAGTTTAAGATCTTTGTCATTTTTCGCAATTGTACTCACTCAATTTTGCAAGCAAGTCCCTCAAAGTTGGCCATCTTCTTATCCGAAAATACCCATTAAAATGCAAATTTGGTCCTTTTCACCCGATTTGATTGATTCAAGTTGGCCCAAGCTCAATTTCAACTTAATTTGCGACCAAGATGATGATTTAAGGGTTCGGGCAAAATTTTGCAAAATTTGCGAATTGGTCCCTCAACTTTGGAAATTGCATTTTGCCCCAATTTGCCATTTTAATTCCAATCTGACCTCCCGGGCTTGGCTAGTCACATTTAGATCATTGGCCCCAACTTTTTTTCTTTTTTTTTTTTTTTTTAATCTTTTTTTTAAATATATTTAATTTAATTAATTTTTTAAATTTTTTTTTTAAATTTTTTTAACAATTTTTTTTTTTTGAAGGAAAAACATATTCCATTTAAAAACTATACTAAACACCTAGATAATCTATATGCAAGAATTTGACATGAAATATTTTTATGAAAAACAAGTTCCCATTTTTTCTAAATGATTTTTGGGCAAAAATTTAGGTGTCGACAAAACCTATTTGGTAAAACTTTTGTTCGTAGAAACAAAAAAATAGATTTTTTGTTTCCGAGAATAAATTTGGAACAGAAATAAGAAGTAGAAAAAAGTAACTTATTGTTCTCGGGAACAATTTTTAGAATCTATTTCTCTCTCTTCTTTTTCTTCTCTTTTCTTTTCTTCTTCTTCCTTTTGGGCGGTTGTCGGCCTTAGCCATGGTCGGCGTTAGCGACCTTGCCGAAGCGTCGTTGGAGACGCCAAGCCATGGCGAGGCTCAGCCTCCTCAGCCGATGCGAGGCTCGGCCTCGCCAAGCTAGGGCGAGGCCGACCTCGCGCCGCTTGGGCGAGGCCGAGGTTCGCCGTGGCTAGGCTGGCCTTCGACGAGCTTGCCGGACGTCTCCTAGCAAAAAAATAATCAATAAAAGATATTTTCATCGTCCATGATAGATTTGCCTAATTATTATCAAGAGGACAAAGAAATTTTCCGGAAGAATGAAGAAGTGGCCGCTTCGCTTTCCTCTGACATTTGCCCTCTAAAACCCAAAACCCCTAAACAGTAAACACCCGTCGTCTTCATCCCACTCTGCGCGCGCCTGCACCGAAATTTTCTCGGCTTCTTTTCCCGTCACTTTCCGGGAAAGGAAGAGAGAAAAGAGAAAGGGATGGTGAACCCGGAGGAAGCCGGTCTCCAAGTCCTGCGCCGCCTGAAATCGACGGACCCTCCAACGTGGCTCGCCCCCAACCCCTCCCTCGCCCAGGACGCGCGGGCCGCCTCCCTCCACCTCTTCTCCTCCCTGCAGCCCTTCGCCCCCAAGTCGCCCTTCGACGCCGAGAAAATCTGGCAGCAGATCGACCTCCAGCCGCAGCCGCTCCTGTCGGGCCTGCGGCGCGAGCTGCGGCGGTTCGAGGAGAACCCGGCCGAAATCTCGGATCTTTTCGGGGACGGCGAGGCTCCGGAGGGAAAAAGGCAAGGGAGGGGGTGAGGGTGTTAAGGAGAGGGAACGTGCTGGCACTTACTAGTGGGGAGCTACTCGGTGTTCTAGTGTTTGTCTTCACTGTCCATGCCTGCTTATTTCTTATTTTATTCTGCGGTAGGCAGAATTCCTGTCTCATCTTAGATTACTTTTGCACTAATACTTATTTTTCACTAATGTGTAGACACGTTTCAGGTGATAACAATGCTGAAAGAAAAACTTGGAGTGCAGACGGATAAGAATCTCCCGTTGGTTGATTATAGGTAGTCCACAGTTGATCCAAGGAAGTCTCTGTTCAGTTTGTGGTTAGAAGCATCTTCCCCTTGTTACTGGTCAGATGTAATCTGAAGTTTTCCAGCATGTGAGGAATTTTGGTTTTAAAAGGAATGTAAAGTTTCAGAAACAAGTGTTCTTCCCTCCGCTGAACTGGGAACAAAAGTATAGGAGTTTCAGAAATTAAATGTTACCATCTCATGTTAATGGCTCTTTTTTTGTGGTACTCCAGGAGGTACTCAAGAGTGAGCAAGTGGACCCTTGGTTTGTCTGGTGGTAAAGACTTATTAGCCGTCATACGAACCTCTGGTGCTATAAGTTGCTCGAAAAGTCCAACAAGCCTTCCTAGTTCTTCCAGTATAATAGCAGAGCAAATCATTGAAAAAATTCGGGTTGTGAGAGGTGAGATTTCTTTGCCAGCTCAGAATACAGTTATAAGCATACTGGGTGGCATTTGTTTCTTTGGCGTAGCATTGCCAAAGCCCTGTTGTTGTCACTTTCATAGTTATGGTTATGGAGTGGCATTCTGTTTGCTTAGTTATAAAGCGTTGTTTTAGTAATAAGCTGGAGCAACTTATGAAGAAGATACAAATGTCTTAGTGGAGTCACTGCATTTCTTGTGTGCGGAATCTCTAGTGTTGCCATCTCCTGCTATATTTGGCAGTTTTCCTGCATAGAGTGAGCAAATATGTCCCGATGCTTAAGTGCATCAAATGATGTATAATTAAAGTTTTAGCATCTCTTGATCCATTAAGTATCAGATCAAACTCTAATTCTACTGTTGAAATGTTTTATTATTCTACAACTCCCAGAAAAAAGGTATCTTTCAAAAAGCGTACATTAATCAGCTGGTTATATGATTTTGGATTTTCGTTTTTTTCTGCTTCAATAATTTTAGTAAATTTTGGGTAAGTGGAGGTGGATGCAAGCAAATTTAGGGGCGAAGTACATTGTTCCCTTCGTTAGTCCACGTGCTGTTAGAAAATAAGAAATGGTCAATCTTTTATGTAAAAGCCAATTCAAAAGGTTCTCCCTCTCAAGCATAGGCAGATAGCTCATCTCAAAGTGTTCCCATATTGTTAATATTTCCTTTTCTTCTATGTCACATTGAAAATTATCAGTCATTGCATCTTCTTTTTCATCTCATGTGTCCTTAAACATTATATTTTTCCTTTCTGTAGAGTCAAAAAAATTTAAAGCTGCTATCATCCGAATCAACAGCCCTGGGTGGTGATGCTTTAGCCTCAGACTTGTAAGCGCTTCTGTATATCACTTGAACATTGTCCAACTGTCTTTTCTGGTGTGCCGCTCTTGATACTTTTGAACATAAAAGCATATAGTAGTGAGAAATCAAGCAATTCGAACGTCTTAGTTTTCTACGGATGTGGTTGTTATTAATCGTGATAATAATATCTTGCTATCACTGTGGTGTTTTCAGTTTAATAGGTGGATAAGTGTAGAACAAGACTTAACAGTTTTGGCCTCTGGTTAATTAAGTACTTAACTTTTCTTTTTGATCAATCGAGGACTTTAGATCTTATAAATGCCCTAATTTGGTCTTGAGCCTGTCATTGATTCATTTCTAGTGCCAAAGTTCCAGCGTGGCTCCAACCTGGAGTTCTTTGGTCATTTGGCTTGTATGAAATCCAACACCTGGATTCCATTAATGGTGAGTTTAAGAATAATCGGAGCCTCTTTAAGAATCTCAAGTTCTCAATGACTACCAGTCAAAACAAACTCTAGTTTCTGCACTTATCCTTTTTAATAGGCTATATCAAAATGTTCTTTTGCCAAGGGAGTTCTATAGTCGTGGCATGTAAAAGCTTTTCTTCTCGATCTGGAATCAGAGTAATTGTCAGTGCAAAGTCATGCGCTTTTGACATGGTTGACAATGTGCCATAAGATTGAGAAACTTCTCATCTCTCTCTAGTACCTCCACTTACGTAGTTGGAATTTGAAGCTGGTGGGATAGCTGATAAGATGCATTGGTAGTAGTAAAGTCTTGCCCTAAGTTTAATTGCCCTGTCATATCCATGCAGTGGAAAATCTCATCTTTAACTGTCATATTGAACGTTTTACTCTTTCTTTTTACTTTTTTTTTGACTGTAGCTTAATTGGGGGTTTCATGATGCTTATGATGAGCAGAATGTGGAGGGAGATTAGGCAATTGGCTGCATCAAAGCCTGTTATTGCATCAATGGTTGATATAGCAGCTAGTGGAGGATATTACATGGCAATGGGAACACCAACCGTTGTTGCTGAAAGACTTACCTTAACTGGCTCTATTGGAGTTGTTTCAGGTGAACCTGGCATCTCTTCGTAGTCTGGTACCTTGCAATAGTTGTCGTGCTACTGCTTTTCCTTTGGATTTTCAGAGCTTCATGGAGATTCTAACGTGGTTGAGTGTGCCATTTTTCTCCTCTCAGGGAAGCTTAACCTGGGGAATCTGTACGAAAAAATAGGCTTCAATAAGGAGATCATATCAAGGGGAAAATATGCTGAGCTCCTCGCAGCTGAGCAACGACCTTTTAGGTGAGATGCATTGTCGCACGATACTTTGAAGTGTAAATTAGGGAAGACATCTTGATATTGTACTGGGACATTTGAGTGCTGTCTTCATGTTTTGATTTTATGTGATGACATGTTCCAATGAAACCATTTCTCCTGCACTTTTTCTGGCTTGTTCTGAATGATTCCAGGCCAGATGAGGCAGAGCTATTTGCCAAGATGGCAGATAATGCATACAAAATGTTTTGAGATAAGGCGGCTTTCTCGCGATCAATGCTGGTATGGAAGCAATATTTGGGGTTCATCTATATCCCATCCCCCCCCCACCCCCATTGATATACACCTGCTACTTAATGGAATTGTAATTGTTATGTTTTCCACAGGTTGATAAGATGGAGGAGGTTGCACAAGGGAGAGTATGGACAGGCAACGATGCTGCTTCACGAGGTTTGGTTGATGCAATCGGTGGATTTTCCCGGGCTGTTGCAATTGCAAAAGAGAAGGCCAATATACCCCTAACTAATAAGGTAGGTCATTGATTGTCATGATGGTTTTCCTCTTTGCACTTAGAAAAGATTTACTGTTGATCTCGATAGTATTTTTTTGATCATCTCTAACTAATTACGGAAATCAAAAGAGCAAGTAGAAATTTGTTTTGTAACCGAGTAGCTGATAAGTCTGATCATTTATCTTGGGGCAGGTCACCCTCGTCGAGCTGTCGAGGCCATCTCCTTCGCTCCCCGAAATATTGAGTGGGATAGGTGGCTCTCTTGTCGGGGTCGACACCACGCTGAAGGAATTGCTTCGAGAATTGACGTTTGCTGAAGGCATTCAGGCCCGGATGGACGGAATATTGTACGAGAGGCTAGAGGGCGCTTCGTTTTCCAATCCGATCTTGGCCATGATAAAGGATTATCTGAGTTCTCTCTAGAGCGTAAGCTCTGACCAGTCTCGCCATTCCACGAGAGTACACAGCATCACCGCGCAACGCAGCAGGGGGCGAGATGACATGACATTCCACCGAGGCTGCAGTCCTGTGTGCTGTCGTATAATTAAAAGCCGGAGGCACGAGAATGTTCGCTCGTGTATTGGTCAGGTGACACTTTTCTTTAGCTTTCTGCTTGCCACGTGGCGTGACATTTCCCGCGGCTAAGTTGCAGGTTATTCAGTTATTAACGTTAATGATGGGGTAACATTTAAAAAATCTTTTCACTAGAGAATATTATGCAGAAAATTTGGCCGATGTTCATGCTGAAAGGCGAAAGATGAGCTGATATTATTTAAACTGGGCAGAAAAGCCCCGCTCGCACGGACTCGCGGGAGGGGCTAGAAATTGCCCGCTCAAATATACTAGTATGGTCTTTTTTTTTTTAAATATCAATATTGAAATGTTGTAGCAGACTCAATTATTTCTCCAGTAGATTTCTATATATTTCTCCAGTAAATTTTCAAAAAATTCTTTTAAAAGTAATTTATAAGTGAATGTTGTAGCACGCTCAGTTATTTGACGTGTTTCATGAAAAAGTCAAATGAGTGCACAATCTCAAACATTTTAATTTTCATAGATTAATCGTATCTATTTTAATTTTCAAAGATTAATTGTAGATACGAGCCTGTGCATCGATCTCAATCCTCTTCAGGAATCGGATTGGACCGAATTGATCTATTTTGAGTGATTTTTGGTTCTTGGTTGTTGGGAAGAAATTGGACCAAATCGGTGGAACTCATAGGGTATCTTTTTATTCAGTAAGAGCAAAATTGGGAAAATTATCAAAAAAGTCATAAACCTATTGCAATTGTGCCAATTCAGTCATAGACTTATTTTTTTGACCAATTCGCCCTTGCCAGATGCAACGGCGAACCCCCCTCGCCCGGCGATCGCAAGGCGAGCCACCGCCAGATCCAGCTGGAGCTCACCCTGCCGTCACTAGGCGCGAGCTTGCCGATTGGCAAGGCGAGCCCTTGCCAAACTCGGCGATGGTGAGGCCCCCCTCGTCGGATATGGCGAGGGCTCGCCTAGCGACGGCGAGGCGAGTTAGCTCGGCCGCCTCAGTCCGACGACAGGCCAGCCCTCCCCTCTGGTCGATCGCTAGAGCCAAGGGAAGAAGGAGGGAGGAAGAGAGGAGGAGGAGAGAGAGAGAGGGAGAAGACAAAAAAAAGGAAAAAAAGATAAAAAAAAATTAATAAAATATTTCAAAAATAAAATATTATTAAAAAATGTTGCCGACGCCGATTGGCTGCCACGTCAGCGCCGGCCGGTCATTTTTGGTCGGATGGACTAATCATGAATAATTGTAAAATGTTTAAAACTCAATTTGTCAAAAAAATAAGTTTATGACTGAATTGTCACAATTGCAATAAGTTTATGACTTTTTTGGTAATTTTCCCGAGCAAAAGGTTATGTGCGAGAGCAAGCTCTTCTTTTACTTCCTCGTAATTAGTAATTTCATACTACATAAAAGAAGTTTCTGATTTATTTTAGAACTTTTGGAAAGATAATAATTTTTTTTTTTTTTAAATAACATTGCTGGTTCCTAGGACAACCCGTTCGGCTTGGTAGGCGGACAATCAACTCCTAGTTCCCCAAAGTGGGAACCGACCATGTTTAGCCCGATTCTTGGTTTTGAGATGGAAATTGACTTACTTTGAGGTTGGTCACTCTTACTTCACGCACTTGCTATGGATGTGCAAGGTCATTCAATTAGTGCGATCTATTAATTTGTTTCGGCAAAAAATGCATTCTATTTCTCAACACATATAATGAGTCATGGACGAGATAGCTCCTTCCTCCTCTTACTTTTTCTCAACCTCAAATGTCCTTTGAAATCGTAAAATTGAAAAAGTGAATCATTTTCACTCGACTTCTTCCTTAAATAGACACTAAATTGAGCATGTGTGCATTACGCTGCTAAAAAATCCATTTGTTCAAGCTCATGCATCGGTTAATTGAATTTTACAGTAAATAATTTTTTTTTTGTTTGCTTGAATTTAATTATCTTGATTCCAATGGGCTCCCTAGCTAAAATGCATTTACAATCCATTGTCAATGTGAAAATTTTTATCATGCACTTTCATATTAGCTTTAATATTATGCGAGAAAGTCCAACCAAAAAGCTTAAGTCAATAAATTGAAGAAAATCACATGAATATAAATAGGATTTATGATTCATTGTCAAGCGATGTGAATAATATTCCAACACAATTTTTTACTCTATGCAACATGTCAAAGAGAATTAGCAAAAATCATTTGAAGTCACGTCCCCATCACAGTAGTTACTGACTTTGGCTGTCAAGCTATGCACAAGCTATGTACATTGTACAGTGACTTGCCAGGGAACTCAGTTTCGGACTGATGCGGCAGTTTCTGTACGGGTTGACAATTTTTCCTTACTCTATTATTTGTCTGGTCGAGGGCTTCATGGACGGGCTAGGTAGGAGTGCCAGCACAATTCTAGAGTTTAGGACTAAATTGGGCATAATATAGGATACTTTAGAACTCTTGCTCATGTCATAATACCAAACATAGCCAAGATTCGGAAGTATTAAAATTGTGAAGCCAGCACTAGTAGATGCGAAAGTATACTAGTAAAAAATGATGGTATCATGAGGCATGTGGATGCAAGGTATTCTCCTTATCATAACGGATATGCACAGAGAAATTTCACATCGAGCAAGTGATATGGCGTGGAATAATAAATATATTCTAAGTCGGCCTATTATTCATTGACTTATATTTTTGAGTGATTATGAGTCCAACTGAATTTATTAATGAGCTCGGACTTAGGCTTCCTTTTAGTTATCTCTCCAAATAAAGGTGTCATACTCATAGGTGTGTTAGAACCAAATTGGAACCGATTTGAATTTTCGTACATTTTCGGTTCAGTTTGATTAATCGGACCGAACTGAAAAACGTCCCTCTTCTTAATATTGCAATTTAGACAATATCTCCCATTTTCTACTAGAAATCGTTTTTTAATATTTTGAAAAAGAAAACTGAATTTGCGAATATGCCAAACTTCCCATCTTCCTACATAAGCAAAAACCCACATAGAATCTCAAAGGGCACATTATTATACTACGTTAAAACCACTAATTTTGCTGGTCAAAGCGCACGCTTCGTCCTCTATGAGAGATCATTTTATCTTCCGATCACACGACCGACACATTGTAACTAATCAATAGCACAGCTCGAGGGACTTGAATCCCATCCGCTTTGCATTCGAACTTCGAGAATCTCAATCGCCTTTTGATCAACTCTTTTCTCCACATGTCGCTGTCGCGTGATGATCGCGCTGATTAAAAAAATTGGAGACGTCATCACTGCGTTCGCATCTCGCACGCATCTAAAACTCCCGATTCCGTGCGATGGGTGCGTATGGCGAGCCCGTTGTTACTCGTCACCAAAGGCGTGAGGCCCAACGACTTGAATGTACGTAACACGCGTCATGCGCTCCGCATTCCCCTCCCTCCCCCCGAAAGACAATAAGAGCTCCTCTTCTCCGCCTTCGCTCCAGCCACTCTCTTCCAGCTTCGGAGATTTCGGCATTCGATTGAAGACGCGACGCCTCTTCGTCGGTCGATGAGGTGAACTCGAAGGTGCCGCGACGGTCGACGCATCGGAGATTGAACAAACACAACCAGTGAGTCTCTCTGTCCGCGTGCATGTGCTGCTTTCGAGTCGGCTTTTCGATGCGATTAGATGCGGAGATCATGCATGAGCCGACGGTGAAGTTTGCATGTCGTAAGCTTTTGCCGCTGTCCGCATTCGTTGTGAAATGCACTTTGCATTCGCGGCGACGCTCCGAGTCGAACTTTACCTATGGAACGTGTCGTAGCCGATAAGTCTCAGCTTTTTCAGAAAACTCTTCCTTTTTCCACCTCTGTAACGATCGAGTTCGCTTCCGCGCATCTTTGCTCCGGAACATTCGTGGCCAATGCAGAGTGAAAATCATTCGCTTCTTCGCGTCTTCGCGTCTTCTAGCAACGACCGTGTTCGAGAACGATGTCCCGAACACGGTGGTTTTCTGAAACTGAAAAATCTGCAGAACTTCTCCGACAACATCTGTTTCAAAAGTCAAGCCGTTTAGCAAACTGAATTTAACTTATTATCATCTCTCAACTGCAGCTATTTTCTATGCTAGGGTCGATTGTTTTTGTTAGGAAGTGCCGTTCGTCTACTTGTTAAATAACTAAACAGAAAAAGTTCTTCGATGCGATGATTTGCTCGTGTTGCGTGTATAATTAGTGCTCTAAAGATCGAAGTATTCCTTATTAAGTATGGTCCACGAGTGCCCTCGAAAGTGGGTTTTCGAATTTAGATGCAATAATAGGAGGTACTGTCTCTGTCTACTAATTATCTTGAAATTTTTTGTGACCGTTTTGATCCGATGGTGCTATGTAGATAGCCTTCAGCATTAAAGTGCGATCATTCCTTCTTGAAAAGGCGCATGTTTTTTGGGGTCAAAAGTTATTCTTCATAAACTAAGGAAGACCATTGTTCTCGTCGAGCAAAGTTTCTCTTCGCTCTTAAAAAAGATATAGACGTCTTCATCAGATAATACTATCATGAACCTGATTCATATTAGTCAATCATACATATGTAACCCATCGAATCGCGTAGATCTCACAAAAGGCCCCGCCAAATGAATCCGCCCCAAAACATTAGGCTCATGTAATCTTGGAGCACTGAATGACATAGCATCTTCTTGGTGAGTCGACCGACTCGATCTAGATGAATGGGAGGTGAAAAATATGTGAACATTTTCAGATCTAAGTCATTAATGAAATTTGAACATTGTGTGGTCTCGAGCTTGGGCCGGGAGTTAAAAGACTCAAGCTTCCATGGCTCGAGCCCACGATGGAAAACGAAGGAAAGAAGAAAAGCATCCTTCAGTTCTTTTTTTTCTCATGAATCCGGTAGCAAAAAACCATCCATCCATCGGTGGGTGATGCTAGACATTCGGGCCATGAAAACCCTTTCATTTGGCAGTCAAATATAAAAGGGATATAGGCTTGATAAAATTATCACATGAGGGAGGTGAGATAAAAGTGGATAGAATTTCTAATGTCCATAATAAGAAAGTTATTTTTCTCGAATAACAAATTTCTTAAATTAACAAAATTAATATTAATATTTCAATATAAATAATATTTGAATTCTAATTTAATAAATTTAAAATTTAAAATTTAAAATAAAAATTTATTTTTAAATTTAATATTATTTTAATTTATATATTCAACTTTAATTCTATCTTACAAATTCAATCTATAAATTATATATTTATATTTATTATATATTTTTAGGTATTTTTGTATTTTAGGTATGTTAGTATAGTTTACTATTTGATAAAATTTTATTAAAGAATAATGAAAGGGGAAAAAAGAAATAATAAAGAAAATAATTTAAAAAAAGAGGAAAAATAAAATAAAATATAAAAAAAATTATTGAAAGTGTCACGGAGATTTTCACCATCTCTATTTATAAATTTTTAGGTTCATTTATAATGATATGCCGTTTATATTAAATATAAATGATATGATGTGAATATATTCAACTTTAATACTGTAATTTACCAAACAGTGGATAGGATATAGAAAAAAACCTAGAATTTTATATCCTATCATATCCAGTCCTATCCTAGTTAAAAATTCGGACGACCAAACGTAGCTGTTTCAACATAGTTGGCGCTACGTCGAGAGAATCTAAGAAGGGACAAAGAGACCACAATTGCATTCGAACTGCTTTGCCCAGCCGACCTAAAGCTCATACATAGCTAGCCATAGGTGCACGATGGGCAAATTATGACACATCGTCGAACAAGGTCCACACGATTTGTCCTAAGTAGTGTACGCCTTTTCAATAGCGGCCTCCGATTAGCCCACCTCCCTCGGACAAGAAAAGGCTGAGAAATTTCTTGCCCTGCCGCGAGCGTTCCATCTCTCTCTCTCTCTCTCTCTCTCTCTCTCTCTCTCTCTCTCTCTCTCTCTCTGTCTCTCTCTCTCTCTCTCTCTCTCTCTCCTCCCTCCCTCCCTCCCTCCCTCCCTCCCTCTCCTCTCCCTCTCCCTCTCCCTCTCCCTCTCTCTCTCTCTCTCTCTCCTCTCCTCTCCTCTCCCTTTCCCAAGGCTTTACTCCAACAAAAGAAGAGGATAAAAATCGGAAAACGAAAGCTGACGTGGAACGCATCTCTTTTATGTTGGGACGGGAGAGCAAATTTTTATATTTGCATGGTTGTACCGCAATTGTGACTGGAGAACAGTCTAATATGATTTATCTTAACGGGGGATCTTACTTGGTAAGAAAATGGAAGCTTGCGCTCAAAGTTCATGAGCCACCACCACCCTTCCTCTCGCCTTCTCCTGCCCAACAACATGTAGCCTCTCCTGTTGGATGCAAATTGTGCAATCCTAAGATCACCATAACCGGAACATGAACACACATAATTAAGTAGAAAGATTAACGCACCTGTTTTGGGATCCATCGTTCTTGAAGCGGAAGCAGAAAACTAATGTTCCACGTGCAAGTCGGCCCCCTCACCCTTTAACGTTAGATTAATGCTCCTTATGTGAAGATACGTGTAAAAATTAGGATTATAGGAGAGACTTGAGCACTATTTATAGAGTTTTAATCAGGCCCCCTCATTACGGGTCAGGCTCAACTCGGCCCACACTAGCCTGTCCCATATTAGACTAATTAAGAAACATTCTATCTCACTTTTGACCAACCCCGTAAAACGGTAAATTACAATATCAATTAATGTAGTTCACATTAAGAAAACTCTTACATTCTCCCACTTGGACTATATTAATTGAAATTGTATTGTATGTGCGCACTTTGGTCTAGAGATAATTCTTAACATTCAATCCTATCCCATAAAGTCTCAAATACCAAATCATAGCAGTAACTGCATGTATACACACAGAGCCTTCCATGGTCACAAGTGCTTTCAACTTTATTGATATGTATTCAATATGGTAATGTGTCAAATGGATAACATCTCTCATTGAGAGATCCCATTTGTTAGTCATCATTTTCTTACCTTAGCATCACAAAAAAACTTGTGTCACTAAAGAATGTCTTTATGGTTCCAATGAACCCACATATGCCTTGTTTTTACGGTTAACCTTTCTTTATGTATAATAAGACATATGCACAAGGCTAATAACCGGATGTCCCCTAGCCTTCACTCAAGATTTATACAATACCTTGAGACTTTATCAATATGTATTCAACATAATAACAACACATTCAAAATTATTTTATTGAATGCAAAAGTTAATACATATTAAACCGTTACTAAGTGTAATGAATACAGATAAAACATTTATTAGAGTAAAACCAAAATAGCTTCCACTAAACAACAGCATCTCATGATGCTCCTAGGTCTATGCTAATGACATGTTGCTCAAATACACATGGGCGTAGGCCTTTAGTTAGTGGATCTACAACTATATCATATATGGAAATATATTATATTATAACGTCACCTTTTTATACCATTTATTTTTTGTCAAAATTTTGACCACCATTTATTTAGACCCCTTGAGATCTCTGTTGTTAATAAAGTTAATAAAAATACAACAAATTTATTGTCTCAATACAACCACATGGGTCTATCCATAAAGTTAAAAACGGTCAACTCCTTAATGAGATTCCGGAGCCTAATAGCCCAAGTAACAGTCTAAAAGAATGTTACAAACTCTGCTTACATAGTAGAAGATGATATAGAACTTTATTTACTGCACTTCCTGCTAACATAAATATGTATTCTATTTTTGATTTCATGTCATCTTAACAGCTAGCAAGGTTTTCATCTAAATACCCTATTAATTGCAAGAATTGAACATGTCTGTAAATCAGTATACAATCTCTTGTCCTATTTAAGTACCTTAAAACCTTCTTGGCAGTAACCCAGTGATCGCGTCTTGAATTTGATTGATGTCTGCCTAGAAGTCCCATCGCAAAGACGATATTTAATCTAGTGCAAATTCAAGCATACATTATACTTTTAAGTGCACTGACATAAGGTACATCATTTAACTAGATTTTCTCAATATCTAAATAAGGATAATGTAATGGAGTCGGTCCATCACCCTTAACGACAGGAGCAATTCCTGGTTTGCAATGATGTATATTGAATATTTCCAAAATACGATCAGCAAAAGTCATCTGAGATAAATCTAATAAAATATGACGAGAACAATCCTTACGGACCTTAGTGCAAAGAACAAGAGATGCCTCAAGGTCACTACTTGTAAATGAAATATGAGAAAAATAAATTTCCTCCCACTAACCTCGCAGTATATATCTACTGAATTACTTTGTTCCCAATTGAACGAAATAACAACACTATAAAACTTTAATAATAATATTTGGAAACTTGCTTAAAACCATGAATAAGACTTTTCAGTCTACACACAAGTTTACTTAAAACATGTGCTGCAAAATCTTCCGATTGCACTATATAGATTTTGTATCTATTTGGCATAACTCCATATCAAAAATAAACTATTAATGACATGTTCACTCTGAAAAAATCTTTAAAAATACTAGAAAGAAATTATTATTTCTTCACTATAAACTATCCACCCCTCTTTCAAAGTGAAAATTTTATCATCTTTTATGACATCTAATCACATACTTGATTGAAAACAAGAAATGACATTTATATATATGTCGCTAAATCAACCATGTAGTGGATATTGTAATCATGCTCTCACATATAGATTATATAATCTGATGGTATAACTGATCGTCTTTTCCTAGCAAATCTCTTGAATAAAATTATAACCACTTCATTCTGCACTTGAGAGATTTGAGAATTTTTCATCATAAACTATATCAATAATAGTACATTAAACTAGGGGTGAGCGGTTCTCGGTTCCTTACAGGTTCCGCTTGGAACCTGGAACCTACCCTCGGGTACGGGTTCCTCATTTTTTGGAACCTGGAACCTACCCGTCGTAACCGAGAACCCGGAACCTACCCCGTCACAGTTCCGGTTGGTTTGGTTCCAACAGGTTCCAACAGGTCCCCCATTCCCAGTCCCTCTCCATGGAAGTCAAAATCTGCCGTAGGGATTCATGCGGTACAAATAATTGTCTTGAGCAAGATGAGCCAAGAAATTGAAGACTTGGAAAGAGGATAACTAAGCAATATGCCATCAAAAATGTTTATGAAATTAAAGCAAAGAGACATTGTAACTTTTCATTGTCCCATCTACACATATCAAAGAATTTGTACGTACGTCCAGAAATTTTGTCATCACAAGTATCACATGGACCATGTCCTATGCTGGAAGACAGAAAGGAAAAAAAGCAAGAAAGAATGTAAAACTTAGTGGTATTGAGATTCAGTTATGACAGCAGCTAAGATTGTAACTAAGAGAAATTGACAAGCAAAAAACCTATTTCCAAACAGGGAAAAGGCAAATTACTTCATCTAAGCACAGACTTTTGTCCCCTGCTAAATGAATTCAATTTTTCCCGGTCATACGAGCACAACGGGCTCCCTATTTCAAAGCCGTGTCCGATCTTGTGCTTCGAGATCTCGGTGTTTTTGGCTATAGTAATAATTCTTTAAAGGAAAGTATCTACCATTGTATCCCCATTCCCTCCACCACTTGCATCAAGAGAGCCATGCCAGCGACCTTTAAGTTCAGCCAACCCAGGAAGTGCTAAGTCTTGAAGGATCACTTCGTTTGCTGGATTATAGTGCCCACGTATCACCTGAGACACAGATAATTAAACATCATGGCTTACCGATACAGCTTCAAAATGATAAACATATTGAGAACCAACTTTCCACTTCAATCAGAGGAATGACCATTCAAAGTACCAACATTAATATTACAAGTACTAAAAAGAGGAAAAAGGATCTCCATCTCCACAGTATGTGTACACAATATTGATAAAGAACATAGTAAATACAGATTTCATTAGGCAGTCAACGACCAAATGCTATAGAACACCAAAACAAGCCAAGACAGGTTCTTCAATGGCAATGTAAAATTTTCTAGTGGCAAATTTAACAATTTCATTGAATGCAGTGAGGGAAAACAATCTGCATCTTCTACTTTGGACGAAATATTGGACCAAGAGAAGAACGAAAGATGCTTACAAAGAAAGAATACGAGGCTGAAGGACTTCCGGACAATCTCAAGAGGATTCGAAAGCCGTTTGGAGACCTAATAAACATATTGAATCAAATCGGTACCACAAACTTTCTTAAATGCCAAAACCTATAAGATAGCATGCTGAGAAATAGATCAGCAAATAGCCAAGTGAGAAAATGTATATCCAGTGAAGGATCACAAGGAAGCAAGCATCTAATTAAAAAATAACCTTTTCTTTTAGAAGCTCTTCAGCTTCGACGTACAAGTGAGCAAGTACTGACTGAAATATCTTTCCAATCACAACAGACAGGATTGTCATTAATGAAAGAGCACCCATTGATCCTAAAAGAACCTGTTCATGTATTTTAAAGAGCATCAGAACATAAGAGTTCTTTTTAGTCTCCATATGTTTCAACGAAAAACAAGAACTCTCTCCGACAACTCCACACAACTCCTTGCAAACACCAAACACGACCGACATCACAAAGGGTTCTATTCTCCAAACCAATGCCACACGCGATACAGTCAAAGGCATTCAAGCTACTCAGAAGGCACAGAGGCTCCAAACTGCCCTCCACGCCCAACCACACAAACACATAAACGAGCACCCACGAAGATCCCGACCTCAGAATAAAATCACACCACTTAGTCCACCTCGAAGCAATATTCAAGAGCTAGCAGAACCCCCATGCACCGACTCAATCCAACCATCTACAACGACGCGATCCCCAACACATGCGCACGAACCCACCCTTCCCCCACCGGATCTCGTCGTACAGAAATCCAAACCGCGCAATTCGTCGATCAACGTCTCAGAAACCACTCAATCGTCGAGCTCGGAAGCAGAACAAAAAACGGACAATTTTATCATGCTCGAGCAACGGAATCGACAGCAGATCCGCACGAATCCGACAACGTTCAACCCATGGATCCGTAATCGCGGAGGAGGAAGAGCGAATCGGAGATCGAACCTTTGAAGACGCTCTCGAACCTTGGCAGACTCGCCAAACTCGGCGAGCCAAAGGTCGCGGTGGCGGTGCCGTCGAGGGCGAGAGGAGCCGGCTCGAGCAAGGGTCGGCGAGCGGTGGCGTCGACTGTCGAGGGCGAGTGACGGTGGCGTTGAGGGCGAGCGACGGTGGCGACGAGGGCTATCGGCGAGCCGGAGGTCAGCGGTGCTGTGGTGGTGCCGTCGAGGGCGAGAGGAGGTGGCCTCGAGCAAGGGTTAGCAAGCAGTGGTGTCGAGGGCAAACGGCGAGCTAGGGCTTTGCCGCGATGCCGTCGAGGGCGAGCGGAGGTGGCCTCGACCCTCGAGCAGAGAGTCAGAGACGACCGGCGGTGGCGTCGAGGGCGATCGGCGGTGGAGTCGAGCGAGGTGGAGAAGACTATAAGAAAACGGACGGGCGAAGACTCAAGAGAGAGAACTGTGAGGGAAAAAAGTGTCGTGTGGATTTGGAAGAAGAAGTGATTCAAGTGAGTGACTTTTTGCTTTTGGGGTTTCTTTGGCCCCTAACCTAATTTGACCGATTTGGGGTTTTTTAACCCTAACCGGACCGATTCGGTTCCCATCGCCTGTTCCGGTTCCGGAATCGAGAACCGCCGGTTCCCAAAAAAGGAACTGGGAACCGAACCGCCTCTTCGTAACCGGAACCGAATCGGGGACCCTCCTCCGTTGTTAGGTCCCTGGTTCTACCCGGAACCACGCTCACCCCTACATTAAACCTCAACAAGTTTAGTTTATGGTACAGGAGATTCCACAATTGTTTGTATAGGTAAAGACAAAGACACAGTAATCTTTCATCGTACTATTATCCTTAATAGTCTGAGAGCGGCAATCATCTACAATTAAGTCGAACTCTAGAAACTTTATTGTATGTGATTCCATAATTCTTGTACCTTCATTAGAGTCATAAAATCAATACCTTTTTGAACAATCTGGGTAATATACAAAATAATTTCAAGTGGATCTGAATTCCAATGCACTTAATATTGCATTAAATAACCTCACTTCTACATGACACCTTTAAATTTTAATATGAACCAAGTTAAAATTTATGTCTAGTGCACAACTCTAAAGAAGTTCATGAAACAATTTTAGTAAGAAACACGTTTTGTATGTGAAAATGTTGCTTTCAAAATATCAGCCCACATAAGATCAGATAAATTAGTCTTACTAATCATACTCATCACCATGTTCATTATGGTGCAATTATGCCTTTCGGCCAAATCTTTTGTTAGGATTTTCAGGCATAGTAATTAAGTTACCACCCCAGAATTTACCAAGTATTTGACAAATGAACCTTTAAGCTATTCAGCATTGCCATACTTGTAAAAAAAACTCATTGCCACTATTAAGCCTGACAACCTTTAAGAC
The DNA here is from genome assembly GCA_014182565.1 of Eucalyptus marginata. NCBI lineage: Eukaryota > Viridiplantae > Streptophyta > Magnoliopsida > Myrtales > Myrtaceae > Eucalyptus > Eucalyptus marginata. The sequence continues at coordinate 30,876,763 of CM024595.1, read as the reverse complement.
TAATTCTAACTTTTCTAAATTCTTTACCTCGGTCATTTTACTTCTACAATAATCTATAGAAGTCTTTAGATAACCGTTAAGAGTAGACAGAATATCAACATTATTAACTTTTCTACTCTTCTTTTAGACATGTGTGAGATTATTCCTTATACAGAAAACTTTTGGAAACAACTTTTCCAACCGTATACGAGACGTAGATATCATTATGTTAAGATGTAGCCTAATTTCAGTATTAGACAAGGCATAATTTCAAGCCACAAAGGCTTCTATCATCTTTTAGCAGTGCAGTCAGTAAACAAGCCACTTTTCAAGTGTTCCTGAACGGAACGCTTCATGGACAGTAAGCAAATTCTATTGCTCTTTTCCCAAGCAGCAAATCATATGTCCACTACTTAAAATTTGAACTAGTAAAAATCTCAATAATATTTGAGTTATTAATTATAGAAAATGTGACTAAAATAACAAGCAATGTATGTAATTAGCATCATGTGAGTACTGTGTAACTTGACGTACAAGTACACATCTAGAGAATTACATGTAAAATCATATAATCACCTTTGGGCAGAATACATGACATACAATTGTACACTCCCCACATGATAACAGTTATGAGAATATATTCTAACCTTCGTGAATTCATCACCTTTGGGTATATGAACCACTAGGATTAGTCACTTCTCCACCACACCATCATGTATCCCTCCATGAACTAATACACAATCACCTCCTTTGGAAGTATGACTATGCATTAGACCAGAAGACATCCCAATCAATATACGAGACCGAAATTTCTCAAATCCAATCTAGCGTGCCACTTTGGCGATCACTACTCAATTGAATCCTTGAAACTCTCTCATACCAGGGATATAAACCTTACTACTCACATACACCATATATATGTGATTTTAATTTTAGTGATAGGGGCAGTAAATCACCAAAATCACATATCATGCTAATTATATTGCTTTATTCATCTAGGAAAATCACCGATCATAGCAACACAAGAAATTTCTCATAACATAGAAGAAAGCGTCTCTTGTGCACCCATATTACAGATTACCATAACAACATAAAGAAGAATGATGATCTAGAGGATTTATCACAAGTTAACATCAATAGCAATATAGGATACCCCAAATCAACAAGCCTGACAGCTAAGACACTATCGCTCATGAGTTTCATAAGGCAAAACATGACCCAAGGCCAATAGCTGATTTATTAGCTAATTTTAAGTAACAAATTATCATTGCATCAACCAGTGACCTATAAATTAAGTCAAAACACAGAACCAAATATATAAACTATAATAGTAGATACTATTGCTCTGTGTAAATGTTGTCACTTCTTAATCATAAAAAATGTTCAACTTGATAGACATTAACAGGTGACCAGATGAGTTTGGGTACAATATGCAATAACTTAACTAATATGCATTACCCACATTCAGCAGATATGTTAATTAGTACAATCAGTTCAATCACAAATTTTAGATGTCCATCATTCAAAGGTTACCAACGTGTAAAGGAGTATGTTGAGCAACAAAAGTTTCATAACTTCTACTATTTCTCATCACCTTAATACATAGTTCAATTACTATCCCATAATGATTATATCTCATTAAGTCAGCTTTAGTTCACAATAAAATTTAATTTTATTAATGAATCACACATTCATGATGTCTATGTGATAACATATCTGTAACCCAATACTTGTATTTCCAAAATTACAGAAAAATACAAGAAAAATACGTGAAAATACACTAAAAATACGCGTATTTAGGGTTCCGTATGTATTTTCACATCCATAAAATCATCAAACAAGTAAAATAAATACACCACAAGATAGAGGAGGATCATACGAATCCAACGCTGCCACCCACACGCCGATCCGACACTCCACGTGCTCGCATGCGCCGCCTAAGTGTGCGGCGCATGGAGCCCATGAGCGGGCGTAAAGAGGTCGGTCAAAACCGGTCCGACCAGAAGCGGTCCGACCAGCCTCGGCTTGACCGCCCGGTCCGATCGGCTGATCGGTCCGGTCCACCGTTGACTGGGTCGGGTCGGGTCAAGGTCAACGGTCGTCGGGTTGGGTCAGGTTGGGTCGGGTCCGGTCGGTGGGTCGGGTCTGGTCGCTGACGTCACAATGACGTTAGCCTCCGCGTGTGGGGGCATGTGCTCGACACCCTAGTGGCGCGTGGTGGCGCGTGCGGCCCCCTCCGGCGATGCGCCGCCCATGGATTTGCTTGTCTCGTCAAGCCCAGTCCGAATTTGTAATTTATTTTATTTTTGTGGATCAAAAAATCACAAAAATCACAAAATTAAGGCAAAATTCTATGCGTTCGAGTTCTAAGGTTATGGAGGCTCTGATACTACATGTTGGATGCAAATTGTGCAATCCCAAGATCACTATAACCAGAACATGAACACACATAATTGAGTAGAAAGATTAACGCACCTGTTTTGGGATCCATTGTTCTTGAAGCGGAAGCGGAAAACTGATATTTCACGCACAAATCTTCTCCTCTATTACCCTCCATATTACTGGCTCAATAAGATGGCCCAATCACCCTTTAGTGTTAGGTTAACGCTTCTTATGTGAGGATACGTGTGAAAATTAGGATTAGATGAGAAACTTAAACACTATTTATAGAGTTTCCAGCCAGGTCCTCTCATTACGGGCCAGGTTCAACTCGGCCCACACTAGTCAGCCACATATTAGACTAATTAAGAAACATTCCATCTCACTTTAAATCAACCTCGTAAAACGGTAAATTACAATATCAATTAATGTAGTCCACATTAGGAAAACTCTTATATCTCCCTATCGCCCATCACCACCTCATTGTCTTGCTTTTCCTTGCGTGTTCACCCTTTCTTTCCTTAGCTAAGAATTTAGCTTCTCCCTTTTTTACTGTACGGCACATAGGATGTTCCCATCTCTTGCCGTGCCATATAAAGCCCACTAGGCTTTACGAATATGGAATTTCGAACTTCTCCTGCCAGCCCCCATCTCGTTCCAGTCTTTCAATATCGATCGGTTTCATCGACGAGCCTTGCATGAGGTTGCATTGGGATTGTTCCTACCTTTGATCCTGGAAAGCGTACAAGGAAAGGAGCTTGAAAAGTTTTGCTGCGATTGCTTCATTTGAAATCGTAGTTGGGTCATTCAGATTCCAGCATTTATTAAGCTACCAACAGTGCCTTTCGGTTTCTCCGTCTTGTCATCTTTTTTGCCGCTTCCATTTCCCTGTCGAGATTGAGAATTTGGAGGTGAAACCTCCATTTTCGAGATCACTGAATCGAGCAAATAATGAAATGGGACTGCGCACAGGAACCTCAGATAATTCCTGGAAGCCAGCCATGCTGGATAGTGACACGAACACCGTGGGCAACGAGGTCGACTGGAGGGTTTTGCTCTGTGCGACCTGGGTCTTTGCATTGTCGTGCTTTGCATTGATGCTTGTGAGGAAGTATGAGGCTTTTTGCAGTCGAAGTAGTGGAAATGGCGGCCGAGAAACCCAGAGAGAGGCTGCGAGTGTTTTGTATAATGACGAGACCTGGACTCCATGTCTGAAAGGAATCCACCCGGCTTGGCTTCTGGCTTTCCGAGTCATTGCCTTCTTCTTGCTTATAGGATTGTTATGCGTCACCGCTTTCGTGGACCGCCCCAGCATATACTACTATTACACTCAGTAAGTCCTCTGTTTCCCCTCTTTCGTATAATCAGTTTCTCTCATTCCATTATCATCTCAGTTGAAGTGTATGTAGATTTGGGGTACGGATAATATTTTGCTATGCAAGCTTGTCATTTAGCAGTTCATGGAATTTTGTTGCAATTGAGTATTATCAATTACATTTACGGAATTTCCTGGATCGGTCTACATTGGAAAACTGCATGCATTACATGGGATCACAGAAATTTGTTAGAAAGTTCAATTATGGAGCTTTTGGGTTCTGTAAAATTTTATTAATTTGACACGGAGGACTTCCTAATTGAAGTGTAGGCAACATTAACCCGATCATAACGAGAAGAAGTAGGGTTTTCTTCCTTTTAATGATGTATGCCTGAAGCAAGGATCTCGTCCCTTAACAAGTTGCTCTCACCCGAAAATGAGGCTTTATTCATAATTTCACAGGAAGCACTTTCTTGTTACTAGCTACATGAAAGGTCTAGATTTCTTCCATCACTTCGTCTGAGGTTGACAGAATAAATTTCTTTCTCGACAGGTGGACTTCTATGTTAGTCACCATCTATTTCGGGGTATGTTTTCTGCGGCTCTGCTGAGCCACCATGATCAAGTCCTTCGTTTTGCATCTTTGCGTCTATGTTTCCACTAGTCTCTACCCTCTTATTTTCTCTACAACTCTGACATGACTACTTTGTGGGCCTCCACAAGCTTGGTTCGTTGCTCTCTGCATACGGATGTTACAGGTACGAAAACAAAATAAGTGAATCTGACAATGTGACAGATATGCCGGTGCGGTCATGCTTACAGATAGCGTCTACTGGTTCATAATTGTTCCATTTCTCGCCAAAGAAGAAGATTATAGACTGAAATCTGTAAGTAACTGAACGCCGCTTAGTTCTTCTTTAGCACATAAAAACAAAACTACAATCGAATTTTTAGGTGGTGGTGATTCTGTGATAGAGGATTATACAATAGCTACTTCATACAAATGGGAGAATGTATAACTACTCTCTTCTTTGTGAACTCAGTACAGTAGCGCATTTCCTAATAATTGGCAAATTGTCCGTTGGAAATTCCATCAGTCTCTTACTTGTATCCATTTGAAACAAAATTGCTCAAACAATTTGGGTCCTTCCCAATGACTTGTCTATTGTGTGCTGCTTATCTAACGTATTTATCTGACCTTTCACTGGCAGTTGAACATAAGCATGCATACCATCAACGTTGTTTTACTTCTTGGAGATACAGCTTTAAATTGCTTGGTAAGCAAGTAGCTCGCTGGCATTACTTTCTCTCTCTTTTAAGGTCAGATACCATGTGTTCTGATTCCTGGAGTTCTTCCCTTGCAGCGGTTTCCTCTCTTTCGGATCGCATACTTCATCTTGTGGGGGACCATTTACATTATTTTCCAATGGGTTATCCATGCTTGCTTCACCTTCAAGTAAACCGTCTATATTTTTTTAGCTGCATCATCGGTTCATCATGACCTATACTTATCATGACACTAATTGCATACTGCTTTGCAGGTGGCCGTATCCATTTCTTGTCTTGTCATCTCCACATGCTCCTTTATGGTATGTAGACCTTGTGACATTTTGTTGGACAGCTCGTCCTTCAACGTTTACTATGCATGAGAAATGAACAATGCGAGTCCCCCTTAATCTTCCCCACTCGAATTACTTTTATTTAACTACACTTGCAAACTGAGACGGATTTGGACACCTGGATGGTTCAATTGGAGACCCGGCTTTGTTTTCGAATTTGCATTACTATGATATGTATCTGGTAGTTTCAAACAGCCTTGGCTGATTCTCTGCAGATGATTGTAAGGCTCAATTCACATAGAAAGCTATTATGGCCACGATCTAGTTCATTGCATGCAATCCTGTCGGAATTTGTTAGCAGTTAAGAAAGCAAAGCAGGTTTCCTAGTAGTTTGGTTGGCGTTCCTGAGCAACTAGTCTTGACTCCTCTTTTATGGGATTTGAAGGTACTTGTCAGTGGCGCTAATGCACTTCCCATGCTATGGCATTTTCGCTTTGGTTGTAAAGCTGAAGCACATTCTGTTGGCAAGATGGTTCCCTCAGTCGTATCAATGCTCGAGGTGACATGGATGAATGCTTGTACACGAAGCAAACCTATTTAATGCTGTTGGAGAAAGGATCATTGATTGATTCCCAATTCAGATTGGGATCTCACAATTGATACAATAAACCGTAGACGAGGAATATTTGGAGGAAGAAAATATTGTATACATATTCTTTTCTATTTATTTTCTTCAATTCTTGTACTATAAACACTGTCGAAGGGTTGTATACTTTACAGACACAGAAATACAAACATTATTCTTCCATTGCTCCACATTTCCTGTCATGGTATCAGAGCAGGTTTTTCGACCTAGCTTCCGCAAACATCTTCTGAATTGCCCCCGACCGTTTTCTAACTTTGTTGTTACAATCCTTGCCCTGCAAAACAAATTAGCACTTCGGATAGGAATTCAATTTTTTCAACATGCAGAACCCAAAGAACAATGAAAGCCGAGATCCGATCCTACCTTCAATGGAGGAGTCATCCAATCGAGTCTCGTACCAAATCAACCAGACCCGAGATGAACATGAATCTGCTCCACAGCATACGATCTCAGCAATAGCAGCAATTCAGACGATTGGAACACAATCTCCTGCCTCAACCCAATGGCCGTTCATTCAATGGGTACCAATCCAAGGCCCATCGGCAGCCGGATTCAATCAACAGTGGTCAAACCATTACCCACCCAGAGAAGACGCATCTAGAGAGGAAGCAAACTCGGCGACCCGCCCGAATCTGGTGGGATCCGAATCAAATCCTATGGGTCGCAGACCTGAACTTGACTCGAGGAACCCAGGGATGAATCCATACCCGGGTTTTCAACCCGAACTTCCACCATTTCATTTTCCGGTCATTGGCGGCAGCGGACGCCCAGAACCAGGCGACCCTCTTTATACCTCACCGGCTGATGGACCGGAACTACGGTTGATCTCTCTTCAGCTCATCGGACTCAACCATTATAGCACTTGGGCGAGGGACTTCCGGCGAGCCCTTGTCGCAAAAGATGAGGATGGGTTCATCGACGAAACCATTCCTTTCTCGGCCGACGACCGAACGCAACGACTTTGGCGCAAATGCAATCAACTCGTCCACACTTGGATCGGAAATTGCATGATGCCCGAGGTCGTGGCCGGGCTTCCTCCAATCGAAGACTCAAAAGTTATGTGGGACAATATCCGCGAAATGTACGGAAAACTTGACCGGGTTAAAAAAATTTCACTCACTCAAGCTCTGTCGGAATTGAAGCAAGGAACCTCTCGGTTACCGCTTGCTTCAACCGACTTTCGGCACTGTGGAATGAATTGGACGCCGCGGAGGAGCAGCTCAAAGGGCCGGAAGCGACCCTCAAACAGTACAAAGAAATCAAAGAGAGGGAGAAGGTGACAAGATTTCTCTTAGCCCTAAACGAAAGCTACATACCTTTTCGTTCGCAGATTCTCGCCATGGAGCCCGTCCCACCGCTCGGCTGCATCTTCCAATTGGCTGTGCAAGAGGAGAATCAGCGTCTTGCAAGCATGGGACATGAGAAAGGAGGGGAGAGCATGGTCCTTGCTATGCCGACGGGACCTGCACATCGAACTCACGACGATTCTCGGTCGCCGCGCCATGGACAAAGCTCCTGGTCGAGCTCTGGATTGCCTCGTCAATCCTCACACTCGGATGAAGATGAAAGGAGAAACCCTAATTTTGCAAAATCTGACGCCTCAGAACAGAGAAGGGGGCGTGGATCTGACGGTCCATATTTTCCCCAATTCGACGGTGTAGATCACAGGCGCGCACGATCAGACGGTCCACAACCATCCCGATCCGACGGCAAAAGATCAAGGGAGCGGGCATGGATCGGACAGCCTATATTCACCCTTTTATGGAATCGAATTCGACAGCTCATACAACACCACGTCATAACAAAGAAAGGGGGAGGACAAAATTCAAAAATTAAGGATAAGTATTGTGAGTATTGCAAGCGACCACATCATACCATTGAAACGTGTTGGAAATTACATGGAAAACCTACTGACAAAGAAAAAGGGGAAAAAGAATTTCATGCTTATCAGATATCAGTCCAAGGAATTGACAAGACGAATCAGACAATTACTCAAGATCAATATCAGCACATTATGAGGGCATTGAATGATTTAAAGATAGCCGAAAAGTCGCCCTTCGACCAACTCCTAGTTGACGGCTTCGACGCTGAGCAAATCTGGCAGCAGATCGACCTCCAGTCATAGTCGCTGCTGTCGAGCCTGCGGCGCAAGCTGCGGCGGTTCGAGAAGAACCCGACTGAAATCTCAGATCTTTTCGGGGACGGCGAGGCTCCAGAGGGAAAAGGCAATGGAGGGGGTGAGGGTGTTAAGGAGAGGGAGCATGTTAGCACTTACTAGTAGGGAGCTACTCAATGTTCTAGTGTTTGTATTCACTGTCCATGCCTACTCATTTACTATTTTATTCTTGTAGAAATTTAGGAGAAACTACTTTGAGTTTTATTCTCCAGAGAATGAATATTTACATGAGGCATCTAACCTTTTTATAGCTGCTACAACACCCTAAAACATAGTAAACAAATTCCTAAAAGCTAACAAACAAAATTTGGAAAAATAAAATCTGGAAAATCTAGAAAATTTGAAAGATCTGGAAGATCTGGAAACAAAATAACCAGAAAATCCGATTCTGTCAACACTCCCCCTCAAGCTGGGTTATGAATGTCTATCATACCCAGCTTGCACCTTAGAGTCTTGAAACTATTCCTGAATTAAACCTTGGTCGGTATGTCCGCTGTTTGATGATTGGTTGGAACATACGAGAGTTTCAAGATTCCTTCCTCGAGTTTTTCTTTGATGAAATGTCGATCGATCTCCACATGCTTTGTTCTATCATGATGAACCGGGTTCTTGGCAATCTCAATAGCAGTTTTATTGTCACATAATAATGACATAGGATTGGTATTAGTGAATCCTAGTTCATTTAAGATTCTTTTCAGCCATATGCCTTCACATATTCCTTGACACATTGCTCTAAACTCCGCTTCAACGTTGCTCCTAACAACAACGGGTTGCTTCTTGCTTCTCCAAGTAACCATGTTGCCCCACATGAAGGTATAATACCCTGTTGTCGACCTTCGGTCCATGAGATATCCAGCCTAATCTATATCCATGAATATCTCCATGTTTCTCTCCTCCGTTTTCTTAAAGTAGAGCCATCTTCCAGGACTTTTCTTCAATTACTGTAAGATTCGAAAAACTGACTGCATGTGTTTCTCTGTTGGTCGGTTCATGTATCTACTAACCATACTTACTGCGAAACCAATGTCTAGCCGAGTATGCGAGAGATAGATTAGTTTGCCAACTAATCTTTGATACCTCCCTTTGTCCGTTAATGGTCCTTCTTCTTCCATCTCGGTTTTATTTGTAGAATACATAGGTGTGTTAGCTAGTTTACACCCAAGCATACCAGTTTCCTTCAAAAGATCAAGAGTATATTTGCGTTGGGAAATTGCAATTTCTTTCTATGACCGAGCTACCTCCATACCTAGGAAGTATTTGAGTTGACCTAGGTCTTTAACCTCGAATTCTTCTGCCAAGATATTCTTCAGTTTTCCAATCTCCTCCAGATTGTCACTAGTTAGGATTATATCATCGACGTATACAATCATTATTGCTCTTTTACCTTCAGCTGACTTCTTGACAAACATTGTATGATCTATTTGACATTGAATGAAATTCAGCTTCTTAAACCTCTCGAACCAAGCACGAGGTGATTGCTTTAGGCCGTATAGGGATTTCTTGAGTTTGCATACCTTGTTGAAGCTCTCTTTAGTGTCAATTCCTGGTGGAACCTCCATAAAGACTTCTTCCTCCAATTCCCCATTCAAGAAGGCATTCTTTATGTCTAATTGATGTAGGGGCTAGTCCAAGTTAGCTGCAAGGGAGAGCAACACCCGAATGGAGTTTAGTTTGGCCACCAGAGTGAAGGTTTCTTCGTAGTCTATACCATATGATTGTGTGAATCCCTTAGCAACCAGCCTTGCCTTGAAACAATCAATACTACCATCAACATTGTGCTTAATTGTAAAGACCCACTTACATCCCACCAATTTCTTCCGAGCTAGCAATTCTGTATATTCCCAAGTATTATTCTTCTCAAGTGCATGAATTTCCTCAAGAACCGCTTTTTTCCACTCGGATTGAGCAAGTGCCTCCTGGATATTCTTGGGAATTTGAATGTTGCTCAACGTTGAAACAAATGCCTTGTATTTAGGAGACAACTTTTCATAAGACACAAAATTGTTAATGGGATGTTGAGTGCACTGTCTCTTCCCTTTCCTAAGAGCAATGGGCTTATCAAGATCATCAAGTACAACAAAGTTTTCTGAGCTTATAGGAGCATTACCTTCATCTATTGTGGGTCTTGAACTTAGGTCTATCTCTTGAGCCGGCTTTGATGTAGTACGGTCTTCCAACTCCTTTTGAGTTTTCCGCCTAGAGTAGACAATTACCTCTTTATTTTTGTCTTGTGTAGCATCTTGAATAGGTAGACACGAAAGACTTTCGGATGTTGGATGACTCTCGAATGTTGGAATGGGTAGACACGGAAGACAAGCAGAATTGGTATTTGTTTATTGTGACCCGAGTGAATGAAAAGTGTCCCAAAAATAATATTCCACACAACTCTCCCCCTGAATGGTATTTTTAGAGTGAAAGGGCTGGTGCTCAAAGAAGGTAACATCCACGGTGGTATAAAAACGCTTTGTTTGTGGGCGATAACACTTATATCAACTTTGATTTGGAGCGTATCCTAGAAACACACATTTGAGGGACTTAGGATCTAGCTTGCTACGATGTTGCTGATTTATATGAACAAATGCTGTGCAATCGAATACTTTGAGTGGGATATGTGAGGCAAAACGAATATGTGGGTAGGTACGAAGTAGACTCTGAAATGGTGTTTGGAAATCTAGGACACGGGAAGACATACGATTGATGAGATATGTGGCTATCAACGCTGCTTCTCCCCAAAAATGTTTAGGAACATGGGTGGTTAACATAAGAGAACGAGCAATTTCCAAAAGATGCCTATTTTTCCTCTTCGCTACTCCATTTTTTTGTGGAGTGTCTACATAAGAGCTAATATGTGTGATACCATGGCTATTTAGATATGACCTAAGTTGTGAGTGAAAGTATTCTCTCCCGTTATCCGTTTTGAAAATTTGGATTTTTGTGCTGAATTGGGTTTAGATCATTAGGTTGAAGGTTTGAAAATTTTGGCCAATATCTGATTTTTCTTTCATTAGAAAAAGCCAAGTGAGTCTTGTATGATCACCAATGAAAGTAACAAACCACCTAGAACCATAAATGTTATTGACACAAGAAGGTCCCCAAATATCGCTATGAATCATGTGAAATGGATGAGAAGACTTATAAGGTTGCAAAGGATACAAACTACGAGTATGTTTGGATAATTGACACACCTCACATTGAAGTTTTATTGAATATTTATTGAACAAAAAAGGTAGCAACCTTTTTAAGTACTTGAAATTTGGATGACCTAACCTATAGTGCCACAATCTTACGTCACTCTCTTCTTTAGCACCAGATGCTACACATGACATCTTCTTGTTTTTCCATTCTGAGGTATTAACTCGCAGAAGGTAGAGACCCACATCCATCTCAGCATTGCCAATTGTCATCCCCAAGTTCAAAACCTGAAATTCACATGAGTGTGGAAAAAATTTAGTAATGCAACCTAAATCTTTGGTTAACTTGCTGATGGAGAGAAGATTATAGCTGAGTTTTGGAATAAATAATACTAAATTCAGTGTTATATCTTTTGAAACAACCACTGATCCACACCAGCCACCTTTGAGCAAGAACCATAAGCAATTCGAACATTAGTGCCATTTTGACATGGATTGTACTCGTTGAACACCGTGATATCTCCGGTCATGTGGTCGGATGCTCCCGAGTCTACAACCCAAGAGGTGATCTTCTCTTGTTTAGCACTAAAGGCATTTAGAGAATTACCTCGTTGAGCTATCATTGTTGTACTAACCCCTTTTGGATGGGTTGCCTTCTGAACTGATTATTGTAGCAGCTTTTTTAGCATCTTCAACTGCTTTTGTTGAAGGGACTCGAATCTACCGAAGCGATTGTTTCGGTTTAGATTACGTTGCTTCTGCTCTCTCGATTTTGAGTAGGATGTGAGGCTGATGGCTTCCAATCATCTGGCCGACCATGAATTTTCCAACATGTGTCTTTTGTGTGACCCATTCGTTTGCAATGATCACACCATGGACGACCACCCCTTCGCTGGTTGTTGTTGTTTGATTGAGTGCCTCGACTGTAGGATGGTTGAGATCCTCGAGCTATTAGAGCAGAATTTGCTGGATTGGTCTAGTTGTTTGAAGAACCAAGCATCACCTTTCACCATGTCTCTTCTCTCCTGACCTCAGCAAAAACTTCTCGTACACTAGGTAGGGGGTAGGGGATTTATGCTCAGAATTCGTCCACGTACCTCATCAAGCTCTTGATTCAAGCCTAACAAAAATTTGTAGATGTGTTCTCGATCTTGAATCTGCTTGTACCGCTTGCTATCTTCAAGACAACTCCACATCATATCTTCTAGCATGTCAAGTTGCTGCCAATAACATATAAGTTGGTTAAAATAATCAATGATAGAAGATTCCCCTTGCCTTAGGTCATGGAGAATGCCCTTGATCTCGAAAATGGCCGAGGTGTTATCTTTGTTTGAATAAGTTTCATGAATAGCATCCTAAATCTCCTTTGTTGTCTTGTAGTACATGAAATTCTCCCATGTTTCATTCGTCATTGAATTCAGCAGCCAGCACATCACCATGTTATTTTCCGCCTTCCATGTTCGATAATTTGGGCTCGTCTCCTCAGGTTGTACGGCAGCTCTAGTTAGGTAATCTTCTTTACCTTTTCCGCAAACGAAAATCATGACAGAATGGGACCATTGATTGAAGTTGTGACCGGTAAGTTTATGACCGGTGATGAGAAGAGTTCCACCTTTGGATACATTGATAGGTTGGGTAATGTGAGGAGAGTTTTGAGCTCTAGGGTCTAATGTTTCACTCTCAACCTTGCTTGCCATGGCAGCTCTAGGGTATTTTGTCATGGTGGAAATGTCACGTCCCGAACCTCGAGCGCGTGCACATCCCTCGATAGTTGATAAAATTTGCAACGTCCTAGGAAGTGTCGCCGACCCATTCATCTTATTGCACATGCGAAAGCATAATAAAAATTCCTAGACAACACAGAAGTGGGATAGAAATGTAGGATGCAATTTTCACAAAGCACACTTATCAAACAACAGCATTTATATACAGAAGAGTCTAACACAACATGGGTCTATTTCAAAAAGAAGAGCTACTAGGCTATCTACGCACTAAGCTCCTTATCCATGGGATCAGAGTCCACTACGACACCGCCAGATGTCTTGATATCCATAGGGTGGGCTGCCACCCACTGCCCAGTCCCAACGGAAGGCCCGTCAAAACCTGGTAGGGGATGTGGAAAAACTTAAAATCAATTGTCTGCGGAATCCCGTACCTCACCTGGCGCTCCTCCATCTAAGGACCTAAAAAGATTAGCCCACGACGGGGTGAGACAACGTCTCAACGAGTTCACTCCCTAAATCTCGATTAGAAGAGAAATACACCTACAAGTGATCTAACCACATATTCTCAAAGACTTAACTCACCCCAGTCCTCTCCTGCACGTCAATATAGTTTAAATCACACATATAATTGTATTGAAATCATTCATCATCGGGACGTTTCAACATATATCACCAACAATTACAAGGGTCCCGATTACCAGACTAAATCGTTATGACACGTCCTATACCATGTCACACAATTTCGTCTCCTAATTAGGCACCTTGGTTTCAATCATTCATGCGTCCCAATTGATTACGACCCACCGACCACGGCCGACTCAACAATCAGCAGTCTTCCGGCATACCGGGCATCTCCTTGCATCATTGAGCACGGCAACGTCTATATCTAGACGGCATTCCTCATAGGAGCATCGGTCTAGCCTCCACTATGACCGGCATCCGTTGACTTGGGGCATTCACAAAGGAGCATCGTCCGGCCCCAAAGGCTCATGACGGGTTCTTATATCATTCATGCACTCACTCAATTTCGGCCAAGGACACTGTGCATTGCACTCAAATGTTTCAATTAAAATAGTGAACCTCACCTATTTTCTTCATATTAAAAATACATGGTAAAATATTCGTGTGTGGGTACATAGTCAGATTGAACCAAAAATTTGATATAATCTCTTTTAAAGTCCCACTGTTTGATATAGTATTTACAAACATTTTCGGTGTCAAAACTCGACACCCGGTATTTTCTAATTAAATACCGAAATTCCACCATTTGAAATAAATACTCAAAATTAACAACCATCACTCAATTGTACAATTTAACAGTCGATTGAATAAACTAAGCATACCATTGAAATCAACACGAAATTCCGATCACCGGATATCTCGGTATAATTTCCAGAAAATATTAAATAATTAATTAAATTATAATTAAGCCATTTAAATTAATTATTTATTTAATTAATGTTTATCAAATTAAACTACCAATCTAAATTGATCATAATCTTAACTAATTACCTAAGTACACTAACTAAATCAATCTACTAGACTAACTTCCTAAACTAACAATCCTAACTAATAAAATAAAATTCCTAACTAAATTAACCAACTAGACCAACCACCTAGTTCACTCAACTAACTTAACTAACTAGTAATTACTCCAACTAGACTAATCCCTAAACCTACTTAAGCCTAAGCTAACTCTTAATAAGTGTAATTAACCCATAATCAACATTTAGGAGATTAACTCATCTAATTAGTAAATTAGAGAACTCCCGGCGATGGTGGCGCGACGGCGAGCAAACCTTGGGTCTCGGGTGACGCCAAGGAAGGTCTGGTTGGCCGGAGCAAGCCCGCAAGGCTCTCAGCTCACTGTTGAGATGCGGTCCTCCCTACTGGTCGCAGCCGGCTAGACCTCACACGGGGGTAGCGTGGGTGAGACAACGGCACGATGAGGGCTGTTGGAGTCCCATCGATGGAACAGCAGCAGGGACGAAGAGGTTGCGGGTTCCGAGGAGGCTGGTGGACCGAAACAGAGGGAGGATTGGCTACTGGTTGTGGTGGAGGAATGGCGGAGGGGTGGCTACAACAACCGGGTACAAAGGAGCGGAACTTCTGGAGGAGGGATGAAGGTGGTGCAGCTGGATTTGAAGGGGCAACGGGCTGCCAGTGGAGGGGAGTGAGCGGTAGCTAGGGGCCACGAAAGTGAAAACTAGAACATGAGGAAAAGCGGGTTCCAATTTGGGGGTCTACTGGTCGAGGACAAGCAGCTCAAGACAGAGCTTTTCCTCTATTTTGGTGGGCTGGTCTGGTCGGCAAAACAGAGGCAACGTTGAGCAGCAAGAATGAGGCAAAGACAAGGGAGCTGGCGGGAAGAAAAGAAAGGAAAAAGGAAAGGAAAAGAAAGAAGGGGGAGAGAGAGAGAGAGGAGAGAGAGAGAGAGAGAGAGAGAGAGAGAGGCAAGTCGGTCGAGAGAGGGGGAGATAGCGCGCGCGAGGGGGGGGAAAAGGAGGAGGAGAAATTAAGGCCAAGGGCCCTACCTCTTCAATGCCCATCCACTTAGTCCTTGTGGCCATGGAAGTCTTGGCCCATCTTATAGTCAAGGGTCCTACCACTCAAAAGTGATCTTATCTTTCACAACCAAGACTCAATTGAAGGTGAAATTCTCCCTAGCATTTGGTCCTCCGAATTTGCAGCTCCTTGCACTAACTTTTCACTTTAATAATTTGCAATTTAATGGCCTCATGTAACAATGGTAAGGCCTAAAATAATTCCTTGTATTTCCCTTCACTACTCGTTCCACATTGAAGGCCAGAACTCACTTAGAAGCGATCCTTCCAATTTTTCTCAACTCGAATTGTTGAATTTGAATTTTCCGCCAAAAATTCGGGTTCACCAAAAAGTCTTGAAATGATGAATCGACTATCCTAGAACAAATCGTGACATGGCAGAATTTTCAATTTCTGAAATCGGATTAAATTTCACGGTTAATTTCAACCGGGCGCGATTTTAGCATGACCTAGCTTACCGGTTAGCTTTTAAGAATTTTAGGTGCAATTGACCCGTGGTCGATTATTTTCGAGCCACATTGTACATCTTCGACCCATTAGCGACTCTTGGTTGTCGTGAAAATCTCGATATTTCAATTACGGGCACCGGGTACAGAAATGACAGAAAAATCGATTTAGTGTCGTTCGACGAGAATTTTGTAATTAAATGGAATCACCCACACTTTAATCACATATCTCTGTCGAATCGACCTATCTCTGGTCTCTGATCAATTTTGACGGTGCCGTAATGACCCTTGCCCATTAGCATTATCGAGCAATCGATTTCTAGTCGAATTCTCAAGTCCATTGTGTCAAAATCCTTAACGGCTTGACCAGATAGACTAGTTATCTCATGAGTGATCAGCTCAAAGAAAAAACTATAGGCGCGTCAACGAAAAGCCCAACTTATTTAATTGAAAATAGAATTAGAAAATCAGGCTGTCACAGGAAACACTCAGAAATAAGGTAGAAGAGAATGGTCTAGATCGAGCTCTAATACCATGTAGAAATTTAGGAGAAACTACTCTAAGTTCTATTCTCCAGAGAATGAATATTTACATGAGGCATCTAACCTTTTTATAGCTTCTACAACACCCTAAAACGTAGTAAACAAATTCCTAAAAGCTAACAAACAAAATCTGGAAAAATAAAATCTGAAAAATCTGGAAAATTTGGAAGATCTGGAAGATCTGGAAAATCTGGAAACAAAATAACCAGAAAATCCGATTATGATTTTCAACAATTCTGTGGTAGGCAGAATTCCTGTCTCATCTTAGATTGCTTTTGCACTAATACTTATTTTTCACTAATGTGTAGACATGTTTCAGGTGATAACAATGCTGAAAGAAAAACTTGGAGTGCAGACGGATAAGAATCTCCCATTGATTGATTCTAGGTAGTCCATAGTTGATCCAAGGAAGTCTCCGTTCAGTTTGTGGTTAGAAGCATCTTCCCCTTGTTACTGGTCAGATGTAATCTGAAGTTTTCCAGCATGTGAGGAATTTTGATTTTAAAAGGAATGTAAAGTTTCAGAAACAAGTGTTCTTCCCTCCGCTGAACTGGGAACAAAAGTATAGGAGTTTCAGAAATTAAATGTTACCATCTCATGTTAATGGCTCTTTTTTTGTGGTACTCCAGGAGGTACTCAAGAGTGAGCAAGTGGACCCTTGGTTTGTCTGGTGGTAAAGACTTATTAGCCGTCACACGAACCTCTGGTGCTATAAGTTGCGCGAAAAGTCCAACAAGCCTTCCTAGTTCTTCCAGTATAATAGCAGAGCAAATCATTGAAAAAATTCTGGTTGTGAGAGGTGAGATTTCTTTGCCAGCTCAGAATACAGTTATAAGCATACTGGGTGGCATTTGTTTCTTTGGCGTAGCATTGCCAAAGCCCTGTTGTTGTCACTTTCATAGTTATGGTTATGGAGTGGCATTCTGTTTGCTTAGTTATGAAGCGTTGTTTTAGTAATAAGCTGGAGCAACTTATGAAGAAGATACAAATGTCTTAGTGGAGTCACTGCATTTATTGTGTGCGGAATCTCTAGTGTTGCCATCTCCTGCTATATTTGGCATTTTTCCTGCATAGAGTGAGCAAATACGTCCTGATGCTTAAGTGCATCAAATGATGTATAATTAAAGTTCTAGCATCTCTTGTTCCATTAAGTATCAGATCAAACTCTAATTGTACTGTTGAAATGTTTTATTATTCTACAACCCCAAGAAAAAAGGTATCTTTCAAAAAGCGTACATGAATCAGCTGATTATATGATTTTGGATTTTCGTTTTTTTCTGCTTCGATAATTTTAGTAAACTTTGGATAAGTGGAGGTGGATGCAAGCAAATTTAGGGGCAAAATACATCGTTCCCTTCGTTAGTCCACGTGCTGTTAGAAAATAAGAAATGGTCAATCTTTTATGTAAAAGCCAATTCAAAAGGTTCTCCCTCTCAAGCATAGGCGGATAGTTCATCTCAAAGTGTTCCCATATTGTTATTATTCCCTTTTCGTCTATGTCACATTGAAAATTATCAATCATCGCATCTTCTTTTTCATCTCATGTGTCCTTAAACATTATATTTTTCCTTTCTGTAGAGTCAAAAAAATTTAAAGCTGCTATCATCCGAATCGACAGCCCTGGTGGTGATGCTTTAGCCTCAGACTTGTAAGTGCTGCTGTATATCACTCGAACATTGTCCAACTGTCTTTTCTGGTGTGACGCTCTTGATACTTTTGAACATGAAAGCATATACTAGTGAGAAATCAAGCAATTCGAACGTCTTAGTTTTCTACCGATGTGGTTGTTATTAATCGTGATAATAATATCTTGCTATCACTGTGGTGTTTTCAGTTTAATAGTGGGATAAGTGTAGAACAAGACTTAAAAAGTTTTGGCCCCTGGTTAATTAAGTACTTAATTTTTCTTTTTGATCAATTGAGGACTTTAGATCTTATAAATGCCCTAATTTGGTCTTGAGCTTGTCATCGATTCATTTCTAGTGCCAAAGTTCCAGCATGGCTCCAACGTGGAGTTCTTTGGTCATTTGGCTTGTATGAAATCCAACACCTGGATTCCATTAATGGTGAGTTTAAGACTAATCGGAGCCTCTTTAAGAATCTCAAGTTCTCAATGACTACCAGTCAAAACAAACTCTAGTTTCTGCACTTATCCTTTTTAATAGGCTATATCAAAATGTTCTTTTGCCAAGGGAGTTCTATAGTCGTGGCATGTAAAAGCTTTTCTTCTCGATCTGGAATCAGAGTAATTGTCAGTGCAAAGTCATGCGCTTTTGACATGGTTGACAATGTGCCATAAGATTGAGAAACTTCTCATCTCTCTCTAGTACCTCCACTTATGTAGTTGGAATTTGAAGCTGGTGGGATAGCTGATAAGATGCATTTGGTAGTAGTAAAGTCTTGCCCTAAGTTTAATTGCCCTGTCATATCCATGCAGCGGAAAATCTCATCTTTAACTGTCATATTGAACGTTTTACTCTTTCTTTTTACTTTCTTTTTTGACTGTAGCTTAATTGGGGGTTTCATAATGCTTATGATGAGCAGAATGTGGAGGGAGATTAGGCAATTGGCTGCATCAAAGCCTGTTATTGCATCAATGGTTGATATAGCAGCTAGTGGAGGATATTACATGGCAATGGGAACACCAACCGTTGTTGCCGAAAGACTTACCTTAACTGGCTCTATTGGAGTTGTTTCAGGTGAACCTAGTGTCTCTTTGTAGTCTCGTACCTTGCAATAGTTGTTGTGCTACTGCTTTTCCTTTGGATTTTCAGAGCTTCATGGAGATTCTAACGTGGTTGAGTGTGCCCATTTTCTCCTCTCAGGGAAGCTTAACCTGGGGAATCTGTACGAAAAATAGGCTTCAATAAGGAGATCATATCAAGGGGAAAATATGCTGAGCTCCTCGCAGCTGAGCAACGACCTTTTAGGTGAGATGCATTGTCGCACGATACTTTGAAGTGTAAATTAAGGAAGATATCTTGATATTGTACTGGGACTTTTAAATGCCGTCTTCATATTTGGATTTTATGTGATGACATGTTCCAATGAAACCATTTCTCCTGCACTTCCTCCTACTTTTTTCTCATCCTCGTTTGTCCTTTCAAATCGTAAAATTGTAGAAGCCAATCATTTTCCCCCGACTTCTTCCTTAAACAGACATTAAACACTAAGTATGCACGCATTACACTGCTAAAAAATCCATTTGTTCAAGCTCATGCATTGATTAATTGAATTTGACAGTAAATAATTTTTTTTTTTTTGTTTTTGTCTGCTTGAATTTAATTTATCTTGATTCCATTGGGCTGCCTAGCTAAAAAGCATTTACAATCCATTATCTTTTACCACGCACTTTCATATAAACGATAATTAGTCCTGATACTATGTGAGAAAATCTAATCCAAAAATTTAAGTTAATAAGTGAAGAGAGACTACGTGAATATAAAAAGTATTTATGATTCATTGTCAACGTGAATAATATTCCAATACAATTTTTGCTCTATGCAACATGTCAAAGAGAATCTATGTAGCACGGACACACGCGACACGCGACACGCGACACGATACGACACGTCGACACGTCATTTCTTAAAAAATAAAAAATAAAAAATTTCGACATGTTCTAACACGTTATATATTAAATATATTTTTATATATAAATACATAAATAAATAATAAAAAAAATAGCCTAGAATTAATTTACACGAAAAATATTAAATAATATCATTCATTATTTTAATTTGTTATAACAATACATAAAACTTAGAGGGAAAAAAAAAAACATTGTTTAAAGAAAAATGCTGAAATGATATTTTTAAATTTATTTATTTATCATATATAGCATTTTTTTATTACTTCTTTCATAGTAAAAGACTTTTTAAAAAACTAAAAAAATTCTAAAAAAAAACAAAACTAAAAAAAAAAAAAAAAAATTGACCCCATGCGTGTATATGTATAGCATTTTTATTACTTCTTTTATTACTTCTTTTGTGTATATTTATATTTTGACCCCACAAGTATTAGAAATTTTTAAAATTGACCCCGTGCGTGTCGGAATCGCGTGTCGGAATTCTAGACTCGCGTGTTGGAGAGAGTTGACCACGTGTCAGATTTTTCGACACTCGTTAACCGCGTGTCGGAGCGTGTCGGGACGTGTCGGAGCGTGTCAAACACGTGTCGGAGTGTCGGACACGACACGAAGGCTTCCGGAGAGTGTCCGTGCTACATAGAAGAGAATTACTTACTTTGGTTGTCAAGCTATGCACAAGCTATGTACAGTGACTTGCCAGGGAACACAGTTTCGGACTGATGCGGCAGTTTCTGTACGGGTTGACAAATTTTTCTTACTCTATTATTTGTCTGGTCGAGGGCGTCATGGACGGGCTAGGTAGGTGTGCCAGCACAATTCTAGAGTCTAGGACAGTGAGAATTCGACGTAGGCGTCGGTAGGGCACAGACCGAAAGATTTGACTGAACTTGCATGCCCTAAACTAAATTGAGCATAATAATATGGAGATCCTTAAGGACTCTTGTTCGTGTCATAATACCTAATGTGGCCGAGATTCCGAAGGGGTAAAATCGTGAAGCCGGCACCCGTAGATGCGAAAGTATACCAGTAAAAAATGATTGTATCACAAGGCGCGTGGACGCAAGGTATTCTCGTTATCATTGTAACGTGAGAAATTTCACATCAAGTAAGTAATATGGCGTGGAATAATAAATATATCTAAAGTTAGCCTATTATTTATTGACTTAAACCTTTGAGTAGTTGTGAGTTTAACTGAATTTATTGATGAGTTCGAACTTAAATTTTCTCTTTATAATCTGTTCGGGTGAAGGTGTCATACTCATAGGTGTGCTACAACCAAATTGGAACCGATTCGAATTGACTTGAATTTTCCTACATTTTTAGTTCAGTTCAATTAACCCAATCGAATTGAAAATCATCTCTCGTCTTAATATTATAATTTATTTAATATCTCTCATTTTCTACTAAAAATCTCACCAAAGGCGTGAGGCCCAACGACTTGAATGCACGTAACCCCGCGTCATGCGTTCCGCATTCCCTCCCCCTCCCTCTCCCCGAGAGACAAAAAGAGCTCTCGTCTCCGCCTTCACTCCAGCAGCCACTCTCTTCCTGCTGATCCACGGCGCGACGCCTCTTCGTCGGTCGATGAGGTGAACTCGACGGTCGACCGACGCATCGGAGATCGAACGACCATGACCGGTGAGTCTCTCTGTCTCTTGCTTTCCGTCCGCGTGCGTGTGCTGCTTTCGAGTCGGCTTTTCGATGCGATTTGATGCGGAGATCATGCATGAGGCGACGGTGAAGTATGCACGTCGCCAGCTTTTTGCCGCCGTCCGCATTCGTTGCGAAATGCAGTTTGCACTCGCGGCGACGCTCCGAGTCGAACTTTACCTTTGGAACGTGTCGTAGCCGATAAGTCTCAGCTTTTTCAGAAAACTCTTCCTTTTTCCACCTCTGTGACGACCGAGTTCAAGTCCGCGCATCTTCGCTGCGGAACATTCGTGGCCAATGCAGTGTGAAAATCATTCGCTTCTTCGCGTCTTCACTCCTTCTAGCAACGACCGTGTTCGAGGACGATGTCCTCGAACACGGTAGTTTTCTGAAACTGAAAATCTGCAGAACTTCTCCGACAACATCTGTTTCAAAAGTCAAGCCGTTTAGCAAACTGAATTTAACTTATCATCATCCCTCAACTGCAGCTATTTTCTTTGCCAGGGTCGATTGTTTTTGTTAGGAAGTGCGGTTCGTCTACGTGTTAAGTAAATAAACAGAAAAAGTTCTTCGATGCGATGATTCGCTCGCGTTGCGTGTATAATTAGTACTCTGAAGATCGGAGTATTCGTTATTAAGTATGGTCCACGAAAGCTCTCGAAAGTATGTTGGGTTTTCGAATCGAGATGCAATAATAGGAGGTACTGTCTCTGTCTACTCATTATCTTAAATCTTTTTGTGGCCTTTTTGATCCGATGGTGCTATGTAGACAGCCGAGCTAATTTCGGTTGCCCAATTTTCCAGAAACAAACTGGTTCTCCGCTTGACTTTCGTGGGCTTGAAAATGCTTCAAGTTCACGCCAGTTTCAGCATTAAAGTGCGATCATTCCTTTCTTGAAAAGGCGCATGTTTTTTGGGGTCAAAAGTTATTCTTCACAGACTAAGGAAAACCCTTGTCCCCGTCAACGAAGTTCCTATTCTCTCTTAAAAAAAGATACAGATTTTTTTATGGGACAATATTCTCATGAACCCGATTCATATTAACCGTATGTGTTAAATATAAAAGAACAAAAGGTAAAGAAGAAGAACAGCATTTGCAGCTGAAAGCAGAAGATCTGTTGGCAACTGAAAAGATGATCAACGATGAAGATCAGCTTAACTCGACATCAATGAAGGAGACACCTGAAGCATAGAATGACTTGGATCATGACATGGATCGCCAAGACTAACACGTGCATTATGAGCTGTATTCTGTTAATGATAGTTTGTAGTTACTAAACAAACTACTTTCGGTTTTTCTGTTAGGAAGTTCTCGTTTATATAACTTCAGATGAGAGATTAGACTGTAGCGAAGAAAATAGAATGAGCTAAGCAGCATTCAAGAGATAGAGAGTTAGAAAGAAGAAAGAAGGATTCTCCATTGATGTTCAGTATTACAGAGAAGCTACAGAGATGATGATCGTAGACTACGAAGATACAAGTAAGATTCAACGAGAAAGTAGATCGGAATCTGTATTTCTTTTGATGTTCATGATACATTGTACTTTGAAGATCTGTTAATACAATAAAAGCTTGAAGCTCTTTTAGAAGTGATTACTCTACAAATCTTCATCTGCTTATTGCTCATCTTCTTATCTTCATCTGGTTCATCATCTTCACATGGTATCAGAGCAGGTTTGATATCTGTTCTCAAAGCTGAAACTTTGTGACAATGGCAATAAGAACACCAAAGTATCCATTCCCAATACATGTAAACATCTCGAATTTTGTCACAATCAAACTTACTGAAGGTAATTTTCTGCTGTGGCAAGCACAGATTCAAAGATTCCTGAAAAGTCAGGATTTGTTTGGTTTCATTAATGGTGATATTCCTTCACCTTCTCGAATGCTGCAAAATGATGATGAAGGTTGTGAATCGAACTTGTTAATCCCGACTATCTTGACCGGACAAGAACAGTCAGTTGGTATCATCTTGGATCAGTGGAGCTGTCATTGAGAATATTTTAAGTCTAATCATTGGCTTAGATACATCCTTTGAAGTATGGAGACTCTTCTAAAGCGATTTACACAGAAGTCTATTGCTAGAGAATTTGAACTCAGAGGAAAACTACAATCTTGCCAGAAACTTGATCAAACTCTCTCTGCCTATCTTAGAGAATACAAATCTATATGTGACCAGTTGAATGCAATAGGCAAACCTGTGGATGAAGTAACCAAGATCTTTGGTGTGATGGAAGGTTTAGGTCCAGAATATGAAAATCTTAGAACCACCATATACTGTTTAAAACCTCAACCTGATTATGATGAGGTTATTGCTCAGCTAGAAAGGTTCGAATCAAGAATGAAGACCTATTCCAGAAGTCAGTTCAATCCAAATTTGGCTTATTTTGGACAGAGACAATCTCGATCTGACCAAAGAGAACAACGATGGAGATTATGTTTCTCAAACCTCTCGGTTTTATAGCTCAAAGAGGCAGCTACGAGGTGGCCGCAATTATGGTCGTGGCAGAACTGCTAACAATAGAGGTCGAGGATTTGGTTATACTGAAAGAAGTTCAAACTATAGAGGAGAAGCACCAATTCAAGTGCAAGGAGATCAACACTTTAGACAGAGAAATAACTTCTCTACTTCTAATCAGGGATTTCGACCCTATGCTAACTACTCTCAAAGGTACCAGAATACCAAATCTTATCCTCTGTTCTCAGTAAATTCAAGTAAAAATCTTCAAGATGAGAAAGATATAGGTTCTCGCTAGATTGGAATGTCAAATATGTAAACGTCCACGGGCATGATGCTCTTCGTTCTTTGGTATCGTTTTGACAATTCTTATCAAGTGGAAGATGTTCCAAGAACATTTGACAATGCATATTGAAGATCCAAAAGGAAGTGAATGGTACCACGACACTTTGGTGCTACTGCCCACATCGGCACTAATCCGGTATTCTTCACACCCTCTCTAAATACCAAGGATCTGATACTGTGATGGTAGGAAATGGATCATGTTTACCTGTTACACATATTGGTAACACTTGTTTAAATACAAAAGGTAATACATTGCCTCTTAATGATGTTCTCATAGTACCAGAAATAAAGAAGAATCTTATCTCTGTTTCAAAGCTCACAGATGACTATCCTTGCTCTTTTATCTTTGACAAATTTGGTGTTTATGTAAAGGACAACAATACCAAAGTAACTTGTCAAGCTCGGAAGGAAGACTAGAGGTCTTTATCAAGTTGATACGAAACAACAGCAGCTTTCTTTACTCAAAGACGTAAGACCTGTTGGCAAAGACATATGGCACCAGAGGCTAGCTCATACGAATTCTCAAACAGTGCAACATCTTAACCAACAGAAGCTGATCCAATATAATTCAACTTCTTCCAGTGTTTGCAGTAGCTGTCAAATAGCTAAAAGTACAGCTCTATCCTTTCCTCTATCAGATTCTACATCAAACTTACCATTAGAAAAGATTCACTGTGATATCTGGGGACCCTCACCAGTCAATTCATTCCAGCGGTTTAGATATTATGTGATTTTTGTTGATAATTTCTCACGATATAGCTGGCTATATCCTATGAAGTTGAAGTCTCGAGTTCTATAATATCTTTGTTCGATTTCAAATTAGTCGAGAAACAGTATAATCATCAAATCAAAATTTTCCAAAGTGATGGAGGAGGGGAATTTGTCAGTAATAGCTTTCAATGTCATCTGCAAAGCTGTGGCATAAAACAACATCTCTCTTGTCCACACACTCCAGAACAAAATGGGATTCCAGAGAGAAAACATCGTCACATTGTAGAACTGGGATTAGCCATGTTATATCACTCTAAGGTTCCTCTGAAATATTGGGTAGATGCTTTTGTCACAGCCAATTATCTTGTCAATATACTTCCAACACCAAAATTACAGATGGATACACCCTATAACAAGCTTCATAATAGTCAGCCACAGTATAACCATTTGAGAGTATTTGGTTGTGCATGTTATCCATGCTTAAGACCATATACAAAACACAAATTTGACCCTCGATCCCTTCTCTGTGTTTTTTACGGGATATAGTGATCTACATAAAGGCTATAGATGTCTTGTACCTACCGATAATCGTGTATATATCGGTAGGCATGTGATCTTTGATGAAACACTCTTTCCTTTCACAAAAAGGGTGATCAATGAATATGGACAGTACACACCATTATACAGACAGTGGATTGGAGAAGTTCAGTTGCTTGACCCTCCAAGTATTGACACAACAATCACTAGTTCATCTCCTCAGTCAGCATACAAAAGTCAATATCATCCTGTAATGGATAGTTATTACAATGATCAGTTGTCACCGGTTACTTCATCGGCACCACTTTGCAGGTCGAACCTATCACGGAACCACAACCGGTTTCGGTTCACCATCCTCACAATCTCAACTATCTACTAATAGTAGCCTTGAACCAGAAGAACACAATCCCGGCTCCTCTTCTCAAAGTAATCCTGTGGTTCATCATATGCGGGACTCGACTCAAAACAGGTATTATCAAGCCAAACCCAAAATATGCTTGCTTAGTTGAGTATCCAGTCCCTATGGAACCAAGATCTATTAAGTCAGCATTGGCTGATAAAGCCTGGTATAGTGCAATGCAAGATGAAATGAATGCTCTGTATGACAATCACACTTGGACATTAGTTCCTCGAACAAACCAGATGAATGTGGTAGGTGTAAGTGGGTCTTCAAGACCAAACTAACATCTATTTGGAACTCTAGATAGACTAAAGGCTCGACTAGTAGCAAAAGGCTTTCATCGGGAAGCGGGACTTGACTTCACCGAGACTTTCGGTCTGTTGTGAAACATGCCACAATTCGCATAGTCCCGTCCATAGCTCTAACAAAACAATGGCCAATACATCAACTTGATGTGAAGAATGCCTTTCTTCATGGAGACTTGAATGAAAGCTGTCTACATGGAACAACCCCCGGCTTTATACATCCTCACAAATCAAGCCATGTCTGTCTACTTCACAAGTCACTATATGGTCTTCGACAAGCTCCAAGAGCCTGGTTTGACAAATTCAGCAATTTCCTTCTTGAAATTGGCTTTTTCTGTAGTACAGCTGATCCTTCTTTATTTGTCCTTCATACTCAGTCACATACAGTATTTCTGTTGCTCTATGTCGATGATATCATCTTGACAGGTAGCTCTTCTCAACTTCTAACCTCATTAACTCAGACTCTAAGTCTTCAGTTCCATATGAAGGATCTTGGCTACCTTCACTATTTCTTAGGCATTGAAGCTAAACGTACATCACAGCATTTGTTTCTACGCAAACGAAATATGCTATTGACCTCCTCAAACGAGCTCATATGACGGATTGCAAACCAATCGCAACACCCTTACCACCTAGACCGGCTCTCTTGGACAAAGCGCAACTCAACTCACGATCTGTTGAATACAGAAGCCTGGTAGGTGGTCTTCAATACTTAACCATCACTCGACCAGATCTAGCCTTTGCCACGAATCTTCTTTGTCAAAAGATGCAACATCCAACAGTGGCAGATTTTCTACAATTAAAACGAGTACTTCGATATGTCAAAGGCACTGTCCAGTTTGGCTTCTATCTTCACTCTAGGAGTTCAACTCAACTCTATGGATTCTCGGATCGGCGGGCGGGATGTCCTCTTACTCGTCGCTCTACTACGGGTTTTTGCACCTTTCTTGGCTCTAATTTGATTTCTTGGTCAGCCAAGAAACAATCCCTTGTCTCCGGATCCTCCACGGAAGCGAGTATCGAGCACTTGCTTCTACCACGACTGAACTTACTTGGATAAGCTTTGTGTTACGTGATCTTGGCATCCCTCTTTCAGCAGCTACCTCTCTATTTTGTGACAACGAGATCAGCTATCTCTCTCACTGACTAATCCAATCTTACATGCTCGGACAAAGCACATCGAAATTGATTTTCACTTCGTACGTGAAAAGGTGTCTTCGGTTCCATTCAGGTCCACCACATTCCTAGTCATCTTCAGGTAGCTGATATTTTCACTAAACCACTCTCACGATCAGCTCATCTATCTCTTCGTATCAAATTGGGAATGGGATCCTTCACCCTTCCCAATTTGCGGGGGAATGTTAAATATAAAAGAACAAAAGGTAAAGAAGAAGAACAGCATTTGCAGCTGAAAGCAGAAGATCTGTTGGCAACTGAAAAGATGATCAACGATGAAGATCGGCTTAACTCGACATCAATGAAGGAGACACCGAAGCATAGAATGACTTGGATCATGACATGGATCGCCAAGACTAACACGTGCATTATGAGCTGTATTACTGTTAATGGTAGTCTGTTGTTACTAAACAAACTACTTTCGGTTTTCTGTTAGGAAGTTTTCGTTTATATAACTTGAGATGAGAGATTAGGCGTAGCGAAGAGAAAATAGAATGAGCTAAGCGGCATTCAAGAGATAGAGAGTTAGAAAGAAGAAAGAAGGATTCTCCATTGATGTTCGGTATTACGAGAAGCTACGAGAGATGATGATCGTAGACTGCGAAGATACAAGTAAGATTCAACGAGAGAAAGTAGATCGGGAATCTGTATTTCTTTTGATGTTCATGATACATTGTACTTTGAAGATCTGTTAATACAATAAAAGCTTGAAGCTCTTTTAGAAGTGATTACTCTACAAATCTTCATCTGCTTATTGCTCATCTTCTTATCTTCATCTGGTTCATCATCTTCACAGTATGTAAGCCGTCGAATCACGTAGATCCCACGAAAGGCCCCAACAAATGAATTCGCCCGATACATTAGGCTCGTGTAATCTTGGAGCACTCAATGACATAGCATCTTCTTGGCGAGTCGATTGACTCGATCTAGATGAATGGGACGTGAAAAATATGGGAACATCTTCAGAGCTAAGTCAATAATGAAATTTGAACATTGCATGGTCTCGAGCTTGGGCCGGGAGTTAGAAGGCTCAAAGCTTCCATGGCTCAAGCCCGGGATGGAAAACAAAGGAAAGAAGAAAAGCATCCTTAAATTCTTTTTTTTCTCACGTATCCAGTGCAAGAGAGAGAACCGTCCTTTCATCACGGAGGGATGCTAGACCTTTGGGCCATGGAAACCCTTTCTGTTTCAACGCAGTTGGTGCTGCCTCAAGAGAATCTAGGAGGGGACAAAGAGACGACGATTGCATTCGAACTGCTCTGCCCAGCCGACCTAAAGCCCATATATAGTCAGCCGTAGGTGCATGATTGGTAAATTATGCCACCTCGTCGAACGAGGTCCACACGATTTGTCCATGCCCCGCCTTCGCAGCACAGTGTGTAGCGTCCAAGGTAGCGTACGCCTTTTAAACACTGGTCTCCGATTAGCCCCACCTCCCTCGGACAAGAAAAGGCCAAGAAATTTCTTGCCCTGCCGCGAGCGTTCCGTCTCTGTCTTTCTCTCTGTCTCTCTCTCTCGCTGCCTCTCCCTTTCTCGAGGCT
This sequence comes from Eucalyptus marginata, assembly GCA_014182565.1. Taxonomy (NCBI): domain Eukaryota; kingdom Viridiplantae; phylum Streptophyta; class Magnoliopsida; order Myrtales; family Myrtaceae; genus Eucalyptus; species Eucalyptus marginata. Next base: position 30,847,590 of record CM024595.1, on the reverse strand, counting down.
TTACTCCAGCAAAAGGAGGAGGGAATTAAAATTGCAAGACGAAAGCTGACGCGGAACGCAATGTCTTTTCTGTTGGGACGGGAGAGTTTATTTTTATATTTGCATGGTCGTACCGCGATCGCGACTGGAGAGCAGTCTAATCTGATTTATCTCAACGGGGAGATCTTACCCGGTAAGAAAACGGAAGCTTGTGCTCAAAGTTCACGAGCCACCACCGCCCTTCCTCTCCCCTTCTCCCGCCCAACAACGCGTAGCCTCTCCCTCTCGCCCATCACCACCTCATCGTCTTGCTTTTCCTTGCGTGTTCGCCCTTTCTTTTCTTAGCTTAGAATTTAGCTTCTCCCATCTCTTTCCGTGCTATATAAAGCCCACTAAGCTTTACGAATATGGAATTTCGAACTTCTCCTGCCAGCCCCCATCTCGTTCCAGTCTTTCAATATCGATCGGTTTCGTCGACGAGCCTTGCATGAGGTTGCATTAGGATTGTTCCTACCTTTGATCCTGGAAAGCGTACAAGGAAAGGAGCTTGAAAAGTTTTGCTGCGATTGCTTCATTTGAAATCGTAGTTGGGTCATTCAGATTACAGCATTTATTAAGCTACCAACAGTGCCTTTCGGTTTCTCCCTGTCTTGTCATCTTTTTTGCCGCTTCCATTTCCCCGTCGAGATTGAGAATTTGGAGGTGAAACGTCTATTTTTGAGGTCACTGAATCGAGCAAATAATGAAATGCGACTGCGCACAGGAACCTCAGATAATTCCTGGAAGCCACACATGCCCGCTGGTCACACGAACACCGTGGACTACTGGTTCAACTGGAGGGTTTTGCTCTGTGCGATCTGGGTCTTTGCATCGTCGTGCTTTGCATTGATGCTTGTGAGGAAGTATGAGGCTTTTTGCAGTCGAAGCAGCAGCAATGGCGGCCGACAAACCCAGCGAGGGGCTGCGGGTGTTTTATATAGTGACGAGACCTGGACTCTATGTCTGAAAGGAGTCCACCCGGCTTGGCTTCTGGCTTTTCGAGTCATTGCCTTCTCCTTGCTTATAGTAATGTTATGCGTGTATCCTATCAAAAACGGCGCCAAAATGTACTACTATTACACTCAGTAAGTCCTCTATTTCCCCTCTTTTGTATAATCAGTTTCTCTCATTCCATTATCATCTCAGTTGAAGTGTACGTAGATTTGGGGTACGGATAATATTTTGCGATGCAAGCTTGTCATTTAGCAGTTCATAGAATTTTGTTGCAATTGAGTAATATCAATTACATTTATGGAATTTCCTGGATCGGTCTACATTGGAAAACTGCATGCGTTACATGGGATCACAGAAATTTGTTAAAAAGTTCAATTATGGAGCTTTTGGGTTCTGTAAAATTTTATTAATTTGACACAGTGGGCATCCTAATTGAAGTGTAGGCAACATTAACCCGATCATAACGAGAAGAAGTAGGGTTATCTTCCTTTTAATGATGTATGCCTGAAGCACGGATCTCGTCACAGGAAGCACTTTCTTGTTACTAGCTACATGAAAGGTCTAGACTTCTTCCATCACTCCGTCTGAGGTTGACAGAATAAATTTCTTTCTCGACAGGTGGACTTCTACGTTAGTCGCCATTTATTTCGGGGTATGTTTTCTGCAGATCTGCTGCGCCACCATGATCAAGTCCTTCATTTTGCATCTTTGCGTCTATGTTTCCACTAGTCTCTACCCTCTTATTTTCTCTACAACTCTGACATGACTACTTTTTGGGCCTCCACAAGCTTGGTTTGTTGCTCTCTGCATACGGATGTTACAGGTACGAGAACAAAAAAGGTGAATCTGACAATGTGGAGATAGATTCAGAGAAAGCAAATTCTGCTGCTCTAAAGCTGAGGGATTCTTCTGGCATGGCTAGCACCAACAAAAGCTCTGCTCCACCTGGTGAAGCTGTTCGTGAAACAGCAGGCATTTTTGGCTATTCCTTTCAAATAATTTTCCAGGTACACATTGAGCATGTGATTATTCCCTCTTAAGCTTTGAGGAGGGGTCAGGACATTGACATTTTTTCCCTCTCGTTAATGACAGATGAATGCCGGTGCAGTCATGCTTACAGATAGCGTCTTCTGGTTCATAATTGTTCCGTTTCTCGCCATAAAAAATGATAGACTGAAATCTGTAAGTAACTGAACGCCGCTTAGTTCTTCTTTAGCACATAAAAACAAAAATACAATCGAATTCTTAGGTGGTGGTGATTCTGTGATAGAGGATTATACAATAGCTACTTCATACAAATGGGAGAATGTATAACTACTCTCTTCTTTATGAACTCAGCACAGTAGCGCATTTCCTAATAATTGGCAAATTGCCCGTTGGAAATTCCATCAGTCTCTTACTTGTATCCATTTGAAACAAAATTGCTTAAACAATTTGGGTCCTTCCCAATGACTTGTCTGTTGTGTGCTGCTTATCTAACGTATTTCTCTGACCTTTCACTTGCAGTTGGACATAAGCATGCATACCATCAACGTTGTTTTACTTCTTGGAGATACAGCTTTAAATTGCTTGGTAAGCAAGTAGCTCGCTGGCATTACTTTCTCTTTTAAGGTCAGATACCATGTGTTCTGATTCCTGGAGTTCTTCCCTTGCAGCGGTTTCCTCTCTTTCGGATCGCATACTTCTTCTTGTGGACGACCATTTATGTTATTTTCCAATGGGTTATCCATGCTTGCTCCACCATCTGGTAAACCGTCTATATTATTTTAGCTGCATCATCGGTTCATCATGACCTATACTTATCATGACACTAATTGCATACTGCTTTGCAGGTGGCCGTATCTATTTCTTGACTTGTCATCTCGATATGCTCCTTTATGGTATGTAGACCTTTGTTAAGAATTTTTTGGACGTATGCGCTGCGGAAGTATGGTTTTGGTATTAGTTATAATTTTTGGTTAGTGAGGTTGTGCGAGTGTATGATATATTTTGTAGTGGATGGACAAGGAATAAGATAGGATAATTGAATGATAAAGAACATGGGATATGGGAAATAGTTTCATTAGTTGGATAAAATAATTTTACAATAGTTAAAGGGGTGTTGGTGGGGAGCTAGATGATGTGGTTTTTATGGGAAGCTCCCTACACAAAACATGGAGCACTTGCTCCTTTATATAGTTGCCAAAGTCGGTGGAGGAAGTTTCTAGACTTCTCTACAAATAGTTACTATTATTTTATAGTAACATAAGATGAAACTTCTAGAACACATAAGAGATGGTAGCTTGTAGACTCTTCTAGAATTTTTCTTGAATTTTCTAGCTCAAATCTATCTTGAAGTTTCTAGAATTGGATCACAAATTCCAACACTCCCCCTTAATCCAACTCCAGACATTGTATCATAAATCCTTGGACGTACCTTCAAATTCTCCTTATAGTTTGTCCCATGCCTTTTATTCCGTCTTCGTTCCACGATCCCTTGCATTCTCTTGTTGAAACACTTGCACTTGCCTTTGAACATGCATGACTTTTCTTCAACGATGTCGCATATCTCTCTGGGCATCAAAATGCTCTTAGTTGTAGTTGTTAGCTCGGGCTCGGGCTCTAGCTCTCGTAGGCTCTGGCTCTGGCTCCGGCTTTAGTTCTGGCTCTGGCTCCAGCTCTGGCTCTCTTGGCTCTCACTCGGGCTCTGGCCTTTGATTCTGGCTCTCTTCGACTCTGGCTCTGTTGGCTCTCGCTCGGGCTCTGGCCTTTTTAGTTGAGAATGGTGAGGACAAACGCCCATAACCATCCGATATGCCTGGCTCTGATACCATGTTAAGAATTTTTTGGACGCGTGCGCTGCGGAAGTATGGTTTTGGTATTAGTTATAATTTTTGGTTAGTGAGGTTGTGTGTGTATGATATATTTTGTAGTGGATGGACAATGGATAAGATATGATAATTGAAGTATAAAGAACATGTGATATGGGAAATAGTTTCATTAGTTGGATAAAATAATTTTACAATAGTTGAAGGGGGTGTTGGTGGAGAGCTACATGATGTGGTTTTTATGGGAAGCTCCCTACACAAAACATGGAGCACTTGCTCCTTTATATAGTTGCCAAAGTCGGTGGAGGAAGTTTTCTAACTTCTCTACAAATAGTTACTATTATTTTATAGTAACATAAGATGAAACTTCTAGAACACATAAGAGATGGCAGCTTGTAGACTCTTCTAGAATTTTTCTTGAATTTTCTAGCTCAAATCTATCTTAAAGTTTCTAGAATTGGATCGCAAATTCCAACACCTTGTGACATTTTGTTGGACAGCCTGTCCTTCAACGTTTACTATGCATGAGAAATGAACGATGCGAGTCCCCCTTAATCTTCCCCGCTCGAATTACTTTTATTTAACTACACTTGCAAACTGAGACGGATTTGGACACCTGGATGGTTCAATTGGAGACCCGGCTTTGTTTTCGAATTTGCAGTACTATGATATGTATCTGGTAGTTTCAAACAGCCTTGGTTGATTCTCTGCAAATGATTGTAAGGCTCAATTCACATAGAAAGCTATTATGGCCACGATCTAGTTCATTGCATGCAATCCTGTCAGAATTTGTTAGCAGTTAAGAAAGCAAAGCAGGTTTCCTAGTAGTTTGGTTGGCTTTCCTGAGCAACTAGTCTTGACTCCTCTTTTATGGTATTTGAAGGTACTTGTCCGTGGCGCTAATGCACTTCCCATGCTACGGCATTTTCGCTTTGGTTGTAAAGCTGAAACACATTCTGCTGGCAAGATGGTTCCCTCAGTCGTATCAATGCTCGAGGTGACATGGATGAATGCTTGTACACGAAGCAAACCTATTTCATGCTATTCAGAAGAGTTCCTCTGATGAACGAAGCAGTGGCACGGGAGACTACATTGATAGTTCGTTTTGAGATAATGCATAGGTGATAGCAGAATCATTCAATACATGTAGTTTTGGAAGTAGAAAATAAGTAGGAGGAATTTGTTCAACATTGCTTTCTTTGTCCTGGGAACATGTCGCAGCCACAGGTTCTGAACTTGCAGCTGGTTGAAAGAATTCAAAAGAAGGAATTGTTTTTTTTCCTCCTTCTGGGCATACGCTCATCTCATTTATTCTCGCAATGTTCATTCTGTCTCTACTTCATTGTAACAGACACGAGCATGTGAGGTAACATGTACCGGACACCATTTTAAATCTAGGGATGTTGCCTTTGTATCCTTGCTGAACAAGATTTCATTGGTCAATTATATCACAAGTCGCATTAACAAGTGCCTATGGGGCACTCGTTTTAAAATGGAAAATGACACGGATAGTTCTTGAATTTTGACCCAATATGCAATGTAATCCTCGACCTTTCAATTTAATCAATGTGGTTCTTGCGTTTTTGCCCAATATACAACGTTGTCTTTGAATTTTTAATTTATTCAATGTGACCTTTGAACTTTTGGAACTTTTGGTGAATATTCAAACTAATCTCTGAATTATATGAAGTTAATCAATGTTATCCTTCCGTTCACGGACAACATCGAATATGGATATGAGTTTGAACATGTACCAAAAGTTTAGAGATTACATTGCACATTGAATTAAAATTTATGGACCATATTGAAAAATTAAAAATTTAGATATCACATTATATATTGGGTCATAGTTCTTGTTTTCCCTTTTAAAATGAAGGAACTATCCATTTTAATGAAGCCATTCAATTTCCAAAGCACATTATGTGCCCTAAAAGCAAAAATAGATCCAACGGCTTGCATATGATTTCTCTCTCAAATTTGGAGGGGAAGGAAAAGAAACTCAATTTCGAGTGCCTTTTCCAAACTATTCACCTGTCTGTTTTCAAGTCTTAAACCAAGGAGGATGACTTAGGGCGCGTTTGGTAATGATTCTGTTCCCGGGAATAATTTTTTAGCATAAGAACGCGTTTAGTAACCGCACAAAATTTCTATTCTAGAGAAAGAAATGCGTTTAATAAAATTGTATAATTTTGTTATTTCTTTTAATTTTTAAATATTTTAATTATATTTTTCCTTTTTTTTTTTCTTCTTTCTTTTTTTTTTTTTCTCTTTCTTCCTCCTTTGTGGCCGGTTGCTAGCGCGTCGGCGACCGGGCTAGGGTGAGGGCCGGCGAGCTCGTCAAAGGCTCGCTTGGCCACCCTGGGCGACGCCAACCGGCGATGGCTCGGCGAGGCTTGGTTGGGCGAGCTCGGCCTTGCCATGGCTCGGCGTTGCTGGGGGCCGATGACACTCGGCGAGGTCACCGGTCCTCGTTGGCTGGTCGCTAGCCATGGCGAGGTCGGCAACTAGCCAAAAGGAAGAAGAAGGAAAGGAAAGAGAAGAAGAGAAGAGATAAGAGAAGAAAGAAAAGAGAAAATTGTTCCTAATGACAAGAAGCTACTTTTTTTGCTTCTTGTTTCTAATCTAAATTTATTATCGGGAACAAAAAAATAGGTTTTTTGTTCTCGGGAATAAAAATTCTACCAAACACGTTTCTATTAATTTTCCGTTTTCTGGAACAAAAGAACAAAAATAGTTGTTTTGGGGAATAGAAACAATTTTTACCAAACATGCCCTTAGTGTCTTTTCACATATCTAACTTAAATTACAAAGAAAAGCTCTCTTATATATATATAATACAAATAAATATAAATATATATTTTTATATTTTTGGTCGTAAGCTCTCTTATAGTTTGAATGGTAGAAACATTTTAGGATTAAAAAAAAAACATAATTCTCAAATAACAATGCTAAAATTCGAAGTATATATGATAATTTTATCAAGTTTGCTCTTTTCATTTACTATACAGGTGCATTTATTTCATAGAAAATGAGTAATTTGAAATTGATTATTTATATTATTTAAGAAAATTAATCAATAAAAGATATTTTCATTGTCCATAATAGATTTGCCTAATTATTATCAAGAGGACAAAGAAATTTTCCGGAAGAATGAAGAAGAAAAGAGGGCGTGCAATTTCACATTGTGGGCCGCTTCGCTTTCCTCGACATTTGCCCTCTAAAACCAAAACCCCTAAACACCCGTCGTCTTCATCCCCCCTCGCGCGTGCCTGCACCGAAATTTTCTCGTTTTCTTTTCCCATCACTTTTCGGGAAAGGAAGAGAGAAAGAGAAAGAGAAAAGAGAAAGGGATGGTGAACCCAAAGGAAGCCGGCCTCCAAGTCCTACGCCGCCTGAAATCGACTGACCCTCCGACATGGCTCACCCAAGACGTGCGGGCCGCCTCCCTCCCGTTGGATATTTCAATAATATTTTGAAATATTTACAGTAATAGCTTCGATAAAAGTTATGATTGCATTGAAGACCATCATTATTTTTAACGGTCACATAACGGTTTCTTAACGGTCATATAACGGCTTTTCAATCGTTTTGTAATGTGTAATTTATTTCTCAAATAAATGCTTCATTATTTTACAATGGCTCTTTTAACGGCTCTATTTTGTCTGAATATAAAAATAAAATCTCATAAGATAATCTAGAAAATACACACTGAATGAAACAGAGAATATTCTTTCTTTTAAAAATCTTTCCTTTCCTTTTCCTTGCAGGGTTATACACAATGTTGTTTCTGTTCCTTCTAATATTCAGTGCGGAATATAGAAGAAGGTTTGTTGTATCTTGGGAGAATAGCCGTCAAAAGCCTATCGCACCGAGTTCCACACTCCGAGGGGCGGAATTATCCTCAAGGACAGTGCTTACGCTTGCATGCCTCAGACAAATTTATTTATTCTCTTTAGCTTCTTCTTCCAACAATCTTAAGGATAACTCCCATGGAGCCTCAAGTTGATACTGTTGTTGATGCCTCAATCTCCGCCAGTCTAGTTGCACTACCACCACTACCACATATGTCCTATGCCAAACCATTCCCCGACATATCGAAGATCGAAGTTTTTAACGGCAACAATTTCAAAAGGTGGCAAGAAAGGGTTTTCTCTATTCTAGATGTGCATGGCGTGGCTTTCGCGCTTACAGAGGCCGAACCAATTGATAACAAGCCTCGAGATCAATGGATACACGCTAATAAGGTATGTAGGCACACAATTATTAGTATTCTTTCTAATGAATTGTTTGATGTCTACTGTCTGTACAAGGAAGCGAAACAAATATGGGACTCCATGACTGCAAAGTACACTGCCGAAGATGTGGGCAGGCAAAAATTTGTAATCGGAAATTATTATCGATGGGAAATGTTCGATGATAAGGAGATCAAGACAAAAATCAATGAATATCAAAAGCTAGTGGAGGACTTGAAGGCGGAAAACATAAGTTTACAAGAAGAATTTATTGCGGGCCCGCTGATTGAAAAGTTGCCTGAGTCTTGGAATAACTACAAGCAACAACTCAAGCACAAGGACAAGCAATTGTCACTAGTTGATCTGATCGTGCATATTATCATTGAGGATACAACTCGCAAGGAGATCAAAGTTGCCAAAGCTAAGGAAATTGCTACCAGGGCAAATTTGGTGCAAGGCAAATCTCAACATCGCCAAAGTAGGTATAATAACAAAAAACTTGATTACAAACCCAAGGTTGCTCACCCCACCTTAAAAAAGAAAGACTTTTGCTTTGTTTGTGGAAAACCAGGTCATCATGCGGCGCATTGCAGAAAGAGAATAATGGGAAATGACATTCTTGCTAAACCAAAAGTCAATTTGGTTAGAGCAGATGACTCTAATGATATAATTGTTGCAGTTATCTCCCAGGCCAACATTGTGGCCAATGTGAAAGAGTGGGTGGTAGACTCAGGTGCTACCGGGTATATTTTTGCAAACAAAAATGCCTTTTCCTCCTACACGCTAGTAGGGGAAGGAGAAGAAATTATTTATCTTGGTGATTCAAGAACAGCTCAAGTTCTTGGGAAAGGAAAAGTTCTTCTCAAGCTCACATTTGGCAAGACTTTGGCCTTGAACGATGTATTACATGTCCCTAATATAAGGGCAAAACCTGGTCTAGTAGCTCTTTTGGGAAAGGTTGGGGTGAAGGTTTCATTCGAATTTGATAAGATTGTAATGACAAAAATAACGTTTTTGGGGAAAAGGTTATTGTAATCAAGGACTTTTTGTTCTTAACGTTTCCAATGTTATCAATGAAAATGCTACTACTTTTGCTTACTTGGCTGAATTTGTTGATTTATGGCATGGTAGATTATGTCATGTTAGTATTTCTTATATTAAGAAAATGCAAAAACAAGGTTTAATTTTTGGAATTAAAAACCCATGTTTTAATAAATGTATAATATGTGCCGCAACAAAATTAACAAAAAAGCCTTGTATTTCTGTAAATAGAGAATCTGATTTGTTGAGTTTAATTCATACTGATCTAGGAGATTTAAAACAAACTATGACTACAGGAGGTAAACAATATTACGTGACCTTCATTGATGATTATTGTAGATTTACTAAAGTTTATTTGCTTAGGCATAAAGATGAAGCTTTTGATATGTTCTTTTGTATAAAGCGAGGTAGAAAACCAATTGAATAAAGGGATAAGTGCGTTGCAAAAGTCCTAAAACTTGTCACGAAAATGCAATTGAGTCCTAAAACTTGCAAAAAGTGCAATTAAGTCTTAAAACTTGTCAAAATGTTTCAATCGAGTCCTAAAATCGACGCCGTTAGCCTTTTTCGTTAAAAATGTTGATGTGGCATTTTAAATGAAATTTTATTTTCCGCGTGCATTTTTTAATTATTTTTTATTCATTTTTTAAAATTAGATTTAAAAACTAAAATATTAGATTTATTCATTTTATCTTATTTTCACCAAAAACTAAAAAAATAAAAAATAAAAAATATATTTTTAAAATTTGTTTTAAAAAAATCAACAGCTCCTTGCCGCTGTCCATCGCCGGAGGGGCCGAGCGACGGCCTTGGGTGGGGGTGGCACGCCCTCACCAGCCCAGGTGAGGCCGACGAGGCCTCGCCCAAGGCGGGCAACGGTCGCCGGCCCCCCATAAGGGTCGGCGATGACTCACCTAGGGTGGGCGATGGCCACCGGCCCCTCGTGAGGGCCGGCGGGCCCAAATTTGGGCACCCTCACTCAAAGCTTGGCGAGGGTGCCCCGATCTAGGCTCACCGCCCTCACGGGGTTGGCGGCCGTCGCCCGCCTTGGGCGAGTCTTCGCCGGCCTTCACGGGGGGCCGATGACCGTCGCCCGCCTTGGGTGAGGCCTCGTTAGCCCTCGCTAGCCCCGAGCGAGGGCGGCGAGGCCTCGCCCGGGGTGGGCAATGCCTCGCCGGCCCCCAAGGGGGCGAGGGGCTAATGGGGCCTTGCCTAGGGTGGGCGATGGTTGCGGCTAAGACCGGCATGGGGCCGGCGAGGGCCGGCCACCCCCGCCCGGGGTCGGCAACGTTGCTCGGCCCCTTCGTTGTTTGGGCGGCGGTGGTGGGGGAGAGGAGCCACCGATTTTTTTTTTTTAAAAAAATTTAAAAATAAATTTTTTAACTTTTCTTTTTAGTTTTTGGTGAAAATAAGATAAAATGAATAAATCTAATTTTTAGTTTTTAAATCTAATTAAAAAAATGAATAAAAAATAATTAAAAAATCCACGCGGAAAATAAAAATTTATTTAAAATGCCACGTCAGCATTTTTAACGGAAAAGGCTAACGGCGTCGATTTTAGGACTCGATTGAAACATTTTGACAAGTTTTAGACTTAATTGCACTTTTTGCAAGTTTTAGGACTCAATTACATTTTCATGACAAGTTTTAGGACTTTGCAATACTTATCCCTTGAATAAAAGGAAAAAAGAATCATATTGGATAAAGGTGGAGAATATGTATTGTTTAACGAATTTTGTGAAAATGAATGAATAATTCATGAAACTACGCCTCCTTATTCCCCGAATCTAATGGCATAGCTGAAAGGAAAATAGGACTTTGATAGAGATGATGAATTCTAAACTTGTTAGTTCTAATGCTCCAAATAATTTATGGGGTGAAGCTATTTTATCTGCATGTCACATCCAAAATAGAATACCTCATAAGAAAACAGGTAAAACACCCTATGAATTATGGAAAGGTTATCGTCCTAATTTAAAATATTTGAAAATGTGGGGGTGTCTTGCTAAGGTTATGCTTCCTAATTCTAAGAAAAGGAAAACAGGCTCTAATTTATCTGATTGCATGTTTATTGGTTATGCTGAACATAGTGCTGCATATAGATTTCTTGTATTAAAAAGTGACGTGCTTGATAATAATACTATAGTTGAGACAAAAAATGCAGAATTTTTTAGCATATTTTTCCATTAAGTGTTGATACTATTTCTCCTGCACCTCTTCATAAAAACGTTTTCGAAAATTCAAATGATAAATTGAGAAGGAGCAAAAGAATAAGGAAAGAAACTTCTTTTGGGAATGATTTTTATACTTATCTTATTGATAATGATCCTTTGACTTATTCTGAAGCAATATCTTCCTCAGAAAGCAATTTCTGGAAAGAAGCTATAAAAATCGAGATTGATTCTATATTACTAAATAAAACTTGGAAATTAGTTGATTTACCACCCGGTGCAAAACCCATTGGTTGTAAATGGATTTTAAAAGGAAAATATAATCCTGATGGTTCTATTGATAAATATAAAGCAAGATTAGTTGCAAAAGGTTTTAATAAAAAACAAAATGTTGATTATTTTGACACTTTTGCTCCAGTTACAAGAATTTCATCAATTCGTGTTTTAATTGCTTTGGCTTCTATTTACAAACTTGTTGTTCACCAAATGGATGTTAAAACAACCTTTTTAAATGGTGATTTGGAAGAGGAAATTTACATGGTGCAACCTGAGGGCTGTATTTTTCCTGGCCAAGAAAACAAAGTTTGTAAACTTGTTAAATCCTTATACGGCTTAAAGCAAGCGCCAAAACAATGGCATGAGAAATTTGATGATATTCTAGTTAATAATGGATTTTTCTCTATTGGAGTAGATAAATGTGTATACACAAAAACCGTTGATGGTGAATCTATAATTATTAGCTTATATGTTGATGACATGCTTATTTTTGGTACGTGTATTGATGTTGTGAATGAAACAAAATGTATATGAAGGACATGGGGAAAGCTAATATTATTTTGGGTGTTAGAATCGTAAAGAGTGATAGTGGCCTAATGCTTACTCAAGCGCATTATGTGGAGAGGCTACTTAAAAATATGATCACTTTGATGTCAAACCCGTGAATACTCCTTATGATTCTAATATCCACTTAGTAAAAAATAAAAGTGATGGTGTGGCTCAGTCTAAGTATGCTCAAATTATTGGGAGTTTGATGCATTTGATGAATTATACTCGACCTGATATAGCTTATGCTGTATGTAGATTGAGCAGATATACACAAAATACCAATGATGATCATTGGATTGCCTTGAGCAGATTAATGAAATATTTGAGAGGAACCATGAATTATGATATTTTATATAGTGGATTTCCCGCTGTATTAGAAGGATACAGTGATGCTAATTGGATTTTGGATTCAGATGAGACAAAATCCACTAATGGATATGTGTCAACCCTTGGTGGAGGTGTTGTAACTTGGAAGTCAGCCAAACAAACAATATTTGCTAAATCCACCATGGAGTCAGAGTTTGTGGCTCTAGAATTGGTTGGCAATGAGGCAGAGTGGTTAAGGAACCTCTTAGCGGATATTCTTTTGAAAATGAAACTGACACAATCTGTGTCTATGCACTGTGATTGCCAAGCGGCAATAGCCATCGCAAAGAATAGAACTTTCAATGGTAAAAAAAGACACATCTGATTGAGACATGATGTTGTAAAGTAGCTGCTTAAAGATGGAATTATATCCATCGATTTTGTAAAGTTAGAAGTGAATTTGGCCGATCCTTTGACTAAACTTGTGGGAAGAAAATTAATTTATGATACTTCGAGGGGAATGGGACTTAAGCCAATTGAGGAAAAACAACAGTGATGGTAACTCGACCTATGTGATTGGCGATCCCATGAATTAGGTTCATATGGGTAATAACAAGTCACTTGTTGTTCTAGTGATGCACTATTAAAAATTATTGTCCATCCTACGATGAGAATGGTGCAAAACTGCAAGGAAAAAGAGGTTGAGCTAAGCTCTTAATGAAATTTCATAGCCATTATTGGTGGTGTATTAAGCTGCAGAATACACTTGATGGAATCACCTATATAAGTGTGGAGTGGGGCCGCTCCTATGAGAATTTTTGGTGAAAATCTCTAAAGCACTTATGAATAAACCAAGCACGCGCATGGTCTATTAGCGCAAAACCGCGTTGAACAACAAAGATTGTGGGAGTATAATATGATTGATGAAAATTATAATTCACAAAAGAAATTTTTGATTCATAGAAGTTTCAAACTTCACCATTAATTTCGTGAATTATATTTCATTTTGTCTAAGGCTGGTTCATAGCCTAACAAGCACTAGTTCTAATGCATTACACTCCAATATCCCTGCATCATTATTAATTTTTTATTTTCAAAATCTTTTGAAATATGTGGGGGATTGTTGGATATTTCAATAATATTTTGAAATATTTACAATAATAGCTTCGATAAAAGTTATGACTGCATTGAAGACCATCCTTATTTTTAACGGTCACATAATGGTTTCTTAACGGTAATATAACGGCTTTTCAATCATTTTGTAACATTTAATTTATTTATCAAATAAATCATTCATTATTTTACAACGGCTTTTTTAACGACTCTATTTTGTTTGAATATAAAAATAAAATCTCATAAGACAATCTGGAAAATATACATTGAATGAAATAGAGAATATTCTTTCTTTTAAAAATCTTTCCTTTCCTTTTCCTTGTTAGGTTATACACAACGTTGTTTTTGTTCCTTCTATAGAAGAAGGTCTGTTGTATCTTGGGAGGATAGCCATAAGAAGCTTATCGCACCGAGTTTCACACTCCGAGGGGCGGAATTATCCTTACGGACAGTGCTTACACTTGCACGCCTCAGACAAATTTATTTATTCTCTTTAGCTTATTCTTCCAACACCTCCACCTCTTCTCCTCCCTACAGCCCTTCGCCCCCAAGCCGTCGTTCAACCGGCTCCTGGTCAACAGCTTGGACGCCGAGCAAATATGGTAGTAGATCGACCTCCAGTTGTAGCCGTTGATGTCGGGCTTGCGGTGTGAGCTGCGGCGGTTTGAGAAGAACCCGGCCGAAATCTCGGAACTTTTCGGGGATGGCGAGGCTCCAGAGGGAAAAGGCAAGGGAGGGGGTGAGGGTGTTAAGGAGAGGGAACGTGTTGGCACTTACTAGTAGGGAGCTACTCGGTGTTCTAGTGTTTGTATTCATTGTCCATGCCTGCTCATTTCTTATTTTATTCTGTGGTAGGCAGAATTCCTGTCTCATCTTAGATTACTTTTGCACTGATACTTATTTTTCACTAATGTGTAGACATGTTGTTGACACCTAAATTTTGCCCAATCATTTAGTAATTAGTTGCATAAAAAAATGATTAAAAAAAAGAGAAAAGAAAAAGTAAAATTGCATTTCATGAAGTCGCATTTTTTGCATCGGTACTAAAAAGGCAACAACGACAAGGGCTCGTGGTCGATAATATTCAAAAAAGGACGGTCTCTCTCTCTCCGCTTGTGCGAACGCGCAAAAGACCGAAAGTCAAAAAGGAGGGAGGAAGTTCTTGCACGTCCGTTGTCTCTCCCTCATTAATGCATGCGCATGCTCGCACAAATTCGGCGGACGTGCAGAGGAACCCTCAGAGAAGCAAAAAGAGCTCATAATATATTATAAAATATGCTCCATTAAGTGTGGATTGTCAGTCTTGGTGAAGAAATTTGCTGAAGAAAGAAGAGTCGAACGTCCATTTTCTCCCCCTCATAAATGCATGCACATGCACGTACGAAATGGGGGATGTGAAAATTCTACATGGCGCCTGCAAGAAGATGGAGTAATATTTTTATAATATTATCCTTGCTGAAAAAGCGGATCGGTGGCCACCATATTTGAAAAAGAAAGAACCGAACTTGAACAAGCAAAGAAAATTGCGGCTACCTCATGTTCACCTGTTCACACTAAAGTCGGTTGTTGCCTATAAATAAGCAAGAATCCTCGGCTGAAAAGAGGAGGAGCAGAGCGAAATTTCATTGTGAGGGCTTCTCTGTCGATTAAAAAAGGGGAGAGATACTCGTTAGAGGGAAACAAGGAGAATGAAGTCAGGGGGATGAGATTAAAAAAAGAGATAAATAGAGAGTTGTCAGAAAGAGAAAAAACAAAAAGGAAAGTGAAAGCAGAAAGTGGCAGAAGAAAGTAGACTTAAAAGAAAGGGGGAAGTAACCGGACGTGAAAGAGAGGGGGAGAGTAAAAAAAAAAATAAAAAAATACAAGATGCTGTTCATCTTCTCCGTTGCTCCCCTTCGTCTCGCAGCCACTTGAAGCTTCTGCTGTACCAGCCGCCGTGCTTCTGCCCTCCGCGCCACCGTCCCCGTCGCTACACCCCGGACCGGCGCCCGCATCTCTTTCCAGCAAGCTCGATTCCGTGCCACCGTCTCTGCACACGAGCCCGACACCACCAGCGCATCTGGGCGAAATCCCCTGCCCGCGTCACCGCACCGCGCCCCTACGCCGTCGTCCCGAAGACCGGCGATCGACGCTCCCTGCCGCAGCCAAACACCAGCGACCGAACGCCGCCCCTGTCCCGCTCGACCCGCGACCACCGGACACCGCCCAGCGCACCACCGCGCCCCCGAAGCCGCGACGCCGCCTCTGCCGGCCCCGCCTCTGCCGGACCGCCACCGCACCACTGCTGCAACCCGACACCTGAAGCTGCTGCCCGTCGCGCCGTCCCCGTCGCTGCACCCCTGACCGGTGCCCACATCTCCTTCCAGCGAGCTCGCCTCCGTGCCGCCATCTCCGAACGCCCACAAGGACCACCGCGACCCACGAGCGTCACTCGACCCACGCACCGGCCTGCGAACCCCTTCGCCCAACCTCGGCTTCAACCGCGCGACTCGACGCCACCGCCTGATCCCTGCGCCGAAGCTGCCCGGAGCCTCTACCAGACCCGATTCCTCCTCCTGCTCCGCTCCCCTGCGCTCGCGAGTCGCTGTTCACTACACCCTGACGACCGCCTCGCCTTGGCCGCTCGTCAGCCCGCGGTCGTGACGCCCAACGCCCGTGCTCCGCCGCAGGCAGCCGCCCTTGCCGGAGTCCCCCTCACCGGACTGACGACCGGCTGCCCTTGACCCCCACGAGCACAAGCGTGCGTGGACAGAGAAGAGTAAAAAAACAAAAACAAAAAAAAAAAGAAACAAAAAAAGTCAATTTAGGTAGTTTTCTTTTTCTTTTATTTACTTATCTACCTTATTTTTGTTATTTTATTGCTTTATTTGTTCTCTTGTAGTTTAATTACCCTTTTATGTGAAATTGAGATTACATGTTAGGAAATTGCCTTGAAATTAGTGATTGTCGTCCGATTTTCGCGCCCAAATCCGACTCGCAATTACTTAAAAATTGCCGATCCGATCTCCCGCCCGAGATCCGATTCGTGATTTATGTGAAATTGGCCAACCCGATCTCACGCGCGAGATATGGTTCGTCAATTCGGGGTATTAATATTACTTGATTTGCTGTGGTGTCATTTAAATTAATTTTCTTTAAAAAGTCAATAAAAAAAGATGTAGGTTAGAATTAGGGCTTGCATGTTTAGGGTTGAGATTTTATTTTGAATCATGAAAAAGAAAACAAAAAGAAAGCATATTCATTTAGATGGTTAGTTTTATTATTATCCGATTTGCATGTTAAATTTTAATTTCGCCATTAATAAAAAACCAAAAAAACCATCATGCATAATTCATGTAGGATGTCATTGCATTTTAGTGTAAGATTGCACGTAATTTAATTCTAGATAATAGTTTTTAATTTATTATAAGTTTAGATAAAAAAAAAATCAAAATCTTGCATGAGCATATAGGACATGTAGGTTTAATAAATTAGACACGTAGGTTTAGTTTTTTTTTGGATTATATTTTTAGAATTGCATTTTTAGATATCTTTTAAAATAGGTTAGGGTCAATCTTAAACAACCTTTTTTATAGAGTCTTAGATAAAATTGGCATATTTTTATATTCTCATAAAAAATAACAAAAAATAATAATAATAAAATAGTTTTCTAAGACATAATAGGGTTTAAGTCAAAATTAATCCCAAAAATGAATTAGAAAATTATTTTTTTAGATGGCTTAATTAGGGTTTTTATTAATTTGGTATTTCGATAAAAAAAATACAAAAAATACTAGGTGCATATTAACTAGTTTACATAATAGGATTATTTAATTAGAATATGTTCATTAGTAAATTAGGTCATGAGGTGCATGTTAACTAGATTGCATATTAGGCCCATTTAATTTGAATTTGCATGTTAGTAAAATCAGGTCATTTAGCTAAAAAATGCATTTTCTAACTCTTAAGAAAACCCCAAAAAAAAAAAAAAATGTTTGCTTTGTGTGATGCAATTTATTTATTTGAATATTCAATAATGGTTGAGTACTAGTGTGATCACCTTTTGACATACTAGAAGTCTAGGTTAAAATAAATCTAAGTCGCCGCAAAAAACATTTTTAAAAATAAAAAAAAATGGTACCGAAAGGGCATTAGAAAATTCTAGTGTAAAACCAAGTCCCCGTACCCATAGTCTCGGTTCGTAGGAGTAAAGTAAATCTCCCACTACTTTACTTGGGTTTCTAATCGACCCACCAAAAATAGATTAGTGGCGACTCCTAATTGAAAATCATTTGCATGTTAAGAACTCAAACCTAAGTCGCGAATTGGTATGGGCTTGGGAGCCCGAGCTTTAAGCTTAGTAGTCCATTAACCTAGTTTTAGGTAGTAAACCCGAAAAATTAGGTCGCGACACATGTTTAAGGTGATAACAATGCTGAAGTGGGGGGCTTCGGCGGTGGGTTGCTGAGCCAGTCTCCCCCGAGGTTTATGTCTAAATAGTGGCTTGTGACGACGTTCCAACGGTGCATCGGAGGGTGGTGTGACCCTGAAGGCGTCTTCGGCGGTTCCTCGGTTACCCAAAAAAAAAAAAATTGAGTGCAGATGGATAAGAATCTCCCATTGGTTGATTATAGGTAGTCCACAGTTGGTCCAAGGAAGTCTCTGTTGAGTTTGTGGTAAGAAGCATCTTCCCCTCGTTACTGGTCAGATGTAATCTGAAGTTTTCCAGCATGATAGGAATTTTGGTTTTAGAAGGAATGTAAAGTTTCAGAAACAAGTGTTCTTCCCTCCACTGAACTGGGAACAAAAGTATAGGAGTTTCAGAAATTAAATGTTACCATCTCATGTTAATGGCTCTTTTGCTGTGGTACTCCAGGAGGTACTCAAGAGTGAGCAAGTGGACCCTTGGTTTGTCTGGTGGTAAAGACTTAATAGCCGTCATACGAGCCTCTGGTGCTATAAGTCGCGTGAAAAGTCCAATAAGCCTTCCTAGTTCTTCCGGTATAATAGCAGAGCAAATCATTGAAAAAATTCGGGTTGTGAGAGGTGAGATTTCTTTGCCAGCTCAGAATATAGTTATAAGCATACTGGGTGGCATTTGTTTCTTTGGCATAGCATTGCCAAAGCCCTGTTGTTGTCACTTTCATAGTTATGGTTATGAAGTGGCATTCTGTTTGCTTAGTTATGAAGCGTTGTTTTAGTAATAAGCTGGAGCAACTTATGAAGAAGATACAAGTGTCTAGTAGAGTCACTGCATTTCTTGTGTGTGGAATCTCTAGTGTTGCCGTCTCCTGCTATATTTGGCAGTTTTCCTGCATAGAGTGAGCAAATACGTCATGATGCTTAAGTGCATCAAATGATGTATAATTAAAGTTCTAGCATCTCTTGTTCCATTAAGTATCAGATCAAACTCTAATTGTATTGTCGAAATGTTATATTATTCTACTATTGAAATGTTTTATATGATTTTGGATTTTCGTTTTTTTCTGCTTCAATAATTTTAGTAAATTTTGGGTAAGCGGAGGTGGATGCAAGCAAATTTAGGGGCGAAGTACATTGTTCCCTTCGTTAGTCCACGTGCAGTTAGAAAATAAGAAATGGTCAATCTTTTAGATAAAAGCCAATTCGAAAGGTTCTCCTCTAAAGCATAGGCGGATGGCTCATCTCAAAGTGTTCCCATGAAAATTATCAATCATTGCATCTTCTTTTTCATCTAATGTGTTCTTAAACATTATATTTTTCCTTTCTGTAGAGTCAAAAAAATTTAAAGCTGCTATTAGATAACTCTATAAAAATAGAGTTATTTTACCTATTTTAGAAAACAATTAATGCAATATCTATGAGAAAATATTTGGATTTCCTTATGATTATTTGAGTTTTTATTATTTATGCAGAATAATGAAATATGGAGAAGATAAGGAAAAGAATGGCAAAAATCAGGAATTCAAATAAAAAAACAGTAGAAGATGGATATCAAATAAGAGAATCATTGATTTTGTTCCCTAATGTTATTTGCAAGCGTTGAGAGATAGATATCTTGGATATATCCTATAAATAGGAGAACATTGAGAGCCCGAGAGGGCAGCTAGGTTTTTGTTAGATGTTTTTAATTGTTCGAAAGTTTTTCAAGTATTTCAAAGAGAAGATAAAAGTTGTGACAGAATTCTTGTTCTTTGATTTAAGATACTAAGTTTAATTTTTATTTTTATTTTTTCATCTGCTATGTTCTAATTTTCTTTTGTTAGGGCTACGATGTAGCCTAATCATGATGATGTGAATTTCATGATTTTTATATTTTGCAATTGATTTCATTCATGTGAGTTATATATTATTATGCATAATGTTTTTGAGTGACGGCCATCACTTGAATGATCGATGTGCATGTTTGAGGCGAGAAGTGATAATATGCAATTGCTCATTATAATAAATAACCATGAATTAAACGTGGATAGAGATATACCGCGTTATTTTTGTTTAGCCTTTCGGTGATAAGGTGATCCAAAAGACTCATTGTAAGCCGGGAATATTCATAATTTTTAATGCACTTATATTTATTTTAATTCACATAGAGATATAGTGGATTAATAAACTGAGTAGGTTTGCTATACTTAGAGATATGATAGTAAATAGATTAGGAAATTCCGCTATCACATGTTTGATATCGTTCTTATACCCACAACAATCTGAAATTCATATCTAGTGGTTATGGTGAAATTTGATGCTCTAACTTATTTATCTTATTGATTTACTACATTTAGTCTCCAAATTTTGTTTTTAATTTATTCTCAATTATATTTTGATCTGTTAAATAAATTTTAGAATTAATCTATTTTAGTATTTAATTAGTTTATTAATCATCGATCTCCGTGGGACGATACTATTTCTTATTATTATATTATTTGTTCGACACGTTCACTTGCGTTTAGAATTTTACGAACACTATCATCCGAATCGACAGCCGTGGAGGTGATGCTCTAGCCTCGGACTTGTAAGTGCTGCTGTATATCACTTGAACATTGTCCAACTGTCTTTTCTGGTGAGCGACTCTTGATACTTTTGAACATAAAAGCATATACTAGTGAGAAATCAAGCAATTCGAACGTCTTAGTTTTCTACGGATGTGGTTGTTATTAGTTGTGATAATAATATCTTGCTATCACTGTGGTGTTTTTAGTTTAATAGGGGGATGTGTAGAACAAGACTTAAAAGTTTTGGCCCCTGGTTAATTAAGTAGTTAATTTTTCTTTTTGATCAATTGAGGACTTTAGATCTTATAGATGCCCTAATTTGGTCTTGAGCTTGTCGTCGATTCATTTCTAGTGCCAAAGTTCCAGCATGGCTCCAACGTGGAGTTCTTTGGTCATTGGGCTTGTATGAAATCCAGCACCTGGATTCCATCAATGGTGAGTTTAAGACTAATCGGAGCCTCTTTAAAAATCTCAAGTTCTCAATGACTATCAGTCAAAACAAACTCTAGTTTCTGCACTTACCCTTTTTAATAGGCTATATCAAAATGTTCTTTTGCCAAGGAAGTTCTGTAGTCGTGTCATGTAAAAGCTTTTCTTCTCGATCTGGAATCAGAGTAATTGTCATTGCAAAGTCATGCGCTTTTGACATGGTTGACAATGTGCCATAAGATTAAAAAAATTCTCATCTCTCTCTAGTACCTCCACTTGCATAGTTGGAATTTGAGGCTGGTGGGATAGCCGATGCATTTGGTAGTAGTAAAGTCTTGCCCTAAGTGATTTGCCCTGTCATATCCATGCAGTGGAAAATCTCATCTTTAACTGTCATATTGAACGTTTTACTCTTTCTTTCCACTTTCTTTTCTGACGGTAGCTTAATTGGGGGTTTCATGATGCTTATGACGAGCAGAATGTGGGGAGATTAGGCAATTGGCTGCATCAAAGCCTGTTATTGCATCAATGGTTGATGTAGCAGCTAGTGGAGGATATTACATGGCAATGGGAACACCAACCATTGTTGCAGAAAGACTTACCTTAACTGGCTCTATTGGAGTTGTTTCAGGTGAACCTAGTGTCTCTTTGTAGTCTCGTACCTTGCAATAGTTGTTGTGCTACTGCTTTTCCTTTGGATTTTCAGAGCTTCATGGAGATTCTAACGTGGTTGAGTGTGCCATTTTTCTCCTCTCAGGGAAGCTTAACCTGGAATCTGTACGAAAAAACAGGCTTCAATAAGGAGATCATATCAAGGGGAAAATATGCTGAGCTCCTCGCAGCTGAGCAACGACCTTTTAGGTGAGATGCATTGTCGCACGATACTTTGAAGTGTAAATTAAGGAAGATATCTTGATATTGTACTGGGACATTTGAGTGCCGTCTTCATGTTTTGATTTTATGTGATGGCACGTTCCAATGAAACCATTTCTCCTGCACTTTTTTCTGGCTTGTTCTGAATGATTGCAGGCCAGATGAGGCAGAGCTATTTGCCAAGATGGCAGATAATGCATACAAAATGTTTCGTGATAAGGCGGCTTTCTCGCGATCAATGCTGGTATGGAAGTAACATTTGGGGTTCATCTATAGGACCCCCCTTGATATACACCTACTACTTAATGGAATTGTAATTGTTATAATTTCCCACAGGTTGATAAGATGGAGGAGGTTGCACAAGGGAGAGTGTGGACAGGCAACGATGCTGCTTCACGAGGTTTGGTTGATGCAATCGGTGGATTTTCCCGGGCTGTTGCGATTGCGAAAGAGGCCAATATACCCCAAACTAATAAGGTAGGTTGATTGTCATGAAGGTTTTCCTCTTTGCGCTTAGAAAAGGTTTACTGTTGATCTCAATAATGTTTTTGAACATCTCTAACTAATTACGGAAATCAAAAGAGCAAATAGAAATTTGTTTTGTGACTGAGTAGCTGCTGAGTCTGATCATTTATCTTGGGGCAGGTCACACTCATCGAGCTGTCAAGGCCATCTCCTTCGCTCCCAGAAATATTGAGTGGGATAGGAGGCTCTCTTGTTGGGGTCGACACCGCGTTGAAGGAATTGCTTCGAGAATTGACGTTTGCTGAAGGCATTCAGGCCCGGATGGACGGAATATTGTACGAGAGGCTAGAGGGCGCTTCGTTTTCCAATCCTATCTTGGCCATGATAAAGGATTATCTGAGTTCTCTCTAGAGCGTAAGCTCTGACCAGTCTCGCCATTCCACGAGAGTACACAGCATCACCGCGCAACGCAGCGGGGGCGGATGACATGACATTCCACCGAGGCTGCAGTCCTGTTGGCTGTCGTATAATTATAAGCCGGAGGTACGAGAATGTTCGCTCGTGTATTGGTCAGGTGACACTTTTCTTTAGCTTTCCGCTTGCCACGTGGCGTGACATGTCTAGCGGCTAAGTTGCAGGTTATTCGGTTATTAACGTTAATGATGGGGTAACATTTAAAAAATCTTTTCACTAGAGAATATCATGCAGAAAATTTGGCCGATGTTCGTGCTGAAAGGCGAAAGATGAGCTGATATTATTTATATTGGGCAGAAAAGCCCCGCTCGCACGGTCCGACTCGCGGGAGGGGCTAGAAATTGCCCGCTCAAATATACAAATATGGTCTTTTTTTTTTCTTTTTTTTTATATCAATATTGAAATGTTGGTATACAGATTTGTATATATTTCTCCCGTAAATTTTCGACAAATTCTTTTGAAAGTAATTTATAAGTGAATGTTGTGGCAGACTCAGTTATTTGCCGTGTTTCGTGAAAAAGTCAAATGAGTGCACCATCTCAAACATTTTAATTTTCAAAGATTAATCATAGATACGAGCCTTCACGTTAGGAGTGTGCATCGATCTCAATCCTCTTCGGGAATCGGATTGGACCGAATTGATTGATTTTGAGTGATTTTTGGTTCTTGGTTCTTGGGAAGAAATTGGACCAAATCGGTGGAACCGATAGGGATCTTTTTATTTAGTAAGAGCAAAAGGTACAAATTTTGTGCAAGAGCAAGCACTTCTTTTACTTCCTCGTAATTAGTAATTTCATAATGCATTAAAGAAGTTTCCGATTTATTTTAGAACTTTTGAAAAGATGATAATTTAAAAAATAATAATAATAACATTGTTGGTTCCTAGGACAACCCGTTCAGCCTAGTCTAGTTCAAGAGTGGACAAAGTCAATTTCTGGTTCCACAAATTGGAAATCGACCATGTTTAGCCCGATTCTTGGTTTTAAGGTGGGAATTGATTTACC
The DNA here is from genome assembly GCA_014182565.1 of Eucalyptus marginata. Lineage (NCBI taxonomy): Eukaryota > Viridiplantae > Streptophyta > Magnoliopsida > Myrtales > Myrtaceae > Eucalyptus > Eucalyptus marginata. Next base: position 30,823,931 of record CM024595.1, on the reverse strand, counting down.
TTGAGACTAGTCACCATTACTTCACGCACTCGCTATGGGTATCCAAGGTCATCGTATTAGTGCGGTCGAAAATCTGTTTCGGCAACAAATGCATTCTAATTTTTAAACACATAATGAGTCATGGACGATAGCCCCTTCCTCCTACTTTTTCTCATCCTCGTTTGTCCTTTCAAATCGTAAAATTGTAGAAGTCAATCATTTTCCCCTTACTTCTTCCTTAAACAGACATTAAACTTAGCATGCGCATTAAACAGACATTAAATAATTTTATTTTTTTTAGTTTTTGTCTACTTGAATTTAATTTATCTTGATTCCATTGGGCTGCCTAGCTAAAAAAGCATTTACAATCTATGTCAATGTGAAATCTTTTACCACGCACTTTCATATAAATGATAACTAATTCTAATACTATGTGAGAAAGTTTAATTCAAAAATTTAAGTTAATAAGTGAAGGGAGATTACGTGAATATAAAAAGCATTAATGATTCATCATCAATGTGAATGATATTCCAATACAATTTTTTGCTCTATGCAACATGTCAAAGAGAATTAGCAAAAATCATTTGAAGATCACGACTTCTCCATCACAGTAGATTACTTACTTTGGTTGTCAAGCTATGCACAAGCTATGTACAGTGACTTGCCAGGGAACACAGTTTCGGACTGATGCGGCAGTTTCTGTACGGGTTGACAAATTTTTCTTACTCTATTATTTGTCTGGTCGAGGGCTTCATGGACGGGCTAGGTAGGTGTGCCAGCACAATTCTAGAGTCTAGGATAGTGAGAATTCGACGTAGGCGTCGGTAGGGCACAGACCGAAAGATTTGACGCAACTTGCATGCCCTAAACTAAATTGAGCATAATAATATGGAGATCCTTAAGGACTCTTGTTCCTGTCATAATACCTAATGTAGCCGAGATCCCGAAGGGGTAAAATTGTGAAGCCGGCACCCGTAGACACGAAAGTATACTAGTAAAAAATGATGGTATCACAAGGCGTGTGGATGCAAGGTATTCTCATTATCATTATGACGTGAGAAGTTTCACATCGAGTAAGTGATATCGCGTGAAATGATAAATATATCTAAAGTTGGCTTATCATTCATTGACTTAAACTTTTGAGTAATTATGAGTTTAACTGAATTTATTGATGAGTTTGGACTTAAATTTTCTCTTGATAATATCTTCGGGTGAAGGTGTCATACTCATAGGTGTGCTAGAATCAAATTGGAACCGATTCGAACTGACTTAAATTTTCGTACATTTTCGGTTCAGTTCAATTAACCCAACCGAATTGAAAATTGTCTCTCTTCAATATCTCTCATTTTCTACTAAAAATCACTTTTCAATATTTCGAAAAAGAAAACTGAATTTGATGAATTTTGCGAATTTGCCAAACCTACATAAGCAAAAACTCACAAAGAATTTCAAAGGGAACATTACTATATCACGTTAAAATCACTAATTTCGCCCGTCAAAATGCACGTTTCATCCTCTATGAAAGATCATTTTATGTTCCGATCACACGACTAACTGATGTGATATAACCGATCAATGGCAACATGAATCCCATCCGCTTTGCATTCGACCTTCGAGAATCTCAATCGCTTCTCGACACGGACTCTCTTCTCCACGTGTTGCGGTTACATAATGATGGCGCTGATTAAAAACATTCGACGCGTCGTCGCGGCGTTCGCATCGCACGCATCTCAAACTACTGATTCGGTGCGATGGGTGTGTACGGTGAGCCCGTCGTCACTAAAGGCGTGAGGCCCAACGACTTGAATGTACGTAACCCCGCGTCATGCGTTCCGCATTCCCCTCCCCCTCCCTCTCCCCCGAGAGACAAAAAGAGCTCTCGTCTCCGCCTTCACTCCAGCAGCCACTCTCTTCCTGCTGATCCACGGCGCGACGCCTCTTCGTCGGTCGATGAGGTGAACTCGAAGGTGCTGCGACGGTCGACCGACGCATCGGAGATCGAACGACCATGACCGGTGAGTCTCTCTGTCTCTTGCTTTCCGTCCGCGTGCGTGTGCTGCTTTCGAGTCGGCTTTTCGATGCGATTTGATGCGGAGATCATGCATGAGGCGACGGTGAAGTATGCACGTCGCCAGCTTTTTGCCGCCGTCCGCATTCGTTGCGAAATGCAGTTTGCACTCGCGGCGACGCTCCGAGTCGAACTTTGCCTATGGAACGTGTCGTGGCCGATAAGTCTCAGCTTTTTCAGAAAACTCTTCCTTTTTCCACCTCTGTGACGACCGAGTTCAAGTCCGCGCATCTTCGCTGCGGAACATTCATGGCCAATGCAGTGTGAAAATCATTCGCTTCTTCGCGTCTTCACTCCTTCTAGCAACGACGGTGTTCGAGGACGATGTCCTCGAACACGGTGGTTTTCTGAAACTGAAAATCTGCAGAACTTCTCCGACAACATCTGCTTCAAAAGTCAAGCCGTTTAGCAAACTGAATTTAACTTATCATCATCCCTCAACTGCAGCTATTTTCTTTGCCAGGGTCGATTGTTTTTGTTAGGAAGTGCGGTTCGTCTACGTGTTAAGTAAATAAACAGAAAAAGTTCTTCGATGCGATGATTCGCTCGAGTTGCGTGTATAATTAGTACTCTGAAGATCGGAGTATTCGTTATTAAGTATGGTCCACGAAAGCTCTCGAAAGTATGTGGGGTTTTCGAATCGAGATGCAATAATAGGAGGTACTGTCTCTGTCTACTCATTATCTTAAATCTTTTTGTGACCTTTTTGATCCGATGGTGCTATCTAGACAGCCGAGCTAATTTCGGTTGCCCAATTTTCCAGAAACAAACTGGTTCTCCGCTTGACTTTCGTGGGCTTGAAAATGCTTCAAGTTCACGCCAGTTTCAGCATTAAAGTGCGATCATTCCTTTCTTGAAAAGGCGCATGTTTTCTGGGGTCAAAAGTTATTCTTCACAGACTAAGGAAAACCCTTGTCCCGGTCAAGTGAAGTTCCTCTTCTCTCTTAAAAAAAGATACAGATTTTTTTATCGAACAATATTATCATGAACCCGATTCATATTAACCGTATGTAAGCCGTCGAATCACGTAGATCCCACGAAAGGCCCCAACAAATGAATTCGCCCTGATACATTAGGCTCGTGTAATCTTGGAGCACTCGATCTAGATGAATGGGATGTGAAAAACATGGGAACATTTTCAGAGCTAAGTCAATAATGAAATTTGAGCATTGCATGGTCTCGAGCTTGGGCCGGGAGTTAGAAGGCTCAAAGCTTCCATGGCTCAAGCCCAGGATGGAAAACAAAGGAAAGAAGAAAAGCATCCTTAAATTCTTTTTTTTCTTCACGTATCCAGTGCAAGAGAGAGAACCGTCCTTTCATCACGGAGGGATGCTAGACCTTTGGGCCATGGAAACCCTTTCTGTTTCACCGCAGTTGGTGCTGCCTCAAGAGAATCTAGGAGGGGACAGAGAGACGACGATTGCATGCGAACTGCTCTGCCCAGCCGACCTAAAGCCCATATATAGTCAGCCGTAGGTGCATGATTGGCAAATTATGCCACCTCGTCGAACGAGGTCCACACGATTTGTCCATGCCCCGCCTTCGCAGCACAGCGTGTAGCGTCCTAGGTAGCGTACGCCTTTTCAACACTGGTCTCCGATTAGCCCCACCTCCCTCGGACAAGAAAAGGCCAAGAAATTTCTTGCCCTGCCGCGAGCGTTCCGTCTCTGTCTTTCTCTCTGTCTCTCTCTCTCTCGCTGCCTCTCCATTTCTCGAGGCTTTACTCCAGCAAAAGGAGGAGGGAATTAAAATTGCAAGACGAAAGCTGACGCGGAACGCAATGTCTTTTCTGTTGGGACGGGAGAGTTTATTTTTATATTTGCATGGTCGTACCGCGATCGCGACTGGTAGCAGTCTAATCTGATTTATCTTACCGGGGGGATCTTACCCGGTAAGAAAACGGAAGCTTGCGCTCAAAGTTCACGAGCCACCACCGCCCTTCCTCTCGCCTTCTCCCGCCCAACAACGCGTAGCCTTCTCTCTCACGCCCATCACCACTTCATCGTCTTGCTTTTCCTTGCGTGTTCGCCCTTTCTTTTCTTAGCTTAGAATTTAGCTTCTCCCATCTCTTTCCGTGCCATATAAAGCCCACCAAGGTTTACGAATATGGAATTTCGAACTTCTCCTGCCAGCCCCCATCTCGTTCCAGTCTTTCAATATCGATCGGTTTCGTCGACGAGCCTTGCATGAGGTTGCATTAGGATTGTTCCTGCCTTTGATCCTGGAAAGCGTACAAGGAAAGGAGTTTGAAAAGTTTCGCTGCGATTGCTTCATTTGAAATCGTAGTTGGGTCATTCAGATTACAGCATTTATTAAGCTACCAACAGTGCCTTTCGGTTTCTCCCTGTCTTGTCATCTTTTTTGCCGCTTCTATTTCCCTGTCGAGATTGAGAATTTGGAGGTGAAACCTCCATTTTTGAGGTCACTGAATCGAGCAAATAATGAAATGGGACTGCGCACAGGAACCTCAGATAATTCCTGGAAGCCAGCCATGCCGGCTGTTCACACGAACACCGTGGGCTACTGGTTCAACTGGAGGGTTTTGCTCTGTGCGATCTGGCTCTTTGCATCGTCGTGCTTTGTATTGATGCTTGTGAGGAAGTATGAGGCTTTTTGCAGTCGCAGCAGCGGCAATGGTGGCCGACAAAACCAGCGAGGGGCTGCGGGTGTTTTGTATAGTGACGAGACCTGGACTCCATGTCTGAAAGGAATCCACCCGGCTTGGCTTCTGGCTTTCCGAGTCATTGCCTTCTTCTTGCTTATAGGAATGTTATGCGTGACCGCTTTCGTGGACGGCGCCAGCATATACTACTATTACACTCAGTAAGTCCTCTGTTTCCCCTCTTTTGTATAATCAGTTTCTCTCATTCCATTATCATCTCAGTTGAAGTGTATGTAGGTTTGGGGTACGGATAATATTTTGCTATGCAAGCTTGTCATTTAGCAGTTCATAGAATTTTGCTGCAATTGAGTATTATCAATTACATTTACGGAATTTCCTGGATCGGTCTACATTGGAAAACTGCATGCGTTACATGGGATCACAGAAATTTGTTAGAAAGTTCAATTATGGAGCTTTTGGGTTCTGTAAAATTTTATTAATTTGACACGGAGGGCTTCCTAATTGAAGTGTAGGCAACATTGACCCGATCATAACGAGAAGAAGTAGGGTTTTCTTCCTTTTAATGATGTATGCCTGAAGCACGGATCTCGTCCCTTAACGAGTTGCTCTCACCCGAAAATGAGGCCTTATTCATAATTTCACAGGAAGCACTTTCTTGTTACTAGCTACATGCAAGGTCTAGACTTCTTCCATCACTCCGTCTGAGGTTGACAGAATAAATTTCTTTCTCAACAGGTGGACTTCTACGTTAGTCACCATCTATTTCGGGGTATGTTTTCTGCAGCTCTGCTGCGCCACCATGATCAAGTCCTTCATTTTGCATCTTTGCGTCTATGTTTCCACTAGTCTCTACCCTCTTATTTTCTCTACAACTCTAACATGACTACTTTTTGGGCCTCCATAAGCTTGGTTCGTTGCTCTCCGCATACGGATGTTACAGGTACGAGAACAAAATAAGTGAATTTGGCAATGTGGAGATAGATTCAGAGAAAGCAAATTTTGCGGCTGTAAAGCCGAGGGATTCTTCTGGCATGGCTAACACCAACAAAAGCTCTGCTCCACCTGGTGAAGCTGTTCGTGAAACTGCAGGCATTTTTGGCTATTCCTTTCAAATAATTTTCCAGGTACACATTGAGCATGTGATTATTTCCTATTAAGCTTTGAGGAGAGGTCAGGACATTGACATTGTTTTTCCCTCTCATTAATGACAGATGAATGCTGGTGCAGTCATGCTTACAGATAGCGTCTTCTGGTTCATAATTGTTCCGTTTCTCGCCATCAAAAATTATAGACTGAGATTTGTAAGTAACCAAACGCCGCTTAGTTCTTCTTTAGCACATAAAAACAAAAATACAATCGAATTCTTAGGTGGTGGTGATTCTGTGATAGAGGATTATACAATAGCTACTTCATACAAAGGGAAGAATGTATAACTGCTCTCTTCTTTGTGAACTCAGCACAGTAGCGCATTTCCTAATAATTGGCAAATTGCCCGTTGGAAATTCCATCAGTCTCTTGTAGCCATTTGAAACAAAATTGCTTAAACAATTTGGGTCCTTCCCATTGACTTGTCTGTTGTGTGCTGCTTATCTAACGTATTTATCTGACCTTTCACTTGCAGTTGGACATAAGCATGCATACCATCAACTTTGTTTTACTTCTTGGAGATACAACTTTAAATTGCTTGGTAAGCAAGTAGCTCTCTGGCATTACTTTCTCTCTCTTTTAAGGTCAGATACCATGTGTTCTGATTCCTGGAGTTCTTCCCTTGCAGCGGTTTCCTCTCTTTCGGATCGCATACTTCTTCTTGTGGACGACCATTTACGTTATTTTCCAATGGGTTATCCATGCTTGCTTCACCATCTGGTAAACCGTCTATATTTTTTTAGCTGCATCATCGTTTCATCATGACCTATACCTATCATGACACTAATTGCATACTGCTTTGCAGGTGGCCGTATCCATTTCTTGACTTGTCATCTCCACATGCTCCTTTATGGTATGTAGACCTTGTGACATTTTGTTGGACAGCTCGTCCTTCAACGTTTACTATGCATGAGAAATGAACAATGCGAGTCCCCTTTAATCTTCCCCGCTTGAATTACTTTAATTTAACTACACTTGCAAACTGAGATGGATTTGGACACCTGGATGGTTCAATTGGAGACCCGGCTTTGTTTTCGAATTTGCAGTACTATGATATGTATCTGGTAGTTTCAAACAGCCTTGGTTGATTCTCTGCAAATGATTGTAAGGCTCAATTCACATAGAAAGCTATTATGGCCACGATCTAGCTCATTGCATGCAATCCTGTCAGAATTTGTTAGCAGTTAAGAAAGCAAAGCAGGTTTCCTAGTAGTTTGGTTGGCTTTCCTGAGCAACTAGTCTTGACTCCTCTTTTATGGTATTTGAAGGTACTTGTCCGTGGCGCTAATGCACTTCCCATGCTACGGCATTTTCGCTTTGGTTGTAAAGCTGAAACACATTCTGCTGGCAAGATGGTTCCCTCAGTCGTATCAATGCTCGAGGTGACATGGATGAATGCTTGTACACGAAGCAAACCTATTTCATGCTATTCAGAAGAGTTCCTCTGATGAACGAAGCAGTGGCACGGGAGACTACATTGATAATTCGTTTTTAGATAATGCATAGGTGATAGCAGAATCATTCAATACATGTAGTTTTGGAAGTAGAAAATAAGTAGGAGGAATTTGTTCAACATTGCTTTCTTTGTCCTGGGAACAAGTCGCAGCCACAGGTCTAGAACTTGCAGCTGTCTGAAAGAATTCAAAAGAAGGAATTGTTTTTTTTCCTCCTTCTGGGCATACGCTCATCTCATTTTTTTCTTGCAATGTTCATTCTGTCTCTACTTCATTGTAACAGACACGAACATGTGAGGTAACATGTACCGGACACCATTTTAATTCTAGGGATGTTGCCTTTGTATCCTGGCACTCTTGCCGAACAAGATTTCATTGGTCAATTATATAACAAGTCGTATTAACAAATGCCTATGGAGCACTTATTTTAAAAATGGAAAATGACACGAATAGTTCTTGAATTTTGACTCAATATGTAATGTAATCCTCGACCTTTTAATTTAGTCAATACGGTTCTTGCGTTTTTGCCCAATATACAACATTATCTCTGAATTTTTAATTTATTTAATGTAACTTTTGAACTTTTGAAATTTTTTGTGAATATTCAAACTAATCTCTAAATTATATGAAGATAATAAATGTTATCCTTCTGTTCAAAGACAACATCGAATATGGAGATGAGTTTGAACATGTACCAAAAGTTTAGAGACTACATTGCACATTGAATTAAAATTTATGAACCATATTGAACAAATTAAAAATTTAAATATCACATTATATATTAAGTCATAATTCTCGTTTTCCCTTTTAAAATGAAGGAACTATCCATTTTAATGAAGCCATTCAATTTCCAAAGCACATTATGTGCCCTAAAAGCAAAATAGATCCAACGGCTCACATATGATTTCTCTCTCAAATTTGGAGGGGAAGGAAAAGAAACTCAATTTCGAGTGTCGTTTCCAAACTATTCGTTTTCAAGTCCAAAATCCAAGGAGCATCACTTAGTGTCTTTTCACATATCTGACTCAAATTACAAAAAAAAAAGCTCTCTTATATATAATATATATTTATATATATGTTTGGTCGTAAGCTCTCTTATAGTTTGAATGGCAGAAACATTTTAGGATTAAAAAAAACATAATTCTCAATTAACTATGCAAAAATTCGAAGCATATTTGATAATTTTATCAGGTTTGCTCTTTTCGTTTACTGTACAGGTGTATTAATTTCATAGAAAATGAGTGATTTGGAATTGATTACTTATATTATTTAGAAAAAATTAATTAATAAAAAATATTTTCATCATCAATAATAAATTATGCCTAACTATTATCAAGAGGACAAAGAAATTTTCCAGAAGAATGAAGAAGAAAAGAGGGTGTGCAATTTCACACCGTGGGCCGCTTCGCTTTCCTCTGACCTTTGCCCTCTAAAACCCAAAACCCCTAAACACCCGTCGTCTTCATCCCTCTCCGCGCGCGCCTGCACCGAAATTTTCTCGGCTTCTTTTCTCATCACTTTCCGGGAAAGGAAGAGAGAAAGAGAAAGAGAGAGAGAGAAAGAGAAAGGGATGGTGAACCCGGAGGAAGCCGGCCTCCAAGTCCTGCGCCGCCTGAAATCGACCGACCCTCCGACGTGGCTCGCCCCCGACCCCTCCCTCGCCCAGGACGCGCGGGCCGCCTCGCTCCACCTCTTCTCCTCCCTTCAGCCCTTCGCCCCCAAGTCGCCCTTCGATCGGCTCCTCGTCGACGGCTTCGACGCCGAGCAAATCTGGCAGCAGATCGACCTCCAGTCGCAGCCGCTGCTGTCGGGCCTGCGGCGCGAGCTGCGGCGGTTCGAGAAGAACCCGGCCGAAATCTCGGATCTTTTCGGGGGCGGCGAGGTCCCCGAGGGAAAAGGGAAGGGAGGGGGTGGGGGGGTTGATGATTTGGGTGGTGAGGGCATGGAGGTGGACGGGTTTGATGAGTTTGATGAGGATGGGGATAGCGATGAAGAGGAGGATGGAGAAGGAGGTGTGGAAGAGAGAGGGGTCGAGGGTGGGGAGAGTGGGGAGAGTGAGGAGGGAGAAGAGGAGAGGAATGAGGGTGGGATTGAGGATAAGTTCTTGAAGATTAAGGAATTGGAGGAGTATTTGCAGAAAGACGAGGCTAGGGAATATGGCTTGGAAGATGGCTCCAAGAAGAATAAGAAGGAGAAGAAGACGGTGGCAACTGATTCGGATGAGGAAGAAGAGGAGGATGAGGAGGAAGAAGAAGGTGATGATGATGATGATGATGATGATGATGATGATGATGAGGTGAGAATGGGTTGATAGGTGTTGATACTGTGATTGCATAAAAATCAAATTTTGTCTGAGGAGTTGGAAAATCATGACTCTGCTTTCTTGTTTGTGGAAATTTAGCTTGCAATTTATTTAATGTTTAGTTCTTTTTAGAAATCCTGAAATGTGAGTTCATCCAACTCCTTATCAGAAATTTAGATTCATCTTCTCATGATTGAATATTTATATTAGCAAACACATCTTTTGCAGCTTGGCGAATTTGATGTCAATGATGAGGATGATGAAGGCATGGGTAAGCTGGGAAGCGCTAGGTAATGAATTTTACGTTCCCAGTCACTTCTCTACTGTTGATAATGTTGATGGAAATTTTAACAGACGGCAGATTTTAATCATCTTTCTTGCTTTCATAGGAGTGTGAGTCTTCTCATTTTTGTTGCAATAACAAATGCATGAGCATAATTTGAATTATGTACTACCTTATGGGCATCCCCATCCCCTCATGCTGTTCCCAAGTAGCAAAAGAGATCACAAAACACTTTCCTTCCTATCTGATAACCAAGTTGCATCCAGCTCTTTTGTCTCTTGAAGTCATAAATGCCATGATCGGTTAATCTGTTTAAAAACTGACTTCCATCATGCTTACAAATGTAATATCTTTTTCTTGGAGTTATTTGGACGGCAAGTTATTTTTATGCAGCATTTTCTTATTGACCTTCTTTGCATAATATGATATTGTTTAGATATGAAGACTTTTTTGGAGGTAAAAACGAGAAAGTTGCTCAAAGGAAACATAAGTTGAGTGATGGATTAGAATCTTCCACAGATGATGAAGGAGAAGAAAATGGAGCAGATGGAAACGAGGTAATCACTGACTGAGTGCATTTCTTAGGTATTTAGATATGTGTCTTGTGTAATGGACTGTTTTCTGGATGCTCATGTGTTAGTTGAAATAACTCAATACTTAAATCCCCTTGCGTGCAGGGAAATCACAATCTTTCTACACATGAGAAGGAACTCTTGGACCTTAAAGCTAAAATTGATCAGATGGAGCAGTCCAATTTGGAGCCAAAAACATGGACAATGCAAGGAGAGGTGATGTTTTGCCTTTTATTGGTTTAACTTTTGTGAATTGGCTTTCTGTATCGGTTTGGAATAAATTACGCAACACTTGCATCTGAATTATATAATGGTTATGATAACAGGTGACTGCTGCAAAGAGGCCTAAGAACAGTGCTCTTGAAGTAGATTTAGATTTCGAACACAATGCTAGGCCTGCACCTGTAATCACTGAAGAGGTTACAGCTTCTCTTGAAGAGTTAATCCGGAACAGGATTCTTGAGGTAAAGTCTGTATTTGGCTTTGCAATTTATGCTGACGGAATACAAAACTGGAATAATTTTTACTCTCATGTTCTTACAAAGCTGGCGCCACCAACTTAGAGTTTTTTTTTTTTTTTTAATAAATAAATTAAAGAAATAGAAAGTGATTGCTACACATTTTTTGTTGACCAAATAATTTGTCTTATAATTTGCAAAAATCCCTTTATAAGTCTGCATTAGTGGCATTATTTAAAAGCATATGTAATTCCCTCAAAGCTTGGGAATGTGCAAGAATTAGACTGAATGACATATTCTGCACTCTGGAACGGTGAATTGTATGGTATGATATTGCCTGGTGATTCATAAGATATCCTGTTCTTGTCAGATTAGTTAATAATCCACTCTCGCTCGCATCTTACTATGACATGTAAGGATTTCATTTTCTTTCTATTTTAACTTCTGGGGTTATATGGACTCAAATCTATACCCTATTGAAGCTCTTTGTTGTATCTTAGGATTTAACTGAAGATCTCTGACTCCTCATTACTGTACATATAATGGACATAAAGTTCTACATTTGTAGCAAATTAACCCCAAGAAGCTATTTATGATCTTCTGTAGGGGCATTTTGATGATGTGGAAAAGCCTCCAAGTCTACCAACGAAAGCACCAAGAGAAATTAAAGAACTGGTAAGAATTTTTTTTAATCACTGTTTAATTGGTCCGGTGGGCATTATGCAACTTAATTTCTTGCCTTTTCAGGATGAGAACAAAAGCAAGAGAGGGCTGCTGAAATTTATGAGGTTAGCATGTGGTTCACATTACTTTTTCCCCATCTGTATCCTGTCTCATGTCATTCTAGACTGTGGGGACTCTGACCGCTCGATGCAATAGATTGATTCTTACCTGAAAATTTTCTCTCTTGCAGGAAGAGTATGCACAGAAAACAAATTTGGCTTCTGCCCCACTGTCTTTTTCTGATGAGCTGAAGAAAGAGGCATGTTTAAAAAATTTCACATATATGTCCTAACTTTTCATTCTATTCCTGTTCCTTACACAGAATATTAGATGCCTCTGCTTCCATGATCACCTCTGTTCTTTATGTTCCCCATTTGAAACTTCATGCAATTTAATTGACCCATGGCTCCAAAAATATAATTTACTCAGTCTTACACCTCTGTTTTGATCAGGCTAGTTTGCTATTCAAGAAGGTGTGTTTGAAGTTGGATGCTCTTTCTCACTTTCATTTTGCGCCTAAACCTGTAAGTGCAGGAACACCATCAAACAGTTTATTGACAATGGCTGAGCTTTTGGTTATTAATTATTCTCTGGTGACTTGGCAGATAATTGAAGACATGTCCATACAAGCAAATGTCCCTGCTCTTGCCATGGAAGAGGTAACTAATTTATTTTTGGGCAATATGAATGTATATTGATTGCATTTGGTTTACCATCATTGACTTTATTTCTTTATGTTTCTGGGAGTAGATTGCACCATTGGCAGTCTCTGATGCAGCCATGTTGGCACCTGAGGAGGTATTTGCTGGCAAAGGTAACATAAAGGATGAAACAGAGCTAACACAGGCAGATAGGAAGAGGAGGAGAGCTAAGAAGAAAAGGATAAATAAAGGTATATACAGTTTTTTCGTTCAAAATTATTCTTGTTCTTCCAATGCTCTGTATTGTGTTCTATTTTCTGCTCCATTTTGCTTTTGCTCTGAGATTTATCGTTTGTTTGGTGTCAACTTGATTACAGCTGAGGCAACAAAGAGGATGGCAAAGAAGGGTAGAGAGACGGCACTGAACCGCAGTGAAGGTACCTTTTATCGTTTTTGCATTGACCTATGTTGCGGTGGTATTAGAATTTCACATTGAAATTTTCTGTAAATGCAGGCAAAGAGGAATAGATATTGCGGAGGTTCTGTTTTTCTGTCAAGGGTTTCCGGTTTCCTCTCAAACAAGGATTGGGTATAATTGTCATATACTGAGTGTCAAAAGAATGAGAGGGGAAGAAGAGAATGGGCGGGCTCTTTTAGCGCCTCATTGACCCAGCTCGATGTCAAGGTCCACAAAGTCTTGATTATTTTGGCCTGAAGTACAGAGAGACATTGAAAATGGATGGAAGATCTTGGGGGAAAGCTAGATAGTGTTTGTATGTAAGCCACTTCACTTCATGTTAGTTTTTTGATTGAAAGGAGAAAATTTTGAAGGAATATCTTAACTCAAGGATTTTGATACGTAATCGACTAACTTATTAACTTTGTTTGTATGAGCTATTAGAATGCTTTATCACTATTTTATGAGCAGCTGCTATGATGCTATTGAATCTCGAACTCAGTCTACTGAATCAAACATCAGCATTTATCTATCCAGGAAGGAACCATTATCTTGCAGCCCATGATGAGATCATAGTTGCAAGTGTTTTAGGAATTGCCTTGGGCTCTCCATTACGTTGTATATTCTTTTTCGCGAATGAGTAGACGAGCGGTCGCTGCTGATGTTTTAATTCTGAACTTCTGAGGCCGATATAATTATAAAATAGGCCGAGCAAAGTGTGTGCATGGGGATGTGATACGTGGTTGATCAGGGCATGTTTGTGTTCAACTATAAGGTTTTGGGGCTAATTCCAAAAAAAAAAAAAAAAAATACCAATTTTAGGTAGAGACAAATCAAGTTTGATTTTTTTTTTTTTTTTTTGTTCGTAAAAAAAAAGCACAAAAATCACAATTTTGGTCCTAATTTTTTTTGTTTCGTAAAAAATCACAAATTTCACTTTTATCCCAAATCAAACCCATACCATTAACTCTCTATTTGAAATTAATCTTATTTCGGGAAAAAAAAGGTTTTAGTCGTGAGCTTAGCAGATTTCGTTCATTGTGTCTCTTGATGGGTAATGGTCTATAGCTTCATATTATGACAAAACAACAAAGTCTAAAAAAAAATCAATCCGGAGATTTTTTGACTTGCTAGTGAAGTGTAGGAGACAGTAAATAGTTTCACAGTTATTCTTCAAGCTGTGGCTCAAACAAGAAGACAATGAGTAGCGTTTTAAATCCAGCCAGTAAGTGCATATGGATTTATTGAATGGATCTATGTTAATGGGGGCTAGATTTAGAATATAAGTGAAAGTTGGTGATTTTTTTTTAGACAAAAAAAATTTTGAGGTCAAAATTGTTTCTTGACAAAGTTGGTGCTTTTCTATGTGACAAAAAAAAGTTTAAGCCAAATTTATCACTCGAGTCTAAAGTTGATGTTTTTTTATGAGACAAAAAAAGGTTTGGCGAAATTAGTCCCCAATCTAAAGTTGGTGTTTTTCTTGGAAATTAGCCCTACGGTTCTGTCACCATTGTTGCAGATTCTTAGTGCTTGTGTAGCTTGTCCTTGGCCAAAGTCAAGTCGCCGTTTCTTAACACAAATTTTGGTAATGAACCGTAGAACTTGTTAAGTAATCAACAAAGAAAAGTTTTCTATTCTCAACACATCGACTTTTTTTTTATGTATGATGAACCACACAAATAACACTAGATTATTGCCGTGGTCTGTAAGAAGTGTGGATGCATTCAGGCATCTTTATCTTGGCCACTGATGCACCAACAAAGCATTGAACAAACGAACTCGAGTATTTAAATTAAGGGTCATTACTTAAATCTTGCTGCAAACTCAAAAAAGTAAAGAGGCAAAGCTAAAAAGCAGGGACAGGCAGCTGGAAAAAGCAAAGCAAAGTGATTTGAAGATGCACTCATTTCCTGCCACCATAAAGCAAAAAGGCCAAAGCCAGAACCCTCAATATTACCAAAAACCTCCAACCTTGCTTAACTTCACTCTTCCTCTTTCAAAGTGAATTCCAACTGCACAAGCAAAGTATCACCATCGCCAATCTTCTTCACCCACTTCCTGCTGCAACCTTCACACTAACATCAACATGGCTGAGCTCAAAAAAATGGTGGTCACCGCCACCATCTTCATCGTCACGGTCCTAATAATGCCACTGAACTCGGCCACCCTCCACGTCCCGACGTGCCGATCCTACTGCGGCAACATCACCGTCGACTACCCCTTCGCGCTCCAGCACGGCTGCGGTCACCCGGGATTCCGCGACCTCCTCTTCTGCATCAACGACGTCCTCATGTTCCACATCTCCTCAGGGTCCTACCGTGTCCTCGACATCGACTACGCCTACCGTTCCCTCACCCTCCACGACCCCCACCTCTCCACCTGCAACTCCATCGTCCTCGGCCGCCGCGGCAACGGCTTCTCCGTCGAGCCCTGGCGCAGCCCCTACATCTCCGCCTCCCCCGACAACGTGTTCATGCTCCTGGGCTGCTCTGCTGTCTCCCCACTCTTCCAGGTAATGTAGTCTCCATTTGGTACGGCTGTAATCCTACTGCAATTGCATCGCGTTGTATAATGCATGGTTTGAAACGACATTAACAGTCGCTTGAGACGCTCGATTCGCTGTGAAGTCTGAAAAGTGACTGATCGCCAATTTAGGAGTCGATTGGACTGTTTGAAATTCATGGTACCCAATTGTATTTCCTTCACAAAAATTGGACTTCCTCTCAACCCCTGTTTGTATCACTAATGATCTGGTTTTCGTTCAACATTTTTATCTAAAATGTGAGATGTGATTAAAGATTTGAAACTTCTCATAGGATATGATTATAATTTGATTTTTGTCACATTAGCAAAGATTATCGATTGATAGTAAATTGGATGTCGGGTAAAGCTTTAACCATAATTCACTTAACTACCTATGCATTACAACTTTGAAAGCTCGCTTCTTTAATTGCCTCGTTTCTTCATATGTTGTTAGTACGCTTTATTCTGTCGTTAATGCACAAAATAGCTTCTCTTCTTTCAGGGCTTTGCTGACCGCCACTTGCCGTGCCGGAACGTCTCGGGGATGGGCTGCGAGGAGTACTACGACTGCCCAGCATGGGACTGGATCGGCCGGAGCAAGATCGGGTCGAAGTTCGGGTCGGGCCCTCCGGAGTGCTGCGCGGTGTCGTTTGAAGCAATCAAGACCATCAACCTGACCAAGCTGCAGTGTGAAGGGTATAGCAGCGCATACACTCTCGCCCCGTTGAGGGTTGAAGGCCCGCACGAGTGGTCGTATGGCATACGCGTGACGTACTCGGTGCAAGGGGGCGACGAGTTCTGCAGGGCGTGCGAGGCCACCGGCGGCACGTGCGGGTACAGCGACGTTGATGATCATAAGGATGATGGGGTCAAGCAATTGTGCATGTGTGGGGGCTCCAATTCCACCTCCAATTGCGAGTCAGGTGATCAAATTTTGTTCAAAGTCTTTGGTTAATGAATTTAGAAACCGAAAAACTATCCTTGTCCAGTGCAAACTCCTTCACCAGAATCCCTCAAAAGAGTTGCAGTTTGAATCTGTTATACGTCTCTATAAGTTTAGCAAATTTATGACGATAAAGTGTCTTTGTTATTTGACAGTCCAAGATGATGATCATGCAGGTGGGTCGCCATTAAGTAAAGGAGCATGGTCTCCATTGAACATCTTAGCAGGTACTTTCTCAGTAGCTGATCTTTACCCTTGAAATCGAATTTTGTTAGTTCAGTGACATTTAGCATTTCATCAGTGATTCTCTGAACACTTGAAGACGTAGATCAAAACCCAGAATGAGTTTTTTCTTTTTTATTCTTGAGGATGTCTTAACTCTGATTCACATCTCATTATGTTCGTAGGTTTCATGGTATGTGCATTAGCCTGGATGACATCCCACAAGAACTAAAGATCGATACCCGCAGAATGTAAAGGATACATGAGGATTCTTGGCAATCCTGCTTGCTTGGAAGAGAGATTTTTGTTTGCTTTTTTGTTTTGTTTTGGCTTAAAAGAGAGGTCTTTACGTGTGTATAAGCATTTATTACATCATCATGGAACTAGACGACAAACAACTCAAACGCGACCATTCTCCATCAATTATTACATTATGCAGAAACAAGAAGAAGAGCAAGAGTCTTTTCTTTGTGTATCGTGTGACAGCCGGGACGGTGTGGTAATAGTGAGAGACGTGACTAGATGATATTAAGCTGTGCTGAGTTGTTAGCAATTGCTCCAGCATCCATAAGCAGGGGCGTCAGTGTTCCCGCTCGGTGCATCTCAAGAACCTCTGCAGCAATTTCAAGTGAAAGCAAAGAAGAAAAACACAAATCCTGATCAATAGACTTGATGCCACGAGACGTATTTAAGTAATATGGTTGTCTGTAATGCATTCACTGAACCGATCTGGGTATGTTCAAGAGCGTTTAAGATCAAAGAAAGGAGGAAGTAGACTTAACTGTCGCAGCCGCCGATGTGTTTGCCGCCGATGAAAACGTTAGGGACGGTCCTTTGCCCCGTCCACTCTGCTAGAGCCATCTGAATCTCAGACCCGTCTCCTGCGACGGCCCGAGCGCCGAAATGTTTCTCAAAACCTCAATATTTATATCAAGAACTATTCAGGGGATTAAGCAAAAGACCCTATGAATACAAACTCTCTCTCTCTCTCTCTCTCTCTCTCTACCGACAGCCGACGTGACGAGGAAAGAGAAAAACGTACTCTCCTCATCGAGTTCGAGGACTTTGTACGCAGCACCAAGCTGCGTGAACAGCTGCTTCACCCTGTTGCAGTAGCCACAGTACGTTTTGCTGCACCCAAAAGATGAATAAACAAAATAAGTAGTTGGATCAAGAAAACATGGGTAGAACAAGCACATCTTGCATTTGCAGGAGGAAAAGAGAAGGAAAATTTCTACCTAAAGACGACCACCGGGGTGGAAGATACGATCTCCTTAGCCTTGTTCAACGCCATCTGGGTCTCTCTGTCTATCGATGCCAACCCTGGCTTTTATGGATTTAGCACGATGCACAATTTGATAAGATCGATGAGGCTCGACGACATTCGCGAGAAAGAGAGAGACCGAGAGAGAGAATGGAGCCAAAAACAAAACGACCAGGTGTCCCTTGTTAAACCATGGCAATTTGCATGGACCTGCCCTGGTGTCAACGTTACATCACGTTAAGCGCACAAACGGAAAAGGAAAGTCAAGCGAACACGCGCGTGATCAACCGATCACGCCACGCCATGTGAATACATAAAATCTTGCACTCGGTGGAACTCTTGGGCGCGTTCTTTCCTCTGGTCTCCAGTTATTATTAGACTGAGCATAAAGAACTTCTGGTTTGGTACAGTTGAGATATATTTGGATCTTATGATTATTTTCATCAATGCATGGTTTTAATCTGGTTGATACAATATCGTGAAATGATTTATATTGGTTAAAGGCTTCGTCCCTTTTTTAATGAAAAGATGACCGGTCATCTACTAAATTTCAGATACAGATATGGAGCATTGCGCGTAAAAATAGATCTGTCAAGATATTGCACTAAATGCAGAGAAATCCGATGGCTTGTTGTCCAAGAAACTGAGTTCCCTGATTTATTTGTGTTCCACATATCGGATGCCACACAACTTGGGTCGAGTATGGCAAGTTTTGGTTTTCACATTAATGCGGAACTACTCGGGTAGTTAGCGGTTGCATAGCCCTAAATCACTTTACATAATACTGCAATAAAACAAGCCCAATTATCTAATCCATGATTAATCACTAATTTTCATAATTTATTCCTGTGATACCCAAATAGGGCTCACAACACCACCCCCCTAATCCACCAACTTGAAGGTCACACAAAGTTAACTGTGCAGCAGATAGCTTCAGCTCCAAGCAACTGCTGGAGGATAAATGAACTGATCATGATGATCTTTTCAAGTGTCAAGCTTTTTCATCGGTTGCTGTCTACTTAGATGCAAAAATGGCTTCCAACTCTTTGTGCAAACCTGTCGGCTTTGAGTTGAAGTCCGTAGACGAACTCCCAGACGTGCCCCCGCTCTGTTTTGTCCCCCAGAAACCACTCCATGTTGGACGACTGCTCGATGGGTCAGTTGGACGACTGCTCGATGGGTCAGTTGGCACTGCACTAATTCTTTCTCTACTAAAGCTTGCCCTGGCCAATTCCCTCAGTTGCTTTAGCCATGGTTTATCTGTTGTACCTGAACTCTGGCTTCCGGAGGCCCTATTCCTATCGGAAGATGATCCTGTGTCTCCAGTTTCTCCGCCACTTGGTTGAGTCCTAGGGAACTTGCTTTCTAGGCCTTGACGCCATTTCCTAGGGACACAAATAATTAGGATTCCAAGTAAAGCTACTTTCAAACCCAACAAGAAGGATTTATCATCAGGGTCAAGCCGCTTGGTTTGTTTATACAGTGCATACCACTCATTGACCATTTGAGCCACAAATCCAATCAAAAAGAGCGCAACCATGAAAATCCCCACACAAGTTTCGTCCTGCTCCGAAAAATCCTTTCTCAAGAGAACTGCGCATGATGTGAATATGCCTAATTCGGTTGAAACTGAGATGATCTCGACCAGTTGAACTTTCTTCTTTATGAAAGGCTTCTTCAGCAAAAGGAAGAAGAGCTGGAAAGAGGTCAGACACAGTAGGGTGATCGCTGGGGTTCTAGAAGACCAGTCATTCATATAAGCGCCGGCCAAGATTCCTAGAGCAACCCTTTTGATACACTCGAGCAATGTATAGAATATCCTGAGGATTCCAAATATCTTTTGTATAAAGGGCGCTTCGGCATCTTCCGTTTCATCATCTGATGCAATTATGCAGTCACCTTTCCTTGGGTGGCCTCCAGATATCTGCGAGAGCATGTATTTTGGGGGACCTCTCAGGTCCTCAAACAGCGGGCCAAATTTTGTCAGGTAAATGGAATTTGACTGTTTTTTCCACGTCCATTGGCCTCTTTTACCTGGACCCAGGGTCACTCTAATAAGCTCTTGATACCAGTGAAATCGTTGGCCTACTTGATGGACTTCCTTGTATTGAAGCAGTTTCCCAAATGTAATACCAATTGAGAGGAATAGGAACATGGATAGAAGTTTAAAAGACACGAAACCCAACAGCAGAATGCCAACTACAACCCCTGATGGAGTTCCACCTACCATAGAGAATAAACAATAAGCCGGTGAAGCTAAAGAGGCAAGATAAACAGCTATTTCGTTACTTTAGAAAAAATATTCTGGTCATTATCTGGATAGAAGAGCGTGTCACATACCTTGGATCAGAGCAGAAGAGGCCTGACATATACAAGGTAAAGCAAGAACTAAAAGAAATATCTCCAATCTGGGGAATATGAGAGCTCCATAATAGTTTTGCTTTTCAGTTGTTTTTTTCTTCAACTTAAGAATCAATAGAAGCAAAGCTTGCAATAATATCAAACCGCCACCGATTACTGCCAGCCAGAACATATTTCTACTGAAATCCCTCCACCTACAAAAGACCAAATTGTCTTCATCAACAAAAATTAGCAGGCAGTCAGAATTTGATCGAACTTCATTTTAAAATTACCCCAAATATCAAATAGTATTTAGAACTGTCAAAGGAAAATTTGTAATCAACAAATTAGTGGCCTGAACTCATCTCGAACTAGAAAGATAGTGTGTGCAGCAGATACAGTAACTTTATGTAAAATGTTCAAATGAGGTACGTGATTCTGCTTTTCCTATGGAAGCAACTACTATAGACGAATTAGTAGCATTTTCCCCTCATTGTGAATTGATTTCTTTAACAACTACCCACAATTCATTTCTGCAGCTTGTCAGATTAATTTATTTAGCAATTCATATCTCATAGAAAACACTGAGAGGCTTACCCACTTATATGTTGAGAATCCAAAATGAATTCAGCTTCTGGTTTACTATTTTCCATCTGCAATTAATTTACAATCCGTGATTATTATGGTTAACAGAGCCGATGATGGAGATACAACTCTGGAGAATAGTACTATAGACCAGAAATTTCCCTAACCTCGAAAAGGGATTTGTACTCCATTGGAGAAAGCGGCAATCCATAAACTGCAGCAGCATGTTCCAGCTTCTCTTCTTTAGGTGTTCCGACTATTTCCAAGTCAAGAACTTCGCTAAAGTAGGATGTCGAATTCGCAGGAGGACTTGAGCCCACCATGACAGGATGGATGTGGCCGACTTCCCAAGGGAGACTGAAGTAAGGAATACTCCACTGCAGGTCCCTTGCAAGTTCAAAATACTCGACTGGCAATATAACTGCCAACCATCTAGATAGTGCAAATACCTGGATGTGACATGCGATTCTCTGCATGGAACCATAAAAAATTCTATAAGTCTCTTGCAGCAACGTCAGCAGTCATGTATGAATTCCGCTAATAGGAAATAATCAGAAAAAACAGGACCTGAAACGATCCCCCTCTCTACTAAAGTGCACTTTTTGTATCTTCAAGTTGTTCGCTTTTCTATGGCATCTTACTGTTTCGCCGATGCAAAAGAGCAATAAAACAGTGTTCTCCAACATATGAAATTCCAAGCGTTCAAAGGCAACAGTTGTAGAAAACAATATGCCTTGGAGAATGCCCTTATTCATGTCAATATATATGAAGTGCTATGTGGTGTTTAAACAGCATTTTTACCCCAGATGATGACAAGTCTTTTTTTCCCTGACATTGACATTGTTCAGATTTCTCACTTGGAAAGTCTAAGTTGTGGGGTTGGTATTTGTTGTTCAGATTTCTCATAACAAGTTCCCTAATAGAACTGAAACTACAGAATCTTTTTTCTCTGATGAAAGACAAAAAAGTCACAAAACACTCGTGTAAACAATACAGAGAATAGTGTCTGGCCAACAAAAAGAATGATGCAGAGAACCGTGGTTAGATAAAAATTACTCCATGACTATAGTAATTTAAGTAAGACGCATGGCATTGCAAAGACTACATCATTGGGAGATTTATAACATACAAAAAGATTCCTTGAAGGACTGGATATCAAAGTGGCGGATGTCTTCGGGAAAGCACCAGTAGCAAGAAGGCTTGCTGTGGAAACAGAGAGCAGTCCGGCAGCCAAAGATGTGATACAAAAAGCAGCAGTTGCAGTGACAGAAGCAACAGAAGACACTACGGGCATGGAATCTGTAAAATTTAGCCCATAAGTTAGAGCAAGCAAGCAAACACAGAAATGCTCTCAACAACTTAAATAACGCCTAACTGAGCTTATAAAGGCATGAGCAATTCCTTACAATGTCTCACTTGAAGAATATTGGAAGGTAAGTTTTTGTTTCCAGCAACATCCCCAGTTGCATTTTCAGGAATACTCACAGATACTACATCATCTTCTGCTTTAATCTCAATGGAGTATTTGCTTCTGCTCATTTCATAAAAGCTGGAGAGCATATTGATAGGAACAAATACAATATGTCATATATCTTGTATATTAACTGCGGTAGAAGTGAAATCTTACAACAACGATGCATCAATTTAAATGCGGATCTTTGCCAGCATGACCATATTCTTAGGTATGAATAGTGTGTACTTGTGCATGGATTAATTACAATTTATGTGCGCACAATGCTGGGATGGTAAAGCAGAACTTACCTCTGCAAATGACCTCCTGATATTGCTATATTAGATGAATTGAAGCCAAATACTGGTTTAGCAAACTTTATTGATATAGGGATATTGTGCTCTCTTGTCCTAGAAGTAGAGGTTGTGCTCAACCTGACAGTTGGCCTCTGAGAGTCTGAGAGACACTTGCAACCACGTAAGGATAGATAATTCACACTAAAAATAATTATAAACAGTTGAGACTTTAAGAATTTAGACGTACCATAAAGGAAAGTAACTGGTGCAATAGGAGAAACGGCAGTCCCTGATCTGCTAATTATTGACTCGGACTCGAGGCTTATGGTGATTATAGCAACTCCAGATGTATTGGCTACCTGAAAATTAGAAAATTTAGCTTAGGTAAATAAAGAAAATTGCAACACGCCATATGTGTAAGTTCCGGAACATGTATGCAGCGGAAAAACATT
The DNA here is from genome assembly GCA_014182565.1 of Eucalyptus marginata. Classification (NCBI taxonomy): domain Eukaryota; kingdom Viridiplantae; phylum Streptophyta; class Magnoliopsida; order Myrtales; family Myrtaceae; genus Eucalyptus; species Eucalyptus marginata. Next base: position 30,801,150 of record CM024595.1, on the reverse strand, counting down.
AAAAGCAAACGATATAACTGACCATGAAACCAAATTTCCGACTTCTGAGTGTTTTCCCATTGGTCGGGAGAAGGGTGCCCTGACTTATGTTGAGTGATTCTAGGATTTCTGCCGATGAATTCATGACTGGTTCCGAGAAATAGAGGTACACCCTTAAGTTGTTTTGGTCATTTGTAGCTTGCACCGTTCTGATTTGATTATTGACTTGTAGCATCTTCTCAGGAATGCGAGTCCTCAAGTCAACGGACGCATTCCTTCTGTCTATAAATGCACCACAAGGAGGGGCAAAATCAGATCGCATTCACATTTGAACTAAGAATAAATCATATTCACTTTGTGCAGGTCAATTTCTCAGAAGAAGTATTTCTGAAGTGTAGCAAATGAACTGAAATGAATTCCCCCTGTCCGAGTGTAACTAAGACCTCTATTATCAAGTGCAACTAACTTCTATGTGTCTGCTCAATCATCAGCATAGGAAGATGTCCAAAATCAGAGACACAATTATCCTAACTACCATAGTAATGAAAATGCCATACCAGTCACACGTAAGAAAATCTGCAGTAAGAAAAAAATGATGGTTTTAGCATCCTAACCTTATAACTATTACAAATGATTGTAAATCTAAGAGAAGCCCATTTGAGGATGGTACTTCATAAAAGGTTGGGTGGAAGTACCGCTGAAACGTAGACTCACCAAAATGCACGTAAAATATTGAATTAGTTGTCCTCGTGAATGCATTTCCAGCATTATCAGTGCAGAAGTCCTTATCCATAACCAGGATCACTCGTCCATACTGGACAGTAGAATTCAAACTTACTAAAAGTGTGTATTCGAGTTTTGGCTGCAAAATGTTAAGTGTAGATGGAATGACTTGACCAGCACCATAGACCAGTAGCTGCAAAGAGATATCAAGTACTTATTTCAGTGAGTACATCTGATTATCCAAACATACAGCAAAAACCACTAATAGAAGCAGTTACATCAACTGATGATGAATTTGCCAGTAATACAAGCTCACTGGGCAATTTGAACTGATTTGCTTGAGAGATCAGAAAGTCTTATTCAGTCAATAAGAGGTATATCTTTTTAAGTTCATGTTGCCATCGGCTCGTTGTCTTAAGATTTCGAGTCCAAGATTTAACTTTAGAACATGTTTAAAAAAACTGCAGCTCCTTGCCCTGATAGTCATTCATTATCTTCTCCAGGACACCATGATCTACTCATAAACTATTACATCCATTTTTTACTAGAGCTGCATTTGTGAACATGAGATATTTACAAGGTAAGTGGTTTCCAGAGGGATGTAGAATTCCGCAGTAAACATGATAAGAGAGGACTATTGAATCTTAAAATGTTAAAGATAGCCACCTACTCACGTTGCAGGCATCCACAGAAGAGCATCCAAAACCTCCTCCACCAATACATGGCTCACTAAATAATATAGTCACAGAGACATTAAGGGCACTCGTCAAAGATGCTGGAGATGTTATGTATGCTGTTGGCGGAATTGTATCTGCAGAAATGGAACAATCAAATGGGTAAGTTGCGGGTTCTCTCTTTTTGCTATCTGAAGCTTGTTATAAAGCAAAATCTACACTCTGAGCAAGGGTATACTCAATTGTGATCTTGCATTTTTTCTAAGTTTCAAAATCCTATTATTTCCCACACAACATAATTAGTACAGTCGAATGACAAGATTAACCATCAGTCTAGTACCTAACCTAAGTGCCAGCTACTGCCATCATGACAACAAGTTCAGTAATTCAGCATTGCCAAATGTTGACCACCTAAACCTACTTCATTGTGGGTCTAGCTATGACAACTGCTTACCAAGTCGCTACGAATAGATGCACCTCAACGTAAACTTTCCTGCTGGATAGTGCTTCTATTACTATTGGCCATTGCCCTGAGCACCTCAACATAATTTCAGATGAAAAAACCTAGGTGCCCAGAGTATGTTTTTCCGAGTAAGGACCAAGAAAATTAATAATTCTAGCAGCAAAAGTTTCAATTTCTCTGTTTGCAGTGAAGAAGCAGATTTTACTAATTTAAGGACACTCATGGAAAATAAGAAGGTAAATTCACGAGCCATAACCTTGTCCTTGTTGGTTGGGTGCGCAATAAGGTTTGTCTAAAATACTCATACTTTACAAATCATCTCCTGCAGTTTTTTGTAAGTATGATATTCTTCCTAAGAAAACTAGTTGGAACAAGAAATCAATCTAAAACTTGAATGCATTTTTTGGTTATCCTATGTTATAGAAAGATTAAACAATCCGAAAAAGATAAAGGGATCGATTCTTGACCAATTGTCCAGTTATAGGAAGCACAGCCAATTCCTTGGGATCCCTTTGCGCACACCTCAAATGAATGATTTCCATCTAGTAAGCCACCATATGAAACTTTCCTGCCTCGACAGTCCGAGAAGGCACCACTATCCAGCTGCAACAGTTTTGCATACAGAGAAACCAAACAGTTGTTAATCGAGTAGCATGAAAAAAAACACTCGTAATTTGACATGACTCTCGTGTAACAAAAACAAAATTTGCTGCTGAATCATATAATGAGGTGGTTTCTCTGAAGTAGTTGCCCATCAGAAAATGGAAAAAAGTTAACTGTGATTTAGCATAGAACTAAGAAGCAAGGGGAAAAGGAGGGGAAAAAACAAAGTGAGGAACACTATTAAAAATGTAAATATTTCCCACTTCCTATTCTGTTCCTCGCAGGAGAACACAAGCCGAGAGAGAAGAATCGTCACTAGCACAAAAGCAAAGGTGAAAATCACGGTACAACAAGAGCCGAGACAAACCTTGCAACTGAAGCTACAGTCAGAGCAAGCTTCAACATTGCCATTCACCAAAGGTTCGAAAGAAAATGCAGTCGCATTTCTATGCGAAAATGCACTGGGAAACTCAGTGAGTCTCACAGATAGCCCAGAGCCATCACAACTTGTTTCCCAACACAAAAGCAGAAGAACCCAGAAAAGCAAACCCATCACCCACTGAACCTCAAGAGCCAAGAACGTCATCTCCAACGTTAACAGGGATCAGAACTCTAAATGGAAAAAGGAGACATTTTCATGTTTTGTCTGATGAACTTTTCAGAAGGGGATGATAAAAATGTAAGCTTGCGGACGTGGGCTGGAAGTGAGGGAGAGTAAGATGGTGTTCTTAATGAGATGGGGCTTAATGGCTGATGCAAGATTTCAGTTTTAGGATAGTGCACGTGAGACCGACAATTCCAGACAGGTAACTTCGTGTCGACAAATGAGAGAGAGAGAGAGAGAGAGAAAGAGAGAGAGAGACGTTTGAATTCAATGCAGAATAGTAAGACAGAGACGAAGCATAGCCCATGACGTGATCCACCATCACAATTCATCATCATTTCATAAGAGAAGCTCATGCATTGGACAAATCTCTCTACAACAGGTTAGTTGGGACTCTCTGGTTCAGACATTACTAAGATGCAATGCAGCATCCAATATAGCTGCGCAGTTATCGCCCTCTACTATTTTTCCGTTGGCACTTATTACCCTTGCATTTAAATTCGCCTTGCTGGCTCCCACTTCCTAAGCTACCCCTGACCCTTTTTCAATATCAACATTAGTGATCCAACATGATATTAGAAAGTTCCTCATTTGCATTTTTCATTTCGAAAAGTAAGATTTGATCACAAGTCATGTGGCTTGTTGGGATGATCACGCTTGCCAAGTTCAAAGCACAAATTTTGATTGATTTGACAAATGGTTTTTGCCTTTAACCCTTATCTCGAGGTTAAGTCTTTTTTAGAAGATAACGTATGTGCTTTTGCAACTAATGTGCGGGTCTAAATAAGAATTTCTAGGCTCCAAATACTTGAACCGGTTCATTGGGGCTCGCCTATTGCCCAGGTGTACTTGGAGGTGGAAAGAGCAGCAACTTACCATGGGACTTAATTCCATCTTTTAATGTGGAGAATATCCATACCAAGAATGAGATTCATATAGTTTGGTATATCTCTAAACAGCGTTTCGATTGTCAAGCTCCTCCATCCGCACTCTTGTTTATATTTCCCACAATTACCGGTATTTGGGCAAGAATTTTGTGTTCGATTATATAAGAGGTAGCCTTGACTTTGGTGTTGCTGTTTTTTTCATGAAACGAGAGTAATTCTGAATGCTGTACCAATGATCTTGTCCAAAACCGAGTGTCTTTGCTACACAGGTCTTTACTCCATCCAAGTAAACCTGATAGCCTTAACTTCTTAAGATTCATATGCAGGGCATTTTTCAAAAATGTTTCTTACTGTAATAGACCCACCAATGAGAGGAAAGCAGCAGTAGCAGAATCGGCACGTGCATGGACAGCTTCCTGGAAGACAGCACACAGACCAATGTTTCTCCAAATCAAATCCCAATGACTCCCCAAATGCGTTGGCTCCAATTCAAGCTGCATCAATGAGTTGGTATCCAGCTAATAGATTTCGGCCCACAATTGGTAAAAGTAGTTTTCTTTGTCCTGAAGGGACAGTTTTGATGCATCTCTCTTATCACTGACCAACTGCATATGATTTAACATGGTTCGTCGATAACAGTACAAATCCACGAGTGCACAGACCATTCTTTTTTGCGTGCAATTAGTCGAAGTTGATCGGCTTCCTTAATTGTCCGATAAAAGCAAATACATCTGGTGCATCTGTTGATGATAGATGATTTGAATGTATCCTGGGAAACATAGGATTCAATATTGATGTCAGCATATACAGAAACCATCAATTTTCTGTTTGATGGATGAATTGAATAGAGCAGAAGGGACTTAAATGAATGAACTCTCGAGTGTTGTCTCCCTCTCCTCTCGTGGTCCAGAAGAAAGAAACAGAGAGAGAGAGAGGATGACAAGGACATGATTGTCGATGCCTAGTTGCTGGTCGTGTGGCGGTCCTTGAAAGGTAATCCCATCTTGGTAGCTTGAACGGAATAAGTGGTTTTAATACGAAAGGACTCCATACTTCCATCTTCGAAGCTAGACCTCACACGCATCATCTCTTCGGATGACTCTCAAAAAGCACAAAGAAACAAAAAGAAAGAGACAACTTCACTGATAACAAGAATGAAAAGACTAGATTTTTTTTATTTTTTTTTTCTAGGACGGTGAAGTGCATTTCTGAACCGTCGGGCAGTTCCAGTCTGGACCTTCGTACAATGACAGGGCTTGGGCGGGCCCGATTCTAAAAAAAAGAAATTGCGTCCCCAGCCTGCCCGGTTTGTACTTCAAGCCTGTCGGCTCGAACGGGCCCAAGTGAGTCCATCGAGTCACCAAGTCCATGTTCCATTTCATGGCCACTTGAGCGTGAACTCACGAAATTTACCAACTTGTATTGATCGGGCAAGGTGCAAACAGAAATCCATTGAGTGAATTCTTACCAGTTAGCCGCATCTGTTACGGTAGCACGTGATTAGTTATGACTAGATCTGTTATGATATGTCATAGACTCATTTCTTAACCCATATTAAAAGATTTAAGATTGAATTCACATTCACACAATAGGTTGATGATTTTTTCGGTAATTTCCTCTGTATCTAACCAGTAGATTTTTGCCCACAATTAGTTGAAATATATTTTATTCTAGAGAGACGGTTTATACACCTATATTCACTAAACGGTAACACATGATTAACTTGGCTTGTTGATAATTGTACAAATCCAATGGTGTACAATCAATTCCTTCGTATGCACGATTAATTACACGCATGAAGCTGAATTATGGCAATGTCGGTTTCCTTAATGGTGCAATAAAAGCAAACGCCATCTAGTGCATCCCCTTCAGTAGGTTAGCATGTATTCCTTGCTACATAATTATCGCCGGCGAATGTTTCGAACGTGTCCTGTGAAGCATAGGATTCATGATTGATGTTATCATATGCAGGAACTATCAATCTTTTTCAATGGGCGAATAGCCAGATACTAGGACCATGGTCCCTGTCTAGGCCTTCGTACAATGATAGGGCCTGGGCGGGCCTGGTTCTGTAAAGGAAATTGCTTGCCTGGCCCGCCCGTTTCGTACCTCGAGCCATGTTGGCTCGAATGGGCCTAAGCGAGTCCATCGAGCCGCCAGGTCCATGATCATATCCATCCCTAACTAAGTGTCGGCTCCAAGAAATGCACTAGCTTATATCGGTCGGGCAAGATGCAACTAGAAACCCGATGAATATATTTAACGTGGGATAGAGACAAGCGATTCTAATGGTGTCCTGCCAGTCAGCCCATGTGTGTTGCACTAGCAATGTGAGTAGTTCCGACATTTATGATCAAATACATCAGCGGTCGCCGGCCAGGATGGTCAGAAACTGTGCATGGGTTTCCAGTTATCTATTGCATGCAGCTACCTTCATGTCTTACAATGCCAGGAGCAAAAGTGGGATATAAAAAATATGCCCCTGGCTAAGTAGAAAAAGAAGTGGTTGGTTGCCCTGTTTCTCAAGAGTCTTTGCGAGTTTAATTTTGGAATGCGTGTCTACATTTTGAAGATTCAGTGCTACTGATGCATGTAGCGATTTTTAAGTATTTAACTTTAAGGGATCAGTTCTGACCTCAAAAAAAAATTAAAAAAAATTAAGGAATCGGTTAAGAGGAATTACTTTTTTCTAAGTCTAACCTAACATGTTATTATATCTCACATGAAAATTGAAGCAGACACCTTAAACTTTTTAGAGGATTTACTAGCGCTGATTCCTTAAAGTTAAATATTTAAACATTCTTGAAAAGTCAAATACTTAAATACTCAATTTTTCAGACGAAATAAGAATATGATTCTTGTGTAATGCACCGAGATGATTTTAGATGTCAACTGATCGAATGAAAAATGAAAGGGCAAGCAACATCTACATTATATATTTTAGTGTTCGAGTCCAAGCCCAGTTGGGTCGAGATGAATATGAACATATGCTTCTTAATGTATGCTGTAGGAAACACTTTAATATCGGAAGTCCACCTTCCGTTCTCACTCTGTGTATGTGAGTGTTTGTGAGAGAGAGAAAGAAAGAGAGAGAGAGAGAGAGGTACAAATGAAAATTTAATAATTGTACTCCGGTCACCATGGCAGGCCGATGCCTAGAGGCGAACATGTTGACAAGAGTGAGGGCATTGCTCATCACTCGAGTAAACTCCACCATCCCTTGCTTCAATCCACCCCCCCTCATGCCCCATTCATAACCTGACCTCCCAACCTGTCCATGCAAGTGTTCTTGTCTATTTGCATGACGCTCACCTGAGTCTCCATGTTGCTTATGTGCCACACGAAGTCCATGACTTGACTCGACCTGAGCTCCCCATTGACTCGGCGAGATGGTCCATGAAGTCGCTCATTTTTGAGGCAACAATCTAAAGAGAAAAATTACTAAAAATTAGAGTTCAATTTGAGTTAGATTAGTATAGATCGCTAAAATTATATTACATAAAAATATGTCAATTTGGGTCAAATTATTTTCGACCCGACCCAACTCACCCGTTTTGACGAGTCTAATGGAGATATAAGAGTTGAATGTGAGGAGTTGGCTCCTTAGGTGAGGACAAATTTCATGTAACATTAATTAGGGACTAGCATCACATCCATCCTCTCCTCACAGAATATCGACAAATACTAATTTTTCAAGCATTATGCTAGAACAATTAGAGAGAGAGAGAGAGAGACCATATGTCAACTCTATAAATCCCATGTAAAGCAAGCGAATTTCAAGAATGTCTTTATCAAAACGAAACCGGGAGAGTTTCTGATTGGATTCGAATCACGTTCCTGGACTTCGATTCGGCCGTCCGTCCAGATCCTCCTAAACATTTTCATCATTCAGCTCATTTTTATATTATTTTCCGAACTCATCATTTTAAGTAATCCCGATTATACTAAAACAAAGAAAGCAGACTTTCACTTTAAAAAGATATTCTTTGCCCCCAAAATCCACCAGCAGAACAAAAAAGTTATTATGTATTTGGCCCCACCGCCTAAGTTCGGTCCTGCGGGTCCACTATCAGACATCTAACCCGGTGTTTTCTTTGTCTATTCCCTTTAGAATCATCTGATTGCAGGGTTGCTTTAGGCCACACGGGTCACGCCCATGCAACTGATAGATGACTGTAAAGAATGAACCTTAGTATTTTCATCACAACGAAGGGCATGAGGCTCCGGACAAAGATCGTCACCAAAAGAAGTCTCAGGAAGACAAAAAAGCGAGCTAGGTATATATATTCCGTCTCTAAGCAATGATTCTTGGCAGAATCTTAGTGCGTGTTATTGGGCGGTTGGGGTCCACTAAATACCCAACTTTTCTTTTTATTTTTTTTATCGATCTTATTTTAATTCTCAGCCCGCCTCCTTCCAATGCGTGGGAATCGAAATTCACATCTAAAACTGAATCGTCTCCATCTTAACTTCAAATTATCCTAATCCCGTAATTAGGGTTAAAAGAGGAAATTAACGGACACTCTTCTTGGACTCCCTTTTGTATTCTAGAGATCTTGTGACTCTTAATCAATCCGCCTGTCGTCATTCCTTGTATATTCATCTTTATCAACTCCACGAGATCAAAGTTGGTCTCTACCTTGTTCAGGCAGTCGACAATTTTTGGGTTCGGGCAATCCGGTCGAAAATTATTGGGAACAACACGCCGGCCAAGAATAAGAAAAGAAAAGGGACGAGGTGCCGCAAAAGAAATTAAAATTCTGCATGCATGTGATCGATGGTGGTCAACTTGTAATGATACTACCACAAACTTGTGTCTCCAAGAGCACTCAGATTAATGACTCGTTTTACTCGTGTAACCCTTATTTTACTATAATTAAAGGAAGGAAACGGGCCACTTTCGGGGGCGCGAAGCGCCATGGAAAGTTGAATCCCGGCCTAAAAACCTTAATTCTTTTCTTTTTTTTTTCAAGAGGAAAAGGTCATCTCCACTACTAGACCGATAATGCACGAATAATGACGAAAATAAGGTATGATTTGTACAAATCTCGAAGTGGAGGGAGAGAATAACTGCATTGGATGTTTGATTAAAGAAGCAATGAATGGGGCTGTCGTGGGTTCCGAGAATCCGAGAATGCTTTCGTCACGAAGAAGAAAAGTGATCGATTGGTCAGAACGGCACGTCATGTCGCTTGAGTTGCATTTCACCTGCGGCCATCGAGGTAGCCCAGTGGCTCTGCGTTCTACTGGCAATTCCTCATATTATACCCGGAATAGAGCAAAGTCAAGAGTAACCCCCCATCGAGCACTCCCGTTTCTTGGAGGGTGTGCGTCAATAAATTTTTTTCGCTCTTGTAAATATTTTCCAATGGTTATCCGTAAGTGAAATTATTACCTTTGGTAATCACAAAACCTGTATTATGATTAGGGGTGCACAATTAAGCCGATTCTATTTGAGAGTCGGATTGAACCGCCTAAAAAACAAATCTAGGAACTGGTCCATTGGAATTGGTCTGGAAACAAGTTCCAAATTCCACCTAAGAATTGGACCGAACCACACCTATTTTAGAATCGATTTTATAAGCTAAAGGGATAAGTGTTCCAGAAGTCCTAAAATTTGCCACAAAAATGTAATTCAGTCCTAAAACTTACAAAAAGTGCAAATAAGTCCTAAAACTTGTCAAAATAGTTCAATTGAGTCCTAAAGCTAACGCCGTTAACATTTTCCGTTAAAAATGCTGACGTGGCATTTTAAATTATTTTTTATTTTCCAGCTGGCTTTTTAAATTATTTTTTATTTTCCAGCTAGCTTTTTAAATTATTTTTATTTTCCAGCTGGCTTTTTAAATTATTTTTATTTTCCAGCTAGCTTTTTAAATTATTTTTTATTTTCCAGCTGGCTTTTTAAAATATTTTTATTCAATTTTTTAAAAATATATATTTAAAAACTAAAATTCATTTTTAAAAAACTATTAAAAAAAAAAAAAAGAAAAGGGTAGAGGAGGCGGCCGCCTATCGCCGAGGGGCCGGCAACGTTCATCGGCCGCCGCCCGACCAAGGCGAGGGCCGACGACCCTCGCCTGGTGCGGGCGAGCCCTTGCGACCCACACCTGGCGCGGGCGAGGGCGCCCAGATCTGGGCACGTCGACCCTCGCTTGGGGGCCGACGACCGTCGCCGGGCCGGGCGAGGCCTCGGTGGCCTTTGCCAGGGTCGGCGAGGCTTGCCCAGATCTGGCTGGGCACAGAGACGCGGAAGTCGCTGGGTCGCAGGCGGAGGTCGCCGACAAGGGGACTCGGAACAGCGGTGACTGGCAGCCCGGCAACTAGCTCGGATCTGCTGGCGTCGAGCACAGGGAAGCACGGGAGTGGGCCACTCACGCTCCGCAGCAACGCCCAGATCTGGGTGAGCCCCGCCGGCCCCAACCGAGGGCCGCCGAGGCCTCGCCTAGGGCTGGCAACGGTCGCCGGCCCCCAGGCGAGGGCCGACGTGCCTAGATTTGGGCGCCCACGCCCGCGTGTCAGGCAAGGGTCACCGGCCCTCGCCTGGGGTTGGCAAGCCCTCGCCCGCGCCAGGCGAGGGTCGCCGGCCCTCGCCTGGGGCCGGCGAGGCCTCGCCCTAGTCAGGCGGCGGCCGGTGACTGTCGCCGACCCCTCCGACAATGGGCGCCGCGTCGGGCGAGGGCCGGCGTGCCCAGATCTGGGCGCCCTCGCCCGCGTCAAGCGAGGGTCGCCGGCCCTCGCCCAGGGCCGGCAAGCCCTCACCCGCGCCGGGCGAGGGTCGCCGGCCCCTCCGGCAATGGGCGGCCGCCTCTTCTTCCCTCTTTTTTTTTCTTTTTTTAACAGTTTTTAAAAATTGAATTTTAGTTTTTAAATATAATTTTTTTAAAAATTGAATAAAAATTATTTAAAAAAACCAGCTGGAAAATAAAAAATTATTTAAAATACCACGTTAGAGCCACGTCGGCATTTTCCATCAATAAAACTGACGGCGTCAATTTTATGACTCAAATGAAACATTTTGACAAGTTTTAGGACTTATTTGCACTTTTTGCAAGTTTTACGACTGAAATGCATTTTCGCGACAAGTTTTAAGACTTCTGGAACACTTATCCCTAAGCTAAAAAGTCAAAATCCTAATTTCTTTTTCTCTTATATTCTAATGTCAACACTCCTTCGTTCTTTATTCTTCCTCAGAACTCCTCGACAGTCTTTCCTATTTCCCTAAATTTTCATGGATGAATGGGGAATTGAGTTTATTAATTTATGTTTTATGTTATCTATTCGAATTTTTTATCATTTATAATTGTACGTTGTTGTAAAATATTGCGTTGCAAATATATAATAGAGATAATAGAGAAATTGAGTAAAGAAAATTAGACACCAGAGATTGTAGAGAAAGTCAGAGGAAAGAATTTCATTTCCAGTGTATCATTGTTATATCTATGACAAAAACGAAGCTCCTATTTATAAGAAAACAAAGATGTACTTATCATTAGTATCAATGTATTGAATAATACATGTATTGGATAGGGAGATGAACATTCATTTTATAGGGAGATGTACTTATAATGTATGATACAAATGTATCATAATAAGTACATTAGATAAGATGAATATAATGAATATTCATTCATGTATTTTATAACACTCCTCCTTGATTCATTACGAATGTGCATCGAATGATGCTACCTTATTAAAAACCTTAAGCCGAAAAAATCCAATGGGACAAAAACCGGACAAAAGGGAAAAAGAATGTAAAGCACAAATTTTATGATCTCTCCCTTTTATGGATGCATTAATTGCCTCATTAAAAACTTTAAGCCGGAAAAACCCTATGGGAAAAAACCGGACAGAAAGAAAAAAGAGCGCAATGCATAGTTCATAATATCTCCCCCTTAATTGAGCCATATAGCTACTGCCGGAGTTAATCAATCTTGCATATTGTGAACTCGCCGCATACCAATATCATATACTAATTTCTCAAAAGTTGATGTTGGCAATTATTTTGTAAAAATATCTGCAAGATTATTTATGAATCGAATCTGTTTAACTTCAATTTGTCAACTTTCTTGGAGTTCATAAGTATAGAAAAATTTCAGCGAGATATGCTTGATCCTTTCACCTTTGATATATCATCCCTTAACTTGTATAACACAAGCAGCATTATCTTCATAAATTATAATGGAATAATTTGTAATCGGTATCAAACAACAAGAATTTTGAATATGCATTATAATGGATCTTAACCAAACACACTCTCTTCTAGCTTCATATAAAGCAATAATCTCAAAGTGGTTAGAGGATGTAGCTACTAGCGATTGCTTCGTAGAACACCAAGAAATAGCAATATTGTTATAACAAAATAAATAACCGGTTTGAGAGTGAGCCTTATATGGATTAGATCTATATTCAGCATCAGCATATCCAATTAAACCAGAGTTAGTGGAATCCTTGGAATAATATAAACTTGGAGATAACAGAAAATATGTTTGACTCCATTCTAGTGTCTCCGAGTTGGCTCAGAACTAAAACGTGCCAATAAATTTACCGCAAAAGCAATATCTAGTCTCGTACACTGTGCCAAGTACATCAAAGCCCCAATTGCATTGAGATGTGATGCTTTAGGACCAAGTATCTCTTCATCAGATTCTCTAGGACGAAATGGGTTCCTTTTGGAGATCTAGAGACCTTATAACCATGAGGGTGCTCAATAGGTGAGCTTTGTCCACATTGAAACATTTAAGCAATCTTTTAGCGTATGCCGATTGATGGAAGATTATTCCATTTGCTTTATGCTCAAGTTCTAGACCAAAACAAAGTTTGGTTTTACTCAAATCTTTAATTTCAAACTCCATTTTCAAATATTCAGCAATTTTAGCTAACTCTTCTGGAGTTCTAATTAAATTTATATCGTTGACATAAACTGCTACAATAACAAATCCGGTTTTTGATTTCTTAATAAATACGCATGGGCAAATAGGATCATTCTTGTACATTTTTCTTAATTAGGTACTCACTTAGGTGTTGATACCACATGCGATCGGATTGCTTTAACCGGTATAAGGATCTTTGCAATTTTATTGAGAATAAATTGTGGGGAGTGCATACTTCAGGCATTTTGAATCCCTTAGGAATTTTTATATAAATATCAGAGTCTAATAAGCCATATAAATATGCCGTTACAACGTCCATAAGACGCATTTCCAATCTTTCAGAGATTACTAGGTTAATGAAAAAACGAAATGTAATCATATCCATCACAGATGAATATGTCTCATTATAATCAATCCCACGTTTCTAGGAGAATCCTTGGGCAATGAGTCGGGCTTTATACCTGACAACCTCGTTTTTCTCATTTCGTTTCCAGAAAAATACTCATTTATATCCAATAGACTTTACATTATCGGGAATACGAGTACGAGTCCAAAAACCTCTCGTTTAGTTAGGGAAGCTAATTCAGCCTTAATTGCTTCCTCACATTTAGGCCAATCTTGCCTTTGATGATATTCAATAATAGATTGCGGCTCACAATCAGCCTCCATAATTTTATGAGCAACTGAGAATGAAAAAGTATCATCAATGATGATTTCATTTCGATCCAAAATTTCATTACAATATGTAATGGAATTCTCAGTATTCCCGGGGTTGGTGTTCCTTTCATGGGTTTGTGCCTCTTCAGGGGCAATAAGATCTTTGGGAGCAAGCACAATGCCAGGCTCTTCTTGAGTGGATTCCTAATTATTTCTCCTTCATTAATCCTATCGGTCTACCACGCTTCAAGTGTGGGGGATTTTGATCCATTTTAACCTGTTCTTCGGGAACAATTATCGTAGCTGAAGCATTTGCAGCTGGAATATGAGACTTCGTTACCTTAGTAGTATCATTAAATGCGTCGGGAAGTCTATTGGTTATAGCTTGTAAATGGATTATGCGCTGCACCTCATTTTTATATTCAAGAGTCATTTGGTCTAATTGATATAAATTTTTCTCATTCCGGGAGAAAAGCTTAACCGGTTTTTGTTTTGCAGTCATGGAAGTTGTAGGTATCCCAATTGATGGAAACATAGTCTCATTGAAATGACAATCTGTAAATCTAGCAGTAAAAAGATCACCGGTAGTTGGTTCCAAAGTCTAATGATAAACGGTGAATTAAATCCAACATAAATGCCTAAACGGCATTGGGGACCCATTTTCGTTCTTTTTTGCGGTGCGTAAATGTGAAATATCTTGTTCATAACCAAGAACCGTTTGAAGAGGAGATTGTAAAAGACTAGCAGTGGGGCATAATCTTATTAGAGCTGCCGCATGCAAAACTGCATGACCCCATGCCGTATCGTTGAGATTCGTTCTCAATAATAGAGTGTGGGCAATTATTTGGATATGTTTAATCAAGGATTCTGCCAATCTATTTTGAGTATGAACATATGCAATCGGGTGCTCAATCTCAATTCCGAGTGAAGCACAATACGTATCAAAACTCTTTGATGTAAATTCACCAACATTATCCATCATTATGCTCTTAATTAGATAATCAGGGAATTGTGACCGAAGCTTTATAATATGCGTAAGTAAACGTGTAAATGTCACATTGCGTGTAGATAATAGGCAAATATGGGACCATCTATAGGATGCATCTACTAGTACCATAAAATATCGAAATTATCCACCCGGTGATTGTATTGGTTCATAAATATCATCATGAATTCTTTGCAAGAATAAAGGGGATTCAAGACTAACATTTGTTATAGAATGTTTGATAATGAGCTTTCTTTGTGAACAAGCCTCACAATTATAATCTTTGGACAACAATACATTTATATCCTTTTAAAGAGTGTCCTTTTGTATTTTGAATTATTCTACGCATCATTGAAGCATCAGGGTGACCAAGGCGATCATGCCACAGTCCAAACTGATCAGGATTTACCAATCTCCAGGATGTGGTGGTGTAGGTTTCAACAACCTTAATCATGACACAATACAAACCCATAGAATAAGCTTATAACTTCTCATGGATGGTTTTCAGGCTCATCTTATAAGAGGAAATGCCAATATATTCCTTATTTTGCTCATAAATAGTCTCAATATGGTACCCATTACGGCGTACATATTTGAAACTGAGCAGATTCATTTTTGAGCTATGCTTAGAAACGCATCCTCAATATGCAGGATGGTGTCATTTGGCAAAACAATTGTGGCATTCCCAAAACGATTAATAATCAGAACAGGACCTGATATTGTATGGATTTATGCCTTACGCAATGTCATACTCGAGAAAAATTGTCTACTACGAAATATAGTATGTGTTATTGCACTATCAAGCAAACAAACATCTTCCTTTTTCTCGATATTTTCCATTTGCATTTACGTTAACAACTTTAGGTGT
The DNA here is from genome assembly GCA_014182565.1 of Eucalyptus marginata. Taxonomy (NCBI): domain Eukaryota; kingdom Viridiplantae; phylum Streptophyta; class Magnoliopsida; order Myrtales; family Myrtaceae; genus Eucalyptus; species Eucalyptus marginata. The sequence continues at coordinate 30,785,834 of CM024595.1, read as the reverse complement.
CAAAAATCATAAAATTTGCTTATTAGTTATAGAGCCAAATAAAATTTCAAAATAAATATTATATAAGGTTCATAAGCATTTCATAACCATATTAAAGAACAATAAAAAGTAATACATTTAAAGCAAAACAACTAAAAAAGAAATTATTAGAATCATAAAATTCGAAGTTCAAATTATCATCCACAAGTCTACCTCATCAAAGTAATCAGAGACATCCAGGGATGCATTTGCTACTTCAAGAGCAAGAGGAGTCCCACCAATGGAGATATTGTTGGCCTCAACAGTGGTTATGGCAGTAGAATTGATTTCAATGGCATGAGATTTACCACGCTTGCCCGTATTATTAAAGATGCTTGGTATAGGTTAACAAAGTGCTTTGGCGTACGACAAGTACGTGACCAGTGCCCAGTCATACCACATCGATGACAAATACTTTCATTAATCACATTCTATGGCTTTTTTTCTTTGTCATGATTCGGGCCAAAGTTAGATTTCCTAGGGCGGTTAAATTTCTTGCCATCCCTTCTAGGATTATATTCTTGTCTACGCTTATAGCCCTTAAAATGATTAGTATTTTTCTCAAAGTTAGCATGTGTTTCAGGCAATGCTTTTGAGCCAGTAAGTCTAAGATCATGATTTTTTAGTAGCAATTCATTAGTTTACTCGGCAGTAAGGAGCACAAAAATTAATTCAGAGTATGTAACAAACTAACGCTGCTGGTATTGCTGTTGCAATATAATCTTCGAAGCATGGAAGGTGGAGAAAGTTTTCTCTAACAATTCCACATCAGCAAATTTGATATCGCATAACTCAAGTCGAGAAACAATATTAAATAAAGCGGAATTATAGTCAGATACTGATTTAAAATCTTGCAGTATGATATTTTGCCAATCATATTGTGTTTGAGGGAGGATAAAAATCTTGGTATGATCATACCTATCCTTCAACCTCCTCCACAAGATCTAAAGGTCTCGAACGGATAAATATTAAGTTTGTAGGCTCTCATGCAAATGACGGCGAATAAAAATTAGCGCATTTGCTTTATCCTTTTCATTTGAGGTTCCATCTTCTGCAATTGCATTAGCGAGACCTTACCCTTGGAGGTGTATTTCCATGTCAAGGCACCATGATAGATAATTCTTTCCACTCACTTCCAGGATGTGGAATTTGGGCTTTTCAATATTTGCCATAATCCTTGCAAAAATAAATCCTTAAATTAATTAGAAGGATTTCTGAATATCCACTGCCACTTCAGGCGCAGAATGATACTTTTTTAGATTTGATATTTGGCTTCAGGACAAGAAAAATAAAAATAAAGAATTGATAGAAGAAGATGAAGTATAAGTTGATTAATAAAAAAAATAACCACCTTGCAAAAATTACTTACTTAGTCAGTAGATCTTCGTGTTGATAATATATTGTAAAATATTGCGTTGTAAATATATAATAGAGAGAATCGAGAGATTGAGTAGAGAAAATTAGACACCAAAGATCGCAAAGAAAGTCAGAGGAAAGAATTTTATTTCTAGTGTATCATTGTTATATCTATGACAAAAACTAAGCTCCTATTTATAAGAAAACAATGATGTACTTATCATTAATATCAATATATCGAACAATATATGTATTGGATAGGGAGATGAACATTCATTATATAGGGAGATGTACTTATTATGTATGATACAAATGTATCATAATAAGTACATTAGATAAGATAAATATAATGAATATTCATTCATGTATTTCATAACATACGTCACTACATATTCATATTATAAATTGTTGTTTTTGGCAAACAAGGATTTTAATTGTTCATCATTTACTTTGAATCGTTTTGTTACTCATAGTCTCATATGATTTTGCTAAAAATAATGAACCAAAAAATGAATAAAAAAAGAAAACAAGTTCTCAAGTAGACCTTTGAACCGAATTGAAAAAATAGGGTAGATTCCAAAACCGATTCCGGGTAAACAAACTAGGTTTCGGGCTCCATTAGGAACCGCTTATAATAGGGTAGGTTCTAGATCCAATCACCACTAGTTATGATATGGCACAAACTCTTAAAATCTCAACCCATGTTGGCACAATTGCTTGTAATAGTGAGGTATTTCTAATTTAGAAATTGAACATTGTCTATTCAAATCTGACCACTCATGTATATATTTCTCGAACTTAGAGCTATTTGTATAAATTAAAGCTTTAATTGGTTTTTGAGATTTGCAAGGTATTTTATAAGTCTCCAATTTATCGGCTTTTCATTGAATTGTTTGGATTTTAAGTAATTTTTTTTCATAAGTATTTAAACTATGATTTTCTAGGTGTTTGAAGCTAATTTGCGGCAGCATTACGATATTTATTCATTTCTTCCTTCATCATCTGCAATACAATCATTCATCGCTTTCAACCAAATGATCAAGAATAGTCAACGAGAATTTAGTTTGACCTGTCAAGTGAAAATCAAAGTGATGCCATGATATTCAAATAATTTTTAGAACTTTATTAGGAGTATACGTACTTCCTTGAAGGACATGAAAGAGGGCCTCTCGAAAAAGTAGTATGAGGAAGAAATTGGGGTTGAATGGATGAAACCAAAAGTGGAATAGAATAAGGGCACGTTTGGTAGCCATTTTATTTCCAAGAACAATTTTTACTCATAAATGATTTTTTTTATTCTGTTTCTAAAAACAATTTTTTAGTTTTTGAAGACATTTAGGGCCTGTTTGTTAACACTTCTTATTTTGTTTATAAACAAAATTTTTTTTTTTTGTTCCAGGGAACAAAAAAGAAGTAAACGCGTTTGTTTGCGTTTTTGTTCCAAATCTATTTTTTATTCCATGAACACATTTGGAAATGTAAACAAGAAACAAGAAAAACGTGTTTTTGTTTCGGAACAAAATTTAAGAACATATTTTCTCTCTCCTCTCTTTTTCTTCTCTCTTTTTTTCTTCTTTTCTTTTTCTTTTTCTTTGGCCGGTCACCAGCCTCGGTCATGGCCGGCGACCGGCCGTCGGGGCGGGCGGACTGTGGAGGGCCGGCGACCTTGTCGGAGTGTCGCCGGCCCCCAGCGAGGCTGAGCCTCGCCGACGCGGGGCAAGGTTGGGCGAGCTCGAGCTCGCCTAGATCCGACAAGCCCGAGCTCGCCTAGCCAAGGCGAGGCCGAGCCTCGCCCATGGTTTGGCGAGGCTCGGCCTCCGCCGGGCCGGCGAGCCTCGCCGTGGCGGGCGAGGCTGCCGGCCCCTCGTCGGCCGGTTGCCGGCCATGGCGTGGCCGGCGACCGGCCAAAAGAAGAAAAAAAAGAAAAAAGAAAAAGAAAGAAAATAAAAATAAAAATATTAAAAAATTAAAAAAAAAAAAAAAGAATACAAATTTACCAAATGTGTTTTGTTCATTTTTTATTCCGGAACAAGTTTACCAAATGCGTTTTTTGTTCAAAATTGTTCCCCGTAACAGAAATATTTTTTTCTATTTTGTTCCCTAAAACAATTTTTAAACGAAATGTTACCAAACGCACCCTTAGTAACTGTCTAAAATTTATATTCCTAGAATATGAATGTGTTTGTAGGATTCTTAAATTTTTTTGTTTCTTTTAATTTAATTTTCTTATTTTCTATTTCTTTGTTCCTTTTCTTTTCTTCTTCCTCCTTCTTTATGGCCGGTCGCTAGCCAAGGTGGTGGCTAGCGACTAGTTGGGCGAGCTCTAATGAGCTCGTCATAGCCTCACCTAGCCACTCGGGACTCCGCCTCATGCTAGTTGGCAAGGCTCGGCTTCACCTTGGTTGGGCGAGGTCGATCTCACCTAGATCCGGTGAGGCTTGGCCTCACCAGGCCATCACTGGGCGACACCGACCTCATCCAGTCATATTAAGGCTTGGGTCGATGAGGCTCAACATGGCTTGGCATTGCCGGGGGCTAGCAACAATCCGATGAGGTCGCTGGCCCTCATCTGGCCGATCGTCAGCCGTGATTAAGGTTGGCGACCGACCAAAAGGAAGAAGAAGAAGAAAAGGGAAGAGAAGAAAAGGAAAGCGAAGAAAAGAGAAGAGAAAAGGAAAAAAAATTAGAATTGATTCTCGGAATTGTTCCCGGAATTAAGAAGCAGCTTTTTTTCTATTTCTTGATTCTATTCCAAATATATTCCCGGGAATAAAAGCAGATTTTTATTCTCGGGAACAAAAAATTTACAAAATAAATTTCTATTTTTTTTTTAATTTCTGGGAACAAAAAAACATAATCATCTGTTCACAATAATGTCACCAAATAGGTCCTAAGAGGTGTTATTATGTTTATTTTTCGTGGTCGTGAAATCATGTAGAAGAAATAAAAGGTCATCTATTTTCTTTTACTTGAATTTTTTTATGAAAAGAATATATATATATATATATATATGTATATGTAACATGAAGAATTGGTCGTAGAACCCATTCTATTAAATATGGCATTAGCGGAGGGTGTACAAATTCTAAAAGAGTTTTAGGCCCTATTTTTTTTTACGGAAAAATAAATTGAAAATATTTTAGAAAATATTTTCTTGTATCATTTAAAATATGATTAATATTATGAAAAATCTCAAATTAGTATACTTATAACAAATTGATCATAAATTAATTTTTAATCACAAAAAATTCGAAATGATGCACTTATAATAAATTTACTAAAAAATATTTTTTTGACCATAAAAAATAAAAAATTGGTACATCTATTACAATTTACCATCTATTAGTTTCTGTTAAATTATATTAATACCATAAAAAACTCAAAACTGGTATACTTGTGACAAATTGAGAGTAAAACCTAATATAATATACTCGTTAACTACCATGTGTCATCAAACTCAACAAAAATTAATGAATGGTAAATTTGTCACATGTGTGTTAGTTTGGGATTTTTCGTGGTTAAAAAATTAATTTAGGATAAATTTGTCATATATTGATTTGAGGTTTTTCGTTATATTAACCCTTTAAAATGATTAATTGATATATATTTTTTTCATTTTTAACAACAATTTATCTCTAAACTCTTTTATAAATAATGAAAATATTTTTCTTTCATTTATTTTTGGTAAGTGACTTATGCGATCAATTTAGAAAAATATTTTTCAAATTATTTATTTCCTACGAAATAAACGCATATAAAAGAAATGTTTTCCTAAATTTTTGTATTAGCCATTCAGTATATCTAATGGAAACAAAAGCTAAAGGAAATAATATAAGAAGAAGCTCCATTTTGTGCGTTTGTATGAATTGTATTTCAACATATTTCTTGTGATTTTGTGTTCCAAATTTGCAATGGCATGTTGGCAAGTACCACTAACGCACAATAAATTTCACAGGAGGTTACCAAATTATTGTCACCGAATTTTGATTCTAATTGCTCAATTCATTGAACTCGTGGTCACTTGCCATCGATGCACTTTGGTCGATTTTTCAGTTGAACACTAACATGGCGTTCAATATGACACCTTGTCGCGGCCAATAAAAAAGGAAAAGAGAGGATGGTGGGCCTCCCTGATGTAGAGGAATGCCGGCCCTCTCCCCGCGTCGATACAAAAAGATTGCCAACCCTCTATCATCGTCATGAATGACCGTTATTAACCTTCATGATACAAAAGAATTGATCGCTTTATATTATCAATGATGATGGATCTCTACCCCATTTTATTTTAGCTATTTTATTGTACAACTTGATTGTTTTTCGGTCCTTTCTGGTCAACTTGCTTACGATTGCAAGATTATCTGGACGATGATCGAAATTATCAAAGGATTTTGTTAGCATATTAAATTTTGGGTTACTATAAGAATAATAATTTATTATGAATCATAAATTCTTAAAAAAGTGGGCCTCACAATAATTTATAATTTATAATTATTTAATTTTTATGGTTCAAAATATTATATTCTTATAATATATTAAAGATCATCATATAATTATTTTCGGACTTTGCTAGCATAAGTATAACAACTTTTGAAGTATTATGAGTATTATGAGAATAATAGTTTATTGTGAGTTATAAATTTTTGAGGAGGTGAGTTCGATAATAATTTATAATTTAATTTTTATAATCTAAAATAAATCGATATTCTCACGCAGTAATCATTTCTCTTTCACAGTCAATTAAAGAAGGATGGAGAAGAGACCAAAGGGGATTTTGAAGAAAATGGAGCTTACCTCATTGCGAATGCGACATAAATTTTCCCGCGGACGCGCTGCATAAGGGGCGCGTGGAGGAGAAGAGGGACAGCCTGCGGGAAGCTTTACAATCTCCATGAAACGAAAGCACCTGCTTTTTTTTTTTTTTCCCGAGCTTTCTCTTCTCCTCCTTTGTACGCTAAAATCGCGCTTCCCGATGCCTCTCTCTCTCTCTCTGCTTCTTCTTCCGTTTCTTGTTTCTCACACAAAACAAAACCCTACTCCATCCGTAGTCCATAGTAGTCGACTCAGACATGAATGATTGAACACTGTTTTCGCTGTTTTTTCATCTCTTTCTCTCTCTCTCTCTCACTCAGACATCCACTTCGTCCTCGCTCTCGCTGTATTTTCTATATATACAGAACAACCGACACGAGAGCAGCACGAACTGTTTGCTCCTCCTGATATACGCATATATAATGGAGGGGATGTACGGACTGCACATTTCCATGGAGGATCTACCGGAGGACCTGCAGGTTTCTCCGGAAGAAAGTAACCGTAGCCATCATGATCATCATCACCCCTTTGGTTTCATTCATCCGCAAAGCGCGACGTCTTTTCACCTGAGCGGGTCGGACCGCCAGCTGGTGCCGGGTTCCTCTGCCATATCCGATGCCGGGTCGAGCATGGTTGTTGTAGCAGACGGAGAAGGAGAAGAAGGAGAAGAAGATGACGGCGATGTTTCCACGACGCTCCGAGCTAAAATCGCTACGCACCCTCTTTACCCTAAACTGCTCGAGGCATATGTTGATTGCCACAAGGTATGGTTATTACGAGTCTTTATCCTCCTTCCAGAAAGTAGTTTTTACAGTTTCGGAAGATCAGAGTTTCGAAGCGGCACTTACAGAAAGCACATAGATGTCGTGTATTGAATTAATTCCCGGTTCTTTTTTCTTTGCTCCGCCCGCAGGTTGGGGCTCCGCCGGAAGTAGCCGGTTTACTGGACGAAATCCGGCGACAAAGTGACGACATTTCTATGGTCACAGGATCAGTTGCCAATTGTTGCGGTTCGGATCCCGAACTTGATGAGTTCATGGTCTCTCTCTCTCTCCCTCTCTCAAGTTTCTGCTTGTTTTGAGCGAAACCCTAGTCAATTTCACTCAATTTCTTTCAGTTTTCTTGCTTTCGGACATGGACGTTTGACTTGGTAGCGCCAGTTTGGTTTTGTTTTGGTCTTTTTCCCTTCTTTTTGATCTTCTTCTTCTTCTTTTATTTTCTGGAGGGTGAAACATGATAATTTTCGTTTAATTTTGTCATGGGCAACTTAAGACTGAATGTCATCACTCATTCTTCTTAATTACGTAGGGAACTTACTACAGCATGTTGGTGAAGTACAAATCGGATCTGTCAAAGCCGTTCGAGGAGGCAGCCTCGTTCTTGAACGCTATGCGTGACCAGCTCAACACTCTTTGCGACGGCTCGTCTTCGTCGATCAATTATCTTCACGGTCTCTCTCTCTCCCTCTCTCTCTCTCTCTCTCTCTGGGCGCTGTTCCCTAGAAGATGTGGTGCCTTTTTTGTCGGGTAATATACATTATAAACCACACGAAGAAGAAAAATTTCTCCTCGTTGTAGAAATTGACTAAGGAAAGCCTCCCAACGAAACCCTAACAAGGGAAAGACCTTTTTTTATCCTCTCTTGTGGGGAATGTGCATTCAAGTCCAATCTTGACATTAAATAAGAGTATATGGTTGCTGGTGTCTTGACTTTCTTACTTATGAGTCGGGTTTAACTTAAGAGTCGGAAATAACTGACTGGCTTGCCTTGAGCCGCTCATAAGTAGACCAATATTGTGCTAAGAATGCTAAAAATGATTTAAAAGGTTATGCGAATAGTTTTTGTTAGCTGCGTTAAGTATGACATATGCCTCGTTATATATCAATTTTGCAGACTACTTTTATATATACTTTATTTTATTATGTACACGAGTGGGAAGAAATTAGACGTATTTTTGAAGTATCAAAAAAGTTAAATTGACTTTAAGAAAACATTTGCTATTTGTTAGTATAGTTCGTGAAATTTAGTTTTACATTACTTGTGTAATAAAGAATAGAACCTCCTTTTTAATCTGCCTCTTGAGCTTGTTTGCCATTGAAGAAGTTGGTGTTGATAGCCTATAATGGACGGTAAATTGTTGTGCATATGATTATGATCTAACAGCCAGTCAGTCTAGAACGCTTCTTTTTATTTTGTTGAAAAGTGAAGTAGTTTGTCACAGATGAAACAAATGATTGCATTTGCTGCGTTTACATTCTCTGTCCATGTTAGTGTTATGTTCAGATTGAATTCTTGAGATTGGCATTTGCTTGTAAGTTACTGAGTTCCTTTAGTTTTCAGTCTTTTAAGCATCTAGAATGTCAAGACATGCTATCCAAATTTTGTCTGGTAACTCCAATCTAGTTTTTCCAGGCTCTTTCCTTTTTTAGGGACAAGGAAGCCCGTCTAACATGAGAAAATTCCTAAAAATAGAAGCGAATGCTACAGTGATTTCATGAGGCTGAAAAGGAACTTGGGAATGTCCAATGAATTAATTGGACTAAAATTGCCTGAAAGAAACTGGCTGCTGGTCCTGGCCAGGGCTTTCATACTCTATTTCTAATCACTAAAACAACTTTTGGACTCCAGGTCCCTGCAAAGACATATGAAGTGCATCTCAGTATATATAATTCCACTACATGGACTGCGGAACAGATCTCTTTTCTCAGAAACCTTATTAGTTTAGACAAAGACAATGTTGATGCTGTCTGATAAAATCTGTTAAGTGGCTAGTGGGTGTGTGTGAGAATACTGTTCATTGCTTTTGCATGTTGTGATCACCACTCTGTTCATTTTATATCCCTGCCACTATCATTACAGTTTTTGTGGGTCAATCCATGCTTTAAAAGACTGGAGCCCTTTATTTACTCAACTTTTTTTGTTTAGAACGAGGATTAGTACAAGTTTCAAGGTCCTGAGGATAATGACCCTTGCAACCGGCCATGGATAGAAATATTATTAACTTCTTGAAAGTTTGTTTTGAAGGTGGGCTTGTACTTGCATGTCGGGAGTTGAAGATCTAGAATTGTTCTCTTGCACGTGAAATAACATTAAGAATTCTTATAGAATGTTGAGAATCTAAAGGATAGTACATGAACTCATGGCCAATTGCCAATCATATCAACCATCAATGGTATGAGATTTTTTGTCGAACTCACATGGAGCCCTAATATGTTGCCTAATAGGCAAAGTGAAAAAGTGTTAAGAGTAACAAAATATGGCAATACTTGCTATTGTAAGAATGGTCTTCGTAATTGGTATCATAAGTAACTAAATAGATAGGTAATGACGTTTAAATAAATGGATCTTATTCAACATTCGGTAAAAGTTTTCCACTAAAGTCAATAAACCATTTCCATAAACCCCATTTTAAAATACCTAGCAATACTCTACAAAATATAATGTCGGCTAGTGTGCCCGTCTTTCCTTTTCTAACTTCACTCCTTACTTTGATTAAATCAATTCGCCATCCATCTCCTGCTTTTTAGGCTGCAATCTTAATAGAATAAGGATTCAATCCATAGAAATCCACTGGGGACAGATGAACCTTGTCCCCCACTTGATGCTTTATTCTTCTTCTTTCTTAGTGCACTTAAGGAAAGATTGTGCATGACCCCATTGCCTCAGTCTATTTTTAGCATCTTTATGTAATAAAGCTTCCTCCGAAGCCTTTCTAGTGATGCGGTCCTCAGTTTCTGCAGTTATATGTTTTGAGATTATCAGCTTGAAATATGTTAAGGGCATAGTCATTGACTCAGTAAAGATACCGTGCATATGTGAAGTTTACTCGGCTGCTTGAGTTTAATTAGTTTATTCGAACAATGTGCCAGGCCAGCCGTTTGAGTTTCTTTGTGAGCCTGCCATCATCTCATTGAATTGCATGACATAGTCCTCAAACTTGGTCATATAAATGTTTCCTAATCTTGTGTCATAGATACCTCTGTTGGGACATGTTTATGTGATTAGCTATAGTCTTATTGTTGGTGCTCTGATTCATCAATCCTTTCCAAATCTGTATTAGCTGGATGTTCCTTTTCTGCTGCTGACAACGAGCAATTCCTTAATGATAAGATACATGATCATTGGCGCTCGGATATTCTCTATTTGGAGCTTTTTTTCCTTCACATCACAATGGTGATTGTAGACGAGTTTCATTATTTATAGAAGAACTGCATGAGTCGATGCTATGATTTTGGAGGCTTTATCAGTGCATTGCAAACCAAAATTGGACATAAGTATTGCCTCAGTCTTTGTTGTTCTGTGAACATTTTGATCACTTGAATTGGGGCATAAATCTCATTTTGGTGCCTTTTCTTCCCTTGAGCTTTCTTTCTTCAAACCGAAAGAACCATAGTTTTTTTATCGTCATATGTGAGTAAGGGATGATGCAAGAATTGCTTGTGACCTAACATATTGATGTCGAGGGCATATTATAGGTTGAGCTATGTCATACTGCATGGCTCTTCTCCTTTTAATAACATGACCTGCTGTGCTTCTTGTTGTTTGGTGAAAAGTGTTGCGTAGAACCCTTCAACTGATGGTGTTGTAGGTAAAGAACGTCAATGCATGGGAATCGTGTTAAGCAGTGTTTGTTTTCACGGAGCAGACATTATCACTTAAAGCGAAAATGCACAAAGTGACCAATCTACCTGCAACTCTTTCTAATTTTTGCATCATATTATTATGACTAAGAATATGTTGGAGAAATACAGAAGTTTTTTCATGTCGAGGAGAAATGGGAGAGGCAATAGCAAGCTAAGTACTTACTACTTAGCACAAAAAGGCAATAAAAAAGAAAAAAGAAAAAGAAAAGGAAAGGGACAAATCAAAGTGAGGAAGAAGTTGGTCCCGGGTTTGACGCTGCGCTGGTACCATTTGTCAAAAGAACAGGGAGAAATGACAACGTCTTCAGCCTTCTCGTGTTCTGCGAATTTCAGGGTTTCCAGATTTTTAAGGATTTGGAGGAGTACTTCCTTAGTTCGCGTCTGACCAGGTCGGAGGGGTAAATGTACGTTGGGTTTCAATTCTCTGGTTAGAGATGAAGGCTATCCCAGGGTTTTCGATGGTGACGTCCGTACGTCCCGTGGACGCAACCCACTGAGACTCGGACTCAGACATCACCCCGCCTCCTCCATCCTTTCTGTCTCTGACCCACTCTCTCTCTCTCTCTCTATCTCTAGAGAGAGAGAGAGAGAGAGAGAGAGAGCAGGTACAGACGTGGGCCTTGTTGCATACATAAATCGCATCGGGTTCTGTGTACCGTCGCCTGCACGGGACTTTTTTCCCATTCTGAGCCCATTTACTCAGTCCATGTCGAACTCTTTCGGACAATCTTGTTTGCGTAGGACCAGTACTTGCCTTCCTGCCTGAAAATAATAACAAAAATTTGAAAAAAATTAAAAGCGAAAATGTTGCCGAAGTGGGTCGAGTCTAATCGAGTGGAGGAGATGCTGTATGTTTAGTATGGCCGCGCCTTTTGTCTCTTTCTTGGATGTGCTGCTCCTAGGTTTTGTGAGGGTATGTGCACTTGATTATTTCTTTGAAGGGCATTGTGACGTGAAAGTGACATTTGCCTTTGTATTTGAGGGCTTCGCACTAATGTAGCATCCAGGATTCTTGTTATGTATCTTATGATTTGTAATGAGCAAATTCGAGAAATTAATCTTGATGAGCCTGGCGTTTTCCTGTTTTGTTACTAGTGACCGAAGATTGTGCCGGGTCATCCGAGGAAGATCTTAGTGGGGGCGAGATAGATGTATTGGAGGGCAGCCAGTCCAGCGAAGACCGGGAGCTTAAGGACAAACTCCTGCGCAAATACAGTGGATACATCGGGGCTCTCAAGCACGAGTTCTCCAAGAAGAAGAAGAAAGGGAAGCTGCCACGGGAGGCCCGGCAATTGCTGCTCGATTGGTGGAGCATTCATTATAACTGGCCATACCCCACTGTAAAACATCTGCACTCCATACATACTGGACTAGTTGATGTGGGGGGTGGAACTAATTGCGCTTGGTGTTCCTCAATGCATACAGGAAGCGGACAAGCTTGCGTTGGCAGAGGCGACGGGGCTGGACCAGAAACAGATCAACAACTGGTTCATAAATCAGAGGAAGCGCCATTGGAAGCAGGACGAGAACATGCAGCCCGGCATCATGGAGAGTCTGTACGGACCGTTCTTCGCGAACTAGTGTTGTCGCATGTCGGGTGCAAAGGTTTCTCACGTAGGATCACTGCATAAATTAGGGGAACCTTGCCTCTTAGTTATCCATGCAATTGAAGATATTCTTCTTCTTCTTAAGTCGGAGGGCCTCGGCCATGTGTCCTATCGCCTGACGATTCCTCTCCTATTGATGTTCGTAAGTGATTGAATGTAAACCCTGAGAGCATCGGGCGTGGTCGTGATAATTGTAAACCGCTATGCGATTCAACTCGGACGATGGGCCTTGCAGGGAAGGCCCATGTATACAAGTAAGCCCTCCTTTATGAATGATGATGACCGAAGGAGGCCCTGATGAATTCTCGAGTCATATAATGAGGTGCCCCCAGTTTCAATATTCAAAACTTCAATGTGGACCCCTTCTTATGTTACAAAGAGTGAGTCATGGATAATCTTCAGGTCGATGACATAGTCAAAGAAGTCAAAATGAATGGCGCTAATATTTATTCTTAAAAGCAAAAGAATTGTGAAACCTAGGATGAGTATGAAGTCGACGATCGAGACTGCACATGACGAGAGTTGGCTAAGTAGTGGTTGAGTACCAAATGCATCTCGAGAATTTTTCTGCTTCTGTGCATAGTCTTAGTGCGCTGTCCTATTGAGGAAATCCTTGCTTGTTGGATAACTCCGGCTTCTTTTGATGAGTTGGCTGAAGAATCAGAGAATCATTCATTGAATCGCACATGAGTTGGCGATTCATGGTGGTGGAGTCGACAGCGACAAGAGTGCATTCCTACGTTGGAATATTAGGAAAGTGACGAGCCATCATTGCTGATATAACCATCGCACGCTCCATGCTCAACTCTCCTTTTCGCATTGTTTCCAACAAGAGACCTTCATTTTTCAATGCACATCTTCGGTCATCGAGCCGACAAATTGAACGGCGTCTGAGTTATTACCATCGTCTAGTTATATTCAGAAGAGAAGGGTTATCGTAGAAAAGTCGTGGCTGTATGTGCAAGAAGGTCAGTTTTCTGAGCTTCACAGATTAAGGTTAAAAATATTATTATTAGTTAACTTTAATACATTCACAAAAAGGAAACACGAAAATTTGGCAATAGCAATGAGTCTATACACGTTGAACTGACATAATCTTTGCACAATAGTGACATACAAAGACAGCAAGGAACATGAACTCTCAGCCCTGCGGTCTGAGCTTGCAAAACGATCTTAACTTATTCATTTTGCACAAGAAGAAGACTAGGAAAGAGTAAAAGAAAGAACAAAGGAATACTGGGGAATCAACTGAAAACTCAATCAAAGCATGGAAGAACACAAAAATAGTCAATATCTCCTCATGCCGATGTTCTGCCTGGACTTTCTGCATCCATTTTGAGATGGAAAATGCATGTGCTCGATGGGTGCTTATCGTGCGAGGACGCCAACCAGGAGTTCATTTTCCAGTAGTCGCTGTTGTTTCTTCTCTTTTCATTTCCATGGATCCACGTCTCTTCTCTCTTGAGCTCGGCCCCGCTTCCCTCAGAGCTCGATATCAGGACTCTCCTCCAGTTGCACCAGATTCTGAGCATGATGTAAAGCATCGCCAAGCATATCAGTGCTGAGATAAAGACGATGGCTGCCACGATCCCTGCTACCTCACCTTTGGACAGTGACTTCTCCATTGCTTGTGAGGAGCATGATGCTAATGGTGGGCCGCAAAGGTCGTTGTTTCCTAGGAAAGAGCTGAGTCGAAATTTTGAAAAAGTTGGAGGGAGTCGGCCCTGGAGATGATTATTTGACAGGTTCAGCATGTGAAGACTTGTCAGTTCTCCTAGTGAAGGTGGAACTTCTCCTTGAAGTTGATTGGAAGACAAATTCAACCTCTCTAGCTTCACCATATTCCCGAGCGAAGAAGGGATCTCGCCTGAGAATGAGTTCCAGCTGAGATCCAGGATCACCTGCAATTCAGTTAGCCGTCCTAGTTCGGACGGTATCGGACCTGTCAAGAAGTTCTCTGACAGTCTCAGTTCAAAAAGCTTTGTGCATTGCTTGATTGTGGAAGGAATGGTGCCCGAAAGATTGTTCTTTTGCAAATCGAGGACGTTTAGAGCGATTAGATTTCCAATCTCCGGTGGAATCAACCCTGAGAGATTGTTGCTATGGAGGGAAAGCTTGAGGAGCTTTGAACAATTTCCCAGCTCGCCCGGTATTGATCCTTGTAGTGCATTAAATGAGAGATCGAGCTCCCCAAGTTCTTCTAGTCCCCCGAGCCAGGACGGTATGGCGCCTGTGAAATTGTTGTTGCTTAGTAGGAGGTGTTCGAGTTTTCCACAATTCGATAGCTGAGACGGCACATTTCCATCTAAATTATTGAAAGAAAGGTCGAGAAATATGAGCTCGGTGAGCGGCCAAGCTGAGAAGGAATGTTGCCAGTGAGATGATTGTGGGCAAGGCCGATACGGGATAAATTCATTGACATGCCCAGTGTGGAAGGGATGGAGGCCTGAGAAGCTGTTGTTTGTGAGATCGATCGCGGTCAACAGATGTAATCCGCAGAGGGCAGTTATTGTCCCTTCGAATCGATTGTGGGAAAAGTTGATCTTCCTCAAGCTCTTCAGGAGGGAGAAAGATTCAGGCAGTGGACCCTCCAAGGAGTTATTGTAGAGCGTGAGCGTCCTGAGTTCTGATAGAAACTGGAAAGTGGGTGGTAAAAATCCGGAGAATTCATTATCGGCCAAGGCCAGTTGCTGAAGCTTCGTGCAGTATCCCAAGCTCGGAGGGACCGGACCTGAAAGTTCATTCTGCCTCAGGTGAAGCACCACCAGATTCTTTAGCTTCCCGATCGTAGGGGGAATAGAGCCGCTAAAGTGGTTCCCGAAAAAATCGATTTCAGTCAAGCTCGTGCAGTCGGTCAGCTCTCTAGGAATGCTTCCGGTCATCTGGTTTTCAAACAGGTAGAGGATGCTCAGCTTGTCTAACTTGCCGAGTTGCTCCGGAATACTGCCCGTGAACATGTTATGAGAGAGATAAAGAGTCTCCAGGGTGCTAATGTTCCCGATCTCAGGAGGTAGGACTCCGGTGAAGCTATTGTTGTTGAGGAGAAGATCGGTGAGGTCCTGTAGCCTGTCGAGGCTCGATGGTAGGGACCCCTCAAAGTTGTTATCTGATAAATCCAGCTGTTGCAGTGAGGAACAGTTTATTAACTCCATGGGGAATTCGCCGGAGAGTTCATTACGAGCGAGAACGAGCTGTATCAAGCTGGAGGTGCTCGAGCAGAAGTTGTTTGGTACTCCACCCGCAAGCGTGTTATCGGTTAAGAACAGAGCGCTTAAGTTCTTCAATTGGGTAGCGGAAAGGCTAATCGACCCGGAGAGGTTATTTTTCGATAAGTCGAGCGTTTCGAGCTGAACCAGCCCGTTGAGCTCTCGAGGGATCTCCCCGGTCAATTTGTTGCCGAGCAAATTTAAGTACCTCAAATTAGAGAGACCACCTATTTCAGTTGGAATTGGTCCAGTGAGGCTGTTGTTCGCCCAGTTCAGAGTCTGCAGTTCCTTAGCGATCCCACCCAAGAAGGAATTTCCCCTTCCAACATGTTGTTGGACGCTGCAAAGATTTCGAGCACTTCGCAGCTGCTGATCTCTCGAGGAATCCGGCCGCTGAGGCCGTTCGTCTGCAAGTCCAGATACATCAGATTCTTCAGATTTCCAATCTCTGGAGGAATACTCCCGTTGAATTGGCAATAGGCAAGACCTAATACTCTTAACTCCGACAAGTTACCGATATCAGGGGTGATCTTGCCGCTTAAGAGGTTGTTTCCTATTCTTAGGACTTGCAACTTCTTCAGCAGGCCTAATTCCACAGGTATCTCACCCGAGAGAGAGTTGGAATGAAGGAGAAGCGACTTCAAATTTTGAAGCTTTGAAAGCTCGGGAGGGATCGAGCCGGTGAGGGAATTCAATGACAAATCAAGCATCTCTAGTGAAGTGAGAAAACAATAGTCGGGTGATATCGGACCTGACAACCCAGAATTCGTCAAGTTCAATCCCACCACCTTTGATTGATCATCTGAACATGTGACCCCATACCACGTACATACATGAGCTTCTTGAGACCAGTTGTTTAGAACTCCAGAAGGATCATTCAGTTGCGCCTTGACTTTTAGAAGCCGAAAGGCTTCTGACAGATCATCTCCTAGAGAAACATCAAGAACAGCACCAAGTATACTGAAGAACAGCAGGAGATGAATCATCTGACTGCTTTTCATTTCGGAATGATGTGCGACCAGTTCAACGGGAGTCCTAACTTTAAGTGTTGTATGCTGATTCCCAAGATTCCGAATCTAGACTCAAGAAATTTGATTCCATATAGAGTTTAGAATTTTAGCAGGCAAGAGCCACCTAAAGTAGTTGAAGCTCAAGAGACAGAAACAGCAGAACGAGGGGTGACACAAGAAAGAGAGAATTTGCAGAGGGAAATTGGAAGAGAGATGGAAAAAAGTTTGAAGGGTTGAGGTAATGTGTCTTGGACTTTATATAGCTCTATTACTGAGTTGTTTATTGAGCTGTTAGCCACTTCAATCCTTGAGAAAAGCGGTGTGCCTTTTTCCTCTTCATACTAGGCTAAAAGGTATTTGAGTTCCTTCTTCCTCCTCCTTTTCTCGAGGCAATGATGGAAAATTATAGCATGCTATTCAGCTTCTGAGATGAGATAGTATGTGGGGGATAAGTCATTGTGATGGGCATGGCCAAAAAGACCAAAAGAGTTGGGAGAGAATGACCCCACCTTTACCTACTAACAATCCAAGAAGTGGACCTTCCCCTAGGCCTATGTTTGATATTGAAGTCTATGTCAACTTAAGATTCGATCCGTGATCAATATGAAATATAGGATGACAAGGAAAAGATGAACAGATCTTGCGTTGACAGTGATACAATACATACTCTTCAGAAAATCAGATCGGTCTTGTGGCAGAACATAGTATGATAAGATGATAAATTTCATTTTTTTTAAAAAAATTCTGTGAAGAACTTAGATTTTGCATCCAATAGCTCAGAAAGGACATCATACATATCTCTCTTTTTTCTCTCAGTGCACAGAATTGAGAGACTTGATCAGCTGACTTTCAATTATTTGCCTAATTAAACAGGTACAAACCCATTAACTCATGGATATTGTGTGCTGCTCTGCAAGAACGTATAAAATTATTATCATATAGGCATTTCACACTCTTACCACTAGGTGTTTCTTGGTCAAGCAAGTTACTTGCAGACACTAATGTGAAGAAATTGAAACCGTACAAGGCTTACTCTAATCACGGTCAACAAATTATTTATCCTTTGTTTTAGTGCTTCACATTCCCACTTTTTTCCGCATACTATTCTTCCTGGTCTTATTCGGTTTTGAATCTTGTGATCTGCAAATTCGGACATAAGATATTCTCTTACAACCTAAACTACCTAATATCCAATTAAATACAGGAAAAGAACAGAAGACCAGAACAACCACACTTGAATCCGGTTCACCACAAAAGGATCACCCTTCAATAATGTTCAGACCCAAAGATCATGTGAATACTTGCCTTTTCACATTGAGAAAAAGAGAAAAAAAAATCCAGTATTGGCCATTTGCATTATATAGTTATACCAAGATTAGAGAGAAGTAGAGAATATTGCTTCAACATAGAGCCAAACAGATGAGGACAAACAAGGTCACATCAAAATTGGATGTTCTTGGACAGAGATAAATTGTCTTCCTCATTTTTTCAGTTTAGCTCTCTATAACTCCATGGACTTTGCTTAGTTTCTCAGGCTTTAGGCAGAGGCAACCTATATGGATTGAAGATCCCCACAGGCTTTTTGGTCCCAGCAATATCTCCAGACAAGGAAACAGAAAAGTGCTCGAATTCACCAGGACCATTTGTTACACTAAGGCTTAAAGTTTCACTTTTTATGCTTTTCAATGAAGAGAATGTCACCCAAAATGCTTACAGATACATTCACCTTCTCCTCCACTCTCTCTCTCTCTCTCTCTCTCTCTGTTTTCTTCTTTAATACTTCCACTCACTCTTCAAGTGCGGTAACATTCATGCATGCTTACAAGTCAGAAACACCAGCTTGCGTGCTCAGCATTTTTCAAAATCCTCTTTTGCCTTGTACCAATAAAATGAAAGAACGTAAGAAAAATTCCATAAATATTCTTCCCAATAGAAACAGACAAATTAAGAAAACAGATAAATTCTTGTGAATCCATCAGAGTTGACTTGACAAATCCTCCTCCTCCTCTATTCTAGATTTCTCGTATAAAGAAAAGAGACTCCAAGCACTTACTGTACAAATTAAACAAAGAATGAGGGGACTTCTTGGGTATGAAAGTTTAGCGCGTTTTGATGACAGATGCAAAGACAAAAAACATAGAGCCAAACGAGAAGGTAACATTATTGAGCACAAGTAACATTAAACAAAAGCAGTGCAATAACACTTGGTTGATGGTCATGTCTGAAATAAAGAACGAACCTAATATTCTTGCCTTTCAGGTTCAGCAATTGTGATTGCGATGGTTGAGATTCACTTGATATAATATGTTCAACAACAGGGTAATGAAAAGAAGGAAAATGCTATGAATAAGCCGATTAAGAGCAAAATTTCTAGCAGAGTTTGACAGGATTGAGGGCGTAGAGGCTAAGAGCTTTTTTCATTGTAATCTTTTTGTTCTTGTTTCCTTCTCCACCTCTTTGTCTCAAGTTTAATTTGAAAGGCATCAGTCAAACAACCAGCTTTTGATCACTTATGACAACTTAACTGCCCAAAATTATATGTCACAAGAAAAATTAACTATTGGTGCCTACCGCCAATCATTTAGGCAGTCCATGTGATCTCCATGTGAAGTAGCATTTGACCTGTGTCGGTAATCTGCTTCAGGTTGGTTGGAGATTGCTTAGCTGATTAGCTCATTAAGTATTGACTTTTTGTTCACTTAACTCTTTGTTTCTACTTCTGTAGCGAACCCCGACCGAGACGTCCTTTAAAAGTCTCTTTGACCATCGAAAGCCTAACATCATTTTTTTAGTTTATCGCACAAAGAAAGAATCTCTACGTAAAGGTTATCCGGTTGTATGCCGATCTAAGATTGGTTGGTCAATTTTCATCATGACTCCCAATTCTCAATACTCGAACACTAACTTCATCTTAAGGACGGAAAGGATCAAAAGTCAAGACTTTTATTAACATGCGCAAAACCTGAGCATTTTCGTTTAATCGCACCTTTGTCACGTTGAGAAAATTTCTTCCTGTCAAATCATTTTCCCCCTTTTCCAGGGGTGCAAAGTGGGTAAATCAACGTTGGCATGCCAAGGTTTGAATTCAACAAAAGGGGCAAAGTGCAATTGGGTGATAATGCACCTGGGCAATTTCAGTTTGGGGATTCATCTAAGGTTTCCTTGGACCAAAAGGCATTCGACTCTAGGATCATAGTGCTCTTGTGGGCCGAACGTACATCCACATAATGGTCCTCCCACAATCGTTTGAAGAAAAATCAAAATTCTAGGTAGAGAGATGTCTTACGGATACCTCTGGAATGACATGATGAACAAGATAATGGAATGTACAGACAATCTAAAGTGATGATAAAAGTAAAAATATGGCATTGTAAATAAACCCTTGTTGAGAATGCTTCTCGTGTTTACAAAAACTAATAGCTCTTCTTTTTCTATTATGCTTAAACATAGGCCACTAACAAAATTCTTCCCATGGCTGAACATGCCGATGCAACTTCTTATACAAGTTTTGTTACTTCTGTTTACTTCAAGCGAAAGTCAATAATCAACATAGTAAATTTAAGGAGAGTGTTATTTTATTTGTAGAAAACTAGACGTGCTAGGGACGTGATTGGAATCCAGAGAAAAAAATACAGACCAGTCAAAGCCGGTTAGCATACTCCAGATACAAGAACAGGGCTAGATGAATACTCCAAATTTGCCAAAAATGAAACCTGAGAAGAACACTCCAGCAAAAGGAAAGTGACAGACGATAATGCTAGGCATATTACAGTTGAATTGGAGGCCTGTTTATCTGCAGTGCATAAGAAACTTGTGAAATAATGCAATGAACTGTGAGAAAGAGTTCTTGTACCTTTTTTTTTTTTTTTTTTTTTTTTTACATGTTCAATCGTTGTCGGTTGTGGACTGTTTTCTTTATGGCACATGTCTCAGCAGAGAGATGCTAACTCTATCTCCAGTGTCTAAACTACCCATAGGATCCTTCAAGAACCTTCTATTCTGATGTGAAGAATCTCCACTTCAACTGTTCATTCACCTTTTTGGCCTACAAATTCGCTTGGTTAATCCTATCTACCCTTACATCCACCCTATCCGAAAGATAGTATATGCATGGAAGTACAACAATGAAGTGATTGTCTCATGATTTCAACTAAATTGTTCACCATTCATTCTGCGGTGATGGGGTTCGAAGTAAAAATTCTCATGAGGATGCTTGAAAGTGACCAGATGCAAATGACACCAAGAAACTGAAGGACATTCAAAAGAGTACTTAAGGAGCTATTTATTGCCAGGTTGTTTGGAGTCAATTCAGCTCCTCTCACAGTAAAGGACAGGGCCGTCACCAGCTGTGCTGCTCGGTTTAGTTGGTGCAACCTATAAACCTGTTAAACCACAAGAAACAACGTATGGGTAAAAAAATCAGTCCTTTCTCTTTCCTCCATAGGTTTTAAGTGCCAATTGAAATCACAGATAGTGGCCTCATAAACATTTAGAATTCCATGCTGGCTATTCAATGGAAAAACAAAGATACAGACCTTCAATAAGACTACTTGATCAAACAGGCTAATTTTAAACTGATCTACAAATGAGCAATCTAAAGCACTGCATTGGCCAATTCAAAGACCCTCTGACGAAATACCTGATGAGACATCATGGTATGGTATCACTCACCTGAAATAAAATGGGTATCACAGGCATGGAAGGGGATTTGCAGTATCTTGTGTATTGCTCGAATGCAAATTGGACAGTAATACCGACCAGATATGGAGCAAGTGCAGCAGAAGCTGCAGGGCCGGTCCATGGCCATACTAAGCCCATGGTCACCATAGGAACTGTAAGACTAAGCACCAGGGCAGCAACTGAAGAGATCCGGTGCACCAATTGTGGAGCCAACCCCTTCTTTTCATCTGCAGAGGCAGACGCCAAAGGCCTTCGCATACGGTCTATAAGTAGAAGAAATATTGCGACACCGCAGTAGAACAGAGCTTCCGTGAAGAACAATATGAGGAAATCTGCAATCATAAAGCCACATCTGAAGTGAGAAGGAAATGAACTAATATGTGGACAGAAAACAGAGGAACAACTGATGTCTGCTATTCTTATGGGGAATAACGAAACATGTGTCAACATAAGAAGTTTCACTTACCTGTCAGCAGAGAGTCCTCAAATATAGTACATAGTATTCTCCGAAGGTAGAGTGAAGGGAAAATAAAGGACGTCACAAGCACAGCTGGCCCAAGGATCCATTGTAGGTTGTTCTGATTCCCCTGTGGGTAAACCGTAAGAAGTTTGTCCTCCCTTCCATATGGACGATTGTAAAATGATAATAGGCCTGGTTTTCCATCAGTTCCCTCAAAAGGGACATACAAGCTGCTCGAAGAAGAGGATTCTTCAGAGGGAATGAGAAGATTTGTCTCCTCTAAAGCATCTGAATCAACCTCGCTGTCTTGTGCATGCCCCACTGAAGTAGCGCAGAAAGTATTTTTCCCATTTTGGAACTTTCTATTCAAGATGACTGCTCTATCGATGAAACCATGAGCCTTGACAGCTTAAAAAAGGATAGAGGAAGAAATCAAAACCATCATTTAATCCAGTATAAATAGATAATTGATGATGACCAGCAAGATCGTGACAGAAATAATATATAGTACAATGGGAATAGCCAAGATTTTTGAAGTTTGAAGTTGAAAACTAAAGTAGCTAATTATCAGAATCCAGCTGCTTGGATCATTGCAAAGATCCTTTGATCAGATGTGCCTACGCATCATACAGATAAAACTTTTATAGTTCCAGAAATTACCTGTAGAATTACTCAGCCAGTGAGTATCAGATGGGCGGCTTCCGCATGGCACTCTTAATAGGCCGAGCTGGCAATGAAAGTATCAGAGTTTAAAATAAAATTAGAACCAAATTCTTTAAAAGAAAAGATATCATTTCAAAAACATAGGATCACTGAACTATGAGAAAATTGTTTTCTCTATAAAGTAGTTTACAGTAAAATTAGTAGAACACCAAATAATAACCAATTGAAGTGCCCTCAAGATAACCAAAAAACGTAACTTGTTGAACACTAGAAAGGAAAATGAAAACACGAGGACAATTGCCAAAATCCCAGTCTGGATCTATGAATTAAGAAAAAGATCCATATTTCCTTTTCTTCCATTCAAATGTTAGAACTTTAACAGGATATATGATCCTCGTCCACAAAATCTTAGGATTGCTAGCACCTTCCTCATCCAGCAATTCAACACTCATAAAAACTTAAGATACTGAGATTGAAAGCCCAACAGAAAAAAATAGGAAGTGATTAACATTATTAGCATGTGCAGAAAATAAAATTATCAACCTAGTATGTTGCAGTAATTCCCAACAGGGACTATAAATAATCAGTTCACTGAATATGAGTAAATGGGGGAAAAAATCATCCTTCAGTAAACAAGCTTCTTTTTGGAAAATTGGTAAGTCATGTTGTAAGGACAAGGTCAATCCGATTCCCTACTTGAAAGCTTTAAAGCAACTTAGCAACATTCATGAGACAATCAGAATCCTTAAGAGGAGCAGTCTAAAGCATTCTATACTTCTCAATCCATCTCTTACAGCAAAGAAATTTTGTAATTGTAACAAATTTCTCACCTCTGCCACTGTATTGAATATCCATTGTAGTCCAAACACTTAAAAAGAATGTAGTAATAAATGTTGGTCATTATATGCAGGTTCATTATATTCTCTAGAAGTTGATACCCTCTCAAGGTCTTAGCCTCTCATGAGAGTCTGTCTTCATACATTTAAGCATTTAGATGATGGAAACTAATAGTAAAGCCCAAAGCTAATTTTATCTCTGAGATAGATATTTTAGGTTTGCAGTTCTGTTCTAACAAAAAGCATTCTCTATCAATACCATTGCATCTTTCCACGTACGTTTCATAACACACTTTTCCGTCCTTCAAGGATCTAACACCTGACACGTCCATAGATGTTTTAGTACTAACTTTGGAGCTCTAATCTAACTAAACCTTAATTTCTTCAATATGAAACATCTATCCACATTTATTGTCATCTTTTCACTCATAGAATCTCACGATCCTAGTGGTGAATTTCACCATCATAAAACCTAATCCACTGTCCTCAGCAGGATCCAAATCTTAGTAACCTTGAATATGATCTAACTAACTCTCCTGCAGTTCATTTACTCAGAATTCATTCTTGAGGTGACTCTATCCATAGATAATTAATTGTCTAGCAGTCAAGTCCAAGTTTCCAACAGCATTCATTGAGTAATTACCTATCTAACACTGGCATTCTGATCATTCGACCAACCAAGAAAATAAACATTTGCACCATCCTCTTGAAACTAATCCAACGTTATCTGTAGTTGTCCTCCCATTAGCAAGATGCATTAGAAGGCCGATATACTGCCGACATAAGGTCGAACAAAATGATAGCACCTGGAAATAATTCTGGGTTCACCATATAAATAACAGACGTCAACAACGATGAGAGCATCCAACAGAAAGCCTCCATAGGAGCAGCATAAAAGCAAACGATGTGAAAATCCGAGACTGTCTTTGAGATTCACTGACCAAGCCCATCCTGACGCCCAGTCTTGCAATATCATCAATATTAATGACATGGTACACATCCATCCACAGAGAAAAAGGAAATGAAAGATTGCGCTAGTCGAATATACATTAACCTCCTGTTGGGGTGGTGAAAAGAGAATTCTCCGGTATAATAGGAACTTATCCCAACATGGAGCCAAAAGGACAAATTGCATATAACACCTCACCCACCCACCCACCCACTGGTTCTTAATTTTCCGGACGATTAACTTAAGTCGCAGCCTCCTTACTAAAAACTATTTATGGATTCTCGATACGTTTCCATCCTATGCCTTCACTGGAACCCTTATCTTAATTCTTCAGAAAATCGTACTTTTTGCAGGAGAATTCTACTCACACCCCCCGATAACAAGCACGGATGGCTGAATCTTGATGACGAAAATAATCCAAGAAATTGTAGCCATCATCTACTCACCACCACCAAGTATCAGATTGACAACCCACAAACAAAAAAGCACGCTGAATGATGCACAAAAATTCAGCAAAAAAAAAAAAAAAATCAAATCTTTAAGCGTTAAGCGTAACCTCGACCAGACCAGGTACAATCTTTTCTCAATTCACCTGGAAAATCTTGGGCTTGAAGGGAGAAGAAACAGAAGTAGCAACACAGGACACCGGAGAGGAACCAGCTCTGGCCACCATCATTCTCATAAGGACGAAAGCAACATGGCCAGTTCCAGTTCAGACAGAGTCGCCACCGCATGCCAAAAGGAATCGGCGCGACCCCATTTCGTTTTCGAGGAATCCTGGAATCGCCCGTCCTGGGATTTTTACAAGGGAAGGAGGAGGAGGAGGAGGAGGAGGGGACGGAATAAAAATCTATTCTTTGTCCTTTGGAAGGTTTCGGAGAATCTGAGGAACAGGGTTTGTGAGGTGAAGAGGAAGAGACTGCCGCCGGATCCGACAGCTTGGAAACGGCTCGTTCCACCATGGGTTTTATACCAAGGACGAGCAATATTTTCTGGCAACCATTTTCGGGGAAAAATTCAGGCTAACCCTTTGCTAAATTTCCTTTTTAGCCGGATATCCTATTAAGGAACGTGACCCAGGTGTATTTTATGCTCGATAAGATTTTTCACGTGGTTTGATATATTAATGTTATGAATCGGTCTTCACATTTGTTCAATTTAATCACGTGCATTCAGGAGAGAAAAGAAAAGAGGCAAAAGAAAGAGGATTTTCTCTATATGTATGATATGTTTTTCTAAGTCTTGAATTTATGCATCTCGAACGAAAATTCATTTCCACAAATTGTCGTAATCAAATTATTCATTAATATAGCCGCACGATACATAATCAAGAAATTGAAACATATTTCTATATTCTTTTGTTTTGAAAAACAAATGCGCACAATGTTATTAGAAGATTAGTTAAAAGGATGAGAGGGACAAAATAATTTCTTGAGTGAGTTTCTAAATTAAGGTAATCAAGGGGAAAAACCGACGGCATTTATAATTTGTTTCTGAGAATTACAGAGATGAGGACCCTTGCATGTTTTCATTTGCCTCTTATCAAAGGAGACATTATCATTCGCCGATAATTTAGTCAATTAGTTTATATTCTTTTCTTTTCGGTACCAGACGAAAATGCCCAGAGCCCTTCGGGCCTTTAAAACTAGACAATGATGTCATTGACGGGGAAATGAAATGCGATCCACGGGCCACAAATGCGAACAAGATCGATGTCGAGTCCAACATCATTGCAGTGGGCTCTTTGTAGCTGCATTTACGAGCTGGCTCGTTCTTGGAAGGTGGCAGATCCATTACAAATGAAGGCACCATCCACCTATTATTGTGACATGAATTGAGTGGAACTGCAAATGGGTTGATCAGACTACTTATTTTGGTGATTAAGGAAATCAAACTGGAGTAAAGGGGGAAGATGGGATGAAGAACTTAGGTGGAATTGCATTATTACAATCCAGTAAGCTATGGCTTATGCAACAGGGAAGTATCCAACCGACTCATGCCTGTTGTTACTTCCGAAATGTCAGTTTCCTTGTTGACATTGCTAACTAGCAGCCGTCTTATGGGTTCATGTGTTTGGCAGTGGGAGCATTCCGTGTCTTTTGTGTGGTATCCCATGATGTCTCCGTGATCGTCGCAACAGGAGTCATTCCGGGAATGTCACTTTGAGGAGACTGTGAGAACGCTGCAAACAAAGTTTGAATCTTTGTTGCTATATCTACAAAACTCTCCAGGCGTTAACTCCTCAGATTTGGAATTCCGTAATTCTAATCAACATGAGTTTTACTTTACACATCTCACTGACCATTCGTTTCTTTACTTTCACCAAGTTGGCAAGTTCATTGTGTTACTACATTTGTGAGAAAAAAGAGAGCACAAACAACTGCACAAACTTGATCGTCATATGGATCTATATAGAGTGCTACATTCCCTGCTGACCTTGTGAGTATGCACGAACACAAGGCAGAATGAAACATAAAGTATGTATTTGAAAGACTGTTTGCACATTATGTCTATAACCAACGTTATAATAAGAGCACACTTTCTGGTATTTTATCTACTTAACCCTCAGGCACATTATCAGCACTGACGGACGTGATTCTAGTACCACCCAAATAAGCATAAGTTCAGGACGAACCTACACCACCTAACTTGTTTCCATTCACTCCATCTGCCTCAACATCCACCCAGACTTCATTCACTCGGCCAATGATCTGGAATGGGAGGCTATACTGTGCAATCGAGTATGCATAGCTGCTGTTGGAAGTAACATTTGCCCAGGCTGATCTGCTTAGGCTGAGAGCGAGTTTTTCTGCTTCTTTGACGACAATGTCATCCAGTGCGAATCCAAGGAACTTCCTGACGGCAACATAGTGGCTGCTCCAATTATACAGTTCTAGCTTCAGCTCAGGGAGTGGGGTTGGCGGGGTCAATTGGAATTTTGTGGGCAAGTAGAAACGCATGACATAGGCTGACGAGTGGAGGGGTCCTGCCCCCGGAACGATGCTTGTTAAGACAGGTAATGTCATTGCCAACCTAGAGCTATTCAAATTGGCACCTTGGGTGTACTCAAACAACCTGTAAGAAGAAATAAGCGGATTAAAAGATTGACAACAGGAAAGAACTCATCCTTGAGGTCAAGCATAATACGCAGTCTTCAGCCAAAGGTAAAATCTGTTCTAATTCATTAGGGGAAACGAAGAACCCGATGATATTTGCTGAAAGAAGCTGTATTACCAGGTTGGTCAAAATGAGAAACTGAAAATTGCATGGGAACATAAGCAGTAATTATAATTTTATGCAGACGTCCCTGGACAGGGCAAGTACACTGCTTTATGCAGCAGCAGTAGAGTTGATTTGAATCATTTAGAAATAATCGAGTGGGAGAACTGCAATCCGCCAGACCAGTATAGGCCATAACTGAGCACTCAGCACACTTCCAGGATGGAAGATCCACATGCTCAATGAATTTATACATATGTGCGTACATATCCAGGCTCATTAATCAAACATCAGAGTTGAGAGCCTATCAGGAAGCAACAGATCATTACACCACAATCTGCAGATTAGTCACATCCTGTGAAGGCTATTTTGTTCTAGAACTAAAGATACAATTGCTTCACTCCTGAAAAAGATGCCCCAGTGAACTTAAACTGAAGCCAAATCATCGTATCACTAGAGACGCTCCATCGAAGTTCATTCAACGCAATTCAACCACCATCAAGAATCAATGGCCAATTCCCTTAAGCCACAATGAAAGTTTCCAGATTCTCAATCCCTATAATTTTCCACAATAAAGCAAAAGAAAAGAACTTTTCTAATAAGAGGAGAAAAGGGAACCTATGGTAGCCATTGAGAGTGGCCTTCTCGAAGGAGAGGTCGCTCGCCGGAGCAGACATCCATGAGGAATTCCCATACAGCCTCACCTCGAAGTCCGACTCCACGTGGACGATTGTGTACTGTGGCGACTCAATCGCATCGCACGCGGTGGTGAAGAGGGAGAGTAGGCAGAGCAGCGACGCGATTGCAGTGAGTCCTTGTCTCTCCATGTTTGCAATTGCGGGTTCTGGTGCAGGAGAGTTTGAAGAATGTGCGTCGTCGTTGTGGAGTTTATGAAGGAAGACGATAAGGAATCAGACAAAACACTAGTCTGAGATAACGAAGATCAGAGTCCAGAAAAATGTTCCTGGAATATACTGTTGTCTTTTGTGAATCCAGACGCGAAGAATGTTCTAGGATAGAGTTAATGACAAATCAAATAGCCCGTCTCAATTTGTCAACTATCAAGGTGACGGACAACGTAGTTTTATTAGACAATTGACATTTTGTCGAATTTGTATTTGTATTGATAATACTTTCATTATTCAGATTCCTGTCCATGTACGGCAGCTGTGAAATACAACGATTTATTGGTCTGATTGGGCTGGCTCACTTGTCACTGCAGGCCCAAAGATGTATAGCATGCGACTGTGGAGATAAAAAAAAACGGGTGGAGGAATGTATGTTATGCATATCGATCATGATCAGTTGAAATCATTCAGCGACAGTATATACAAATAATAAGTCCATGGTGTTTGTGCACCGCATAAGTCAGTAGAATAAGCCCGGACCATGTTACTGAGATTGAATTTTAAAGGGGCTCAAGGAAGAGGCTTGCTCTAGGATAGAGACCAGCATCTTTCAGCGTCATTCCCAACTGATCCACGCCAAACGTCTTTCTCGGAAAGCTCGACACCAGTCTGTAATTCGTGATGCCCGGGAGGCCTAAGGAGTCGACATATCTGTAGATTGATTGGATCTTGTCCGTGCACAAGAAGCTGTGTTCTCTTCTATCGCCGTTGGGGAAGCGAATTAGTATCTGGAAAAAACGGAAACGAGGGGCCAGGGGTCATTTTTCGACTCGTGTAGCTTTAGTTCAAGCCTTGGAAGTACCGATTTTCCTTTTGCAACATCAGTGTGTTATGCCATACCTGTGTCACCTGTTGATCTACTCCTTGACTAGCTTTTCCCTTGTTTTGCAGTTGGCTGCTCGCGACTGAAGCCTCTTTCGGTTTATCGTACTGCTTATTGGAAGGAATCTTCTGTAATTTCTCGTAATCTTCTTTACGCGGAACGTCCTTCAACTTATGAACCTTGGGTCCTGCTCCTCCTGCAGACTTCCCTCTTTCCTTCTCCTAGAAAGCAGAAAGGGGGGGGGAAGGTTCAATTCATGGTCACTTCTTATCGCAAGCTACTCAGTAAATTAAGTCAGACCTTGTCCATCTCTAGAGCAGCAAAATACGCAGCATCTTGTTCTTCTCTTAGCCGTCGATCAGCTTTTATCTTTGCTTCTTGCTTCACCCTCGCACCGCCAAAGGCCGACCCTTGCTCTTCCACCGTCCTCTGGAGAATGTCAACCAGCTCCGATGGGGAAATCGGACCTTCTATCTAGCCATTGTTAATCAAGCACAAAAGCAACTTTCAATTACCACTTAAAAAAAGAAGAAAAACAGAGAGGACTAACTTTCAGTCAGGAGTCCAATATGTTGGGTCTGTGTAACAGTTGTGTAATATTAGATATCGTGCCCCTCTATATGGCAAATCATTGGATGAAGGTACTGTAAATACTAGAGGACTAATGACCATTTTACGTTCCTTTCTTCCCATGTTTGCGTATGCTCAGATTATTTTGGCACAGAGTGTGGTGATCACTAGCAGCAGGAGTAAAAGTACCTAAATCTTTGGAAGTCAAAAACACAAATAGGTTCTCAGAGACCTGTTGTAGTACTGCAATGCTATCGCCGGGAGCTGGAGCGATAACTGCGCAGAACGGGAAGCTCTGGGGATGCAACAGCATGGCCGTTTGCAACCCCTCTCCACTGTCGGCAAGTCCTCCCCAGCTAACGAAATTCGAGTCGAGGAACTGCACGACCATCTCCGAGCACAGAGTCTCTCTACAGAAGGAGGGTGTGAAGGGGTGATCTGGTGCGTGCAAGTATAGGAACAAGAATTTCCGATCGGCTTCCGCAATTCTGAGCGCTTCCGCGAGCCGGCACGCATAGAAGAAGGGGTGCATGGAGCCGTATTGCTGTTCGAAGACTGTCAAGAATGCCCACTCGTGATCTTGGGGAACCATGAGCTCTTGTGGACGTTGCGGTGGGTAGTTGATGGGGATATGTTGGTGCCTTCTGTTGCCGATTCGCATTAAATCCATGCTGTGATTCATTGCCCTCGAGAACTCGCCAACAATGGCCCGAGGTAGATTGACGATCCGGCGGACTATTCCCCGGCAAGAGGCCTCTCCTGTCGCTCTTGCATTCTCCCGCGCCGAAGACGACATAAATTCTTGGATGATCGCACGGTTTCTGAAAGTAGATATCGGGATAATCCGATGGTACTGGTCCAGAGATCTCAGCAACAAGTTAAAACTCTCAGGGAAGCTTTTGAAGGGAGGAGATGAATATGGACAGTGACAAGGGACAGAAAAGAACCCATTCCTGGTTTGCGCGCTTTAAAAAGAAGTAGCGAGAAGAGTGGAAAAGCTGAAGATGCTCCTTCTTGCTTTTGAATTCACTTCGACAAAACTCCAAAAGATGATTCCTATCTTGTGAGGGAATCAAGAGCAGAATTGCTAGGGAATGACCTTACTTCTTTCCTTCCACTTGAAAAATGCTGATGACCTTGGTACGGCACGAAACATACATCGCACTAGCGAATGCCACATTAGTCATGTCATGGCGCGATTCGACTTGCGAACCCGCTTTCTCCAATCTAAATTCTCCAGACTGGAGTGCAGAATGAGATTCAAAGCCCTGCTATATTCTTTTCTGGTCATTCCAGATTTCAGGAATGCTCTTTTTTACTCTTCCTCAATTCTGAAGATGAGCAAGAGATGCTCTAAATTCATTATCTGCTAGCGTTTGTGGCAAGACCAGTGTAAGCGCGAAAAGGATGTCGTGCCAAGATCGGAGGGACGCAAGTCTCATTAGGGCAACACGAATGTAGCTTCGGAATCCATTATCAGGTATCCTCATTACCTTTAGAAAAGCAAAAGCAACAGCACTCGTAGGGTTCCTCCAAAAAGACCATAAAGAACAAACTTCTGCATCGTCACATCAAGGATGCCGCTAGATCATGGCATTCCTGTTATTCATCACTCAACCCTAACAAATTTTTCTTTTCCTCTTTCATTTTTTTGGGCCGAAATTAGAGATTTAAAATATGGATAGTTAATTTAGCTAGGAGAAATCAAACAGAATATATACCACCAAAAGGAACATCGAAAGCTTGGTAAATCAGATTATAGAAGGTAATAGATACTCACAAGAGCTTGCGTTATAGTTTGAATTTTGTATTAACAAAGATAAAGGCAAAATGAAAATAAAAAGAGAAAGAAAGTCCTGCTTAGGTAATAAGTACATAACGTGGGAGTGCCCTTTGATTTGTTTTATTTATTTCCATTTTTGAATAAATGACAATTCTAAAGTTGGCAGTAGCATAATCTATCTTTATTATGGACATTCTGCTCGGCTGGAAAAGAGCGTTCGACTTAAAAAGTTTCACAAGAATATTATACTCGCTAAATAGTGACTACAGCTTATGCATTAATGAATGACAAACAAAATATAAATTCAAAATACGGTATAACTATTGACCGGATGTAATTGTATTTAATTAATAATTTAAATCGCATATCCTTTGTTATAGATTCTTTTTTCATATTTGGTATACACAAGTTACATGTTGAAATGTAATATAATATCACTCTTGGAACATCTTATTTATTTGATAATCTCTCCTAATTCAAACCGAAAAAAAAAAATCTCTCATGATATGTAGATATGCTGAATGTAGGTGCCAATTGCTTAATTCTTTCTATGGAGATGTGTCCCAATCTCCGGTGCCACAACATAGAGGAATGTTCTTTCACAACACATCGTTTCATACTAGTGTTATCATGAACATGCATCGCATCATAATAGTCATTTTCTTGTAAATTAATTCGAAAAATACCATCAGACAAAGTACCACTCCCAACAATTTCATATTTAAACGATAAACGGTGGCATGCCTTTAGTTAAAGGATCAGAAGGTTAAGTCTGAAAAATTAAAAGAGTAACCCTATACTTGGTGAACAATCTTTCATCCGAAATCTCTATAGGACCTTATCGATATAGGTTTCTTGAGATAGTCTTAAAATTCCTCGAGGTCTATCTCTATGGATCTTAATGCCAATGACATAAGATGCCTCTCCCATATCCTTCATCAAAAAGTTTCACCTCATGTAGCAACCCCTTATCATTGGTTGCAAGTAAAATATCATCAACATATAGCACAAGGAAACAAATCGACCTTCTGGTATATACATTTTGGAACCTTAAGTACCATTGGTGAGATGCTTGTTTCATATATAGATTTCTTTGCACACCAAATGCTCACCTTTACTAGAGGGGAATCCTTAAGGTTGTTTCATGTAAACCTCCTTCTCTAGTTCTCCATTGAGGAACGTCGTTTTCACATCCATCTGATGTAATTCCATATCAAAATGAGCAACAATGCCAAAACAATATGAAGAGAATCTTTCTTAGATACAGGAGAAAATGTTTTCGTGTAATCGATTCCTTCCTTTTGAGTGAATCCTTTGGCAACGAGTTTAGCTTTATATCTTTCAATGTTACCCAATAGATCATTCTTAATTTTGAAGACCCATTTACAACCAATGGCCTTCGCACCATCAGGTAACTCAACCAAATCCCAAACTTCGTTAGATGCCATAGAACTCATCTCTTCCTTCATGGCCAGCCCAATATTGTATCGACTCTTGTAAATACACAATATAATCACTAGGAATAGCCAATCTCCTTATTCTACGAGATCTTCTCAATGTTGCATCAAACATTCTCTTGAGGAGGGTGTTGCTCAGTTTGGGTTGTTCAACGGTTTACGGTAATTGCTGAACAACCGGATCTACTAGATCAATATCAGCAGGTTGTGGAACTTCAACGATTGGTTGTTCAATAGCCGGCTGAACTTAATGAGCATTATGAGCAACAACCAACATTAAACTTGAGGTGGAAGGTTGAGTATCTGAATGATCTTTCCTAGGAACAAGGTCCTTTGATTGATCACTCCCACTAATCAAGTCATTTTCAAGAAATTTTGCATTTCTTGATTCCACAATCCTAGTGGTGTGAGATGGGCAATAAAATCGGCATATCCAATGAAATACCCACTTATGGTCCTTGGGTCCAACTTCTTTCTTGTGGATTGTAAACTCTCACTTCGAGACAAGCATCCCCAAACGCGTACATGTTGCTGACTCGGTTTCCAACCTTTAAATAACTCAAAAGGTGTCTTTGGGATTTCAAACGAAGTTTGGAAATACTACGCACCATGTCCAATAAGATCCGGTTTCTTCTTTTCCGCTACACCGTTTTGGTTCGGAGAACCAGCATAGGGCAACTATCCCATGCTCTTGAAGAAACTTTGCAAATGGACTAGGTGCTTGTCCATTTTCAGTAAGTCTAATGCTTCATGCTTATTATGAATCAAGTAGAGATGTAACGTGAATAATTATCTATGAAAGAGATGAAAAATTAAAAGTAATTCTTTCTATGGAGATGTGTAGAGGAATGTTCTTTCACAAACAAGGTACAAGTCTTAAAAGTCTTAAAACTGAAATTAAGTTTCTAGAGAAACTAAGAACATAAAAGGTCTTTTCTAAATTCAAAACAAAGCCACTATTGAGAACTAGTCTACATGTCCCAATAGCTTCCACATGCGAACGCATCTTGTTTCCTGAATAGATACTTTGTTCACTTCCCACTAGCTTCTTGTGGTTTCAAAAACCCTGCAAGAAATTTGAAATGTGGATTGTAGATCCAGAATCAATCCACCAAGTGTTGTGACTTACATCAGTCATATTAGATTCATAACAAACACAAGAGATTGGATTACCTTTCTTTTCAAGCCAGGCCTTAAATTTGACACAATCCTTCTTTATATGCCCATTCTGTTTATAGAAGAAACATTAGGATTATTTCTTAATGTCAGCTTGGGGAGGTATTTTACCTTTACCTTTATACTTGCCATGGCCTTTATTCTTTCCTTGTGTTGCCAAATGAGCACTTTCTCCCAATTCCATAATCAGTCTTTCCTCATCTTGAACACACATGGTCATGAGTTTATTAATTGATCATTTATTCTTATGTGTGTTGTAAGAAATCTTGAAAGGTGCATACTATTGCGGGAGAGTGTTCAAAATATAATACACAAGAAAGGATTTAGATATCTCAACCTCAAGGTTCTTAAGCTGAGCTGCAATATCCCTCATTTGTGTGATGTGCTCACGCACACCTCTAACACTAGTGAGCTTCAATGATGAAAACTTCATAATCAGGGTCATGGCATGCGCCTTCTCAGAACTCTCAAACTACGCATCAATGGCCTCCAATAAGGTCTTATCATTGCTATGCTGAGCAACCGAACCACGAATACCAGGAGATATCTTAGCTCTTATAAACATGGCATAAATGCAGTTGGACCGCTCCCATTGGTTATAAAGAGCTATCACAGCTGGAGTGCTCGAATCAGTAGGAGTAGGTGGTTCGTCTTTCCTTATAGCATAGTCAATGTGCATCCACCCCAATTGAAGAAGAACTTACTCATTCCAAACTTTATAGTTCTCACCATTCAGTATGAGAACATCAAACTTAAATTCAGAGAAATTCACAGGTTGTAAAGCTGCATATCAAATAATCATGCTTATGTCACAAAATTTGAGGCATAATATACATAAATCATGTTTTACCAATGTAAATATGTCACGAATATGAATCACATAACATAAAAACTGCATGTGGGCTAAGTTTTTAATTTAAATAGATTCATAATTACATCATGAAGAAACTACCATATTATATGCCTTTTCTTAATCCATGTGGGTAAATTAAGAAAAATAATATGATATTTCATCCTAATTAATTATATTAATATAATGAAAATTCCTGTGGAATAAAATTCATCATATTAATATAATTAATTACAATCAATGTCCATTTCTAAATATGATCCGGAGGCTCTTAATATATAATTTAATTAATTAAAGATGATGTGGCCACTCTCTAATTAATTAATTATATGGATCATTGGACATTTATTTCATGCACAAAATATTAAAATGCATGAAATGACAAAATAGTAAATAAATACATCAAAGGGCAGAACAGTAAATAAATAAATTGGCCAAGGCCAAGATTGTAAAAACATGAAAAGTTTGGGGCAAAAAAGTAAAAGCGGCTGCAGGTGGGAGACGACAAGCGCGTGCCGAGCACGCGCCAGAATCCGTCACGGGCGCGTGCCCCGCACGATCGTGTCCAACGAGCACGTCCGTTGCACGTGCGTGCTTTGCACCGCACGCGTGAGATCCATGTGCCGCGGTTGCACGTGTGGGATCCACGTGCAAAGCGGCGTGAGCGCGTGGCGCGTGGGATGAGCGGTTGAGCGCGTGAGAGCACGTGGCGCGTGGGTTCCACGTGCCTGCAACCGCAGCGCGCGCATGGGCTCCACACGCCTTCTTCCTCGCGCGACAGAACGCGTTTCTTTGCCGATTTTCACCGTTTTCAGCCGCGATTTCACTGCTGTTTCTTCTCCGGCAGCCCATCCCAAACGCAAATAAATAATGGGTTTTTAAGAGCATGCCGGCACGACCACATGGGTCCAAGTTTCAGCGAAAATGAGCAAAAATTGGCCCCAAATTAAACGAAAATTTCCCAAAACACAAATCCTCAACCACCGTGACTTCCGCCCCCAATTAGCCTCCGGCGAACACCGATATGCCAAAATAACTCATGGCTAATGTTCCTCATGGCGGTGCGACAGTACGGGTCCGAAATCAAGTGGTGGGTCGTCAAATTTTTCCCGGAATCTGCGAGTTTTCATGTTCAAAAATGCCTGAAAATACACCAAAAATTCGACAAAAACAAGGTAAAGGCACTAAACATGCTCTGATACCAAATGTAAGACATAAATATCGAATTGCGGAAGCGATGATTGATTATTGACAAACCTCCAGCCATTGTTTGTATTCACGTTCATCGAAAATATCCTGAAAAACAAGAAATATTGGGCATACACTACTAACCCAATTCCCTCATGTACTGATGGTGTATTCCAAATAAGATGGTTTGTGTTAGACCTTGTCATCACCCGTCAGAAATGAATGTACGTTCCTTTTATACACCATCTCCCATCAAGATGGTTACCAAATGGGCGGTTGTCACGAAGAGGTACGAAATGTGGAAAGACTTCATGTCGAATAGTCACCACTTTAAAGAGAAAATGTGGGTCCAAAATGTGGGATCAAAAAAAAATAAATAACATAATACACAGCGCAGGTCCAACTCTCCCATTTTCTTCATTTTTGTTTTTAGCGAAGAAAATTGTTACTTTTCTTTGCTTTCTGGACCTGAGTATTAAACCTTAGTCGGCTTCATTTTTGTTCAATTGTATGGTCAGAACTCGTAAAGATAATCTGCAAGACTGGTTCCGTTTTCTCAAAGGAGCTTTCTTGCATCCTTCGCTATGATGTTTAAGGAAAGCGTTGAATTCATCATTTTTGTTCAATTGTAAGGTCAGAACTTGTAAAGATAATCTGCAAGACTGGTTCCGTTTTCTCGGAGGAACTTTCCCGCATCCTTCTCTATGATGTTTAAGGAAAGCGTCGTATTCATATGTACTCTTGTCTAATCTGTATCAAGTGCTCCACTATCTCCCCCTTTCTGTTTTTTATACATAAGTTGAAATAATTTACGCATGTTAAAACGCTTTTAACTTGTGGCTATGAAATTTAAATGAATTACACGACATACAAATAATGAACACATAAAATCTTGCTCATTGCTATTGCGATTGGCATCGAGCGACACATGAATAACGAACACATATATAATCTTGCTCATTGCTATTGGGATTGGCAGCAAGCGACGGGGGAGGGATTCAAAGACTCGAATCTAGAAGATCAGTGCACCCGCTGGTAACGTGGAAGGATTTCCAATTCTCTATCATAGAAATCCAATTGTCGTGCCACACTTTTTGGGACATTTTAGCTTGCACGATGTGGACTTATATGGAAAATGCTAAATGCGCTTGCATGAACTGAACTAATTACACATGGAAAGGTACGTAGAAGGAAATGTTTGGTCTGTAAGCAAGCATTGCCATGACCTTGATGATAAGTCCGGAGTGCTTGGTCTGAACTAATTACAAATGGAAACGAACGAGAATGTAAGTAGCAAATTCCATGCAGTACATTAATGAGAATGAGGATGTAAGTAGCAAAGTCCATGCAGTAAAAGTGGAAAAAATAAGGGCTTATTATTGATGATAAGTCCGGAGTGCTTGGTCAACTAATTACAAACGGAAACGAAGGAGAACGTAAGTAGCAAATTCCATGCGGTACATTAATGAGAACGAAGACGTAAGTAGCAAAGTCCATGCGGTAAAAGTGAAAAAAATAAGGGATTATTATTGATGATAAGTCCGGAGTGCTTGGTCTGAACTAATTACAAATGGAAACAAACGAGAACGTAAGTAGCAAATTGCATGCAGTACATTAATGAGAATGAGGACGTAAGTAGCAAAATCCATGCAGGGCGCACCTCGCTTCCCCTCTCTCACCCTTTTTTCTCGATCTTCTTAGCCTTTCTTAGCCTATGGAAAGCAACAAGCAGCGTGAAAGAGGAAACAAGGTGAGCAACGCCGGAGAGGAGAGAAAGATGAACATTGTTGGAGAGCTGCCGCCTCTTCCCTCCTATAAAAGGAGAGCGAGAGACAAGAAGCATTCCAAGCATTCTCTCTCTGTAGTCCAATGGAGGGAGATCAAAGTGCAGCTGTGAAGATGGAGGTGCTGAATTAGCACATTGCGGAATATCTCGAGTTTCTTGGCATCAATCTTGATGGTTTTTATTTATGTGTTGATGGGCCTAAGTGGGC
Organism: Eucalyptus marginata; assembly: GCA_014182565.1. Classification (NCBI taxonomy): domain Eukaryota; kingdom Viridiplantae; phylum Streptophyta; class Magnoliopsida; order Myrtales; family Myrtaceae; genus Eucalyptus; species Eucalyptus marginata. The sequence goes on along the minus strand of CM024595.1, from coordinate 30,747,629 downwards.
CCGTCCGCCCATGTTGGGCCTAAAAGCCCGGCCCGCAAGATAAAGGCCCATGGAGGAACGGTTGCGTTGTTTAGATACGAGGGGTTGTGTCTTTTGGAAGAACGTTTTACATTGAAGAGATGCGTCCTTTGGAGGAGACGTTTTGAGGGAAAGTAAAAAGGAAAAGGAACGTACCTTTTGGCATACGTATGTGAAAAAAACACTTTTTCCCCCTCAGACAACGTAAGACAACAGAACGCTCTAAGGAAAAAGAACATATGTCTTTTTCAGAGTTTTCTCCCCCTAATAGCAACGGCACGCTCCTCGATAGAACGGGATTAGGATTCTTCCTCAAACTTCAACATTGGTGTTTAAATTTGTGGACAATAAGGTACGCTCGATTCCGTGGTATATCTTTGATCGGTGATACATGTGATTTCGGGACTCATCTTCCGCATTCGTTTTAGGGGTTCGATTGTGTATTGGATCGGTTTTAGGGAATCCGTTATTCCCAACATTGGTATCAGAGTATTGTTCATGTTTCCCGATCCTTTTCGTGTTTTTGAATTGTTTTTTGATTAAATTTTTTGTAATACACCACCGTCGGCCGATCGAGGACGGAAAATCCCGACACCGTACTGTTCCCCCTAGTCTTTTTGATTTTCCCAAAATCGAAGTTCGTTTCTAATAGCATAGGGTCGAAGCTCTCATTGATACGAGAAAAACGAGTGGTGGATCGCCGCCAGATGCGCCGACACGCATGGCCAGAAGGAATCGGCGTCATCGCACATGCCGATTTGATCCCCAGGTGCGTGTGACGCACGCACGCAGCACGCACGCAGACGCTGGCGCACACACGTGCGGGGCACGTGCCAGATGACGTCATCGTGACGTCAGCTCGTAGTGCCCACACACGCGCGTGGCACATGCCCGCCTAGCCGTCCGGCCCGACCTAGCCTCACCAGTCCGACCCGACCCATTGACCTCGACCCGTCTGACTTTGACTTTGACCGTTGACCATTGACCGTTGACTTTAACCGTTGACCCAAAAAAAAAAAAAAGAGGTAAAACAATGTGTTTCTTTTCAATTATGTCTATGTGGATTATATATTGATCCCTTTTGTTCTGCATTTGTTGCAGGAACAATGGCTCCCCGTAAATCGCACGCATCTATTCGCACAATTACAGATAAATAAAAGGAAAGGCTTTCAGGGTTGATAGCCAATTTGAATGATTATCGATGGGAGAGCGACATTATAATTAATCATATTCTCGAGGTCAACAAAAAAAAATACAATAAGTCATTTGGAACGATTATCCCATGCAAGATTCTTAAATGGTGCAATTCTTCATTAACACTCTTCCACCAGAATGGCAAGGAGTGTTGAATCGTCTATGAGAGGTTAAAGGATTTACTAGATATAAGGGGCTAGTAATGGAATTTGTAAATGAATATTATCGGGTTGGAGCCCCAAAAACTGCGACCCAAGGAATGACTTCGATTAGGCGGGGGATGAATGTGCGAAGGAGAAATCCTAAGGGATATCCGTCAGTTTTTCCGTGGCTATCGAGAATGCCTGAAGAATTTAAAGAAGAAAAAAAAAAATAAATTGAACCAAGAAGAAGCTTTCCCTGTTCGCATGATGACTTGGTTTTAGATGTTTCGAGTTGTCTTTTCTTTTTAGTAGGTTTTATGGACATATTATGTAAATATTTTCTACCTCGTTGATGACGGTGTAACAATTGATGTGTTAGTTACACAATGTGAAGTTTTTTCTTTTGAATGATTAATGGATGTCCGGTATCATTTTGCTTCTGTTATTATTAATTGTTGTTGGTAGTTTATAGAAGTTTTTGTAACTTTAAAGACCATATTTTGCATAGAATATTATATTAATGATAATTTCAAGTTAGGTTTTTGCATTATGATTGGAAACAAAGTAACATTTTGATTCTGAAACCTTATTTGAAATTATTCATTAATATGATGGTTTTTATGCAAAATGGATGCATAAATGATAGGCATTAATAATTCGTGTATATGTATATGATGTGTTCAAATTAATGGCTTCAGCAACTAAGAACATAATTGCTGATTTGAACAAAGAAGACAAATTGAACGACGAGAATTGTAAAATATTGAATAAGAAAATTCAATATGTGCTTGAAAAACAAGAAGCACTAAAATCTCTTAACCATATTGTGGAAGAACTTGACGATGCTATGCGCCACCTTGAGCTAGCAAATGGACCGCCTAAAGGCATTTGAGCGGGAAACAGATAGTTGCTATGCTGGTTCTAGCTCATAAAGGGCTTCGAGCTCTAAGCGCAAGCGCATTGATTCGTTCAATGGATGGAAATGCAAGGGATCAAATCATTCTTGCAAGAAACCAAGAATCAACCAACATAAGAGAGGAAAACATCTTCGTGAGAAGCTGACAAGGGTGAAGTGTTACAATTGTGACAAGAATGGTCACTATGCTCGCAATTGTCGCGAGCCAAAAAAGGTACACACCCTCTATACATTTCAGAACTCTGCTTATGTGTCAAGTTCTGTATTCTTAACTGAGTCTAATCCTTTGTGGACTATAGATTCAGGAGCGACAGATCATGTAGCGAAGGATAGAGAATCCTTCGTGAAATTCCGACAAGTACTAACTGGAACTAAGTGGATCTATGTAGGAAACAACTTTAGAGCAAAAGTAAAAGGAATTGGCATATGTCAATTGAACATGCGTGGTGGACGCACTTTATTCCTACATGATGTGTTGTATGCTCCGGAGATTCGTCGGAATTCAGCGTCTGTTTTAGTGTTGGTTAAGCTTAGTTTTAATATGAAGTTCCATAATAGTGGTGTGGATTTGTATTTAGATACAAATTACTATGATTGTAGTTATTTTCTAGATGGTTTCATTGTATTGAATGTTGACTATGGTAATACCAATATTTGTTATTCCCTTTTCACATCTCCTAATTCATATGATAATGATGTGAATGTGTAGCATGCTAGACTTGGTCATATTGGCCAACAACGTATGAATAGGCTAGCCAAAGAGGACTTGTTGGGCAACATTGAAAATGTCAATTTGCCCATGTGAGCATTGTCTAGTAGGGAAAACGACAAGGAAACCATTTGAAAAAGGTAAAAGAGCTGAATTTCCTTTGCATTTAATCCATTCTGACATCTGTGATCCGATGAATGTGAGAAGAAGGCATGAGACTATTTATTTCATCACATTTATATATGATTATACTCGATTTAGATATGTCTATTTAATTTCTCATAAATCTGAAGGATTGAGTTGTTTCAAAAGGTTTATGAACTTAGTAAAAAATCAATTAGACAATAAAATAAAAGTATTGAGATCCAATCGAGGTCGAGAATATTTATCTGATGAGTTCAGAAAATTATGTGATGAAAAAGGAATAGAAAGACAGTTGTTTATTCCATATACTCCTCAACAAAATGGTGTTGCGGAGAGAATGAACAGAACCCTACTGGAAATGGTTAGGTCTATGATGGCGCATGCTTACTTACCTATCACTTTTTGGAGTGATACGTTATTAACTGATGCCTATATATTTAACCGAGTGCCTTCCAAATCAGTTACTTCCACTCCATATGAGTTATGGACAGGTAGAAAACCGAACTTAAGTTTTCTTAAACCATGGGATTGTGCTGCCTATACTCATGAGCCTTCTCACAAGTTTGGGGAATTGGGTCACAGAGGAAAGAAGAGTATTTTCATAAGATACTCTGAACACTCGAAAATGTATGTGTTCATAGGTGAGCAGGAAAGTGGAAGTATAACCGAATTCGAATCACGGCATGTCACATTCTTAAAGAATGAATTTCCTAAGAATTGTGAAATAGGTGAGGATTACTCCATATTTGAAACCTTGGATCTAAATAATGATTTTAGTGGAGTTCGTCCAAGTGAGAGTAACACGAGAAGTGATGAATTTAATTCAACTCACTCTCAATTACAACCACATGATGAAATGATATTATCATTATCTAATCCGAGTGGGAGCATGATGGGAAATGATGTACAAAGTGTACAATCTCCCATATGGCGAACAAGTCACAAAAGTATTTCCCGTCGACGTTTTGACATTGAAGAGGAAACTTTTATGGTTGCTCCACAAAATGAAGATAAGCCAAGAAATGTTAATGAGGCTCTAAATTGCCCTAGTAAGGAAAAATGGATGCATGCAAAGAAAGAAGAGATGGAGTCAATGAAGTCAAACAATGTTTGGGAATTGGTTAATCTTCCAAAAGGACGCAAAGCCATTGGGAACAAGTGAGTTCTCAAAATAAAGCGTAACGCTGATGGCTCGATAGAAAGACATAAAGCTCACCTTGTGGAGAAGGGTTATAATCAATATAAATGAATTGATTATGAAGAAACATTTTCTCTTGTAGTGAGATTTACCTCGATTCGCATTATTTTGGCAATAATAGCTAGTATGGATATTGAGTTACATTAAATGGATGTAAATACTGCTTTCCTCAATGGAGAATTAGAGGAAGAAATATATATGGAACAACCTGCTGGTTTCATTATGAAAGGCCAAGAAAAAAAGGCATGTCGACTTTTGAGATTGATATATGGCTTTAAGTAGTCGTCGAGACAATGGTATATACGTTTTCATAATACCATAATGGTATATGATTTTACAATGATTGATGAGGATCATTGTGTATATATCAAAAGATCTAAAGATCAATTTGTGATCATATCATTATATGTTGATGATATACTAATTGCTGGAAGCAATATGAAGTTTGTTAATACTGTCAAGAGTTGATTATTTTCCAACTTTGAAATGAAAGATATGGGTGAGGCTGCATACATTCTTGCAATTAAGATTTCAAGAGATCGTTCGAAGAGGTCATTATCTCTTTCGCAAGAAACATACATAAATAAGGTTCTTGAACGATTTCGTATGCAAGATTGTAAACCCATAGATACTCCTATTGCAAAAAGTGAAGGATTGAGCCATAGACTGTGTCCAAGGACTCCGCAAGAGAATAAACAAATGCAACATGTTCCTTATGCTAGTGCTATTGGGAGCTTGATGTACGCTATGACGTGTACAAAACCTGACATATGTTTTGCAATTGGAATTGTGAGTAGATACCAATCTAATCCAGGTCAAGCACATTAGAAAGCCGTTAAAAGAATACTGAGGTATCTGAAGGGGACTATTGATTATACGCTGAGTTACCGAGGAAAGGATTTGCGACTTAAAGGCTATTCAGATGCTGATTGGGGAGGAGATTTAAATGAAAGGAAATCTACCTCCGGTTTTGCTTTCTTGCTGAACAATGGCGTCATATCATGGAGCAGTAAGAAACAAACGTATATAGCCTTGTCCACAATGGAAGCTGAGTTCATGGCATTATCAGCAGCAGTACAAGAAGGTGTTTGGCTTAAGAGATTTTTGGATCATTTAAGTATTATTGAATATGCTGCAAATCCATTATTGGTTAATTGTGATAGCCAAGCAGCAATAGCGTATACCAAAGATCCAAAATATCATGGCAAGACCAAACATATAGATACCGAGTATAATTTTGTCAAGGATATGGTTGCACGAAAAGATGTGAACTTGCAGTACATATTTACGCATAGAATGGTAGCATATCCTATGACAAAGCCAATACCTAGAGATGTGTTTTTGTGGTCATGTAAAATCTCTAGAACCGCGTAGAGGCTGATGTACTGAATATTGTAATTTCCCTGAAGTGTTCACATTTAAATGAATTTGTGTTTTTCATCATTAATGCCTATGAATCTTTATTTGGCGTTTATGCATCTTAATGCTCAGTGCATTATATAAAGTTGAAAAAGTATGTTGAACAGATAAAAGATTAGCCCACTCACACAGGTAATCGCATCTATTTAATATGTGATAAATAGAGATAAGATAGTTTTTAAGCTTATTATCTAGGTAATAATCAAGAGCTCAAACTTAAAATATTTATGCCGCCTTAACTAAGTGTTAAGATAAGGACATAATATTTACTATGTCCGAAAATAAAATAACCCACATATTTTACTTTATCTGTATGTGCCAGATGTAAATTCTGATGAATCTTGTGGATGAGTAGATATGTGAACTCAAGTTAAACATTAGGTATATTTGAACTATCATCTGTACGGTATTAATGGTATAGACATACGCTCCATGGGAAAGGAGTTAATACCGTAATATGTATTTCATACTACGTATGCATGAGACGACTAATAAGAATGGCAAAAGTTTGATCTCAACTTTTATGCCATGTGAGACTCTTGAGGAAAAGAGTTCCTCAATTTAGTGCCCTCATGACTCTTACTTATTCTCAAGATTTCTATTCAGTGTTTGCTATCTTAGGATGTTGTTAATGATCATGAATTGATTCGATCTAATGGGACATTTCTAGAAAAGCAAGCTGAACTAAAATTGAGAGTTTGAAAGAAAGAGGAAGATCGAATTTGGAGAATCACATTCTAGTTTTGTATTCACTGGTCGACTAATTATGATTGTTTTATGGGACAATCATAATTGTGAATATAATATATCATTGTTTAAAAAGAGATCAAGAGAGATTTAAATGTGATCGATCGATCTAGGGTACTACATACTAAATCTACTCAGAGTATGATGCCATTATGAGCTGCTATATATTCCTAATAGATGTATGGCAACGAGCTCTCAAAGTATGTTGATCGCACGGATTATGCACCGATATGGATGTTGTAGAGAGGTAAAGAGGATCCTGTTTGGCCCACCATGTGCGGGTAGGAGATGATGGTTTTTATTTATGTGTTGATGGGCCTAAGTGGGCTCGTCCGCCCATGTTGGGCCTAAAAGCTCGGCCCGCAAGATAAGGGCCCATGGAGAAACGGTTGCGATGTGAAAAGTTGCGTTGTTTAGATATGAGGGGTTGTGTCTTTTGGAAGAACGTTTTACATTGAAGAGATGCGTCCTTTGGAGGAGACGCTTCAAGGGAAAGTAAAAAGGAAAAGGAACGTACTTTTTGGCGTACGTACGTGAAAAAAACACTTTTTCCCCCTCCAGACAACATAAGACAACAAAATGCTCTAAGGAAAAAGAACATACGTCTTTTTCAGAGTTTTCTCCCCCTAATAGCAACGGCACACTCCTCGGTAGAACGGGATTAGGATTCTTCCTCGAACTTCAACATTGGTGTTTAAATCTGTGGACAATAAGGTACACTCGATTCCGTGGTGTATCTTTGATCGGTGATACATGTGATTCCTAGGCTTGTCTTCCGCATTCGTTTTAGGGGTTTTTATCAGATTAGTTTTAGTTATTCCCAACATTGGTTCGAGCATTGTTCATATTTCGGATCCTTTTCATGTTTTTAGATTGTTTTTTGATTAAATTTTTCCGATGTTATTCCCACACAAAGTCCTGAAATCAAATCGATAGCATAGGGTCGAAGCTTTGGAAAAGAGTGGCGGGCAGCTCATCGGTTAAGAGGGCAGCTTTTGACGCCATTCCCTTGACCACCGCTTGGGTGGCCCATCTACACGACCACCTCTTCAAGGTCAAGCGCGAGGAAGCGGGTGGGCTTAAGCTCGCTGAGCAAGATCCCTCAAAATATGAAGTCGTAGCAAATCAAGCATTCCCGTCAACTAGTGGCACCCTTAGTCATGTAGTTGAGATGTTTGTCCACTCCCTATACCTTAAATAAATCTCTTTGTAAGGAAGATTTCTTGTTACATTCGAATACCTCAGTGTACAAATCAGTTTGGATTGAGATTCATCTTCTAGAGAGATTACTTATTTGCATTCCAGTGCCCCTTTGTAGCTCCTCAAAGCCAATATTGCACGGAATGTATCATATACATATGGCATGATAGATCTTGATTAGTTTACAAACTGATGGATCAAGGGACGCAATACAAAGTCTTATCATATCGTGCATATATTTTACATACAACTAAAGAATAAGTTCACAAATTCCATCTCAAAATGATTAGATCGATTTATGTTATGAAAATGATATGCGTGATGATTTAATCTCTACAAAAACACTAGAGCTAGCGAAGCCACTTCTACAAAGTTGCTCAACTTCAATATATGGCCAAATTGCCAATGGTCAACATCATGCTATGTTTGCATTAATCCAGCAACTTTGTTTTCAATTCCTCTCTATAATTTTTGGTCTACTTCCACAGGTTTATTAATTTTCAAGACTCCCGCAACGAAAAGCCATAGAAGTTTCTCTCGAAATTTCACATTCCAAATCAACTGCAGCACCGCCACCGTGCCGCAAATTTGTCAAACAAATTATCCTACAAAACATCGGACCGAGCACTCGTACCTTGAGACATGTGAGAAGTAAGGACAACTTGCTCCAAACAGGGGATGTGTTCACAATTTGGGGGATTTTGTAGCTCCTAAGGTTGTACCCTGGTAAGGTGTTGGATTTACAGCTCATGTTCGATCATGGACTATCCGGTTATCCAAAAAGGAGATTATAAAGACACGAAAGTTGCGACGGTCCAGCCATTTTGGAAATAGTGCAACATTCGATATCGTATTTCCGAATTGGTTTCTCTGGGGTAGGTAATGCCTTCCACCGTGTTGTGCTCCGTTGATTAAGATTAGAACAATCGAAGAGCTAGTTTTGGTGTGCCGTGGTTGCTTTATCACGAGAAATGTCCATAGGTGCTAACGTGCTTGGCAGCGGGTTTGTGCGGCAAAGCTTGTTCATGAATTACATCCAAGTATTTTCATTCATTTTTCTCTTTTTTTTTTTTTATGGCCGTGGTTGTTAACATAATCCTTCTTTTAATTTTCTTTTTCCATCTCTAGGTGCAAGAGGAAGCCGTTTTACACGAATGAAAATGGGATAAGAAAGCCCATGGCAAGGCCTGGCCCTCCTAGCCTCCCCCTCTCTCCCCCCTATTTTGTAGCCTGTAGACAGTGACAGGAGGGGAGAGAAGGCCTCCTCTGTAGCGAGCAGCGTCGGGAGAGCAAGCGAGCGAGATGATGATCCTGTCGCATGATCCTGTTGCAGAGCATTGCCAGAGAGGAGCGGAGGACGAACCTGCTGCAGAGCTGCCTCCCTTTCCTTCTATAAAAGGAGGAGAAATGAGAGCGGAGGAGAAATGAGAGCAACTAGAAGCATTATCCTTTTTTTTTCATTTCAGAATGGCAACGAGAGACGATAGAGCTATGGTGAGAATGGAGGTTCTCAATCAGTACATTGCTGAGTATCTCTAGTTTCTGGGCATTGATCCTACTCAATTCTTGGAGAGGGTGGCTTGGGAGCCCATAGACGCCGTCCCTCTTACCACCGCCTGGGTGGCTCTTCTCCACCACCGCCTCTTCGAGGCCAAGCTCAAGGAGGTAAGGCCTCGTCCCTCAGCTTAGGAGCCATGGCGGTTCCGGAGGACTCCAAGCAGAGGACATGAAATGTCCGGGAGTAGTTTTTAAAGAAGCGGCTAGTCGCAGTAGTTTTTTAGGGTTGTCCACTTTTCTCATCCATTTCTGGTTCATCCTCGTTTGCTAAATATGAAGTAGTGAAGTAGTTTTTTAGGGTTGTCTATTTCTGGTTAATCCTCATTTTGTTTGCTGAATATGAAGTGTTTTTTAGGGTTGTCTACTTTTCTGAGCCATGCCATATAAATTTTCACGATGTTCTAAAACTAATGATACCTTTTCTACACATGGAGGATTCCGCAAAAAGATCGAAATATGATATAACTAACAGCAAGCCAACCATCCACGCATGCACTTGCAAAGCAATATGCACGGATTATGAAGTTCATAAAATACAGAGACCATATGGTAAGCAACATTTTGGAAGTAGGACACAAACGCCTTATCTCAAGAGCATTCCCATCAACTAGGTGCAAGAAAGGTTACTTCGGTAAAATAAAATTCTCTATCGGCTTCCCCTACTTGATGTTCTCAATGAGCTGATGATGCCAAGCTAACTCATAAGCCTTATCCCAGATAAGTATACAAGGATAGAAGAAAAACACCTGAAACCCAGTTACAAAAAACTCTCGTGTTTATTATTTCTTCAGCGGGACAGCATTCTGATTTTAACATCACCAACACCCACAACATCGCACTCAGCGTTGTTCCCTAACTAGACTTTACCACTACCCGTGTACTGATAAGTGATAAACCAGTTTTTATTTGGTGTGACATGAAAAGAACAACCAAAATCCATAATCCATCCATCAAACGATGAATAATCAGTGACAGACAAGACATAATCAATATTATCTGCTACAGCTGCAATATTATCTGCAGAATCAACTATAATTTCCTTACCCTTCTCATTCTTCAGCTTAAAGCAATTCCTTCTAAGATGACCCCTCTTGCCATAGCTCCAACAGACAACATCACTAGTCCTAGACTGACTACGCCTGTTCATATTAGTACTACTCTTACCCACACGTGTTATAGATCTTCCTCTATTTTCACCTACTAAAGCAGTAGATATAGGTTCGCCAGATTCTCTTCTACGAATATCCTCGCTCAAAATCAAATCTCAAACCCCATTAAACGTCAAACTTGTTGACCCAGAGGAATTACTAACAGCAGTAACAGTAGTATTCCAACTATTAGGCAATGAGAATAATAGAATCAAAGCACGTACCTCATCTTCAAAGTTAATCTCAACTTAACTCAATTTACTAACAATCACATTGAGTTCATTGATATGATCTACAACTGACGCACATTCACTCATCTTCAAATTAAATAGACGTCGCATCAACTAGACCTTGTTGATCGCAGAGGGCTTCTCATACATATCCGACAGGGCTTGCATCAAATCAGCAGTGGTCTTCTCTTTCAGGATGTTAAATGCGACGTTACGAGCCAACGTCAGCCGAATAACACCTATAGCTCGTCTATCCAGCAAATCCCAATCAGCTTGCTTCATTGTCTCTGGTTTCTCCCCAGATAAGGGCAAGTGTAATTTCATCTGGTAAAGATAATCTTCAATTTGCATCTTCCAGGAACTAAAATCCTTCCCATCAAATTTGTCGATTCTCACTTTTACTTCTTCTGTCGCCATCGATTCGCTTCAACTCAGCCAAGCCTAACTCTGATACCACTTGTTGCAAAAAGGCGAGCAATCGAACAATAATATAAACAGAAGAAGAAAATAAATCGAACACCAGATTTACGTGGTTCAGTCATAAAGACCTACGTCCATAGGGAGAGCAGTAACGAATTTCACTATAGATCAAGCGATACAAGGAGATTACACACTCAAGTCACTCAAACATTCTCTCGGTGTTTCCCAAGCCCCAATTACACCCAATAACGCACGCAGTGTTTAGCCCCGAAATTCTTCAAGAAATAATCTCTCAATCTCATGAAGAAATTACATGCAAATCTTACCACAAGATTTAATCGGCTTGAACACTAAATCTTCTTGGATGTAATTCATGGACAAGAACGATAGAGAAAAATCCCTCCCAAGCATTCGACGATTAGACGGCGCTTCAAGACCAACTCTTCATGATCAACGGCAGAACACCAAGCACTCACGCGGCGCTTCAAGACAATTTGTGATCCACACCTCTACCACCCACGGACACAAGTCTATATATAAGTGAAACCCTTATTCTTTTGCCAACTTCTCATAGGATTCTGTTTCTTATCTAAAATGATTTTATCCAAAACATATCTCTATATATTTTAAACAAAATCCAAATTCAAGTCAAAGTTGAACTTTCCTATTTCAGCGGCCGAATTCTCCAATGTAGATTCAAACTTTGGGAAGTTGATCTTCGGATCTTCTTTACTCAATTTCGAACGTCCGCAACATATCCAATTCGGAATATTCTGAATTTCACATTGGACTCAAACTCGAGACATATTTTAACATCGTGGTTGCTTTATCATGAGAATCGTCCATAGGTGCTGACATGCTTGGCAATGGGTTTGTGCAGCGAAGCTTGTTCATGAATTACATCCAAGTAGTTATAGTGTTGAAGTCGATTAAATGTTATGGTAAGATTTTTGGGCTTAAACACTGCGTTGTTCCGTGAGATTGAGAGATTCTTTTATAAAGAATTGTAGGGCTTAAACATTACGTGCATTATTAGGTATAATTAGGGCTTAAGAGACATTGAGAGTTTTTTAGTGACTCGAGTATATGATCTCCATTATATCGCTTAATCTACAGTGGAATTCGTTGTCGTTGCTCTTCCGTGGACGTAAGTCTCTACGACGGAATTACGTAAATCTAAAGTTCGATTTATTTTCTTATTCTGTCTATTTTTTGTTCAATTGCTCACTTTCCGTAACACCAATAATTAGTGTAGAGATATCAAGTCTTGCCATCGAATGGGGGAAACATTCACACTAAGAGGACTGTCTTGAATATTTTTACCCATTCTAATTTAATTGAGCCTCTCTCGATATCATTTATCTTGTATCCAGCGAACGTACGTATTTCTGATTCTTATCGAAATATTCCGACGACTTGACAAATAAGCGGGCACAGAGATCCAAGAGAGCAGAGCAGATTTATCTTTGAAATACTAGAACAGAAGTACGTGTACTTCTACTGCTTTATCGAGTTATGGTCAGGATCGATGGCGTGTCCAACCGTCGGGTTGATCCGAAAGTTCATGAACGAATCAACAGTAAAGTCCCCTAAGCAATGCATTTGACAATGTGCGGGTTGGGAACTTATCAAGACAGGCTACAAGGAGCACCATAATGAAGGCCGTCACGGAAGGCCTTCCTCCACTCCGTGCCAGTTTGCATCCACGAAAGCCAGATTTTATCTTGAATCCGTGCCTTATGAGAAGAGTACTTTCTCTAGGATAAAGTATGCGGAGATCTCGTAATAAGTGGGTCAACCTCAACTTTTGTGTTGAAGCTTTCCATGCTCTTTAAGAAGCCGAAAAGACTTCCATCTTCTTCACCACATTCGCCATGAACAATCCCAGGGCACAATCAGGCTCGCGACAGGGAACGTATCGATTTTGAAGTGATAAAAAGACATCTAAATAGAACTCCAAACCACAGAAAATCACTTTCGGTTCCGTGTGCAGCAACAACAACACGGTAAACAAGGAAAACAGGTCAAGATGCTGAAGAGCAGGGACTGCAGGGCGCACAACATTATGAGAGAAGGATTCTGTTTTCCCTCGCACGGAATACTCAATGCCCATCAACAATCAATTGCAGATGATCAGATATTGAAAGAAAGCTGAGACGAATGATAGAAAAAGAGGTAGAGCAAAGCATTTTCATGAGCAGACACAGACTCGTCCAATCAATCACCGGTCACCATAAACCCCTTGACGTTCACTTGTAGGAATTTGAATCAGCATTTACAGTTGAAGTATTTCGATTAGACGTCAAATAGCTTCCAGGAGTTGAACACCAGCTTCCTCGGCAAAGGTTTAATAAAAGAAATAAAGAAACGGCAGGTGTCTAAGTCCATTTACAAACCAAACAACCTTTCCTGCACCTGAGATTTCCATGTCGTTCAAGGAAAAACTGCATCAATTCCGACCATCCCGATCTGATATATATACTTGCATCAAGAGAATGCAAAGATTCCGTATGGGAAGGTAAGATGTGATCAGACGTGCCTAATAGCCCCGCTTGATTAAGTCATCACCCACCCTTTCAATAATCACGTTGCACAAATTAGAAGTCACAGGGTTGCCATAGATGCCGATGACCAAGGCCGCGCCTGTCTTCTTGATGGTCACACCTTGAGGCCACTGAAATCAAATAAGAACAACTAGGTGATGGGAGTGAGCTATCGATTACTAGAAGTATGCATCCTATAAGCAACTGCAAAGTGCAGAATTATTTACGCCTCGTGCCGCAAGCTATTAGAGACAAAATAGTTGAGGAAACTAGCTTTTGGAGCAAGCAAAGAAAAGTCAAAGCCGGCACTGATTTTATCATACTTTTAAAAGGTAAAACCTAAAATCACGAGCATAGTCACTTATGTCCGATGCCAATTGCTGCCTAACCTATCAAAAGAATGCGCCCAAAGGAACAACCGCAGTGTCATTTAGACAATTTCCCTTTTCTTTTGCTCGACTAGTCATAGAGCTGTTGCATATTCAAGCTGAAACGATCATCATTAGGATGGTTTAAGAATTTCCTCGCAGAAGTTGGTTATTGAACAAAGAGTGTGTCGAGAATATTGACAAGATTCTCAAGAAGAATTAGGAGATAGGGTGAGGTTATAGGAGTACTGTATGCGGCATTGGTTAGAGCACCGAAAAGGAAACTTAAACGGGATGTGCAGAGGGAGAGGAAGAGCTAGCTTCAGCACAGTGACAAATGCAGCAAAAAGATTACTACTGAGACAGCAATACAGCCAATTAAACAAAAGCCCTTGAGGCTCATCCTCAAAGAATGGGGTATGACTCTGCAGTTCCTGTCTGAGGCAGAGTATCTTATGTTGTCGGAGACTCTGAATGGAGATGACCGTGTGCTGGGGTGGCGTGCTGGAAGCAGCATGTGGAGTTATCCATCATCCTAATGATGCGCTGCCAGGCCATCTTGAATTGACCTCCTGACCATTAATAGGATCTGTAGGTGGTCTTTTGGTATGAGATATCCGTGTTTTTTTCGCATTGTGGACACTAAAAACCAGATCTCATTTGTTCTGTAAATGGGACAATTCTCCTCTCAGAGGCATGTTCAAGTATCGAGCGAGTAGTTGCTGCTATCCGTTTGATGGGTGTGGCAGTGGATACTGCGTTCATCAAATATGACAAAAAGGCGGGAGGGAAAAAGCCGATTCACCTTATGTGCCCGAATAACATCACCGGGTTCGACTCCGATCACCACGAACTTAGTGCCGCCAAGTTTGAGTCCGATGGCAGTGAGCGTCCCAGGTTCATCGAATTCGCGCATGATGGCGATTCTCTCTTCGGTCGTAAGCTGCAGACCAGAGAAATCCGGGGCCATGATTCCGAATACCGTCCAATTTGTATTCACTCCTTATTAATCAAATCGCTTACGTGCACCCAACCAACAACAAAGAAGTTTTATCATATGAAAGAAGAGCAATCGTGATTTCGCGAGTGATCGAATGTTGCATTTCCCCTGTTTGATCAAATGGCTCACAGGAGTGGGCTCTGTAAGTTAGAGCGATGTTCACGATAAAACAAAACCAGAACTGGGAACCGAGATTATCGTGGGGAGTGACTAATTACTCTTCCACAGCAACAAGAGAATTGCATGACTCGATCGCACAGGCGGCACAACAATTGAAATTGAAAAGAGGAAGATGGAAGAAGATGATGATGAGGAGAGGACTGAACCTTGGGGAAATCGGTGGTCTCGGCCCAAACATTGCCGTCTTGGCCGATGATAGCAGCAGCTTGATACGAGGTGGTGGTCCTGGCGGGGTGTTCATCCCTCGTGGCCATCTTCTTGAACATCAAGTAATCTTCATAGTAAGCTTCACACTCCATCTTCTTCTTCTTCTTCTTCTTCTTCTTCTTCTTCTTCTTTTGGATCCTGACAGAGGAGAAAGATGAAGAAGTAGAAGGAGAACGAAGGATAAGGAATGAAAGATGCGTTAATAGTTTTGAATATTATGCTCAGTCTTTATTTTTATGGAAATTCCCACTCGAAATTCTCTCTCCATATCTCTTCGTATTATTCATAATCCACATTTGAACGACCGATAAAATGGAAACAAAAAATTTCCTCCCACCTAAAAAAAGATTTCACAAACATATCAATATCGGCTTAAATTAGACGTTACTCTTCAAATGTATAGCGTGATCCATAATCTCTCGGAATATGCGGAAACGCTCAATTGGTGTTTGGAGTTTCTTGACCCGCATTGAATTCAGTAACCTATACTAAGCACGCATTTAAATTGCATATTCATATGCAAAATTTAATTCGCTACTCGGTATGCCATAAAAAGTCTATCTATTTCTTTCCAGTTATAAAATCGGAAATGCGATTGTTGTGTTGTAACCATTTTTAAGCTTAGGTAATCTATCGAAAAATTATGATATCTAATGAAGCGTTTGTACGAAAATTATCTCATCAAAGTGAGCATCATTTAAATGTGCATTGATATATAGTATTAAGTAGGGAGAAGTGCCAAAAAAGTCCTAAACCTTTTATTTTTATGCCAATTTAGTCCTAAACCTTTTTTTGGTGCCGATTTAGTTCTAAACTTTTTTACGTTGTGTCAATTCAGTCATTTCCGGCCAATTTTGGCCGAATTTTGCTAACTGGACACCGGCCAGTTGATGTGGTCTTATCGGCGTTGACGTGGACAATTTTTTAATAATATTTTATTTTATTTTTTATTTTTTTGTAACTTGTAATTTTTAATTTTTAATTTTTCCGTTTTTCCTTTTTTTCTTTTTTTCTTTTTTTTTTTTCTTCCTCCGGTCGGTCGTCGAGCTCGGCCACCTCACCAATGGCCGCAAGGGTGGCCTCGCGCGGGGCGACGAGGGCGAGGAGGCGGCCGTTGCGGCCGGCGGGCGAGCCTCACCGCCTAGGCCTCGAGGCGGCCTTGCGCCGAGCAGGGGGAGGCGGCCCTCACCGGATCTCGGCGAGGTTGAGCCGGCCGGCGAGGCTCGACCCGCCGCCCCGTGCGAGGCCTCCCTCGCGACCACCGGCAAGGTGGCCGGCGAGGTCGACCTCGACCTCATCGGCCGTCACCTCCGGCCGATCGCCGAGCTCCGGTGACCGGTTGGAGGAAGAAAAAAGAAAAAGAAAAACAGAAAAATAATAAAAAATATATATATATTAAAATATTATTAAAAGTTGTCCATGTCGGCGCCCGATCAGCCACGTCGGCCGGCCGATGTCCGGTCAGAAAATCCGGCCAAAATTGGCCGAAAATGATTGAATTGACACAATGTAAAAAGGTTTAGAACTAAATCAAAAAAATGTTTAAAACTAAATCGGCACAAAGATAAAAGGTTTAGGATTTTTTTGGCATTTCTCCCGTATTAAGTACATTCACACTCAATTGCGAAAGTAATATAATTTTACGACTTTTTTTTTAACCTACTGCTCCACATGAAATTTTAGTTTTTTCAATACGAAGTAAAGTATGAATTAGGATTCGAAATCCCCCCAATTTCATCCATTAGACGATAGTGACCTTGTACGTCGCTGGGCCGGTTGGCAATGATTCACAAGAGAATGTCCTGTAAAAATTTACGGGCCAACTCCTGGACAACGTGCCTGGAGAACTGCGATACAAGGATAATAAAGATTTTTTTTCTTATTTTATATATAAACCTAGCAGCGGCTAAAATAATAGTATGCTAGTGCTGGGACAAAAAGAGAAGGAGGCGACAACGAAGTTAATTGCCATGTACTTGGCGCCTCCAAGAAGCCAGACTCCACTCGCAGCGAGTTTTATTCACAATGATTAATCACGCATGGATTATCGTCCCTTGATTGTACAATTTGTTAAAATGTTTGATCTAGTACCCTAGACAATACGATAATATTTTATATATGACGTTACACATGAATTACCTAAATAAGATATTTAATTCGGATCGGGAATATAACAACTCATGTCGTCAAGCAACATGGATGATAATTTTATTCCCAAAACCGAGCAAATTAAACGATTCAAAAAGGCTATTATATATCTAATTTGAGTTGAATTCAAGGGCCACTATGTGAGTATTAAGGGCCATATGTGTATATATGTATATATCGTTATTAATTTATTGAATTCTGGCCCAAAACTCCTAGATAGAGCAATCATCCTTTTTTTTTTCTTTTTTTGAAATTGCAAAGCAGGTCTAATAAGAAGCAATGACCCCTAAGCTCGATCTCGTGCATGTCATGTACGTAAAATCGGACAAGAAGATCCTTGAACTCCTCAATAAATAAACGAGTTCGATCTAATGCAATCTAATTATATTCTAGGCAAAGTAATTTTGGATTTACGGTTATGTCGATTGCGTTAATTGTGTAAAATAAGTGAATTGACTTCATAAAATCTTAAATTTATTACTTTTGTACATCGTGCTGACCACGACGTAATTAATCTGTTTTCATTTTTTTTTTATATGGGCGTGGTTGCTAACATAACCATTCCCTTAATTTTTTTTTTTTTTTGAATTTGGAGACTGTGCAAGAGGAACCCATGTTTAAGAAATCCTAAATTTTTTTACTTTTACACATCATTCCAACCGCGACATAATTAATGACAATAGATATTTTCATTCATTTTTCTCTTCTTTTTTTTTTTTTTTATGGCCATGGTTGTTATTTGTTAACATAATCCTTCTTTTAATTTTCTTTTTCCATCTCGGGACGGTGCAAGAGGAAGCCTTCATTCTACACGAATGAAAATGGACAACTCAAGTCAAATAAGAAAGCCCATGGCAAGCCCGGCCCTCCTCACCTCCCCCTCTCTCTCCCTATTTCGTAGCCTGTAGACAGCGAGAGGGGAGAAAAGGCCTCCTCTGCAGCGAGCAATGTCGGGAGAGCGAGCGAGCGAGATGATGATCCTGTCGCAGAGCATCGTCGGAGAGGACAGGAGGACGAACCCGCTGCAAAGCTGCCTCCTTTTCCTTCTATAAAAGGAGGAGAAATGAGAGCGGGAGTGAAACTAGTACCAGAAGCATTATCTATTTTTTGCATTCCAAAATGGCGAGAGACGAGAGAGCTGCGGTGAGAATGGAGGTTCTCAATCAGCACATTGCTGAGTATCTCCGGTTTAATCCTGCTCAGTTCTTGGAGAGGGCAGCTCAGGAGCCCTTCAACGTCGTCCCTCTTATCACCGCCTCTTCGAGGCCAGGCTCGAGGAGGTAGCTCAAGTAAGGCGTCATCCATCAGCTTAGAAGCCATGGCGGTTCCAGAGGAGTACAAGGAGAGGACATGGAGTGACCGGGAGTAGCAACTTAGAGCAAGTTTTTGAAGAAGCCGCTAGTCGCAATAGCTAAGTTGGAGTCATTTTTGTACATATCAATGATCGTCTCCTCATTTGCTGAACATGAAGTAGTTTTTGCAAAAACGAGAGAACAAGATGAACCAGAAACTTAGAGTATTAGAAAAATAGTTTTTGGGTTGTCTATTTTTGATCCTCTAAGTTTCTCCAAGATGAACCAAAAACTTAGAGTATTAGAAAAATAGTTTTTGGGTTGTCTATTTTTTTTATCCTCTAAGTTTCTAGTTTATCATGTTCTCTCGTTTCCGCAAAAACTACGTTAAACAAACGAGGAGACAATTGATATGTACAAAAAAACTCCAACTTAGTTATTGTGACTAGCCGCTCCTTCAAAAACTTGCTCTAAGCTGCTACTCTCGGACACTCCATGTCCTCTCCTTGGAGTCCTCCGAAACCGCCATGGCTCCTAAGCTGAGGGACGACCCTTACCTGAGCTACCTCCTCAAGCCTAGCCTCGAATGAGGCGATGGTAAGAGGGACGGTGTCGAAGGGCTCCCGAGCCGCCCTCTCTAAGAACTAAGCAGATCAATGCCTAGAAACGAAGATACTCAACAATGTGCTAATTGAGAACCTCCATTCTCACTGCTGCTCTCTCTCGTCTCTCGCCATATTTTGGAATGCAAAAAACAGATAATGCATATTTTGGAATGCAAAAAACTCTCTCGTCTCTCGCCATTTTCACTCCCGCTCTCATTTCTCCTCCTTTTATAGAAGGAAAAGGAGGCAACTCTGCAGCACGTTCGTCCTCCTGTCTCTCCAGGGATGCTCTGCGACAGGATCATCATCTCGCCGCTCTCCCGACGCTGCTCGCTGCAGAGGAGGCCTTCTCTCCCCTCCCACTGTCTACAAGCTACGAAATAGGGGGAGGAGAGGGGGAGGCGAGGAGGGCCAGGCCTTGCCATGGGCTTTCTTATCTGACTTGAGTTGTCCATTTTCATTCGTGTAGAATGAAGGCTTCCTCTTGCACCGTTCCGAGATAGAAAAAGAAAATTAAAAGAAGGATTATGTTAACAAATAACAACCACGGCCATAAAAAAAAAAGAAGAGAAAAATGAATGAAAATATCGATCGTCATTGAATTATGTCGCGGTTGGTATGATGTCTGCCATTGATTCTATTGTACTTTATGGAGTAAAACCTAAAATCACATGCATAGCCCCTTATGTCTGCCATTGTTGCCTAACCGTTCAAAATAATGCATCAGTGTCATAAAGACAATTTCCCTTATCTTTTGATTGACTAGTCATAGAGCCATTGCATAATCAAGATGAAACGATCATCGCGAGTATGGCTTAAGAATTCCATTGCAAAAGTTTGTTATTCAACAGTGTGTCGAGCATATTGAAAAGATTCTCAAGAAGTAATAGGAAAAAGGGTTGAGGTTATCAGAAAACTGAATACAGCAATGGTTAGAGCACCAAAAAGGAAACGTAAAAGAGATGTGCAGGGAGAGAGTAAGAGCTAGCTTCAGCACAGTGACAAATGCAGCAAAAAGATTACTACTGAGACAGCAATACAGCCAATTAAACAAAAGCCCTTGAGGCTCATCCTCAAAGAATAGTCTATAACTCTGCAGATCCTGTTTAGCCAAAGCATCTTATGTTGTCTAGGACTCTAAATGGAGATAACCAGTTGATAGGGTCACGTGCTACGTCGGAGAAAAGAAACAGCATGTGGAGTTATACATGCTAATGATGCACTGCCGGCCCATCTCGAATTGACCACCGACCATTAATAGAATCGGTAGATGGTCTAATAGGATCGGCTATCCATGTTTGTTTCCCATCATGTACACTAAAACCAGATCTCATAAATGACATTTCTCCTCTCGGGTATGTTCAAGTGGAATGTTCCTTTTGAAGTTGGGTACCGGCTATTGTATCGACAAGTATCTGTTGTTAGCCATTTGATGGATGGGGCAGTGGTATCGTGTCCAGGAATGGATGCATTTGAAATGAGAGGAATAAACCCAGCAGCCAAATAAAGATGGCTGCATATGATATAAAGGCGGGAGGCAACAAGCTGATTCACCTTATGTGCCCGAATAGCATCACCGGGTTCGACTCCGATCACCGCGTACTTGGTGCCACCAATGTAGAGTCCGATGGTAGTGAGCGTACCAAGTTCATCGAATTCATGCATGATGGTGATTCTCTCTTCAGTTGTAAGCTGCAGAACAGGGAAATCCTGGCCTGGAATCATAATTCTGAATACCATCCAATTTGAATTTACCCTATCACGACCTCTTTTTTCTATCCAGGGGAAAAGAAATAAGGTTTAGGGGTATTTGTCAAAGAGGCGGACCAACGGCCTTAAATTAGGCGCGGGCTCTCCCAAGTCCATACCTCGCGTGACATTAAATTTTGAATTTTTATTCTTAACAACCTATATATTTCTAGGAGTCGCCACTAGCCTATTAGGGTCGGCTAGAAACCAATCAAGATGTGGGAATGTTGTCTCGATTCCTACACAACTAGAGATTTCTAGGACAGGGATTTGTTTACGCCAATGTTTCTATTAGCACTATTGCGGTATCATTAACTTGGAAGGTTGTTTATCTAAATAGCCACACAATATTGATTATCAATTATAATTCTTATAAAACCGCTAAGCGTCATACAAATATTTTTGTAGGTTTGTTTTATTTAATGTCTAGACTAATCCTAACATAATTTAGAAGAGAAATTTACATTCAAATTAATGAAAAGCAGTGATTAAGTAAACATCCAAGAAATTGAAATGACTTAAAAATAAATGCAGAAAAGGAAAAAAAAAAAAAAAAACGATACTAATCGGGCAAATAATATTACATAGTCTTGTTATCACGTCCCGAGATAGGACCCCCATGAGCGAAATGAGAATTCAAATATGCATGAATTTACTCTATATGCATGAAATTACTCTAAATGATTTTACTCTACGCAAAATGGATTATTTTTTAAAATCAAAATAGCATTAAATAGGAAAATGACCTTTTAAAATTAGGAAAATTTCATAGATGTCATTTCTATCATAACTTGATACCATTCATCATTTTTATAATTTTTTTTTTTTGAAACTTTCATATTTTTTTCATGTTTTTAATTTTAATTTTTTTTAAAAAAAAAGAAAAAGGTCGAATTTTTAATACTTTCTGAGTTTTTTTTTTTTAATTTTCGGAAATATTTTTAAATTTTTATTATTTTCGAAATTTTTTTTTTGATTTTTGATTTTTTTTTTTTGAAAATTTTTGAATATTTAATATTGAATATTATTATATTCGAGAAAATGGGTTCGGACCGGGTAAACCCAATCCGGTCCGTGGACAACCCAAATCCGGATCCAACACTTTTGGATTTTTTTAAACGTTTTCATTTTTTAAAAATAAAAATTAATTAATTAATTTTTTTGTTTTGTCTTTTCTTACTGCACCCATTTTCCCTGCACCATCTGCTTCTTCTGCGACTCCTCTTTCCCGGAGCCCCTTTTACTTTCTTTTTCCATATTTTGTTTTACTTTTCATTTTTTCTATACTTTTCTTTTTCTTTTGTTTCTTCTTTTATTTTATTTTTCTTTTGGTCTTCTTCTCTACACGTTCTCTTCTTTGGGCGTCGTCTTCTTCCCCGACGCCTTTCTTCTCTGCAACTTCATCTTATTCTTTTTTTCTTCGTTAAAAAAAAAAAAAAACTACATAACCAGACACTAAACCATCCTTTACGGACACCGCACGGCTCCACC
This sequence comes from Eucalyptus marginata, assembly GCA_014182565.1. Taxonomy (NCBI): domain Eukaryota; kingdom Viridiplantae; phylum Streptophyta; class Magnoliopsida; order Myrtales; family Myrtaceae; genus Eucalyptus; species Eucalyptus marginata. Next base: position 30,725,003 of record CM024595.1, on the reverse strand, counting down.
ATCGTTCCGGCCAACAGCACCCAACTCCGGCTAACAACACCCAACCTCGGCGACCACAACAACCAAAGGAAATAACCATGCCGAAACCAACATTTTCGATCCCAGGTTTTCGCCAAACAAATAGGGTACACTAAAATGGGAAGAAGTGCCGTGTAGGACGGCCTTAAATCACAGGACCCGCTGGAGAGGGAAGGTAGTTCCGCTGGAGGTCCTTCCCGCGATAGCTCAAAGAGATGGTGGACATGCCACGGAATCACAATAAAATATACCAAAAAAAGTGACAGCAGACATGGTTCAACAATACAAAGGCAAACAATCATCAAACTGGATTATTGGACATCAAGGACTTCGGCCATTCATTCAGGCATTTTATCGAACACCTAAGACGCACTAACTAGAGAGGTAAGCATAGATTCGATCGGGGCGCGGGTTCAGGCCAAGATCATCACACGATACACAAACACTATTCTAGATTGACTCGGGGACAAGTTTATCAGCATTTATCTTGAGTTTAAACAAAAATGACAAGTCTCGGCCATAACACCAAACACAAACAAATATTTGCATAAAGCACTACAAAAAGCACGCATATGCTGTGTGAGGAATGAACACGAGCACAACAGAATTTCGGGCGGGGACCGAGACTGAAGCTCGTGCGAACTGGTCGACCACGAGCTCCAGTCCGACGCCCCACCAAAAACAGGGCAGACGTACCCGGGAATGACCTACCTGGTTCGAAGGGGAGCGCTGCGGTGGACGACGACTCTCGGGCGGAGAAAAGGCGACGGCGAAGCTGTCCTTCAGTCTCACTCTCTCCCTTTTGCTCGCCCTCTACTCTCTCGAGCTCTCCCCCGGTCTCGAGCTCTCGGTGCTCTCTGTTCTCTCTCGACTCCCTTTTTATGCTCGGCCAACAAGCGCGCATGGCCCCCTGCCACCGCCAGCTGCCTTGCCGGCCTGACTCCGACCCTGGGATCACGCTGCGCGATCTGCTGCTCGCCATCCGTTTCCTCTCTCTGACTTGTACTCCTCTTTTTTGCAGGGCGTGACCGGCGTGAGGAGGAAGAAGACTAGCGTGCGGGCTGGGCTTAGAGAAAAGTAAAAGAAGTTGGGCTTGGCCCAAGCGAAAACACATACAAAGGAGTGGAGAAGAGAGAAGGACCAGACCAAGCCCGGTCAGCCCCTTTTTTTTTTTTAATATTTTTAGATTCAATAATTAGTGACAGTTATGTAAATGCTCCTAATATATACGCGTAATAGATTTTAAAGAAAACATACACGATGCATTTTAATGAAAGTTATTTATTTTACCCTTTGCTTCCTTTTTCTTTTTTTTAGCGACTAATTCATAATATTGTATGCGATTAAGTCCTAAATAAAATGGTAAAATTTGGATGTCAATATACCCCTTATTATCAAATCGCTTACATGCATCCAACAAATAACAAAGAGGTTCTATCAAGCGAAAGAAGAGCAATCATGGTTTCACAAGTGATCAAATGTTGCATTTCCCCTGTTTGATCAAATCATTTCGAGTGAAGAACGAGCAATTTGTAAGTGTGTGTGTTCATGATAAAACAAAACCAGAACTGGGAACCGAGATTAACGTGGGGAGTGACTAATTACTTGTCCACCGCAATAAGAGAATTCACGACTGGATACCACAGGCAGCAAGAATCGAAATTGAAGAAGATGGAAGATGATGATGAGCAGAGGACGAGCCTGGGGGAAATTGGAGGTCTGGGTCCAAACTTTCCCGCCGTGGTCGATGATGGCAGCGGCTTGATACGTGCCGTCTTCATTCATGCTCTTCGTCTTGAACATCAAGTAATCTTCATAGTAAACTTCCCACTCCATCTTCTTCTTGGATCCTGGCAGAGGAGGAAGATGAAGATGAAGAAGGAGAAATAAGGAGAAGGAATGAAAGAATGGAGGGAGAAACAGGGCACGAGCTTGCGTTAATGGTTTGAAATTTCGAAGGTTTCTTCATTGTGGAACTTTCATTCGGATTTATCTCTCCATATCTCTTTGTATTATTTATAATCCACATTCTAGAAAAGAAAAACCTTCGACCTAAAAAAAAAAAAATTCACAAACACATCAATGTTGGTTAAAAAGTGACTGAGGCTTCTTCATCATTAAATAATGGACAAAATGATAATTTAAGATATGAATAAAAGTTTTATGTTGGCGTAAGTAGATCAATTTGTATTTTCTGAAATAAATTATATCGCATTTTCACTTCTGATAACATATTCTCTTTTTATATTTTGTACGCACATAATTATGTGGCGAAATGTGTTATATGTCACTCTTCGAACATGTCACGTGATTGATAATATTTCATAACATGCAATAATGCTTAATTAGCGCTTACAGTTTCTTGACCCATTGAACTTGGTAATCGACCGATTGTGGATCAATGAGTAATTGTGGTATCACGTATGTATTTAATTTTCATATACATATGCGTTTAACACAAAATTTAATTCATTGGTCATGATTTGATGCACAATGAAAAATCTACTTATTTCCTTTCACTTTTGATTAGATCAATATCTCATTCTAAAACTGAAGATGTAATTGTTATAGTGTAATAATTTTCACACTAAAAATGCCATAACACTCCCTTGGATGCCATGGCTATTCATCAACTCACTTGAATGCCTTAAAAAAACGATCATTTAAATGTCAATTCCAATTTCAAATATCGAATTTTGATGTGGCAACATTTTATTAATTTCCCCGATCGACATGAATAGCTAGCGTATCCAACCATCATCAATAGCCCTAAACTATGTTGTCTACGTGTTTTGCCCAATATATAAATCCTAATTTGAACAAATCAAACTATTTCTCCAAATTCTTCAAATTCTAATTCGGAAACCCCAAAATTAAGAGCTGAATAGTGAGAGCGAGAGGTGGACAAAGGCTCGAATTTGTTTTAACAAGCAATGAGATTCGTTTCAATGTGGACAAATTACTTGCCTTTTCCCTGTTGCAAGATTCCTCCATCCAACACCGAGCCCCAATTTCTTTTCTCCAACCATCAAATCCTAATATTTTTTTCCCTCCAAAGTACCGAGCTCTAATTATTTTCAGCGCCGATTGAGCAAGTGAGCGAGAGAGGATGACGTTGGTCGAGTGAGTGACTAGTGAGAGGGGCGTCGCTCGGATGCCTTTGAACAATGGACAAGATTGACTCGAAAATCAAGTGAAAGACGAAGATAGATTTTAAGAGAAGGATTCAATGTGGCGTCCATTCAAGGTCCACGTTGGACTTTTTTTTTTTAAAGCAAAAAACACGTATAAATCAACTTTTTTTCTATTAAAAAAGCCATGTAAGACTTTTGGTCAAAATTTATCACCGAAGACATTTAAGTGATTATTTTTTTTTAATTTTGCATTTAATAATTCGGTGAAATGTTTTGACTCCAAAGTGAATATCATATAAAAGTTATAGTATTTTTAATGTTCTTTTTCTCCAATTGAAAATTTTCAAGATACACCGATACATAGCATCACTATCTTTTTAACAGTTCATTTACACTTGGTTGCGGCGATAATGTAATTTTACGATAATTTTGTCCTTAATTACGAAATGTAACGCACCACTCATTCTTCATCATTGGGCCGTTCGTAATGCTGAAATGACTCACATGTCCTGGACATCATGTCCTGGATAACTGTGATTATAGATGCACTTTAAATAAGAAAAAGACATAAATTACCCATCCAAAGACCCAAAAAAAGAAAAGAACAACAATTTCTACATAAAAAAAAAAAAAAAAAAGAACAATTTCTACATAAACCTGGCAGCTAAAATAATACTGCGATGAATAAAAGGAGGGAGGCAACGAAGTTATTACCTTCTTTGCCCGAGTAACCCCGGTTCACCCGAATAACAGCACCTGGTTCACCTCCAATCACCGCGTGCTTGGTGCCACCGAGGTAGACCCCGATCGCAGCGAGCGTCCCGGGTTCATTAAATTCGCACATGGTCACGTCTCTCTCGTCCGTGTCGCAAGCTGCAGAACAGTAGATCCGTGCCTCCAAATAAGATCAAGAAGTAAAGAGTAATCGTGATTCACGGAGATGAGTGCCGCCCAATTCGATCATTTCGCTTGCCTTGAGTTAGGATTTTCATGATATGAAACTTGATTTCGAGAAAGAGCGCCGTACGCGATCTTTTTATCGCGTCATAAATGTGTGCTGCAATATAAACCCAAATCCATGGTAAAACCAATGGCTCCAAGCTGGTTCGAGTGGTAAAAGCCCATGGGCCAATGCACGATCTCCATCTGCGATGCGGCAAAGCAGCTAACACTTTCAGAATTCCTTCAAGAAAGATGGTAGAGGAGAAAGAGATAAACGACATTTTGCCCAGTACTCAAAGTAGGAACAAGCTTGCTTGGACTAATTCTTTAGTTGCAAGAGGACTGTATATGCACCCACGGTCTCGCGACACGTCCGAATAAAAAAAGGATGTACGCTGAAGGAAAATTTGTCGATACTTCACGTGCAAATTTAACCTATTGAATTTTGTGTACATCTCGATGTTGTCTTTCTTCCGAAATTGATTGTTATGATTTGTTCGTGGAGAACTAAAAGGTTCACGCCACAGGAGTACCCAATGTTCGCTCCATCGTAAGTCGAATAATGTTAAGCGGTCACCTAATAATTTTACCCTTTTACTATCTGATGAAAATTCGAAGCGTGAGGTATGGATAAGATGTAGAAAATAGTGATTTTACTTTATACTTTTCTAGAGTCAAGAAGACGACAAAAAGCATGATTTGGGTTGCAATTGAGAAATCCTAGTAAATGCCCCAAACGTGAGCACTGCACAATTTGTTTTTTAATCACATTTCACGTTATCAATTGTTGTTCTCTCCTAATTTTGAATTCTTCCTTTTCCAATCTCAATGAAGCTGGTTGGTATAATGAGTATCTCTAAGTATTTGTTAACTATATTTAATGAAGAATAGTTTTGCATGAAATGAAAAAGGCAGTACATTGAATGAAGAAAAAATTCCAAATAAGTTTGAAGTATCCTCATTTTCTCAAATAAATTTGTGAAGTGACCATATCAATTTCAAAGATGGGGTTTGAAGTGGTTATGGCTATTTTAAAAAGAGTCTAACTTTGTTGGTTGAGCGGGGATATTTTCATCAAAACACAATTTAAATTTAAATTTAAATTATATTAGATTACAAATTTAAAAATAAATTTAAAAATATAAAGCAAAAAGCAAAAATGCAATGGCCCCATTGCCGATGGGGCGGCGACGATGGCTGGTGGTGTCGCGGCACTTGGGCGGCCGACAAGCCTCGTCGACCAGAGGTAGCCCTCACCAAAAAATGAGAGAGGGTCATCGTCCTCTCCTAGATCTAGGCGAGAGTCGGACCTCACATAGACCTAACGGCCCTCATCCAACGCAACTAGGCCTATGCGACAAGGTCCACAAAGCCAGGTTTTTATTTGAAATAGTCATAATTAGTTCAAACCTTTATTTGAGATTAATATGGTCACTTCACATCCTTATTTGAAATAATATCTACTTTAAGCCTTTATTAAAAAAATGATGACATTTCAAGTTTTTATTTAAATAATATTCACTTTAAGTTATTATTTGAGAAATAAAAATATTTTGAGTCTTTATTTGAAATTTTCTCTTAAATAAATGATCAACTTAATTTTCTCTTTTCTCGGATACTTGATCGGTAATATTTAAAGAATAAAAAACCCCATAAACAACGAGGAGCGATGATTTTCCATGCATGTGTTTGTCGTACTTTAAGAAAGATCAGGCGTGGCAGCCCATGATTATTCCCACTGCAGGGTTCAAAAAAGGGAGAGAACGCATTGGAAAGAGCGACATCGTGGCAGTCCCCATATGAACCGTAGCGACAAGTAGTGGGTATGCAAAGATATACTCTGGTACTCCTCGCCTGCAAATGACAGACGGAGGAGGTCCAAGCACAACCTTGCCGACAGCAACTCCTGTAGTTATTAGTTATTACATTGGCCTCTTTGGTAGGTGGAGGTGACTGCTTGAGCCGATGGCACAACCCATTTTTGCAGGATTGTCCTCTTGGCTCATTTATAAATTTGTGTTCTCTCCTTTTGTCTTTATTTATCTTCACACACACACACACACCTTCTCTTTCTTCCATGGATAAAAATAATCCTCCAACTTTTTACTCTATGTTATCCTTGAATTATTAATTTTTTAATATGATCCATGAATTTTGACCATATATATCATGTAGTCCCTAAATTTTTTATATATATTGAAGTTAATCGTTGGAGTATAAGAAGATGCTCGATATTGTTCGTTTATTAATTCTAATTTAAGGACAACATTTTACATTTGAATATGTATTAAAATTTATGAACTATATTATATAAATTGAAAGATGAGGAACGGCATTGCATATTAAGTTAGAATCTAAAGATCACATTAAATAAATTAAAAGTTTATGAATCATGTTGTACATTTGACCAATGTTTATGAACCATTTGTATCATTTTCTTCTCTTTTAATATTTGGAAAATGCTCAAGAAGAGAGACGTTCCGACTTTCACTTGCACTAATTAATCTCCATAGATGTATGGAAAAACTCAGTCCATGTGTATTGAGTTAGTCTCCATCACATCACATGATGATGAGCGTGGCCTTACAAATTAGTCTTAGGGGAGGATAGAGTGAATTTCACACGTGCTTTGCCATACCGAAGCTAACATACAAATTGGACGATCAATCACTTAGCTAATCATTACTTGATTTTAAATGTGTGTTTATGCCCGTTTTACACATTTGTTAAAAAAAAAAATCTTTGAGACCACATTGCTGGTTGGACTTGGATCTAAAAATAAATAATTCTGGGCAACAAAATTATTTATAATCTTCTTTTTCCTTTTTTTTTTTTTTTCTTTTTTTGGTTTTATATCGTCTTGTGAATAAGTTTTGTAATTTAATGCTAAATGTGAACTTAAGTAAATAAACTGAAAAGAGCTAAAAAGCACCATTCCAATTTAAACATTGCTTCATGCTGCGCCATCTGAACTTGTAAAAGCTGAAGAGAAATTGCTTCAGTAAGACTCTTTATTTTCCAATTTTGTTTTCCTTTTTACCAACAAAGCAAACACAAGTGAAACGGGAAGATTATGACCGCCAAAAGAAAATATTATTATTAGAGATATATGTTTATGGCATTCTCCGCATTTCCCTTCATTCTTCATATCTCCTTTGATTGTGCGTATCCCTAATTAATTATATTTGCTATTATAATATCATATAATCTTATATAGTCATATTGAAAAGCTATAAATATTTTATGTGCCCTCCATCGTGTAAAGCACATATAAATCATGCAATTCTATCTTCCTCGTATTCTTTAGCGTTAGTACTTCAAATTAATTTTTTGAGCATAAAAAACTCGAATCAATACACCTATGATAAATTTACTCAAAATTAATTTTTTGACCATAAAAAACCTTAAGCTAACCGTGGAAAATTTAATTTTTGTTAATTTCCGTTAGATTTTACTGTCAAATTACTTAGTTGGATAAAACGTAACAGTTGACAAGTCTACAAATTTAGAGATTTATACTCCGTTTATCATAAATGTATTAGTTTATGATTTTTTGTGGTATTAATCCAATTTAATGAAACTAACAGATAACAAATATATCATAAATGTATCGGTCTGATATTTTAGTGGTTAATAAATTAGTTTGAGATAAATTTATTACAAATATACTAATTTGAGATTTTTTCATGATAAAAAAATTAAATTCAAATAAATTTATTACAAATACATTAATTTAAAATTGTTCATTATATTAATCTTATTCTTCATATATTATGACCTCACAATTCGAATTTTCCCCAATACCTGGCATCGGAAGTTGGGCGAGCATCGAAAACGATGGAACTGAATATATCTCGAGAAGTTCGATTGAAAAAAAGTATAAAAAAAAAAAGAGAAAAGAATATATCTTGAGAAGATAAGAAGAAGAAGAAAATGGAAATTGGGAAAATATTCGTATTCTAGGGTGAGTGGGGAGGGAATATAATCAATTCCTACTTTATAAAAGGTAGTGGGGGTGCGGTCGGTTCCACCGGGGGAGATCATCATCATGTAATCTAGCGGCATCATGACGGCCTGTAGCTGTTCCTATGCGTGCCCCCGAAGTGGGGCCCGTATCTCATCATCTCCATTATTCCACCAAGACATCGTATGTCCTTTCACTTACATGTCCAGCAGGACCAGCATGAACGAATGACGGTGCACGCGGTAACCGGTTTTTTTCTCAAAATGTATAAGCCGAAATAATAATAAAAAAGAAAAACATGGCGACTCAAATACTTGATTTTTCCTTTCCAATTCCTGAATTTTCATTGCCATTTATATTAAGTTTATTCGCTTCGATTCGGTCAAAAGTCATTATCAACGATAATTTCTATGTTAAAATATTCAATTTTTTAACGCATCATTTTTTTTTTCATTGCAAACATGTAAATCGATATCTTTGGTAAATAGAATTGGCCTGAAGTGGACATTTTTTTTTTAGAAAAAAAAATTAATTGAAACAAACCTCACTTCAAGTAATGATCCGAGGTAGTCAACTTATTTTAACAATTTTTCAACTAGTTAGCAGGATTGTTAACTTCAATTTAGGTAAAATCAAAAGAATTTAGACAAAATTACCTTTGTTCTAGCTGTCGGAACAAGCTAGCCAATGAGTTCGAGCCCTTATTCGATACTAATTTAGCTATTTCTGTGACCCTTATTTGGAATAAAATCGATTTTTAATCTTTTAAAAAATAGTTCCTCTCTAGATCTTTATATTGAAATTTTCCCTTATAGTCTTGATACCAGTAGTTAATTAAAGAGTATTAATTTTCTTTGAATAATGTATTTTCTTGCAATGGAGAAATTGGGAATTAAAAGATGACAAGTCTTTGGGAAGTGGCAAGCATCATCACTCAGGACCTGAGAAGGAAAGGTAAGTCAGCATTCAGGCAAGGGGCCTCTCCTTTCCCACCATAGGCATGCGCATTTTTCTTTATAGTGATTTTGTCTATTTATTTATTTATTTATGTTATTTGTTGAGCTTTTCGCACCGATTGGTCTAAAAACCAATCGGGTCCTCGTTCCACCGAAAAAATTATGAGTTTGTCAAACTCATAATTTCAAATTACTGATCCTAACCTTACAAAGTGGGACATAGAAGTGAAATTCGACACTAACATAGACTGTAATGTCCTTGAATGAGCGGTAATTGCAGCTAATTTAGATTAAAAAATATAAAAAAAAAACTAATTTAGAATCTGTTGATGGGTTAATTCAAGTCTCATGTTAGAGAACCCATGTGGGAGGGACCGGCTTCTAGCTTTTAGAATTGGGCACAAATCGAATTGACTGGATCTATTCATCAGTTTATTATTCTACAAGAGACCATCGGCTTAGCTTTTTCAATTTCTAATTTCGAGCTATCCGAAGAATTCTAACTTGAAAAGAGTTTAAAATTTTAGGGGGAATTTAAGAAATTCCATAAACTAGCACTCCCTATGCATGAGGTCCATTTATTTAATTTTTTATGCAATTTTCCATGAAAGATCTCCAAGATGCCCAGAAAGTCATGAGGAAAATATTAATAGGCTAGACTGCTAACATGAGAAATCAGGGAACCCACCATATTCTTGCAGCTCCAGCTAATCCCATTAATTAGGCAGGCTTGCTATCTGCAGAGAGTTTTTATGAAGTAATAAATGGCCCCTGCACGGGCCCCACATTGCTTAGGTGGACCATGACATCAGAGTGTTGTCAGGTTGGGGCGTTGGGGACCGGGGGCTGTTCAATTAGGGAGGGGCCCCGCCGGGCCCACCTCGTCATTCCCGCCAGTAAAACTTCACAGAACTTTGACTTTGAATTTCCAAGGTTACGACCAGAAACTTTTGGACTATAACACGGTTTATGAACCGGACGAGAAGGAGAAATTGTGTCCCAGAACAGGAGCACAGCTCGAGTTTTATTGACCGCAGAACGGCGATACGAGAGGCAAATGAAGGTGATTATGGGACAAAAAAGTCCTGTTGTTCCGTGACCATACAATCAATGCACGAAAACATCGGCTAGTCTCCATGAGAATTTGCTAATTGTCAAGATAGTTGGCCGAAACGCCTCTAAAAGCTGTAATATTCTGCTGAAGAAGGCATACCAAATGACCTCTTAGGCGACGAGAACCGATGGTTATGATTTGATTCATGATGGATGCAATCGGCGTACTTTTAGAGTCGAAGGAACGTAATTCCGAGTCAGAACTCACATTTTTATCTCGACAGTTTTTAACTGTGCCGGGATTATTGGTGCGTGTCGATGCGAGATGGAGTTGTCGGTTCTCCTAGTCCTTTCCAAATCTTTCCCTTTCGCGAAATGTACCAGAACGACAGCGTGCTCCTCGGTTTCTGCCATCCTGTAATTTTCCTCAACTTTGTGGTCACATAACAGAACAGGGATGGGTCTGCCTTTAAGTCGCCAGTTCTGGGTGAAACTACGATGAAAGTTCAGCTCCCCCCATTCTTCCATTTTTAATACGGCTCGTGCCTCAAGTTCCTCCGGTGTCAGGAGCATAAAACCAAAACACCAGATTCTCCACAGAGAGAGAGAGAGGGAGAGAGGGAGGGAGGGAGGAGAGAGAAGGAGAGGGGTTTTAATATTGTGAAAACGATGAGGCAGACGATTATTCTTCTCTGCACTCTTCCAATGTTCCTCTGTTTCGCATGGACATGAACGCTAATCATTCTCTCTGTTTTGAATTCTTCCTGTCTCGTGCTTACTATCGCACAAGAGGACAACACCCCGAAGTCATGCGAACCCAACAGCACTCCTTTTCTCAGTCAAAACATTCCTCAAAATTGGCACTTTCTCCTCCTCCTCCTCCTCCTCGGATCATGCCCATGTTGGTTTCTTCCCTCTTTGCTCTTTGTTTACTAAGCCCTGTTCTTTCGCTGCCTGCAACAGCAGCAGAATCCATTAACAAACCACCAGTCAACCAAACTTTCCATCCATATAACGAGCTGCACAAGCTGAAGAAAGTCCAGGCTTATCTCAAGAAAATCAATAAACCTGCAGTGAAGACCATTCAGGTATATTTTTTTTTCTTTTTTGTTTTGTTTTGTTTTTTTTTTTTTTTGTTTCTACTAATTCTCTGGTCTTTCTTGATAGAGCATTTGGCTCAGCAATGCCGCTTCAGTTCTTCTGTTTTCTTTTAAGGAAGATGAATGATCCTTTTGCTTTTCTTTTTGGCAGAGCCCAGATGGCGATTTGATAGACTGTGTGCTTACTTATCTTCAACCTGCTTTTGACCACCCTCAGCTCAAAGGGCAGAAAGCACTGGTACTACTTCAACTTTTATCAAATCACCAAATAAATTAAAGGTGGACGATTTGAGTCTGAATAATTGGGATTCTACAGGATCCACCAGAGAGGCCAAAGGGCAATGAATCAACGACAGATGAAGTCACAGATGCTTTTCAGCTGTGGGCCGAGGCAGGTGAGTCATGCCCAGAAGGAACAGTCCCAATCAGAAGAACCACAGAGAGAGACGTGCTCAGGGCAAGTTCCATTGGAAGGTTTGGAAGGAAGTTGAGGAGGTATGTTAGAAGGGACTCGACGGGCAGTGGTCATGAGGTGAGCGAGTCTCTGCTTACGCAGCGTTTTGTTGTCTGTGTCAAACTGTCAATGATGAACTCAGCTCTGATAAACAAGAAAGATTGCAAAATTCTCTGTTTTTCCTACTGTCAGAAACATTGCTTAACAAAAAGAAGTTTCTGGCATTGCTATTGTTGGAAACATTTCTTCAAAATCAGCAAAGGAGAAAACACAGTGTTTGCCTTCTTTTTTGACTTTTTATCCTTCATACAGCTGAATATACCTATTTAGGCGTTTGTTGCTCACTACTAATCCTAGTTTGACATGAATGGAAGCTGTTGTTTGGCACCAATCGTCAAATTATTGAACTGTCTATATTGAGCCGTTTGGAAAATTAAAATCCCATAATTGAAAAGAGGACCATGCATTAATTGATGTGAGTTACGGCCTAACAACCTCTGATCCAAAACAATCAATAACTTCAATAGTCGTTCTTTGGATAAGTAGCATTTTATAAAGCAGGAATCTGAAAAAACATCGCTTTCCTTATTTCTACAGCATGCAGTTGTGTACGTGAATGGGGACCAATTCTACGGAGCTAAAGCGAGCATTAACGTGTGGGCGCCCCGGGTCACCGACGAGTACGAGTTTAGCTTATCACAAATATGGGTTATTTCAGGTTCCTTTGGCAATGACCTTAACACAATCGAAGCTGGATGGCAGGCAAGTGTTTTTGATCATTCGCTGCTATTTTTCTCTGCATTCTGTAAACCAGAGCACAGACACTAGAGAAAAACTCTAATTTTATATGAGGGCCTAGAAAAATGAAAATGTTAATGTTTGACACAGATTTAAAAGAACAGGTTAGCCCAGAATTATTGTTTGTTACTGATGAATGATCTTAACATTCTCTATAATCAGGTTAGCCCGGAATTATATGGAGATACCTACCCAAGGTTCTTCACTTACTGGACTGTAAGTATCATCTGGCTGGGTCGATCTGACATGAGAAATCGGTCGAACTATATCTTTCCGTAAATTATGTATATAAGAAATTTGAAAAGGAACTGAGAGGCAAACAATTTGCAGACGGATGCATACCAAGCAACTGGCTGCTACAACCTACTGTGCTCAGGCTTTGTTCAGACAAACAGAAGGATCGCTATTGGAGCTGCTATCTCACCGAGGTCTTCTTACAATGGCAGACAATTCGACATTAGTGTAATGGTTTGGAAGGTAAACTGAATGCCATTATTTTGATGTATACATGGAGCTTTTTTGCTTTTTAACTTGAGATTCTCTGTAATCTTGAAATGACCTGTGAAGTAGATAGTCTGCTTACCTACACTTAAAAATTAGAGACTTGATCAATATGGCCAATCTCTGTGCAGTCAGTAGCAATCATCTAACAAGAGTTGCACTGTTGCCAAGTGTGCTGATGAGATCCATAATGAGTCCCACTTTTAAATAAATGAAGTTGACCACACTAGTCAATCAGCTTTCTGGCACAGCTATTCCACCTTTCATTAGCATATTAATCATTTGTAAGATTCTGTTTGTTTTTTCCAGTCACCACTGCAGAACACTTCATGTGGCCTCTTGATTCTTTCCCCCTCTGCATATGAGCAAAGATACTGAATGAGATCCATCAAGAAGAGATAAATTATGCTGTTACAATAAAGTAGCAAATCATATGATTAGACTCCACTAATGTCAATTAACTATTGATCATCCAAACGAGTCACTCTCAAGACCAATGATGCCAATGCACTATTTGCAGGATCCGAAGCACGGACACTGGTGGCTCCAATTTGGTTCAGGCCTACTTGTAGGATACTGGCCAGCATACTTGTTCAGTCACTTGAGAAGCCATGCGAACATGGTGCAATTTGGAGGCGAAATCGTCAACACCAGATCGAGAGGCTACCACACCGCCACGCAGATGGGCAGCGGCCATTTCGCCGGCGAAGGGTTCAAGAGGTCATCGTATTTTCGGAACTTACAAGTTGTGGATTGGGACAACAGCCTGGTCCCTCCGTCAAACCTACGCGTTTTGGCCGATCACCCGAACTGCTACGATGTGAGGCAAGGGAGGAACAGAGTCTGGGGCATCTACTTTTACTATGGAGGTCCTGGAAGAAATGTGAGATGTCCATGATCAGATCATAATGACTCAGATTGTAGAGAGTTTTTCTTTTTTTCCCTTTTCTTTCTTGCTTAAGCTGTTAGCCATTTCGTTTTGAGATCAATTTATATATTTTTTCTTCGCTAGGCATTACATGGTTTGAGTTGGTATTGCTACAAAATTCAAATGTTTCTTTTGCTTTCCCTGACAGCTTGCTGATTGTATCATCCTAGTTTTGGCAAAATTATGTATATCTTGGAGCTATTGAGTGATAATAATACTAGCTGATTTATCTTGGAGCTTTCTGAAATCTCTCTCTCTCTCTCTCTCTCTCACCAGACATGGTCAGGGGACCTTCTCTGCAAAATTCAAATTCATCCCACTTGCAGAACAGGTCTCAGTAGACATGACAGAAATGCATCTGAGCGGACATATCTCCGTGGACATACTTGCAACACAAGAATAAATTAGAGTTTGACCCCAGAACAAAAGGCAATAAGCAAAAGCAAGGAGGGTCCTTGCCGACCCAGCTTTTGTCTTGCCAAAACAAAGTCCTGTCCTTATCCTTCGCTTGGGAAGAGAGAAGGATCTCAAAACGAAGCGTACATGAAGGGAAGCCCTTGCCCATTCTTCTTGGCCAAGGGAAAAGCAGGCTCGCATTCTCTCAATTGACCGGAAAAAGTAAAGTTGGTGCTCCTCTTTCCTTCCATTTGAAGTGCAGTAACTTGCGTTCTGTTATGTGGTGGGGCTTCTGTGGATGTTATTGGGGACCGCCGGTGAAAAAGATGGGAGGGGAGGATGATGCTCTTTTTTGACATGGAAAAAGCAAAGACAGAAGGCCCCCTTTTATCTTTCTCGATCGTTCTTGTTGTCTTGCTAATTAATTAATTACGGTGGGGTGGTGCGAATTGCTTTTGGAAACTGTTTAGGGTTGGTTGCTTTGCTTGTCATGCCTTATGAAGCATCGACACTCTTCAGAAATTTTCGTGTCGTGTTGAATATTCGATCTGATACTTGTATATTCTCAATGGTGTTAGAAAATGGTTTCTTGTGTATTCTCTCGACACTCTCGACACTCATTAACAGGTGTCGGAAAATGGTTAACTCTTCCGACACTTTACTACACATGAGTCCGCAATTTTGACATTCGAGTTTGGAATTTTGATATGTGATTTCGACACGCGGTCAATTTTAAAAATTTTCAATAAATGATGTGTTAAAATATAAATAAATATTAAAAAAAAATTAGTGCTATCTTTTTTTCTAACTCTCACTTTTCGTGACCTACACTTTATACCAAGTTTGTTTTTCTCTTTTCTTCCAACATGCTTTGACCCACGACTTCAGAATATGAATTACTTGTTTTTTTCTTGGATTATTAGAATTGAGTTGAATTTTTCAAATTGAAATAATGAATGATATTAACAAATGGTGGATTAATTTTTTTAGCGTTAATTCATTATAGGCTCCTTTTTTATTATTTATTTATTTGTGAATTTGAATTAAATTAATTTGATTAAAATAATCATAAAAAAACATAAAAAATACACATTTAATGTACAGCGTGTCGGAATTCTCTATTTTTCAAAGAACGACGTATCAACATGACGTATTGTGTGTGGGTATTGATGTTACTTTGGTTGTGCCTAATAAAGCCAATCTAGCAAACGTGAAAAGGCCAGAGTAGGCCCAAAAATCCCAAAATCTCGTGGCCAGGCCCAAATCAACGTTTCTCATTAGACCCACTTCCTATCGGCCCATCTAGTACCACTCAAAAGGTGTGAATTTCACTATGCACTTTGAACAAAAATTTACGTTTGTTTGCATCGGATGCATTATGAGTCTATGACCGGAATCCGCCTTATCATCCAGTGGACTTGATCAATGGAGAAGCCTGAGAATCCCGTGCATAGCATTGGGCCCAATTTTTTTTGTAGCCCAAATTTTGTTCGACTGAAATTAAATACTTAAAGTCTTCTATATAAAGTAGATCGAATATAAATATACAAGAGCAAATCCAAAAAGAAGTCATTTACTTATATCCGACCATTTCGTCATTCCGATCCGGCATGGCCGAGCTTGGGCGGGGCTAGGGCCTAGCAAGAACCCGGCCCTACAACAATCTCAATTGGTTTTCTGGACATCCCATCTTTCCTCCCATGCCCATCTTGACAACATTCCATCCAAAATTGGAACCAAAAAAGAGAGAATTAATTGCAGATTTTCAATCGAGCTGAGCGACTGCTGCCGAAGTTTTAACCGAACTCGGGCACTCACTGAGTCACACGCTCGCGAGTCACTGTTTCTCCCGTCGACCGTCGCCTTTTGTGCCTTTTTTCCCGTTGCCTCTTTTAATCATTTCTCAGGCATTTGGCTTCTCGCGTTTGAACTCGAAAGCAGAAATGGCGGGCTGAAGAGTCGTTAGCGCATTCAAATTTTTTCATCTCTCTCTCTCTCTCTCTCTCTAGCGCGCTCTGTGGGGACGACGATGCAGGGGGAGTCGGTGCGGGCGAAGATGGAGTCCCTGCGGCTGGCGTGCGCGGCGGAGATCGCCGGCGAGCAGCGCGAGATCGACGCGCTCGCGTCGTCGTTCCTGGAGTCGCTGCAGTCCGCGAAGGCCAAGGCGCAGGAGACCGTCCAAAATCAAGGTCTGTACTGCGTCCTTGGTTCCTCAGGACAGCGCCCGCGCGGTCGTTCGCGCCCCATTCTAAGCTAGGGTTTCGGGGCTGCTTCCGTCGCAATTCGATGTGGTTTTGGATTGATTGGAGAATTTGAGATGAAGTTGGACTCGTTTTTCCCCCTTTGTCGCAGGAAGGCTGTCGAAGTTGAAGAGCAGCTTGAAGGAAGCGGAGGACGAGCTTGTCAAAGCGCTCGCAGGTTTGCTTTGGCTGCCGTGGTCTTTCTCGCTCTCGGTCGAACTCAAAGTCTTCTCTCCATTGCCCTGTCGAACAATTGGGGTACCCCGTGGGAGTACGGTTTTTGCTGCTCGCTGAATGTTAGTATCTGATCTTGTGTAGTTAAGACTCGTACTGAGGCCAAGCGAATGGCAATTATGGACTCTATCTGTGCTGTAAAGTCGAGGCAAGAGAATCTTAGAAGATCCTTGCAGGACCAGAAGGCCAGGAGGGATAAGTGCGCTGCGATTGTATCCCAAGAACTGATTGGTGTGCTCTCTATCTTTGTTTTTATCTACTTCAAGTGCAGTCAGCAGAATTCTAAAGTGCAGTACTTTAGAGGTTTGGTCACTACTTAGTTTTCTGATTTTGGTCCTTGTGTCAGAATTGTGTGTCTACTGTGTTGAGGATACTACTTGGAAACAGTTGTGTTGCCAAGGCCTGCTTATCCTGGAAAGATGCAACGGAAGGTTGATACAGGGACATTGTTATTGTTATGATTTCATCAGGACAACTTCTCCTGGAAATGCAAGAATGTGCATTTACGTCTCATAAGCATTAGGTGCAAGCGATATCACATAGAATTCCCCCATTTTCCTTTGCCTGCATTGACGTATTGCATTTGTATAAATGTTGGCTTTGGCATTAAGCCATTGGCTCGAATATTCAAATTCATAACGCTTGGGTCTTGTTCTTCTCGTCCTTTTGGCCTTAAAGGACCTGATGTGAATCCCCAGTTAGATTAAACATGTTATTGTATTTTGACGGGTCTTAAATAACTCACATGTATTTTGTATTGTAGATATGTAACTTTGAACCTGAAGAGCAAATGCAACACAGCCGGACAAAAAAATGTTCATGATGTGTTGCAACATTCCAGTTATTGTGTTGTCTAACTGATTTTCTTTGTTTCTTTCTGGTTATTTTGTTATAATAATGATTTATTGCTACTGTTAAGTGTCTCTCGTTTCCTTTAAAACATTGATCCTTTCTCCATCTAATTGCATGTTACTCTGTTCATTGAAAGCTTTGACAGCATGTGAAGAAAAGAAGGAACAGAGAATTGGACAAAAGGTGGATATACAAGAGGCAATTTCTTGGTACAATAAGGTTGTTGGTTTCCAAATTGAAGGTGGAAATGGTAAATGCAAGCATGTGGGTGGCACCGTTATTTATTTATCTTGCGTGATTGGTCTCCTGACTTCTGTTGTTATTGTAGGGGTGAAGTTCATGTTCAATAATATCGATATAAAAAATCCACACAACGTGTACTTTTTCACCATTCGTCATGCAAATGACACATATACTTGTAAGGCTTGGTTGTTGGTATTGGATGTTTTGCTTGGACATTTAAACCATAGGCGAAGTTGCTGACCCACTTTTCTTCTTTTGCTGGATTGTCTTAGTATTGGAATGTGATCCCCCATTGGATGGCACAAAAGAATTGATCCATGAGTTGAACAAAAGCAATGATCTATACAAGTTTGTGAGGATTATGAGAAGGAAGTTTCAAGAATTTGCAACACAGGGTACATATTTCTCTCTTGTTTCCTTTACATTTTATGCATCTGAGGTTGACTTTTACGACTGTCAACACATGTCAGACCTTTCACCTATAGATCTGAGCAGCCAACACCAGCATGTATCCTGACTTCATCTATGCGTTCATACAAATGTCGTGGTTTTCCTTCTGTGACATTTGACTACTCTTCCGTTTGTTTCTTTCAAAGTGGATTTTGCACTAACGCAAATATACTATTATCTTATCATGTACAGGAACCTCGCCATCAAAAACCACAGTTCATCAAGAGTACTCAATAAATTCTCTGTCTGCTCCAGTTACCTCAGTTTCAACTGAAATTAGTGAGTCTCCAGCAAGGAAGAAATATTATGAAATTGAATATGGGGAAGTTGAGAGAGACATTAAGAAAGTGAACCGTGGTACAAGCACTAGAATAGCAACATCTTCAGGATCCCCATCATCTGTTCGCCGGTCATCTCGAAGGTATTCTTGGATAGAATTTTCCATGTTATGTCTATTTGAGTTGCTAGGAGTTACTTTTGGGGCATTCGTGGTTCAGTTTGGTTCAATTTAAACTACATTTCAATAACTTATATATCTGGACAAACCTCAGATAAAAATTTCAAACAAACTAATAACTAAACTAAAAACCAAAATTCTGACCCCAAGAAACAAAAATCTCAAAAGCCAAATTGATAACTTCTACTTGTTATTGGTTCAAAATTTTTAACATCAAGGTGAGCTTAAATGTTCATACTGAGTAATTAGGGATTATTTGAGGTGTATCTTTTCGAATTGTGTGAAACACTCTCATATACGGGAGTCCACCTGCAAATTAATGAGATGTGTTATCAAGATTTTTATTTTATTATTGTAAATGATTAAGCGGGAGAAATGCCCAACTGCTAGCCACCATGTGGAAGTCAGTGGTAGTACATAAGATTGGTGATGGCTATTGGTTTGGTCATTTGGTTGTTTCCTTAGGGGTGCCTGGTTCAGTACTTTTGGAGCTTTCATTTACCAGTCAACAAATAGGATGGGAATCACTTGTCATTTTAAAAAGTGCAAGGGAAAGTGAGATGATATGTCATCAATTTGGTGGTGGATAAAAACTGGGGATAGTGGTTGGGGGCCATTTTTCAATGAGATGGCTGCTTGTGCAGGATGTTTTGCATGATTGATTGTTCATATCCGTACTTTCTGATAAAGGAGGTGGTACCTCAGTTGGCTTTGTTATATATAAGCTTTTCAAGTTTCTCTATTTCAGTTGGTATTTTATGTTTAAGGGGTAGTAATACTGGATATCCTGAACTTTTCCTTGTCGAACTTTTCAAACTTGGTTCAATGTTGTGTTTTGTTAAAAAATTCCATGTCACGAACATTCCCCCACCACGTTGCAGCCACCACCCTTACTGCCACCCATGGACTCAAACATGACCACCGAACTTGACCATTGCTGACCACCCTCACGAATATCTGATGATCCACCTATAGAGATGGTGAAGATGCATGATTGATTGAAGAAATTAGATGGCGCAGATCTCCTGGATGTCCTAAAATTTCGACCTTGTTCTTACAACGGAATGAGACACTCGGTAACATTATTCATTCTTTAAGCACAGGAAGGCTCTCCAGATTTTGAATGTCTTGAATGAGTATTGAGGAACTAATCAGTTTGAGCTCTGGCTTGGAGAATAAGCCCAGTTATCTCTGTCTTTTCTTAGAGACCTGTGACATCAATCAGGGTCGTGTGACATTGAATCTTGGCCTTGTGACTTCGATTTGTGGTCACGTGACCTAGAATCTTGGTCATGCATCCTTGATTTGCGGTCACACGACTTTTGGTGCATTTGAACAGAGAGTTGGGGGGGATCACAGGTCTGTCAACCGAGGGTTCCGTCAATGGTGGTATTTTACCATCTATAGAGAACGAGCTGTGCTGCAGGTCCTTAGTGATGGTTAGATGGCTCTCTGGTAGCCACTTTCTGTAATGGCAGCGATCTTGGCAGGGGCAGATTAATAAGGACAGCAGCAGCAGCAGCAACAGAAGAAGAAGATAATAAAAATATGAAAATATAAGAGGTTGAAAAAAGAAATGAGGTGGCACCCATGTTACTATTCTTGTTAACTCACTGTTGAGGCGGCATGCTATGCAGCCAAAAGCATGTGACTAGGATAATGGAAGGATGACATTGAATCGATTTTGAAAAGTTCAGGAACTAAATAGAATAGAAAAAGTCCCAGGGCCACATTGAATAACTGGAAAAAGTTTATGGACTTCCTATGTCATTACCCTTTTGTCATGGTCGCAATGGTCCTTGTTAAACCAAAATAGTAACCCTGCTGAAGGCTAACATTATGTGAATGAAATATCTCAATTCTCTGTTAGTGCCTGTTGACTCCATTTCCTCCTCCCCACCTTAAAATTTGGACTTTCTCATGAGATTTTGTTCAGGTTTTATGACACTCCATGATTGTCTGTCTGTTTCAGGTTAAGAAATAAGGATTGAGACATTTTCCCAGTAATTGTTGATCCCTTCTTTGTCACATCTTGTGACAGGGTCAAGTTATTATCAATGAGAGGTTGCCTGACAGTTGACGTGTAAGAGAAGATTTTACAGTTTTTATCTCATAATGGAGCATCTTATGAGGCGTATCAGGCTGTATGAGGTCCCCATTTTTTGGTTCGAGGCACTCATGTGGTTGGTCTAACCCAAAAGAACATGTGGAGGCGATGCATAATCACGGAAAGTTGTGGGCCACAGTGTTACAGTTACCTTGCATTCTCTTTGTTACTTACTGCAGTTTCCTGGAATCTTAGGAGGGTAGGGGCTTGTTTACCTTGTTGGGAATGTGCTCTTTTTGACTAATGTCAAGACATGATTGTAAGCTGTTCATTGCCAATTAACATGAATTGTTCTTTGTAGTTCTTGTCTTCATTCACCTTAGCCTCCTTGCTATCTCACTCTGTATACCAAACTCCTTTGTTCATGTTCTTTGCATTGACATATTCATTTCGATATTTTCACTTTTCATTGGATAACGATTTGGCTATTGCAAACAATTTCTGACATTAATGCATCAAATTAGGTATGCTGTTGATCTTGGTGAGCAATTTTCAGAAAGTGAGTGCGGTCATGCAGCTTATTATGTGGCTAAAACTAGATTCTTTGTGGCTACAAATCCATGCGTATACTCTATTACTGACAATATGAAAGCCTTCCTGGAAGTTGGTTAGTAAGCACATAGGGCTCGTGGTGAGATTTTGATGTTTTTCTGCGACATGAAAAGCTAGCGACAGGGACAAAAAAAGCAAAGCTTGTTTTGGAACAAAAGTTGACAGCACGGAGCGTCGGTTGAGTACTGGCATATATGGTCAAGTCATATATCATAGTTTACAGGACGATCCTGTCTCTTTAGCTTTCCTATATTTCTTAATGAAAATGACATGCCGAACTTGCCTATGTCACAAAAGTCAGCTTAGGCAAGCCTGACTTAGTTTCATTTGAACTCTCTAGTGTGCGTGCGTGTGTTTTTTTTTTTCCAACCATTGACTACATGTGAGTGCTGCCAAAACCCTACATGTTTAACGAGTTGCATCTCATGAATATGAATCTTTCATCTATGGAATTTTCTGTAATTCCACCCATGTTGATGTAGATATTGAATATACACAATTTGATTAAATAACCGGTTCTTACATCTCCTTTGGACTTGATATATGGGAAAATTCCGTGAAAATGCTCTCATTGTACGATTGGATGGTGGAGATTGAGAGAATTATGCTATATCCAGAGTAAGTTTCACGTGAAGAATTGCGTTTAGGGAAGTCTGAAATGAACGGAAATGGAGTTTTATCTTTATCAACTGTAATATAGTAGCTTTTTATTTTCGTTTGCTTATGCTTTCCCCGCCAATAAGCCTACTGTTGTGTGTGCCCTCTTAGTCTTGAATCCATAACCTTATATACATGGCTCCTAACCGCTGTAACTTTACAAAAGGTACATAGAATATCTATCTATCGTCGAAGTCGTTTCTGGATCAATGTACTTGTCTGCTTCCATAGCTTCTTTGCTTCATGTTCATCGTTCGCTAGGCTCGAGCAGTTGCTTTCATTGCAATCTGCAAAGTATTTACCACTGATCCCTTCTGTCTTGGGGCTCAGAGCAACATAACAAGTTGTTGATGCGCCCTGCAATCACAAAGACAGCTCTCGTTACAATCAAACCTGAATTGCTCTCTGTGGGTGCGCACGCACAATATGTGAATTGCGAACACAAACCTGTGATATAGTCTTCAGTAGCTTGGATGCAATGAAGTACAGGGAATCTGCATCGAGAAATTTTTACCGGTTAGGTTTATTTCGTATTCTTGAGTCGTAATTGTCAAATTATTAGATAAATTATGTGGCAACTACAAATTTGTTGGGCTCGTGAATAGAAATTTCTTTTTAGTCAGTTGAATTTACAAAGCGCCTTGCCTGTAATAAAACTTTTATGTGCTCGGACGATTCCAGTCTTCACTATGCCTGGATGGACCGCATTGATGGTAACCCTGGCATTCCTTGCCTGTCATGTGAGTTCTGGTGTGAGACGTGTTTTCACAATCGAAGGAGATCAACACGAAATGACTCTCGACTCTCGAGTGAGTTTTTGTACCTTGAGCTGTCTTGCCATTTCCTTGACGTGCATGACATTGGCTAACTTCGACTGAGCATACGCACGCGTGCCGTTGTAACTGCACGGACAAAGTAAAGTTGATCGACGAGTTAGCTTTTTCCTATGTTACTGAGAAGTCGAATGAATCGGGTTTTGTTTACATTTTGGGGCTGACGATCTGGCTGAAGCGGAAAGAATCTTTCTTCACCCAGCTGTGAATGACTGAGGAAACGTTGATGATCCTTCCTTCTACGCCTGATTGTGACGCCGTTTCTATCATGTTCTCCAGTAGCATTTCCGTCAGTAGATAATGTCCTGCCAAAATGATTTCCCCCAATTAGAACTCGATCAAGATGTGTTAATCAACTAGAAAAAGGCTCTTAGCATGTAATCAACTCGACTTAGATACTGTGCTGGTTCGATAGGAGATTGATTCATTACCTAAGTAATTCGTTGCTAATGTCATCTCGATCTTCTCCTCCGAAAACTCCAACTTTTGGGAGAATACTCCCGCGTTGTTTCTGGAAAAAAACATTTCGCATCTTCCATTACCATTTATGAAAACGTAAAATGCCAGTGCGGAAATATTAATTACAGGCAAAAGTAGGAAGCATACATTAGTATATTCAGTGGCAGCCCAAGAGACAAGAATTCAGCACAGAATCTTCTAATGGAAGTGAAGGAGCTGAGATCGATCTCCAACAATATGATTTTGGCGTTTGGAGATTCCTGCAAAATCTTGTCTTTCACTTCAGCTGCTTTTCTCAAGTTCCTTGCTGGTAGTACTATTCTGACCCCTCTCTTGGCTAACACTCTCGCCGTTTCTGCTCCAATTCCTGATGTAGCCCCTTCACGACCCAAATTACAAAGGCAAAATCAGTTTCTGATCTTGTCTATATAAAAGCAAGCGATTTGGGTTGTAGGAAAACATACATGTCAGTCTAAAAACATCTGTAATATGAAGGAGTTTTAAATGGAGAAAAAAGAGGAAGGCACATGCTAGGAGGCTTAGCAGATATGGTACAAAAAGCAAGTGATCTGGTGAAGAAAATGAAGGAAAAGTATCCTCAGAGAGAAAAAAACCATATCCTTCTACAATTCCACCCAAAGAAAGAGAACCGCCATCAATCCATTACTATGCATGTCTTTTATATTTTTGATAATCCATCTCAGCTTCTCCATCACTGGATTATTGTCTGAACACAGCGTAATATCGTCTAATGTAATTATGGTTGATAGAGCTGTTTGTTCCACTGATTTGGCCGAACACAATATATCCATCTAGAGGCCAAATAGATTTGCTCTCGAATGTAGCTAGGAATGTTCGAAATTCGCAGAGAAAAAGGTCATGACAGTGAAGAAACAATAAACTATTCTTCCCTGAACATGTGGGGGGAAGAGAGAGAGAGAGAGAGAGAGAGAGAGAGAGAGAGAGCGAGAGAGAGCTAAAAAACCCTCGGAAGAAGAAGAAAAACATGTCAAGCATGAAGAGAATTATCTCTCAAAACAGAAGCAGACTCCAACCCATAACAATGAATATACCATAAGAAACAATACAATATTCTTCCCTGAATATGGAGAGAGAGAGAGAGAGAGAGAGAGAGGGCTCTAAAACTCTTGGAAGAAGAAGAAGAAAAACATGTCAAGCAAGAAGAGAATTATCTCTCGAAGCAGTAGACTCCAACCCATAAAAGTGAAAATATCATAAGAAACTATACAATATTCTTCCCTGAATAAGAGAGAGAGAGAGAGAGAGAGAGATGTCAAACAAGAAGAGAATTATCTTTCAAAGCAGAAGCAGACTCCAACCCATGGTGAGCAAAAGAGTGTCATGAACAGCCTCCCCACCCCAAAAAGAATAGAAAAGAAACCAGAAGATAACTCCTGTTTTTTCGTATGAAGATGAGCAAGAGTGTGATCAGAGACGAACCAACCTGTGATGATGGCAGTGAGGTGAGAAGGAAGCAAGCAAGAGCAATCTACAGTGACTTGCTCAGCGGTGGCATTAGAGCCATACCCGCTCGGGCCTGCGATTCCTGCCAAGTACCTCAAAGTCTCCTTCATGAAGACGCAGCTCAAAAGCTCCACAAACCGAGACACCAGTTTTTGCAGAGAGAAGCCAGGCACATACAGTGGATTTATAATGTTCTGAATATAGTCCATCGTTTGTTTGACCAGGCACCCCTATATTGTGGCGTAAGCCTCAAACCAATGAACACACAACCCTAAGTAAGTCAGAGTGCCTAACGCACTTTTTGTTAGTGACCCTTTTTCTTCCGCTGCACCATTGTAGTATAGTCTTTTGACCCTGCTGAGAGACAAATGATACGTTGTGGTCCATAGACACACTTATTTGCTTTTAGACACACGTATATGAAGGTGTTGCTAATGTGAAAGTGCTTCCATTTCTATCCATCGTCTTTTCGTTTTACTCGTCACAATAATTACTGTCTGCCCCTATTTGCGGCCCTTGCCATTCTCCTGGTGAACTATTTAGTGATTTCTTGTCCTCTTTCTTCATGTCTTGTTTCCATGTATTGAAATGCGTAACTATTACGTGAAGAGACTGTCATTACTCCATATCTGAACGCATTCCTTTTTACTGTAGATGTAATATTTTGTTGGATGTGACATGAGCGCGGTTTGTCTCCCAAATGACTTGACTTTATTGCTCCGATCTCGTGGAAAAAATGGAGCCACATTCACACGCTCGAGGAAAATCATACGCAATGATAACACTGAGATCATGATATGAAAATTATGCTAAAATTTTGGGTTTGAATGGTAAGAATATGATCATTGTGAACGCATCGAGTAACTGGACTTTTAAGCCTTCTCTCAACTTTACCAAGATATATCTTGTTGATGAAGTTTTAAAACTTCATAATTCACACAAACAAGATGATTAAGGGTTGGATTATTCCTCTCTGTTTTGTAGGTACAACACACTGATTGGCCCATAAATTCATGATGCGCCTTTTGAAACAAATAAAATTAGGTTACCCCACAAATGAAATTTAAAGGATGAGTTAAAAGTTTAGACAATTAACTTGTCACATCACACCTAGTAAAGCAAAGTTTCAAGTAAAAGTTCTGAATGTATCTTTTTTCCTATTAAAGCCATTAAATTGGCTCATGGTCATTCAACAAATGCAGTGTGAAAACTCCATACCATTTCTCACTATAGATTCTATAGACATAATGCGAGCATCAAACATTCTTATTTCGTCCAATGAGATCAAGATGTAATTTACTTGTGAAAGAGACACAGATAAGTTCTCAAGAATGTTTTGGCCCTTAAGTTTGTAACTAGCTGAAACAATTGAAGCATCCAAAAGAATGGTTATAATTTCCCACTCCATTACACGTGCATATCTAGAGAACCCATAATTATATGGAACAAACACACACATACATACATATGTTGAGAGTTCGGGCCATATGTGCATGAGAAAAGGAAAAAGGAAAGTGTGTGCCATCAATTCTTAGAGACAAAATTGCTTTTGGTGCGTGCCAAAGCTTGTCCCTCCACGTCTCCTTTTGTCTCAAATTGGCCAAGGGTTTTTGTCCAAATTCTTACACCTTTGGAGAAATGATGGCCATTGTTGGAGGTTTGACAGACTAAAAGAGAGCACTGAGGTTGACCCGTCACCAATTGGAGTACTGTAAGTGGACCCGTTTTGCTTCCCAACTTGAATACACCTTTTTATTTCGTTTGCCACAGCTTCTTGAAGCACCAATCCTCCAAAGCTTCACGTGATCTTTGGCCTTTTGATTTTGTTTGCTTTCATCTCCTGTTGCAAGACCATTCAATGGGTGGAGGTGCAGACTGATTACAAGGGCACTGGTGCTTCCATTTTTCACTTGTTGAGCACGAAAGAGCAGCTCATCAAGATTCAAAAGCGAAGAGTGCTTTTACTTGCCTGTAAGGAAGTAGTGTACATGATTATGACTATGGTTTCAAGAGAAAGAATCATAATAGTTTTGAGACCTTGAACAGTCTTGTCTCAGAAAAGTTCTGAGGCAAAAAAACCAATACACTTCATTCTTCTGTCTTGTTTTGTTTTGTTTCTTAATGTTTGACACATAAAGGGATTGTTCATCCAGGCAAGCTTCGCCATCAATAAACCCTTTTTCCTCCCATTCTGTTCTTGGTCTACTGCAAATAAAGACACGCATAGCCAGCTGAAATTCACAGAATGCAGTTACATGATTAGCGAGGGGAAAAATCTCGTGGATAAATTTTCTAACCAAAACCAATGGCCAAAAGGAAATGGTGAAGTCAAATCGTTCTTCAGTTTGGTCCAAAAGAAACAAAATTAAAAGAGAACCATTTTTAGTTTTTGTCCCGACAACTAAAGTTACATCTCATCTCCTAATTGATTCTCCTCCTAAATGAAAGATGTCTTTAAGAAGGGAATTACTACCTATTGCAAGATCATGAGCACCTAACTAAGCGAAGAAAGAAAATGGGATTATCATCCACTTTATCAACATACACATTAAAGACAAATGAAGTACATAAAGCAAAAGCTTATATTCATCAAAAACCCTCAAGGACTTTATGGTCCCAATGTTAAATCATGTCCCCCTCAAAACTAAAATGTTCAACCTGAATTAATTCAGTTCAATGAAGCCGAATATGAGACCTGCCGACAAGCCCTACAATTTCTCCGAGAGATCAATCATGTCAACCGAGCATTTTCCATCATGGAAGATAAATAAAGTCCACTACAAGGAAATCTGTATCATTCTGAAATATACAGGTCACACGTGCCATGTACAAAATCATGGTATGGGAGGGGGCGCCAAAAAAAAAGGTGGGGCTCGCGTAGCACGAGCCAATCGCGGAGAAAAAGGGGACATAATCAAGAATCTTCTATGTCTTTCACCAAATATTGGCTCTAACAGCAGACTAATTAGCTCTGAGTTATTAACAATTTAATAGGATAATATTAATCTATGCTAAGCAGCAGACAGCATGAAAAGATTTGTCTTATTTTTCCTTTGATTGGCCCTTGTATGGCAACATTCTTCACAAAAGGTTGCTTGTCTTCACCTCCAAGAGCATATCAATCCAAAAGGAAATCTGATTTTGGGAGTATCTTAAGCCAAACATTAAACTTAAAGAATTACTAGGTTTATAGCCTCTGGGACATCTTTCGAAGCATGCAATTTGAATTTTAGAATGGACATACCACCTCCACACCGACATTACTTTTGAACCTCAATGAATTCCTGTAAATTGTCATTACGTGAATACTATGAATAAAAAAATCCTGGGTGGGACGAAAAAGTTGAAATTGGAAATTTTTAGTTCGAGAATTATAGCAAGACAGAATCATGTGTTCGCCAAATGTTTCCCGAGTGGGTTCACTGTAGAGAGTGGGCAGAACCACTTTGTTCGGATGAAAGAGCTTCAAACTCTTGTTTAGTAGTTAACTAATGAACCAATACGAAAAATTGATGTATATGTTCCCAGATTTAACACACTACCTAAAACGCGACAATGGTTCAAGGCCTATAAGGATTTGGTCGGATCCACCCAATGCCATATATAACAACGCTGCTGTAATTATCCTAAGGGATCTTCCGAAGAAAACCCCAAGATACCAGATTTAATCAAGTCCTGTAACTCTGAGAGAATCAAGAAAATCATCACATGAAATTTAGGAATTATCAATGCGTATTCCCTTGCAATTAAACGATAAGGTTACACGGAAATATGTAGACCTACCAAACTATTCTCATGGCCAGTGGCCATACTGTATGGACTAGAAGTTATGCATTCCCCTAGTCTAGATATGTCCACCATCCATCACGGGAAACGAAAAATCATTGTGAGAAGTCATTTCCTTCAAATACAGATAGAAGTGGTATTCACAAAAGATGTGAGGGGCAAAACTGTTGTTGATTCTGCACAAGAGCCATTTCGATTCAATCAGCATCAACTTACATGTTAGATAAAAATGGCAAACTTCGTCAATATGTACATATTATGCCCACTAATCTCAACTACGCAATATGCACCTGCATTCATAAGACCATCTCCGCATTTGTAAGCAGATGTGCATCAACATTATCTGCAATATAATTCCACAGATAAGTCAAGGTTAAAAGTTAAAAGCAGGCTACACGATCAAAATTTGTGTGCATTTTAATCTTTCATAATGATGTACGAGAAATCTAACTACCAAACTCAGCTCGAAGCAAGTTTAAATGGAAAATGGGGTTTACCATAATAGAATGATATCATCAAGATGGTAATTGATCCACAAAAGGATGTTTATCGGCAAAGGTTAGAGAAAGTAGAGAAACAAAACTAAGTTGGTGTGATGAAGTTCCTCGACAATGCTAGCTAGCAGTAACACTCATGTCTTAAGGAAAAGCATGACTGTTGTTTAATAAAAAAGGGGCTTTAACATCCAAAAACTTCTGGAGAAGTTTCTTTGCCCTTTGAAGTAAAGTAGCTGGATAGGTATGGTTCATCCTGGGTTCACCCAAGATTCTCCACTTGTCTGACCGTCAAATGGACTTTTCCACTATTCCCTCGTGGTGCTGCATCTGAACCCACCCAACATTAAGTGCAAGATCTAAAAGATATAAAGCTCGAAGTTACCTGTTCAAAGGGTATTTGCTAGTTGTCTCACTGACGCTTTGTTCTACTACTTTGAGGCCAGCCCAAGCCAGCACTGCCAACATTCCCAACTGCCTGAACTGGTTCAACCGAACCCTTCACAGTCCTCCCTAGACCCTCACCCTGCAGTTACACATAGGACTTGTTATCAGATAAACAGGGAAGTATATGCAATTGAATTAAGAAGATCTTGTGACTCGAGAGTTAATTTTTATTGATTAATCAGTTTTAGACGAAGTTTGAGGAAAGAAGTGAAAGTGCCCAGAATCGTTGGGTTCAGACAGTACACGCATATGTCAAGACTATTCACCAGTTGAAATTGTCCGACCGGAAGCAGGCTTGCGCCCAGTCAGGGCTGAAGTTGGGTTGAATGAGAAAACCCTAATCACTAGTTCAAATTTTTTGGCCCTGTATATACTAAATTTGAGAGCCTGCTGCCACGTTTACATGGGTTCAGCTCACCCAAGGAGCCAAGGATAGAGATGTTTGAAGACCTTCAGCTCCCCTTGCATGTATAATGAGCACCAGCACAGGCCCATGAATGCCGGAAACCATCCATTGTCAATCATATTGTCCTGGCACTGGCTGTGAATTAACTCGGTTGAACCATGCAGCAGTTAGATGAACATGTCTTCCTCCTCCATTTGGTTTCAAAATATTGAAGCACACAGAGTAGATCGATCCTATGCAGAGAGGCTATTTTGTCAAAGTGAAATGGACTTATATCTAAGCAACCTTACAGCTGCACCAAGGCTTCCTTCACATCAGGAACTTGTGAAAAAAGAAAAAGCGAAAGCGAAAAGATAGAAGCAGATGCAACAAACATTTCTTAATGACGGAAGGAATCTTATAGGTTGATATCAACAACCAGATTGTGACACTCAGGGCTAAAACACTGGAACCCAGTGGCCCAGCCATCAGGCCCGTTGAAAGCCAGAGACCTTGACCTATCCAAGAGGATTTTCTTTTGAATCCCAGTCAACTGTGACATAGTTGTGCTCTATAAAATATTTAAATTAATGAAGATGTTTGCCATTGAAGAGAATGTGTTAATCTGCATTGTAGTATTACCTCCTTCCAGCCCATACTTTCGAGGACTTTTCTGGCAAAACTACCAGCTCCAAAAGACATGTTCAGGGCTTCAGCTGCGGCTTCTTCTGTAGAGACAGAAGTTCCAGAAGATCCTACATCATCACCACGAGACGGCAAATTCTTTTGTCCAGGCCCCACCCCATAGCCATGATACAACATTCTTCTTGCAGCAGCTCTATCCTTGTATCCAGGTCCTATATGCTGGCAACAAAGCAAGAAGTATTTCATAATACTGACCATCTCTATCATGAGGTCCATACAATCACCATTATAGTCCAATAAAAGGGAACAACGCGAACAAAGTAGTCTACATTTTTCATCTATCAAGCAAAAACTTTTTGGTAGTCAAAGTTGCTTCAGACAAGGTTATAGACCAGTCTGTCGCACTGTCTTGCAAGTTGCACCTAGATGTTGCAGATTAAATTCTGCGCTATGTTGTTTCCGTAGGTTCATATAGGTCTTCTGCATTCTCCAGAGTTACACCTAAGTTACATGTAAGTTACATATAATATCATGTGGATTTTCTCATGCAAGAGGAAGAACATATCTTTAATCACTGCTGCTCACTCCACCCACCCAAAAAAAAAAGGAAAAACCTTTGACAAATATGGACCAGTTCTTATTTTCTAGAAAACGAGAGAAATTATTTAAAGTATTTTGTCAAGCAACTTGAATGAAGGCCAACACTGCAAAAGCTATGACCATATCTGCTTTGTCACGGTTCCAATAAAATAATTCTAATAATCCATGAAGACATGAAGATCTGGCAGCTGATGGATGCCCATAGTGCACAGGATCTATAGGCTACCCAGACACGATAACTGTGTCGTTGCTAGTCAGTAATCTATGATGTGATGCATACTTTGGGGCAAGAGGTGTGAAGCAAGAAATATTGCGCATTGGCAAGGCTAAGCCATGAAAGTGTTGAGCGTCCTTCATCTGACACTTGGAAGGGCCCTCCAGCCTTTCCATTTGCACATAAACTTAAGTTCTATTTACAGTATATTGACTATCAAGGGACACCCTCGGTCCAAAGCAACTGAGCAAGAACAAATTCTATCATTACTCAGATCCATGGCAACCTTCTATATTGCTCATGATGATGTTACCTTCTGCGATGCCAAAAGTTCATTGGGTTCCATATCTGCTACTCTTTTTGATTCACTATTCTTAGTGGATTTCGAAATGCTGACAGATTCTCCTCCGGCTACTAACTCAGGAAATCCCCAATCTTTTGTTGGATTTGAAGAATCATAAGAAGTCAATGAAGCTAAGTAGCTGGCACTGGGACTCCGCAGCTTATATATTTTTCCTGAAAGAAAGAAATTCCAAGAGATCATCGACTAAAACTCACATGAATGTAAACATCCTCAAAAACCATATGGAGGTTGCATGAATATAACCATATTAGAATATATATTTATGCCTCCATGTTGAGCTGTAAAGAGAAAGGAGCTAGCCCCGCTTGAAAAGCACTACAACTGTATAAACTGTCACAATCATAAGGCAAAACCAAACCTGTTCTAACTCGTACCAGATCAAAGCGAACTTGACATATTGGAGCAGTTTTTAGAAAACCACCACCGGCAGGCATAGATGGGTGGAGTTTAGCAGATCGTTTGACGAGCCGGCCGACTAGCCTAACCACTTGACTTTTGCCATCCTTTCCCGATCCTCTTACCACTGCCCAGTCCCACAAATCCACAACTGGGAACTCCAGCACAGGCTCTTCTTTTGATTGAATGACTTGACCATATTGAGCTAGCCATTTTTCCTCATCTTGCAAGAGATCTGGGTTGACAATATAGTGCAGTCAACCAGCATCATGAGAAAAAGATAATTACCTTTTGTAAATTCTGACGATAAACTGGGTTAGAGCAAGTGACACATCATATCATCACACACAGGGGAACGCAGTTCTTAGAAGGCAATGCCCCAGCTCTTTCACCATAATGACAGATTACAGTACAGATGCTTTTAGTTGGGAGCACTGGAGTTGAGGAGTTAAGAAGAGGTCGATTGCCTCCAGAATGGTCAAGATTAATTCAAAAATTGCATGCTGCTTTCTTTAATTATGACCACAGAATTATTCTTTTCCTCTAATTACCTCCAAGAAATATTTTATCTCCAACAGAGAGAGAGAGAGAGAGAGAGGAAAAGAACGAATATTGTATACAAAAGTGCATATTCCAAGTGGTATCAAACTAATTGAAATAGAAATATGGGCCATTCTGGGTAATAAGGCAACCTTGATTTAAAGCGTCTTCATTTGAAACAGATGGAATAGGGAAATCTTCCGGTATCCACTCTCCTTCTTCTAGCTCATAAGCATCATTAGTATCTGATTCAAAAGAAAAGGGTAAGTCATTCTTTAGGAGTATTCCATTATTCCAATTGTGAAGCAAAGCACTAGAACAAACCAGGAGATGACAATGTAAAATCATTCCCATCACAAGCTTCAGGTGGTGTCATTGCATAACCAGATTCACCACCAGCATCAGTTGCCTGGTTGGAATAGCCAGCCAAATAAAGTTCAATCAGTGTGTCCTCCAACCTAACAGCAGCAAAATACCCACTTCAGCATATCAGGAAGAAAAACTCTACAACAAGAGGCATGCTGCAGAAATATGGTACCATTCTGATGGTGGCTGTGGATCTTCAGAAGCATGATGGACAGCACCCTCATTGTCTGTGCAATAATGAAACACAATATTAATTTTAGTGAACAAACCTGGAAAACCAAGCTTTAACTTGTACAATCCAGTTGCTTCCAAGATAAGTCCATCAAAGGGATAGACCAGGAGCAAAATCAATGGATAGAAAAATTCTTTTGCACTTTGGCCAGACAAAATGTCAAAGCAAGTTTTGTGTGAAAGCACCACAGCAACGGCAAAAAATCATGACATTCAGCCACCAGAATGGTGTGCTTGGGAAAATTATAAGACAATTGTTCAATGAAAGGTCATGCACATTGTGGATTCTATCACATAAGGCAGAATCAAATAATTTCTGCTCTAGCTTATGGATATAAATGAAACAATAGTAGGTCAGACCAATGGGTGGTTGGAGTAACAAAATTCTGAAAAAGCACCAGTTAGTGGTTGTTGATGATCTCAGATTCTCAATGTTGAGAGTATACTCATGCCTTACATACTCATAGACCTCATATTAAAAGATCACATGGATTGATATGCTCGAAGTCCCAAAATCCACCAGCACTAACTAAGAGATCGTGAAGATATCAAAGAAAAACTATTGTGCTCTATTAAGCCAAACACTAGACACAATTTGAGTTCTTGACAAAATCACATTCAAAAGTGATAAAGGTGTAAATTCCACCGTTTTCACTCAATTTTAGTGGATTTTGCAATTAGACCATTGAGTTTTGATTACCCAAAGCATTACACTTTCTTTTGCTTGCAATTATCTGCCAATCTGGGGCAAAATGCTGATGTGGCTGACGTGTGTCTGTATTTCCAGAAGCCTTGCCACTGTCACATGGTTGTCATGTCAACATTCCGCCGTAAATTGGCCAAATACTAGTCAAAGCGCATTAATTGTGAAAGAAGTGAATATTCAGTGCTTTAGATAATTTAAATCAAAGTTGAACGACTTAGTTGCAAAATCCACTAAAATTTAGTCACCACTAGTGAGATTTACCAATAACAGTTATAAACCAACTGGCCTTCAGAAATGGTTCACCTGAACTGGCCTCATCAGCTATTGTTTCCTCTTGTTGGCAAGCTTCAGATTCATGTCTCAAGATAGAGGAGCGATTGTTGTTTCTCCCATGATGTGAATGTGAATGAGATTTATTTTGAAGGGAACTTACGGAAGAACCACCCACATCACCTTTATCAACCTAAAGTAACATGATGGAGGAGCATATCAAAATTGCACCTCATATAGAAGATCACATAAGATAGAAGGTAAAGGAAAAAATTAAAGTAGTTTTCTTAATAATCAGGTCAAGAATAAAATGTCTACCAGGTCGGACTTCAGAGGCACATAATTTCCATTTTCAAAGTTGTAATATATACCATCTCTACTGTTGTAGTACCAGCCAGCATTGGGGTCATGATAAAACCCACTTCTGCAGAAGTACAGAGAACAATAATTAGAAAACAAAGGTCAACAGCAAAAACCTCTCCAACTAGACTAAGTTGGCAAAAACAATCAGCTTAGTAGCATGATCCCAGCTCTTGAAAACAAGAAACTTCACATCCTTCCTAACAACATGAGGAAAAACTCTCCTACGTTATAACATCCTGTAGATCAACCAGGATTTCTTGAGCTTAACTTTTAAAATGAGAAGATTCCAGTAATATCTCCTAGAGAATCAAGGCTCTACATCACTCCAGTATCATGTCGACCTGGTTCTACGTCATTTGATGGGGATCAAGGTGCCAAAAAGTAATTATATTAAAACAAGTTTAAATTGTATTATTTTGATGACATGTGTGCAACTGTGCATAAATATTCAACAATGACAATAGCAATTCAACATAAAGTGGTAATTAATATTCTATCATGAAGATTTGTCAGCTAAGTGGCCCCTGTAATGACGATGACAATCTAACACAAGCAACACCGTGGCATTTTTCCCATATTCATTTTCTATTCATTTTGCTTTCTGACCAATGTAATACAAAAGGGAGTCAAGGAAAAAAGTGCAGATCTTTATCTTGACTTTTGGCATCAATAAAACAAATTATCTTCACATCAAGAAGCCACATGCTTAAAATTGAAAGCACATGAATTTTTAAAATTTTATATCAAGTGTTAAGTGAGCAACCTGGCATCAAAGTACAGCTGCGATGTCTCATCCCAAATAAAGGGGCACTCCTCCTGCAAATCTGCAGACCTCCCCACCTTGGGATCCACTTCTCTCTTTGCAGAGGCTAGACAACAATGACCAAGAGAGTCATCAGGCTTCCGAACAATACGACATGTTTGATTAGCTGAACAATATGGGAAATTGGACCCTCACAAAGTTCCAGGTGCCAACAGTCTTTTGGTATGAAAAGGTATATATGCTCTAACCACTAGGGTCCTCTCAACTTGAAAATATTGTTCTTTCAATAATGATACTTAGTTCCCAACCAAAAATAATTTTAAAAAAAATTATGATACTTAGTGAAAGTATTGTTAGCAACAGTATCACCTTATGAGCTGATTCATTGGCATTGGTTATCACTAAGTCATGAATCAATATCACACAGACGTGGATAAATACTACATGACTACATAATCCCAGCAACTTCTTAAACACACAGAGAAGCCGTGCACAAGCTAGGACACATATGGTTTCCATTGAGACCATAGTGAAGAGCTTCAGTAAAGTCAAATGCTAAATTATACTGACATTAAGCATAAAACAGCTCACAACAGGTCCCAAAACAAAATCACTCAGCTTCAATAAAGACCTAATACATACCTAAACTCAAAAGGTGCTACAAAAAATTGGCAACACTAAGCAGCTCAAAGCACTCAAGGATGTCAAAGTAAAACCACGGGGCTTCATATAGGCCAATATTACAGCCGAATATGTATTGATGATAATCAGTCTATATAATCACTGAAAATGTAAACAAGACTGGCACAAAGAAATGGTTCACCTGGAGTGGCCTCATTGACTATAGTTTGCTCTTGGTGGCAACCCTCAACTTTAACTCCCTCGATCAAGGAGCAATTACCCTCTCCATCACAACCTTTGTGTGAGTGTGATTCATCTTGCAGGAAAATTTCATT
Organism: Eucalyptus marginata; assembly: GCA_014182565.1. Lineage (NCBI taxonomy): Eukaryota > Viridiplantae > Streptophyta > Magnoliopsida > Myrtales > Myrtaceae > Eucalyptus > Eucalyptus marginata. Next base: position 30,688,664 of record CM024595.1, on the reverse strand, counting down.
GGTACCTGCTCCATCACGTTCATCAACCTGGATGAACAGGATAGTGAAACTTATCAATATTGCACCTTGTAGGGTGAAATGCCAAAGAGGCAACAAAAGAAAGGAACCAAAGGAGCCCCCTGGAAAATAAGGTCAGGAAGATTACATCTACTGCCTCATGCTTTAAAGGTACGTAATTTCCATCCTCAAATTTGTAATAAAGCCCGTCTTTACTGCTATAGTACCAGCCCGCAAGAGGGTCATGATAAAATCCGGTTCTGCGAAAGGTACAAGAACAAAAACTGTGATGGAGAAACGAAAAGTTTGAACGATTCAATTCGGATATAGACAAAAGAAAATCTCGGATACATGATAATCGTACCAGTACCTCTCTCAAAACCGAAAGAACTTACATTCGCGGCAACGTAAATGGGAATTTCTTGACATCACATTACTTTGCGTGGGACGTGGATTATCTAATAGGGCTAATGGAAGTAATCACTCTACTGAACAAGAACCTTATGCTTACACTTTCATATAAACACAATTCTACGCCAAGCGCAACGCTATGAAACTCTATGAACGTTCTTTGGTTGCACGGTCAAGGAAAACAACCATGTCGACGCAATGTTGATTCTTTACACCAATTACTCTCTCTCCCTCTCCAAACGGGAGCTCCAGTTCAACAGTCAAATCAGTTCGTCTCGGAAGCGGCAAAGAACGTCCAAGAGCCGGAAACAATGAAACAGACGACGATTTCTCCACATCGAACCGGAAAACGCTTGAGAATCTCGGCATCCGGTCGAGCGATCGAGCGCTGCTCGCCAAGTCCTCCTCGCGCGGACGGGAATCGATACGCGAAGGAAGCGTTGAATTGCTAAAGAGCGGGAGATACCTGGCGTGAAAGTACAACCGCGACGCCTCGTCCCAGACGAAAGAGCAATCCTCGTTCGGTTCTTGAGAATTCTCCTTCTTCTCCTCCGCCATGGGAGTCCTCCGTCTGCCGCTCTCCAGTCTCGCTCCGCCATGAAAGAAAACATCGATTTGGGCTGAAAAGAAAGCCCATATGAAAGAGAGAGTGAGCCCAAGAAGTATCAAGATTCAGTTGGGCCATGGCCCATGGATATAGAGGACTTTGTTTTTGTTTGCGTGTAGGAGGATTAATTATCGTAATAATGAAAAGTGAAATATATTGAAATTTTGTTTTGCTAAAATTTTCGAATCACCAAAAGATAAATGTTTGATGGTAAGTTGATCGGTTAATTCAATAAAGTGCTAATTTCTCTGACACCATTCAACTAAATCCAATTCACTTTGTTTACTTATTCAATTTCAAGAGCGAATTCTCGAGAATCTTTGAATATGGATATTAGTTAGCGGATGTTAGTTGACATAGGTATATACATCATGTTACATGGTGGAATAACAAGCCTTCAATTATCTATTTCCATTTTATTTATAAAGAATTAGTGTGTTTAAGAGTCATTGATGATTATGTAAATTGAGATGTTATCATGACTACAATTTTAGAAAACCCAAAAGCAAAATCTTGTGGGGTCACTTTTATAATTGGAAAAGCATCTTTACATTGGATGGTTTGGTGTGTTTATGATCCCCACCTTATTGACCGGTAACTTATGTATTTATCATTGCTTTGACAGTTGCAACTAGCTCTAACTCTGCTTTAAAACAATGAAAGATGGTTGATTGTTGTGAGGCATGACATAAATGTCATTATCTTTCCTTTTGCAAATCAAGTCGACATCGACTACCAACTTCATGGACATGGTCTTGGCTTGAAAAGATTTTGGATTCAAGTTCTTCTCTTGATCATTGAGGAGTTGGCGGTAGAGAGGATGGAGACCCAGTTGCCAAAGTCGCTGAGGCATTGAGAATGTTGCTGACTTGCTAGAGACAGATCAAGGAGAGGAGGAAGGTGAAATTAAAGTGAGAGAAGAAAGAGCAGCGAGAGAGGAGAGAAGCCGAGTCGAGCCAAGCAACAAATTGATCAGACGGAGGTCAATCGTGTACAAATGGCAATTGATAAGTAAGTTCAAAGAGAGTTAGCATGGTTTTTGAGTACCTAATATTTTCTCATCACTTGATTACTCATCCTTTACAAAATATTCATGCGGTGCAGCTTGCGCGGTTATAACTTGCTTGCAGTAGCGTCGTGGGAATTTGGACCTCCCTATTTGGTCAACGGGTTGCGTGGAAATTCGGGGCTGTAATAGTCAACAAGCAGCGCTACGTGGCATCTTTTGAGAAGCCGTCGTGGCACTCCCTTAGGCTTACCTGGCGTCCTGTCGATCGTCTAAGCTTAAGTGTCCATGCACCCATCTTTTTCTTTTCCCCTCTTATTTTTTTTTTCGATTTGCGTTTGAAAATTATAAACAAATATGTAAGGACCTCCTAATCTAAAGGAGGAGTCAGCTTATATTAACAGTTGTAGTGATGCAGAATTAAATTGTGCCACGGATTTATAAATTTACAAAAGAGATAATGATACAAAAGGCTTGAAATTTTGGCTTAATACGTAGTTTGGTCCAAAATTTTAAATTTATTCAATATAATTTATATATTTTAATTCAATACGCAATGGGATTCCTAAATATTTAATTTGTTTAGTATGGTATCTAGACTTTTTGTATATGTTCAATGTAGTATTTGAACTATATGAAATTATTTAATATTATTTTTGTATTAATTCAAATTCAATGACAACAATGAATATTCATATATTAACAATTTATGGAATTATATTAAACATATTAAAAATTTAAAAAGACATTACATGTTAGATTAAAAAATTTAAATATTATATTAAATAAATTAAAAGTTGAGATCTTTCGGCCAAAGTTCAGTATGTGTTTGTATCATTTTTCATTTGCAAAACGAGAGGCTGGGAAGCTGATGGCGTCCGCCAACGTTGGCGGCTTTGATTACCATGTTCGATATGCTTCTACGTTTTTCGTGGAAGCTGTGAAATGAGATAAGGACTTTAATCTCAAAATTAGAAAAAATAAAATAAATTAAAAAACTGCTATTTAGTATGGGCAGTGGGTAACGAGACGATTCTGTGTCTCAGGCCACAGAGGCTTCTAGGGGCTTCCAGCATGGGACGACGGGGTCCACACTAATCTCATGGACTCACAGAAACCAAATCAAATAACAATGTCAGACACTAGAAGCCAATTAACAAGTCAGCTACTTCTTTAATTAATGAACAATCCAGTTCACCTATCAATCGAATTGTACATATAGTTTACGATCTATTTTTATTACGATGAATTATAACAAGCGTAAGCTACTAGATCGGTTCTACTAATAATTAATGCCGGATGAAACGGTCTCACCAGATTGGATTTAGGCTAGTTTACACAAGATCTGGATAAGTCTCTGAATAAAAAATTCGAAATTAATCGATTTGGATTCTATTGTCTACCATAAATGTTTGTTTTATTCAAAAATATTAATACCCGGTGGAACTGTTTTTTTTTTAAAAAAAAACTTTGTTTAAAGATAAGATAACTATGTTAGAGATGGATTTCGTACCTAGAAGTAAAGAAATTTTATCCATGCCGTAACTCTTATATCACAAATTATTCATATGATATGTTTTCATACAATAATTAGTTATATAACTTAAAAGTCAGGACTAGGTCTTGGATCAATCTTGGACCTGGTTGGTTTGATTCCAAACCAATTCGAAAAAATGGCTCCCGATAGATTTCAAATTCCTAATTGGAAACTTACCCGTACCAATTTCTAAGGGGTCTTCATTGTTACACCAAAGCAATGCTTTATTCAATCGAGTGTAGTGGAAGGTGCATGAATTTCGGGGCATCCGAACGAACTATTAAAGGGTCAAGAAATTATGGGCGAGGCAATGCGGAAACATCTAGAAAAGAGAGGAAAGGTCGAGAAACTTGTACATCACAGGATCGCCCGAGTAAAGTTCAAAAGGAAATTGGCATCTCTTTATTTAGCATTCCTTCCAGGAAATTAGTAGTTCCGTGGACCCTCCTTGGTAGCAAGTACGCGATTATGTGGTTTATGTTCCTAGACAAGACCATTACTTAGGAGCATAATGAGCACTATCAAGATTTACTTTCTTGCATATCCAATTATTCTTGATGTTGGTGTATGGTGCGGCACCAAATGACCTTAATTTCTAAACAGCTTCTGAGAAATCGATGACTCGACTTTTTAGTACATAAAAAATACCGAGTTACTACACCATATTAATTATTCAATAGGTCGTTCCATCAAATCGAAACAAAACTTCACAAGAAGAATCCAAGGGACAAATTTCCATCCGGTGCGTGTTGGTCCAAGGTTTGCCGCTTGGCATGTTTCAGTTCCATCTGCCATTATGGAAAGCACCGTGCTGCAGCCCCACGAGGACTAGATTACAGCTTCTACTTCCTCATACACGCAAAATAGGAGCCTCCGTGCCCCCAACTCGTGCACTGTTCTCATCCCCTCGACCATCCCCATCGATCCCAAAACCAGAAGTGCTGCACAGTGATCAAATTCATTACATACCCACCCGTACACATCTCACCACGCCTAACCCTCCCTCGCTCTATATAAACTCCGTTCTCGATCCTTCCCTCATCCCACGCTCCAAGCACGTAGCTCACTGTTTCACGCTCGCACTAACTTACAAACAGCACCGCACGACAACACTCGGCTCGTAGAGCTACGTCCAATGGCTCCTCCAAGCTTGACCAAGAACGCGGCGGACGCCGTGGCCCTCCTCGCCGACGGCGGCCGCGTCCCGTCCTCGATAGCCCTCGAAGGAGCCACCTTCGTCGCCAACGGCCACCCAGTCCTCACCCACGTCCCTCCCAACATCATCGCCACCCCTTCCCCCGCCATCTCCTCCGGCAAGGCCAAGAACGACGGCAACCCCGTCACGGTCGGCTGCTTCGTGGGGTTCAAGTCCGGCGGCCCCCCGAAGTGCCGCCACGTGGTCAGCCTCGGCAGGCTCCGGGGCGTCCGGTTCATGAGCTTATTCCGGTTCAAGGTCTGGTGGACCACCCACTGGGCCGGGTCAAACGGCCGGGACGTGGAGCACGAGACCCAGCTCATGATCCTCGACCGGAACGACTCGGGGCGCCCTTACGTCTTGCTGCTGCCGCTCCTGGAAGGTCCGTTCAGGGCGTCCCTGCAGCCCGGGGCGGACGACTACGTGGATGTCTGCGTGGAGAGCGGGTCGACCCGCGTGGCCCGTTCCGTGTTCCGGAGCTGCATCTACATGCACGTCGGCGACGACCCCTACGCGCTCGTGAGGAACGCGATCAGGGAGATCCGGTTCCACTTGGGGACGTTCAAGCTTCTCGAAGAGAAGACTCCTCCCGCCATCGTGGACAAGTTCGGCTGGTGCACGTGGGACGCCTTTTACCTGACGGTGCATCCGCAGGTGACGATTCATGTCGTTGTTAAGGCGTTATATTTGACAAAGCCGATGTTTACGCTGATCGGGTCTGACATTACACGTCTTATCTGTTTTGTAGGGAGTGTGGGAAGGCGTGAAGGGATTGGCGGAGGGTGGGTGCCCGCCAGGCATGGTCCTGATCGACGACGGGTGGCAGTCCATCTGTCACGACGACGACCCCATCACCGATCAAGAAGGCATGAACCGGACGGCTGCCGGGGAGCAAATGCCGTGCCGGCTCATCAAGTTCGAAGAGAACTACAAATTCAGGGACTACCAGAGCAAGAGAGGCCACTCCGCCACGGGCATGGGAGCCTTCGTCAGGGACCTTAAGGAAGAGTTTAGGAGCGTGGAGCACGTGTACGTGTGGCACGCCTTGTGCGGGTACTGGGGCGGGCTGAGACCTGGAGTCCCGGGCATGCCCGAATCGAAGGTGGTGAGGCCGAGGCTGTCGGAAGGGCTGGAGACGACGATGGAGGATCTGGCGGTGGACAAGATAGTGAACAACGGGGTGGGGCTGGTCCCGCCGGAGAAGGTGCGCGACATGTACGAGGGGCTTCACTCCCGCCTCGAGTCGGTGGGGATTGATGGCGTCAAAGTTGATGTGATCCACGTGAGTCATCCTGCTTTCTCTCCATGCTTGTCTCTTTCTCTTGTCACCACTTTCGTGGTAAATATAGGTGGTCCCATGAACAAAACAAAACTAAGGCGAGATGATATGCCTTGGGACCTTCCGGTTATTTCGACATACATAAGAGAGACGTCATTTAATCTGCAAAACGAGTGCTTCATCATCGATAGAATTTGGACTAGCCTAGCTCACGAATGCACTGTATAGGTGCAGAACAACAGTTCAGATGGTGACAAAGTCCCGACTGTGTTATACCCGCATGAGTTCTGCATTGCTAGTTGCACAACTTTGGTTTGCAATTCTTGAGCCATTCGATTGAACATGAGAGTAAAAAACCGAGTGTACCATCGAGATTTTAATTGCAGCTGCAGGGTTGTTTAGTCGAAGCGATGAGTCCACAGGGCGGTGGCTCTGGTTTCTTTTTAAGCATACCTCCTTCTGGTGTTAGGTAACTGGCATTTACAACTCAACATATCGCAGCATGTCGCATCTCATTATCTGACCACGCATAGGTCGGGTTGTGAATTTGGATTCATCATCCGAATTTTGGTATGACTGACCATACTTTACTGCACAGATTTCACAAACTCACTCCGCAGAGATCATTGTCTGATCTTTAATGGTTTGCGTAGCTTCCAGACATTCTATACTTGGCAGTGACCTAATTACACACAATTGGCCATCAGAATCTCCATGGATCAATCTTTCTTTAGCTCGTATCTTGATATTTTATCTATGTATTAATTAATTTAGCCAATGCGGTTTCAGTTACTGGAGATGCTCTCCGAAGAGTTTGGAGGCCGGGTTGAGCTAGCTAAAGCTTACTACAAAGCACTCACTGCTTCGGTAAGGAAGCATTTCAAAGGAAACGGGGTCATTGCGAGCATGGAGCACTGCAACGACTTCATGTTCCTTGGTACAGAGGCCATATCTCTAGGACGAGTTGGTACGTCTATCAAGTTCGATTCGATCACGAGGCAAACTCAATTGTTCTTGTGTGTTTATCGGCTGAGTTGGTTTCTTAATTCATTCAGGCGACGATTTCTGGTGCACCGACCCCTTGGGCGACCCGAATGGGACATTCTGGCTCCAAGGGTGCCACATGGTCCATTGTGCCTACAACAGCTTATGGATGGGCAACTTCATACAGCCAGACTGGGACATGTTCCAGTCGACCCATCCGTGTGCAGAGTTCCATGCCGCTTCTCGAGCCATCTCCGGAGGGCCGATCTACGTCAGTGACTCAGTCGGTCAGCACAACTTCGACTTGCTGAAGCGCCTGGTTTTGCCAGACGGGTCCATCTTGAGATGCCGGTACTATGCGCTCCCCACAAGAGATTGCTTATTTGAAGACACTTTACACGATGGGAAGACCATGCTCAAGATTTGGAACGTCAACAAGGTAAGAACAACGAAGGTTGCCTCTAGTCCATTTACTGAGTTCTCGAAAAGATGTCTTGGAAAATTAGCACTGAAATACCATTTTCTTGCGAATGCTAAATCAGTACACGGGAGTCCTGGGAGTGTTCAACTGCCAAGGAGGAGGATGGTGTCCCAAGTCCAGAAAAAACAAGAGCGTGTCTGAGTTTTCGCGCATCGTGTCGTGCAACGCAAGTCCTAAGGACATCGAATGGAGCAATCCCAAGAATCTTATCCCCGTGCGAGGAACAGATGTGTTCGCGGTGTACATGTTCCGGGAAAAGAAGCTTAAGCTCTTGAAGTCCTCAGAAAGCCTAGAGATTTCCCTGGAGCCGTTCAACTACGAGCTCCTGACGGCTTCGCCCGTGACCGTATTGCCGAGGAAGTCGGTCCAGTTCGCGCCCATCGGGCTGGTGAACATGCTCAACTCTGGCGGAGCAATTCAATCGCTGGGCTTCGACGAGGACACGGTGAGGATTGGAGTGAGAGGAGCTGGAGAGATGAGGGTGTACTCGTCGGAAGAGCCGAGGAGCTGTAGAATCGATGGGGCGGAAGTGAAATTTAGGTACGAGGAGAAGATGGTGAGGATTGAAGTTCCATGGCTCGACTCCTCATCTTCGGAGCCATCCGTTGTTGAATATGTGTTTTGACTCAAAAGGATTTCTGAATCTTCAACTTGTAATTCTCTTTTTTTCAATGAAAATGACAAAGCTCATAGCATTCCACTTCATGTTTTGGGCCCGAAGTCCTCATGGCAATCTATCATTAGCCAATTAGGCTAAGCGCTGATCTGTGGGAGGTGTATGTTCATTTTTAATTTATTGAAGGAACGTCTATTGGAAAACCTATTCCATATCGAAACATTCATATTTATATTTTCCATCAAATATTTTACCGTACATAAAAATCCATATTACGAGTCATTTACTGTGGACAATTAGTCTAATTCGCTTAATTACAAGTGATATGACACTTTGCTTTCCAAAGAGCTTGTAAACGATGCTTAATTATCCTAAGGATTGACTAAGATTCTTACAATAATAATCTTTTACACCAATCATTCAAGGAATTCACGGGTCTTGTAGTCATAAGGCACATTGACCAAAACAATTGACTTTGCCATAAATAAAGACGCATGGCCCGATAACGCGAGACATCTCACATGCCAAAGAGATAATGGATATTGAATAAAAGTTCATCAGTTTTCTTTTTTGTTTTTTTAGTAAGGACGAAAAAATGTCTCCAATAACCCCCGGCCGTGGTGACTATGCTGGGTAGACTTCAGTGATCCTTTACGAGAGGGAGAGAAGAGATTCGAAGCTCTTGCAAGTTGCAACGCAAGAGGGCTGGCAGAGTTATTTGGCGTCTTAAGTATGCTACCGGGGGTGGTGGGTCCTCCCACTTAAGGCACCTGGTGGTTTACGCTTCGGCTACCGACGGAAACGGTTCCTCCAGCACCAAAAAAAAAAAAAAAAAAAAAAGTCTCCAATAAATTCCATCCGCCAAATTAATTCTATCGCTTTCTCGACCTGTCAAAGAAAAGCCATGAAGGTCGAAATAAGGAAGCTCTTGAAGAACTGATCAAAAGCCGCCCGCCCCTCGAATGCTGAATAGCTACGCGGGAGGAGCGAAGGACAGATCGCCTAAGCGCACGTAGCAGTGGCGGGAAGCGAAGAACGCTAGCTAGAGCTACCGGTAAAACCCCGGGCCGCCATCATCATCATCATCATCATCACCATCATCATCGCGAACCCGAAACCTTTCGGCGCGACGCGTGACATCGCTCGATTGGCTTCTTCGCACCAACCGGCACCAGCTCCCCTCGATCCGCGAATCAGCGGCAAATTTCGCTCGCGTCGGAGCCCTAAACGTCAAGCGCAAGTAGCCGACGCAGGGGCCACCGTTGCTGTCTCCATCCTCCCCATCATCCGCCTCCTCTTCGTCTTCTCGCGCTATATAGATCGGCTGGCGCGACGATCCCGATCGATGAGGACGTCGGAGTACGGGGACGGCCGCCGCCCGATCATGGACTTCCCCGCCTCCCGGCCCGGCGGGTTCTCCGACGACGACAGCGACGCCGACGCCGACGCCGACGCCGACGACTTCCGCCTGCGCGGCTCCTGCAGCTTCAACTTCCACCCGGAGCAGTCGCAGTCTGCTTCCTCCAGAGTATGTTCTCTCCCTTTTTTGTCCCTCCTGCCCCTCTCTCTGCTTCGCCTCTCTGTTGGTCGGGTCGTGTGACTTCGCGAGTGGCCCCAAATCGCGATGCGGACCGCGATTGGTTAGAGATGAGAGAGAAAGGGAGGGTGTAGAGAGAAGAAATCAGAAGGAAGTGGAGATTCGCAGTGAAGAATCGATCGGAAGATGAAGGGATCGGGGGAGAGAGAAAGAGAGAAAGAGAGTAGAGAGGAATATAGAACAACTGGCGAGACGTTCCCTGTTGCTACAACATACGAACTCTTGCGTGATGCTCGCCAAACAAGCACAAGTTAATCTAAGTGAAAATGCCTGGAATGGCTGTTGCATGCGATTCGCTTAGGTTTATAACGGAAGTTTCTTTCAATTTTGATAGTTGCTTTGGTATTTGGCCATAAAAATCTTCAAAGTTCGCCACTTGCACACGATGTACCCCGAGCAAAATCCTCTGTAATTCTACTACTTATAAAGGGATGATCTTGAAACATCAGCTTAGATGATGAGATCGAGTTCATTGAGTTGAGTCTTCCGGTTACTTCGGAGAAACTGTGCCAGAATTTCCGTTCCTGTACAATATCTTCACCTCGGATGGCATCATAGAGACTCTTTGGCTATTTTCTTGTCAAGTGCTTGCTCTGTTGGGCATTCTCACTTGTGCTAATCTTGTCGCTTATTAAGATACTTGCTTACTTATGTGGCCAAAAATATTCTCGACTGTGAGTTTTCTGAATATGAACTCGACTATTTCGTTAAATGTCTGCAGAAGTTGACCCTCTATTTCATCTATTTCTGCTGTTATAAAATCTATCTCACTAGAGAGAGAAACGGATTTAGTTATGCCTTCCTTACAGCACTTGGGACTGCAAACTTGATGGATTGACTTTTGTATTTGCAAACCTGGACAGAGGAAGGAGAGAGTTTCCTTCAATGAAACATTGATTTCTCTGATTGAGCGCAAGATGAAGGAGCACAATGATACGGTACTTCATGCTGTGGAGGGCGTTAGTGCAAGACTGTCTCAACTGGAGACCAGGACGCGGCGACTAGAGAATGCTGTGGAGGATATGAAGGAATCTCTCGAGTATAATCATGGGAAAACTGATGGAAAGCTCAGAGAGCTGGAAAACCTGCTGAGAGAGGTATTTCAACTTCGGCTGTCTCAGATTTGTGAATGATATTCTTGTGGTGCCTGGGAATGCTAATTAAAATTTGATTTTGGAGTTGGGTTTCTTCGAAAAGCACATAAAATATGGACAATGGACTATGAAATTTTTTCTTAGTCATTTTAACTTGATAATGGAGCTTTTTGGCACTCGTTCCTGCACCTGGATGTATATTCATGTTGCTTGAAATTGATGACAGTAGGTGGTTGGTGTGTAGCATGCTAATAATTCTTGCCTTAAGAAGTATGAAGTGTCAATAGTAGAGGTAGTACCGATCCCTTTCTTGTAAACATATTGAAATTCTCTGTTTTTGCAGTTACTTTTACTTCCGATACTAAATTGCTAATATTTGTACTGAAATCTAGTTCTTTTCACATTTCCCTTATAGTACATAGTGAGTATTCTGGTGTTTCTTGACTGAGTACATTCTTGATGAGCTTTTGATATCTTCACATGGTAGGTTCAAAGCTGCACTCGGGATTTGATTGATAAAGAAGACATAGCTCAGGCTCAGCTGCAAATTTTAAAGCTTCAGATCCAAAAAAGCGAAGCACGAGAGGAAAAGAAGGGAAATTCTACTCGGACAAACTCGGGACAGCAGAAAGCAGCTCCCAAGACTCAACAATCCGCAGAGTCGCTTCCAGTACCTGTTGTCTGTTCCCAACAATTTGCATCTTCGCTTCCATATTTGTCTACTAACCTACCTCATTCCAATGCTTCTACAATACCAATGGGAACACCACCGCAGCATCCATCCCAATTGGCTCAGAATACCAGCCACTTCATTTCACTGCCAGAACTGAATAGCCAAGCACCCAATCTACCTCCACAGGGCAGCCATCAGCAACACCACACGCCGCTAGTTTCTCATTCACAGTCGACGCCTCGAGTGCCTTATTTTCCGTCTTCGCCAGCAGTACTGTATCCCTCAAAACCAGTGCCAACACCTCAAGATTTCAGACTGCCCCTACCATATAGTGCAGGGGCTCCCCAAACCAATTTTCATGAAAATTACCATGAGCCACTAATTTCTCATTCACACCCAGAGCCTCAAGGACCTCCTCTTCCGTCTTCACCAGCACTACAGTTTCCCTCAAATCCAGTGCCGACAGCTCCGGATTTTGGTTTACCGTACGGTGTACCTTCTGCCCAGCCACATCATGAACCTACCCATGACCTCAATGAACTTACTTACATCCCATCTCAGAACTATCCCCAAAGTAGTCATGCACTTCCAGGGATGCCCTTCATTTCTTCCCATCAGTTGCAGTCTCCGTTTGCCGAGACATATGATCAGCCCACAAGTAGGCCTTATACAGACCTTCTGGGTGGACATTGGTCAGCAGCAGGGAGCTCCAATTTCAACAGTATTGATCCTCGAGGAAAGTATAACTCAGGACATGGCAACTCATCCACGGGAACTTCATCTCTTCCAGCCCCTGGCATGGGAAATGACTACTCGCAATTGCCGGTTGCTCGGATTTTGCCACATGCTTTACCAACTGCCTCTCCCATCGGTTCTGACTCAAGTTCCGGGGAGAGCAGAGGGAATAGGGGACCAATGGATGATGTCATCGACAAGGCTGTTGCAATGGGGTTCAGGAGGGATTTGGTGAGAGCTACTGCAAATAGGCTTGAAGCACAAGGGCAGCATCCGGACCTCAATCTGCTGTTAGACACTCTGATGAGCACTGGGGAGTCTCGGGGATGAGTCGCAGGCTAAAGCAGCGACTTGCTCTGTTCACCTTCCTTTACCTTCGCATGTGGGTGACTGTTAAATGCTGTGGAGCTTCTTGCTTTTGCTGGTGAAAAACGCGATGCACATGATGTACATATTATTATTATGTGGTTGGTGTGGTTAACTCTCAGTTTCTGATCGTATGAAAACCTATCAAGCTTGCTACATCTCTCTGAGTGTCATATAAACATGTTCTGTGAATAGATGTGTTTGGCCGAGTGTATGGAACGATATATCGTCTGTGGCTGTTTCTTTTTCTGAATGGAAGGTTGAAATCGAACCGTGCGTTCTGATTTGCGGACTCTCCGAGTTAGTTCACTGATCAGCTCTGTGAATTCGGGTTTCAACAGAGAACATAAGTCATATTATTCGATTACATGCTCGCGTAGACAAATCCCAAAACAAAGCATCAGCATCATCTCTATGCCTCATTTCTCAGGTCTTGATACGCGTCATCTCTCTCTCTTTTTGCTCCTGTAAAGACTAGTCACGATCTTTTATTACTACGCTACACATTCCCGCGATTCATATACACACGCACATAAAAGACGACCGTGAAAAGCGACGACCTCTGCAAGCTCCCGTCACACGTCCTCACAGCTTCACGGGCCGTGGGCCTTGTCCTGGATGGCCTGGCCCAAGTCCTTGTCCTCTGGCCCAAATGGCCCGCCGCGTCCCGCATTTTCCGCTGGGCTTGCCCCACGGGCTCCGGCAGGAGCTCCCTCATCATCCTCAGCGTCCACGTGAAGAAAGCTAGCCCTGTGATCCCAAAAGCCCCCGCCGTCAAGAACCCGGCGACGGCGAGGCCAACGGTCAGCGCTGCAGGGATGAGGACCGGGCTGAAGAGGATGAAGAGCGGGGCCGTGACGGCGAGCCCAATGAGAGCGCCTGCGAAAGTGAGGCCCGCCAGGAGGAGGAGGAGAACGCCGACCGGGACGAGCGTGGCGACCGTAAGGACCTGGGCGGTCGAGGGGCCCTTCTCGGAGAAGAGGTCCCGGAGCTTCTGGATCGAGGTGGCCGCGGGTTGCTGGCGATGGGGGCGGATCTGGAGCTGCCGTGGCTGGTGGTGCTCCGCCATCTGGCTGCGGTGGTTCTAGGGAGCTCTTTTGGAGAGAGTTGATCCAGAAGATTAGTACGTAGAAGAGGCGTCGAGAGGGGTTGAACATTTAAGGAGGGTGGAGAAGTGGACACGTGGAAGTGGTGGACACGTGGACTGGCGCGAGAGCGCGAGGGGATGCATGAGAAACAGGTCCATGTTGTCGTCGTAAAAGCCTAGCGAGGATAATCTTCCTATTAAATACAAATTGTTTCTTTTCTTTATGAGAGGATGGACCCTATCTTGATGGGGGTTTCAAGCCTTTTTTTTTTTTTTTTTTTCCCTGTGTGGTAATTTCATATTACTCATAATCACGAAAAATCATCTAATGTACGTCTAAACAATGTACAACCAAAGCTTCGATAATTTCGCATCAAGAGAAAATTCACTTATTTTTCGTGATATACAGACTTCACTCTATTGAAAAACGATACATCAAGATTTCACCCCAATTAAATTCGGCAACAAAATATCACACGTCAACAATAACTAAAGTTGGTCTTGCTTAAAAGCAAATTTATTTATTTAACATGACGCACAATTATTCTATCGAAAAGGTTCGCTTGCTTTTCCACATCAACAATACAACTATCCTCTTAGCGTTATCATATGCCACCGTGGCATTCTAATCCCATGAGTTGTTTTATTCAATCTTTCGGTTGTACTCACCATAGCTGTAGAAGTAGATTTATTAAATATAGTTGTGAAAAGTGTATGAATATGTGCATTTAGAATATGAGAAAAATTGAATCAATTCTCATCGGGATCTTCCAATTTGTGTCCTTTCTCATGGTATTAGAGCAAATATCAATCCTGATGTAGTTTTTTCTTCATGGCCAATCAAGACACTTACACTATGGGTGCATTTGGAAAGGCTTTTGGGGAAAGTCTTCGGGAAAATGCAAAGGCCATTGAGTTAAATGTGTTTTTCAAAATGCAAATTGTGTTTAGTAAATTGTATTGTAAAAGTCCATTGCAAAGTACCTTTGAGTAAAATGGTGTTTGGAAGAATTATATTTGCAAAAGGCTTTTGTTATTCATAAAAAAAAAAAAAAAAGAAAGTTGGCCAGCTAAGTACAAGTAGTCGTCGGCGAGGAGCAGGCGGTCCGGCGAAGGGCAGGCAGTCCGATGCAAGTTGTCCAGCAGAGGTAGGCGGTCCGGCGAGGGTTGTGTAACCCTCTGGCGAGCATCACGGCGACTAGATCTGGTCGCCGCGACCCTCGTTGGAGGGTTGCAAGACCTAGATTGTGCGGCCTCACGGTGACTGGCGCGACCCAGATCTGGTTGTCAAGGTTGCGCGACCTCGCGGCAACCAGATCTGGGTCGTGCCTGAGGTCACACGACCAGATTTGGGTCACACCAGTTGCCGTGAGGTCACGCGACCTCCGGCGACCTAGAGCTGGGTCGCGGCGACGCGACTCGCGGGTGGTCGCCGGGTCTTGCGAGCGGTCGCCGCGACTCGCCAGGGTCACACAACTAGCTGGTGACGATCGTTGCAACCTCACCGACCTCAGCCGTGACCTCGCCGGCCTCTCGAGCTTGTCTCTAATCAGCCACACCGCTGGAGAAGAAGACGATGAACAATAGACATGGGGCTTCCTTTCGAGAATGCTGAAAGCTCAAGGTAGCCTAGGACCTGCCTTGGGCTTTCAGCCTTACAAATGACAGCTTTGCCTTAATGGGACTTCCAAAGCAATTCCCAAACACCTTTATTTTGGCCCAAAGGCCTTTAGCCCCCCAAGATACTTGGCAAAGTGATTCCCAAACGTAGCCTATCTCTCCCAAGATGGATGTAACTTCTCCATATTTTTCTTCACTCAAATGACAATCCGAATGCCCCTCTAGTCTCTCCTTCAGATGGAGACAATTATCCAATATGGCATCGTGCCATGCTCATGGCCTTGAGGCAAAAAATACACCATGCTTTGTTGATGGGTCCTTGTCATGTCCAGTTTCAACCTCTTCGAATTATCCCCTATGGATACGTTGCAATAGCATGGTGAGGTCTTGGTTGATTCATTTTACTATACTGATGATCTCATATTTCATTCTCCGACATGACTCGTCAAATAATGTCTGGACTGATTTTCGCGAACACTTCTCCCCTCGTAACGCTCCTTGAACTATTTATATCTATAGGGCTTTATTTACATATTAACAAGTTATAGCTTCGATATCTGCCCATTACATTGTGATCAATGTGACGTCCTAGCATGTCACGGCTAATGTAGAACCACTAATGCAGTTTTATTTCATTTCGCTTTCTTTTTTTTTTAAGCATGCGGAAGTGTTTTTAGACCAATAATAACCTAGGACATAGGATACTCAAAGAATGAACACGCGGAATTATAAACCAGGCTGACGTATTTCATTTATTTATTTAAGTTAGGTGACATGGTCAGTATACTGGGGATTCCAAAAACCCTCGTCAAGAACTAGAACATCTTGACCCCGAGACATCTTATACATGGCTAGTCACCTATCCTCCAATGTTAACATGTCCAAAAGCCGTCTCCCGGATCCAAAAATGTCAGTGCAACTTGCTACCCCTACTTTAGTCGACCGTACTACTATCATCGTTGTTCTCATCATCACCTAGGCATGGGATTAGTAACATGAGTTGTCCGCCTACTCGCGCGAAGATTGCAAGGAAGCCCAGGAGTATAGGGCTCGTCGAGACCCCTATGTCTTTGGATAGAATGGCGATGCATCAGATGAAGGTAATATCCGGAAAATCCAGATCCACAAAGTTGGAAAAGTGTCAGGTGAGGTCCACGGTTACCCCATAACTAATCGAGGTAGAAGCAAGGAGGATCGGCATAATTTCTATTGATTTGAAAAGATAAAGTCCATAATCAATGAGTTTAAACCCAGCAAATAAAAGGTCCACCGGTCTATATTACATAAATCGATCACCGTACTAACAAAGAAAGCCTCAATATAAGGTTTAGTAAATCACTTTCACATTAACTTACTAGAGAACCTTTTTGAATACACGATAGATTAACAAAGGTAATGACTGTTCCCAACAAATAATCAGTAGCTCAGTTCAGAAGTACTAAAGTTATGTTCAATATAAATTCATTCCACCATCATCATCTGGGGAACCCCATTAGCTCACAAGCATCTCACACCCGTTCGGCATCACGAGGATATCTTGGGGAATCGTGTTACACCTCTCAGGCATCTAGGGACTCAATTTCATAATTCAATTTAAAAAGCACATTAACGTTACTACTATCCAGGGACTCAAGCATGAATCTAATGAACCATCCGTCTTTTTATCTCCTGGACTACTACAAACTCACGCGGGTTGATATTAGATGACCTGTAAGAAGAATCCCCTACCCTATGCATAAATTAGCCTTATAAGGCGTTCCGCGCGCCTTTAGAAATGATAGCTATTGTCTAGATAAACGGGTTTAAAAAATTATGAAACTTTAATATCAGGTCAACAAGACCTAGAGGGAAATTTTTCATGCAAGATCAAAAGTCTAATTTAGCTCATACAGTTCTAAATAATTTTTGTAAACTGGGTCCAAAATAGTAAAAGTTTCCAAAACAAGATAGAGCAGAAAAATACATATTCTGCAAGCTAAATGAGACCGAAAAATCATAAGAATTTATTATGTGGTAGCCTATGATGTACTCTACAACTTTCATGAAGGATGTTAGAATTCTTGACTGAAAAATTTATGGAAATTGGAAAGTAAGAAGGGGCGGTTCAATGAACCCAAAAACAGATTTCGAGTCCTATAGTTTTTAAATATATTTTTGTGTACGAAGTCAAAAATGAAATTAAAGTATGTAGTAGAAAAGTCAATAAGGGATGAGTTTTGTGAAGGATGCCCCATGAAATTTATATTACATAAGTTGGTACAAAAATAGCAAAATCCGAGGTCGGGCTAGAACCGAATTTGCCCTCGACCTAGTCACTACTTTTACTCAAAGTTTCGGCCATTCCAGTCCTCACACGTGCTAAATATCGACTGTCCCACTCCAATGACCCAACAACAAGCTTGACCTACTTCGATCTTGACAATGGTGGCTAGGTACGTAATCGAAACTTCTGATTAAACGAGGATTTAAACCACATTCATGAATTCCTAGGAAACTATCCTCGTCAAACAGTAATTGATTGACATGGGATAGAACAGAGGATATCTACTTGTCTCAGATCCTTGTGGACAATGGTCGTGACTTGGTGGGAAGAAGGCGAGCTCCTGGATCATTGATCTTCAAGTCGAGATGATGGCATTGTGTCACGAGCGGATGGGCTAAAGGAATGGCGAGTGAGAGTTGCGGCCTGTTTTTCAAGTTGTTCGCCGTGCTTGATTTGAGTAGGCACCGCTGCTGCTGGCTTTCGTTGCTTTTGGCTTGTTGGTTGCAACCGGAAAATGAAGAGAAGACTTGAAGATGGACTTGAGGGCAGTGGGCCAACGGCGCTTCGACACTGGCGGGAGGAGGAGAGGTCAACTGGCCACTGCGTGTCATGCCCGGAGAGGATGTGATGCTGACCTGTTGACTACACTCGCACAAGAGGGAGGGAAGCTGGCCCTTGCCGTCTACCGCTTGACCATTTGTTTCTCTCCCTTAGGCGCAAGAGCGACATCGTCAATTTGGGGACGTTGGCTGGTGCGACGACGGGTATAAATGTTCGGTCGATGAAGTCAAGTGGCGGCGGTGGTGAGGACATTGTAAGAGTTTTCTTAATGTGGACTACATTAATTGATATTGTAATTTACCGTTTAACGATTACCGTTTTACAAGGTTTGGTCTAAAGTGAGATAGAATGTTTCTTAATTAGTCTTAATATGGGGCTGGCTAGTGTGGGCCGAGTTGAGCCTGGCCCGTAATGAGGGGGCCTGGTTGGAAACTCTATAAATAGTGCTCAAGTCTCTCCTCCAACCCTAATTCTCACATGTATCCTCACCTTAGGAGCGTTTACTTAATGCTAAACGTGAGGGGGCTACCTCATTGAGCCAGTGATACGGAGGGCAATAGAGAAGGATTTGCGTGTGGAACATTGTGTTTCCACTTCCGCTTTAAAGAATGATGGATCCCAAAACAGGTGCGTTAATATTTTTACTCAATTATGTATGTTCTTGTTCTGGTTATGGAAATCTTGGGATTGCGTAATTTGCATCCTACAAACATGTCATCAAGGTGGCATCGATCGCAAAACAATGATGTTGTCATTGGGGCTTAGGAGACTTTGATATCGACGGGAATGAACGGGGTTGCAAGTCTTTATGGTGGTGCTATTGATATGGTCCAATGACAAGCTTGATCACGTGACGTGGTTTGCTGAGCATTCGGGCTAGCTATTTTGCTGTGCGAAAAATCTAGATGTCACAATTAGATCCTATCAAGATGAATTATTGTCATATCGAGCCTTGTTGACTTGCAGTTGTGGGGCAATGTCGACCCAGCTATAGTTTCTTAAAACAAATTCATTATTAGATTTTCTTCAAGACCTTAATGAATCTTATGCTGTAGTTTGGAGTTAGATCCTCCTTATGGATCCATTCCCTACCATTAACAGAGCATATGCCTTACTCTTACAGGACGAACAACAACGCATTGTTCCGCATAGTCATACTGTTATTACTAATCCTATTGCTGCCGCACTTCGTTTTAATGATGTTTGGATTTCTCTGTCTACGAGTTCTTTTGCACCTATTTTACATTTTACTCACTATGGAGAGATACGGACACTTTGAGTGTCAAAACTTGACACGAGAGGGACACTTAAGTGTCAAAAATTTGGAAAGTAACATTTAAGTGCTATAATCGGAGCAAAATGGATTACTTAAATGCCACTCCGACTAAAATTCAGCCAAAATGCCAACGTTGCGATTTTTTTGGCGAAGGAAGTACAAAACGACGCCGTTTTGGTGCTGACATGGTAAAAAAATTAATATAAAAATTAATAAAATAAAATTTAAAAATAAAATTATTTAAAATATTTTAAAAAAAAATATTTAAAAAACTAAAAATTTAAAAAGGGGGGTGAAGCGGGCTGACGGGTTGAGCCCTTGCTGCCGTTGCCTCCCCACCGCCGCCGGAAGGGCTAGCGGCGCAGGGGGGAGGGTCGGCCCTTCCGGCGACGGCGGCAAGGGCTCAACCCTGTTAGCCACACCTGCTCCTCCCCGTTTTTTAAATTTTTTTATTTTATTTTTAAATGTTTTAAATAAATTTAGTTTTAAATTTTATTTTATTAATTTTTTTACCATATCAACACCAAAACGACACTTTGTTTTTGTATTGTCTAGCCACCTCGGCGTGCAAAATAGCGTCGTTTTGCACTTCCTTCGCCGGAAAATCACCACATCGGCATTTTGACCGGATTTTGGCCGGAGTGGCACTTAAGTGATCTCTTTCCAAACTTTGGCACTTAAGTGTCCCTCCGTGTCAAGTCTTAGCACTTGGGGTGTACTCCTGTCCACTATGGAAGAGACAAACATCTTGAAAGCAAGTGTTTTAAGAAATATAGATATTCGAAATAATGGAATTACTGAAACAAGCGCCCCACCAATGATTCTGGCCACCGACGATGTTCGCTTTTAATTGGTTCTCCGACTATTGTTGTAGTTGCCACCGTAGATTCCTCCTTACCACCGACTCTTATTGCTACACAAAGAGAACAACTCCTTTATGTTATTCTGGCTGGTAAATATCGCATCTTCTTCTCAACCTTTGGTAATTTTAGCAAGTACTTATTTGTTTAAATTCCATTTCATCCTGGATTCTAGACTTTTGTGCGATGGATCATATATCTCGTGCCTTGTTTTCTGAATTTTATGATATTACAACTTCCAACCCTGTGTCCCTTTTGGATGGGACTATGGCTCTTGTTTAACAAATTGAGCGGATTTCTGCACTACTGGATCTAACTCTTGATCTTGTTTTATTCATTCCCCAATTTCGATATAACCTTGTTTTAATTAGTAAATGTACTTCTGCCACTTCTCCCAATATTGCATTTACTTCTAATACTTACCTTTTTTAGGACTCAATCTTGACAATGACTTTATCGACGAGTAAGCGACGCAGTGATTTATACTAACTTTCCATACCATCAACCCACTTCTTTAATATCTACTGCCACATCTAGCAACACTTTGACCTCTGGCACTAATGGTTGGGACATCTGGGTTCACCTTCTTTTCATCATTTGCAAGCTTTATTAGGCAATGACATATCATTTTCTAATATTCTTTACACTGTGTGCCCACTTGTGAAACAATCTTGCATGCCATTTTTATTTTATTTTTGTACAATTTCTACTATTTCATACTTTGATTTGATTCGTTTGGATGTTTAGGGCCCATATCGAGCCACCTCTTTAATTGTGGCACTTTTTTCTGATTGTGATTGATGATTATTCCAGTAACACATAGCTTTACTTAGTATCTTCTAAAATTAATGTAAATTGTTTTATCATTAATTTATTCTTTACGGTTAAAATCCAATTCGTTAGATAAATTCGTTGCATCCACTCTAACAATGAGAAAGAATTTTCGATTAGCTTACTATTTCTATTCTAGACTCGATGGTGTTGTTCATCAATCGAGTCGCGTGTCTACCCCTTAACAAAATGGGGTGGCGGAGCACAAGCATCGACACCTTCTAATTATTGCCCATGCCTTACACTTCCAATCCAACCTTCCCATTGAGTTATTGGGTGAATGAGTCCTCATTGCCACCTACATCATTAATAGACTTCCCATTGCCATTTCGAAAGGAAAAACTCTATATGAGGTTTTACATGGTTAGTCACCAAATCTTACTTACTTTCGAGTTTTCGACTGTTTGTGTTTTGGGCATGACACCTCCATTCAAAATTTTTTATCCTTGTGCTATTCCAAGGGTTTTTTTTTTGGGATATCCCAATGGTCAAAATGGGGGGAGAAGTGCCAAAAAAGTCCTAAACATTTTTTTGGTGCCAATTTAGTCCTAAACCTTTTTATTTAGTGCCGATTTAGTCCTTTTGGCCGGATTTTGCTGACTGGACGCCGGCCGGCTGACGTAGACAATTTTTAATATATTTTTTCTTTTTCTATTTTTCTTTATTCTTTATTCTTTTTTTCTCTTTTTTTTTTTCTTTTTTCTTTTTTTCTTCTCTCCTCCTCCCTCCGGCCGCTGGCCGGACCACGGCGACCGGCCAGAGGAGACGGCCGGCGAGGCTCGCCGGCCACCTCGCCGGCGGGCTGTGAGGGCGGCCTCGCGGCAGGCGGCGCCGGCGAGGCTCGACCCTCGCCGGCTGGCGGAGGCCACCACCGCCGGATCCGGCGAGGGTCGAGCCTCGCCCATGGCGGCGAGGCTCGGCTCGACCTCGGCTGAATCGCGGCACAGGCGGCGGCGGCGAGGCTCGCCCTCGGCGGATCGGCGAGGTCGAGCCTCGTTGGCCATGGGCGAGGCTCGACCCTCGCCGCCCGGCGTGAGGCCGCCCTCGCGGCCACCTTTGGCGAGGTGGTGGCGAGCCTCGCCGGCCGTCTCCCGGCCGGTCACCGTGGTCCGGCCGGTGGCCGAGGGAGGAGAGGAGAAAAAAAAAAAAAGAAAAGAAAAAGAAAAAAAGAAAAAGAAAAATATTTAAAAATATTTAAAAATAATAAAAAATATTAAAAAAAATATTAAAAATTGTCCACGTCAGCCGGCCGGCGTCCGGTCCAGCAAAATCCGGTCAAAAGGACTGAATCGGCACTAAATAAAAAGGTTTAGGACTAAATTGGCACCAAAAAAAGGTTTAGGATTAAACCGGCACAAACACAAAAGGTTTAGAACTTTTTTGGCACTTCTCCCTCAAAATGGGTATCATATTTTTAATCTCCTCACTCAAAAGCTATATGCAAGTCGAGATGTTGTGTTTCACGAAACAATATTTCCTTACTCGATGCTCCCCAATCCTATCTTGTCAGGGTCGCATCCATTATCGTTAACTGTTACACAATACGACAAGATAACCTAACTTCCACCTATCAATCCCACACCATCACACCCAATCCCCACGCCACCACAAAGACCCTTACCTCCACTGCTTAACAATCCAGCAAACCCTAACGGATACGTAGACCTTCCTATTACCTCTACCTGTTACCTCTAGGACTATTGTTGTTAGCTTATTCAAATGCTAAATTTCCGCTGGAAATAATGGTCTAGGTATCTCTTACCCCATGTTTAATTTTCTCCAATATACTCATTATAAACAACCCCATTTGGCGTTTGTTACTTCATGTCTACTACCATTGAGCCATCCACTTCCATTGAGGCAATGCGGCATCAGGAATGGAGTGACACCGTGTAGATCAAAGCTCCTTCTTAGAATATTACATGGTCCCTCATACCATTTCCACCAGACAAGAAGGCGATAAACTCCATATAGGTCTATAAAATTAAGCAAAGATCTAATGGCAATTGAACAATGTAAGGCCCGCCTAGTCTCCAAAGGCTAGATTGAAGGGAAAGACTATCATGATACCGTTGCACCTAATGTGAAATCGGTTACAATTCATGTACTCTTAGTCGTTGCCACGGGTAAGGATGACCTCTTGAACAAATCGATATTAACAATGCCTTCTTACATGGCGACTTGGATGAAGAAGTCTATGTGAAACCTTCCTTTGGTTTTTGGTGTTAGGGGGAAAATCTTCTGTGTTGACTTTCCAAATCTCTATATGGCTTGAAAAAAGCATCCCGTCAATGGTATTCTAAGTTTTTTACTGCCTTATGTGACTTCGGTTTCACACATTCTCAGGCCAATCATTTCCTCTTTGTCTTACACAATGATAGTGGCTCTATTTTTATGGTATTATATGTCGATAATATAGTCATTACTGATACTAATGCTTCTTTGATTGATTTTATGAAGACCATGTTACATAATTAGTTTCACATTAAGGACTTAGGGCCTCTAAAATATTTTTTCGGGTATTGAGGTGGCTCGATCCTGCTTTGGTCTTTATTTATGCCAACAAAAATATATCTTGGATATTCTAGAAGATTGTGGTTCTAATGGAGCCCGGCCAGCATGGAACAAAATATAACATTAAGCATTGAGACAGGCACTCTATTAAAGGATCCGTCTCACTATGGATGCTTGATTGGCCGGTCCTTTCATTGATTGTTGCTAGGCTAGACATTGCTCATGTGTCAATATCCTGAGTCAATTTATGCATGCGCCACACCAACCGCATTTGGATGCAGCCCATAGTCTTCTATGAAGGCTACTATAGGCCAGGGGTTCTTTTACTTAGCTAAAAATGAATTCCAACGCACAGCTTATTGTGACTTAGATTGGGCTAGGTACTCCATCACTCGCCAGTCAACAATTGTGTATCGCATTTTATTAGTGATAGCCTCATTTCTTGAAAAACCAAGAAACAAAGCACGGTCTCACACTCTTTTGCTGTAGCGGAATATCATGCAATGGCAATAACTACACGTGAAATTAGCTAGTTATCATACCTCTTATGACACATTGGCATGCCTCTCCAAGCCCCAGTTTTCTTACACTATGATAACTAGGTTGTCATCCACATTACTGCCGATCCAGTTTTTCACGAGCAAATGTAACACACTAAAATTGATTGCCATCTCGTTTGTGAAAAAATACAAGACGGCCTTATTGCTACATTGAAGATTGGTACAAAGTCACAACGAGCCGACGCCTTTACCTTACCATTAGGCTGAGATAATATAGTTGTGAATGGTGTATAAATATGTGCATTTCAAATACAAGGAAAATTGAACCGGTGGATCTTCCATTTTGTGTCCTTTCTCACGTACATCACATAAAAATGCTTTCTTGTCCCTCATAATAAGTTCAGCAAATTAAGCAAACCGAAACTAACATAACACTTGAGTAAATCTATGGTTTACGAATGTTTAATTACTAATCGATACGGCAAACGTTGATTTATGAAAATTACTCGTACGGCCCAACTATTATGATCACATGTTGGATCGAAAATTACCTGTATAACATCTCTATCGGGAAGTTCATGTTAAAGGAAATTCTCTCTCTCTCGTCGAGTTGAAATTTGAATCCGCAGTTTTTAGCTTCAACATTGCTTGGTTCATTCAGGTTCATATCATATGTTCAGTGCGCATGATGCCGGTGGATGGTCTTGGCTGGTACACGTTGAAATATAGCACATGGATTTCCGCAACCACGCTTTCCATGCCCAGCCCACGGATTAGACCATTGGGCCTCCCTTTATTTAGGTTTTTGTCGGCCAGCAGACCTCATTACTAGTAATAATTAAAAAAATAAATTTCACCCCATCCAACAAACTAAGCAAATTACCCAATCAGTATATTGTATGAATGTCAATTCAATCTTAAACTTTTCAAAATTTTCATTTTAGTAATAAACATTTGCTAAAAATTATAATGTAATTATTTTGGTCAATTTTTGCTCGAAATTGCCAACGTGGTGGTCCAATCATTGCCAACTATCCCATAAGAAACACTGCCGTATGGGCAAATTTCCATTGAAAATTGACAGGAAGGACAATATTAGAATTTCGGATAAAGGTTTCGATTTAAATTAGTAAAATCGAATGGTTTAGAACTAATTTAACAAGTTTCCCTTAAAAGAGCAACTATAATTGCATGTTCAAGAGAAGGGACTATTGAAAAAGAGGCATCGTAGTACACTAATTGAAATTCATTGTAGCGACCTTATTTATCTAGTCTCGTCGTGGATTGTACATGAGTTAACTCTGGCGCATCAGACATCCTTGGTTCATTTAGAAGCTAGCGATGGACAATGGGGATAAGAGATTGTAGACATGGCTTGATCGTTAAAAAAAAATTACACCATGCTGGAAATCAACAGAAAGATGGACTATGTCTGACGGGCAAATGGCCATCTAGGGTCTAACCTTTCCTATAACTGATCACATTGCTTAGCAATAAGCAAAAGAAATGAAAGGTATTCAACCATTTCAACCAAAGCAAGCCAAATTATATATAATTTGTTCATGAATGGATGTGTTTTCGTCACGTAGCTGACTCGAGATGCTGGTGCAATCTAATTGAATCCGATCGCATTACGAGGTTTCTCTTTAGGGTTTGGTCAACCAGCCTCGCATATATAGCCGCCTTCAAGAAAGGGTTTTATTCTCTGACCTAATTAAATGACCGTTGGAACATTCGCATTTATATAAATTCTAAAATTCCCCACTCACGAAAAAAGTTAGAGGACGACCAAATATTTCTGCCCATCGAATACCTTATCCTTCATATTCTCAAATCTCCAAGATCTGTACGTATCGCAGCTTTTCAATTAACAAGTCGTACGCCTAAAGACAGAATATTTATCGCCAAAAGACCAAATTGATCAAATCTGATGATGTCTGGTTAATTTATGGATCACGCTGATGGGAACCATGATAGCCATCATCATTGGCAATCTCAGAAAAAGAGCTTGCTTTCAGCGTTAAAAGAGGAGGCGTCCATTTGGAGAAAAATGAACAATTTTTCTTTATTAGATTTGAGAAAATAATTTAGACCAAAAGAAATTGAATCGACACGTATGTGTTGTTTAATGTGGTGTGGCGTGATCTAAAGCTGAAATGGTAGGTGAAGGTGATCTAATTTAAGTATGTGATCATGATCTGGACCCTCCTTTATACTCACTGTATTTGTACTGCTTAAGCTAATTTAAAGTTGGTTCGGCAGCAAGATCTTATGTCCAAGGACGGTCCCTTTGGATTTAGGTCGCATTGCATATGCGTTTGTCGCACCGGGCACTGCATTGTCAATGATTGGTAGCATGAACCTTGACAATGCCAGTGCTTGGTGCGGCAAAATTTACGTGATTTTCTTTATCATGATTGAGATACTCTCCCCCTCTTTTTCCCTTCTTTATTCAGGTTATAAAAATATGTCTAATTCTGACTTGAATAAGAGCCATCTTCGTTCTTATCCTTCGCGTGATGCGACGGGTTTTCATTGGTCCATTCAATCTCTTGCATGAACCTCTAATTTATTTATGTGCAACTTTGACTATTACAACAATTAATATTGATGTTTCACATTAGAGGAGGCAGCTTCTTAGTTCCTACCTGATTTGGAGCAATCTCTCTCTCTCTCTCTCTCAATAAAAAAATAAAAAATACAATTTATAAGTAAAGATATAAGTTGGAACACATGCGTTGAGAAATTAGGGTTATCTCAATTTCATCTAGATAAGGAGGCTACGTCCATATTTGATGGGCAGCTAAGTTCCTGATGAGAGCGGTAACTGATGGGACAAGAGATATGTTCAATTTGTTTCTCTAGCTAAGACTCCATTTATTTTATTTATTTTGTAAAAATGAATGATTTAAAAAATATTTTAAAAATAATCGTTTGTATTATTTGAAATAATTAATCGATAAGGATTTTTTCATTGAAAAATCAGCTGAACTATTTATAGTACATATGCATCAATGGGGGCAATTGTTTATTACCTGATAACCAAAAGAAGTTCTAATATAGTTCATTTGAGGGCAAGTTAATTCCTGTTCTAGCTCCGGGGAAGTAAGAGAATAAGGAGAAAAGAAGACATATATTGTATGGGATTTTTGTTAAGGTATTTAGTAGTTTGATATTGATTACGAGGCATCACTATTAATGCCCGGAGGAAATTAGGACATAATTAGAATAGAGGGTCCTATTTGGAAGTTGCCCCATCGGAATTTCTTCCTTTGCTAATAGCCCACATTTCGGAGAAATAATTTGGTAATTTTAAGAAGTTTAGACTGCGCTTTCCAACAAACTTACATTAATCCTATGCACATGCCTTTTTATATCATGTAAACACAGAAGTACATGCATGAATGTAAGGCCAAGAAAAAAACGGCGTATATGTACTTCACTGGATAGAGAGAGAGAGAGAGAGATTTGGAGAGAGATTTGGAGGGGATTGGATTAGACAGAAATTCCTTGCACATCAAGAACATCCAAACGTAAGGAATGCGGAAACACTCATCCAAATTGTTTTAAAAGAAGCTACTTCGTGGGTACATTTATTGGACTGGAAGCAAGAACTGTTGAAAGATGTGTGACACAGTCTGTTTTTACTTCTTCTCCACGTCTTTCCTCAGAAAGATTTGATGGATTCTGGAACAACAGAAATCTGTCGCTTTTCCTCAGGGAACGACATGACCAATACTTTTGAATATTTATCTAAATAATAGCTAGTTCTTTTGTTTGTTGAATGTAGCTCATAACTTTAGGGAAAAAAACAGACTTTTTAATTTCTCGAAGCTCGAGGCAAAGCGAAATCCGAAGAGTGGGATTTTCGTGGGGGCAAGAGTTTTTGAAACAGGGTGTCCAGGCTTTTCTTGATAATGTCTGAGAAGTTGATGAATTGGAGAGGGACAGCGTTGGACGTGACTCTCACTGAACCTTGCAGAGATCAGAGGCCCCGACAGATCCAGAGGAACAGTCTACAGGCAAAGATGAGAAAGGACCATGTTGCTCATTTCCCATTCCTCTTTTCCCTCTCTCAAAAAAATCTTAATTGTTTATTAAAATCAAGATATAAAAGACACCGTTAAATAGGGTTAAATAGGGTTCTCTTATCATGCAAGCATCTATTTGCAAATTACCATATCATATAATATTTTAACTTTCTATTAATTTCGGTATAGTTTTGTTAATTGATATTGTTTGTAGTAAGAGAGAGAAATTTCATGCGTGTATTCTCGATAAGATTGAAAAAGAAACAAGAAATGATTAATAAAAATGTGGATTTGTGTTGAAGAAGGAAAATGATGTAGAAAAGAAACACCATGTTAATCAACTTTATGCGGATCAATAGCATTTCAAACCTCAAATAAATAAAAGGAAAAGGCTACCTAGGTAAGATCTTCTTTTTCTCTTGGAAGTAGACAAAACCCTAGTTCTGTTCTTGCTGGAAATAACATGTCCTTTTTTGTTGTTGGCTTCTCAGTTGGCCAATACTTGCATGCTTACTAATAGTGTAAGATAGAGCATAGCACGCGAATTAGCGAAGAAAATGTGTAAGAGAAGCATGCACGTAATAAAGCTGCAGCTTTTACGCGCACTGGGGAGAGAGAGAGAGAGAGAGATTAAATTCGGTTTGTAAAGACTGAAAACTCTTGCATGGAATTATGAGGTAAAGTGAGGCAAAGAACCGTGACGACTGTGCAGATTTGGATTTTCATGAACCTTTCTTTTATTTTTGCCTCTAGAATTTCAGAACTTGGAAGTCAATGTTCTTTGTCCCTCCACAAAGCCTCCCAGAGTTATTGAGAAAATATTTCAAATAAAAAACCGAAGCAACCCTTTTCAATTTATAATGCAGATAAAATTTCTAGCAAAGTTATCAGAGGACACAGAGAAAATGGGTGAGCGAAATGCACTTGCGTTCCCCCTCACAAAACTTCACACAATCTTTTTGAAAGGGTCTTCTCTACAATAACAATTATTCACACTTTGGAAACCAGCTTTTTTCCCCTTTCATGAGAAAGACGCATAGCCGAATGAAAAGCCATAAGAATATCATGCCAGGAATATGCTGAAGTTATAAGAGTTGAAATTGAGGACTTGTGCTTTATGACTGCTCAAAGATCTGATCAAAAAGTGATTATCACCACAGTGGTCCTCAAGAACATAGCGCAGAAAGAGAGGTGAGAATACTGGCATATATGATTAAAAGAGGCTTGTAAGTGTATAAATAAGCTTAAAGAATATATAAACAATGATACAGATAACAGCAACTCTGCAGGCACATGCTTTGGAACAGCTAGAAATTATAATTTAAGCAATTAAAACATATATAGCTACACAACAATACTCTCTCTTGAGCTAGTTTTTGTAGCTAGGTTTAAAAGGGATCGACACATCAATAGGAGTTACCCCCATAAAACTTATTGCTTGTATGATGAGCAGTATGTCAAAATGGTCTAGAAGCTATAGCTACTACAAGACTCCACATATATTTAATAAAAATTGAACAGAAACCTCAATTTATAAAATCCATAACCAAGTAGGTATGCACATGGTTGCTGGATATCACCTTCCTCATTAGGGCTGGTCCTATTGAGTTCTCACATGCTGCCTCCTCCTCCTCCCCCATTGAAGTCCCCTCCAAAGCTATCATTCCATGGAAGAGGAGGATAAGGATATGGATAGGGAGGAAGAGGAGCTTGGTAAAATGCCCCTCCTCCTTCATTGCCTATTGGCCTCCCGACACCACCGAACTCAAGTGGAGCCGCCCTTTGGCGTAGCGTAACGGGTTGCACTGGATTATTGCTCCCGGGAATGGCTGCTGAGGATGGAATCCCGTTGCAGGCGTATCGGATGAGATCGGCATTGGCCGCTTCAAGCTCCTTCTGGAGCCTTTGGACCTGCCTCTGAAGGAAGGAGATGGCGCCAACGCAGCCGTAGACCGGGTCACGGACCCTTGCCTCAGCCTCATAAGCTAGCGAGTTCACAGCATCCTCTCTCTGGTGTGGGGGGAGCTCGTTTAGCAGCTTGGTCACATTGCTAGCACCAAAGATCTTGTGGACATTGGTGAACTTCTGAGGCTCCTCCGGGGGGAAGTAGGGCGCAAATATGCATCCCGGCATGCACTTCCTCCTCAGGAATTTGCAGGCAGCACAGGGGGAGTTGTAGGAGCTGGATGAAGACATGTCTCTACAATCCAATGATTCTTGTGAGCACACATTTTTCCTCAATTTTAAGAACCATCGTGTGTAGTTTGAATGCAGCATATACGCTTTAGCTTCCAATTAGTTAGCGTGTCTTTTTCTTTAAGTCCATTCGCCTGGCTTGACTCCATCGTTTTGTTTACTTTAATAGTGAGAGATGACATGAGAAAGCCATTGCTCTAGGGTTACAGAGGATGGCTGATGAGTGAAACATATAAGTGCAAGTAATTAAAAGAGAAAAACCCTTAATATTTTTAGTCCATCCTGGATCCTTGACAGTTGAAGTGTATCAACCTCAAGCTTCATTTCCAGATGTACCCTTTTCAAGAAAAATAGTAAGTTCATTCCCACCCAGAATTTCTCGAGTCTGAACATTCTTTAACTGGCTTTCCTCTACTGCTCTTGACAAGAACTAGGATCTCTTCGTTTCTTATCTTGTTTTTTTTTTTTTTTTTTTTTTTTGGCTTTTGTTGTTTCCACTTTACTATTCAGCAGGTCTCTCTCTCTCTCTCTCTCTCTCTCTCTCTCTCTCTCCCTCTCTCTGGTGCTCAAGTGTCTTTCAGATCAGAAGAACTATTTGTGTGCACATGCTGCTTATCACTCAGCTAGAGAAATCAATCTTGCTCAAGTTAGTTAAAACATCTGACCAAAAAAAGAGTCACTTAAAATAAACAGTTGTTTCAAAATCTCCCCACAACATAAAAGTTCAGCAAAATGTTTTAGCACCTAAACATGGTAAACCCCTAATTAAGAAACTCCAAGCATGTGTCTGAATACCTAGCTATTTTTAGTCTTTTTTTATGCTTCAGAGTTTCCCAGAAACTTCAACCTTAGCTGGTGAAGAATAGCTATAATTCATGATCTTTACCTGCGTCATAGCTAGTTCAAGGTCTATTTGATCAAAAGAAATTAGGAAAAAGGAACTGTACCTTTTGCCTTGTAGGATCTCTCTCAGGAGATTTTTCCTTGTTCCAAGATAAAAAGGTGACCTTAGAAAACGATGGGAGAGAGGATGAAATTTGTTGCAGAGAGATTC
Organism: Eucalyptus marginata; assembly: GCA_014182565.1. NCBI lineage: Eukaryota > Viridiplantae > Streptophyta > Magnoliopsida > Myrtales > Myrtaceae > Eucalyptus > Eucalyptus marginata. The sequence continues at coordinate 30,657,293 of CM024595.1, read as the reverse complement.
TAATGCCGAGGGAGCAAAATTTTATGATGAAACCCTAATTGGGCAGTAGTGTAGAGGAAGGCAAATAGTCATGCCAATTCATCAATCACACACCAAAAAAGCGCAGAGACAGAAGAGAAGAGAGAGAGAGAGAGAGAGAGAGGTTGAGGCAAAGAGCATTTTAGTGGATGGGGAAGGAATTGGAAGCCAAAAAAGACAAAGGGTAATAATAAATGAGAGGGTACAGACCTAGAGCAAAAAAGAGTGACTATAACCCTCCCCCTCTCATAATAATATCAGCAATGCGTGTGTGCGGAGGTGCCTTTCATTTCTTGATTCGCCCCCCACCCCCTCTCGTCCTCGTGCGTTTGGACAGTATATGCATCCCCCACATGCAAGGGCTGAAGAGAATATAACTGGGGAGATGTTAAATCTCAAAAAATCGATTATAGGACCGTGACTTGTCAACATAGTATTCCCTTGACCAATGCTTGTTCTTCTGAAAATCCTGGCTGTCAAGCTAGTCAAATCAAATTCACGTAGCATATCACTATAGTTAATCGTTTTCAACCAGTTAAGTGAGACCCATTACAAAACTTCTTCTTCTGGAATGAAATATGCAAAGAGGCCAAACCAAAAAGGATATTGTGCACATAGAGTATCAGGAGTTAGGTACTGGGAAATTACCCAAAGGATAATTCGAACCTATTAATGTTAGTGGGACTCAATTTCACTAAAAGAAAATATTAAATTATTGATGACGATTCAATTTAATATATCAATTGTTTCAATAGCATGTAATGGTTTGAAGGTGCAATAAAGATTGTAGCCCAAAAAGAAAAGAATGAATTCCGCAGGAATCGGTACGTTGATAAGATGCCCAGTAGCTCATAAATTCTTGACTATGAATTCATCTTCTTCTTTTTCATGGTGATGTTTTTGTTAATTGTCGATGAAATACTTCTGGGATAAATAGATTCCGTAGTCTAAATTCTTTTAAACGGAGGAAAAATTCATATGTTTGATATTCTTATAATATGGTAGGGGGTCAATATTTTCCAATTTCATCACTCTTCTAATGGCAGTAAAAATCTGAGTTACTCTCAACTTTTCTTTCTAATGGAATGTAATTTTAACGTGGCGTTCATAATATAATGGAAATGTTAAGACTACATTCAGCAGGAAACTCATTTGAAGGCCCTTTTAGTTTGACATATTCTATTGGTTTTCTCGTTCAAACGGAAAAAAATTTCAATATCTTCATACGATCCAAAATTTTCAATTTTTGTTTAATACTGTATGCTAATACTTTATTAAGGATCTTCTGAGTAAGTGTCCCTAAGGTACTAGTTAAATTACTTTAAAATGGAAATGAAATTTTCGGAGACGCTCTAAAAATGGAAGAATTATCCACTTTAATGAAGTCGCCTACTTCAAAAATAAATTTTAAATCTCCAAAACACGGTAAATAAGGCTTCACAGGTGCCCGGGGGCAAGTCCTTGACGTCTTCTTTTTAATAAATTATTCAAACAAGAGACTCAGGACAAATTGGTTGGTTTTTCACTTTTCCCAATTTACCAACAAATACTCATCCTTGCCCATATCAGTTACATTATTCCAGAAACATAGTAAGGTGATCCATCAATCTGCCACTCATTTTTTGAACTAGGGGCAGCTTTCTAGCTTCTTTTTTTCTTCTGTTTTCTTCCTCTCCTTTTCAACACTTTAAGCAGTGTTCTTGAAATACAACGACCCATTCATATAGTCAAAAAGGGTGCACGACGAACATGAACAATAATAGAAAAGTCATTGAGGACTTCGTATCGATATCCCCTGTAAATGCAAGTGGCACGCCCTCAGAACTGCAAGATCGTGAGCCTACACTCACTATGCTTTCCATTTCCCCTTTTCTACGGTCTCTTGGGATGAAACACGCAATTCTTTTCCTTCATCTGTCAACTCGCTAGGGCTTCTACAGATCCACTGCTAGACCCTCTCTATACATGCGCATATTCTAGTAAGCTAGGATGTGCTGAAGGGGCAAGAAAGAGAGAAGGGAAGCGATTGAATTCTTGCTACTTGTTGCTTGAATCATTGACTTTTTGGATCGTGCATTTATTTCTGCGACAAAGGGTCATTATCCTAGAGTGGAAGTTGGAGAAACCACAGTATACTTAACAGACCTATAAATACTTAGAACTTGATAAGCAAGTTTTTTGCCTTATAGCTTATTCTTCTTATCATGATTTATTAAGAAGAAATATTACAGCAAGGGATAATAGGGAGAAAAATCCTCAATATGCACACACTAACCATTATATATATAAATATATATATTTCCTATCATCACAATACTGATAACATTGGAGTTCATGTTTAATCATTTTGTTATATTCGAGATGGACGATAAGATGACCATTTTCATCAATTATATGTGAAAACAAAACATATTAATCAACAAGCATAATCCTTCATGTTTTGAGCAACAACATGACTTGTTGCGAACCCCAACCAAAATAAAGGACTGTGCATACTTCTTAAATCAATTGACTATGTTTGCTATATCATTAACAAAATGTCCACATATGTAATGTCGTCCTACAAATTGATAGGTACTTAAGACTGGAAAAAATGAATACGTTACGTGTATGTATGTATGTGTGAATAGGTATAATGTATTGAGAACCAAATCCTTTGAATCCTCTGACCATGCGATTGATGAATGCTTCGCTTTGTCCGGTGAATTCCATGCCCTCTTCCCCTACTATTCTCAGGTGTGAACCAATGTATGGTGAAATCAGAAGATGGACTGTTGCAAAATCATGTAATGTGAAGGTACCATCACGGGTTCATCCAAAGTATTGTTCGATAATGGATGATGGAGGCAACAACAGGATTCTACTGACATGTGTGCAAGTGACAGAGAATTTTTGATAGAATACTAAAAGGACCCCCCTATGCTATGGTTGTGTATATGTAGGCTATGATGGGTTTTAACCGGGAAGGGGGTATATTGGTAAAGTTGTGCCTACATATAGCAACTCTCACACCTTAACCTAGCTCTTCATTAAGTTCAATTTATTAAAGCATATTGCACAGGTAGGAAAAAAAATAGGAAAAAAAATGTTTGTGCTTCTTGTACGCATGATTAGTGAATCTCATTCTCATTCCAAAATCGGAAATGTTATTGCGGGCTGACTTAATCGCTTCAATTGATTGCATGCTGAACAGAGAAACCCACACTGGGCATTGGTGCTGCACCTACTTATTATTCTCATCAGCTTATTCTTCTCAGCTAAGATTCTTGAATTTAAGTGATGGGGATAGTCCAAAGTTTCTCATTTTCATAACAAAACTTTCTAGGCATTTTTTTCTCACAACGAGAAGATAATGAAAACTACTACTTGAATCATGAACTTCAATGATTGAAGTCAATATATGTGAAAATAATATCGAGCTAACATGAATTTTAAGAATACCATCTTACCATCGTATGAAATGCAAGTTCAACCCTTTGGTCAAAATTACACGGAAGTATAAAATCAAAAGTAACTAATCTAAATAATCGTTAATTACAGCTGAATATGATGATCTTGAATGATCATGTGCATGCAGCAACAAGAAATCACAAAATGTAAAAGGGCATCCTAAGAAGAAAGGGGTCTATATATATATAACATATGGTGATGGTGAGTGGGGCCTTTGGAGAAGGAGAAATGTAGTTGTCAAGAGAACTATTTGGTAAATGGTAATGTGAGTCCCTTTCAATTGCCCCGACCATCTCTAGTTGGCCCTGTCCTTTGCCCTTTAGCCTAGCTATATGCCTACACACCCACCTCCCCTGCCTCCCCCCTCTCTCACTCCTATTCCCTATCTCTTCTTCCTCCCCATGAATTAGGGTTTCCCCCAATCCCCATGTGGAGGGCATTCGAGAAAGGGACACTCTCGTCAGTATATGTCTCTTTTGTCTAGTCCACAATTTCTTTTGTCCGACTATATGTAACATGTGCACCTTATCATTAGAGATATAAAGATCAGAATTAGTTTACTAGAATACTTTTCGTCAATCGATCTTTGTTCTCTTATTTATAATAACTAGGAGAAGATTGAATTACATTATAGATACTTTCTAATCGATCAAGTACCTCCGACTCCAAAACTAATTAGTTATAGAGTCGATGTATTCGTTGAAGTCAGTATAAGAGTAATGGAAAATTAGTTTTTACAACCGTTAACCATTGGCTTAGGAATGGAACTAAAAACTCTAATGATGAAGACCCTGACCCAACCTTGAGCAATGAGACTACTCAACATGAAAACACTTCACTTGAGCTTTTCACGTCGGACTCTTGCCAACTCTAATGGACAATCAAATCTAGTTAATTAGAAAAGTTATGCAAGTTCGACATTTTGATTAGATAAATTTAAAAATTCAAGAACCTAATGAAAAAAGGTACAAACAAGTTTATAGATTTAAAGTAGAATTTTTGTCTTCAACATTTATATGATAGAAGTGATAGAATTCTTAAATATGATTCACTTATTTAAAAGCCACCACTTTACAATGTAAATAAAGAATTCAACGAAATTGATCCCAGTACTGTGTCATTATTCATTAGAAGAGTAAGCTAAAGCACTCATTATGTAGTTTGGTATGAGAACATGATATTTTCAACTAGAAGGGTAAGAGTTTCATGAAAAAGACCATATCATCCAGACTCTCTCTGTGGCTTAGCAATTGCGTACAATATGCATGTCTAATATCTATCTGAAGTAGTAGTACTTGAAGTTCAGCCCTAGAAAAAGTTGCTATGGCCCCCTTCAGCTCATGGCCTAAGGTCTATATGCATCAAATCACCGTGCAACAACCTATGGAAAACGCGCGATAGATACAATAATAAGTGTTCCTTTACCTCCTCCGCGTCCATTCCTCTTGCTTTCTTACCTCTATCAACTGCCAACGAAGCACGCCTGCCGGATTTCTAGCGAACATTCCATGTGGGTCATCTGAACCAAAGCAGTCGTAGATCATTCATAGGTCGCCCTCTCTCTCTCTCTCTCTCTCTCTCTCCCTCCCTCCCTGTAGGAATGTGATCTAGTAGCTTAAATGCAGTCGTGAACATATATATACTTGGTCATTACGTTGCATCGTTCACCATCACATAAAAATGAGGACCACCCAATGACATTAATTTTCTTACCAAGTAATCATCTCCTCGGGGGTGATTTAACGTTTTCTTAATCTGGCAAATGTGTCAGGAGCGCCTAAAGCAATGCCCGGGAAAAAAGCTGCCCCTAGGTTGATAAAGTCCAACCTTAATCCTCCATTCCTTTCCCTCTCTCTTTAATCTTGCACCCAAGATTCTGATTCTTTGTGGAAAAAGGAACCTCATGTTTATATCAGCCCTAGGTTTAAGACTTTACAAGAGAGTAATTAGGCTTTTGCAGCATCTCATCTGTCCATGGGTATGAAAAGCAGATCACTAGCATTCTTTTGATATGGAAACTTAAAAAAGGAACTAGCAGTGCAAGTTAAATTTAGAGACCTCGTGCATCATCTTGATTCTTGTCCATCGTGGAAGCCTCGAGAGACTGAATGCTTTTGTGATCATTTCGACATGTGGGCTTCTTACTCGGAAGTTTTATAATGAATGCAGCACTTGATATATTGAGGATTGGTCCTCGCGTATTGGGCCATGAGTTTGGTTAGTGCAACTCCTGTATGAGCCCAGCAGTTGAGAAATGTTCTGGAAAATGCACCCATGAATGTATCGATCTCCATTGTTTATCTTAGTCTCGCCAAAATGATGACACTAATTTGTCCAAATTCAAGTAATGGGTGTTGCATTTCATCACTGATTTGTCCAAATTCAAGTACACGCTCAGTCGCACTCCAGCTTCCTCACACAGGAATAAACACAAACACATGGCGTGCACCTCATCCTGAACAGCTCCACCTTCTTTACTCATTTCCTCTAACCGCTGATCGGCCTCCACAGATCGACGTAACACCTCAAGGGCTTGGGGAGCCCCGCCTTCCACGCATCGAGATCCGGCATTCGACCCGTGAGAGCGAACGAGCTGTCGTCCTCCCTATTCCCGAGCCTCAACACCTGAACCTGCTCCCCGAACACCTCACGCATCGCCTCCAGTGTCTCCTCCATGATCACCCTCCCGTCTCTGCTCTTATCCTCCGCCTCCACGCAGCTCCCTCCCACGTTCACCATCAGCCTCCCTCCCCTCCTCAGCTCCTTCCTCAGCCTCTCCCACGTCCTCGGATCCTGGAGCTCCGGCACCAACCGTCCTCTGCTGAACAAGTCCACCAGAAGGCCCGCGAAACCGTCCCTCGCGCTCGCCTTCAGCGCGTCCCCGATGTGGACAAAGATCCGATCTCGGTGATCCTTCTCGAGCCGCGAGAGGCCGAAGTACTCCCTCGCGACGTCGATGACGGCCGGGTCGAGCTCCCACCCGTGCACCACCCCGCGGGGGTAGAGCTCCAGGAGCAGCCTGGCGGCGGAGCCCGCGCCGAAGCCGAGGACGCCGATGGGGCCGGGGGGGAGGATGGGGGGCAGGGTGGCGAAGACGTCGAGGTAGGTGGAGGTGAGTGGCTTGAGGAGGAAGGAGATGCTGTGGATGTTGCCCGGGGAGTCGAGGAGGAGGAGGCGGGAGCCGGCGAGGGGGTGGTCGCACCGCCGGGAGACCTCCAGCACGCGGATGTAGTTGTGGCGGGACTTGAACCGGGCCAGGGTCTTGACGTCGTCGGCAGGGATCCCATCGTCCTGTGTGACGGCGGCGGAGGCGGAGACGGAATGGCGGCGGCGGCGGAGGCGGAGGCGGAGGCGGCGTTCCGGTGGGATGAGGCGGAGGGCGGAGGCGGCGGCGGTGGGGGGTGGGTCGGACGGGGAAGGAGATGGGAGGAGGGATTGGAACGGGAAGGAGGTGAGCGAGTGGCGATGAGAGGGACGACATCGTTTGTCTGATTGGCGTCGAGCGCAGCACAAGGGACCGAAGATGATTTCAATTTACAGCTCGCGGGCGCAACTAGAAACTATAAAATTCGCAGCCGAAATCCCCAACGATGCAAATGAATTCTGCAAATGAATTATTAATTGAAAAAAAATATGATCCATAAACTTTAACAGAATATAATCCCTAAATTTTTAATTTGTTCAATGTTAGTCCCAAAACTTTAACTCTATCTATAATATGGTCATGACCTTTTAATTCAAGTTTGAGGTAATATGAAAATGAATAATATTACCTCCAAACTTGAATTTATAAAGAGATATTATTAAACATTTTCATATCATTCATGGACTAAATTGAACATGAGACCATATTGACCAAATAAAAAATTCAAAAACTACATTGCACATTTGGCTAAAATTCAGAAAATACATTGCATATTTAGCCTAAGTTCATGGACCATTTGTATTGTTATCCCTTATAAACTCATTTCCAATTTCACTTCAGAATGATTAGGTTGAGAGCATTAAAAGGGAAAAAAAAAACCTAAATGCTAGTTGCCAAAAGTGATGTAGTCGTGCAGCTGCATAACTTGCATAAACCTTGATAATCTTACCAAAGATGATCGAAATGGGAACCAAACCGATGTGACAACAGTATGACAATATGATGACATATCTGGGTAACTAAGTAAATCCATCTCACGTGAGCCAATGAAACAAACCACATCAGCTGGAGACATAAGAAAACATCTCATTTACACTCAGCAATTCAGTCTTCCTTTTCCAACATGCACTGCGACACCTAATAAACAAAACCCGCCTCGTCCATCAGCTCACCAATCATCCAGTGTGGCCAACCATTAGACTCTATTGGCTTGATAAGGTTATCTCCTAGCCTAGAAAGAATTACATGCATCGCATATCAGAAAGACCCAAGAGCACACCAGAGTTAGAGCTGATTTTTGTTCAAGATGGAGAACGATCTTCCCTTGTTTTGTCCCCACTGTTTTCACCAACACTGTCCCTGCATTGACCAAAAAACTCAAATAACTATGGAATCATGGATCGCCCACAACCAGCATTAAAATGGGGGGAAGAAGAGAAGAAAGGAAGAAAGTGGGGGGAGAAGAGAGAGAGCAGACATATCAAGGAAAAAGAAACAAAAAGCATCCAAAGAAGAGATCGATAAAATAGGTCTCAATGAATTGATCGATTTCCCTTCAGCTCATATAGTGTGTGTCCTATCATATCTCAAGATACATGGTGCATGTTTTAAGTGTATAAATGCAAAGACAAGAGGTACTTGTAGATGATTCATCTATTCTTGCTTTTCTCTTCTTCCCACTCTCTAGGTTTTGTCATTAAGGAACCAAGATTATCCCAATTACAATTGATCTTATAGTTACTTTAGTGTCAAGTTACTTGGTGAACTGCTCAGTGGCCCTTTGAGGATGGAAACTTAGCGATACAAGCACTGGATTTTGCCAAAAGTCCAAGTCACTTAATGCTACTGGAAGGTAAATCACCAATGCCTCCAAATAAGCTCTGAAAAGGTTTTTTCAAAACAACCACCTTGGGAAGAAAAAAACACTCAGAAGTAGAGATGCTTCTACATGGATTAGAGAAAGGTTGCGACACAGATAAGGAAATGTCTGACCTCATTTCAACATTTTCATCATGCAAAGCATCAGCATTTGATGATCTATGCTGACTCTTGTCTTCTTCAGCATCCGATTCATAATCCTCACCATTCCAAATGCGTTGCTTTGGCCTTTCATCCATATCTTCCTCTGCCTGCAGATTTTTCAAATCTAATACTGAACAACACAAAAGGACAAATAATATCTGGGAAGAGTCCAACAGTCCAACAACCTACCTCTTCTGGCTCTTGTGTAATGGGCGGTGTCATTTCAAAGGGTACACTTGGTGCATGTGGGATTCTCGATAGCTGCTCTAATAACATATTCCTGAGATACAATACTTGTCAAAAACTAATTCGAGTAGGGAGGAACATTATTAAGATTAAACTCCAAACAGTAGTTAAAATGCTGGTCCATGCCTAGGCTGGTTATTAGAGGGTACGGAGGAATTGAAACCAACAAACTAAAGAAATCTTGAGCAGAAAAGTTTTCCCAAAAAACTACGAATGAATAGAGCAATTTTATCCACTATAAGAAATATAACGACAAGAGCCACATGTTTGTGTTGTATCAATCTAAAAATCCAGGAGTGGAGACAGAGAATTGCCTCCCAACACACTTTGAATCTTAGGGTGCGTTTGTTTCACTGAAAACTTCACGTTAAAGGAAAATATTTTCCATGGAAACTCTTTATCAAAGAAAATGGTTAGTTTTCAATTGTTTGAGCTGATTTAGGTAAAGTGTTTTCCTTCTTACCAAAAGAGGATGTCATTTTCCCCTAATCTAAGCTTGTTGTTTTCAGTCCACAAAAAACACTTTTCGCAGATCAATTAGTTTTCCGTCATCTAACCACCAAAGAGACGGAAAACAATTTCTCAGAAACAGTTTTCCTTTGAACAACTGGACCCTTATTGTTGATTCAGTTTCAACAGCACTCTTATGAGTCCGTGGAAGAATTATCCATAGACTCCTAAAACAAAACAACTGGTCTAATACACAATTACCAGAAGCATACTACTTCCCTGAGGACAGCGCAGATTGCTTGTATTAGTTACTCTAGTTCTCTTTGCAACACATAACCATAGAGAGTAAAATCTCTCATTGCAAGTAGAAAATATCAAACAAGCTAAAAAAACTTAACTATAAAAGAAAGCGGTGTGCCGAAAAGAGAATAAATAAATAATGAAGCCAAGACAATAATGAAGCCAGATCTTCATATTACAAGAGAATTTTCAAGCAACCTTTTGCGCCTTCTTAAGCAAAAGCATGGACAACCCTTATAAAGCCAATACTCTCAAAAAAGACTGACAATTGTGCAACACTGCATCTAGTAAATAGTCCTAGAACCTACTGGAGGAAAAAAATCGACTGATGAATAACTAATCACCTATTTATGAGTACAAGACTTACAAATATAATAGGATAAGCAGCATGTGTGTGACAGAAACAGGACCATTATATTTTTCGGACCAATTCACCATATCACTTCTCCGGACATGATCAACAACATCATCTCAACCAGAAGACACATATAAGTCTCTAAATATTATGAATGGAAAATAAATTGCAAATGCCACTAATAAGGAGTTTGTTCTCTTATTTTCGTTTCTGAACAAGCTGTTGAGTGGATGTAGTATATCCAGAAAAAGTATACAAAAACTAGAAAAAAGACATAACATTTATTTATGTAAACTCTATCTATAATCAGAAAGAAGGGACAAGCAAACCTGATTCTCTCCAAATCTTTTGGTGCGTTAAGATTCTCCATGCTACATGGCTCGACATGAAGAGTATAATCTGGGCCAAAGTACTCGTAATACTCATTGTAAGGCAAGTCATTTTCAGGTTCCACTCCCACCGCAACAGCTGTCTGTGTGACAAAAGCAAAATACAAGCATTTAGGAAAACACCCGAATGCTACGCAAAGGTAATATAATCAACAGAGACAGACAGACAGAGCCACTGACCTCGTAACACCAGCAACGAGCGACATTTCTCATTGTATAACCTCCCCCACCCAAAACCATTAAAGGAACGTTAAAAGATCTTAGAAAACGGAGGCAATCTGCATGACCTTTCACAGACAAATTGAAGCATCCCAATCGGTCTCCAGACAGTGAATCTGCCCCACACTGAAGAACAACGGCATCCGGTTGATATACTTCCATAACCTTTTGGATAATTGGGCGAAACATACCACGGAAACTTTCATCATCTATGCCATCATTCAGTGGCACATTGAGGGCGTAGTTCTTCCCAGGCCCTGCCCCAGTGTCCTTAATGTGCCCACTTCCAGGGAAGAAGTCCCCAAACTTATGGAAGGACACGGTCATGACTCTATCTGTCGAGTAAAATGCCTCCTCCACCCCATCCCCATGATGGACATCGATATCCACATAGAGAACACGCTGAAAATTCATATGAATTAAATCAAAGGGATCCAGCGAAACAATTGGTTTGGTTGTGATTAGTCATACCAAGGACATAGCAAACTCAAGATCATGCTAATGGCCTACAGAGACGGCAGAAAAAACTATCCGACATCGAGGTGCTCTAATTGGATATTCCCTAATTTCTTCAAGCAGCAAGACCCTCAAACTGAGAAATGCACATGCACATTGCCTATATCTAAACAATCCCGGAACACTAATAAGCGATAGGAATGAAGATATAAAATTCCATGAAAACCAGATAATATCTGAGGAAGACATATCTAATTCTAACATCTCCTGACTAGGTTAGAATTAATTAAGACTGTTCATCTCTTAACATTTCCTAACCACGCATTACCTGTAAATCTCAGTATGCATTGTGCAAAGAGAGAGACGTTCCAAAAAAAAGAAAAAAAGAGAAACTTTATACCCTGTGGACTTTGAGGAGCTCGAGAATCCCAAGCACAATATCGTTGACATAGCAAAACCCAGAAGCCTCGGACTTCTTGGCGTGATGCAGCCCGCCGGCCCAATTGAGGGCGATGTCGGAGTCGCCGCGGTTGAGCTTGACGGCGGCGCCCATGGAGCCGCCGGCGGAGGCCTGGCAGAACCCGAAGATGCCGTCGAAGACGGGGCAGTCCTCGCCGACGTTGAAGCGCTTGAGTTGGCGGGAGAAGGCCGGGTCGGACACGGTCTCGGGGGTGACGGAGGAGATGAAGGTGACGTAGTCGTCGGAGTGGAAGCGGCGGATGTCGGTGGTGGCGGCGGGGAAGGGGCGGCTGATCTCCATGCGGCGGTGGAGGTAGTAGTGGACGATGAGGTTGTGCGCCATCCGGATCCTGTGGGGCTTCATCGGGTGCCCCTGCCCGTAGTAGTAGTCGCCGATCGTCGGCTCGTAGAAGTAGCTCACGCGCCGCTTCCGCGCGTCCTGCCCCACCGACGGCAGCGACGCGCCGCCGCTGCTCTCCACCATCTCCGCCGCGCGCCTCTCTCTCTCTCTCTCTCTCGCTCGCTCGGAAACGAGAAATTGCAGAAGAAGAGGGGTCGAACCGGAACTAATATTTTGAACTCTGAACCGAGAGAAACGGATTCCACCCGAATGCTATTTTCGGTTTTCGGATTTTTCTCTTTTACTATTACAATTAGGCTGCGCATGATAAAATTTCTTACTGGGGAAGAGTTTTTCGAAATAGTTTTTCATTTTGTTGGGAAACGATTTACGAAGAAAAAAAAACTTGTTTGTAGAATCGCACAAAATTTCATTTAACAAAAAAAGCGAAAAACGAAGCCTTGTTTGGTAGCTACAAAATTTCTATTCCAAATTTTAATTTTTTTTTAAAAAAATTAAAAATAAGAAAAAGGAATAGATTAGATATTACATAAAATTGACAAGATCAAAATATTATTAGAATAATAATACATTTACTTAGGGGTAAGAATTCTAGTCGAAGATGAAGTTGTATTGTAATGGAACGTGAACTATTATCTTATATATGTGTGTGAGTATCTTCACTCACGTAGTTTATAACCTATTGAATTTAGGTAGTATTTTGAACTATAATTCTCAAGAATATATTATCTTTTTGCGAATTTTGGTAGCGTTTTGAACTATAATTCTCAAGAATATATTATCTTTTTGCGAATTTGTTGTTTGGTATAGCAAATATTACGGAAAAAGCACATTGGATATTGTTAGCCAAATTAATTTGTAGTGATTTCCTTGGAACTAAGTTTTTACTCTTTAAAAAAAAAATTGTAATTCTAGTGCATGCGTGGCTTGGGGATTTTAGTCTTCTAATCTTGACATGGATGTCGGGTTGGGGTTGGAAATTTCCAACTATTGGAATGGTTCATGCATGGCGTTGCTTTACTATCATTATGTATTTAGTTCATAATATGCTCCTAAAACACTTAGTAAAGACCTCGGTCTCTTGTATTTTGAGCCGTCGATGCATCCCATCTTAATGCTACTTTTTACCTTGCTTCTTCTGAATTACAAACTATTTCATTTTCGTGTTTCACATAAGCTTATAAGGTTTTGGCTAATTTTGATGAAGGGAGGTGTTTTTCCTCTCCTCTGTTTGTCCACATTTATGATATATTCAATGACATTTGTGCTCGCGGATATAGAATTTGCAATACCTTAATACGATTAATAGAAATGTATTCATAATAATTTACATACACATCGCAAAAGTGTTTTCACCAAAAAACAAAAACACATCGCAAAAGTTGGAAATAAAAAGTCATGGAATCTCTTGCATATTGTGATCCCTTGCCATCATATTTGCAATATTTTTCCTGATCATGTTTATCTCAGCCGCCTCATCACCTGGTGTATCATCTACAACCTCGTCTTGTGTAGGTTCAAAGGGATGCTCCGGATCTCCATATAGGGCAAAGTTCCTGTCCATCTTGTCTTGGTCGCGAATATAATTATGAAGAGTACAACATGCGATTACAATATATGCTTGCTTTCGAATTGAAAATGGAGGCATGTGTCTCAAAATGGAGAAGCGATTTTTAATGCCCCAAATGACCTCTCGATAACATTTCTCAATGGAAAAATATTACTTAGGTTTAAACAATGAAAGAACTTCTACATGATCTTAAACATCAATAACTGCCAAAGTCTATATTTTGTAGAAGATTTCAGATGCACAATGTCTATAAAAATCAAATTTCAAACAATAAAGGAAAAGGAAAAGTTAAAAGGTAAAAGGAAAAGACGCTCTAAAATATGGACTAAAGTTCCCAAAAATAAAGGAACATCGCCCAGAACCATGCTCGAGACGAAGAACAGCCTCTCCCAGCAACGCGGGGCGATGCCCCATGTGCTTTATTCAGCTTATGCATGAACTTTATGGATTGACAAGTGACCCAAGTGAAACAAAAATCCAGGCTGGTTTTTCAGTCACCCTTTAGTGCCCAGCAACCTTTGGCGCTGTTCGGTGCTCCAGTCCAGTACTGTTTCCAGTGCCGAGAACCCCCAAATTTCGATAGTATTAAGCATAGGACATGGTGTTGATCTACTTCCGCGAGAAACAATATATGAATGAAAGGGGATGCTGAGAACGCACTAAATCAAAGTCACGACTCACTTGGGGTCGTGAACGCTTTCTTCGACTCGGGCAAGTGCATCAGCAAAGACATCGATTGTCCAGTCCTTCAAGTCCTCCTGCAAACATAACGAGACAAGGAACATGGATTAACCGAGGTAAAATAGATTGCAGCATGCATGCAATGTGCAGAAACACCAACTAAGCACGTGATAATCTCCTGTCATCCCAAAGCAAACAGAGAAGCTGCGAAACAACTGATTATAAACTTAACAAAAAGTCGCGAGCGATCTTATATAATAGAACTCAAAAGAGAAACATCACTGAAGCTAAAAGACGGTTACTTATGCAGGAACATCCACATAACTTCCAAGATCAATACTCACTTAAGACAAATTAGAAGTGATCTATAAAATTATTCTCATTAAGGCCATAGGTGAAACAATAGAGAACTTTACCTCGATCTAAGCACTTTGATCTAATGCTAAATAGACATATCAACATGCAGAGCACTAGCTTTATAAGTCTAAAGGCATACAAACCCGGCAGCACAAAAGCAACAGTTATTTGGGAGTGTTCCGTTAACTAATGATGGAGAATCTACTTCACCTGAATAGTCCCTCCTCGCAGTTTAAAGATCTATTCAACCACAATAATCGTCACGCATTTGGCATCTACAAGGATTACACCAGAATCCAAAGTTGCATAGAGGGGTCGTATCATCACTTTCACTAATAATGAACCAATATTACAATCCAATTGTAAGATGCTGCTAGTTTATCTCAATTTGTGATATATATAGCCAATAAAGGCACTTGTTATGCCATTAGTTAAAGACTTTTGCAACCTTTAATATATTGATCTTTCATGTACTATACCCGACCAAAATCAGCAAAGAGATGTTCTCGCAACCTTCGAAATCAGCCTCGGATTCAAGCCCAGACGTGCAGCGCAAATCAAAACGTTACCAGCATTCCCACCGCCTTGAACTTAAGCAAGATGTACCGAACAGATTTTAAAATCACAACCTATCACAACCTAACAAAAGCAATGGCATTATGGAAAAGTAGAGAACGAGCAAAACCTCCGAGTTGGTGCTCCGGATCTTGTTGTCGGGCTTGGGGTAAGAGGCCACCACCGCCAAGAAATCCACGCACACCAATCCGCAACCCTAGCTGCAAGTTTTTTCACAGAGAGCGGCATCACTCTTCTATCGCCACGAAACTCATCCAAACAAATAGCAAAGTGAGACTTGTCGGCGCAAGTTCGCAAGGGAAGAGGACGGACCAACGGCGATGGGACAAGCGGCGACCGGACCGGCAACGACGGGACGGGCAGCGACGACGGGACGGGCGGCGACGGGAGGTGATTTCTCCCGGACAGAGGTCGCGGGCTTCGGAAGAGGTGAGCTCCAGCGGCGACGGGACCAGCGGCGACGACGGGACCGGCGGCGACGACGGGACCAGCGGCGACGACGGGACCGAAGGCGACGGGATGGGCGGCGACGGGAGGTGATTTCTCTCGGACAGAGGTTGCGGGCTTCGGAAGAGGTGAGCTCTAGCGGCGACCGGACCAGCGGCGACGGGACCAGTGGCGACGACGGGACCGGCAGGGGCGACGGGACCGGCAGGGGCGACGGTACGGGCGGCGACGGGAGGTGATTTCTCTCGGGCAGAGGTCACGGGCTTCGACGGGAGGTGATTTCGCTACGGGACCAGCGGCGACCTCACCAGCGGCGGCGACTGGACCGGCGACGAAGGACCGGCGACGACGGGACCGGCGGCGACGACGGGACGGGCGGCGACGGAGGTTTCAGAAATCGGACAGAGGTCGTGTAGGAAGGAAGAGCTGAGTTGAGAAGAGCGTGAGTTGAGGGGGGGAGAAAGAGGAATTAGGTTTTTGTTCCTCAATTTTATTCCCGGGAAGAGAAGTGAATTTTTTTGTTTCTCATTTCTCTTCCCAAACCATTTCTCAGCCAGGTTTTTATTAGGGAACGAGAAAAATTATGCGCACTTTTAACAAAAAAGGTTTTACTCGTTCCCTAACGTTAGAACGTAAATTTTGAGGAAGAGAAATGTTATCATGCAGGGCCTTAGCCTCCCGGAAGTCGCTCCCTTTTTGCAAAGCAACCCCCAAATTCGTTTTTTGACACAAACCACCTTTTAAGCTTGGCAACTCTTGGGTCACCTCGAGAGAAACTTATTGACATAACCTTATCCAATACGTGTGAATTAAAGATGATCAACCCTGAGATGGGTCGATCTCTAACAAGAAAAAATTCGAAATCTAGTTTCAGAATCTTGAAAACGAATTTGAATTGGGATTCTTTAGATAAACATGAAATACATAACTTAATATCCGAGAACTGGATTATTAATTTTTTTTTTCATTTATAAGATACATTATTCAGATCGAATTTTCTTCTTGCAACTTTTTTTATTTTTTATTTCCTCAAATGAAATCAATTTTACCCAATAACCATTTTTCTTAGGTAATCGCTCCACTCGGCGGTTTAGAACATTGATCTTGGAACCAAATGGCTTTTGCCACTTTATTCAATTGAGAATCGGCCGATCAATCTGATTCAAATTAGGGGTTTACCTGAACAATGCGATGTGATATATGTGCAATTTATGAGATTAGTTGAGTCGAAGATTCCGATGGCACATATTGTCAAAGAAGAGAATGTCGTTGGGCTGAGCATAAACGTCGGGGCCTTTTTGCCAATTTGCAACCGCAAGCCCAAGCCGCTTTGATTACCAGATTCATTTCAAGGGTTGCTTCGCTTGGCCACGGCTATTCCACTTGTAAAATTATGACAATATAATTCAATTGCTCGTTGCAGACGATTCTTTACGAACTTCTTTGATCGATGTGGTCTAATTCCACATGCAAATTTTTCCCAAGTATAGGAAAAACGCTCGGAATAAACTCACGACAACTTCATTCGTGGGTCTCGTTAAAATTATATCTCTACCATCGCTATACGACCATAAGGCGCAAATTTTACAAGAATGGTTCTCTTGAATCAAGACGAGGGTTTCTTCCATAGATCCGTCAAAATCATGTGAGTTTCTTCATTATACTTGTAAGACAGATGATATTGTCGTCGAATGATTCCATGCCATATTATCGCCTTTCCCTATATGTCATTCAAAGCGAAGCTAGAATTTAAGGGCCAAATTGCCAAATTCAATGAGGACATCTTTCTTGAATTAGGGCAGCACAGTGTCGGTGTCAAATCATGTTGTTAACATCAATTTGGAGACATGAGATAATCAACAACCTTTGCTTTATTATCTTTTTAGCTTTGAGGGTTCGTCTTCTCAAGGCACTCTTAATTGCCACTTTTGACTTGAGAAAAGAGCTGATGATAGGGTTGATTTGGTGTCGGGACATGAGTTCATGGGGGACCAAGGAATCTCGAAGCACATCTCCAATCAATTCACTTTGAGACGGATTGAAACAAATTAGATCAATCATCGTCACTACAATTTAAATAATAACTAGGAAAAGCAATAGCATTTTATGAGAGAATAACGGGATATAGACAAGCGTGAGCGTTTGATGTTGATCATGAGTACAGGTTGAACATGTACAAAAATATGAGAGAACGACCTCACAACCTCATATCTTATATTCGGATCACCTTCTCAGATTTCAACTCATATCTTATTTAAAATAAGATTAACAAAATATTTCATAAGTTTCGAATTTACTTATCAAAATATGTTACTTTCTCTATCACAAAAAGAAGGTGTCCACATCCATTTTCCTTACTACATATGTGGATGATTGTGAAACAAGCAATGCTCCCGAATGTCCAATAATAATATATAGAATCCATCACATAAAAGTCTATTGTTTTGTATACTTGGGCACAAAAGGATAAGATTCAATGTGCGAAAATTTATCACACGATGCATAAATTTATTCCAACACTATCATCAATTCGATCGAAACTTAAAAAGCACGTCAATGCATGAGAATCACATCATGCTACACTAGGTGAAGGCAATGCCATCGTAATCATATGTCGGAATTCAATTATTTTACTCGCCACTCTTTTCTTTCCTTTTCTTTTCCTCCTTTTTATTTGGTCCATAAAGAAAAAGATACAAGACACAACCTTCCGTTATCATTTTCCTTCAATTTTGTGCTCCTGATAAACGTGACCAATTACATGTTTTTGACAAAAGGCCAGCCGACTTAGCACAATATCATGACATCTACGACTAGCCTAGACATCATTGGCGCATCGACGTCTCCATCAACAATTGACAATTAAAATTGACATTACCAGAACGTCCCGTCCATCGACTTTGGACCGCTAAGCTCACGTTAGAGAGACATTACTCTTATTATTTTCCAAAGAAGGCACCCACTTATGATTCACGAAGTCAAAACAGACTTGTGTGTGTTTCTTTTTTGGCATAATATTTTTTTTATTATATACATGAAATTCATTTAAAAGTTAGTACCGCTGAAAAAACTTAATTTGGGATATTTATGTCGCATTTACACAAAATTAATTTTTATTCATAGAAACTCCCAAATTGATATATCAATATACTCATGTCATATTGACTATAAATTATGGTAAATATTGGATTTTTTGCAAGTAAATATGGCACAAACATATCAGCCTCACCTTTGGAGAACTCTCTGGAAAATGATTCTAAAGGACGAAATGAGTTTCATCCTCTAGCATTATGATGCCCGAGAGAGTATAAAGAAGTAAGAGGTAACACAATGAGAACTTAAATTGATAGGTTACTCGCCACCGGTAGATATTCTTTGTCTAAGGGATAAGAACAAAAGTAAGAAAATTTTCATGTTCTCAAGCCAAAAGCTTAAATAAGTTATGAATCAATCAAGTATGATTTTTATTCATCATAGCATGCTTAGGTAGATGCGCATGAAACCATACTCCAAGTATGAGTAATTCCAAGACTCATTGGAAAGACAAAACTGGTTTTTTGAGAAAACACCTACAACTAAATGAGCACTTTGAAAACTTAAATGACATTTATAAGACTTCGAAAATATGAGAAATACAGTTGGTCGTAGGTCTTCAAGTTTTATTATTTCCACCTTTGCCGGATTGTCGGCCTTCAAGGAATGCTCTGGCATCACATTATGAGAAATTTATGCAATCACCTGAATGAGCAGCACGCGTAAGAATTCGATTACAACCGAGGCACACCTTCCGACTATTCGATAGGATTGTATAAGGGGCATTAGTAGATACCCCATTTCGAATTCGTATGTTTAACTTCCTACCCAATAATCAAGGGACAGAAGCCTTAGTTAGGACCACCAGTGATGGAGACCATTCACTTACCTTCTGATAAGCTACTCAAGAACTGATGCGACATCTCCCTCTGTCATGCAAGGAAGCCCCTGAGGAAGAACTGATGCAACATCTACCCAATAATCAAGGGACAAAAGCCGAACAATCTAATCATCTGTCTTCTGAGGAAGGTGTCCTGGATCTCGCTCCCTGTGAAGAAGAAATGTCGCAGCGGCTTCAGACGGTTGCTCTGATTGGTAGATTCCTCTCGCAGAAAATGATGAATGAGCGGGCTGTCCTCAATCTGCTGCTCGAGGCTGGACATCTGCTATGGTCCCAAACTTATAGAATATGCACCAAAATATTAGTACTAATGTAGAAACCAAACTATCGGACACATGATATACACATAAATACAAAGATCGGGGATAGAGAAATTCTTGCCGAGTCATAGTGAAACGGCTCCAATTTGTTGCCTACTCCACTATCCGAGACTATTCGGAAGTCATACCCAATCCACTATACTTAAATCCTTGTACAAGGGTTAGTCTGCAATTGAGCCCACTCTCCTTTAAATGGCTATTATGGATTGAACTCTGATGGAATGTATTTTAATGTCAACGTTACAAATTTGGGGTATTGATGAGATAAAATAAAAATAAAAATATTGACGTACCATTGATTATTTCTTAAATAAATTGGTGTCAAAGTTCATGCATTATGTATAGTTTTTGCTGCAAGGCAAAGATTTGGAAGATGATGCTACTTTATTGGAAAGCTGTCAGAAAAGGAAAGAGGGGAGTGACCCGAGGAGTTGTGGCTTTTGTGATGAGCATTTTGCAGAATAGGTGAGGTTGCAAATGATTACGCTGGTGAGTTGCTTCCACATGCGGTATGCACCCCAAATTAAGGGAAATCAAAGCAATGTACAAGGGCAGAAAAATAATATAACGAAGAAAAAAATATTATTATCATATTTTATTCAATATATTTATTTGGCATCTTGGATCAAATTTTCTGTATTCAATTATAATCACCTTCCTGATCAAGTTAAAGGCGAACCATCCAAAATAATTATCATTGATTACCCCTCTAAAAAAGCTACCGATTTAATCTAATCTAAGTAAACACTTTTGTCTTGCTCGTGTTGTCGAACACGATTGGTTGGCTTGGCTCTTCATGATGTGAATATCCCTACTTAAAGATTAGTGAAGATTGATATCTGTGCAATGTTTTATGTACAAGAACATCATAAACAAGTGCTATAATGAAGGATAAGGTAGATGTTAACTCTTCTGGGCGGTAGTTGTTGAGTAGTTTGTGATCATAAGTGGAGCGAAACGTGCTTTAAAAGAGCCCACCATGCTTTATGATAAGGAATCGATCTTAGCAGCACAAGCCAATCCCCTCCTCCCTGTTGTTTCCCTCCAGTATTCATGGGACAAGATCTGCATTCGTACTCATTTTCAAATACTAAGCACACACTCCTATGTAGTTACCTCACATCTCTCTCTCTCTCTCTCACAGAGGAGCAGCAGAGATGTCTTCAAAACTAATTCACTCTCAATGCAAAAGAAGCATCAGATTTGCGTAAACCCCACTTGATTGCCTTCACCAAATTGCTTAGCTCTCTCTCTCTCTCTCTCTCTCTCTTCCCCACACAAACACCAACTTGAGGTATAAGTATGGTTAGTGACTGTTCACTTTAAATCCTCATGAAAACTTCATTTGCCACCCACTAGCCAACCCCATTTTCCCGTTTCTCCCATATTCCTCAAGCACTCTCATTTGGGAATGACTGCTTAGAAGCCACCTCAAGTTTCAATCTTCTTCTTTTTTCCTGCACGGTTCTCAATTCAAATGGCACGTAGCTCGTGTAATCAGAAAATGAGGAAAGGTTTATGGTCGCCTGAAGAAGACGAGAAACTGTTCAATTATATAAGTAGACATGGGTTGGGATGCTGGAGTTCGGTTCCGAAGCTAGCCGGTGACACTCCGCATTCTTGGGCATTTGTAATCTTCCATGTTCAGCAGAAACACTTGAATTCTCATGATGCAACTGTTTTATCCTCTTGCAGGTTTGCAGAGATGTGGAAAGAGTTGCAGATTGAGGTGGATCAACTATTTAAGGCCTGACCTCAAGAGAGGCATGTTTTCACAGCAAGAGGAGGATCTCATCATCACACTTCATGCAGCACTAGGAAACAGGTAGCGACACTGACAAGTTACAATTCTTCAGCACAAGAAAAAGACAAATGTACAATTGCCACTTTCATATTTGACCCCTTCATCATAAACAGGTGGGCACAAATTGCCACGCAATTGCCCGGACGAACTGATAATGAGATAAAGAACTTCTGGAACTCCTATGTGAGGAAGAAGCTGACGAAACAAGGTATTGACCCCGTTACCCACAGGCCACTTAGAGAATTAAAAAGCATGTCTGAGAATTGCGTAGAGATTGAGGCAGCACAAGCGCTGCAGGAGTTCAAGGGAAGTCAAGATATATCGAGCCTAAGAGCGAAAGAGCCAGCATTTCCTATAGATGGTATGCATGGTGGACCAATGGAATCACCAGTTGGAGAGGTCTTCCTGAACAGGGCACTGTTTGATCCTTCATCCTCCTTAGAATTCCATAATGCTATCAACCCTGTTCTCCATGGTGCCAAATCGAGACTGGTCGATCCAGGATACTTTGGGATGAACGCTGCTCCATTCTCATCAGTGCCGAGCTCAATGGAAATTGATCATGAGAACAAGAATACAGCTGGCAACCTGGTCTCTAGAATGAGCTGCTTATTCTTTCACGAAGCGAAGAAATATTGCAGCAACAGCTCAAACAACATCAGCAACAACACCGAGTTTCAGCTGAACACTGCAGCGGAAAACAAATATTTACCCTGGGCAGATGATGAGGAGCTGGACCCTCTGCATCAGTTTCGGGTGAACGTGACAGGGTCTGAAGACCTCAAGTCAATTTCATGGCAAGAGGAACACCTTCTTGCTCATGCCGCAGTAGATTTCCATGGCAATCACCCCTCAATGTCACTGTCAGATGATCAAATTCTACAGGCACATTTCAACATCTTCTGAGAGCAGGCATGAACATGTTAATTCATTGTCTGTTATAGGGTATTCTTCCATATTGTAAGATACGAGATAATGTGTTATTTTTCCAGGCATTGTGAGATGATAGGTTTTGCCCCTAGATCGCGATGGACTGGCAATAGTAGTTTCTTGTTCCCTTCCTCTCTAGCCTTTTTCATGATTGTAACTTTCAGGGTCTTCTTCGCCATTCTGCTTTTTACGTGAGTCATCTCACGGTTAGAGTGCTATTGTCATGGTGGTTGCTTTCGAACTCGTCCGCTGTCAACTTTCATCATGCCGTGGTAACAACCATGATGATATTCTGAAGCATGATTGTTCGCGACAGTTTCACTCTTCAGAACCTTCCCCAAGAATAATGTTTGCCGACACACACCCTTGAACCAATGAAAGCTTGAAAAATGGTAAGGTTCTCTAATCCAAAATCCCACACTTTACGCATTAAATGAATTCGAATCCTAAGCCTTTCAATTTGTAAAATAGAACTCCAAATCATTTTCCACGAGTGTGATAGCATCCTTTGGGCATTGGACCACGTCTTTTTGCAAGGAAATCGCATACACAGTGGTCCTCACATGTTACTCTTCGATGAAGTTTGAAAGTTCCATTGTGCGATTGGAAGGCTATTGCCCTTTGGACAAGGGTTGAGATTTATTGCATAGATCAAAAGAATTAAGACTAGTTCGAAACTTCATTGCACTGATTGGATGGCTACTGCCATTTTGACAAGGGTTGAGATTTATTGCATCGATTGAAGAATTAAGACTCGATAAGACTGTACGCAAATAATAAGACCCTGATGTACTTTTATTCTCCAAGATTGCTATAAAGTCTCAGTTATCTCAAAGAAAACCTTACCATTTATGCTGAAGTAATGACACAGAACTAGTGCAGGTCGTTTTCGTTCCAAATCACCCTCCTTTGAATGAAACTGTCCCATCGCAGTGACTCAATAATGCATGCCCCAAATAGAGAGAATAGTCATTGTCCTTCCATAGTGCAGATATTTTGTAGTAAAAAAGTTCTCAAGTGTCATCGCAGGTGAATACAACATTCAATGATGGTCGCAAAGGAATTATGGAAAGATGATGGTGAGTTTGAAAAGAAAAACCAAAGGAACTCTAGGAGCCAGGAGGAGGGGTTGATTAACACAGGAGGACCTGTAGAGGTTCATCCAGTCGATTCGCAGTCGGTCAAAGCCATTATCTATTGTTGGATGACAAACAAACAGTGGGAACATAGAGAACTTAGAAATAGCGTGTGTCGGTCAAATGATAACTATCCTATATCAGGTAACTCTAGATTAAATACCTAAAGAAGTTGGTGGTGGAGTTCAGTTGGAAAGTGACTGCATGTAAATGTTGCATGCTGATGATCAACATGGAAGCACATGATACCGGAACACACAAGGTATAGCTCCAGAGTTCTCAGTCGATTGGTCTATTATGTATAGACTTGGCCTTAGCACTCAACTCTGTCACGATCCAGGCAGTATCATTCTAACTAAGCTTCACCAAACAGTTCAAATCATAGGAGAAGCATGTGCCATAGTGAGTGCGTTGCACTTTGCAACTCGACAATGTTGTGATGAGGTAACTCTAGACGACAATACCTAAACAAATTGGTTGTGGAGTTCAGTTTGAAAGTAAAGGCATGTGAGTTCAGTTTGAAAGTAAAGGCATGTAGCTGTTGATGATCAACATGGAAGCAGACAATACCAGAACACATAAGATATAGCCCCAGATTTCTCAGTTGATTGGTCTCTTATGCATAGACTTGGCCTAACACTCAAAACTCCTTCACGATCCAGGTGGAACCATTCCAACTGAGCTTCACCTTATTGCTTAAGTCATAGGAGAAGCATGTGCCACAGTGACTGTGGCCCACTTTGCAACTCGACAATGTCGTGATGAGAACGTGAGGATTGGCATTTCTAAGTACTCTCCAACAATTACATATCATAGTATGAAATCCTTTGCTACAAATAACTTTACTCGTGTTCCAAGATACTAAGTTCTTTCATCCTGTCTTTGTCCTCCTCTTTTAGGATAATTCCAACAACACAAGGGCGAATGCCTTGACAATTGTCATCCCAAAAGGGAAGGTAAATTCTGGTTCAAACTACCACTGCACTGAGAATACATCCAAAGCAAATGTATTCCTTCACTTGAGTTTTTCCTAGGTAACTTCATACAAAATTTACCGCATATTTCACAGCAAGTAGAACACAGGATTCGTGCCACACAGGAAAATATATCCAAAGAGCATCCTTTGATCAAATTTGTCTGATCGCCCAGACTTTGCTAACGAGGGCAACTCGCTAGCTAGTGACTAGCGGTTCCAATTCATCCAATGCAACAACAGTTACCGATTTCCAAACTTTCATCCACAATTTTCATAAAATGCCAAATTACTTCAATCATCCACAATAGGCATTAAGCGCCGGCTTTTCTCTCATATAATGGCGGATTTCACAGAAGTGAAGTTCACACGCCAGGCGAGATGGCGGCCCGGATTTTCCTAATAATTCCTCAAAAGACAGACAATAACAACGAAGTAAAACTTGAAACACCCACGAATCGGAAAAAAGTTCACTATTTGCCTCCATAAAACAGATCAAACCATTGACCAAGAAAGACGCCATGCTCAACATTTATCAGCATTCGACGAGCAATGCGACAATAACGCCCCATTCCCATCCGATACAACTATTGCCCCCAAAAATAAAAATGACACAACTTCAGTAAACAAAACCGACAAAATTAGAACTAGAAAGAAGAAAAAGGAACGAACTTTGATTCACCTAAGCAGTGAGCACGACGGCACCTCCGGCCTCCTTGATCTTCTTCTCCGCGATCTTCGAGATCAGCTTCGCCTTCACCACGACCGGCTGCTTCTCGGGCAACACCCCCTTGCCCAGGACCTTGAAGAAGCCGTACTGGGTCACGTCGATCACGGGCACGCTGTCCTTCGAGGCCTTGTCCTTGGCCTCCTGGGGGACGAGGGACCAGAGCTTCTCGACGTTGACGATGGGGCAGTAGAACTTGTTGCGCAGCTTGTGGAAGTACCGCATGCCGACCTTCCCGAAGTAGCCCGGGTGGTACTTGTCGAAGAGGATGCGATGGTGGTGCATCCCGCCGGCGTTCCCGCGCCCGCCGGGGTGCTTTCGGTGCTTCCCGATGCGGCCGTGCCCGGCGCTCACGTGGCCGCGCTTCTTCCGGTTCTTCTTGAATCGGGTCGTCATCTCGCCGGAGAAGGGAGGAGGTCGGCGGCCGAGAGGGGCGGTGGTGCGGGTGGGCGCGGCGGTGTGGCGAGGAGAGAGGAACAAGAGAAGGGGGAGCTAGGGTTTTTGAGGAGGTTAAGGACTGGAGTGAGTCTGAATTTACCTTTTGCCCTTGGAAGAATGATGGGCCTTGCATTATGAGATTGGGCTTGTGGAATCTCTCCAATAGATTGATTTATCTTGCGTTGGGCCCATATCTCATGCACATAAATATAAATTGGGTGCATTTGTTTAATGTTTTGAAAATATTTTTCTAAAAATGATTGTTTGTATCATTTATAAAAATGAATAAAAAAATTATTTTCCATGAACATAAATATAAATTGTTGTCAATAATAAAATCATTTTTCATTGATTAATTAATTCAAACAATACGAGTGATTATTTTTAGAAAAATGTTTTTCAAGCCATTCAATATCTGCAAAATAAATGGAGCCTAACAATCTCCATCGATTTTCATTAACTAATTAATTCAAGCAATACCGGTGATTATTTTTAGAAAAAAAGATTTCAAATTATTTATTCTCTGCAAAATAAACAGAGCCTAAGTTCCATGTTCATTGGGTTTTCAAAAGATCTCTTTTTGGGTCGATCTGTATGCTGTGGTACAGAGGAAGGCCTAACTCGTGCCTAAAACATTCGGCTTGAAAGTTGAAACCAAACTCTCTTTTGCTGAGAGAAGAAAAGGCATGCGGACTCCTCCACTTCGGACCAAACTATGGCCATTCGCGACTACACAGGAAAGTTAGCACGTGAAGACAGAGCACGTAACGATCTGTCCCATCAAAGGACAGATAAGGAATAAGGAAGGAAAGGAAAAATTCTCTCTGCGATGAGGAAGACAAAAGGAAAATGAAGACTAGTCCTCCGCCGCATCCGCTACCACGCTCGGTTGTACATGTCGCTGATCTGCATGTTTTTACCATGAGAATCTCTTGCGGAAGTTTGGGATAAACCCACATAAAAAGAAGGGTCTTGAGAAATGGCGAAAGTGGTGCTTGAGAGAGAGAGAGAGAGAGAGAGAGAACGAGATTCATGGAAAAGTTGGAAATGAGGTTCTTTCATGTAGCTTTCAGAATCAGCTTTTGAAGATGATGAGAGGGAAAGGCAATTTCAAGGGCTGGAAACTGTTCCTCTCCCTCTGCCTCTCATCCAAAACCTTGTGGTCTTGTAGAACCCCTCCCTATCTTTCTCTCTCTCTCCCCTTTCGAGAAAAGAAAAAGGCAAAAACAGGGCTCGTCCTGCCTTGTGTATTTGTCGTCTTCAGCCTGATGCTGAACATTACATCTAATGAACTTTTTCTTCAGATAGAGTAGTGGATTCTTAGATAGCCTCTTCTGTTCAAAACTAGAGGCTGTGCTGTTACAACTTTTCCTCTGGTATCTCATTGTATTACACTTGTGTCTGAGTTTTGTTTTTGCTTTCTGTCGCAAGAAGGCGACTATGTCTGCGACACCGTATTATTGTTGTTCATCTGCATTCCCCGTCTCATGCGCTGAGCCGATCAGTTATTTAGTGAAACATGTGCGTAGAAGTGTCCTTCCCTCGGCTTGCAGACCATTTTCTCGATGGCTCTTACTTGGATTGGTGATCTTCGCAATGCTATTTGTGTTTCGCTGTGTTCTTACGGCGATCCTTTCTAGGTCTGATATACGCTTGAATTTTCGACCTACATGCTGCATGCAAATCTGGGCAAACTTCTAGTACAATGGACGACTTTTCAGATTTTCAAAACAAATAAAGCGACAACGTGTTCATGACTACTTGCGTGTCTGCCTAATTTCATTGGCCAGCTTTCTTATTATTACAAATCTAGATCACCCTCACATATGTCCTACCCCGGATTGTGAATTTTTTGAATGAAACTGTCTGGTTTAATATCTGACGAGAAGACTGATAAACAAAGGACTGGGATATGGTCAAGTTTTTCCGCAGTTTAGTTTAGATCTGGTCAAGTTTTTTGGTTGTTTGAGGAAACACTGTAGTTCAAAACTCCTAAACATACTCCACCGAAGTGTGTGTACGCAGTTGCATACAAGCTGAAAAGCTCCAAATATGTGTTTCTAATCATGAAATAGGTTACAACAACAGCGTCCTTCTGGGATTTGGCAAGTAGATCAAATATACATGTCAATTTCTATCGTTAACGCAACTATGCTGATCAGTCGAACTTGCCTGAAAAGCACACGCACTCAAAGAAGTTCCTTTCAGAGTGGCGAGCAACTGCTTCTCCTGATGAGCTCGACACCTCGTGCAGACGGTTCAGCTCTCTCGGCCTCTTGTCGTCTGAGACCTTCTGGCCATTGTAAACAACGGTGACCTCACAATAATCTGGGGCATTCTTCTTCAGAAATTTTCCTTTTGCCACTTTCTTGGTCAATCGCCTTGAGATGGAAAATGTCAACGCAATTAACTAATTGTTTGTAGTGAACAAAAAAATGAACCGAAAATCAAAATCCTTCTCAGATTCTCGGAAAATCAGCAATAATCCCACCTTGAGGAAGGCGCACGTTTGGTTCCAATAACTAGCTTGGTAATATTAACAACAGGGATTAGATCGAGAATAGCTTTTGCAATGTTTCCGTGCTCAATAAGCATCGTGTCCACAGTCACCTGCGATGTGCAATCTAAATTCAGTAGTCAGGACTTTGCAATGTGATAGCGCTGGTGGGATGAGATGACAATAAGAGTTCGGAGATATACCTTGGCATCAGCGCACAGGCGAATGTACTTCTGCAGAAGGTTACTTCTCCTGTTACTCTCTTCATTGGTGTAAACTCTCACCTGGTCTTGGCTCAGTTGGCTGCTCGATAACCTTCCAACTGAAATTCGGTTCAGATAATTCAAAGGAAAAAACTTGAGGAGGGGAAGCAAATTGATGTGATTCCAAAAAGAAAAAACAAGCAAATTTCTGCCTAGCGTCGAATTGAACTGTATATCCAAAAGCAGCAAGCATTTACAATAGACAGACACAAGCAGCTTCGCATCAACGCTTTAATGATTACAGAAACAGTTCCAACTGTCTAAGTGTCTGTCGATTCAACTGTTTGTTGGTCCAATTGGAACATGCTTTTGTTTCACCTGATGCCCCAAATTCCACAATGCCAGTCTTGGTTGCCCTTAAATCAGAACGACTTGAAATAAACATATGGTAAAACCTATGTCATAAAGTTGAAGGGACTAAGAGAAGCAACTCGTCTCTTTTTGAGAACTTTCCCTTCTTTAAAAATGATTGCTTTTCCTAAACGACCCATAAACGAGAACATCAAACGAACTTTTATGTAGAGAAGCGATCAGAATTATCAATGACTTATCGTTTCTTCAAGTGCCTAAATTTTTCAGTTGATGAGATCATCAAGACCTTGGAACTTTGAGCGATTTTCATCCGCTTCGAAGGATGCCCACGAGGAAAAGATTCAACTTTTCTGGATGGTACCAAAAAAAGATACAACTTTGAGAAAGAAAAACGACGACCCATCAGTGCTTAGAACAGAACACGACGCGGGTAAGACTCAAAATCCCAAAACCAGCGGAATGTTCATCGGACGTTCACCTGGTGTGGGAATGTAAGCGACGGGGGAAGACATGAACGAGGAAGACGCGGGCGTGATGGGGAGCGACGTGGTGATCGAGGGCCCACTTGACGACGTCCATGTCGTCTTTCCCGACGGCCACATACACATCGTTGCTGCCCACGTCCACGCTCCTGCTGTCCTCCCCGATCTCCACTATTTCCGGGGACACCACTGTTGTCGCGGCGGTGCAGTACTGCACCGTCTCGCCCTGCAACTGATCATCATCTTCCACCTCCATCCCCTCTCCCTCCCTCCCTCCCTCCCTCCCCGTCTCTTTCTCTCTCTCAATGGACACTAAAGGAAAGGGGTACAGAAGAAGAAGAAGGGGGTTGAAAATAATGAAATGAGACAGGCGTGGATGACAATTAAAGAGGGTGGACTTTAGCGGGTCGGCGTCACACAAGGCAGGAGTCGTTGCTCTCAATGCGCACGAAAGGGGAGAGAGAGAGAGAGATAGAGAGATGGTCAGAATCTCTTTTCGTCTTGGTTTTTGCAGGCTTGGTTGGTGCTGAATGGTAAAAACGAAAAGGCATAGAACCTTTCAGCTGGTGACTAGAATAGGCGTGGCCACAGTCCAAATAATTTTTTATTTGATCTTTTGTCTTCTCTTCAATATTTTTTTCTTTGTCCAAAGTCTCTTCTACTAATTGAAAATTTTATATAGTTTGGGTCTCGTTTCTTTGGTTTTTTTTTTTTGTCAGGCCAAGTACACTAACATGCAACTCTTTGATTTTTTCTGATCTCCAAGATGCCTCCCTAATAATTTGTCTTGTAAGTTTCTATTAGATTTGTTCGCCTGGGATAAAGTTCAGAAAACCCACGAGAAAATAGCAAATCAGACCTATAGAAAAAAAAAAAAATCATATGTGTTGCACATGGTCAAACGAGTCATTGGAGATGCAGAGACGACCAGCCTCTCAACCCGCGAGACAATAGTGAATCGGACCTATAGAGAAAAAAAAAATCATATGTTTTGCACATGGTCAAACGAGTCATTCGAGATGTAGAGACGACCGGCCTCTCATATTGGACGATACGAAATGCACAAGAACGTGTGGAGTTTGATCCTACATTTGTCTGATCCCGAACCGTTGATCAAGAAAAGTCGGATAACGTCTATCGAAAAGATATGATATTGACTAGCCCTATAGTTAGGCACATGCGCATGTATTTTCTGTTCTGATGGGAATAAAGATGGCACCTCATACTCCACCCTACCTCAATGAACGATGTTGAGCTGCTTGCACTCCTACGTTTCCCCATCCTCATAAAAAAAAAACCATTTTTATGCAAAGGACTCCCAAAGTCAAAAAGGCAACACATTAATTGGATGGGCGCCCAATACCAGAACAGAGAAAAGGGGTTCGGTCCAATTTGTGAAAATCAGAAAGCATCCTTTGACTTTCTCAATGAAAATAAAAAAATGGTTACGTCTACGTACAAGTGTCACGGGCCGATCAATTTAGCATTCCCTTGCCCGTGCGGCCTTAGGAATTTCTCCCAAGTCAGTCTTTTTCACACTCACTCACAAAGATCGTAGAGAGAGAAACTCTGGTTTTGTATTTCACTTGAGATACAAATGAGGGGGAGGAGACCCCTTCTTATACAAAAACAAGGCAAACCGTATCCATAGATCTCTCCTCGATCTAACGGTGGAGATTAGGGGGACTGTTTGTTAATGTTTTTTTTTGTTTATAAACAAAATTTTCGTTTTTTTTGTCCAAAAAAAAAAGCAACGTAAACGCGTTTGTTTGCGCATTTTTGTTCAAAATCTATTTTTTTTTAAAACACTTTTTTCAAAACAAGTAAACAAAGAAACAAGAAAAATTTGGAACAAAAATTAAGAACATATTTTCTCTCTCCTCTCTTTTTCTTCTCTTTTTTTTCTTTTTTTTCTTTTTCTTTGGCCGATCACCGGCCTCGGCCATGGCCGGTGAGCCTCGCCGTGGCCGGGCGAGGTCGCCGGCCCTCGTCGGCCGATCGTCGGCCATGGCCAAGGGCGGCGACCGGCCAAAAGAAAAAAAAATAAAGAAAAATAAAAATAAAAGAAAATAAAAATAAAAATATTAAAAAATTAAAAGAAATAAAAAAAGAATACAAATTTACCAAACGTTTTCTGTTCATTTTTTATTCCCGGAACAAGTTTACCAAATGCATTTTTTGTTCAAAAATTGTTCCGAGGAACAAAAATAGACAGAAACATTTTTTTTTATTTCGTTTCCTGGAATAATTTTTAAACGAAATGTAATCAAACGCACCCTAGATCTCCTCAACCTGCCAACTACCCATATTAATTACAACTATCCGCATTTATATCGTATGCGTACAAATACAGTATCACCCGCCCCTAGGAGTATTCTAAAAGAAAACTCTAAGTGTCGGGGATACAAGCCGAGGGTCGCTTGATCCAAAGACGTGTCACGGCCTGCCCATAAAAACCTCTTGGATCGTCGCTCTTTCGGCCGTGACACAAGGTTGTAGGAAAAAAGGCATAATGAAATAAATGAGGAAGTCATCAAAAGATTCAAAAACCTGCTTTAACCTTTCACAAAAGTTGCATGTCTAACTCGATGGATGAAATCCTAACGGAATTACTCTTTTGGAATTGTTGAGATTTCGCAATTTGCCCCTCAACTTTCTGAAATCGGTGGCAATTTTCCCTTTGCCATTGACTCCGACCATTTTTTTGTCACTTATCTCACCATGAGACCACGTGTAGTTAGTTGTGGAAGGTAAATTGGTCATATAAGATCTATATATACATGAAAAAATATAAAAGGACTACTCAAGAATATATTTTAGACCTATATATCCATATGCATTTGATGTTGACTCCGGTCATACTCTAACCGAAACTTTAGTCACATGCTCTCACATGCATTATATTTCTAAAAGCCTCTTCTATGCTTTTATATGTATATTCTTATATGATGAATTTACCTTGTGTGGTTGGAGCTCCAAGCAAAATTTACCTTGAGTGAATGCCAGGGAACACATCACAACTGACTTCCCAAGTCTAGGGGGTAAATTGCAAAAATCGAAACTTCAGGGGGCAATGTGCAACGACCCTAAAACCCTGGGGGCCTTAGGCAATTTGCCCTAACTGCTCGGTTGCAACTTAATGAATAAGGAGCTGAAACTCAGCAGATCTTTCGTGAGCCCCTTACCTTGTAAAATTCCGGTCCGAAGTGATTGCACGGCCATAGAATGTCTAGGACTTTTTGTGCAGGGGCTCAAGGAAGTGGCTGGGCCAATTTAGAATTGGGCCATATGATGGGCCTTTTTTCCTTTGTCCGTGGTAAACGGTGTCGCCCAATTCGGTTCGGGCCGTTGTTTTTGCTCGTCCCTTTTAGCCCTTGGTTCCATTTGAAGTAGGATGAAACTGGAACGACGATTGCACGACAAATCATTGGTATGGACTTCTAGTTCTAGCTATGCAACTTATTACATCACCGCCGGTGATTCACCGGTGACGGACTTTTCTTTCCTCACATGGGTTTGCAGTCTTGACTTGGGGCCGCCTGAGGAGCATAGTACACGTGGGACGGAACACTGTCGTGTTTAGTGGCGATTAGTCAATTGTTCAAAGTTTCGGTGATCCAATTATTCGTAATAAAGATATGTAAATTGTAATCTCGGTAATTTGTATTCTAGAATCTGAGGTACACATCAAAGTTGAAGGATAATGTCTCGAATCCATTGGATGGATTCTGGGTGCTTCGAATTCAATAGGAGTTGGAGACATTACTTTTTGTGAGTTTCCTGTTTAGTGTTTATGGATTCCAATTTCCATCAATCTCAGTTGATTCTGAATGCTTTTCCAGCAGGAATGCACTGAACTCCTTTTTCTTTTTACAAAAACAAAAAAATTAATTCTCTGCTTTCTGCTTTCTGGTCAAAGCTTAACTTGAGGATTTGGTTCTTAGAACCTACTGGTTGCATCAGTGGGACATGGTCACTCACCCAGTTTGTCTCCCAAAGTGCTAACTCCTAAGAATCCATTGTACCAGAAAAAATGAGTTTTCCTCTGATGAGTGAACAGAGAGTATACTCCAAAGTAAAAGGATGCAACTTGATCCAGTGTCATCATCAGGTTCATAGCACAGCAATCTATTTGTTCTCTCTCTCTCTCTCTCTCTCTCTCTTGTAGAAATCAGTTCTTGCCTTACGATAAATGAACTGAAGCCCTTTTCTTCTGCTGTGGCCAAACAAACGTTGTCAATGTATGTGTTTTGAAAAATGTAGAAGTTTCTCACTATGATCTGGGTATGCAGGAAGCCATCTTGGTATCAACAGCAAAAGCTAATACCTTTCAATCCAATCATGTATTCATTTGAAATCTGTGTGCCAATTATACCTAACTTCTTGGGTTCTCACGAGGAGAAATGAGGAGGAGTAGTGGATGGTGGACCATTTAGTCCACTAAATAAGCATTGGACCACACTAAGACAGAGCAAGAGGCGTGAGCAATGTCACTGGACTGATCTCTCAATAGACAGGAATTGACGCAGATCCGACGCCTGTATCTAGGAAAACAGGAAACCTTTCTCCATCTTCATCCTCCACCAAAGTCGATCTCACGAGAGAACTGTCCCGCCTACTTTTTCTCCTCATTGGATCAATTTGGAACATGATAAGGGCGAGAATATTATGATGCGAGCGTTACCGTATAATACATATCTCAGCACTTTAGGATCACGGCACTTTCTTCCAACTATGTCCGGAAGTGATAGGTCACTCTCGAGTCGTGGTGGGGCTAAGCCACAAATCGTTTTTCCTGTATCATCCCATGGAGGATGTCTCTATTTAGATCTTCGCTATAAAGAGACAGCCACGCACCATGCCTCGAGCGAACAGAGTAAGCCACTCAGAAGACGGGCATGATGGCAAGAGCAACAGTTCTCGCTCTCCTAAAGGCATTGATGATCTCGTTGTTCACCGGTTGGGTCGCTCTCTGGATCCTCAAGCCGACGGAAATGTGGACGAAGAAATGGAAGGGAGCCGAAGATAGTGCTCGCGGCACGGTGTTTGGCTATTACGGTATTACCCTACTGGCTTTTCAATCTAACCTAGAGACTAGAGCCATAGCTGAAAGCAGCCTCTTCCTTTGCACTGCTGTAGTCCATAGGTTTCGGTTTAGGGCACTTGGTTTCAAAATTGAAGCTGCATCAATCGTTTCTTACCAACAGAAAAACAAACAAAGAGCGAGCCGTATTGATAATGCATGCGAATCATTGTAGGAAGGGTAATTTTGTGTTCCCTCTATTTTTCAGGTCTCAATTTTGCTGTCTACACCTTTCCTATCATTGCTCTTGCCATCATTGGATCCCTGTACCTGAATGTTACAGTGAGCGGCGCGATAAGCAGGTGGTAAAAAGCTTAAGTTGGATGGTTAATTAATATCTGTTCACTGTATGGAGTGTCAAGCCTCTCTCTTTTCCTATTGATATTTGGCAGTAGGCAAAGGAAGACTTCGCTATCGGCTCTCTCCTATCCGATCATAGTGAACAGCCTCGTGGGAATCATATCAGTAGTAGAGATCCTGGCCATTCTCATGTTCGTTATTTTCCTGGCATGGACTTTCTACTGCCGCATCTCTAATGACTTTGAGAAGCTAACACCAGTTAAATCAATTAAACTTAGCATGTGAGTGTAAGCGATCGCTACTTAAACCAAGTGGTTATGTGCTTAACTATGCGCTAACTAATAATACCTTTATTTCAGATGGCAACTGAAGTACCTGAAAGTAGCAACCCGGTTTGGGCTACTGGCAGAAGCCTGCTTGGCTCTGCTTCTCTTGCCCATTTTGCGGGTCATGCCTGTGCTTCGCTTGCTAGGCATCCAGTTCGAAGATTCTGTGAGATATCATACGTGGCTCGGCACTGGGATGATATTCTTCGCTACTTTTCACGGTGCAAGCACCATGTTCATCTGGGGGGTCAGCCATGTAATCCAGGATGAGGTGATCTCTAATTTTCTTTCGACTCAGTTGAAATAACAGCACTATGCACGACAAAAACAATTGAATTTCAACCACACTCGCTCTTTTCTAATAAGCAGGTGTGGAGATGGCAAAAGATGGGCCGAATATACCTCGCCGGAGAGATCGCTCTTGTGTTGGGACTTGTTATTTGGATCACATCTCTTCCTTTTATCAGGAGAAAACAATTCGAAATCTTCTATTACACGCACCATTTGTACACACTGTTCATATTGTTTTACTTGTTTCATGCTGGGGACAGACATTTCTACATGGTATTTCCTGGAATCTTTTTGTTTGGCCTGGACAAGCTGCTCAGGATCATACAATCAAGACCACACACTTACCTTCTTTCAGCGAAAGTCTTGCCTTGTGAAGCTCTCGAGCTTACCCTGCCAAAAGACCCGAGTAAATCCAACTTTGCTCTTGCTTAGCACTCCGAGTATTTGCACGCCATCACAGTTTAAGTTTCTTTAAAGCAGGTTGTTAATTTATTACTACTTGCAGAACTGAAATACTCTCCGACAAGCGTGGTTTTTATGAACGTTCCGAGAATATCCAAACTCCAGTGGCATGCCTTCAGCATAACTTCCAGCTCCAACGTTCAGGAGGACACGATGTCATTGATGATCAAATGCGAAGGATGGTGGACCAATACCCTCTGTCGTATGATAACCGAGGAGCTGAGTTCAGATGCTCATCAGATGAAGTGCATACCGGTGGCAATTGAAGGTCCATATGGGCCTTCCACTGTTGATTTCCTCAGGTTGGCTCAAAAGCCTTGGCAGTGATCTTCTCTATGTGCTAACTGCCAGCTACATACTTACGAATTTCCCAAGTTCTCAAAGCGAAACATACTTTCTGCAGATATGACAGTATGCTCCTGATAGCCGGGGGAAGCGGGATAACGCCGTTTCTGAGCATTTTGCAGGAGATTGTGTCGGCCAAAGGAAGCAGCCGATACAAATTCCCTGAAAAGATACAACTCATTCATGCGATAAAGAGATCTCGAGACATGTCTTTGTTGAGCTCGATTTCGCATATACTTCGCAAACAGGCCTCGGGGAAATTGCATCTGAAACTGAAGGTTTACGTGACCCGGGAGGAGCAGCCAGATGCAGCCGCAAGAATCCTTCAAGATGCGCTATCTCAGGGGCAAATTGTACATTTCGATGCGAAAGCCACAAATTATGCGATCCACGGGTTCGATAAGCCGACCGTAACAGCCGCAATACTTGGAATCGCATCGATTCTGTTCTTTGTTCTTCTCCTATGTTTCAACCACATTTTCGTACCGTCGGAAAAGAAAGCCGGCACCCTCAAGACAAGGGTGCGGACAGCAAAACCAAAACCCCGTCTTCGGTGGTTGATCTTATTCTCCTTTCTTGTTTCGTCATATCTGTCATAGTCAGCATGACCGTGGCACTTATGATGAGATGGAGAAGAATTAAGAAAGCAGTTCCTTCGACGTCTCCAAAAAAAGCGGGTGGTTTCACAGAGCCAAGTTCGGCGGAGCCACACGACCCTCTTCAAGAACATGAAGTTCATTATGGAGGCAGGCCTAATTTCCAAGGTAACCTTTTCAGTTTCATGCACTGGTATCTCCTTACTTCTTGACGACGGACCTATTTCCATTTGATTAAGGACCTTAAAACTCGGAACCACTGCGTGCCTTAACCTCGGACATCATTAACTTCGACAGATATCTTTGCCAAGTTTCCAAACGAAGCCGGAGGATCCGATATCGGAGTCCTGGTGTGCGGTCCCGAATTGATGAAAGAGTCGGTAGCCAAGTCATTGCAGCAGACCAGTCAAGGCGGCAGCAGCGCTAAGGGGAGATCCAAATTCACTTTCCATTCCCTCAACTTCACACTCTAATCAAAAGCTTGAAAAAATTGAGGCCTGCAGTTCATAAGAGAACTGTAATGCAAGTGTAGGGTTTAGCTTAGTGTTCCTGCTTGTACAGATGTGTTGATTATCATCTTAACTTGCATGAGTGCATAAAGAGAAGAGCCAACTTCTCAAGTTCATTTCCATCTCTCGGCCTCTCGAGTCTTAAATTCGACAACACAAGCCGACCGGCATCCCTGTACACTAACCAAGAACCAGTCGACTCCAGCTCGTTCCGCACTTCGCGGCCTCATCAGGAATCCCCGGTCAGGATCAGACGGGTTTGATTAACGTTGGTCATAAAAAATTGTCGAGAATCCTATCATCTCATATTCTCACCCAGAAAGTGGGAGCCGAGGGAGGATCCACCAGGACCAGAGATGCCTCGGGAGCGACGGGGGACCACGCAGTTCTCATTCCGTTTGAATCCACTAGCGTGAACCACCGAGGAGTCGAATCGGAATATCGAGGAATTCACGTCATGTCGATCCGACGGATGACAGGCGCCATTCCCGTCCCCGTCGTCATCCTTAACCTGGGCCATACGTGAGGAATCTGCCCATTTATCGTCCGTTTCTCGGGTAAAAGGAAACAGACATCAGACTTTGAGTTCTGCAGCAAGCAAGCAAGCCGGTGGCCCCGGATGAGGCTCGTCGGTCCTATGCATTTAGGCACTAGCCTCGATGCACGCCGAACCAAGGAAGCAGAATCTCAGGTACGGTCCGACTGACGCCCCGGACAGGCCTCCACGTGTCCCCCATACCTCGTTCATCCGTCCACGTACGCCCCCCCGAAAACGTCGACCGAAGTCGGACGTTTCGGCGAAGCGTGTGGGCGCCGAGGCTCCTTCGTCGACGAGATATTCTTCACGTTTCCAAAAGGAAGACTAAGACCTCCCAAGTCAAACCTGGAAAAAGTAAACAGTCTTCCGCGAAAGGTCGGCCTTCGCTCCCACGGCAAAGCGAGGCGAGCCGTCAATTCTCTTGACGAAGTGCTTTTCGCAGCTCCGTGGGAAACTACAACGTCGACTAAGTCGCCGATGCCGACCGAACATTACTACGCGATAAAAAAAACTACGTCAAAAAGCACCCCCCGTCATGCTGTCGGGCCATCCAATTACGCGATTCCTACGATTTTACAACGCGCGACCTATGTGCAGCGGGATACGTATGAATAGGACACGACACAAAAGAATTTGCCGTCCGCTTGCTTTTTCCAATACGAGAATTTCAAACCCCGAACAGCACGCGATTACTTTTCCGGAAAATTTCATTCTCATTGGGCCAAATTTCCGGGGAAGTAGAATATGCCATCCAGCTTAAGTCAATGTACGTCGAGGTGGGGTACCCACGATTCCTTCCGCCACTGCGGGCACCTAGAATCCCGCAACTACGTCCTTAGGTAATGGTCGTTCGCCAATCTAGAATATGCCTTATATATGTTTAATTTCTCTTCTTTTTTTATGGATTTCGTCATCATCGAGACATGAAATTTCCGCGCTAAGAATCGGGAACCTCCTCAAAGAATGCGAACTCCATTGACGAATTGTGTTTAGCGGGACTTTCGGACCTATATATATTTTTATGTTTTGTGCACACCTTCCTTGTTTTGATGCGATAATAAGAAATTACGGAGAGCGAAAAAGAAAAAAAACACGTCACCAAGCTCTTTTTTTTGTAAATAATCCCGAAAATGTACGCATGATATGTATGATATATGTATATATTATCGGGCAAGGAGTCGGCCGCCACTGAACCGATGACGGCTTCGGCTTCAAGGGTTCCCGTGCCACTTGGCCACGTCAGTGTGGGGGCCGGGTGTGGGGCCCGCCCACTGGCCTCCCATTCCTAACATTCGACCAAAACCTCCGAATATCCGAATATCGCCGAAACAAAAACGTAAAAAGTCCGTTCCGTTTCTTCGGTTGGAACCCGCGTGGAGTCCCACCCGACTCCGAACCTATCCCCCGAAGCAACCCAAAAAGAAAAAGAAAAAGAAAAAGAAAAAAGCCAAACCCAACCCCAACGCGCAACCCGCCGACTATAAATACCCTCGTCTTCTCGTCCCTCTGGTTTGAAGCCCTAAGCCAGCTCCCTCCCTCCCTCCCTCCCACCTCCTCGGACTCCTCGAGTTCGAATCTCCGCCGCCCTCCGCGATCCGATTCCAAATCCTCGTCTTCCTCCTCCTCCACCACCTTGAATTTACAGTACTACACAGAGATGGTGACAGAACCTTCAGATTCCAGCAAGACGCCGAGCACTCTGAAGTTCCTCTGCAGCTACGGCGGCAAGATCGCGCTCCGCAAGTCCGACGGCGTGCTCCGCTACGTCGGCGGCTTCACCCGGATCCTCTCCGTCGACCGCTCCATATCCTACGCAGGTTCGTTTCGCCCGTCGTGGAGAGACTCCGGTCGGTTTTTTTTTTATTTATTTATGGAGGAATTGGTGTTGACGTGTTGGTTGCGGTTTTGTTTTTGTCCGGTTGCAGAGCTGATGGTGAAGCTGATGGAGTTCTGCGGGTTCTCCGTCGCGTTGAGGTGCGCGCTGCCGGACGGCGACCTGGAGACGCTGATCTCCGTGAAGTCCGACGAGGACCTGGCCAACTTGATCGCGGAGTACGGCAGGGCTTCCCCCGCCCCGCCTTCGCCCAAGAAGATCAGAGCCGTCCTGTCCCCGCCGGAGTCGCTCAAGGTCGTGTCCCCGCCCGCGTCCTTCACGTCCAGCGTCGACCACTCCGATCGCAGCTCCC
This sequence comes from Eucalyptus marginata, assembly GCA_014182565.1. NCBI lineage: Eukaryota > Viridiplantae > Streptophyta > Magnoliopsida > Myrtales > Myrtaceae > Eucalyptus > Eucalyptus marginata. Next base: position 30,617,340 of record CM024595.1, on the reverse strand, counting down.
CGACCCACGCGGCCGCCGCCGGCGGGCGCTGGCGCACCGGGAGCCGGTCGCCGCCGCTCCGTCATCGTCCCCAGGTCAGGGCGGGGGAGCTGCGCCGCTACCCCTGCTACGTCGAGCCGAGGAAGGCCTGGGCGGGCGGCCATTGCTGCAAGTACTGCCACTGAAACGGGAACGGGAACGGGAAAGATCGAGAAGGATCTATACAAGGCCCGAAAGCAACCAAAACGACGACGATAAAATTAGAGAGGATTGCACCGTTTTTACAAAAACGAATTTAGAATCTACAATCGGGAATGATAAGAGTGTGATTGGATGAGTCTGTACAGTGTTCGTTCCCAAAGATTTCTCCTTTTTTTTTGGCTCACCCCCAATTTTCTCACGCGCCATGGATGGAAAAAAACACCCCCAAGTTCTCTGCATACGCAGACCAAATTCTTTCTCTGTGTCCAGCCACTTCGAACGTTGCGTGACGCGTGAATCCTTCCTCGATTTGGCAGTTTCATGCGTGCTCATTACCTTCATTAATTTCGTGATTGCGATTTTTATTTACTTCGATTCGACTGCGTGTGATTAGTTGCTTGCTTTTTTTTTTTTTTTTTTTTTCTATTTAAGTGATTTCTGTATCGTAATCTGATTACCTTGCTTGTTTATTTTGTCCAATTTTGGGTGATTTTTCTGAATCGTAATTGATTTTTTTTTTTTTTTTTTTTTTTTTTTGGAATCGTAATTGATTTGGGTTGCCCTGTTTTTGATGTCTGTGTTGCAGGTCCCTGACGGAAGAGAAGAATAATGCTGGGGACACGCGAGGGTGGGAAACGAAGAAGGTGGTGGGGGCCGGCGGCGGCACTTGTCCCGAAATTTCTGGGGCCGAGGAGGTTGCCTTTTTTTATCGTTCGGAAGGACCGTCGTGGGGGGCGACGCGTGGTCAAAACGGCAACGAAAAAAAATTTAAATCAATCAATCAATCAATCAATTTGATTAAGCCGATAATGGAATATGCCCTAATGGACCCGAAGTTAGCCCTAATAATGTATGATGACTTGACGCCACCCGGGGCCAGGCGGGAGGAAAGAGTCGTGAAGGCAGCGCGAGCTGCGATGCGAGGGAGGCTTTAATCGCACACCTAAAGCAAAAATAAACGTTTAATGGGGGGACACGACAGTTGGCAAGTGGACCATTGATTAAGGTAAGGGGAAAAGGTCTTTGAGTATTTTATAATCAACGCCTGTTCGGCGTGGAGGGAACCTGCGGGTTGGAATTTCGATGGCGCTAGCTTGGAACCAACTTTTAAGCGGAGTTGTTAGGAAGTATACGTGTTTTTTATTTCGAACCCGATGACTTGATTTGAGATTAAGTTTGGAAGGAGTTGGCCGAGACGAGGAAGAAATGGGTTCTTTGAAGATCGCACGAAAGATGGACTGGTAGAAGTGTCCAAAAATTCTGACTTGGGTGTCACTCGACCGTTATGCAGAGAAAAGCATATAATATAATGGGATATTTATCGATGGTTATTGAATTTGAATGTTTACCAAACGGAACACGTGGAAACACGAGCATCTTGGTTTGAACTGTTTAGGACTTTTGTTGTGTCTGTCTAAGAAACACCAACACTTTCTCTTGAAGCCTTCGTATCCGACACGTATCCCACACGTTCTAACACGTGGTCAATAAGTGTCGGGAAATCTAACACGTGATTAATTATTTTTGACACACGAGTCTGAAATTCCGACATACGATTTCGACCCGGATCAATTTTAAAATTTTTCAATACTTAAGGAGTCAAAATATAAATATATGAAAAAATAATGAAAATAACAAAAATAAAGGGAAAATAAGAAAATTCTCACTCTTGAGTTTTTTATTTTTAAGTTTTAACTTACTTGTGAGTGACGATAAAACGCCCCTCTTCTCATTGAGGTCACTATGTCGCCCCCGCAAACTTAAAGTTGTGATTGTTTTTTGCTTCTTTCCGCCTCTCGTAGGCATCGCCTGTAAGTTATTTCTTTTGCCTACATGTTATCGGCCATGTGAGTTATTCTCACATTTTCCACATGGCGAATTTAGTTATTTCATTTTCTTTTGGAAAGTTCTTGTCCTAGATTTTCATTTTTCGAACCTTTGTTTTGCAGAGAAGCTCCAAGCCAATTTATATCATGAACTCCGAAATCTGTTTGGCACTATAAGAAATCTCATTAATATCGGACAAGTGTAAGAAAACATGACATGTTTCTTCAAATTTACTCTTTTGTGTTTGCAATTTTTGATTTTTTCATTCAATTTCTGTCAAATTAAAACAATGAATGATATTAACAAATGTTAGATTTATATTTTTAGTATAAATTAATTTTATGCTCTTTTTATTATTTATTTATTTTTTTGCATTTCTATATAAAAAAAAATATATTTAATATATAATGTGTCGGAACGTGTTAGAATTCTTTTTTTTTTTTAAAATAATGTGTCGGTGTGACGTGGCATATCGTGTCGTGTCGTGTGCGTGCCCGCGCGCAAGTGTTCGATGCTACATAGTGTCGATTAAGCCAAAAACAATAAAGAAAGGATAACTCACATACATGATTGTACTATGAACGTGGGACGTAAAAACGTTTTTGTCCTGCTAACGCATGTGCAAAACTCGTAAATGGTAACGCAACCGAAGCGTGAAAAGAATTAGTGGGCAAATATGAACTTAGGAATTCTGCTTAGGAACACATTCACGAGCAGGACTAGTCAAACTTGGACTTCGGTCCAAAATGGTTTGTCGAGAAACATTCCTGCAATTTTAAGAAAGGGAATATTCTAACTCGAACTTCGGTCCACATTGGTTTTATGTAGAAAAATAGGTGTTGCGGTGGCGATATAATTTGACTAAATGCCATCTCGGGTAGGCACGACTCTATTGATAAGACATAAAGTCAGAAGGCTGTAGGTAAAGCAGCGCCAGCCGCAGATCACGTTCTTCATAAGATGAATCTTGTAAAGAAGAAATTGTTTGCACGACTTTGTGCTAAGATTGCAAGAAACAGACGTATGCTTGTTCAACAGTAGAAAGGCATACCACGATCCACGGCAACCGATATATCATCCTCATCTCATGAGTTTGTCCATGCAACTGAATGGTCTGAACCAGTGAATAACCAAAATTCAACCATATGATACAAGGTAATTCCACCCAAATCCAAACCATCAATCATCCGGACGAAAGAATATGCAGCAGCTATATGTGGAATTGTAAGTCTATCGGTGAGGACTGGCAATTTGAACTTGCAAGATGAGAGCAGCACATGGTTCATCCATTCAATCACGAGGAGTGATTGAGTCATCTGGCTAGTTACAAATCAAGCTGGTTGCTATGTAAGCTTTCACTTTGCGAACCAACAAGAGAATATAGACTTCACCTACTTCCAGAACTAATAGTAGAATGACATGGACATTAGAAAAGGCATAGGTTTCTCCATCGAGCTAAGAGAAGAAGATACGACTTGGTTTAGCGCGGAAGAGAGAGGAGAAATGACAACAAGAAAGGCCGATAGATGCCGCCACAGCTCATATTTCTAGTCTCTCCAGTTCAGATAGGAGAAGATGACAATGTCAACTGATATCCAGGATACAACTTCCCACTATCTTTTCTTCAAAATAACATCGGTCGCTCTTTGGGTGAACAACTTAATTTTACAGAGTAAAAGTATGGACATTGTAAACTCACAGCTGACATTAGTTCTCAAATTCTTTTGATGTAGTGAGGAAGGGAAACACACACACACAGAAGAATTCTCACACAGTTTCCTGTTCAAATTCGTCACCTTCAGACTCATCAGCATTGTCTGGGTCATCATCATCGGCATCTTCCTCCTCTGCATCTTTATCAATGTCAGCAGCACTTTTCCCGATCACAACAAGGTTGCTATTCAATTTTCTGATTTCATTACACTGTTAACACGAGTAAGAAAAAATCCAAGATGTTAATTGTGTGTCCTTGTTAAGCAGTCAGCGGCAAGAACCACAAACAAGCATGTTTGGGACTAAAATATTCAATCATAGTGAATTACCATATCGCATGTCCTTATAGGCCAGCAATGTAACCTTAGTTGCACCGACCCTAATGGCAAGAATTACAAACAAGCATGCATAGCCTAGAGAGGAAATGCAACGCCTTTTCAACACCTCCTATTCCTTCACTACAAGAGGGATTCTCGCCTGTGAAGGAGGAGAGAACAAAGTGTAGCATCAAGATGGGACTTTACCTAGACCAGGAATGGACCGATTATTAATCTCACAAGCTGTTACTATACATTCTTCTTCACTTTTCATCATCTGAACTAGCACACTCCATTTTGAAAATTATACATTCCACGAAATACTTTTCTCAACTCTATTTTTCCCCGGAAGATGCAGATAGCCTAACACAGATAAAGAAATCATTCAGCATTCTTAAAGTTCTTAAACTATTACTCAACATTCAATTTGGCAAATAAGCAACATAATAATTAAAAGCGGCTGCCAGAAAAGCATCAGAAATTTGTCACTTAACAATCGAACAAGGAAGTTCCTAGAACAAAGAAGCTAAGAAGACCATATTCATGTCTCTCCTCACATAATGCAGATACTTATATCTGAGTATTCCCACCAAGCATACGGTTCTCTTTAACAATGCCTCTGTTCATAATTTCATATACCTTTCATCTGTCAATATATTGTATAAGTACAACTAAGGAATATTGTGAACATTTCAATATTTACACAATCCTACACCTGAGGCACGCGAAAGACAGAAGCATCCATCCGACATGACACGGCACAAAGAGATGTGAGATTTCATCAAATGGTTCGAACTCTCCCAAATCGCCGTGATCACGATCACTTTCCATATGTCTCCCCATAACCAATTATTATGTCGCTAGTTCTGCATCAAGCATTAGTTTTTCCACTCAAGTAGAACAGACTGAAAGCACAATTCTCATTACAAGTCCTTGTTGCAGCGACTACCGAGATGCATTTCCAATCCTCGACCATGTGAGAACATGCAGGCAAAGACGATTGAGAAGCAAATTAGATCAGCCCACAGAGCAGCTCGATTCCGGGCACAGCTCAAGCTATTCCCCTGCCTCGAGCTTCTCTTCTCTGCCAACAACACTAATTTGCTCCTCAATCGATAACACCAAACCAAAATCACCGCCGCAACAAAAGGGTCTCGAAGAACTCCCCACCACTTTCCCATTATTAACAAGGCAAGAACGAAAAAAGCGACCCGCATCGAGACATAAAAAAAGGGAAAAAGAAAGGCGTCACCTTGTCTTCGAAATCGGACTCCTCCAGGGCGAGCAGGAGCTCCTCGTTCTGGGGCTGAGGCCACTGCGACGGCAGCAGAAACGACGACGGAATCATCCTCGTCGATTCCGGGAACTGCGTCATGAACCCCGGAAACTGCAACATCGTCCGGACGGACACCGGCGGAGCGCCGCCTCGATTGTCCCCGCGAACGCTCGATTGGAAGGAAAAAAAGTAGACGGAAAATTCGAATTTTTTGCTTCTATTACTGAGAAAAAAAGAGAAGCGCAACGCGAATCCTGGCGTCGCTCGAGATTACGGGCCGGTACAGAAGAGGAACAATTCTGATGGGCCGCGCTCCACGTTTCCATTTATTGATGGGCCAAGGCCCAAATTAGGAGGAAGATATCCGTACGGCACCTTTGCTCTTGCTTTGACATTCGGTCCCGGCCTCAAAACTTGGTGCCCAAGCTTTCCTGCGGCCAGGTCTGGTAGCCAGGATAAAAATCGATTTCTACCTAACATAAGAGGATATAATAAAGATATAGCCCCGATAAAATCTATTTCTCTTGAATAAAACAATTCTTAAATTAAAATAATTAGAATAGTAATCAAATGTAAAGTTATTTTTGGATTCTAATATAAGAAAGGAAATTCAAAATAACAAAAAAATAAATATTAATTTTTTTATTTATTCTTATCTTAATTTATATATTTGAGTATCCATCTATTTTATAATATATATATATATATATATATATATATATTATATATATATATAGTCTGCATATACATTAATTTAGTGTCTATTTATTGCATATTTTATGTATACTGTATTATTTAATAAAATTATTAATGAGGAATCATGGAATGGAATAACAAAGAAATAAAGAGAGAGAGAGAGAGAGAGAGAGAGAGAGAGAGGAAAAATAATTAAAAGATAGGTAAATAAAAACGAGGTAGAAGAGCCCTGACTTTAGATAAGCAAATTCAAATTTGAAAGAGATCTTTCTAAGTGATAATTACACAAATTGACATGAAGTGGTTTAGTTTAATTTTCCTTTTCATCTAAGAGATAATTACATAGATCGTCATTGAATTTGGACAAAATATTCAATGTAAACCTTAAAATTTTGATTTTTTCAATATAACATTTGAACTTTATCAAGTTCTTAAACGATTATATAAAAATATTAAATATTTCCTTTAATTAATTCAAATTAGGAGACAAATGTTAAATATTTTCATATAATTTGGGGACCAAATGAATATGAATGAAAATTTCAAGAATTAGATTGAATGATTAAAAGTTCATGCATTATATTAAATGGTTAATACCCTGAAAAACTCCAAACTGATACACCTGTAACGATTTTACAAAAAACTAGTTTTTTGATCACTAAAAATCCAAAATTGGTATACTTTGGACAAATTTACTCTAAACCGGTATACTCACGACAAATTTACTATATGTTAGTTTTCTTAAATTTTACTATCAAATTATTAAGTTAAATGATACATGACAGTTGACTAGTATACAAATTTGGGATTTTACATTTCGTTTGTCATAGTTTAACATTTTTGAGTTTTTTGTGGTCAAATAAATTAATTTGGGGGTAAATAACACCAATTTAGGGTTTTTTTTATAGTTAATCGGGTAAATTTATTACAAATTTATCAGTTTGAGATTTTTCATGGTAAAAAAATAATTTAGGGTAAATTTGTTATAGATGTACTAATTTGGAGTTTTTCAGGTATTAACTGTATATTAAATAAATTAAAATTAGATGTACCGTGTTTTCCTTTCTATTTTAAAGTGCGTGGAGATGTTGGCCACTTGTCCTTACCCAGAACTCCTCTAATGCCACGAGGAAAGAAAGAAGCGCGGGAGGAAACGTGACGTGTCGCCGCTCCATCTCCATCACCATCTTCCATCTCGGAAAATCGCGACAGTCCTGATCATCCTCATCCGACGGCCCGGCTCCTTAAGGAGCAAGTCAGTCGGTCCTCTCTCCGCCGTCCGATGTTTTCCCCCGGGCCCGTCCGCTTTTCGCTCCACGGGAACGGCGATCCCGCGGCTTCCCCCGCGACGTGGCGTAACCGACGCCGCAGGATCCTCCATGGCCCCCCGTGGGCCCCGCTCCCGCAGCAAATTTTTCTTTTTAAAATCCCCGTTTATTTCTTAGCGAAGAAGATAGGCGCCCGAGCGCCAAAAAGAAAAAAAAAAGAAAAAAAAAAGAAGTCAAAATGGCCATCTTTTCCCGCAAGCAAAACCAGATAAAGAAAAAGAAAAAAAAAAGAAAAAAATAACGGAGCGAGAATATTATATAATGCACGCTGATTGTGCGTAATGGAGAGGCAGCATCATCGTCGTACTTTTAGAGAGAGAGAGAGAGAGAGAGAGAGAGTGAGAGAGTAGGGGGAGAGAGGGAGAGGGAGAAGCGGATTACTGGTACGCTTGGGAGTGCGGTTGTGCACCGATCGCCGCTGAACGATCTCCCCTGATTCCCGATCGCCGCCGATTTCGCCGGTGTTTTTCTGTTTTTTTTTTTTGTGGGTTTTCTGGGAAGATTTCGAGGAGGGTTTCTTCGTTCTTCTCGGTTTGTCGGCTGTTTTTTCTTTTTCTTTCCCTGTGCTTGCTCTTGCGGATCACTGGGACGCTCGAGTTCGCCTCGCAACTGTGAATTATGGAGTCTACTCTCGTGATCAAGGTCCGTCGAATTCCCCCTTCTCTCGCTCGTGTTGATTGACTGTTTGCTCCCGTTTGTTCTCGATTTCTTCCTGTTTGGTCGATGTGACGATGGAAGTTGCTGCTTTCGGTGGCTCTGCGTGGGTCGCTTTGTGAAATTTCCTGTTTTTTTTGTTTCTTTTTTTGTTGGGTTTCTGGGGAAGATTTCGTCGGGTTCGAGGAGGGTTTCTTTTTTCTCCTCGGTTTGTCGGCTGTTTCTTTTTTTTTTTTTTTTTTGCCGCTTGCTCTTGCGGATCACTGGGACGCTCGAGTTCGCCTCGCGGCTGTGAATTATGGAGTCTACTCTCGTGATCAAGGTCCATCGAATTCTCCCCCTTGCTCGCTTGTGTTGATTGACTGTATGCTGCTCTCGATTTCTTCCTGTTTTGGTCGACGTGACGATGGAAAGTCGCCGCTTTCCGCTGCTCCGCGCGGGACGCTTTGCGAAATTTCCTGTTTTTATGGTGAGGTCGGGGCGGGGGATGATGATTTGGGCTCGTCGTGTGGGTAGCTGAGCGGAGGGTTTCCAAAGGCGGAAACTTTCGCTCGGTTCGCGGCTAGAGCTCTTGATCGTCACGCGGAACTGTAGTTTTTGACTGACTGTGGTGGGATTGGACGGGCTTTTTTAATCGATCCGAATTGGGAAGAGGAAACCCTCCTTCTTTTTTCGTGTACTGTGCGCTTTGGGGCTCGCGTGACTTTCGTAATCTGTCTGCATGTTGCTTCGCCGATTGGGTTTTGTGCCGTGCTCAGTTCTGATATCTGCCGTCGCCGCTGGTGGTTTCCGAGCTACAAGATGCTTGATCGTCTTTGATCGATAGAAATTGGGCCAAGGCAGAGACTTTCGGCTTTTCCGAGGAACCCAGCTTCTATCTTTTCGCTCTCTGTCATGATTCGGTGTTACATGTTCTCATGCTCGTGCTAAGTCATTCAGGAACTTGGGTTCTTACACTGGAGCTGTTGGTTATAGCGTGGAAGACTTATTTGCGTTGTTCATGTGTGCCTTAGAACCTAGCAGTAATCATGTGGCTATATTTTCTTTTTGCCGTCATGCATTTTTTAATTTTAGGAGTAGTCAAGTTAATTTGAACATGGGCTTCTTAAGAGAAAATTGCTTTTTTTTATGGTGCCTGGTATGATTTTCAAGGAGGCATGTCTCATTTAACTGTGGTACATGGTTGTAGGTCAATTATGAACATTCTCTGAGGCGCTTCAATGCACACGTGGATGAAAATGAGAACTTGGATCTTGACATGGTTGGCCTGAAGGCCAAGATCCTCAGTCTGTTCAGTTTCCCTCCCGATGCTGATCTGACTCTGACCTATGTCGACGAGGATGGTGATGTAGTGACTCTCGTCGATGATAATGATCTGCGCGATGTAATGAGGCAACATCTGAAATTCCTCAGGATTAATGTATCTGTGAATGGTGAGAAAAGTGGCAGATCATATGCTAGGTCGAGTGGAAGTTCTACCCCACTAAGATCCCCTCTGGGCCAGCAACCGTTGCCTGACATCAATGCTGTTGTTGCCGAAGCTCTAAAAACTGTGCCACACCCAATTCGTGAAGCAGTTTCGAAACTATCTTTGGAGCTGGCTTCTAGAGCTGGCTCCTCTAGTCTGACAATTTCGGACTTCATTGACAGTTTTACGAAGTTGGGTCAATCTTATCTGAATACAGGCCTTCAGCCTCAGGTTGGTGGCAACGCGGGTGGTGTTAATGGTGCCTCTGCAAGTACTGGGGCCACATCAATGGCAGCTGATACTGATGTTGTGAAGGAGGAAAGCATGCGCGATGTGATGCCAAGCTCTAATTTTGGACACTCATCATCCAAGGATTCCAAGGATGTGGATGATGGAGGTGTTAATGAAGGCGGGGTTGTGTCTGCTGCTCCAGCACATGTACCTGTTGATCTTAATGCCGATCTCTCTGGGGAGTCGAACATTTCAGGTGGAGAGATGAAGGTCGAAGGCCATAAAATTTTAGTTGGAAAGACAAAAGATGAATTCCCGCTGAAGGAAATCGAGAGACTGGATGATCAAATCAACAATCAGATTATCTACCCATTTGTTGGGAAAACAAAGGTGTTATGGGAGAGAAGTTCAGTTGGAAAGACAGAAGATGAATTGCAGAAGGGCTTGGAGAGAATGAAGGATAAAATCAAGGATCAGGTTAGCTGCCTATACGGTGGGAATACAAAGGTGGCATCGGAGAACAGTTCAGGTCGGAAGACGCCTGCACAACTTATGAAGGCAATGAATCTAAAAATGAATAACCATATCAAAGATCAAGCGAGCCCCCAATCTGCTGCCTTTGGAGCATCCACAAGCATGGTACAGAATCCAGGATTTCCTAATCTCATCCCTGGGTTTACAGTCAGCTCCTATCAACCGCTACTGCCTTTTGTAAGTGTAAATGGCGTGCCTGTTACACCGCATGTAAATACAAAGGTGGAAGTCCAGAACCTCTCGGGTGGGAAGACACAGGCTGAAGTTCAGACGGAACTTCAGAAAAATGTCAATGATTCCATTAGCAGTGTTGACCAGGGAGCATCCCCAGCTGTGGCAAACACTACAGCAATGCCAAAGCCTGCTGCTGTTGGTCATTCATTTGTTGACCCGTTTAGTGGATTGCCTCTTGCTGATGACTGGTCTCTTGCGCATGCTGCTTTCCGACGCCATCCATTTAAGAGAACCTCCAACTGTGCTGATGCCATGGGCGGTATATTCCACAAGGGCATTCGCTGTGACGGCTGTGGTGTTCATCCAATTACTGGACCTCGGTTCAAATCAAAAGTGTAAGGCGGCTCTTATTTTTGCTTTGTAACTATAGAAATGGGATTTTTCAATTGACAGTTATTTGGTCTTTTTTTAGGAAGGAAGATTATGACCTTTGCAGCATCTGCTTCTCTGAAATGGGTAATGTTGCTGACTATATCCGGATAGACCGGCCAGCCATGTATGGATCCTATAGACTACCAAGGCCTTTCAAAGGATTTTATGATCTGGTATGTATTTTTAGGAGTTCTCTCTGCTACTCTTCTCAACAACTATATGACGTGAAACTAATTTAACTGACATTGACTATTTGGATGCAGCATCCTTGGGAAGCGGCTCCTTCAACATTCCCCCATCCGGTGAGAGGCTGCGGAGGGAAGTCTGGTAAGCCTAAGCTGGATAGTCGCTTCGTCTCAGATGTCACTGTGATGGATGGCACTGTGATGGCACCATCGACACCCTTCACTAAGATATGGCGTATGCGCAATAGTGGAAATTTTGTTTGGCATCGGGGAACACAACTGTTCCGGATTGGAGGAGACAATTTCAGTGACACTAATGCAGTGGAAATTGAGGTAGGCATGTTTCCTTTATTGTAGGGATTTGAAAATTTCTAACTCGTGTTTTTGCACGATCTGTTAAAGCGTTAAGCCATGTACCTCGATAGTGCTACATGGCGAACTTTTCATATCTCTCTTGTTTTCGTGCCCCCCCAAAAATAAAAATAAAAAATTGCCAGGTCCCTGCTCAAGGTGTGCCAGTAGATGGGGAGCTGGACATTGCTGTTGATTTTACGGCACCAGTTGCAGCTGGTCGGTACATTTCCTACTGGAGGATGGCATCTTCTTCAGGACATAAGTTCGGCCAGCGTGTTTGGGTTCTGATTCAGGTAAAGCAGCTTCCTGTTGCATTTTCTTCTTTGCTATGAGTTTTCCTGGTCATACCTAATTCATTTTATTTCTTTGTGCAGGTTGATGATTCCCAGAAGGATGCATTCTGTGATAGCCTCCAGGGTTTGAACCTGAATTTGCCTGCTGAAAGTGATGAGTCTAAACTCTCTGGAATCCTAGACATGAATGTCCCACCTGCTGTAGTTTCTGACTTCTTTGGAAATGACAACTCCAACACGGTCGCTGAACCAGTTCAGCCGATTGTTGAGCAGCACAAGGAGGAGCAGGAGCTCAATTTTCCCATAAATGACAATTTGCTGGTTGGCCAACGTGTATCAGCCTCTGCTCCTCCCGAGGACTCTGGGCCCGTTTCGTACCCTGTAGTGGAAGTCGAGCCACCTGAAGCAACCGCTGCGGTGGTGCCACCTCCTGTCATTGCTTCTTCATCTGCACCGTCTCAAGCCATCGGCACCGACACAGAGGTGGTGGAACAGTCACTCCTGAAGGAGCTGGAGGAGATGGGCTTTAAGCAGGTGGACTTGAACAAGGAGGTACTAAGGATGAACGCCTACAACTTGGAGCAGTCAGTGGATGATCTCTGCGATGTTGCTGAATGGGATCCTATACTTGGAGAGTTGCAGGAGATGGTACGCGGAATGAACTCTTATTTTACTCGTTCGGTCCCCTTACATACCTTAATTTCATTCAAGTTCAGGTAGTTGGTTTGTCTGACATATGAAAATGCAGGGCTTCTGTGACAAGGAGATGAACAAGAAGCTGCTGAAGAAGAACAATGGGAGCATCAAGCGCGTGGTCATGGATCTTCTTACTGGGGAGAAGGCTTGATAAGTTAGTGGTCTGACCTGGATAGTGTCATCATTCCCATATGTTATTAAATAAATAAAGGTGATGATGAATCTATGATGTTTGCTTGTAGGATGTTTATTTAGTTTTTAGTCCTTAGTATGTTGGAAATCTGGAGTCGTCATGGTATGATGAATGTATAAACTATGAACCATCTTTAATGTCTATATGGTATGCTATGGTAGTCATGCTTTATTTCTGGTTGTTACTCTGAATCTCTCTGATACTTGGGAGTTTCCATTTGGGAAGCGAGGCTCTTGATCCAGTTCGAAAGGGTTCTCTGATTTCCCAAGTTCTAATATTTGGGGTGGTATACGATGGGAGAGTTGAGCAAGATCTTCCGATAATTGATGAATGACATCCAACCTACTTCTAAATATTAGATAAGAAATCAACCGCTCGCACGATCATATCATGTCCAATTGTCCATGACATCGAAGTTTAGCAAGAATGAAAAGATCAATTGAAATCATGACTTTTCTTTTATGATGTGTGTTGTAAAGATACTCGTTGAGAAGTTCTATTCAGGATAATTTAAATGAATCCATAACAAACGAATCTTTATGGAGAGCATTATCTGCAGAACAAATGCCAAAGTTCTCGTACCCTCGGAAAAGATTTCATCTTCATCGCGTGTCGATTGGCACCACGCCTCGCTCATCATCGCCAACTTAGTCGTCCAACATCCCTATCCTTTCTTTTTCTATCTTTTCCATTTCCTGTTTCTTATAATAAAGAAAGAAACATTACTTTATTTGTACCCAAAATTATCTAAGCTTAGTAGTTTCTAATAACAAAATCTGTCATGTAGGACCGCCATTATCATATTAAGAATGTTATTCACGAAATATCTTTTGCTGATGCAACAAGCCATGCTATTTAAGACCCCTGCCTGCAAGTCTTGTCTCTTATCCAAGTTTGGAGTTGGAATTCTGAACGCTTTTAACCCTCTCCTTATTCTCTTCGGCTCCGGTAATGTTTAGATCCCTAGAGATTGCTCATTTTTGTTTTCTGGGTACCAATCGTCAATTCAACGGGTGTCGATGACTGGGGCCAAAAGAATCAAGTCCCGGTTCGTTTTTATCATCTCCATTCGGCCATGAGTACGAGATCATGACGGGGGCCATGCTTCATGTGATCATCCGTTTCCTTTTGTATTATATCTTCAGTCTAGTTCAATAAACTCTAAAATATTGTGTGAACATGGTATTTTACCGTGAATATCTCTTGTTCATATTTTTTTACATTTTCAGTCCAGCCGTCGTTCAAGAAAATGCCCTTTATGAGAGATTCTTTGGCAATGTCACTTTCTTGAAGCTGGTGAGGAAACATCGTGGTGCTTTTCTTTTCCTTCATCTGCCCAAATTGTCGTCTCTTTTCCCCTTAAGAAAGCTGTCGCATATTGATCTGATTCTTATGGGTAGAATTGAAAAATTTGTCAAAGCCGGCCACATTTATTTGTTGACGACTTTATCAAGACAGCCTTATTGTATGCTCCTACTGCTGGGCAAGCACTGAAGAATATGTTAAAAAAGTGTTTGGTGACATTATAGATGTAATCAATGATATGCCTTGTTCTTAGTAATTCTCGTTCTATTCTACGATCCAACAGCAGCAACAATAGCAGGAAGATCGCCAGTTATCCATCATATAAAATTTTTTCATCTCCTCATGCCCTTTTGAGTCCTGCAATTCTCACTTGGCGAATACCCCAAGATCACGTACGATGCTCTGCCGGTAGAATCTTCTTTTCACGTCTCATTCTTTATGGACGGCTATTGTTATGTCTTGCATATAGCACCGAAACTTAGTTTTTTAAGGACTTGCTCCCAATAGTGATTTAATTTGTCACAAGCTGCTTGCATTTGCATGTAAATGAATGTCTGAGTGAACGCTAGTATTGTGATTCTTGAAAAGTTGTTATTTGATCACGTGTTTCATATAGTTGATAGGATCATGTAAGCATTTTTCAAAGTTAATATGTAAGTTCTACCATAAGTCAAGGTGGCTTAAACTATTTTTCACATGTTGCTTTTCAAGGTGTTTCAATCCCAGAGGCACAGTGAACCAGTGAACCAGTAGAGCGCTAGCAAGGTACCACGGTACTCGACTCATTCAATGTACACGGCAGCTACATAGGCAGCCAAGAGGTGTGGTTCAGGATTGTAACACTGTTTTGAAGAACTGATACAGAAGAACTGGAATAACTCGAATTTAAGTCAATCTTGGATTTACTAACATCAAGTCATGACCGAATGCCTGGTCATATTGGAGTGGTAATCCGGACTAAAAAGGCTGTTGAAAGGATTTTTCCGGTCACCATGCCCTTCACGCCAGACGACTGACTTTGTTTTCGTGAACTGTTTTTGAAGCCATCTTTTTGATTACGAAAAAAAAAATTATGGCTACCCTTGGGTTAGATTATTCAACACAGTGAGGTCTCTCTTGAGCTTCTTTAAGTGGGCAAAACACATGTATTTTGTTGGAGAATGCTGAAATAGTTGTGCAAAGGGCTTTTTATTGTCTATTAAGAGATGCTTGCTTGAACGAGTTATGCAAAGACATAACAATAGGCGTCCCATTTAGTGAGGCTCGGGGAGTGGACGTAGGAACCGAATTTGGGCTGAACCACTATAAATTGATTGAGCATATTCTCTTTTCTTGCTCTTATATTTGATTTACTTGACTTGTTTATATGATTGTGCTTAGGCTCGGGGGTATAATTTGCTATACCTATCCCATTCAGGATTCGAATTTAAGTAATATTCATACGTCAGTTCCGAAGTTTTCTTCTAAGCCTTTTGTTGTTAATTCTTGTATAGACACTGACAAATTTGGGTGAAGACAAATGCGTACTTTTGAATCGAAAAGCTTATTCTCCTAAGATCCAAAAGTAAAAAGACTTATAGAACTTTTAAGATTATCCTTGGAAATGGTTGTTATGATTGACCATAAACAAAATTCTTTCTTTAGTCCCCTATTTGTCTATTTGTCACATCTACTTGCTAAGTTATATGAAAAAATTTCAGGTATCTATCTCTTGTGTTTGAGGGTTTTCGGTGAATCCCATGTTGCCGTGCCTCGTAAATGGACTTTGCACTAGGTGCACTTCTTGTAAGTGCTATGGCTAGACACAACAACGTGCCCGAAGCAGCCGATCTCCCACTAGAAAAGATAGTGTAGGCAGGCAACACTTCTATTTTCTGAATGGCCATCCTAGAGGTTAACTTGACCTGATGAAGTGTCAATGTTCAAGACTTGCCTAGGTTAAAAAAGTTGATGGGAGGCCACCTCGACCTTTGGTTACTTTGCCTCTCTTGCACTATTTCTGATTATAATGTGTTAATGGTGAACATGCTTTTTGATTGCACCTTGTACTCGTGACATTATTAATTTATTCTTTACCGGCCTAGCGAAAAATAAATAAAATAAGGATGTTAGACATATATACTAAAGAATTAAACCCAAGTTGAAAAGAGTATTTTACAAATCCATGATGTGCCAATTTAGGAAGTTAATATCGTTATAATAGTAGTCACGGACACTGAACTATTGACGACTTCCAAAATGGCAAAAGTCAAAGTGCATCGCCACTTGGAATAAAAAATGAAATTCCGACAGGTTCTTCGTAACACACGCACGCGAATACTGAGAGCCCCACCTTGGCTGGAAAGTCCAGATCTTCACATCCCTCCCTCGCCCCTCTCTCTCTCCAGAGTCCATATTTTCAGCCGAGCGAAGCGCGAGGAATAGGACAAGGGGAAGAGACCATGTGGCGTCAATTGCAGAGACGAGGGGGCGCGGCCGAATTCGCTTAAAGAATTCGACCAGCGATCGCTGCCGAGGTGGCCGAGAAATATGAGGAAGCATAGTTTATTTTGATGGTGCAGGACGCGGAAGGAGCTCTTGCGTCAGAGGCACATGGCGGAGATAATCTCCAGCCGGCCCCGTCAATAGATTGCTTTTGTTATATGCACTGAAGTCGTTGTTTCTCTAACTGGGTTCTTATAAATGTGGCTGCTTTCTGCTTGCATTTCCGTATCGGAGCACTTGTGGAAGGTAAAGCTTCAAACTTTCCATTCTTTGTTTAGTTCTACATCTCGTGCTTCGTTTTTTCTTGCATCTTCGATTGATTCCTGTGTTCTTGATTGGTACTTGGCATATCAGTTATCATTGATGCTGGTGTGATTTCTTCTCTCTTTGATTGTGCATATCTTGATTGATATGTTATGTTAGATAGTCATCTGATTAAACCTGTAAATAGTCTGATTTATTCTCCATTATTGTATAGATTAAATATACAGAAAATACTCCAACCTTTTCTGCATTATTCTTAAAGTTATTCTGAATATACGGTGATCATTCGATTCATATTCTGAATTACTTCCTTTATGTTCTTTAATTTGGAAATGGACAGTTCCTTCACCTATCTTAGCAGCCTTAACATTACGCTACCTTCAGTAGTTAAACTCGTGGCTTTCTTGCAGGTCCCGTCATTTGGTACTGCTAGATGATTTGGTTTGACCCAGAGACTAATATGGATGAACAGAGTGATGGCCCTGCTCCTAAGTGGAGTAAGGGCTCTCCAATTTTGATCACTTTCATCACCATGTTTTTAGTATGCTCTCCAATCTTATCTGTCGAGTGTACTGCAATCAGTGTATGGCCAAAACCAAGAGAATTTTCGTGGCCAACTCAACAGGCGGCCTTATTGTCTCCTTCTTTTACCATTGAATCTCCCCATCACCAATGCCTCTCAACTTCTGTTAAGCGCTATCTTCATCTCATCCTCTCCGAGCATTTCCATCCTCTCTCCAATCCGCATGCCAACCTGACGAGTGGCCCCACTTTGCAAACTCTGGTTGTACTGGTCAATGATCTAGTTGCTCCTCTCAGCCATGGCGTGAATGAATCCTACAGCCTTAGCATCCCCACCTCAGGTGATAAAGCTTGCCTGTTTGCCGAGACAGTATGGGGTGCTATGAGGGGTCTTGAGACATTCTCCCAGCTTGTGTGGGGTAAGCCCTCATGGGTGGCTGTTGGAGTGGAGGTGCGGGATTGGCCAATCTTTTCTTATAGAGGGATATTACTGGATACCTCGAGAAACTACTATGAAGTTGAAGACATCCTAAGGACTATTGGAGCAATGAGTGCCAACAAGCTCAATGTTTTTCATTGGCACATCACTGACTCGCAATCATTCCCTTTGTTGTTGCCTTCAGAACCCGATCTAGCAGCTAAGGGAGCCTATGGGTCTGACATGCAATACTCACCAGCTGATGTCAGGCGGATCGTTGAATTTGGCCTGGAACATGGGGTTCGTGTATTGCCAGAATTAGACATACCTGGTGGGTGGATTTATAATACTTCATTGACTATTTCTCTTTCTTCTTTTGGCTAAAATTAGCATCTGCTGAACATAAATTAGTGTACTCAGTTCATCTGGTTTCCTGATTCTCTGTTTTTCAGGTCCTGTCCTATTATTGACTATCTTGCAAATGAATTCGAGGCTAAAATGAGTTTAAAAATCAATGCACTATCAGCAGTATTCACGTTTTGCAGTAAAAACTATTATTTTGACTTTCAGGGTTCTCTAGGATTGCAACTTTAAGCATTGTGATATGCTGATCAATCTGATTGAATATACATGTAGATTCACATTTCATGCAGTTGTCGATATTATGAATCTAAATTAAAAATTTGACTGATGGGATCCATATCTGTGACTAAACATTTCTGGATGATGTCTGAAAACTGAAGTCATAAACCTTATATAATTAGTCACGCAGAGACCTCATGACTAGATCATTTCTTGTGTACCCATTTCCACTTTAAGGCTCAAAGTGGGGAAGTAAGGAAAACAATGATGCAGATGTATAGCACAATGAAGGTGTCAGGAGTCAAGAAATTATAAAAACGCAAGTAGATATGCGTTGAGAAAGGATGACGAATCAGAAAGTTAGTTACTACCCTTTACTAACTTATGTTTAATTCCGATCTGATAATATTCTTACTTCAAGGAATCAAAGACTTTACCCATCCTATTAAACTACTGAAGGATTCTGAGAGAAACTTGTTAAGTGGGAGTTCGACCAAATGAGAAATGTGGACCTTAAGACTGAACTAGTGGCTAGAAATCAAATTTTGATGCTTGTCTATGCAAGAAGAGAAGGATGTCAAATTTATAGAATTGGTTGTACCAATTATTGCATGAGAAACTTAGGGCTAAAGACATGCATTAGATCAATTTTGTCTGAAAAAAATAAAAAATTATATAGTGAGTGAGAGTTTTGATACTATGAGTGCCCTCACTGCAGGAACAAGAAAATTCAGCATATTGCTGAAAAAGAAAGAGAAACAGGGGGAAAAGGTGGGATTGTCATATTACATGCTTTTATCTAAAGAATCACTAGCAATTAGATTAAATGGGAAGCATTTCGATTCATCTGATCATTGTTATTGTTTGAGGAATTATCAATAGTCAATATGAGCATCAACTTCTTGGTGAAATTCATAATTTCAAGATAAGATTAGTATCATTTCCAAATGTAGCACAGTATCTGTCTGATTCTGTTCTGGGCATTTTTCTACTGGTCATCAGGTCATACAGCATCTTGGGCTGAAGCTTATCCAGAAATTGTATCCTGCACAAACATGTTTTGGTGGCCAGCAGGAAGTGAATGGGCAGATCGGCTAGCATCAGAACCGGGAACGGGTCAGCTTAACCCATTGAACCCAAAGACCTATCAAGTTGTCAAGAACGTCATTCGCGATGTGGCGACATTATTCCCAGATCAATTCTACCATGCTGGAGCTGATGAGATCACACCTGGCTGTTGGAAAGCCGATCCAACAATTCAAGCATTCCTGTCGAGCGGTGGCACCCTGAGTCAGCTACTTGAGATGTTTGTGAACTCCACCTTACCTTATATTCTATCTCTTAATAGGACTGCTGTCTACTGGGAAGATGTCTTGTTAGATCCAATTATCAAGGTGGATAAATCACTCCTTCCCCCAGAGCACACCATCTTGCAGACATGGAATAATGGTCCCAATAACACAAAAAGGATTGTCTCTTCTGGATATCGAGCCATCGTGTCATCAGCAGATTTCTACTACTTGGATTGTGGGCATGGCGGCTTTGTTGGAAATGATAGTCAATATGACCAGCCACCAGGAAGTAATCAGGGGAATGGTGGTTCATGGTGTGCACCTTTCAAAACATGGCAAACTGTATACAATTATGATATAACATATAATTTAACCGAGGAGGAAGCAACACTGGTGCTTGGTGGAGAGGTTGCTCTCTGGTCAGAGCAGGCGGACCCAACCGTTCTAGATGCACGTATCTGGCCTAGAGCTTCAGCAATGGCAGAGAGCATGTGGTCAGGGAATCGGGACAAGAACGGCATGAAGAGATATGCTGAAGCAACTGATCGTTTGAATGAATGGAGGAGTAGAATGGTCAGCAGAGGGATTGGCGCTGAGCCCATTCAGCCCCTTTGGTGCATAAGGAACCCAGGGATGTGCAATACGGTTCATCCGTCTGTTTAGTTGCTATTGCGACCACGTTAAAATGAAAATGTGAGTTGTTTCGTGTAATCTTACTGCATTTCTTTTCCAATTGTAAAAGCTGAGAACACGTCCATTTGTTCATCCTTCTATCGGTCTTCTCTTAAATGTGGTCCGTTCAGTTGATCCCTGTCCCCGGTTCAACCAATCATTGATCAGGTTTTTCATGATATTTATTAAATTTGCCAATATTAGGTATAAAACTGGACCTCGATTAGGATGGTTAATGTGAGCCCTAGGTATTAATTTTCTTGCAATTTTAATCTTTCGGAAGCTGAACTTAGATATTAAAAGAAAAAAAAAAAATTGAAACCTGACAGATACAACTTTACAAAATCAAAAGGATGATTCACTTGTTGAGTGGTGTGGAGCTTTTGCTCTCTTTCTATAGAGGGCATGGGTTCAAACCCACTGCCAGCAATCAGGTCACCTTTTCAGAAAATAACCAGAAGTTGAACTGGGTCACCACTTTGCTCCTCAACCTGGGTCTAATCTGGGTTTTGAGGAGACTCGCTGTTGAAGAAAATCCCTCAACCCGATTCATCCTATTGAGCAGCTCAGTTCAATTCTGTCTGGGTGTCAACAAAACACAAAAGTGGATTTTATTATTGATGAATGAACAAAGCAACGATTTTTTCCACCTGCATATCGAGTTCTACATGATGTCATTTTCTTCAGTTAATTGAGTGAAGGCTGGGTTCATTGTCCTTTGTTTCTTAATAGTTACATTGGTGCTGGAGTAATTGCAGCGGATGTAATGAGCCCGATTTTCTCAGATGATTGTATGGTCTATCTCCTCAGATGTTAGCCAGATGATAATAGTTTACAATGTGTCTGGGACTTGCGTATGTTTTCTGAACTTGATAGGCGTGCACTGCTATGTTGGAGAATGATTCTATGTGATTCTATGTGAATTACTGTTCGGGATATCTCTATTTTTGTCAATAGCATGTCAAACCAAAGCTCATATAAGGACACTTTTTGCTTCCGGCATGTGAAGGCTTACGGCTACTGTACAGCTTTTCTGCCTATTTCAGTAGCTTTCATCCTTTCTGTGCTGTCTCCTGTCATGCGTATTGGATTGGAAATAGAGAAAACGAATTGTTGTTTAGTCTAGCACTGATGTTTCATGTTCTCTTTGAATCCATAGGACAATATATCTGAGCATACAGATGCATGTCTGTAGGTTTGGATTGAGATCCATCTTTTTAGTTCATACATGAAAGGAGCGGAAGTTGTCTGCGTTAACAGTTGCAAGGTAAGACTTGTACAAGGGGGAATGAGCTGGATTGATAATTAGTCATGTTCTGAGGAGCGAACTCGACTTTCCATTGGCCCTAATCTCGGGCTGCAGCCGCCACAGAGGCAATGCATGCTGCTCGGTTATCACTTTGCTTCGCACAAGTGGATGCTGATTTCGGTTTTTCTTTGATATTGGATAGTCGGGCTCTGTTGAGACCTGATGCTGCCAAATCTTGGCTCGATGTCTGACGTAGGCTCGATGTCTGACGTATGCTTGTTGTCTGCATTCTTGCCCTAAGTGAAGAGTTTTTGGTTTTGGTTCATTTTTGTTTTGCAAGATTGTTGGCATTTTATTATTGCCACTGAATCCATTTTTGAGCAATTCCTTTGATTTTACACTAGCGGGGGTAGATTTGTGCAGATAGCTCCAGAGTCGCTATTATCTACATTACCTAGAAAATTTCTTAGTTACCCAGCTAACATTAACTTCAATGCACTTATATATGTTAATTTCTGTACTTGATAAAAAAAAATAGTCAAAGAAACATGTCATTCATTTCCAAGAGTATACAATAGAGAAACGCAATCTAATGGCGAATCAAGACAAATACCAAATAAATCCAAAACAAACAAGCTCTAGATAATAAGACGAATTACTAGAATGAGGTTAGGGATCATACACTCAAAGGACAGATATGTGACTTCTTCAAGCCAAAATCGACAGCTGATTATTGAATTTATCTTCAGTAATGAGCATATATTGAGATCTTTATATATTACAATAGCCTGCCTCAAGGTTGAACACATATAGATTTGACACTTATGAAAGTGAAATATTCATAAAACTCCTTTGATCTCTTGCAAAGTTGGACTTGTACGCCAATAAAACTCGAGAGAAGCAAAACCCCAAAATTATACAAGCAAAAAGTCATAAATCTGGACTTGGTTAGGATAAAAATTTCCCTGAAATGGGAGAGAAAGTTCTAAATTTAAGCTAGATCAAAACAGAAAAGCTTCAAAACGGAAGAAAAGCAAGAAAAATAAAATAGAGAACAATATCAGCCAAAGAAGAAGAAGAAAAGCAAGATCAAAAATATTCTTGATTTGAAACAAAAAAACAATCTTTAAATTAAGCCCCCTAATAAAATTAATAAGATAATTTTACGAATTTTTCGGTGTTCGATTCACGGAAAATGAACTAGTCAAGAAAAATCCATCATCGAAAAAAAATAAAGTGAGGAAAAACTTTTGAAAAGTGAAAAACGTTTTAGACTTCTTCCCTTTTACTTTTTTTTTATTAATGCATTTTCATTTTATTTTTATGCTTTTTTTTTTTTAAAAGTGGGCGTCCGCCAAATCGGGCGAGGCTCGGATCCGACGAGCTAGGCGGGGCTTGGGCCTCGCCCTAGCTCGCCGCGAGCTCGCCGGATCTCGGGCGGCGGAGCTCGGGCTCCCGATCCGGGCGAGCCCGAGCTCCGCCTGCTAGATCCGGTGAGCTTGCGGCTCGCGTACCCGTGGCTCGGAGAGCTCTGGGCGAGATCGGCCGAGCCTCGAGCTCGTAGGATCCGGCCACGGGTCTTGGTTTGTCGCCGGCAGCCTGGCCATCGTCAGCGTAAAGGAGGCGGCGGCGGTGGAAGGAGGAGGGAGAAGGAGGAGGAAGGAGGCGGCGGTGGAGGAAGGAGGAGGAAGGAAGGAAAAGAAAAAAAAAGAAAAAAAGAAAAAGAAAGAAAGAAATAAAAATATCGATTTTTTTAAAAAATATAAAAATAAAATTATTTTTTTTTGGTCAATTAAAAATATTAAAATTCAATTTTGATAATTTTTCCCAAACAATTAAATGAGTTAACGATTGAGAGCCATTTTCCTAAAATAAATGTTTTCCGAAAAAATGAACAAATGCAACTCTTTATTAGAAAAAATAGGCTAACATCAAAACACAAATATGTTGAAATAAATTGGCCCAAAATTCATTGATTTGAATAATAGAAAATAATATAAAAAAAATAAAATAAACCATCATTTTTTATAATTTTAGTTAAATGATTTATGTTTACTCTTTATAGACATTTAACAGCTGAATCTAAATTGTCCCGTTCCATAATATCTAATTGGAACAAATGCCACATGGATGCACCCTCTCTCTCTTTAAATGATTTTACAATTCAAGGGGTTAGTACAGAAGAAATTGAAAAATGAACAAATGCAACTCTTTATGAAAGGAAACACAAATATAAAAATTCGGAATAATAGAAAATAATAGAAAATAAAAATAATCCTTTTTAAATAAAATTCGAATTTTCTAATTTAAAAATTAAATAAAAACAAAGATAAAATAATGTACGGAATAAAATAAAAATAAAATAAAAATAAAGGGGTTAGTGGGTTCGGAAGAAATTAAAAGTGAAATATTACAAATTGAACGAGTATCATTAACAAAGATTGTCTTGAAAAAATACAAATATAAAAATTCAGGATAATTTAAAATAATAATCTTTTTTAATAAATATAATTTTGAATTTCCATAATTTCCAAAAATACTTAATAAACAAAAAAACCTTTGAGCTTATTAAAGTTAATAAGATAATTGTAGGGAATAAAATAAAAATAAAAATAAAGGGGTTAGCACTAATTAAACCACAAACACTTTTATTAAGTGTATCTAATAATCGCACACTCACGTATATAAGTATGGTGAGGTTTAGCTCATATCAACACTTTTCTTTAAAATACTAAAAAAGTCTCATATTTATTAATTTGCCGACGTCCTTCCAACTTTCCTATGTGGGATAAGGAAAGACAAATTTGCTTATTCCATTAAGATCCATAAGTAAAAAGACATACAGAACCTTCATGGTTTTCCTTTGCTAATGGTTGTTATGATCGCCATAGACAAAAATTCTTTCTTCATTCTCTGTTCGTTTGTTAGTCACAGTAACTTGCTAAGTTAAATGCAAAACTTTCAAGTATCTATCTCTTATGTTTCAGGGTTTTCGGTGAATCCCATGTTGCCCCGTATCGCATGGACTTTGCACTAGGTGCACTTCTTGTAAGCACTATGGCTAGAGACACAACAACGTGCCCGAAGCAACTGATGCTCCGCGCTCTTCGATTGCTCCTTTTGGAAAAGACAATGTAGGCCGACAACAGTTCTATTTTCGAATGGCATTCCCTAAGGCTAACGCAATGAGCGATGATTTCGACCCGATGAATTGTCGATGTTCGAGACTTGCTTCAATTAAAAAAGTCGACAGGAGGCCACCTCCACCTCCATCTCCAGTCACTTCTTCTCTCCTCATGGTGTGTCAATGATAAATATGCCTTTTGATTGTATTTTGTACTTGCGAGATTATTAATTTAATCTTTATTGGCCTGCCAAAAAATAAATAAATAAGGATGTCAGAAATGAGTCAATATACTACGGAATTACACAGTTCTTTATTTAAAGAAAACCCGAGTACAAAAGAGTATTTTACAAATCCAAGATGCGCGAATTCCGAGAGCCTACTCTCTCTCTCTCTCTCTCTCTCTTCAGAGTCCAAATTTTCAGCAGAGCGAAGAGCGAGGAATAGGACAAGGGGAAGAGACCATATGGCGTCAATTCCAGAGAGGAGGGGCCGAATGCGCTTAAAGAATTTGACCAGCCGATCGCTGCGGAGGCAGAAGCGACACGGAGAAAAGTCCAAGAGGGCCGAGAAATATGAGGAATCATAGTTTATTTTGATGGTAAAGGACGCGGAACGAGCTCTTGCGGCAGAGACAGATGGCGGAGACAATCTCTAGCCGGTCCGTCGATGGATTCCTTTTGTTATGTGGACTGAAATCGTTGTCCCTCTAAGTGGGTTCTTATAAATGTGGCTGTTTTCTGCTTGCATTTGCGTGTCCGAGCACTTGTGGAAGGTAAAGCTTCAACCTTTTCATTCTTTGTGTACTTCTACATCTTGTGCCTCGCTATCTCTTGCATCTTCAATTGATTTCAGTCTTCTTGATTCGTATTTTCCGTGTCCATTCTCGTTGATGCTGGTGTGATTTCTTCTTTCCTCCTTTTTCCCAGTTTTTAGAAGGGGGAGTTCTGTTTCAAATGCTATGTTTTTACTCCTCTGGCTAGCGGTCCATTGTTCTCAACGTGGGTAGTCTATTTTGGCTCTTGGAATTTGCAGAACTGAATTTGGTCACGTAAGATGAAGTAAATGCTTTCAGTTTACCGTCTCCTTTGCTCCTTGTAAGAGATAATTAGGTATTTCTCCAGGATAATTTCGTTAGAGAAATTCTGATAATTTTGCTGATTCTCCGAATCTCTCAAGATTGCTCGTGAATGTCCTTTTGATTGTGCATATTTTGATTGATATGTTATGTTAGATAGTCATCTAATTAAACCTTTAAATAGTCTGATTTACTCTTCATTATAGTATAGATCGAAATATACAGAAAATTCTCCAATTCACTTTTCCGCATTATTCTTAAAGTTATTTTGAATATATGTTGATCGTTCGATTCATATTCTGAATTAATCCCTTTTTGTATTTTAATTTGAAAATGGACAGTTCCTTCACTTATCTTGGCAACCTTAACAGTACGCTACCTTCAGTAGTTAAAATCGTGTCTTTCTTGCAGCTGCTGTCATTTGCTGCTGCTAGATGATTCGTTTTGACCCAGAGACTAATATGGATGAGCAGAGTGATGGCCCTGCTCCTAAGTGGAGTAAAGGCACTCAAATTTTGATCACTTTCATCACCATGTTTTTAGTATGCTCCCCATCTTATCTGTCGAGTGTACTGCAATCAGTGTATGGCCAAAACCAAGAGAATTTTCATGGTCAACTCAACAAGCGACCTTACTTTCTCCTTCTTTTACCATAGAATCTCCCCATCACCAATACCTCTCAACTTCTGTTAATCGCTACCTTAATCTCATTCTCTCCCAGCATTTCCATCCTCTTTCCAATCAGCATGTCAACCTGACGAATGGCCCCACTTTGCAAACTCTGGTTGTATTGGTCAATGATCTAGCTGCTCCTCTCAGCCATGGCGTGAATGAATCCTACAGCCTTAGCATCCCCACCTCAGGTGACAAAGCTAGCCTGATTGCTGAGACGGTATGGGGTGCTATGAGGGGTCTTGAGACATTCTCCCAGCTTGTGTGGGGTAAGCCCTCATGGGTGGCTGTTGGAGTGGAGGTGTGGGATTGGCCAATCTTTTCTTATAGAGGGATAATGCTGGATACCTCGAGAAACTACTATGAAGTTGAAGACATCCTAAGGACTATTGGAGCAATGAGTGCCAACAAGCTCAATGTTTTTCATTGGCACATCACTGACTCGCATTCATTCCCTTTGTTGTTGCCTTTAGAACCTGATCTAGCAGCTAAGGGAGCCTATGGATCTGACATGCAATACTCACCAGCTGATGTCAGGCGAATCGTTGAATTTGGCCTGGAACATGGGGTTCGTGTATTGCCAGAATTGGACATGCCTGGTGAGTGGATTTATAGTACTTCTTTATTGACTATTTCTCTTTCTTCTTTTGGCTAAAATTAGCATCTGCTGAACATAAATTAGTGTACTCAGTTCATTTGGTTTTCCTGATTCTCTGTTTTTCAGGTCCTGTCCTATTATTGACTATCTTGCAAATGAATTCGAGGCTAAAATGTGTTTGAAAATCAATGCACTATCTAGATTCAGCAGTGTTCACGTTTTGCAGTAAAAACTATTATTTTGACTTTCAGGGTTCTCTAGGGTTGCAATTTTAAGCATTGTGATGTGCTGATCAATCTGATTAAATATACACGTAGATTCACATTTCGTGCAGTTTTCGATATTATGAATCTAAATTAAAAATTTGACTGATAGGATCCGTATCTGTGACTAAACAGTTCTCGATGATGTCTCAATATTGAAGTCATAAACCTTATATAATTCGTCACACAGAGACCTCATGACTCAGATCATTTCTTGTGTACCCATTTCCACTTTAAAGCTTGAAGTGGGGAAGTGAGGAAAACAATAGTGCAGATGTATAGCACAATGGAGGTGTCAGGAGTCAAGAAATTATTAAAAACGCAAGTAGATATGCATTGAGACAGGATGATGGATCAGAAAGTTGGTTATTAACCTTTATCTACTTATGTCTAATGCTGATCTGATAATATTCTTACTTCAGTGAACCAAAGACTTCACCTAATAGCCTTATTTAACTACTAAAGGATTCTGAGAGAAACTTGTTAAGTGGGAGTTTGACCGAATGAGAAATGTGGACCTTAAAACTGAACTAGTGGCTAGAAATCAAATTTTGACACTTGTGTATGCAAGAAGAGAAGGATGTCAAATATGTAGAATTGGTTGTACTAATTACTGCACTAGAAACTTAGGGCTAAAGACATGCATTAGATCAGTTTTGTCTTGAAAAAAAATAAAAATTAAACATTGAATAAGAATTCTTGTGTTTTGATACTAAGAGTGCCCTCACTGGAGGAACAAGAAAATTCAGCATATTGCTGAAAAAGAAAGCGAAACAGGGGGAAAAGGTGGGATTGTCATATTACATGCTTTTATGTAAACAATCACTAGCAATTAGCTTAAATGGGGAGCATTTCGATTGTAGTCATCTGATCATTGTTATTGTTTGAGGAATAATCAATAGTCAATATGAGCATCAACTTCTTGGTGAAATTCGTTTTTTTCAAGATTTATGAAAGATTTGTACCATTTCCAAATGTAGCACAGTATCTGTCTGATTCTGTTCCTGGCATTTTTCTACTGGTCATCAGGTCATACAGGATCGTGGGCTGAAGCTTATCCAGAAATTGTATCCTGCGCAAACATGTTTTGGTGGCCAGAAGGAAGTGAATGGGCAGATCGGCTAGCATCAGAACCGGGAACGGGTCATCTTAACCCATTGAACCCAAAGACCTATCAGGTTCTCAAGAATGTCATTCGTGATGTGGTGACATTATTCCCAGATCAATTCTACCATGCTGGAGCTGATGAGATCATACCTGGCTGTTGGAAAGCCGATCCAACAATTCAAGCATTCCTGTCGAGCGGTGGCACTCTGAGTCAGCTACTTGAGACATTTGTGAACTCCACCTTGCCTTATATTTTGTCTCTTAATAGGACTGCTGTCTACTGGGAAGATGTCTTGTTAGATCCGATTATCAAGGTGGATAAATCACTTCTTCCCCCAGAGCATACCATCTTGCAGACATGGAATAATGGTCCCAATAACACAAAAAAGATCGTCTCATCTGGATACCGGCGATCGTGTCATCATCAGATTTCTACTACTTGGACTGTGGGCATGGTGACTTTCTTGGAAATGATAGTCAATATGACCAGCCGCCAGGAAGTAATCAGGGGAATGGTGGTTCATGGTGTGGACCTTTCAAAACATGGCAAACTATATACAATTATGATATAAC
This sequence comes from Eucalyptus marginata, assembly GCA_014182565.1. Classification (NCBI taxonomy): domain Eukaryota; kingdom Viridiplantae; phylum Streptophyta; class Magnoliopsida; order Myrtales; family Myrtaceae; genus Eucalyptus; species Eucalyptus marginata. Next base: position 30,588,586 of record CM024595.1, on the reverse strand, counting down.
ATACGGTTTAACTGAGGAGGAAGCAACACTGGTGCTTGGTGGAGAGGTTGCACTCTGGTCAGAGCAGGCGGACCCAACTGTTCTAGATGCACGTATCTGGCCTAGAGCTTCAGCAGTGGCAGAAAGCATGTGGTCAGGGAACCGGGACAAGAATGGCATGAAGAGATATGCCGAAGCAACTGACCGTTTGAATGAATGGAGGAGTAGAATGGTCAGCAGAGGGATTGGCGCTGAGCCCATTCAGCCACTGTGGTGCATAAGGAACCCAGGGATGTGCGATACGGTTCATCCATTTGTTTAGTTGCTATTGTGACCACAGTAAAATGAAAATGTGAGTTGTTTCGTGTAATCTTACTGCTTTTTTTTTTTTTCCAATTGTCAAAGATGAGAAAATGTCCATTTGTTCATCCTTCCATGGGTCTTCTGTTAGATGTGGTCCATTGAGTTGATCCCTGTCCCTGGTTCGACCAATCACTAATCAAGCTTTTCATGAATTTTTTCATTAAATTTGCCAATATTAGGTGTAGAACTCGACCTCAATTAGGATGGTCGACGTGAGCCCTTAAGTTTGTATTTTCTTACTTGCATTTTACTCTTTCGGAAGCTGAATTTAGATAAAAAAAAAAAAAAAAAAGAAACCTGACAGATACAATTTTATAAAATCAAACGGATAATTCACTTGTTGAGTGGTGTGGAGCTTTTGCTCTCTTTCCTTAGAGGGCATGGGCGTAAAACCCGCTGCCGGCAATCAGGTCGCTTTTTCAGAAATTAACAAGATGTTGAACTGGTTCACCAGTTGGCTCCTCAACCAGGGTCTAATCCTGGTTTTGAGGAAACTCGCTGTTGAAGAAAACCCCTCAACCCGATTCATCCCGTTGAACAGCTCAGTCCACCTGCATATCGAGTGCTACATGATGCTATTTCTTCGGTTAAATGAGTAAAGGCTGGGGTCAATGCCCTTTGTTTCTTAACAGTTACATTGGTGCTGGAGGAGTTGCAACGGATGTAATGAGCCTGATTTTGTCAGATGACTGCATGGTCTATCACCTCGATGTTAACCAGATAACAATAGTTTGAAAATGCGTCTGGGACTTGCACACATTTGTTTTCTGAAGGCGTGCATTGCTATGTTGGAGGATGACTACGTGATTCTATCTGAATTATTGTTCGGGATATCTCCATTTTTGGCTATAGCATGTCAAACCAAAGCTAAAATAAGGACACTTTGTGCTTCCTCCATGTGAAGGCCTACGGCTACCGTACATCTTTTCTGCCTATTTCAGTAGCTTTCAACCTTTTTGTGCTTTCTCCTCTCATGCATAGTGGATTGGAAATAGAGAAACGGAATTGCTGTTGATGTTTCGTGTTCTCTTTGAATCCATAGGACAACATATCTGAGGATACAGATGCATGACTGTGGGTTTGGATTGAGATCCATCTTTTTAGTTCATACATGAAAGGAGCCGAACTTGTCTGCGTTAACAGTTGCAGGGTCAGACTTGTACAAGGGGGGAATTGGACTGGATTGATAATTAGTCATGTTTCGAGGAGTGAACTCGACATTTCCATTGGCCCTAATCTCGGGCTACAGCCGCCACAGAGGCAATGCATGCTGCTTGGTTATCACTTTGCTTTGCACAAGAGGATGCTGATTTTGGTGTTTCTTCTATCCGCTGAGATCTGATGCTGCCAAATCTTAGCTCGGTGTCTGTGACGTATGTTTATCGTCTGCTTTCTTGTGCTGAGTGAAGAGTTTTTGGTATCGGTTCGTCTTTCCCATTTCTCAAGAGTTGGTTTGTTTTGCTGGTGATGTGCATCGCTAGTTCTTCAATGCATGATACAGCTTTGTCACTGCATTTATCAAAGGTTATTGTGGATGAAATTCTTCCTCCTCTTCCTGTTCTTGATCTGCTGAAGCAAGGTTGTTGGCGTTTTATTATTGTCACTGCATCAATTTTTGAGCAATTCCTTTGATTTTACACTAGCGTGGGTAGATCGTTGCAGTTGGCTCTGGAGTCGCAATTATCTGCATTACCTAGAAAATTTCTTAGTTACCCTGTTAACATTAACCTTAACGCACTTATATCTGTTAATTTCAGTATTTAATAAAAAAAAAATTGTCAAAGAAACATTTCATTCATTTTCCAAGAGTATACAATAAAAAAATGCAATTCAACAACAAATCAAGACAAATCCCAAACAAATCCAAGACAAATCAAGCTCTATATAAGAAGAATCATCATTAGAACAAAGTTATGGATTATATACTTAAAGAGCAGTTATGTGATTTCTTCAAACCAGAATCAGTAACCGATCATTGAATCCGTCTTCAGTAATGAGCATACATTGAGATCTTCATCTATTACTATGGCTTGCCTCAAGGTTGAAGTGCACAAATCCGACACTTGTGAGAGCAAAACATTTATGAAACTCCTCTAATCTCTTTCAAAATTGGACTCTACACCAATGAAACTTGATGAAAGCAAAATCCCGAAATTATATATGCAAAAAAACCCTAAATCTAGACTTGATTAGGATAGAAACCTTCCTGAAATGGGAGAGAGAAACTTCTAAAACGGAAGAAAAGCAAGACAAAGAAAATAGAGAATAAAATCAGCCAAAGGAGAAGGAAAAAGGCAGAGAAGGGAGAGTCTAGTTCAAAACCGCCCCCTCCAATTCAAGTTTCTCCTTGGAGTCTGTTCTAGAGTGGTTGGATGGTGCACAAATTAGCTCCACAAACCACTATTATCTGCACTAATTAGAGAAAAACCCTAATATTCTTTACATTAATTAAAAAAATCTTAACATTAACTCACCATCATTTTCTATAATCTGCTTCAGTATTCTCTTCAGTTCAATGATTTATGTCTACTGTTCCCGTTCCATATTATCTAATTGGAAACTAAGCATTTGCTTAAACAAATGTCATATGGATGCACCCACTTTCTTCTTTTTTTAACTTTTTGGTGATTTTACATTGCAATTTATTCCGTCTACTGTTAATAGAATAATTAGCCGCGGAGAATTTATTATCTAAATGACACATTTATATTGGTTCATGGTATTTGGTATTTGTATTACTTTCTCTAAGTAACTATATGACACGCTCTAGACATTGCTTTGAATATAATTTGAGAATCGTATGAATAAAAATTAGAGGACAAGACTGTGAAGGTATTCGGTCAAAGAGGCAAGTTAGGCAGGGCCTTTTTTCTTCTGAGGGTCCGCTCAACCATTTAAAGAGTTCTCATTAACCTCCGGACCGTCCAGAAGATCAGTGACCATGTTTTTCCAACGTTTTTACTCAGCAATTTCCTGTTCTTGTCCTCCTCTTTTCTTTTTCCAATTGGGCGTTTGAGCCAGTCATCTACAAGAGACATTCTAGTTATAATGAAGTCCATGCACAATATATGATGTATCGAATGTCAAAATACTCGTCATTAGTGCCTTTATTTTTTGATTCAAGACATTATTCAAAATGTCGATTTTATGGATGGGCCTTGATATGTTTGGCACGATTTGAAATGTTATGCCCATTTTTCATGTGTAGTACAGTAGTTACCTTTTGTCTGTGATATTTGTCATGTCATGTGAGTCAGACACTTTAAATGGTAATTTTATTTTCTAATTATCATCTAGTCGGCCCTTAAATTTCTTCCGTGACAAGCGCAGAAATACCACGAACAGGTCTCTTCTGTTACGTCTCAAAGTTATCAAGTTGCGTCCGCATTGTTTGTCCAAAATGACCGTACAAACCCATACCCCAACTTCACGTCAAAAAGTGCAAGTCAAAACCAGAAATCCTGGCGTTTCCACGAAGTTTTCTAAACAGTAGACCGTACACTGTAGCGGTTCTCTCTCTCTCTCTTCTCACGACCTTGTTATGGCCGTAGAATGCGGGGAACTTTCTTATGATTCCACTACTGAAAAAAGCCTATAAATAGAGTCTCGCAAGTGATGGCAAATACACACAATACCATTCAAAACCAAGTGCAATCTCTCAAGCATTTGCGCAATGGCATATCCAAAGTTTTTGTCCACAATCTCATGCCTGCTTCTTGTTTCTTCTCTCTTCTTTCAATCGGTCTTAGCCCACTCTGATGACCAAAAGCAAAACCCCTTTGAGTTCATCAAGCATCTCCAAGGATGTCACAAAGGGGACAAGCTCAGCGGTCTCCAAGAGCTCAAGCAATACCTTGCAAAATTTGGGTACTTGAACCATAACCAATCCAACCTCCCAGCCAACGCCAATGATGAGGATTTTGATGAGCTTTTAGAGTCTGCCATCAAAATGTATCAACTCAACTACCATCTGAACGTCACTGGAAACTTAGATTCTCAAACAGTGACTATGATGATGATGCCTCGGTGTGGCGTTGCAGACATTGTCAATGGCACCTCCCGGATGCGGTCGGGCAAGAGAGGGACTCGCCACAGCTCGAGTAATTTCCACACCGTCGGCCACTTCACTTTCTTGGATGGGAATCCCAAATGGCCGTCCTCAAAGTACCACCTCACCTATGCGTTCAATCCCGGGACCCGGGAAGACGTGGTGGGCCCCGTCTCGCGGGCTTTCAATACGTGGACCTCGGCAACGCAGTTCACATTCTCCCAATCCCAAAACTACGAGTCTGCGGACATCAAGATTGCATTCGCGAGCAGGGACCATGGCGATGGTGCCCCGTTCGATGGTCCCAATGGAGTCATAGCCCACGCATTTCCACCGACTGTTGGTGTGTTCCACTACGATGCGGACGAGACATGGTCTGTGGGTCCAGTCGGCGGTTCATTCGACATGGAGACCGTGGCATTGCATGAGATCGGCCACCTTCTTGGGTTAGGGCATAGCTCTGTCGCGGAAGCCATTATGTATCCCGATATAAGTCCCGGAGTCAGCAAGGGCTTGCATGGGGATGATGTTCAGGGAATCAAAACCTTGTACGGCGTTTGATTGGGTTGGAGTATATATGCAGTCTTTCACTTGAGCAGATTAAGTGAAGGATGTTAGGCTGAACGTTACCAAAATAGATGACTTAGCTAAGTCACGCCTGTTGTTTATGCCATTACGAGATTGTAAACTCGAGAATTAATCACAATTTCTTGAGATAGAAGACTGAAATAAATGTTTAACATCGAATGATGCCTTTTGTTATCAACGTGACATACGCTTCTTCATGACAAATTTACATCAACACTTTTTCTGCTCGCGGGTCGTTCAAATTGAACTAAAAGAAAAGTTCACTATTGAACATTCATTCGGTGTCTATACTCTATTTATACTAGTGTACGAACATTCATTTTGTAAGGACTAGAATTAGCACCTAGAGAAAGGTGAATATGTGACTAAAGCGATTTTAACATTTTAATTCGAATAAGAGATTAATGAATTAAAAACAACAATCACCGCAAATGAAAGTAATGAAAGATAAAATGATTAGGGATAGAGAATCAAGACTCAGGATTTATAGTGGTTCGCTTAGACCAAGCCTACGTCCACTCTCCCGCACCGGACAGCCCTTTCTGGTGGATTTCACTAAGAATCAAAAAGAGTGTCTACAATCTCAAGCCCTTGAATCCACAATGTAGAAACCCTACTACACTTTCTCAAGGTCTAACCACACTATGTTCTCTCTTTTGATTACATGTATTGCTCGAAGAATAAGATCACAAGATAATACGGAGATTTAGACTTTGGAATTCTTCTATCTAGCCCCCTTCAACAACTTGAGCGTCTCTCTTATACACTTCTTCATGCCTTCATTACCGTTGGCACCTTCCAAAGAAGTTCTTCCAATCAACCCGTTAGACAGAATCAATTAGAGAGATCTCGAGCTCTTTAAGGTAAATGTTGATAGCCCATCAATCCCGCTCTCGCCCATACAATCGGGATCTTGGTTTCCATAAGTAGAACCTTCCACATATAAGTTGCGAATCTTAGAGAATCTATATTAATTTGGATACGAATAAAATCTTGTAGTGCTAAATCCAGTCGAAAGATATTCCTTAGCCGTTGAAGTCAAACTCATATATGATAGAATCAGAATAGAAGTTTTAAACTTGACGGTCTGAAAACTATCCATGAGAGTAGACTTTGAAACTTGAGTCTTGTTATCGTCAGACTTTGATCTTCAGACTTTGCCAGTAGAGTCTGCAAGTCTTCAGACTAGACTGAGGAAAATATTTTGTCAACTTCAAAATATCTGAAGAGAATTTATCCAACACATTTCGTGTCTATACCCAAATCTGGTCATAACAATACACTCGGACTTTGTTCCCCTCTCGTGCTTCTATCTTATTTCAAAAGGTGTATTTTGAGTGAAAATAACCGACTACGAGTTAAATAAGCACATATACATTAAGCATTCACAAAGAACGGAGTGCCTGTGTCTGTCGTATGCAATAATATACATTCACTTTTATTTTGTACAAACAAAAAACTCACGTCCACCTATTTTTTGTTCTTGAATTCTCTATCGTAAATTTACTCTCTTCCGGGTCATCTCAAAGAATAATCTTTTCAGTCTATTGAATGAGGCTCAAAATTTGGACCTAGCTTAGCTTGGAACCGACACGAATTGGAGTTCAAGGGCACCCGGAGTGAGCAAAAGATGTTACGTGTGTGCGAGGATGTTAGTCGCACGTTCCAAGTAAAGGGATGGACTTTTGGAATAAGTGGAGGATTTTGGATCGACTACCCTAGGTCTGAAATTGCTTTTCGGACGTCCGACCACCAGGACGAGCCTCGAAGCATCATTGGACTTCAGATGTCCAGCCATATCTCTTTCCAGACGTCCGATAGGGGCCGCAACTTTATCGAAATTCAACGTCCGTGCTTCTTTAGGTCGACGCCCGAAGGCGCAAGGAATTGATTTTAGGTAAGTGTTTTCAACCAAATTTATTAATCAGTACGACAAGCCTAACTCGAGAGAAAGATCTAGGAAGTGCCGAGGAGTGAGAGTGTTTGAGAAACACTTGTGGATTTCTTATCTAAAGTTGATCGTTGTTGAGATATTGAGGTGTAATTTGGGTCGGGAAACATTTTAATAAGGGTATAATTCTAGGAATTGCATTGTCTTAATCTTGATTATAGTCGAACATTCTCTTCCTTAGTCTCTTCCTGTGAGAGTAGGCACGCCCGGTCAAATCACGTAGCTCCTTCAAGCTAGGTTTAATTTCATCATTTATTTTTCGACTTGATTGTTTGAGGTCCACGCTTCTGCCATTTTGCTGAACGTGGTCCGTAACACTTTTAAACTAATGATGATAACAACGCATTTTCTTTTCCACCATTTATATCCGACTGATGTCCTATCATGTAGGTCTTAAGAAATCTTTTAAGAACGCGTTACCCACGTCTTCTGGAACTACCCACAACTTCTCCTTCACACATCGCTTGCTTTCAACTCATAATTAGGTCAATTTTTCTAAGTCTTACGAAGATATACACACCACAACTACGAACGAGCCTAATAAATTCTCCACTTCCCGGTCCTTGTGGTCTGAAGAACGTGTTACCCACGTCTGCTTTGATGACCTATTTATTGTGGTCGTTGTCGCGTTGTATTTTTTCATCTTTTCGACCCTCTCATGTATTAAGTGGACGCACTTGAGAAATATGCAACTACAGAAACAACATTCATCAAATTACTTTCTCTAGCTGAGAATAGTGTGTTCGTCAATTGGCCATGGCCACTAACAAATCCTATTCCACCTTCTCCTACTTGTTTTTCCTTATTTTCACCATCCATGCCGTTTTAGCACGTTCACATGTCGAAGCCAAATCAGCCTTTGATTTCCTCAAGCACGTTAAGGCATGCTGTTAGGGGGAAAATTATCAAAACAGTCCTAAATTATTATAATTTTTCCAATTTAATCATAAACTTTTTTTTTTTTTACCAATTCAATCCTAAAACTTTTGCATTTATGCCAATTCAATCCATTTGGTCAAATTAAGCCGGCCGACGCTTACATAGATGTTGGTCGACGCCAACCTTCTAAACGACGTTGGCATGACAATTATTTTATTTTTTTCCTTTACTTGGCCGAAAGGCTAGGCCTCATCGGCCACTGATAAGGCTCCCCTCGCCGGCCATTAGCAAGGGTGAGCCTTGGCCACCATTGGCAAGCCATCGCTCTCACCATTGTTGGGCACCCTCACCCAGCAATGGCAAGGGCAACACCTCCCTAGTGAAGTCAAGGTTGCCCTCGCTAGTGCCGGCAAGGGCGAGTCCTTACTAGTGGCCAATAAGGTTGACCTCACCACCAGAGAGGAAGAAGGAAAGTTAAAAAAAGAAAGAAAAAGATTAAAAATAAAAATTCAAAAATTAAAAAAATTAAGAAATTTTCACGTTAACGTTAGTCAAACGACCAGCTAAATATGACTGGATGAACTTAATTGACACAAATGCAAAAGATTTATGACTGAATTGACAAAAAAAAAAAGAAAAAAAGATTTATGACTAAATTGAAAAAAAATGCAGTAAGTTTAGGATTGTTTTAGTAATTTTCTCGCCACAAGGACAACCACCCCCAAGTCATCCGTGAGCTCAAGTGATACCTCGAGAAATTTTGCTACTTGAACCACGACCAATCTAACCATCCGATCCACACTGGTGATGATGACTTCGACGATTTGCTAGAGCACGCCATCAAGATGTATCATCTCAATCATCATCTAAACGCCACTTGAACTACGACCAATCTAACCATCCGGTCCATACTAGTGATGACGACTTCGACGATTTGCTAGAGCATGCCATCAAGGTTTATCACCTCAATTATTATCTAAACGCCGTCGGAACCTTAGATCTCCAAATGATTTCGGAAATGTTGACGCTGCGGTGCGGCGTGCCGGATATCATCAACGGACCACTCTGATGCAGCTCGACAAGAAAGGCTGGAACCTCCGTGGTCTCGGCTCCTTCCATGCGGTGTCCCACTACAAGTTCTTTGAGGGAAACACTAAATGGCCAATCTCACAGCACCAAATCTTAAGTTTTAGTGTAGTCAAGATAACAAATCATCAGCTCATCATAATTCTTCTTACAAATAGGAATTATTTTGCAATTTTCAGAAATGTGGCGTACATATATAAGGATTGTTTTCTTTTTTTAAACTTCCAATTAAGAAATCAAGAACATAGTAAGTTGAAAACGCTAGGATAGGCTAATGCTTGGGTTGATGTCACCTCAACCTCTGGAATCAGTCCCTTGTTTTTCGGATGGCATGGCGTCTTAATTAGTCTTTCAAGACATCATTAATCCTCCAAACGATCGGATTTGCAATGGTGAGAAACTTTCTAACACAACATGAAGAACTCCCAACCCCCTCCAGGCTCTTGCTTGAATAAGGAAAAAGGCAAATTTGAAAAATTACTAAGAATTCGTTTGGAACAATTTAGGAAAAAAGTTAAGGCGTTTCGTGAATTTTTTATGTACCACTTTAGGAAAATGCTAGTACTGGCAATGCTAAAAGCCCGGGGGCATGCGGGCCTTTTATCATTTTCGATATGCTATTGTGAGATTTAATGATCTACTTTTTCTTCTAATCATGCCCTCATTGATAATTGTAGGGAATCGCCAGGTGGCCGACTTCTAATTACAATCTCACCTTTGGCATGGAGAACAGATTCAAAGGGCCCGGAGGAACTATTGCCCATGATTTCCCGCCAACTAGCAGGTCATTCCGCTACGACGCAGGCGAGAAGCTTGATGGGATCTGATTCCCTTACCTAAATTACTACTACATGCCATTCCGCTACGACGCCACGATTAGTGGATTAAATTGAAACAGTTGTGGGTTTTGAGCAGGGGGAATATTTACCGTTTGGTCGTAATTTCTTTCGATTATCCATATCATTTATCTTGACTTTTTATTACAATTGATATAATCTATCACATACAATATTGAAATTGAGAATTGTGATGACAGAAAAATGTAATATTCTGTTTATTATCAAATGAAGAGTACATAGATCTATCTATAAGCTTTACAAAATCATTAGGGAAATATGCTGAATCTCCTATAATCTCTTAAATATATTTCGGATACTATTAAACGGATATCAAAACCAAGTGATGCATTTTCTAGCGACAAAAAAAAAAAAAAAAAAAAAAAAAAAAAAAAAGAAGAAGAAGAAGAAGAAGCGAAAGAAGAAAAAAAAAAAAAAAAAAAAAAATCTAGCGTGTTACTACACGATTAAGCATCAAGTCTATGACGCATTGATGCCGCCCTATATCTGGGTACGATCCGCACATGTTCTTGGTCTGTGGTTCTAATAGAGATAAGGGAATCAGATGCCATCAATGTCGCTTCAAGAACATAGCACAAGCATCTCACCCCTTCATGTATAAATGGAACTTCCTTCGCTATACCACTGCAAAGGCGAAAACATGCGTCGAAGCTCAGTAAATACTCCCAGTTCCATCCCTGGCTGGAACACCACCTCCGATGATTACCTCGAACACATCTCGAGAATGTCAAAGACGCTTAGCATCAATCCCAATATCTCTCAATACCCGAACGTGTACAGAGCCTTCAAGAATGAGCCGGCCTCCAACGAAGTCCAAAACGGGGCTCTGCTCGGCCAGTACCAGAATGATCTTCCTCAGCAGAAGGTCGAGGCAGTGTCGGAGCGGGACCGTAAAAAGAATGAAGGCCGTGGAGGATCTGCTGAGTTAGAAGCTAATGCTGATGGCTCTGCTGGGCAAAAGAAGACGAAACTTCAGCTGAGCAAATGGAAGACCTTCAGACAGTTCTAACCGGCATCCAATGCACTAGTGTTGTTCATGCAGGAATAAATTTGGTCATGGCATGTAGTAGTACTTTACAGTGTTAAAGTGAGTGTTATACTTTCTTACACAGTAGTTTACAGTTGCACTGTAACAAGGCTTTGGGCACCGTCCCTCTGCTTGATAGCAAAAAGAGATTTTCATGTCTCGGGATACACACTATATAAATGAATCTATGCTCTGAGGAAAGACGAACATCTGATTTATCACAAATTAAACTTCCTACAAACTGGGGGGAAGTTATGGATTGGAGCTTAAACGGATCGACCTGCAAAGGAATAGCAAATATAGTAAACTAAAGAATTGACGTAGAGACACTGGATGAAGCATCTAAGTACAAGAACCGGGTGGTCTTTCACAATCAAAGGGATCAAACTTAACAAGCATTGTCCTGCTCTTTCATACCTCTTATTGCTAACGACTCGATTTTCTTCTTAGATGGAAAGGTGAAAAGGTGCCAGAACTTAGCTTGGATTCTGAATTAATATTGCTATGCTTCTGTGCAAGCAATTAACTTAAACAAGTTTAGTATTTCTTTTAGTGTGGGCTGTCCACAGAATTTGAGAAGAGTTATGGGCAATGAGTTGAGAGTGCTTGAAGTAGAAAAGAAAGGAAGTACTTGGGAACTTGTTGTCAAAAGCGGGGAAGGAAATATTAATTAAGGCTGTGGTACAAGCTTGCCTGTATGCTATATCTATTTTTAAAATTCCTATTTTATCGTGCCAAATCATTGAGGAAAAAATTGCTGCTTTTTGGTGGAGGAATACTGAATCAGAAGATGGACAACACTGGAAGAAGCGGGCTGTGTTAAAAATGAGGAAAGATTCAGGAGGAATGGGATACCGAGATTTGATCTCCTTTAACAAAGCCTTACTAGGGAAACGAGCTTGGAGGGTAGCTCAAAATTCATCATCTTTATGATGTCAGATCTTGAAAGAAATTTATTTCCCTCAATGTTCCTTCTGGAACGCAAGGAAAGGCTCACGATCCTCATGGGATTGGCAGAGCATTTTAATGGGTCGTGAAACTATTTCGCATTCAGTGATGTGGTCAATAAGACCAAGTGAAAATATGAGTATTCAAGATGATAGATGGCTCAAAAGAGGAATCATTGGGGGCCAGCAAATTGTGGAGAACCAACAAAAGTTGCGGATTTGATTTTGAAAGAAGAGATTCGATGGGACGAACAGACCCTTCACTGTCTGTTTGATGTCCAAATTGTTAACGAAATATTAACAATCCTACTGAGAAGCCAGAGCACACAAGACGAGTTAGTATGGATTGGTAGAGAAACAGGCCGGTTCATAGTGAAGAGCGTGTATAATATGGATAGAACAGCCACCATTCAGAGCACAAAAAAGCAAGCATCAACATCTTCTCAGCCACCTCGTGAGCTTTGGAACAAAATTTGGCACATGAAAACCCCTCCCAAAGTCAGAATATTCACATGGAGTATTCGTCAGAACGCCATACCTACTAGAGAAAACTAATTCAGAAGACCCACATGTCCATTCTCTAAACAAGAAGCCGAGACAGTAGAGCACCTATTCTTGCTATGTTCCTGGACTTCACTGATATGGAGTTACCCTGCATTACATATTATAAACTTAAGGCAAGGGCTGTCAAGAATTGATGTTTGGATACAGCAATTTAGAGTGAGAACTGAGCATTCACCTTCCTTTAACATGGTTGCAAGTGTCTTGTGATATATCTGGAAGGCAAGATGTGATTTTGTTTTTCGCAACCAGCGTCCAAATCCAATTTTTCTAGTGGAATCAAGACACGATATGCTCAACAACTGGAGACGATGGAACCTTGAGCAATCGATGAGTCAAATAGAGAAGACGAACTTATCTCTAAGTTGGATTCCGCCAATGGGGCGAACTTTAAAGGTGAATTGTGATGGATTGTATGAGGAAGGAGAGACCACTAGAGCCATAGTTTGCGTTGTTCGTGATGAGTTGGGGAATCTCTTGGACGGAGCAGCCAAAATAGTATCGGTGTCTTCTACTTTACAGGAGAAAACCGTTGCTTTGCCAGAAGCCCTCTCTCTCCTCGTGTCTAGAAGTGAAGAACAGCTGCAACTGGAGTCAGATTGCTTGGTGTTAGTTGATCTAGTGAAGAGCGCAGCAGATCACTTTCCTTGTGTTGTTAAAACTTAAAAACTTAACCTTTTACTTCCTAATTGGGTAGCACATCCCCTCAGCCACTATGGGACTTGCTTTGTCTTGATGCTCCTGCTGTAAGGTTGAATGTTTAAGAATGTTTCGATTCAATAAAACTTCCTTTGACCAAAAAAAAAAAAAAAAAAAAAAAAAAAAAAAAACAATGCTAAGGGGTGGTGGCTGTTGCTCCATATGATAGTAGACTGATGATTAATTAGTTATCTCAACATTGCCTTATCCTCAATCAAGTTAATCGCATAAGGAGATATAGAATTCATAGAGGGTGCCACTAAAAACACAAATTTTCTTATAGATTGATTTGCACTATCATCGGCAGTACACCGCATCTTTAATGGAAGGGATGATTTCACAAATGATTCTTGAAAATTGATTAAATGTTCAATGTCATATTTGAACTTTTAATTTGTTCAATATAGTCCTTGAATTTTGGTCCAATGTGTAAGATCTTCCTTAAGCTTTTAGTTAGTTCAATGTGGTCCTTAAACTATTGGTAAATATTCAATTTAGTCCCTAAATTCCATGAAAATCATGCAAACAAAAGGATTATGTTGAACATTTACTAATAGTTTAAGAACTATATTGTACAAATTAAAATTTTAAAGATGACATTGTACATTATACTAAAGTTTGGGAACTATATTACTTATTAGAAATTTCAGGGACTACTTGCATTTAATAAAAATAGAATGCACCTATGCAGCATTTGTGGCTTTTCACACGCAATATAGGAATCCCATGTGTCGATTCTTTTGAATTATATTACACAATACTTTGGCATTTCGTTTGGTTCGCGATACTTAAGTGGGGATCAAAGACTAGGTCAATGTCTGCGAGGCTTTCTCTATGAAATACATAAAATTAACAATTGAGTTCTAACAATATCACTTCTTCGGTTCCCAGTCTTACACGTCTTCTTCTCAAAGACCTAGTAAAGGTCGTTTTTAGTGCCGTGCTCAGGTTTTCTTTCCTCAAATTCCCAGTCTTATGCGCGTTTTTCTCGAAGATTAGATGCGGTCGTTGTCTGTTAGTACCGTACTTGCGGTTTCTTCCATGCATGAACATTTCAATTTCAACGAGACCTTATGACCTAGCTACTGCTACACCTCAAAAGGGGCATGTATCCATAAATAGGCCTCCTTCGATACGGGCAACAACGCGTATAACATTCAATCATTCATTACTTATTCTCTGCTAGAAGAGTGCGCGTTCATCAGTTCAGCCATGGATGCTTTGTTCTTTTCCACCTTCTCATACTTGCTCCTCCTCACTTCCCTCTTTCACACCGCTTCAGCACATTCAGATGACCAAATGAAATCGCCCTTTGAGTTCCTCCAGCACCTTCAGGGATGTCACAAGGGCGATCATACCGGAGGCATCCGCGAGCTCAAGAGATACCTCGAGAAATTTGGTTATTTGAATTACAACCAATCCGGTCATCCGACAATCCATGCCGACGACGACGACTTTGACGACTTGTTAGAATTTGCTGTTAAGACGTACCAACTCAATTATCATCCGAATGTCACGGGAACCTTGGATCCTCAGACTATGTCCAAAATGATGAGACCACGATGCGGCGTGGCCGACATCATTAATGGAACCACCCGCATGGGGTCCGGAAAGAAAGGGCGGAACCTCCGTGGGATCGGATCTTTCCATACCGTGTCTCACTATGCGTTCATGGAGGGAAGCCCTAGATGGCCGGCCTCTAATTACCATCTCACCTATGGCTTCCTCCCAGGGACCCCAGAGGATGCCACGGCCCCGGTTGCCCGGGCTTTTGCCACGTGGACCTCGGTGACACGCTTCACTTTCTCGTACGTCGAGGACCATGAAATTGCCAACATAAAAATAGGGTTTGCAAGAGGAGACCATGGAGACGGTGCACACAACAGCTTCGATGGCCCCGGAGGAACTATTGCCCACGCGTTTCCGCCAACAATCGGGCTGTTCCACTACGACGCGGATGAGACGTGGGCTGTTGATCCACCCTCCGGCTCGGCCGCTTTGGACGTGGAGACGGTGGCTTTACACGAGATCGGTCACCTCCTTGGGCTAGGGCACAGCGATGTTGAAGGGGCCATCATGTACTCCGGCATAGCTCCTGGGACGACCAAAGGTCTCCATGCGGATGATATTCAAGGAATCAAGGCGTTATACAACTTTTGATTAGTGGTTTGAATTGATTCTCTTTGTGGGCTTTGAGCAAGGGAAGTATTTACTATTTGGTCATAATTTCTTTCGATTTATACATGTCATTTATTTTTAAGGTTCGCTACAATCCATATAATGTATCTTATACAATTTTAACTCCCTTCTACAATATGGAGGATGGGATTTTGCTCGTGAAGTCTGAACTAGTTGCAACCGTACCATCACAAGCTAATATCAGAATCTTGACACTCTACACAATGTATAAGTAAAGCCACCCGATTCATCTCGAAGGTTCCTCTATAGCTCAATCCTAGTTTTCGCAAACATACTATTAAAAGCCGAGCGATGCTTCTTCTAACGCATGTCAACCCATTAATCATCAACTTTGAAACGTCAATCTCCAAGACGCCTTCCATGTCCCCGTATTTCTGGGTACCATCCACGCATGTTCTTGCTTTGCTGTTCTATTTTATGATATCGGAATCAGATGCCATTAATGTTACCTCAAGAACATAGCAGAAGTATCTCACCCTTCATCTATAAATGGAACTTCCTTCACCGTACCACCTCAACTGCAAAACATGCATCAAAGCTTCGACAATACTCCCAGGCATATGCCTGGCGGGAACACCACCTCCGATGATTACCTTTAAGAATGAGCGGGCCTTTAATGAAGTCCGGAAGGGGGCTCCGCTTGGCCAGTACCAGAACAATCTTCCTCAGCAGAAGGTTGAAGCAGTGTCGGTGCCAGTCTACAAAGCCTGAAACGGGGCTCCGCTCAGCCAGTGCCAGAATGGTCTTCCTCAGCACAGGTCGAAGTGGTGTCGGAGAGGGATTATAAAAAGAACGAAGCCCGTGGATGACTGGCTGTGTTTGAAGCTGGTGGCGATGGCTTTGTTAAGCAAAAGAAGGGAAGTTTCACCCGAGCAAACGGAAGATCCACAAACAATTCTAACCGGCATCCAAATGCGCTAGTGTTCATGCAAGAATAACGAATTCAGTCATCGCATGTAGTAGTAATTTATAGTGTTAAAGTGAACGTTATGGTTTCTTTATAGCATTATACTTGCTCTGTGACAAGGCTTTGAGTACTATCCCCCACTTTATAGCAAATTTTGGTTAGCACTAGTAATGGATATTTTCATGTCTAAGAAGACTTTATAAATGATTTTACATTTCTGAGAAAAGATGAACATCTGATTCATCACGAAGTAAACTTCCTACAAACTTTTTTTTTTTGGGGGGGTGGGGGAAGTAATGAATTGGAGCTCAAGCGGATCGACCTGCAACGGAATGGGGAACGTAGTAAACAAAAGAATTGAAGTAGAGACACCGGATGAGGCAACTAAGTACAAGAACCGAGTGATCTTACCAAACTGTAACTTATAGGATACAATTGGCAGAAGAACAAATATTTTTTATGAGTCCATACTTTCCGAATGGCGAAAGATATAAACCATGCCACATGAAAGGTCCTTTCTTAATTCTTGGATAGGCAACACAAACGACGTGAAAATTAAAAGTACTAAGAGTGAAGACAATCTTGTCTAATCATGTAAAGGTGCTGGAAATTTAAATATAAACAGGAAGATAAAATTAAACAGCTGGTGTTTTTTAATTGATCAACATTTTCTCCCCTACAGTACAAGTGTCTGTACCTACTAGTCTGCTGCTGATAGTTAACAACAGTGTAAAAAAAATAAAAAAAACACACCCTACATGACTCACAATTTAGCAATCTCTATTTACAAAAGGAATCCACTCAGTCATTTTGATGGCTACGTCTTCACTACATCAACGGTTGTGTCATCCCCATTACTTCGATAGTTATGTCTCCTCCACTTCTCTACAATTTTCGCAATCAGTTTCTCACGAACTTCTTGACTCCACTAGTCGATGGTTGCATTAAGGGGCTGTTTGGTAACTATCTAAACAGTACCCGATTATGATTTTTTGTTCTTGAAAGTAATTTTGGAATAGAATTGCATTTGATAAAATTTTTATTCTCGGGAACAAATTTCTATTTTTTTGTTCCTAGAAGTAGATTTGGAACAGAATCAAGAATAATAAAAAAAAAAGTTAATTCTTGTTCCGAGAATAACTCTAAGAATCAAAACCAGCTCTTCTTCTTCCCTTTTCTCTTTTCTCTTCTTCTTTTCTTTTTCTTCATTGACCGCCATCCTGCGGTTGCCGTCTGCCACTGTCCGCTGCCGCTGGTCGCCGGCAACCAATCTGGCAAGCTCACCAAAGGCAAGCCTAGCCCTGCCGGTGGCCAGGCGAGCCTCACCCGGCTCGCCCCCGGCGAGGCTCGCCTAGCCCCGTCGGTGGCCAAGCGAGCCTCGCCTAGCCCTAGTGAGGCTCGCCCAGCCTCGGCAAGGCAGGCCTGGCCACCGGTGAGGCTCGGCTAACGAGGGCCGGCCTCGCCAAGGGCCGGCGACGCTTCGGTGAGGCCGCCGGTTGCCAAGAAGAAGAAGAAGAATAGGAGAAAAAGGAAAAAAAAAAGAAAAGAAAAGAAAAAGTAAAAAGTAAAAAAAATATTTAAAAATTAAAAGAAATTGATTTGGAACAGAATCAATGAAAGCACGGTACCAAATGCAATTTTATTCCAGAATTAGAAATTTTAGACGGTTACCAAACGACTTAAAATGCTTAGAAATTGTTCTCAGGAACATAATAAAAAAGAATCATTTTTTATTAGAATCTGTTCCCGGGAACAAAATCGTTATCAAACGCGCCCTAAGTTTCCCCTTTTGCGGTTATCTTCATGACAAGTTACATCCAAAATTGTTGGCTCCAACACTTAGATGGTTACTCCATCATCACTCTATCAACAGCTACATCACTTGTGGCCTTTTGTCATAGAGTCAACCTTACTTGTCGCCAGTATACTCCTAAACTTAATTATTTTAAATCGTATTTTCTATCAGTTAAAACTAGTTTTCTCGTCGATTAACTAAATTTGCCAACTAAAAGCTTTCAACACTCAGCCAATTTTTCTTCTGTCGAATTGTGTTCATTCTCTTCTAGTTTGAGTCAACGGTAAAAAACTTGGCATTTTTTGGTGTCTAACACGTTTTGTTTTTGTTTTTTTTTTTGATGACCCAGAAACCCCGTACAGTCGATAGCCGGCCGAGACAAACCTGGGGTGATGCTAGCGGAGGACCAACCACCTCGGCATCACACTTAAGACCTTAAGCGCTTACGTTGGATTTCAAACCCTTCCGTCCTGGGCAGACTTCACGAAGGCTCTTATCTAGCGTAGCCATCATGAGTGGTGGTTTGGTGTCTAACACGTTCATACATGAAAGGAGCCAAATTTTTCTGCGTTAGCAGTTGCGAGGGAGGAATTGTACAAGGGGAATTGAACGGGATCGGTAATTAGTATTCTCACGATTATCATCCCCATTTTCTATTTTTTTTTCTTAAAATCAAGGTTAATTATTAATTGAATGGTACAAGATTGCAAGCCACGAATCACGTCGAACGTTCACGGGCTCCTAAGAAGCTTCTTAGCATGCTCAATCTCCAGTAAGCCAACATTGACTTCTCCGAGAAGCAAAGGCAAAGGCAAAGTCAAAGTCACCAATACCAGCTTGCTTTGACTTTATATCTTTTAGCACAATTTTACAAAAAGCAAATGGGGTGAAAAACAAAAGCAATTCTATTCTGTCCACTGTGAATTAATCAACGCCAGCGAATGTATAATCTACGACGCATTTATGTTGGTTCATGGAATTTGCTGCTGGTGCCCATTTTTCTAAATAACAACGTGACAATACTATAAACATTGCTAGGAATATAATGAAAGAATTAAATAAATAATAACTATGGAGGAGAAGACTGTGAAGGTCTTTTGTTAGGCAGGGGTCTGCTCGACCCCTCAGAAGCTTCTCATTAGCATCCAGACCATCCAGAAGATCAGTAACCAAGTTTTCTAGGTTGTCATTTTGCGTAGACCTGAAAAGTGGTGAATAACCTGAACATTTCACAAAGTTGACTCGTTCTCTCTCTCCTCATGACCCTGTTATGGCCGTGAGCGACACGATGCCAGAACTTTCTTATGTTTCCACAACTGGAAAAAGCCTATAAATAGAATCTCGCAAGGGATGGCAAATGCACACAGATGCTGCGTTTGGTTCAGCATTTGCAATGGGCTTTGAGTTCAATGCAAATGCTGAAAGCCCAAAGCTACATGAGGAAATGTAATTGTGTTTAGTAAAAAACTTTTGCAAAATGGACTTTGAGTTGAATGTGCGTTTGATAAAAAAAAATTTTGCAATGGGCTTTGATGGGTATAATATATATATGTGTGTGTGTGTGTGTGTGTGTGTTTTTTTTTTTTTTTTTTGAAAATTGAACTAAACTTTGACAAAAAAAAAAAAAGAACTAAACCTTTCGCCCGGACCCGGTGAAGGGCTACTGGCCCGGCGGCGAGCCAGATCTGGCGCCGACGGTCGTTGGCTGAGGTCGCCTGAGGTTGGGCGACCTCCGGCGAGGGTCGCGCGACCCGAGTTGAGGGCCGTGTGACCCGGGCGACCGTTGCACAGGTCTCGCGGCGGCGGCGGCCCTCACCTAGGTCTTGCAAGGGTCGCGCGACTCGGCCATCGCCATTCGACCCTCGCGAGACCCAGGCGGCAGTCGCCTGGGTCCCCGAGGTCGGGTGACCTCCAGTGGCCCTCGTCTGGGTCGCACGAGGTCAGGCGACCTTTGGCGGCCCTTGGCTGGGTCGCGTGACCCTCGGCGAAGGTCGCTCGACCTCGGGCGACCTCATCCAACGGCCGCGGCACCAGATTTGGCTTGCCGGCGGCCGTAGCCCTTTGCCGGACCGGCGAAGGGCTACCTCCTTTTTCAATTAAAAAAAAAAATTAGGGGCAAAATCGGAAATATGAAAAATTAGTGAGGGTAGTTTTGGAAGGGAAAAAATAATTTCAGCATTTTGAAGGCAAGTTGAAAGCTGAAAGTAGACTTCAAAGTTGAACCAAACGTACCCAGAGTACCATCCAAAGCAAAGTGCAATCTCTCGAGAATTTCTGCAATGCCATATCGTAAGTTCTTGTCCACAATCTCATGCCTGCTTCTTGTTTCTTCTCTCTTCTTCCAATCGGTCTTAGCCCACTCCGATGACCAAAAAGAAAACCCCTTTAAGTTCATCAAGCATCTCCAAGGATGTCACAAAGGGGACAAGGTCAAGGGCCTCCGGGAGCTCAAGCAATACCTTGAAAAATTTGGATACTTGAACTATAACCAATCCAACCTCCAAGGCCACATTGACGACGAGGACTTTGATGAGCTTTTGGAGTCTGCCGTCAAGACGTATCAGCTCAACTACCATCTGAAGGTCACCGGAAACTTAAATTCTCAAACAGTGACTATGATGACGACGCCTCAATGTGGTGTGGCGGACTTGGTCAATGGCACCTCCCGGATGCTGTCTGGCAAGAGAACGACCCACCACGGCTCGAATAAATTCCACACCGTTGGCCACTTCACTTTCTTCGGTGGGAGTCCCAAATGGCCATCCTCAAAGTACCACCTCATCTATGCCTTAGATCCTGGAACCCGGGACGACGTGGTAGGCCCCGTCTCGCGGGCTTTCAAGACGTGGGCTTCTGCAACGCACTTCACATTCTCCCAATCCCAAACCTATGAGTCCGCGGACATCAAGATTGCGTTTGCGAGGAGGGACCACGGCGACGGCGCCCCATTCGACGGCCCCCCATTCGACGGCCCCAGTGGAGTCATAGCCCACGCGTTTCAACCGACCATCGGTATGTTCCACTACGACGGGGACGAGCCGTGGTCCGTGGGTCCAGTCCGTGGTTCCTACGACATGGAGACCGTGGCTTTGCATGAGATCGGCCATCTTCTTGGGTTAGGGCATAGCTCAGTCGCGGGTGCCATAATGTATCCCACCATAAGTCCCGGAGTCAGCAAGGGCTTGCATGGCGATGATGTTCAGGGAATCAAAACCTTGTACGGCGTTTGACTAGGTTACAGTATACATTCTATCTTTCACTTGAGCATATTAAGTGGAGGATGTTTAGGCTGAACGTTACTAAAATAATTGATTTGGCTAAGTCGCGTGTTTTTTATGCCATTACGAGGATGTAAACTCGACAGTTAATCATAATGTCGTCAGCCATTACATCATAATGTCGTCAGTCATTACATCTAGACAT
Source organism: Eucalyptus marginata (assembly GCA_014182565.1). Taxonomy (NCBI): domain Eukaryota; kingdom Viridiplantae; phylum Streptophyta; class Magnoliopsida; order Myrtales; family Myrtaceae; genus Eucalyptus; species Eucalyptus marginata. Next base: position 30,567,277 of record CM024595.1, on the reverse strand, counting down.
TTGTCTTCGAGTTCACTAGTAAAAGAATAATGTCAAATGTTCACATCTTGCTTTCATGACAAGTTTACATCAATACGTTTTCTGCTTTTGGGTCGTTCGAATTGGACCAAAAGAAAAGTTCATTGTTAAACATTCATTCAGTGTCTATGCTCTATTTATACTAGTGTATGAACATTCATTTTGTGTCTATACCCAAATCTGGCCATAACAATACATTCGGACTTTGTCCCTCTCGTGCTTCTATCTTATTTCAAAAGGTGTATTTTGAGTGAAAATAACCAAACTACGAGTTAAATAAGTGTTGGATAAATTCTCTTCAGAGATTTTGAAGTTGACAAAACATTTATCTCAGTCTAGTCGAGAAGACTGCGAGACTCTACCGGCAAAAAGTCGAAGATCAAAGTCGACGCTAACAAGACTCAAGTTTCAAAGTCTACTCTCATGGACAGTTTCCAGACCGACAAGATAAAAACTTCTATTTTGATTCTATCAAATATAGTTTTTACTTCAACGGCTAAGGAATATCTTTCGACTGGAATCAGTACTACAAGATTTTATATTCGTATCCGAATTTATATAGATTCTCTAAAGATTCACAACTTATTTGGAAAGTTCTACTTATGGAAACCAAGATCCTGATTGTATGGGCGAGCAGGATTGATGGGCTATCTACACTTACCTTAAAGAGCTCGAGATCTCTCCAAATTGATTCTGTCCAACGGGTTGATTGGAAGAACTTCTTTGGAATGTGCCAACGGTAATGAAGGCATGAAGAAGTGTATAAGAGAGACGCTCAAGTTGTTGAAGGGTGCCGGATAGAAGAATTCCAAAGTCTCGAATCTCCATGTTATTTTTGTGATCTTATTCTTCGAGCATTATATGTAATCAAAAGAGAGATCATAGTGTGGTGAGACCTTGAGGAAGTGTAGTAGAGCTTCTACAATGTGGACTCAAGAGCGTGAGACTGTAAACACTCTTTTTGATTCTTAGTGAAATCCAGCCGGAAGGGCATTCGTCGTGCGGAGAGTGGACGTAGGCTTGGTCTAAGCCGAACCACTATAAATCTGGAGTCTTGATTCTCTATGCCTAATCCTTTTATCTTTCATTACTTTTAATTGCAGCGATTGTTGTTTTTAATTCATTCGGATTAAATTGTTAAAATCGCTTTAGTCACCTATTCACCCCCCTCTAGGTGCTAATTCTAGTCCTAACAATTGGTATCAGAGCTTGTGTACTCGTTTATAAGAAGTGTCTTTACTTCTGAGTAAAAGATCTATGGCTAGTATGTTACCTACAGGGTTGGTTGAAGGTCAAAGCAATACCAGACTTCCATACTTTGATGGAAAAGACTACAGCATATGGAAAAACAAGATGAAAGCATTCCTAAGATCGAAAGATCCTTTGGAATGAGAAGTGGTAGATAAATGAATCACTCCCCGCTCTTTGCATCGAGAATCAGAGAGAGGAAAAGAAGTTGTTGATCCCATTCTAATGACTCAAGAAGAAATCACCAAGAGACAGACTCTTGACGCTAAAGCCATTTACTCCTTATATTGTGCTTTATCCCCTACTGAGTATAACATAATATCTTCTTGTGATACAGCAAAAGAAGTGGGATAGGCTTCACATTACCTATGAAGGGACTGATCGAGTGAAAGAGACAAGGATCAATATTATTTTGGGACAATATGAAGTCTTTAAGATGAGATCGGGAGAATCAATAGCCGACATGTTTAGTCGCTTTACTGAAATTGTGAATGGTCTTGAATATCGGGGACATCCAATCTCGGGACATATGAAGGTCAACAAACTCCTACGAGGACTCTCTAAAGACTGGAATTACATAAAAACCTCAATAAAGAGACACGAGAGGATTGCTCCACTCTCGTAGACGAAGCTGGTTGGGACTCTTCAATCTTATGAAGTAGAGCAAACCAACGAAGATGAAGATTCAAAAGGTAAGAAATCTATTGCCTTAAAGTCTAATGACTATTTTGATGTTCTGATTCGAAGAAGATCTAGATGATGAAGAAGCGGCACTCATGATAAAGAGATTCGAAAGTTGAGCAGAAAAGGAAGAAAATTCAATTGGAAGAAACAAAGCTCACAAAGGTTTCAAAACAAATCAATAGAGGAAGATGACTCTAACAAAGAAGTGACTTGCTTTGAATGCAAGAAAAAGGGACACATCAGACCCAACTGTCCTCTGTTAAAGAAGAGAAAAGGAAAGAGCGAGAAATACAAGAAGGCACTCAAAGCGAGAGACACAGGTGATGCGAATGTGAAGAAAGTGATGACGATTATGCCAATATCTGTTTAATGGCAAAATTTGATTCGGACTCGAGACCCCGATTCAGATACTGGACTCGAGATAGTGAACTCGAGGTTAGTAATCTAAAAAATTCCTGTCAAAGTTTCGAAATATATTGATGAACTTTGTCTTAGTCTAAAAACTTCTCTTAAGAGGATCTCCGAATTGAAAAAGGAAAATTCTACATTGAAGCAATAGGAAAAACTTTGGAAAGAGAAGTTTGAAAAGTTAGAAAACAACTTTCTTGTCTTGAAAGAAAACTCGGACTCTGTTTCCAAAGAAAATAATCTTTTGAAAAATGATATTTCTAATATATCAAAAAGATTTTCAAATGGTTCTGAAAAGTTGGATAAGATTCTTTCGATACAAAGACCCTACTTTGATAAGATAGGTCTTGGTATGACTTCGAAACTATTCCTCTAATTGATTTCCCAAAAGTGAAGGAAAGAATCAAACAAAGATCAACCAGAATTGTTTATAAAAATCATTTCAGAAAGTCTTTGTAAAACCTGTTGGCGAGAAATGCTTTGAAATGTTCCAAGTGTCAAAGCTCGAACATTTTGAGAAAGAATGTCCTTTGGTTTGGAGACCTGTTAAAAGGAATTGGGCAAAGATTGTTTATTGCTCTAACTTTTCTGGACCCAAGATGATGTGGGTACCAAAGAAAGCTTGAATTCTTTTTAATTGCAGGTCACTATCAAAAGGAAGATTAAATGGTATCTAAATAGTGGCTGCTCAAGACATATGACAGGAGACTCAAGTTGCTTCATAAAACTTGACCAGATAGATGGAGGAAAAGTTTCCTTTGGAGGTAACAACAAAGGAAGAATCATTGGTCGTGAAACAATAAAGATTGGAAGTCTGTCAATCAAGAATGTTTCCTTAGTTGAAGGATTAAATTACAACTTGCTTAGCATAAGCCGGTTGTGTGATCTTTTGGATTCAAGATCAATTTCCGGGAAGGAACGTGCTTAGGAATCGGTAAAGACTTTACTCAATCTTTTGCGGGACGAAGACATGGAAATATCTATCTTCTAGATGTGAATCATGAAAGATCACAGTGCTTGATAACAGTACAAGATGAAGCTAATCTATGGCATAGAAAACTTGGCCATACCAATATGAAGCAAATCAGCAAGATCTCCTCCAAGAAACTTGTTCGAGAATTGCCTATTCTCAATTACTTAAAGTCTGATCTATGCACACCATGCGTACTGGGTAAACAGGTTAGAAACTCTTACAAACCAATAAGTAAAGTTTCCACTAATCGTGTACTGCAGCTTCTGCATATGGATTTATTTGGACCTACTAGAACGCAAAGCATTGGTGGAAAAATGTTCTGCCTAGTAATAGTGGATGATTATTCACGATTTACTTGGGTCTACTTTCTTTCAAGTAAGTCTGAGACTTTATCTCTCTTTTCAAAGTTTGCTAAGAAGGTGCAGAATGAGAAATGTCACACTATCTCAAGCATTCATACAGACCATGGAGGTGAGTTTGAAAATCAAGACTTTACTAAATTACGTGATGATTCTGGTTTTCAGCACAAATTCTCCTCTCCATACACACAGGAACGAGAATGGGGTTGTGGAAAGGAAGAATAGGTCTTTACAAGAAATGGCAAGAACTCTTTTAATTGAAAGTAATATTTCTTCAAGGTTTTGGGCTGAAAATTTGTTTTATTTGCTTGCTATATTATTAACAGTATTTTAAGACCAATTCTTGAGAAAACCCCTTATGAAATTTTTAAAGAAAAGAAACCAATTGTTTCTTATTTTCAAGTATTTGGTTGTAAATGCTTTATTCGAAGAATGCAAATGATCGAGTTGGTAAGTTTGAAGAAAATCGAGATGAAGGATTCTTTCTTGGTTACTCAGCGCAAGCAAAGCCTATAGAGTATTCAACAAGAAGACTCGGAGGCGTGGAAGAATCAATGAACGTCAAATTTCAAGACTCTCCACAAGTTTAGCCAATACGATCGAAGAATCAGAATGCATTTCAGACTCTGCTAGATCTATCTCCCATAAAGCGGTTCAAAATCCGGATGCGGTACAACAAGTTGTTGATGAAGAATCAACTCAAGAAAATGATCAACAACCTATCGAGACCATCCAGCTTGGAAGCACAAGTCCAGTCATCCCGAAGAACTCATTATTGGAAACGTTAATGAGGGAATTCGTACAAGATCCAAAAGGCGAGAAAGAGTCTAGTGTCGTTGCACTTATTTACGAAATAGAACCCAAAAACATTGAAGAAGCCTTAGCTGATGAAAGCTGGATTGAAGCAATGCAAGAAGAGCTCAGACAATTCAGTATTAACGACGTTTGGAAATTAACTTCTAAACCAAAAGGTAAATCTGTTATTGGAGCTAAATGGGTTTTCAGGAACAAAGTTGATGAAAAAGGCAAAGTGACAAGAAACAAAGCAAGACTCGTGGCTAAAGGATACACGCAAGAAGAAGGGATAGACTATGATGAGACTTATGCTCCAAAGTAGCAAGGTTAGAAGCAATGAGATTACTACTTGCTTTTGCATGTTATAAGAATTTCGGGTTATTTCAAATGGATGTCAAAAGCGCTTTCTGAATGGATTTATTCAAGAAGAAGTCTATGTGGAACAACCTCTGGATTTGAAGACTCAAAGAAACCAGACTCGGTGTTCGGAGGCGAAGAAAGCTTTATATGGATTAAAACAAGCTCCTCGAGCTTGGTATGAAAGGCTAAGTAATTTCTTAATTCAAAGTGGTTTCTCTAAAGGAAAGGTAGACACTACTTTGTTTATTAAAAAGGAAGGCAAAAGCTTTCTACTTGTTCAGATTTATGTTGATGACATTATATTCGGATCATCTAATGAGACTTTGTGTAAGAAATTTTCTAAGTCTATGCAGGATGAATTTGAGATGAGCATGATGGGTGAACTATCCTTCTTCCTTGGTCTACAAGTGAAACAATTGAAAGAAGGAATCTTTATTCATCAAGAAAAATATGCAAAAGAACTTGTTAAAAAGTTCGGTACTGGAGAATTGCAAAAACCGACATTCCTATGTCAAGTTCTTTGAAGATAGACAAAGACGAAGCGGGGAATAAAGTCGACCAAAAATTATACGGGAGTATCATTGGTTCACTTATTTATCTTTGCATCTAGACGACATATTATTTAGTGTTTGCATATGTGCTAGGTTTCAATCGGATCCTAAGGAATCTCATTTAAGTGCTGCTAAATGTATCATTAAATATGTTGCAACTACTTGCTAAGATTGGTCTATGGTATCCCAAAGTAGGAGACTTTACCCTTCTTGGTTATTCGAAGCGGATCTTGCGGGTTGTAGAGTTGAAAGAAAAAGCACTTCAGGAACTTGTCAATTACTTGGTAACAGGGCAGTATCTTGGTTTTCAAGAAAATAAAGTATTGTGGCTCTTTCAATAGCTGAAGCAGAATACGTAGCCCTTGGGAGTTGCTGTTCTCAAATACTATGGATAAAACAACAACTACGAGACTTTGGTATTGAAGACTCTTGCACAGAGATCAAATGTGACAATACCAGCGCAATCAATCTTACAAAGAATCCTATCTTACATTCAAGAGCAAAACATATTGAGATTCGACATCATTTTATAAGAGATCATGTTTAGAACAAAGAAGTCTTGATACAATTTATTGACTCAAAGAATCAACTGGCAGACATCTTCACAAAGCCACTTGAGAAAAGCTTATTTGAGTATATTCGCTCAAGACTCAATATTTTATCTCTTGAAGCTGTTGAAGCTCGGACTCGGAATCTAAAAGTCGACGGCGTATCAAACTCAAAAGTTGTAGACTTGGAATACCAATCGACACATTTGTAAGTTCATTTATTTACTTAAAGCTGTTATCTCGAAAAGGTAAGTTTTGTTTGTTTATATATGTATAATCATGTTTATTAAGGCAGTTAATCTTAAAAAGGGTGGTTATCGATTTATTAAGGCATTTATTTTTTAAAAAGGAATTTCTTTTGCGACGCTTCAGTTACCACGATTCGATTACCTTTTATACTCCTTCTCCGTTTTACTTTACCCAGAAACCCTAGTTCAAAAGCTTTTCACTCTCTGGAATTTCTCTCCTCAATTTCTACTTCTCAAGCTTTTGACTTTCTTGCGACACAAGTGTGAAAGTTCCATCCAAGAAAGCGACAATGTCTTTCCAAAGGAAATCTTCAAGAATAGTGAGCGAGGGGACCACGGGGCTCGGTGAGGGGGGCTTACGCATTTTGATCTCACGAGAAGAAAGTGACTTTCTAAGAGAACAGACGCACCAACAATCTTAAAAAGCGCACCTCCTCGACTAGATCACATGTTTGTCATCCTCAACATGCGAAGAAATCATTGAAGATGTTGAACTGTAAGATCCCTTAAGCTCGCATTTGTTTATAGGCTCTATTCTGCGTTGAAAGAAGGAGGTTCTGCAATGACTTTCATTGATGAATTTTGAAAGAAAAATGTTATAAAAATGAGACATACTTTCTCACTTGTGATGGAGCGATCGGGCGTTGTTCTGTTGGAACGGCAGCAAATGTCTTTGCAAACTTTCCCAGTGACCCTCGATTTGGTGCTGTAAATCAACCTGAGGGAAAGGATGATGATGAGAAAATGTTTGTCTATTTTAAACCTTGGATGGGTGTGGCTGCAAATCTTCGAGGAAAGAAGGATGATTTGTTTCGTTCAGAGGAACACATGAAAGGGTATGAGAAAGCTGAAGCGAGGGTGATGAATCCACGAACGGTGGATTTTGATTTTCTGGATCTATTAAGCATCAATCGAGAGAGAAGTTTGAGAAACTTCAACTTCATAAGTTACATGCGAGTGTGAGGTGGCCTATTCCGAATTAACCGCATACTTTTATTCCAATCTCGAGTTTTCTTGATGCCAATAGCTTTTCTTTCGGTGTGAGAGATAGAGAATATGTGGTTGACACGGACACTCGGCGGATGTAATTGGTGTGGAAAGAGGAGCTTTCCAATCAATTTCTGTGTCGTGAGTCATGCAACTCGGAACTTGCGAGAGACGAGAATCGCGAAGGTCGTCTCTCCTACTCCGGGATGAATGCTACAAACACTTTACTTCACAAGATAGTGATCAACTGTCTTAGACCTAAATCAACTTCAAAGACAGATGTGTCTATCTCAGAAGCAAAATTGATGTATGCAATCAAGATCGGTCTTAACTTCTCTCTGCCACACACTATCATGTTTCACATGTATAGGTCTATGGCAAAGGACAAGTGAAAACTCCCTTATGCTTTGCTCTCATCACTCGTCTTTTCGGACATCGAACATCCGGCCTCCCCACATTCTCTCTATGAAGACTATTGATCAAATGGTCATCGGATCGAGGATGATTACAAAGATGCGTCGAAAGAACTCAAGAAGAAGCTGGAGCAGTTCAAGGAGAAAACCACTATTAAGACTAGATCAGACTCTTCTGCTGCCAAGAGGAAAGGAAAGGAACCTGTGACTGATCCTATCAAGAAGAGGCGGGCAATCATCTTGGAGGATGAAGATGATGAGGATGATATGCCTATCTCTGCCTTTGTTTCTCAGTATTCTGCTCCTGTATCAGCTGTACCAGAACAACAATTTGCAGAGGAAACTGAGAAAGGAAACCGGGGAAAAGGAATCCTTACGAAAGAAGAAGAAGAGGAAGAAGAGAAAGAGGAAGAGGAAGGAAGAGAAAGAGAAAGAGGAAGAAGAAAAAGAAAGAAAAGATGAAGAGGAAGAGCCAGCAAAGATAGACTCTCGAGAATCAACCAGCGAGACTCACAAGCCAAAACAGATTCTCCAGCAAAAAAGGAGGATCAACAACATCTTGTCACTGAGGAAACTCCTCAGAAAGAAGAGTACTTCTCCCCTCCAGAAGGCATTGAAACAGGGGGAGATATCCAAAGAGAAAGTACTCCTCTTCTCTTGACATTTATCAGTGCAAGTGTTAGTAGATCACCTCCTGATGCAGAAGATGTTCATGCTGCTCATTTTCCTGAGGGAGAGGCATCATCTCCAAACATTGATCTCCCTGCTGATATTCACACTGGCTTAACTCCACCATCATACCGAGTTGATGTAAGCACACAAACTGACAATTCAAGAGATTTCAGAAGGTTGCTTGACATCATTTTGGAGCTCAAAGGCCAAATATATGCTTTGGGGTGTGAATTTCAGACTCTTGAGAATGAGAATCATGCTATGTTCATCTCCTTGCATGATCGCTTAAAGATGTTCAACGTCGGGTTCGGAGCCACTGCAAAAGGCCTTTGCTCTCGCTCAACTACAGGAAGATTTGAGGAAGCTGGAAGGATCTGTCAAGTCTATGGAGGACTTTCAACTTGTTCGCATTCCTCGTGCTCCTTGACTTTCTTACTTTTTAATGCTGACAAAAAGGGGGAGAAGACTTTGCGGCAGTTTTTCACTCTATTCTCATTCCAAACCCAAACCTTCATTTCTAAACATTTTTTTGGATTTAATAGTTTGTTATGTTTGTGATTGACATTTTGACTTTATCTTGAGTTTTTGAATGTTTGCTTACTATTGCATTACTTTAAGCTGTTAAAATTAGATAAAGATAGTAATGTCTGCACATGACTAATGAGGTTTCTGTGGATGCAGATCTGTGTACAGGGTAAGTCTGTGTACAGGACATCTGTGTACAGGACATCTTATACTATTCTTATTCTAATCCTTTATGAGATATCTTTGCTAGCTTAAAAGTTGTTTTGCAGGGCAATAGTATTCAAATCGCGGAAAGTTTTGTCACCATAAAAAAGAGGGAGATTGTTGGATAAATTCTCTTGAGAGATTTTGAAGTTGACAAAACATTTATCTCGGTCTAGTCGAAGACTTGCGACTCTACCGGCAAAGTCGAAGATCAAAGTCGACGCTAACAAGACTCGAGTTTCAAAGTCTACTCTCATGGACAGTTTCCAGGAGACCGACAAGATAAAAACTTCTATTCCGATTCTATCAAATATAGTTTTTACTTCAACGGCTAAGGAATATCTTTCGACTGGAATCAGCACTAAAAGATTTTATATTCGTATCCGAATTTATATAGATTTTCTAAAGATTCACAATTTATTTGGAAAGTTCTACTTATGGAAACCAAGATCCTGATTGTATGGGCGAGCAGGATTGATGGGCTATCTACACTTACCTTAAAGAGCTCGAGATCTCTCCAAATTGATTCTGTACAATGGGTTGATTGGAAGAACTTCTTTGGAATGTGCCAACGGTAATGAAGGCATGAAGAAGTGTATAAGAGAGACGCTCAAGTTGTTGAAGGGTGCCGGATAGAAGAATTCCAAAGTCTGAATCTCCATGTTATTTTTGTGATCTTATTCTTCGAGCATTATATGTAATCAAAAGAGAGATCATAGTGTGGTGAGACCTTGAGGAAGTGTAGTAGAGCTTCTACATTATGGACTCAAGAGCGTGAGATTGTAAACACTCTTTTTGATTCTTAGTGAAATCCAGCCAGAAGGGCTGTCCGTGCGAGAGAATGGACGTAGGCTTGGTCTAAGCCGAACCACTATAAATCTGAGTCTTGATTCTCTATGCCTAATCCTTTTATCTTTCATTACTTTTAATTGCAGCGATTGTTGTTTTTAATTCATTCGGATTAAATTGTTAAAATCGCTTTAGTCACCTATTCACCCCCCTCTAGGTGCTAATTCTAGTCCTAACAATAAGCACATATACAATAAGCATTCACAAAGAACGGAGTGCCATGTCTGTCGTATGCAATAATATACATTCGCTTTTATTCTGTACAAACAAAAAACTCACGTCCACCTATTTTTTGTTCTTGAATTCTCTATCGTAAATTTACTCTCTTCTGGATCTTCTCAAAGAATAATCTTTGCAGTCAATTGAATGGGGCTAAAAAATTGGACCTAGTTTAGATTGGAACCGACTCGAATTGGAGTTCAAGGGCACCCGGAGTGAGCAAAAGATGTTACGTGTGTGCGAGGATGTAAGTCGCACGTTCGCACGTTCCAAGTAAAGGGATGGACTTTTGGAATAAGTGGAGGATTTTGGATCGACTACCCTAGGTCTGAAATTGCTTTTCGGACGTCCGACCACCAGGACGAGCCTCGAAGCATCACTGGACTTCAGATGTCCAGCCATATCTCTTTCCAAACGTCCAATAGGGGCCGCGACTTTATCGAAATCCGACGTCCGTGCCTCTTTAGGTCGATGCCCGAAGACGCAAGGGATTGATTTTTAAATAAGTGTTTTTGACCAAATTTATTAATCAGTACGACAAGCCTAACTCGAGAGAAAGATCTAGGAAGTGCCAAGGACTGAGAGTGTTTGAGCAAACACCTGTGGATCTCTTATCTAATTTTCATCGCTGTTAAAATATTGAGGTGTAATTTGGGTCGGGAAACACTTTATTAAGGGTATAATTATAGCAATTGCATAGTCTTAATCTTGATTATAGTCGAACATTCTCTTCCTTATCCTCTTCCTGTGAGAGTACGCACGCCGGTCCAATCATGTAGCTCCTTCGTGGTTGGTTTAATTTCATCATTTATTTTTCTTGCTCGATTGTTTGAGTTTGTTCCACGCTTCCCCCATTTTGCCTAACGCAATCCATAATACTTTTGAATCAATGATGATAACAACGCATTTTCTTTTTCCACCCTTTATATCCTACTTTTGTCCTATCATGAAGGTCATAAGAAATCTTTTAAGAATGCCTTACACACGTTTTCTGGAACTACCCACAACTTCTCCTTCACACATTGCTTGCTTTCAACTTATAATTAGGTCAATTTTTCTAAGTCTTACGAAGATGTACACACCACGATTACGAACGAGTTTACTATAATAAAATTTTCCACTTCCCGGTCCTTACACGTCTGCTTTGATGACCTATTTATAATCGTTGTCACGTTGCACCTTTTTCTTGCCCCATGAACCTTTCAACTTTTCGATCCTCTCATGTATTAGGTGGACGCACTTGAGAGATATGCAACTACAGAAACAACATTCATCGAATTAATTTGTCTAACTGAGAATAGTGTGTTAATCAATTAGCCATGGCCACTAAGAGTGCATTTAATAATATTTCTATTTTTGGAAACAATTTCTTATCAGAAATAACTTTTTATTTTTATTTTTATTCCCTGGAATAGTTTTTGAGTAAAATAATATATTTGATAACTGCAGAAAATTTTTAAAAGAAAGAATAGGAATGCATTTTAAATGACCCATAGATTTTTCTGTGACGTAAAATTTCTTTTAATTTTTTAATAATTTTTTGAGATTTTTCTTTCTTCCTCTCTTCTTCCGATGGCGACGGTGATGTGTGGCCGGTGAGCGGCAACCGGCAACCGACGACCGGTAGCTGGCAGCAATGGTGACGACCAATTAGAAGAGGAAGAAGAAGAAAAGAAATAAAATGACTTATTTTGGAAATTGTTTTCAAGAATAAGAACCAACTTTTTATACTTCTTTTTTCTGTTCTAAATATATTCCCTAGCGAATTTTTTATTTCAGAAAATAGAAAAATTAACTAATTTTACCAAATAGATTTTTGTTCTTTTTCTATTCCAAGGAACAAAACGACCAAAAAAAAAAAAAAATTGAAACTTTATCAAATGGAGCCTAAGAATGCATTTGGCAACATTTATGTTTTTTCAGAAATAATTTTTATTTAGAAATAGTTTTTTCTGTGTCTATTCCTTGGATGAGTTTATGAGTAGAAGAACGCATTTTATAACTATATAAAATTTATATTCCTAATAAAAAAAGAACAGGAATACGTCCGATGCAACCCTAAAAATTTCTATTTCCAATTTTTTTTCATTTAATTATAAAAATATATATGGAGACTTGGCATTTCATTTTTGAATAAAACGGGACTTTTGTAATGATTTAATTGATCAAGATATTCTAAGATGTCCTAAGAAAATCCAACTTAATAGTTAATCAAAGATGGATGGCCCAAAATGGTAGTAGAGAGTCCCACAAATTTATAACTCACAATATAAAGGAAGTTGATAATAAATTTTTGGACATTACAATAAACAGGTACATAAACCTTTTGAGCCTTTTTAGCTACAAGCAAGTGTTGCTTGGAGTTGCCAAACTTTCATGACATGGTCTTGTTTCTAAAGAAAACGGCATTCAAAAATTCATATATTAAAACCCTAAAATCTTTTTAATTTTGAATCCAATTTTCATTTTCATCAAAATATTCACTTTTTTTTTTTATGCTAAACCAGAATTAACACTAAAATCCAGTAAAACCACTCAAAATTTAATTTCTAAAATTTTAGCAAAATTTCTGATTTTTTATTATTTTATTCTGAAAAATGGGGACTTGAATCAAGTAAGGAGTTTGAACTTTGTGTCAATTGTGTAAGGACAAGCATTGGGTTACGTCAAGTTTGGTTTTCTAAAATGAACTTATTTCCTCTTATTGCTAGGAAGAAAGAAGTAAGTTTTTTTTTTTTCTACTTTTATTTATATTCTAAATTTATTCCCTAACTACTAATCTGTTTTAGGAAATAGCAAAATTAGTTAACATTCCCAAATAAATTTATATTTTTATTTTTTCCAAAAATAAAATAGAAGAATTGAAACGTTACTAAACATGGCCTAACAAACCCCAGTCCACCTTCTCCCACTGGCTCCTCCTCCTTTTCACCATCCATGCCGTTTTAGCACATTTCCATGTCCAAACCAAATCAGCCTTCGATTTCCTCAAGCACCTTGAGGGATGCCACGAGGGCGACCACGTCCTAGGTATTTGCGAGCTCAAGCAATGACTCGAGAAATTCAATTACTTGAACTACAACCAATTTGACCATCTGATCCACATTGGCAATGATGGCTTTGGCGATTTGCTGGAGCACGTAGTCAAGATGTATCAACTCAATCATCATCTAGACACTGCTTGAACTACAACCAATATGAACATTCGGTCCACACCGGTGATGACGACTTCAACGATTTGCTAGAGCATGCCATCAAGGTCTATCAGCTCAATCATCATCTAAATGCTACTAAGAACCTTGGATCCTCAGACGGTTTTGAAAATGATGATGCCGCGGTGTGGCGTGTCGGATATCATCAATGGGACCACTCGGATGGAGCCCAACAAGAAAGGCCAGAACCTCCGTGGTCTCGTCTCCTTCCATGTGGTGTCCCACTACAAATTCTTGGAGGGAAACCCTAAATGGCCAATCTCACAGTACCAAATCTAAAGTGTCAGTGTAGTCAAGATACCGAAACATTAACTCGTCATAATTATTCTTACAAATAGGAATTATTTTGCAATTTTCAGAAATGTGGCGTACATGTATAAGGATTGTCTTCTTTATATATATATAATTATTATTTCTAATTAAGAAGTCAAGAACATAGTAAGTTGAAAACGTTAGGAGAAGCCTCTGGAATCAGTCCCTTGTTTTTCGGATGGCATGGGGTCGTAATTAGTCTTTCAAGACATTATTAATCCTCTAAATGATCGGATTTACAATGGTGAGAAACATTCTAAGACAACATGGAAAACTCCTAACCCCCTCCCTGCCCTTGCTTGAATAAGGAAAAAAGCACATTTGAAAAGTTACTAAGAACTCATATGGAACAGCTTTTTCGAGGGACTTTAGAGAAAAAGTTAAGTCATTTCGTGAATTTTTTATGGACCACTTTAGAGAAATACCAGCACTAGCATTTTCGATATGCTATTGTGGGATTTAATGATCTATTTTTTCTTCTAATCATTCTCTCATTGATAATTGTAGGGAATCGCCAGGTGGCCGACTTCTAATTACCATCTCACCTTTGGCATGGAGAACAGATTCAAAGGGCCCGGAGGAACTATTGCCATGATTTCCCGCCAACTAGCAGGCCATTCCGCTACGACGCGGACGAGAGGTGGGCTGTGAATCCACCCTCCAGTTCGCCCGCTTTGGACTTGAAGGCCGTGGCTTTCCGCGGGATCGGTCACCTTGTTGGGCAAGGGCACAGCGGTGTTGGAGGGTCCATCACGTACTCTTTCAGAGCTCCTACATATCAAGGGGTAAGCTTTATACGACTTTTGACTAGTGGATTAGATTGAATCTCTTGTGGGTTTTGAGCAAGGGGAATATTTACTATTTGGTCATAACCGTCTTCGATTATCCATATTGTTTATCTTTACTTTTTGTTGCAATGGATAAAATCTATCGCATACGATATTGGAGTTGAGGATTGTGATGATAGAAAAATATAATATTCTGTTCATTATCAAATGAAGACTACACGGGTCTATCTATAAGCTTTATAGGATAATAGGGAAATACGCAGAATCCCCTATCATCTCTTAAATATATTTCTGGTACTTTTAGAAGGATATTAAAACCTAGTGATGCATCTTCTAGAGACAAAAAAGGAAAAAAAAAAATCTGGCGCATTATGACACGATTAAGTGTCAAGTTTATGACATATCGGTCAAGGAATAAATCTCCAAGAAGCCTTGGACGCCGCCCTATATCTGGGTACGTTCCGCACATGTTCTTGTTCTGTGGTTCAAATATAGATAAGGGAATCAGATGCCGTCAATGTCACTTCAAGGATATAGCACAGGCATCTCACCCCTTCACGTATAAATGGAACTTCCTTCGCTATACCACTGCAAAGGCGAAAACATGCGTCGAAGCTTAGGAAATACTCCCAATTCCATCCCTGGCTGGAACACCACCTCCGATGATTACCTCGAACACATCTCGAGAATGTCAAAGACGCTTAGCGTCAATCCCGATATCCCTCAATACCCGAACGTGTACAGAGCCTTCAAGAATGAGCCGGCCTCCAACGAAGTCCAAAACGGGGCTCTGCTCGGCCAGTACCAGAATGATCTTCCTCGGCAGAAGGTCGAGGCAGTGTCGGAGCGGGACCGTAAAAAGAATGAAGGCCGTGGAGGATCTGCTGAGTTAGAAGCTAATGCTGATGGCTCTGCTGGGCAAAAGCAGATGAAGCTTCAGCTGAGCAAATGGAAGACCTTCAGACAGTTCTAACCGGCATCCAAATGCACTAGTGTTGTTCACGCAGGAATAAATTTGGTCATGGCATGTAGTAGTACTTTACAGTGTTAAAAGTGAGTGTTATACTTTCTTACATAGTAGTTTACAGTTGCTATGTAACAAGGCTTTGGGTACTGTCCCTCTGCTTGATAGCAAAAAGAGATTTTCATGTCTCGGGATACACACTATATAAATGAATTTATGTTCTGAGGAAAGACGAACATCTGATTCTGTTGGAGCTATGTCTCAGTGCTGCTGCTGATGTTCTGTCGTTTTTTTAAATTTAGTCAACTTTATTTGTTAGGCGGTTGGTTTGTTAGCTATTTTCTAGGAAGTGGAACAAGTCTGTTTTGCACGTTTGTGTGTGGTTCTGTTTTGCATGTTTATGTGCGGTTCCAAAAGAGGTTCTTATTTAGCTTGTAGTTGACAGTTTTTTTTAGTATGAATTAAGTTCAATGTTCTGCTTCATTCCTTCTCTCTCAGTGTAACTATTAGTTGAATATATCAACAATAATAGTGGTATCAGAGCCTCTGTGGGATCTTAAGGGACTGTGAAGTGAGGGTAAGTGAATGAAGACTACTTCCAATCTGCAAAGAAAAAGCTAATGGAGGCAGGATCGAGTGGATTCTCTACTATGGCTACTCCAGTCTTTACTAGAGAAAATTATCAAGCTTGGGCTGTCAAGATGACAGCATTCTTGGAGGGTCATGATCTATGGGAGGCTGTGGAGAATGATTATGAGGTTGCTCCACTTCCAAACAATCCGACCTTGAATTAGATAAAGTACCATAAAGAGAGAATCACAAGGAAGGCCAATGCAAAGTCTTGCCTGTATGCCGCTATCTCACTCCCTTTTTTCACAAGGATCATGAGATGTGTGATATCCTAGATTTTCAGTCCTGTTTTCTATTGAATAAATCGAGCATTTAATTGATGCGCCTATAAGGTTGTTCTCAGAGCTGATCACTTTCAAGATAACTAGATTATCCAGGGAAACCATTAAGGAATTTTAATGTAATAGACTTGAGAATTCGACTAGGAATCGGTTTTTCGACCGTGTTCATCTTTAGAGGTCATTACGGCACAGATATAAATCGATTTGAGATTAGAGATAGGTCGGTTCGACTGAGATGTGTGGCTAATCGTGGGTGACACCACTAAATTGGAAAACTCTCGTCGACCGGCACTAGATTGATTTCTCTATTGTTTTGGTACCATGTGTCCGTATTTGAATCCTCGAGATTTTCACGACAACAGAGAGTCGCCAATGAGTCGAGTGGGTTCATTGTGGCTCGAAGAAAATCGACCACGGGTCATTTGCACTGAAAATTTCTGAAAGTTACCCAATAGCCTAGGTCACGCTAAAAACGCACCGAATGGAAATTAACCGCGAATTCAAGTCCGATTTCAGAAATTGAAGATTCTTTCATGTCACAATAAATTCTAGGAGCATCGACTCAGTCTCAATTTTTTTTTTGCAACCCAAGACTTTTTGGGAAAAAAATCGTCCTAGGGCCGTTTTTGTTCGAAAAGGCTGGGACCGTTTTTGATTGCACATTTGGGATGCAAGATGGTTCGAGTGGTGAGGAAAAATACTAATTTGAGTATTGACTCGATAACGGGATTTGTTGAGGTCAAATTGGATTGAATCAAGCGCGAACGGGTGTCCAATTGAGAGAGATTTGCTTGAAATTCGTGTGCCCCCATGGCCTAGCCAAAATGGACCATTTCAAGAGTTATGAGTGAGCATTGGTGGCTCATTGAGGGCTAAGGAATCCCAGCTTGGTGGACAAGTTTAAGGAGACAAGCTTGTGGAAGAAGTTGACTTGGTGGAGCCCTTGTCTCCTTATCATCTCCTCTCCTTGCTCCTCAAGCTTGGCCGGCCAACCTTATCTCTCCATCCTCTCCATTTTCGCACCCTAGCCAGTAGAGAACAACCAGCAAGCTATTGAAGCCGTCCACGCCACCGCCGCCGCACGCCATCACACGTACGCTAGAACCACCACTGGACCATTTTCCTCCTCTGTTTTCACTTCTGCCAGTTTCTGCTCCAGTCGACTTCCCGCGAAAGATACGAGTGAAAAGTCGACTTTCCGTGCGAATCAGCCAACGATCCACCCATCATCGTGACCAGGAGAGACAACTCGTCCCAATGAGCCCGACCTCGCGCCGAACGGAGGCGCCGGCCATCTCATACTGCCGTCGCAAGCCGCCAGTCGCCAGTCACCTATCCGTCGGTCCGCCGCTTGGTTCGCCCGATTAAACCATTTCAGCGTTTTCTTCCGTTTTTCTTCCATTCCAACCCTACCTCCACCCATACCAACCACCAGCAGGTCCCCCTTGACCCTCGGGTGCCGTCGGTTACCTCACCACGTCGTCCATCGGTCCACCGTCGCCAATACCTCGCCAAACTAGCTTTGTTTTCCTAATTTTGCAGCTCAAAACAGAGAGGGAATTTGTGGGTATTGCAGCAACTTCTAGGCCCGTTTTGAGGTCAATCCCGACCCCGAAACCTAGGCCCGCTTTGGAGAAAAGTGACCCCCATGACATTCCCATCATTTGGAACTGCTCCGCTCGCTAATCAAGTGAGTTTAACTCACTAATCCTTGCTTAGTTTGCTAATGATGCTTATGGGTTGATTATATTTAATTAAGTGTAATTAGGTGGATAGATTAGATTAGAATAATTAAATTATGGATTTACCTATGCATGTTAAGCGAATGGTTAGTATAATTAGTGAGTAGATAGGTTCAGGTAATTATTGAATGAGTCTTGGAATTTTTTTCTGGGTCCATTTCGGAGTCCAATTAGGCATTACAGGCCTAAGTTGGATTTATTACTATTTAATAATTAATTTTCGTATTTATTTATTTATTTTTTGGAAATTAGACCGGGATGGTTGACGACCAGTAATTTCATGCGATTATCGAGGTGTAGTCTGTTTAATTTATTGAGCGCTAGATTGTGCTGAATTGATTTATTGGTGGTTTTAGGATTTATTTCCTAAATTAATTAACTTTGGTAATTAATTGAAAAATAATTGGGCGTCGGTTGACAACGCCAAAAATATTTTGGTGAACTACACAAAATGGTGGGATTTGTGAAAAAGAAATTATAGTATTTTAGCTAAGGCCGGTCGTGTACCCATACACGTGTATTTTTATCGGGGATGATAAAAATGGTAAATTGATTTGAATGATTGTGTGTGGTGTACTATATCGACCTACGGGCGATATGTCAACTTAGATTGCGAGCAGTACACCAGTATATTATATCATCCTACGGGCTCTGATATGGCAACTTAGCAGAGAGTAGTATACCTTATCAGTTTATATTGAATATGTCGGTATACTATATTATCCTACGGGCTCTGATATGGCAGCTTAGCAGAGAGCAATATACTTTATTAGCTTAGATTGAACACTATCGACATACTATATCAGCGTAAGGGCGATATGGCAGCTTAGCAGAGAGCAGTATACCTGAGCATCTCAGAAGTGAGCTATACTATCTAATTATCAGCTTAGCAGTGAGCAGTCCTGATATCGCGGACTTAATAGATAGTATGAGATGAGTCGATCAAGAAAGGGTCGTAGTGACATGTAATCGACTAGGTCGATCGATAAATGATTTGATCTGTTGTAGTGACTTGATTGATTTGGGTGCCTATTTGAACTGTGCTGATGTGCAGGTGGGATCTGAGGCCAAGGTAAGCCCTCCGAATTGTGTTGTGCTTAGGCAGCCCTTATTGTGTATTGGTTTACTAATCGGGTTTTAGGGGGTTGAACTTGTTGAGACATTGTCTCACTGGTTATTGAATAACCATTTTCAAGCCCTTAGATGGTGTTGGTAGAGGACCAAAAGCCCCGAAGTTTGGAAAGGTGGAGATCGAAGAATTGACGAACAAGTCTGACCAGGGGGTCATAGGACAATTCCTTTTTGTTAAGCCGATAGTTTTGTAAACAACTTGACGGTGTATATGTACCTATTTGTTTATAAAAAGGATTGTGTTGGTGTCGAAATTTGTGGCCCTACTTTCCTATCCCATTGTTTTATAGTTTGGGGATTTTATATCAGCTTTCGCATGCGTATATAAATGAAAGGGTCGGCGATGCTTCCTAGGACGTCGCTATTAATTGACCAGGTAAGGGATGGGCACGCGTTCGAGGATCGGGGCGTGATAAGATGTGATTCTGCAAAGGCAATATGGGATTTCTTAAAGGATGAATACGAGGGAGATGAGAAGATAAGGAGCATGAATGTGTTGAATCTCTTGAGGGAGTTTGAGAGATAGCAGATGAAGGATTTAGAGTCAGTGAAGGAATATTCTGACAAGCTGATTGAGATAGCTGAAAAAATTAGAGTATTAGGGACCGACTTAAAGGACGAAAGGCTGGTTCAGAAGATATTGGTGTCTCTTCTAAAGAATTTTGAAACCACCATAGCTTCTCTGGAAAATACAAGAGACTTAACTGACATAAAGCTTGCAAAATTGTTAAAGGCCCTGCAGGCACAGGAGCATAGAAGACTGATGAGAAGAGAAGAGCCTGTAGAGGGTGCACTACAAGCTAAAGTGAAGTCCAATGATGGAGGCAAAGGGAAGAAATGGAATCAATCCAAAGGAAATGTAGGTGACTTCAAGTTTGCATCAAAAGAAGGAAGTTCTAGTGGGTCTGACAAATGGAAGTAGAACGAGAAGCCTTGTCAACACTGTGGTGGAACTAATCATCAATCCTTTAGATGCTGGAGGAAGCTTGATGCTAAGTGCAGAAGATATCACAAGGTTGGTCACATGGAAGCGATCTGCAAAGAGAACAATCACTAGCAAGTAGGAGAAGCACAAATAGCAGTGAATGAGACCGAGGAAGAACACTTGTTTGTAGCTTCCTATTCTGGCTCTTCTATTGAAAATGATGCATGGCTGGTGGATAGTGGCTGTACCAATCATATGATTAACAATTTGAAGCTGTTTAAGAGTCTAGACAGGTTAGTCAGGTCTAGAGTCAGAATTGGCAATGGACAGTATATCGAAGTGCAAAGGAAGGGTACAATGGCTATTGATGGAAATCAGGAGGTGAAGCTGATCAGTGATGTTCTCTTTGTGCCAAAAGTTGACCAGAATCTATTGAGTGTTGGTCAATTAGTTGAGAAGGGCTATAAGGTGAAGTTTGAAGGGAAGGAATGCCTTATTGATAATGCAGATAGCAAAGAAGTGCCGAGAATGCCAATGAAGGACAAGAGCTTCATGTTCAAGCCATAAGAGATGCAACAAATGACTTTAAAGTGCAAAGAAGAAAATGCAGAGCTATGGTGTACCCACACACAATTATTTTACCATGTATTTGTAATATGAAGAAAATAGGCCAGGATCACTATTTTAATTGAGGCATTTGAGTGCAATACACGGTGTCCTAGGCCAAAATTGGGTGAATGCATAAGTGATATGAGGACCCGTCACGAGCCTTTGGGGCCAAACGATGCTCCTTTGGGGATGCCCCAAGTCAACGGATGCTGATCGCAATGGAGTCTGGACCGATGCTCCCATGAGGAATGTCGTCTAGATGTAGACGTTGTCATGCTCGATGGTGCAAGACGATGCCTGGCTACACCGGAAGACCACTGACCGCTGAGTCGGTCGTAACCGATGGCTCATAATCAATTGGGACACATGAATGGTTGAAATTGAGGGGCCTAATTAAGAGACAGAATTGCGTGGTGCGGTATGGGACGTACCATAATGATTTGGTCTGGTAATTGGGGCCTGTGGAATTGTGGTGATATATGTAAACCTGTTGAGATGCCCCAATGATATATGATTTCAATACAATTATATGCGAATTGAATGGTACTGACGTGCAGGAGAATACCAGTGCAAGGTGATTTTGAGGAGATTTGATTAGGACACCCGTGGGTGTATTTTTCTCTTAATCGAGATTTAGGGTATGGACTTGCTGAGACATTGTTTCACTGGTTATTGTATAACCATTTCCAGGTCCCTAGATGAAAGAATGTCAAGCGAGGTGCAGAGGTTCGCAAGAAGTGAAGTTTATGTTTTTCTTTAGCCCCTTCCAGATGATGACGGGTCTTCCGTTGGAGCTGGACAATGGATGACAGTCCACCCTATGGATATTGAAAAGTTTGACCGGGTCGTAGGGGGGGCTCTAGCCCTAGGGACGAGGAGCTCAGAGCGTAGATAGCCTAGAAGCTCTTCATTTTGAAACAGACCCATGTTGTATTAGACTTTTCTGTATATAAACGTTGCTGTATTTCAGGTGTGTTTTTATGAAAATATTATCCTATGTTTCTATCCCACTTTTATGTTGTCTGGAGATTGTTATTACGCTTTTGAATGTGCAATAAAATAAATGGGTTGGCGACACTTCCTGGGACGTCGCAAATTTTATCGACCATCGAGGGTTGTGCACGTACTCGAGGTTCGGGGCGTGACACCAAGAGCTTGGTATGGAAAAATAGACCGATATTTGCAGGATTTTGGCTTTGTAAGAAGCTTGAGTGAGTTCACTCTTTATGTTAAAAGGGTGAATCACAGCGTCGTAATCTGTCACTCTATGTAGATGATTTATTGGTGACAGGGAATGATGTGGAACTGATAGAGAGGGTGAAGCAAGGTCTGTTTGCAGATTTTGAGATGTCAGACTTGGGAAAGATGGCTTATTTCCTAAGTGTGGAAGTCAAACAAGCTTCACATGAGATCTTCATCTGCCAAAAAAAAAAAAAAATACATGAAGGAAATTCTGAATAAGTTTCAGATGGAAGATTGTAGAAGTGTAAGCACTCCTATGGCTGCTAAGGAGAAGCTGCAGAAGAATGATGAAATAGATGCAGTAGATGCTTCTATGTATAGAAGCTTGATTGGATGTCTCATGTATCTTACAACAACTAGACCAGATATTCTATTTGCAATGAGTGTTTCATCCAGGTTCATGAGTAGTCGTAGTTAGTTACATTTGGTTGCTGCAAAAAGGGTCTTGAGATATCTCAAAGGAACATTGTTCCTTGGTGTGAAGTTTAGGAAAGGTCAAAAGTTTAAGTTGCAAGGCTTTTTTGATAGTGACTGGGTTGGCTCAATAGATGACATGAAAAGTACATCTGGGTACTGCTTCACTCTTGATTCTGCTTGTTTCTCTTGGTGTTCCAAAAAGCAGGAGATTGTAGCTCAATCCATTGCAGAGGCTGAGTTTATAGCAGTTACTGCAGTTGGAAATCAAGCTTTGTGGATAAGAAGATAATGAAGGATCTATGGTTGAATTCTGGTGATTGCATTAAAGTTAATGTGGACAATCAGGCTGCATTAGCAATATCGCAGAATCCAATTTTCCATGGCAAAACTAAGCATTTTAAAGTCAAATTCTTCTTTCTGCGTGAAGTGCAACAAAGTGGTGAAGTTAAGTTGGTCTATTGCAAATCTGAAGATCAGCTTGTAGACATGTTCACAAAGCCACTTCAGGCTAGAATATTTGAGCTATTAAGAGAGAAAATAGGAGTTTGTAAAAGCAACTAATCCAAGGAGGAGTTTGTTGGAGCTGTGTCTCAGTGCTGCTTTTTTTTTTATTCAGTCAAGTTTATTTGTAAAGCGGTTGGTTTGTTAGCTATTTTCTAGGAAGTGGAACAAGTCTGTTTTGCACGTTTGTGTGTGAGGTTCTGTTTTGCACGTTTGTGTGCAGTTCCAAAAGAGGTGGTTATTTAGCTTGTACTTGACAGTTTTTTTTAGTATGAATGAAGTTCAATGTTCTGTTTCATTCCTTCTCTCTCAGTGTAACTATTAGTTGAATATATCAACAATAACAGATTCATCACAAATTAAATTTCCTACAAACTGGAGGGAAGTTATGGATTGGAGCTTAAATGGATCGACCTGCAAAGGAATGGCAAATATAGTAAACTAAAGAATTGACATAGAGACACTGGATGAAGCATCTCAGTATAGGAATTGGGTAGTCTTTCACAATCAAAGGGATCAAACTTAACAAGTATTGTCCTGTTCTTTCATACCTCTTATTTGCTAACGACTTGATTTTCTTCTTAGATGGAAAGGTCAAAAAGTGCCAGAACTTAGCTTGGATTCTGAATTAATATTGCTATGCTTCTGTGCAAGCAATTAACTTAAACAAGTTTAGTATTTCTTTTAGTGTGGGCTGTCCACAGAATTTGAGAAGAGTTATGGGCAATGAGTTGAGAGTGCCTGAAGTAGAAAAAGAAAGGAAGTACTTGGGATCCCGTCTAATTGGGGAGTTTCTAAAATGCATATATTTGCTTGGATTCCAGCCAGAGTTAATACAAAGCTTAAGGGGTGGAAGGAGAACTTATTGTCAAAAGCAGGGAAGGAAATATTAATTAAGGCTATGGTACAACCTTGCCATAGTATGCTATATCTATTTTTAAAATTCCTATTTTATTGTGCCAAACCATTGAGGAAAAAGTTGCTGCTTTTTGGTGGAGGAATAGTGAATCAGAAGATGGACAACACTGGAAGAAGCGGGATGTGTTAAAAATGAGGAAAGATTAAGGAGGAATGGGATATTGAGATTTGATCTCCTTTAACAAAGCTTTACTAGGAAAACAAGCTTGGTGGTTAGCTCAAAATTCATCATCTTTGTGATGCCAGATCTTGAAAGAAATTTATTTCCCTCAATGTTCCTTCTGGAACGCAAGGAAAGGCTCACGACCCTCATGGGATTGGCAGAGCATTTTAATGGGTTGTGAAACTATTTCGCATTCAGTGATGTGGTCAATAGGAACAGGTGAAAATATAAGTATTCAAAAAGATAGATGGCTACAAGAGGAATCATTGGAGGTCCGGCAAAAATTATGGAGAACCAACAAAAATTGCTGAGTTGATTTTAAAAGAGTAGAATCGATGGGACGAACAGACACTTCACCGTCTGTTTGATGTCCAAATTATTAACGAAATATTAACAACAAACCCACTGGGGAGCCAAAGCACACAAGACAAGTTAGTATGGATTGGTAGAGAAACAGGCCGGTTCATAGTGAAGAGCGTGTATAATATGGATAGAACAGCCACCATTCAGAGCACAAAAAAGCAAGCATCAACATCTTCTCAGCCACCTCGTGAGCTTTGGAACAAAATTTGGCACATGAAAACCCCTCCCAAAGTCAGAATATTCACATGGAGTATTCGTCAGAACGCCATACCTACTAGAGAAAACTAATTCAGAAGACCCACATGTCCATTCTCTAAACAAGAAGCCGAGACAGTAGAGCACCTATTCTTGCTATGTTCCTGGACTTCACTGGTATGGAGTTACCCTGCATTACATATTATAATCTTAAGGCAAGGGCTGTCAAGAATTGATGTTTGGATACAGCAATTTAGAGTGAGAACTGAGCATTCACCTTCCTTTAACATGGTTGCAAGTGTCTTGTGATATATCTGGAAGGCAAGATGTGATTTTGTTTTTCGCAACCAGCGTCCAAATCCAATTTTTCTAGTGGAATCAAGACACGATATGCTCAACAACTGGAGACGATGGAACCTTGAGCAATCGATGAGTCAAATAGAGAAGACGAACTTATCTCTAAGTTGGATTCCACCAATGGGGCGAACTTTAAAGGTGAATTGTGATGGATTGTATGAGGAAGGAGAGACCACTAGAGCCATAGTTTGCGTTGTTTGTGATGAGTCGGGGAATCTCTTGGACGGAGCAGCCAAAATAGTATCGGTGTCTTCTACTCTACAGGCGAAAACCGTTGCTTTGCCAGAAGCCCTCTCTCTCCTCGTGTCTAGAAGTGAAGAACAGCTGCAACTGGAGTCAGATTGCTTGGTGTTAGTTGATCTAGTGAAGAGCGCAGCAGATCACTTTCCTTGTGTTGTTAAAACTTAAAAAACTTAACCTTTTACTTCCTAATTGGGTAGCACATCCCCTCAGCCACTGTGGGACTTGCTTTGTCTTGATGCTCCTATTGTAAGCCTGAATGTTTAAGACCGTTTTGGTTCAATAAAACTTCCTTTGACCCAAAAAAAAAAAAAAAAAAAAAACAATGCTAAGGGGCGGTGGCTGTTGCTCCATATGATAGTAGACTGATGATTAATTAGTTATCTCAACATTGCCGAGATATAGAATTCATAGAGGGTCCCACTAAAAACATAAATTTTCTTATAGATTGATTTGCACTATCATCGGCAGTACACCGCATCTTTAATGGAAGGATGATTTCACAAATGATTCTTGAAAATTGATTAAATGTTCAATGTCATATTTGAACTTTTAATTTGTTCGATATAGTCCTTGAATTTTGGTCCAATGTGTAAGATCTTCCTTAAGCTTTTAGTTAGTTCAATGTGGTCCTTAAACTATTGGTAAATATTCAACTTAGTCCCTAAATTCCATGAAAATCATGCAAACAAAAGGATTATGTTGAACATTTACTAATAGTTTAAGAACTATATTGTACAAATTAAAATTTTAAAGATGACATTGTACATTATACTAAAGTTTGGGAACTATATTACTTATTAGAAAGTTCAGGGACTACTTGCATTTAATGAAAATAGAATGCACCTATGCAGCATTTGTGGCTTTTCACACGCAATATAGGAATCCCATGTGTCGATTCTTTTGAATTATATTACACAATACTTTGGCATTTCGTTTGGCTCGCGATACTTAAGTGGGGATCAAAGACTAGGTCAATGTCTGCGAGGCTTTCTCTATGAAATACATAAAATTAACAATTGAGTTCTAACAATATTACTTCTTCGGTTCCCAGTCTTACACGTCTTCTTCTCAAAGACCTAGTGAAGGTCGTTTTTAGTGCCGTGCTCAGGTTTTCTTTCCTCGAATTCCCAGTCTTATACGCGTTTTTCTCGAAGATAGATGCGGTCGTTGTCTGTTAGTACCGTACTTGCGGTTTCTTCCATGCATGAACATTTCAATTTCAACGAGACCTTATGACCTAGCTACTGCTACACCTCAAAAGGGCATGTATCCATAAATAGGCCTCCTTCGATACGGGCAACAACGCTTATAACATTCAATCATTCATTACTTATTCTCTGCTAGAAGAGTGCGCGTTCATCAGTTCAGCCATGGATGCTTTGTTCTTTTCCACCTTCTCATACTTGCTCCTCCTCACTTCCCTCTTTCACACCGCTTCAGCACATTCAGATGACCAAATGAAATCGCCCTTTGAGTTCCTCCAGCACCTTCAGGGATGTCACAAGGGCGATCATACCGGAGGCATCCGCGAGCTCAAGAGATACCTCGAGAAATTTGGTTATTTGAATTACAACCAATCCGGTCATCCGACAATCCATGCCGACGACGACGACTTCGACGACTTGTTAGAATTTGCTGTTAAGACGTACCAACTCAATTATCATCTGAATGTCACGGGAACCTTGGATCCTCAGACTATGTCCAAAATGATGAGACCACGATGCGGCGTGGCCGACATCATTAATGGAACCACCCGCATGGGGTCCGGAAAGAAAGGGCGGAACCTCCGTGGGATCGGATCTTTCCATACCGTGTCTCACTATGCGTTCATGGAGGAAGCCCTAGATGGCCGGCCTCTAATTACCATCTCACCTATGGCTTCCTCCCAGGGACCCCAGAGGATGCCACGGCCCCGGTTGCCCGGGCTTTTGCCACGTGGACCTCGGTGACACGCTTCACTTTCTCGTACGTCGAGGACCATGAAATTGCCAACATAAAAATAGGGTTTGCAAGAGGAGACCATGGAGACGGTGCACACAACAGCTTCGATGGCCCCGGAGGAACTATTGCCCACGCGTTTCCGCCAACAATCGGGCTGTTCCACTACGACGCGGATGAGACGTGGGCTGTTGATCCACCCTCCGGCTCGGCCGCTTTGGACGTGGAGACGGTGGCTTTACACGAGATCGGTCACCTCCTTGGGCTAGGGCACAGCGATGTTGAAGGGGCCATCATGTACTCCGGCATAGCTCCTGGGACGACCAAAGGTCTCCATGCGGATGATATTCAAGGAATGAAGGCGTTATACAACTTTTGATTAGTGGTTTGAATTGATTCTCTTTGTGGGCTTTGAGCAAGGGAAGTATTTACTATTTGGTCATAATTTCTTTCGATTTATACATGTCATTTATTTTTAAGGTTCGCTACAATCCATATAATGTATCTTATACAATTTTAACTCCCTTCTACAATATGGAGGATGGGATTTTGCTCGTGAAGTCTGAACTAGTTGCAACCGTACCATCACAAGCTAATATCAGAATCTTGACACTCTACACAATGTATAAGTAAAGCCACCCGATTCATCTCGAAGGTTCCTCTATAGCTCAATCCTAGTTTTCGCAAACATACTATTAAAAGCCGAGCGATGCTTCTTCTAACGCATGTCAACCCATTAATCATCAACTTTGAAACGTCAATCTCCAAGACGCCTTCCATGTCCCCGTATTTCTGGGTACCATCCACGCATGTTCTTGCTTTGCTGTTCTATTTTATGATATCGGAATCAGATGCCATTAATGTTACCTCAAGAACATAGCAGAAGTATCTCACCCTTCATCTATAAATGGAACTTCCTTCACCGTACCACCTCAACTGCAAAACATGCATCAAAGCTTCGACAATACTCCCAGGCATATGCCTGGCGGGAACACCACCTCCGATGATTACCTTTAAGAATGAGCGGGCCTTTAATGAAGTCCGGAAGGGGGCTCCGCTTGGCCAGTACCAGAACAATCTTCCTCAGCAGAAGGTTGAAGCAGTGTCGGTGCAAGTCTACAAAGCCTGAAACGGGGCTCCGCTCAGCCAGTGCCAGAATGATCTTCCTCAGCACAGGTCGAAGTGGTGTCGGAGAGGGATTATAAAAAGAACTAAGCCCGTGGATGACTGGCTGTGTTTGAAGCTGGTGGCGATGGCTTTGTTAAGCAAAAGAAGGGGAAGTTTCACCCGAGCAAACGGAAGATCCACAAACAATTCTAACCGGCATCCAAATGCGCTAGTGTTCATGCAAGAATAACGAATTCAGTCATCGCATGTAGTAGTAATTTATAGTGTTAAAGTGAACGTTATGGTTTCTTTATAGCATTATACTTGCTCTGTGACAAGGCTTTGAGTACTATCCCCCCGCTTTATAGCAAATTCTGGTTAGTACTAGTAATGGATATTTTCATGTCTAAGAAGACTTTATAAATGATTTTACATTTCTGAGAAAAGATGAACATCTGATTCATCACGAAGTAAACTTCCTACAAACTTTTTTTTTTTGGGGGGGGGAAGTAATGAATTGGAGCTCAAGCGGATCGACCTGCAACGGAATGGCGAACGTAGTAAACAAAAGAATTGAAGTAGAGACACCGGATGAGGCAACTAAGTACAAGAACCGAGTGATCTTACCAAACTGTAACTTATAGGATACAATTGGCAGAAGAACAAATATTTTTATGAGTCCATCCTTTCCGAATGGCGAAAGATATAAACCATGCCACATGAAAGGTCCTTTCTTAATTCTTGGATAGGCAACACAAACGACGTGAAAATTAAAAGTACTAAGAGTGAAGACAATCTTGTCTAATCATGTAAAGGTGCTGGAAATTTAAATATAAACAGGAAGATAAAATTAAACAGCTGGTGTTTTTTAATTGATCAACATTTTCTTCTCCCCCACAGTACAAGTGTTTGTACCTACTAGTCTGCTGCTGATAGTTAACAACAGTGTAAAAAAAAAAAAAAAAAAAACACACCCTACATGACTCTTACAATTTAGCAATCTCTATTTACAAAAGGAATCCACTCTGTCATTTTGATGGCTATGTCTTCACTACATCAACGGTTGTGTCATCCCCATTACTTCGATAGTTATGTCTCCTCCACTTCTCTACAATTGTCACAATCAGTTTCCCCTTTTGCGGTTATCTTCATGACAAGTTACATCCAAAATTGTTGGCTCCAACACTTAAATGGTTACTCCATCATCACTTTGTCAACAGCTACATCACTCGTGGCCTTTTGTCACAGAGTCAATTACTTGTCGCCAATATACTCCTAAACTTAATTATTTTAAATCGTATTTTTTGTCAGTTAAAACTAGTTTTCTTGTCGACTAACTAAATTTACCAACTAAAAGCTTTCTAACACTCAGTCAATTTTTCTTCTGTCGAATTGTGTTCATTCTCTTCTAGTCCGAGTCAATGGTCAAAGACTCGGCATTTTTTCGTGTCAACATGTTCATACATGAAAGGAGTTGAATTTTTCTGCGTTAGCAGTTGCGAGGGAGGAATTGTACAAGGGGAATTGAACAGGATCATTAATTAGTATTCTCACGATTATCATCCCCATTTTCTAATTTTTTTCTTAAAATCAAGGTTAATTATTAATTAAATGGAACAAGATTGCAAGCCACGAATCACTTCGAACGTTCACGGGCTCCTGGGAAGCTTCTTAGCATGCTCAATCTCCAGTAAGCCAACATTAACTTCTCCGAGAAGCAAAGGCAAAGGCAAAGTCAAAGTCACCAAGACCAGCTTGCTTTGACTGTATATCTTTTAGCACGATTTTACAAAAAGCAAATGGGGTGAAAAACAAAAGCAATTATATTATGTCCACTGTGAATAGAATAATCAACGCCAGCGAATGTATAATCTAAACGACGCGTTTATGTTGGTTCATGGAATTTGCTGCTGGTGCCCATTTTTCTAAATAACAATATGACAATACTATAAACATTGCTAGGAATATAATGAAAGAATTAAATAAATAATAACTATAGAGGAGAAGACTGTGAAGGTCTTTTGTTAGGCAGGGGTCTGCTCGACCCCTCAGAAGCTTCTCATTAGGATCCAGACCATCCAGAATATCGGTAACCACGTTTTCTAGATTGTCATTTTGCGAAGACCTGAAAAGTGGTGAATAACTTGAACATTTCACAAAGTTGACTCGTTCTCTCTCTCTCCTCACGACCCTGTTATGGCCGTGAGCGACACGATGCCAAGAACTTTCTTATGTTTCCACAACTGGAAAAAGCCTATAAATAGAATCTCGCAAGGGATGGCAAATGCACACACAGTACCATCCAAAGCAAAGTGCAATCTCTCGAGAATTTTCGCAATGGCATATCCTAAGTTCTTGTCCACAATCTCATGCCTGCTTCTTGTTTCTTCTCTCTTCTTCCAATTGGTCTTAGCCCACTCCGATGACCAAAAACAAAACCCCTTTGAGTTCATCAAGCATCTCCAAGGATGTCACAAAGGGGACAAGGTCAAGGGCCTCCAAGAGCTCAAGCAATACCTCGAAAAATTCGGGTACTTGAACTATAACCAATCCAACCTCCAAGGCCATGCCGATGATGAGGACTTTGATGAGCTTTTGGAGTCCGCCGTCAAGACCTACCAGCTGAACTACCACATGAAGGTCACCGGGAACTTAGATTCCCAAACGGTGGCTATGATGACGACGCCTCGGTGTGGCGTGGCGGACATCGTCAACGGCACCTCACGGATGCGGTCCGGCAAGAGAACGACCCACCACGGCTCGAATAAATTCCACACCGTTGGCCACTTCACTTTCTTCGATGGGAGTCCCAAATGGCCATCCTCAAAGTACCACCTCACCTATGCCGTAGATCCTAGGACCCGGGACGACGTGGTAGGCCCCGTCTCGCGGGCTTTCAAGACGTGGGCTTCTGCAACGCACTTCACATTCTCCCAATCCCAAAACTATGAGTCCGCGGACATCAAGATTGCGTTTGCGAGGAGGGACCATGGCGACGGCGCCCCATTCGACGGCCCCAGTGGAGTCATAGCCCACGCGTTTCAACCGACCATCGGTATGCTCCACTACGACGGGGACGAGCCGTGGTCCGTGGGTCCAGTCCGTGGTTCCTACGACATGGAGACCGTGGCTTTGCATGAGATCGGCCATCTTCTTGGGTTAGGGCATAGCTCAGTCGCGGGTGCCATAATGTATCCCACCATAAGTCCCGGAGTCAGCAAGGGCTTGCATGGCGATGATGTTCAGGGAATCAAAACCTTGTACGGCGTTTGACTGGATTACATTATATATTATATCTTTCACTTGAGCATATTAAGTGGAGGATGCTTAGGCTGAACGTTACTAAAATAATTGACTTGGCTAAGTCACGCGTGTTTTTTAGGCCATTACGAGGGTGTAAACTCGACAGTTAATCATAATGTCGTCAGTCATTACATCTAGACATTTGTCTTCGAGTTCACTAGTAAAAGAATAATGGCCAATGTTCACATCTTGCTTTCATGACAAGTTTACATCAATACGTTTTCTGCTTTTGGGTCGTTCGAATTGGACCAAAAGAAAAGTTCACTGTTAAACATTCATTCGGTGTCTATGCTTTATTTATACTAGTGTATGAACATTCATTTTGTGTCTATACCCAAATCTGGCCATAACAATACACTCGGACTTTGTCCCTCTCTTGCTTCTATCTTATTTCAAAAGGTGTATTTTGAGTGAAAAGAACCAACTACGAGTTAAATAAGCACATATACAATAAGCATTCACAAAGAACGGAGTGCCA
Source organism: Eucalyptus marginata (assembly GCA_014182565.1). Taxonomy (NCBI): domain Eukaryota; kingdom Viridiplantae; phylum Streptophyta; class Magnoliopsida; order Myrtales; family Myrtaceae; genus Eucalyptus; species Eucalyptus marginata. The sequence continues at coordinate 30,535,397 of CM024595.1, read as the reverse complement.
TGTCTGTCGTATGTAATAATATGCATTCGCTTTTATTCTGTACAAACAAAAAACTCACGCCCACCTATTCTTTGTTCTTGAATTCTCTATCGTAAATTTACTCTCTTCTGGGTCTTCTCAAAGAATAATCTTTTCAGTCAATTGAATGGGGCTAAAAAATTGGACCTAGTTTAGATTGGAACCGACTCGAATTGGAGTTCAAGGGCACCCGGAGTGAGCAAAAGATGTTACGTGTGTGCGAAGATGTAAGTCGCACGTTCCAAGTAGTCGCACGTTCCAAGTAAAGGGATGGACTTTTGGAATAAGTGGAGGATTTTGGATCGACTACCCTAGGTCTGAAATTGCTTTTCGGACGTCCGACCACCAGGACGAGCCTCGAAGCATCATTGGACTTCAGATGTCCAGCCATATCTCTTTCCAGACGTCCAATAGGGGCCGCAACTTTATCGAAATTCGACGTCCGTGCCTCTTTAGGTCGATGCCCGAAGACGCAAGGGATTGATTTTTAAATAAGTGTTTTTGACCAAATTTATTAATCAGTACGACAAGCCTAACTCGAGAGAAAGATCTAGGAAGTGCCGAGGACTGAGAGTGTTTGAGCGAACACCTGTGGATCTCTTATCTAATGTTCATCGCTGTTAAAATATTGAGGTGTAATTTGGGTCGGGAAACACTTTGTTTAAGGGTGTAATTCTAGGAATTGCATTGTCTTAATCTTGATTATAGTCGAACATTCTCTTCCTTATCCTCTTCCTGTGAGAGTACGCACGCCGGTCCAATCATGTAGCTCCTTCGTGGTTGGTTTAATTTTATCATTTATTTTTCTTGCTCGATTGTTTGAGTTTGTTCCACGCTTCCCCCATTTCGCCTAACGCAATCCATAATACTTTTGAATCAATGATGATAACAACGCATTTTCTTTTTCCACCATTTATATCCTACTTTTGTCCTATCATGAAGGTCATAAGAAATCTTTTAAGAATGCCTTACACACGTCTTCTGGAACTACCCACGACTTCTCCTTCACACATTGCTTGCTTTCAACTTATAATTAGGTCAATTTTTCTAAGTCTTACGCAGATGTACACACCACGATTACGAACGAGTTTACTATAATAAAATTTCCCACTTCCCGGTCCTTACACGTCTGCTTTGATGACCTATTTATAATCGTTGTCACGTTGCACCTTTTTCTTGCCCCATGAACCTTTCAACTTTTCGACCCTCTCATGTATTAGGTGGACGCACTTGAGAGATATGCAACTACAGAAACAACATTCATCGAATTAATTTGTCTAGCTGAGAATAGTGTGTTAATCAATTAGCCATGGCCACTAAGAGTGCATTTAATAATATTTCTATTTTTGAAAACAATTTCTTATCAGAAATAACTTTTTATTATTATTTTTATTGCCTAGAATAGTTTTTGAGTAAAATAATATATTTGATAACTGCAAAAAAATTTTAAAAGAAAGAATAGGAATGCATTTTAAACAACCCACAAATTTTTCTGCGACATAAAATTTCTTTTAATCTTTTAATAATTTTTTGAGATTTTTCTTTTTTCCTCTCTTCTAACGATGGCGACCGGTGATGTGTGGCCGGTAGCGGTGACCAGCAACCGATGACCGGTAGCTAGTGGCAATGGTGACGACCAATTAGAAGAGGAAGAAGAAGAAAAGAAAGAAAATGACTCATTTTGGAAATTGTTTTCAAGAATAAGAACCAACTTTTTTATACTTCTTTTTTCTATTCTAAATATATTCCCTAGTGACTTTTTTTTATTTCAGAAAATAGAAAAATTAACTAATTTTACCAAATGGATTTTTATTCATTTTCTATTCCAAGGAACAAAACAACCAAAAAAATAAAAATAAAAATTGAAACTTTATCAAATGGAGCCTAAGAATGCATTTGGCAACATTTATATTTTTTCGGAAATAATTTTTATTCAGAAATATTTTTTTCTATGTCTATTCCTTGGATGAGTTTATGAGTAGAAGAACACATTTAGTAACTACATAAAATTTCTATTCCTAATAAAAAAAGAACAGGAATACATCTGATGCAACCCTAAAATTTCTATTTCCATTTTTTTCATTTAATTATAAAAATATCAGTGGAGACTTGGCATTTCATTTTTGAATAAAACGGGACTTTTGTAATGATTTAATTGATCAAGATATTCTAAGATGGCCTAAGAAAATCCAATGTAATAGTTAATCAAAGATGGATGGCCCAAAATGGTAGCAGAGAGTCCCACTAATTTATAACTCACAATATAAATGAAGTTGATAATAAATTTTTGGACATTACAATAAACAGCTACATAAACCTTTTGAGCTTTTTTAGCTACAAGCAACTGTTGCTTGGAGTTGCCAAACTTTCACGACATAGTCTTGTTTCTAAAAGAAAACGGCATTCAAAAATTCATATATTAAAACCCTAAAAGCTTATTTAATTTTGAATCCAATTTTCATTTTCATCAAAATATTTTCACTTTTTTTTATGCTAAACTAGAATTAACGCTACAATCTAGTAAAACCACTCAAAATCTAATTTCTAAAATTGTCGCTAAATTTCTTGATTTTTTCTTATTTTATTATGAAAAATGGAGACTTGGATCGGGTTAGGAGATTGAACTTTGTGTTGATTTTGTAAGGACAAGCATTGGGTTACGTCGAGTTTGTTTTTCGGAAATGAACGTATTTCCTCTTTTTTATTCCTAGGAAGAAAGAAGTAATTTTTTTCTATTTTTTATTTCTATTCTAAATCTATTCATTGACCACTCATCTGTTTCGGGAAATAAAAAAATTAGTTGACTTTCCCAAATGGATTTCTATTTTTTTTATTATTTCAAAAAACAAAACAAAAAATAGAAAAATAGGGGAATAGAAACGTCACTAAACATGGCCTAACCAACCCCAGTCCACCTTCTCCCACTTGCTCCTCCTCCTTCTCACCATCCATGCCGTTTTAGCACATTCCCATGTCCAGACTAAATCAACCTTTGATTTCCTCAAGCACCTTGAGGGATACCACGAGGGCGACCACGCCCTAGGTATTTGCGAGCTCAAGCAAAAACTCGAGAAATTCGATCACTTGAACTACAACCAATCTGACCATCTGATCCACGCTGGCGATGACGGCTTTGACGATTTGCTAGAGCATGTAGTCAAGATGTAACAACTCAATCATCATCTAAACACTGCTTGAACAACAACCGATCTGAACATTCGGTCCACACCGGTGATGACGACTTCAACGATTTGCTAGAGCATGCCATCAAGGTATATCAGCTCAATCATCATCTAAATGCTACTAAGAACCTTGGATCCTCGGACGGTTTTGAAAATGATGATGCCGCGGTGTGGCGTGTCGGATATCGTCAATGGGACCACTTGGATGGAGCCCAACAAGAAAGGCCAGAACCTCCGTGGTCTCGTCTCCTTCCATGCGGTGTCCCACTACAAATTCTTTGAGGGAAACCCTAAATGGCCAATCTCACAGTACCAAATCTAAAGTGTCAGTGTAGTCAAGATACCGAAACATTAACTCGTCATAATTATTCTTACAAAAATAGGAATTATTTTGCAATTTTCAGAAATGTGGCGTACATGTATAAGGATTGTCTTCTTTTTTTTTTTTATATAATTATTATTTCTAATTAAGAAGTCAAGAACATAGTAAGTTGAAAACGTTATGAGAAGCCTAATGCTCGGGCTTATGTCGCTTCAGCCTCTGGAATCAGTCCCTTGCTTTTCGGATGGCATGGGGTCGTAATTAGTCTTTCAAGACATTATTAATCCTTTAAATGATCGGATTTACAATGGTGAGAAACATTCTAAGACAACATGAAAAACTCCTAACCCCCTCCCTACCCTTGCTTGAATAAGGCAAAAAGCACATTCGAGAAGTTACTAAGAATTCGTTTGGAACAACTTTTTCGAGGGACTTCAGAGAAAAAGTTCAATCGTTTTGTGAATTTTTTATGGACCACTTTAGAGAAATACCAGCACTAGCATTTTCGATATGCTATTGTGGGATTTAATGATTCTATTTTTTTCTTCTAATCATGCCCTCATTGATAATTGTAGGGAATCGCTAGGTGGCCGGCTTCTAATTACCATATCACCTGTGGCATGGAGAACAGATTCAAAGGGCCCGGAGGAACTATTGCCCATGATTTCCCACCAACTAGCAGGCCATTCCGCTGCGACGCGGACGAGAGGCGGGCTGTGAATCCACCCTCCGGTTCGCCCGCTTTGGACTTGAAGGCCGTGGCTTTCCGCGGGATTGGTCACCTGGTTGGGCAGGGGCACAGCGGTGTTGGAGGGTCCATCACGTACTCTTTCAGAGCTCCTACATATCAAGGGGTCAAGCTTTATACGACTTTTGACTAGTGGATTAGATTGAATCTCTTGTGGGTTTTGAGCAAGGGGAATATTTACAATTTGGTCAAAATTGTCTTCGATTATCCATATTGTTTATCTTTAACTTTTTGTTGCAATGGATAAAATCTATCCATATTGTTTATCTTTACTTTTTGTTGCAATGGATAAAATCTATCCATATTGTTTATATGCATACAATATTGAAGTTGAGGATTGTGATGATAGAAAAATATAATATTCCGTTCATTATCAAATGAAGAGTACACGGGTCTATCTATAAGCTTTACAGGATAATAGGGAAGTATGCAGAATCTCCTACCATCTCTTAAATATATATATGGTACTTTTAAAAGGATATTAAAACCAAGTGAGGCATCTTCTAGAGACAAAAAAGGAAAGAAAAATATCTGGCGCAGTATGACACGATTGAGTGTCAAGTTTATGACGTATCGGTCAAGGAATAAATCTCCAAGAAGCCTTGGACGCCGCCCTATATCTTGGGTACGTTCCGCACATGTTCTTGTTCTGTGGTTCAAATATAGATAAGGGAATCAGATGCCGTCAATGTCACTTCAAGAATATAGCGCAAGCATCTCACCCCTTCACGTATAAATGGAACTTCCTTCGGTATACCACTTCAAAGGCGAAAACATGCGTCGAAGCTTAGAAAATAGTTCCAGGTCTATCCCTGGCTGGAACACCACCTCCGATGATTACCTCGAACACATCTCGAGAATGGTAAAGACGCTCAGCGTCAATCCCGACATCCCTCAATACCCAAACGTGTATGGAGCCTTCAAGAATGAGCCGGCCTCCAACGAAGTCCGAAACAGGGCTCCGCTCGGCCAGTACCAGATGAATCTTCCTCGGCAGCTGGTCGAGCCAGGGTCGGAGCGGGACCGTAAAAAGAATGAAGGCCGCGGAGGATCTGCTGAGTTAGAAGCTGATGCTGATGGCTCTATATGGCAAAAGCCGACGAGGCTTCAGCTGAGCAAATGGAAGACCATCAGACAGTTCTAACCGGCATCCAAATGCCCCAGCGTTGTTCATGCAGGAATAAATTTGGTCATGGCATGTAGTAGTAATTTACAGTGTTAAGGTGAGTGTTATAGCCTCTTACACAGTAGTTTATAGTTGCTCTGTAACAAGGCTTTGGGTACTGTCCCTCTGCTTGATAGCAAAAGGAGACTTTCATGTCCCGGTACACACACTACATAAATGAATTTATGTTCTGAGGAAAGACGAACGTCTGATTCATCGCAAATTAAACTTCCTACAAACTCGGGGGAAGTTATATATTGGAGCTTAAACGGATCGACCTGCAAGGGAATAGCAAATATAGTAAACTAAAGAATTGAAGTAGAGACACCGGATGAAGCATCTCAGTACAGGAACCGGGTGGTCTTACCAAACCATAAATTTACAGGATTCAACTGACAGAAGAACAAATGACTTTAAGAGTCCATCCTTTCCGAATAAGGAAGAGATATAAATCAAGCTACATGTACCAAAACCACCAGAAAAGTTGCTTCCATATGGTTCACATGGCCCTATCGACCAGATGGTAACAAAGCCTTATGAGTTGAGAGTCATTTTGAGGACATGGTATGATAAACTATGACAGCAATTTTCATAATATCCTGACCAAATTCATCAATCCAAAGCTGCCAAAATGGATTTGTCGGATATGAATACAAATTAGTTTTTCATGATATGACCACAAACCTCTGCTCAACCGAAAAGAACACTGACTTTAGGATGTTGACGAATATGATGAGGGCACTTGTAAAGCAAGTCTTTAGCTTCAGAGTGTCTGCCTTCCTTGAAGAAAGACTCCAAAACGTAAACATAAGCCGATATCGACGGATAGTCCTTGACACTCAAAGCTTTCAAGAACTCAGAAGCATCATGCACAGTTCCAAACCTTGAAATATGTTGAACAAAAGGCTCTGGATATGCTGGGTAATTCTGTTTCTTCATCAGCCGAAGAAGCTCCATTGCTTCATCAAGCTTTCTTACTCCCAAAAGCTTGTCAATTAAATTCTTGTACGCAGCCTGCCATGGTCTTATATGAGCCTTCTTGATCAATTCAACGAACAATTGGTAGGCGCCATCAATCCTGCTCTTACTGATGAAACCATTGATCAAAATGTCAAGTAGATCAGCATCAGCATTAATCCCTCTCTCCATCATTTTAGCAAACAAGAATAGTGCTTTATCGACTTCATTAGCCGCACAGTGACCTTGAATCAAGATGGTCCAAGTTTTGATATCCGGAATACATCTGTGTTCCTCCATTTTATCAAGCACCTCACATGCTTCGTCCAATCTGTTCGCCTTGCAGAGTCCAAAAACTAATTGACTATGTGTGATATTGTCAGGCTCGTACCCCGCATTTCTCATGACTTGAACAATCTTTTCTGCCTCATCAAATCTCCCAACGCTCGTCAAAGACCGATGAATCCCATCGTAGGCAGCTTTGGAGAGGCAATTCCCCGTGGATTCATATTTTCTCGCAACTCTAAACACCAAGTCTAAATCCGGCTTCTCAGTTGCAGAGATGCTTCTCAATAGCGTGCTGCAGTCCTGAGCCGAGGGCCTGTAAGGACCATCCATCATGAACTCGTACAGCTTAACCGCGTCGTGCATCATCTTACTCTTCTGAAATTGCCGCGAAACTTTTATGTATGTGTCAAGGTCCATTTCATGACCTAGACTCTTTATCTCCTCGACAACGCTCCAAAACTCCTCAATGGAATCCTCCCGTCCGAGGACTCTTGCGATCGCATTATACGTGACGGCATTGTGCTTATAATCGGGGCATCTTCCGACCCAATCAAAAAAATTCCGAGCTTTCGCCGGGCTATTCCTCAACTCCTTCAAGACCCTTATGACCATGGTATCCGAGAAAGCCACGTTCATATCTGCCAACGCTTTCTCAGCTTCACTACTCCACTCCTTCCCCAGAACAAGCTCGACCAATTTCTTGACGACGCTGTCCCTACCGTTCTCTTCGATCATCCTCTTATAGAAATGGGTCAAACCCATCGCATCGCTGGCCATCTTCTCTTTCTTGAAAGCCCCCAAAATGGTCACGTACGTTTCTTCATCGAGGTAAAACCCCTGCTCCTTCATTTTCTTCAGGGTGAACCAAAACTGCTTCATCGACTCCTTCTTGCCCAGGATCCTCAGCAACATGCTATAAAGAGAAGAGCTCGGACAGAATCCATCTCGCCCACTAGCCCAGTGGAAGAAACCGGAAGCCTTCGCCGGGTCTCTGTCCAGCTTCTTCAGAACGTACACGACCGCCTCGTGGTTCAACGCCGGGTTGATGTCTCCGAGCTGGCTCTCCAGCTCAGCAGACCACTGGTTGGCCGCGACGAGATCCAAGATTGAGTCGGGTTTGGTCGAGAAGCGAAATCTTTGGTAGAGATTTGAGAGGAGAGCGTGGGGATGGGTGGACGGGAGAGATGGGGACGGAGACGACCGACCGACCGGAGCCAGGTGCGCTCGCGCCGCGCTCCCTCGAGACGACGGCAGCGAATTAGCGAGCCGGATGGATGCGAGCACCGCCCTGCCTCGAGACGTCGCCATCGCCGCCTTCGCCTGCTCGCTCGCCGCTCTGCAACGGAAGCTCGCGACGGTGGTGAGGGTTTAAGCATCGCGCCTGCGCCGAAGAACGAAGGGGCTAATTTTTGTTGGGCCGGATCCGCCCAAGGATGTGGGCCGACCCTTGAGGTGAGCCCGAAATGATGATGATGATGGCCCAAGGGGAGCAGCGTAGGCACGGCTCGTGGCAACTAAAAGGCCGTGATGGGTAATGCCCGCGAGGGCAAGGCCAGAACGGCCTGGCCCAATCGTTCCGGGGGCGACCCATCTGGCCCTTTTCTCTTGTCTTGGGGACTCGGGAGAGTTTCATATTCATGTATAAACAAATCAATAGAGATGTCGCAAATGATGTAGGGCGTGTTTGTTTGTATTTCTTTTTTCTATTCATAAACAGTTTTTCTGTTTTTTTTGTTTCGGGAACAAAAAAAAGCAACGTAAACGCGTTTGGTTGCGTTTTTGTTCCAAATCGTTCTTTTGTTAGGAACACTTTTGGAACAAAAAATCGAAAAAAAACTTGTTTTTTGTTCCAGAACACTTCTTGAAAAATCAAAAGAACAAAAACCAGCTGAAATTGTTTCTTTCTTATTTCTTTCTTGTTTCTCTCTCGTTCCACTTGCGACCCTTCTCCCTCCCTTTTTCGGCGTCTCTGGTTCTCCACCGTGATCCTCTCCGGCGCCGATAGCTACTGCTCCTTCACTGGCCGAAGCTTCTAACTCGAGGTAAGTTCCATCCTTCACCGTTTGACGAGGGCTTCGGCGAGAGCCACCCCTCGTAGATCTGCGTTGCTGCTCGCTCGGGGCTCGAGCAGCAGATATGGGCGAGCGAGCGAGATCCGGGCGGCGAGTAGCAACGCTCGCCCGATCTGTTGCTCGGGCGAGCAGCTGAGCTCGACCCAAGAAACGTTTTGCTCGAGTAGGGCAATCGAGCTCGAGCGAGTACCGCGAGCCCGAGCGAGCAGCCATCACTCGCTCCGCGAAGGAAAGGCCGAGCTCGAGCGAAGCTCGCCCGCACAGCCAGCAGCCTCGAGCCTGCCGAGCTCGCCGCTCGGGCGAAGCGAGCACTGAGGCCGAGCAAGAAACCGCTCTAGGCGAGCGAGTAGCTGCCGAGCTCGAGCAACCTCGAGCCGCCACTCGAGGAGCAGCGCTTAGGCCGCTACTGCCGATGGAGCAAAGAAACGTTTTCCGCTCGAGCGACCAAACATAGCCGCTCTGTGGTGAGCGAGCAAACTCGTCGCCCGGCTGAGTGGAGCAGCACAGCCAGCCGCTTTCCTCGCTTCGAGCGACCTGTAAATGGCACGCTTCCGGGTGAGCGAAAGGAATACGTTTTCCGTCGATGGAGCAAAGAAAGCACTGCGCTTCCGGCTGAAGCACTGCCACACGCTCGGGCGAAAGAAAGGCTCGCCGAGCTCGAGCGAAGCGAAAGGGCCACTCGCCGAGCCTGGAGAAGAGCGAGCAGCCAGGCTCGGCCGAGCTCGAGCGAGCGAGCAGCTAGCCGCCGAGTCTCGAGCGAGCGAGCGCACTCAACTCCGTCTAGGGCGAGCGAGCAATGGCCGCTCGAGTTACGGATGCATTTGAATGATTAAGTTTCATTCTTCTTTCTTTGATATCTTGATGGCGGGTATCTCGGTGAACTACTCGAAGAACGCCCGAAATTAAGTCCATTTTTGACCGTGCTTCCAACTTGCTATCGTTTGTTAAACCAAGGTAAGCTTTACAATTAGCGATGCGGCATTTGCATTGAAAAACCAGTTGCCATTTTGGGGTTGCCGAAAGCAGCTCCTTTTGTTCTTTTATGCAAGTTAAAGGAACATGCAAGGAGCTACTTATTCCTCCTGTGCGCATGTTCAACAACTGAGCCCTTTCCTTTTGTGCACATCTAACAGACATTATTGGTTAGGGAAGCTGACTTCTTTGACTAGCATTATGTTTACCATGCATGGAATCTTCAATTGACACAATCTGACTCCCTATTAGCTTCTACCAATGTATGAGTGCCCTCAGGTTTCCTTTTGGCTGGTAGTTGTTTGTTGGAATGTCATATGCTTTCCCACAGATACATCGAAATTCATGTTATGATGACGAACTGTGAAGAGAGTTGTTTTTGTTGGTGAAGGTGTGACCTTTCAAGGTTAAGTTGATATATAAGATTTAAATACTTCCATTACTGCTATGGGTTAAAGCATTTCTAGGGTTATAGCTAATTTTAACTTCTCTTTTCCAGTTCTTCTGAGAACTCTTTTATAACAATTTTTCCCCATTTAAGTTGTGGAATGCTGTTTGTGTATGGCATGTATAGTATTATGTTATTGATTTAATTCATATCTCATATGATGCTCAATTGGTCAAAGATTAAATGGCTTCTGAGAGACAATTCAGTGCAAAGTGGACCGAGTCTGTAACCAACCTATTTATTGGTTTGTTGGTGGATGAGGTGAAAAAGGGAAATCGAACCTCTTCTACTTTCAACAAAGCGGGGTGGAAGAATATACAAACTGAATTCATTAGACAGACGAGATGCCAATATAGCATGGTCCGGTTGAGGAACAAGGTAAACAAGCGAGAAAACAGTATGGCGGTTTTCGAAACTCATGTCTCGGTTGGATTTGGTTGGGATAATGTGAATAAAAGAGTTGTTGTTGACGATCCAAGTATATGAGAATCTCACATCAAGGTATCTTTTTAACTTTTTGCTGATTTTGATGTCATTATAGATGTAAATTTTAAAATGTATGATTATATTGCTGAAATGTCATTATTGTGAAAATTGTAGGAGAATGTTGAGTGGGCAAAATTCAAGAAGGATGGATTTCCCCAGTATCCCGAGCTATGTATTGTATTTGGTGGTACATATGCTACTGGGGAACATGCCATAGGAAATGCTCAAGATTTGCTGGTGTCGGATGAAGATGACAATGGTGATGGCAATGTAGGCGGTGCCAACGGTGGTGGCAGTGCATATGGTGACAACGGTGGTGGCAATGCATATGGTGATAATGGTGGTGGCAATGCAAATGACTTTAGTGAACACCACGTTGATGAGAGAGTCTTTACATCAAACAATGCTGCAACTTCAACTTGTGGAAAGCATAGATTAGATAGGACTCCAAATACTAAGAGGAGAAGAAAGAGTACCCAAGGCGGGATTGTTGACACTTGCAAAGCCATACAAGATCTTTTGAAAGTTAGGTCTATTCAATCTGGTAGTGGCTCTACGACCTCAGGGGTTCCACCATCACCTGTAGACCCTTTCTCCGTATCTGCTGTGATCGATATTCTAGTTGGCATGCCTGAGCTAGAACAAGATGTTTACAATAAAGCAAAGTGCAAAGCCGCATGCAATAGTGCCTCATGGAGGGAGGCTTTCGTTAAATCCCACACCGGAAGGAGAAATGGACTTCTTTATTTTCTTTAGTAGATGTTTGGAAATTTATTATGGATTGCATGGGGTTTCATTAGACTGTATAACTTATATTAGTGTTGAGACTCTTGGTACTTATATGTAATGGCATCTTATATTTGAGATTCTATGACTTATGTTATTGACTGTTATTGCATATATTTTCAAAATCTATATTGATGTTTTTATATTTTTGTGATGGTATAGGTACTATGGAAGAGGGATCAAATAGTGTGTCTAGTGAGCAAGTAGGACCGGTTGCACAATTTTTGGATGATGATGATATTGACATATTGATTGCGTGGTTGTGCACAGTTGCACTGGACTCGTCCATCCATACAAGAGAACCTATTAGGGATAGTAAATTATCAGGACCCGAATGGATAATGGAAATTGTTTATGGACATTCAGATAGGATATATGAAGCCTTCAGGATGGAGAGACATGTTTTTCTGAATTTATGTGATTTAATGAGGGAAAGAGGTTGGTTGAAAGATAGTCGATTTGTTCGAATAGATGAACAAGTTGGGATATTCTTATCTGTGGTTTGTCACAATAGCTCAAATAGAGATTTATGTGAGAGATTCCAACATTCGGAGAAACGATCAGCAAGTATTTCAACAAAGTGTTGAAAGCAATTATCAAACTTTCAAAGGAGATTATCAAAGCACCGTCCTTTGATGTCATCCCGTAAGAAATTCTTATGGATCCTAGTCATAAACGCTACTTCAAGGTATGTTTTTATATCAATTTTATACGGTCAAATACATGTAGTTGGTAATCTTATATAATCTTAGATTGGTAATAAATTGACAGGACTGCGTAGGTGCTATGGATGGCACCCATATAAATGCTATTGTCCCGGTGTTTAAGCAGGTTCGATATAGAGGCAGGAAAGGGATTACCACCCAGAATGTGTTGTGTGTTTGCTCATTTGATATGAAATTTACTTTCGTGTATGCTGGATGGGAAGGATCGCCAACGATTGTCGAGTGCTTTCGGCGGCAAAGACTCAAAACTCCCGAACCGCAATTTCCCGACCACCACCTGGTACTTACTTTGTATATATAGACAAATTTATGATTATATTATGGTTGAATATCACAACAAATATGTTTTTTATATCATGTTGTAGGGAAATACTACGTGGTAGATTCTGGTTATGCAGCACTTCCGGGATTTTTAACTCCATTTAAAAGAGAACGGTATCATCTCGGCGATTATAGAGGGAGTGGGAGACGGCCAAGAACAGCAAAAGAATTGTTCAACTATAAGCACTCTTCATTAAGAAATGTAATTGAGAGGTCATTTGGGGCATTAAAGAATCGCTTCACCATTTTGAGACATATGCCTCCATTTACAATTCGAAAGCAATCACTTGTTGTAATTGCATGTTGTGCTCTTCATAATTACATTCGTGATCAAGATAGGATGGACAGAAACTTTTCCCATTATGGAGATCCGGAGTATCCATTTGGACCTAGAGAAGTGGAGGTTGCAGATGATACATCGCATGAGCAGGCACTTGGGATAAACATGCTTAGGATAAGTATTGCAAATAAAATGGCAAGGGATCACAATATGCCTGAGATTTGTTGACTTTGTGTTTCCGACTTTTGTAATATTGTTTTTAAGTATTCACTTATCAAAGTCAATGTGATGAAGTTGAACAATGAACTATATTGCTTCATTATTGTGATGTCATGTATGAAAGGATCCATGTTGAGATCTATAAGATACTCTTCTTTTTGCTAGTTCTTATTGTACGAACTTTACTTATAAAAATTTCTTTCAAGTATGCACATATGACCATATTCAAAATGTTTTTCTTCACTCTCCATGATGAAAATTAAATTGATGAGCATTTCATGACAATGAGAATTCAATACCAAGTTTACACTTTATTAAAAAAAAAAAAACACTTGAGAAAAATTTGGTACAAACTTTACTTACTAAATTTTGTACCAACTATGCACATATGACCATATTCAAAATGTTTTTCTTCACTCACCATGATGAAAATTAAATTGATGAACATTTCATGAGAATGAGGATTCAATACAAAGTTTACACTTTATTAAAAAAAAAACACTTGAGAAAAATTTGGTACAAACTTTACTTACTAAATTTTCTACCAACTATGCACATATGACCATATTCAAAATGTTTTTCTTCACTCACCATGATGAAAATTAAATTGATGAACATTTCATGAGAATGAGGATTCAATACCAAGTTTACACTTTATTAAAAAAAAAAAAAAAGCACTTGACAAAAATTTGGTACAAACTTTACTTACTAAATTTTCTACCAAGTATGCACATATGATCATGTTAAAAATGTTTGTCTTCACTCACCATGAACAAAATTAAATTGATGAACATTTCATGAGAATGATAATTCAATATCAAGTTTACACTTAAAAAAAAATTGATAAAAATTTGGAACAGAAATTTTTTACAGTTACCAAACGTGTTTCTGTTCTTTTCCTATTTCAGGAACCGAAATTTTTTACAGTTACCAAACGTGTTTCTGTTCTTTTTTTTATTCCAGAAACAAAAATTTTATACAGTTACCAAACGTGTTCTTTTGTTCAAAAATTGTTCCCCGAAACAGAAACACTTTTTTCTATTTATGTTCCCTGGAACAGTTTTTAAACAGAAACACAAACAAATGCACCCGTACTTTTCATTTCGATAGATTTCTATCGGAAGGTGAAAACCGCGTGAGCACGACGGTGGCACATAGGCGTGTGCTACCAAAACGGTTCTACTTAGGAACTGGTTTTCATTGAAACTTGAAATTAGTCTGGGAATAGGTTCCAAATTTTTGGAACTGGTCCAAGTATAGGTTTTGTTGGGGAGAACCCGAGGACAAAATTCATCACGGCCAAACGCAATCTAGGATCATTTTCTCTCCCGAAATTAAATCAACTTAAAATCTCTTAACCCCCAGCAACAACCAACAATGTATAGCCTCATAATATGCAAATATAATGTCGAAATGATAAGTAAGCAAAGCAAATAACGACACCAAGGATTTAACGTGGAAAACTCGATGCGGGAAAAACCACGGACCACCCAAAAACATCCACTAATCACCAAGAATAGTATGATACACAAAGTGTTCTTCTCTAGTCACACACTAGAGGCTCAACATCAACATTACAATCATCTTTTTCTCACCACATAGGTAGATAAACAAGTTTGGAGCAAAAAAACTTAACCGCAACTGGAGAATTCGGAGACGATTCTCGACAAACAAAAACCATCAACTTGTAGCCCTCGGTCTCACGAACAACATACTGAAATTTGAGCTAATTTCGACAATATTTGGCATTTGAATCGGAGCCACAAAGTTGCAGCCATCTTCCTTTCTTCTCTTCTCCCTTGCTTGCAGTTTTCAGTTTCTCTCTCCTCTCTTTTCTTTTTCGACGAACACACGCACGACCCACTTCCACTTCTTTTTTGTTCTTTTCTTTTCTTTTTTTTTATTTAATTCTGGCTGGGCCCCACATGAAGGTGGACCCAGCCAACAAATCTCCCCATCCACCTCATGTGGGAAGATTCGTCATGCCCGCTTTTCTTCTACAAGCATCAAGCTTTATCACGGGCAAGGCCTTGGTCATCATGTCGGACCTATTGTTATCAATATGAACTTTTTCAAGTAGGAAGAGCTTCTCTTCTAACTTTTCTCGGATCCAATGATACTTCACATCAACATGCTTTGATCTTGAATGCAACACCGGATTCTTGCTAAGATGGATGGCACTCATGCTATCGCAATATAGAACAAATTTCTCTTGCTTCAAGCCCAACTCTTGTAGGAATTTTTGCATCCACAAAAGTTCTTTACCTCCTTCGGTAATAGCAATATACTCCGCTTTAGTTGTAGACAAAGCAGTATATTTTTGCAATCTTGATTGCCATGAAACAGCTCCCCCTGCAAAGATTATTATATAACCTGATGTGGATTTCCGATAATCAACATCATCGGCATAATCCGCATCGGAGTAGCCACTCAACTCAAACTTCGCATTTCCATAACACAAGCAAAGTGTAGAAGTGCCTCTAAAATATCTCAAAATCCATTTAACAGCAATCCAATGCTCCTCACCCGGATTAGAGAGAAATTTACTCACAACACCAACTGCATGAGCAATATTGGGTCTTGTACAAACCATGGCGTACATCAAACTATCCATGGCCAATGCATAAGGAATTTTCATCATCTCAACTTTCTCTTTTTCACTTGAAGGACACTCATTACTACTCAACTTGAAATGGCCTGCAAGTGGAGTATTCACCGATTTACATGTGCTCATGTTAAATCTTTCAAGTACCTTTTCAATATACTTCTCTTGAGATAACCATAGTTTCTTATTCTTCCTGTCACGAGTAATTCTCATGCCTAAGATTTGCTTAGCCAGGCCTAGGTCTTTCATTGCAAAAGCTTTACTTAACTCATTTTTCAAGCTCTTGATTTTCTTCGCATCATATCCAACAATTAACATATCATCCACATAAAATAGGAGAATAAGAAAATCATTATATGATAATCTTTTCATAAAGACACAAGAATCAGAGTTTATCTTACCGTATTCTTGTTCTAGCATGAATGATTCAAACTTCATATACCATTACATTGGTGCTTGCTTGAGACCATATAAGTTTTTCCTCAATCTACATACAAGGTGCTCCTTACCTTTAACTTCAAAACCCTCTTGTTGCTCCATATATATCTCTTTTTCTAGGTCTCCATGAAGAAAAGCTGTCTTTGCATCAAGTTGTTCAATTTCTAAATTCAAACTGGCAGCTAACCCAAGAACAACTCAAATAAAGACATATTTACAACCGGTGAAAAAATCTCTTCAAAGTCTATGCTCTTCTTTTGACGAAAGCCCTTCACAACAAGTCTAGCATTGTATCGTGGTTGTAAACTATTTTCTTCCGTTTTCAACTTGTACACCCACTTATTTGTGAGTGTTCTCTTACCCTTAGGCAACTTCACCAGTTCAAATGTGTGGTTCTCATGCAAGGATTTAAGCTCCTCTTGCATGGCTTCATGCCACTCATTCTTTCGTTCACATGATATAGCATCTTCATAAGTTTCTGGCTCTCCTGCATCAATAAGTAACACATACTCATGCGGCAAATATTTTTGAGAAGGCCTACGCTCTCTTTCAGATCTTCTAACTTGAGGTAGAATAGATTACTCTTGCTTAGCTATTTCACCTATCTCAGCTGAAGAATCAACATTATGTGAGGATTCACCATCTTCATGATTTCCATGCACTTCTCCCCCATGATTTCTATCAACATTAGAAGGATTTGGGTTGAAACTAACTGAATGTTGAACTATATTCTTTGGTCTCTCCGCCTTGTTAATGTCTTCAATAGTTTGATACTCACAAAACACTACATCTCGGCTTCTAATGACTTTCTTTGCAACTGGATCCCATAACTTGTAGCCAAACTCTTCATGTCCATAACCTAAGAAGATACATTGTTTAGACTTTTCATCAAGCTTGGATCTTTCATTTCTTGGAACATGCACAAATGCCCAAGAACCGAACACTTTTAGATGGCTGTAGGAAATATCTTTGCTACTCCAAACTCTTTGCGGAACATCCTCCTTAAGAGGAACTGATGGAGATAGATTTATCAAATCCACTGCCGTTCTCATCGCTTCACCCCAAAATGACTTAGGCAACTTTGCATGAGAAAGCATACACCGAATCCGATCATTAATTGTCCAATTCATTCTTTTTGCTACTCCATTATGCTGTGGTGTTTTTGGAACAGACTTCTCAAGCTTGATACCATAATTCCTACAATAGTGTTCAAACTCTATATTGACCACCGTTGTCAGCCCGAATACATTTCAACTTCTTCCCGGTTTCTCTTTCCACATTGACATGGAATTGCTTAAAAGCCGCAAGTACATGATCTTTAAATTTCAAAGTAATAGTCCACACTTTTCTAAAACAGTCATCAATAAATGCCACAAAGTATAATGCACCTCCAAGAGTTCTAGCATCCATGCAACAAACATCAATGTGAACTAAATCAAGTACATTTGATTTTGTGTGTGGAGAGGAACTATGAAATGAGAATTTATGTTGATTACCTGTAAGATAATGAGTGCATTCCTTTAGATTTTTCTCCTTCAAAGGTAAAAGATTCTTTCTAGCAAGAGTTTCAAGTCCTTTCTTGCTAAGATGACCCAACCTCATATGCCATAAATCAACCAAGGAATCCTCCACTGCATTTACCTCTTCTTTAATCAAGTTAGCTTGCATGGTGTAGAGAGAGTCTGTCTTCTTACCTTTTGCCACTACCATGGAACCTTTAGTCAACTTCCATTTGCCATCAAAGAAGGAATTACAATAACCATCATCATCTAAGGCACCCGTAGAGATCAAGTGAAGTCGAATATCCGGAACATGTCTCACATTTTTCAAAAACAAATTACATCCGACATTGGTTTCCAAATAAACATCTCCCATGCCAATAACCTTGAAAACATCACTATTTCTCATCCTAATATAACCAAAGTCGCCGTTGCGATAAGAAGCAAAGTAATCACACCGTGAGGTGACATGAAAAGAAGCCGTAGAATCAACAACCCATGTAGAGTCTTGGCATGTAAGATTCACACATCCATCGTCACATACAAACACAATATCACCATCGGATGCAACTGCCGTTGTAGCTTGTTTCTCTTCTTTTTTTCGATCTCCATTTCTATCATGGGATCTATCTCTCTTTGGCAACTAACACTCTTTTGCATAATGTCCCATTTTGCTGCAATTATAACACTTGACACTCCTCATCAGTCTTGATTTTGACCTTCCTCTTGACTTGCCTTAGGTATCATTTCTTTGAAACCTTCTTGATTGACTTCTCGCCCTGTTTTCTATAACAAGAGCATCCGATGTAGAAGCATAATTCAAGCCTTTTCTTCTTGTTTCTTCGTTGAACAAACTTTCTTTAACCATGCTCATAGAAAGCACACCAAAAGGAGCCAAGTTGTTTAATGCCATAACCAAGGTGTTCCAACTATCAAGAAGAGTACCAAGTAATAAACATGCTTGTAATTCATCACCAAGATCAATCTCAAGATTTGTCAAATGATTTACAACATTTTGAAATTCACTCAAGTGTTCTGCCATATTACTCCTCTCCTTGTATCTCAAATTCACAAGTCGCTTAACTAGAAGAGCTTTATTTTGTGGAGTTTTTCTCTCATAGAGATCTTGTAATTTCTTCCACAAAGTGTCCGCCTTCGTTTCTTGAGCAACATGATAAAACACACTATCATCAATCCATTTGTCGGATAAACCCAACTGTTTTTCGATTCATTCTCTCCCATTCTTTGTCTTCCTTATCTCCTTTGGCTCCATCACCCTCAATAGGATCAAATAAGTCTTTGCAATATAACACGTTTTCCATTCGAGGCTTCCATTCGAGGCATTTAACTTAAACATTGTGCTTCTAGTTTCTTCCATTTAACACTAGAATTTCAACCTTAGCTCTAATACCACTTGTTGGGGAGAACCCGAGGACACAATTCACCACGGCCAAACGCAATCTAGGATTAATTTTTCCCCCTGAAATTAAATCAACTTAAAATCTCTTAACCCCCAGCAACAACCAGCAATGTATAGCCTCACAATATGCAAATATAATGCCGAAATGATAAGTAAACAAAGCAAATAACGACACCAATGATTTAACGTGGAAAACCCGATGTGGGAAAAACCACGGACCGCCCAAAAACATCCACTAATCACTAAGAATAGTATGATACACAAAGTGTTTTTCTCTAGTCACACACTAGAAGCTCAACATCAACATTACAATCATCTTTTTTCTTACCACATAGGTAGATAAACAAGTTTGGAGCAAAAAAACCTTAACAGCAACTGGAGAATTCGAAGACGGTTCTCGACAAACAAAAACCATCAACTTGTAGCCCTCGGTCTCATGAACAACATACTAAAATTTGAGCCGATTCTGACAATATTTGGCCTTCAAATCGAAGCCGCAAAGTTACAGCCCTCTTCCTTTCTTTCTTCTCTTCTCCCTTGCTTGCAGTTTTATATTTCTCTCTCCTCTCTTTTCTTTTTCGACGGACACACGCACAACCCACTTCCACTTCTTTTTTTTCTTTTTTTTTATTTAATGCTGGCTGGGCCCCACATGAAGGTGGATCCAGCCAACAGGTTTCAAGTAAATGCCCACATAAGAACCATACTAGACCGCCTTATTTTGAAACTAGTTTTATAAGCCAAAAAGCCAAACCTTAATTTCTTTTTCCCTTAAATTCTAACCTCAGGCACTCATTCATTCTTTACTTATTCTCAAAACTCCTTGCCAGCCTTTTCTCTTCTTTTAAATTTTTATGGATGAATGCGAAATGGAGTTTTACAACTTATGTTTTATGTTTCATATTTGAACTTTTTATCGTTTATAATTACATGTGATTATGTATTCATCTTATGGATTTTTGTTCGTGGAAAATAGAGATTTCTATATTGTTCATCTTTTACTTTGAATAGTTTTGTTATTCATAATTTCATATGATTTTGCTATAAAGATGAATCAAAAAAAGGAACAAAAAAAGAAAACATGTTCTCTTGTAGACCCTAGAACGGGACCGGAGAACAACGTAGGTTTTAGAATTGGTTCAAGGCAAATAAGGTAAGTTTTAGGTTCTAACTCTGGAACCTAATTACTTTGGAACCGATCACCTTTAGTGGTACAAATTGACAATGGGCTCGGCCAATGCAAAGCACGACCAGAACCGGGTTTGGCAGGACGAAAAGCATGGTCTAGCGATCAGTGGCATCCGGATAGGTCTTTGACTCAGAGACAATTCTGATTGTACGCATCGAGAGATGAGAGCGGGCTCACTTCTGGCGAGTGGTGTTGCAGTGAGATTTCGATATCCCGAGCAACAAGCGGAAAAAGCGAGGGCATCATCACTCGTACTGGTCCTTACCTGTGCTTTCAGCCTTCACTGCCGGTCTAAAAAGAGAGAGCACTGAGCCACCCCCCACTCACGATCACCAGTCGCCACCAACGCAAGTTATTGCTGCATGCACCGAGCCCATGCGCACCCAAATCCATCCCCGTCCCTTTCAATCTTGACACGATATTCTAAACCCTAATGGCGTCCCAAGAAGGGACGCACGCATCCCTATCCATACTTCCTCATCTTAGTTAGAATTATAGACAGCCTCGTGCTGTACGACTTATTTTAAACAAGAATAAAAGAAGATCCCGCGTGTGCACACATCAAAAGGGTACTGTTAAAGCATTCATTACGTTCGAGCTTGAATTATCCCGACTCATACATTTCATACTACTCGGCACTCATGTTGCAAGTTTGGATTTATGTGTTGGATTAGGAATTTATTATTTGCGGCGACAGGTTATCATTATGGTCGACGGAGCTTGATCGGGAATTTGAGAAAACGACATGGGACGAGGTTCTTCTGTTTGTGAAAAAGGAAAGAGTCACGAGGTAAAAGTACTAGGATTTTTCACATGAAATTGAAATCATTGGACTCACCAAGGCGAGTCATGTCCAATCCATATCCTAATCCGAATGTATTTTTCGGTTTCGCGATCCTTGTCGTCATTTCAAAAGGAAGATGTGGGCCCCGGTCCTTGATTGTCGTCCACGCGAAGTCTCAGTTTTCCACCGTTAAAAAAGGAGGGTGGGGGGGACAGCTGATTCGTCGGGGTGGGTCCCACGCGAACGCCCTGCCCCCTCGACCGGCGTGGTCGACAGCGTCTGCATTCTCTTCACATCCCACGTGTCACTTAACGACGCGGTGCGTCGGTCCCCTGTCCCCATCATCCAACGGTCCGTATGCTTCCGGTGGGGCCCCCACCACCCTTCTCCGAAAAAACCGTGGCGGTAAAGGACGAAAGATGTCGATGTTTTTCTCGCTGTCTGGTCGGGCCCACCCGTAGGTCCCACCGCTGGCCGAAGGGTGGTCGCCCATTTTTTTGACACAAAAGGCGCCATCATTTGACAATTATATAAACTCCAGCCATCGTTCAATGAAAGAACTTAGCGTGATTACGATGATAAGGACTGCTTATATACAATGCATATAAACGTAAAATACTAGTGAACTTTTCGGATATATAACAACGCCTAAACTGGTGAGTTGTCCTAGGTTAGACCCTATATATATTTATTGGAGTTTCTATGTAGGCTCATTCCGTATAATTAAATGTGATTTGTGATGAGATAACATGAAATAATGACAGGCATGACACCATTACTCAAACATCTCAGGTATTAAAAATTAGTTATGTTAGAATAATATTGAGTGGAGAACCGTATTTCATATGAAAAATATTATGATTTGTACTTACTTTCAAAAACCCTATGGACAATGTTAGGATGACATCCACTTTATTTCATATAGTTCACATCTCTCTGGTGCACATGCTTACGAGCATATGGAGAAATGGTTGATAATAAACGTTTAAGATATCGTTCAATCTTGAAAAGTTTGTTTATGATAATGATTATGACCGTTACAGTATCTGTTTTGAAATGATAGTACCTCAATAATGGAAGTCACCGACACTTAATAGTTGTTGCATACATGATGATAATTTCCGCCGAATTGAGAATAGATTACTATCGTCACGAGACACTAGAAAAACATACCTTTTTCACAATCCCTAAAAGAAAGGAAGAAACTAATCAGCAAAAGAAACCCTATTATATTGAGATCAAAGTTACTTTGGTAAGAAAAACCGACCAAAAGATAAATCGAATCAAGAAAGTGAGACACATTCAAACAAACGCACACCATATGAACATATGTCAAAGGACCCTTTTGAAAGAAATTGGAGTAGCCTTTGAAAAGGGAAGGCTCAGCTTTAGAGCAAACGTGCTTTTGCCTTCAAAGAAAACAAACACACCCCCACCACTTTTCTCCTTCCAAACTTCTTTTCCTCCTTTGGAAACGCGCCCTCTCCGTTAAAAGAGGTAAAAAATTTGCATGCGGGAATCAAGATCCGGTCTCTCTCTCTCTCTCTCTCTCTCTCTCTCTCCTCCCTCCCTCTCTCCCTCCCTTTCTCTCTCTCTCTCTCTCCCCCACACATAAGTCTCTTTACTTGTACAGTATGCGTGCACTACAATGCAACAGTTAACTCCTTCCCCACATCGGAACTTTCTGCACTAACTCCACATAGACATGTCTACCTTCCTCTATAAATATGCTTACTTGCATCTTCTGTTCTTGCCCCAGTAGAAACGACTTCACATATGGAGATTAAGATGGACGACAATCATGACAGTGACGTTCCTTCTGTTGCTGTTACCGGTGCAGCTTTGGCCACCAGGGGTCGCCTGCTTGAGGCAAACGGAGGTTGGAGCTATCGTTCGATGATCTCAGAGACGGTAGTTATCCCGACACTCCGAGAATTGTGGTGAAGTGTGCTTGGAGATAATAATCAATCCATGCAAAGGGGAATTGAGCTTTCCTGGTCCGAACCTCTAGTACTACAATGTGTTCGTTCTTGTAGTTTGCACTTTGTTTCCTTTTTTCCCCCTTTTGTTTTCTGTTTTCTTTTACTTTTTTACCTTATGCTGGTAGGATTAGCTTGAAGAGGGATGAAGAATGACTTCTGGGTAGGGTAGTTACTCCAGCACCATAGTGATTTGATATAGGATAGTGAGCATGCAAGATATTATGGAAATTCAGGAGCTGCGTGAGGATTGAAAGTTAAGTTATGCAAATAATGCTTTGCACTTGCAACCGCTGAATTCTCGATAAATAGTGATATGTAGAGGGTGAAGCGGAATTTTATGAGCTCTTAGTTTGTGCCAATCAATGATCAGCAGATCTTAAACTATCAATCTTTATCAGATAAAAAGCTAAACTATATCCATAATAAACTTCTGTTTTTTGCTTGTGTGATGTTGCCGATCTCCTTTAGGTCGTCGCATTTCTCTTTCCTGAATTTCAATAACCAAGATTGTATTGCTATATAATTGCAAGTTTCTGATTCTTCTGACTGTGATGTATAAAGACCACACATTTCGATACAGAAGGTGAAATTATGGTATTACAGTGCAATATCTCTCTAATACAATCAAGAAAGACTAAGAAAGATTTGATGTTGTATGCATCTTGCTATACAATTCCAGAGAGCGGAATACAAGTTTATCTCTCTCTGGACACCACATTAGTTAAAAAGCAAATTGGACAATAATTTCAAGAAAAGCTGCTGTTTTATTTATTCTATACATCAAAGAACCTCGTGGAAAATCTTCGTTCTTTGCTTTATATCAAGGAAAGAGTTGTCATACTTAAACTGACGCTGTTTCCTCTATCCTGGACACAAATTTGAGCTGGCTCCTAACCATACACACAACTTTTACTGACAGCAAGAACTGTAAATTCCTTGGCAGAGGCCACTATTCTAATAGGTATTATGAGATTTTAAAAGATCGACTCGAACAGCTTTCGACAGAGAGAAGTTAACGCAACTAACGTTAACAATATCAGCCGGCCCGCCAATCTCTTCACAGAGAAACACTTGCATCATAATATTGTTTCATTAAGTACGTTGCGTCACCGAAGACCTTTTTCCGGCCACCGAGTTCTTGACTATGTAACTATCGTTTCGTACATATGATGCTGTATCCTGATTGGCCAAAGAACTCTCTGACGT
Organism: Eucalyptus marginata; assembly: GCA_014182565.1. Classification (NCBI taxonomy): domain Eukaryota; kingdom Viridiplantae; phylum Streptophyta; class Magnoliopsida; order Myrtales; family Myrtaceae; genus Eucalyptus; species Eucalyptus marginata. Next base: position 30,511,285 of record CM024595.1, on the reverse strand, counting down.
GCTTTCCAATATCTTTGAAATAGCAAACTCTACTCCTTCACATCATTTAATGCCAGGAAAACGCCAATGCAATTGTAACCTTTGATCGAAATTCCGAGGAGGTAGAATTTTGGTCGATCCCTGGTAAAAAAATTAGGTGCCACGGAGCTCTTTATATCTCTTTATGCTGTGTGATTCTTGCTCTTAGTGTGTTTCTGTTTTGAATGTGCTGAGTGACCTGTTGGATGTCCCTTGCTTTAATTCCTTTTGTAACTTTAATGGATCGTTCCATTATGCATCCTGATCATCCTCTACAAGAATCTCTAATCGTGCCTTGAATCATGCACAACTCTAGGGATGATTCTTAACTACTGTTGACCTTTTGCTGCAGGTATGCTTTGTTAGGTGGATCCTTCTTGACTTAAACTTGTTGAATATTGCCACGTGTCATGAACTTTACCTAAGCTCTGTCCATTGAAAAACTCATAATTGATGTGCTTTTCAAACATTCCATTGATGGGCTTCATGGACCAATCATACTATTATAATTTTTATGATCGATGAACTCATTGGACATTCTATTGAGTTGATTTTAAGGTAATGCCTATAAAGTGGTAATGGACCATTATTAACCACAAAATTTACGCTTGAAATCATCTGATTTGTTTGTTCAGTTCTTGTAATATTACGTGTTAGTTTTAGATGCAAACTAAGAAACAAGATCAAGGAAATGAGAAATAGTAATAATAATAATAATAGTGGTGGTGGTGGTAGTAGTAGTAGTAACAACAACATCATCGTTGATGTTGATGATGATTATAATACAATGGTTGGAGATATAACTTTTCTATTTATAATTTCTACTATTACTTACACTTCTTCCCTATGTTCTTAAAACGAAAAGAATTTTATGAAAGATCACATATCATTTCACACTTAAGTATTTGACATTTGAATATTTTTTAAATTTTCAAGTATTTTGTGATAAATACAAGTCAAAGTGATATTGTTGTAAAAATTTACAAAAAGTGAAAAAGAGAAATAGCCCAAATAGACCCTTCGTCAATATTAGTTTTTAGTTTCATGGTGTGCACCTAATAAGACTATCGATCGTAGTCTTCATTAAGAAATTAGGTCTAGAAAGAACCACCCGAAAAAATTAATCTTTAATTGAGTTATGAAAAGCCAAACAAAAAATGATCAATTAACTATAATAAAGGTCATACAATGGCTAAGGTACTTCAAATTGTTAAGACAATTCTTGCCGTTAAAAGCAGCCAGAAAAACAGAACTCATACTCATCGCTTTAACATGATTGAGATAGTCATAGTCATGGGAGGACTCCAATTCATGCTTCGGCACTTCCAACAGAATTGTCTACCTTTTTGAGCGGTTTCCCATTCCTTTGAAAAAGAAATCATAGTTGTTATGCGAGCGACTCCCTTTATTTTATGGGTTAAGTTTTAAGAATGCGTTTGGTCGTCCGGATTTTTAGACTGGATAGGATTGGATAGGACATGATAAGAAATCTATGGATTTTTTCATATTCTATTCACTGTTTGGTGAGCTACGGATTTAAAATCAGATATTCTCATATCATATCCTATCCACTGTTTGGTGAATTGTGGATTTAAACTCGGATATTTTCATGAACAATTATATTCTTGGAAAAAAAATTAGGAAAGTACAAACTAAACATATTAGATTATAGCAAAATCATCCAAAACGAAATATTTTTTAAAGTCAATAGATTCTCACAAAATCACACAAAATCAATCCATGATTATGCATTATATGCGAAATGCATAAAGAATTAAAAAGTAATATTGCGTATGATAATATGAGATGAGTCAATTAAGAATGTTGCCTTGAAAGAATGTTGACTTGTTAGAATTGGACCATTGCAAATTATTTGTTGATGAGAATTTGTTTTCCTTATACCCACTGTGAGTAACTCCCATTGTGTTACATTAAGGTATATAATTTGGCTCTAGAATAGATGAGCAACTAACTATAGCTAGCCTTGATTGCAGCAGGTTCTATAGTACTTTAGTCAATTAATTCAATCAAGGTCTGAGCCCGTGTAAATAATGCATTCCAGTATACCAACTACAGTTCATAGAAAATTGAGAGTGCCAGGCTTCTAGAATGAATTAATACATGCACACGTTCTGATGCCAAGATCTCCCATAGCTTTTATTCTTTACTAAAAGTTCAATCATTATCTTGCTACTTGCATTGTCCATTGAGGAAACATGCTACGCGACAGAAGTCAATGATGGAAACCTAATATTCAATTCAGGCCAACCTGAATAGAAACACTCAAAGAAAAAAGCATATGTCCTTTAGACTGGCCAAGCCAAGCAATAGAAATTTAAGACACTCTTCTTCACAAGAGGGACGCAATCAGGAAATAAATAAAATAAATTGCAGATATGCAACCACAAGAGTACATAAATGGACAAGGTAAAACAACATCGCAATTCTAACATTTACTTCTAATTTATATATGTTTTCCCACGTAGAACTTGTAAATAATACCACACAAGTAATGAATATCTCCTACTGAGATAAGGTATTCACCAATAAATCAATGATGATCCACCACACCAATAAAATTGCAAATATACAACCACAAGAACACATAAACCAACAACAACACCGTTCTAATATTTACTTCTGATTCATATATTTTTGAGGTCACTCCTTTCTAAAGGCTGGGGCCTTGGTTTTGGGCCCGGTCTCAAGAGGGCTGTATTCTTGTGATCTACATTCTCTGTGTTGCCTTGATCGATGAAAGGAAAGGCTTCCTTAAAGTGATGGAACTAAGCCCGTCCCTCCTCAAAATGGGCCTTTTCAGGCTTATCCAATCTCTAGGCCTAATCTATTTTTCAGAGGCCCACTTGATTTTCAAACGATCTAAACAACTGGGATTGACATTATAGTGGACAAACTTATACGTTGGGGTGGATCGCAGCTGTCTTTCTTATCGATCTAGAAAAATCGACATGTCTATTTCTAGCCGAAAGTTACATAAAGCATGTCATATTCATATTGTCTCCGATACAAAAATCTCTCCCTTTCAGAAGGCCGCCTCAACATGGCTCGTTTAACTCGTTTTGCTTAATATACTAGATGTATCTTTGCAGCAAACCTATCATCATCTTTTCTTATTTGGGCTTTCGTATATACAACGATTAATTAGATTCCATTTTTAGGTTTCTTAGGTACTTTACTAGGTGTAATGCACCAATTAATGATAGGTGTCATGCACAATCAATTATATATATATGTGTATGGAGCAACTTTTTGTCCCACGTATCAACCGCATTCCTTTCTCTCTCGGTTGGGTCGTCTCTTTTGTCAATCTCTTTATTTCCTGCCCTCCTTCCTTCCTTTTGTTTTCTTCATTTTATAATCCAACTCCTTCATGCCCCCTCGACCTTTTTAGGCCTTTTTGAGTACGGAATTTTAGTGGTGGGTAATGGTGGCTCCTGCCCCGCAAGCTCCAAAAAAAATAATAATATTATACGACAAAAGAAAAAAATTCCTAAAAAAGTTTTGTGTCCGACAATTACGTGAAAGATGTTTGTCTCGACCTTCCTGATCTTGACTTCTTAGTCCACCATCGAAACGGTTTGAGAACATGGAATGGAAAAGGAATAGAATGACGTGGAACGAAATGCGAATCTTAAACTTTTTTCTTTTTTGTTTAATTTAAGTAAGGATGAAATAGAATAGTGAGTCTTTCGTTTTAATTATAAGAAATGAAAGAAATGACATGAAATGGAAGTTTCAATCAATTTAAATTGTATAGCCACAATTTTATCAAATTACTACGTCATAATTTGCGAAACATGATTCTAAAATACAATAGATTGATTATAGAACGTCAGTTATCTTATTGATTATAGAAGATCATTTAAAAAAAATGACCAATAATAACCACAACTATAAGCATGCTTTAATTCAAAAATTAATTATTTAGTTTACATTGACGAAAATTTTGATTTTTTAATATATAATACTAATTAATTAAATAATTAAAGGTTAGTTATAATTAATTGTCGTCATTGAGTATTAATAGAAGGAATGGGCGTTCCATTTTTCTAAAGGTGAACCAAGCATAAGATTAGGACTTAGGTCCTTCACCGTAAGTTCCAATCGCTTAAAACTTTTGACCAAAAAATTAAATAAAAAAAAACTGAAAGAAAATCGCTTCACTATGCTAAAGTTCCAAATAAATTTCTCTACGGTGCCAAATCCATTTCAAGTCGTTTTCACTCATGCTAGAGGAGCTATAGAATATCTTTTAAGACAGAGACATTATTATCATCTCCATAAATCCATCATATTAAATGCATCGTATCTTTGCACTCCATGTATCTAAGTTATCAACCTAAGCAGGATTAAAATTTAAACTCTCAAATCACCATCTAGTCCGATAGCCTACATGGTTGTCAAAATTTCGTGAAATGCCAAAGTGTTTTTTTTTTCAAAACCCGATTTACAAAGTCGATTAATCAATTGACATGGCAAATTATCATCGAGATCCATAAGTAGTTTATTAATAAATATCCTTGCAATATCATATTTATCGTCATGGCTAAGCATGATTTCACTAGAACGGCACTAAAGCGAAGCAACTAGGAGTGTAATTCCATGCAGCCTTCCTCTGCTAAACCTTCCTCAAACGGATGGAAAATACACCGCAACGCCCATGTGCCGAGAAAGTCACCCCCTTCATCTTTCAGGGTGGACGAGGCGAGGGTCTTCCTGTTTTCTGCCTTTCCTCCCAAGGCAACTTTGGTGGAAAAGAGATCCCCACCATCAACTTGGACAGATGGGCCCGAGACAGAAACTTCGCGGAGAAGGCATCTCTCTCTCTCTCTATCACGCGTCAAAAAGCTGCACGAGCGAGGGCCAGCTGCTGCTGATTCACGTCCACTGGCCAAAGTTCCAATCGGTCAAAAATGCAAATCAGAATCAGCAGAACCCACCTTTCACAAAGCTTTCGGCCGTCTTCTTTTCCTGCGAACCATTTTATAAAAAACCCAACTTTTAAAAATATATGGAAATGATCCTTAAGCGATCTACAGGACATCTGCTTGACCTCGCCGTGGAGAAGAAGGAGACGAAGTTGGTAGGATAAGCAGACCTCCATCGATCAACGGGTCAAGACTTGCGGGAAAAAAGGAAAAAAAAAAAGGCATTTCGCCACCGCGCCACGTGTCGGCTTTCTATTCAGCTGGTGAGGTTCAGAGAAGAAGCAGCCTCCCTTCGTTAAGAGGGAAGTTAGCAAATAAAAGGAGAAGAGAGTGATATCGATACCACCACACACGCTCGTTCCTCCTCTGCTGATCGATAATCGAAAGGTAGCGCCTTTCTCTTCTCTCGTCCCTTCTCTCCCCGAATCGCCGACGACCCATTTTCCCGCTCCTCCGGCGAGACGGGGCGCGACGGCATTCGCCGGAGAGCTGAAGATATGGACGTTGACTTCCGGTCTTCGCGCGTCTTCCGCTCCTCCAGGCACTTTTCTGCCGTCCACGCTTCTGGGCTTCATTATGGTACTTACTTTGCCGAACTCGATTTTCTGCCTTCTGGGTTTCCTTCCCATGTTCTGAAAAACAGGAGGAAGAGAAAAGAAAGGAAGGAACAAGAGACTTCTGGGTTTACGTTGGTTCCATTTATTTTTGCTTCTTCAAGTGGGTTTACTTTGTTTTTGTAGTTTAGTAGTTTGGTGAAGCTAGAGCTTTTGCGATTTGTTTGGATGCATTCAATTTGCAGATAGCGAGCTCCTTCAAGATGGCAAATCTACAACTTCTTTTTTTTTTTGCTTTGGGCTGCAATGTTGAGAAAGATTGGATTAGTGGAGATATTTCTTCAATGGGATGGTTTTTATCGTTTTAGGATAAGGAACGTGTTCTCGATTGGCCTGCTCAACTGTTCGTTTTGAGTCCAGTTGGCTTGGTCTAATTAGTCTAAAGCAAGTGCTCATGGGTACTTGAGAGTCTTTAAAAGGTTTCTGAGTACCTGTTTATCTCATTCTTGTAAAGCAAGGTCGTTATTGACTATGATTAGTCCTTGTAAAGCAAGGTCTTTATCTGAGGTTGTTGGAATTCTTGAAAGCTCCTAAAATTACTAGGTTAGGTACCCTCTTTAAAATCTTGTTCTGAATCATGGGTTACGGATGAAAAACATGAGAATCTATTTTATGATAAAGCATCATGAGGAATCAATTTACCCCTCATTTGCTCTAAATACAGCAGTCCTATTCCAAGTTATGATTTCTCCTTATCCTGTCTTTCACCATCCTGATGAATTCTTCTGTTTTGTTGATCCATTGGTGTTTGCCATCTATACTTAATTCGTATAACATTCTTTTCTTGTTTTTCTGTTCATCTTTTTGTGACAGATAATCACATAGTATTCGATGATTCAGAAGGAGATGACGACTTCAAGGCTTTGTTTCCCTGCCCCTTCTGTTACGAGGAAATCGATGTTAATAATCTCTGCAGACACTTGCAGAATGAACACTGCTTCAACTTGAATAATGCGGTACTTACTCTTTCTTTTGCTACTCTGAATTTGCAGGCCTGTCATATGCGTTCTCCATCTTACCTGCGCTCTAAATGATACATATATGCAAAATTGGCAGTTCCAAAGTAACTACACAGAAATTCATCATGTCATGGTGCTTCATGCAGTCCTAGTGTAATTAATTTTGCATTTTGATACATTGCTTCAATGCCTGCTATTTCAGGTCTGCCCTCTCTGTGCGGCAAATTTAGGAAAAGATGCCACCGGACATTTTATAGAACACCATACTAGTTCATTAAAGGTAACATCTTATCTTCTGCACATCTTCTTATCGTGGTATTCGGTGCATGCAATTGGTAATCAAGTGCTCTGTTCCTCTTAAATTTTATCTAGTAATGTATTGATGTGGACTCTGTAGAGGAGGAGACGATCCAATAGGTCTGGATTCTTGCCTTTTAGCTCAGCATCTCTCAGCAGGGAGCTTAGCTCGTTTATTGGGTCTTCAGAGCATGTCAAGGGAAATGTATCTGAGACGACACCTGATCCTCTCCTCACACCTTTTCTACATAATTTACCGTTCTCAAATCCCAATCAAGCTCAGCAAGAGGATGCTTCCTCTGTGGGTTCACCAGCTACTTCTGATGCAAAAAGGTACGGTTTTCCACCAAATACAGTGAGTTGTCTGTTCTGCATAGGGACATGATAAAAACACCTGTGACAGAGTTAAAAAACCTAATCATGGAGTTAAAAGGTTTGTCGAAGTCTCTCTTCAAGATCAAAATTGATACCTTGGAATCAATAATTTCGTATTAACAAAATGCAGAAATGGTGCTTGGCTATCTGTTTTGGTGTACGACAATTGATTGGACTTGCTGAACGTATTTTTGCGTGATGATTGTAAGATGCATCTAAATAAGAAGCCTGGGGCTTTAAAATAAGCATATGAACCAAAGTTCTTGTGAATTGGTAATTTGTAGCGTGTGCATAGTTAGAAGGGGGAAGAAAAATAGGCATAATTCCAGAAGGCAAATCTCTGAAACTTGATCCTTAGCAAAGTTTGAGTCATGCTATTAATGCTAAATTGCCAAAGGAACCAAGGGCTTTTGAACATTTGCCTCAGGCTTATGGTATGTAGGATATTTGAAGAAATTACTTGCTTGGCTAGTGCTGCAGAATCTTATGACTCGGGTACACTTACTAATTTGATAAGGGAAGATATTCCATTCCACGTGTGTAGCCTTTAGTCTGTCTTATTATGACAAGTACTTTGACCTCCTTGAAGGTGGAGACGGCCTTCATCTCCCTTCACTGTTAGCTCACATGCCTTCCAAATTTTACTTAACTAAAATGCTTCAAATCCGATTATTTTCATCACCATCAGTGCCTTACACAATCTGATGCATCCTTTCCTTTTTTATGGTTAACTGAAACTTGCCTCGGCATAAATAAAGAATTTCTCCAGTGAACTGAGTCATCTTGTTTTCGCTTAATCTTTAGTAAGAGGTCATTGCCTGACAAGGATAATCTGAGCTGAGACTGACAATAGAGCTGCTAAAGATTTTGTCTTCCATCTGTATTTCCCAGAAACAAAACCAAAGTTACTAATTGATGCTCTCCGTGCAGCCCTTCATCGGACGAAGGTGAGGAACAAGACCATGGAACAAGAAGGCAGAGAGCAGCATTTGTTCAAGAGTTGATAGCCTCGATCATTTTCTAGGATTTCCACTTCTCTTCTTTTCCTCCCCTCATTGTCGGGTGCAAGCAATTGCGCATCCCTTACCAAGCGACGACCTTGGTTGCCGATCCTGGGTGCTTGATAGTTGAAAGTAGCTTATGAATTATGTATCACGCGACAACTACTTGTGCTAATTGGAAATGGCCCACGTTATTGAATTTTAATTAGCCGGTGTAACTTATTTCTTCAGCCAAAAAAGAGTACATAGATTTCATTCGCGTGAAAAGCCTCTTGAAAATTTTTTCCAGCTCCAAAACTATTCTAAAGTAAATTCCCTTCTCCAGTTAAAATTTGAACTTTGTGCCATGGAGGAAATTTCTCCAATGCCAGGTATAAACTCTAACCAAATATTAGATTAGTCACTTGTCCACATAACAATCCGTGATTGAAGTATGGGTATCATTTCCTTCCAAAGGATTAAGCAAAAGTTAGGCAAATACAAAGGGACGGTGCGTTCTTCGTTGAACATCGAATGCCATGCGAGAGCTTAAGCTCAATATATTACTCGTGGCAAGACCACACCTTCGTGACAGCAACATTGAGAATTCCCAATCCCGAACACATAAAACCAAGGATTCGGGGCACTAATTTTATAAGAGTTTGCAGTTGCTAAGATAATAGAAAAGGGATCCATATGTCCCCATCAAAATGCATGACGCACCAGAACCAATGAACACAGGCATTCAAATGTATAGTGAACAATCGTCAAGAGGTTTCTTCCGCTAAAAAGGAGAGGACAGTAGCAACTGAAAACAAGAATGGGCTGAGCTGAAACGATAAGGGTCTAATCCGTAAACAAGGAATGTTACGGAATGGCCAAAGAAACTCAGTGGCAGCTAAGATGACAGATACAGCAGAAAGCAATAAGTTCTGGATTATCATAAAACTAATCGTCCAACTACAACTTCTCACAAAGCAAAGATGAGGCAAAACCGCAAAATATATGACATTCAAATTCTCATTAGTTCCACAACTTGATGGTATAATGATTGAATCAACTCAGAGAGTCAAGAACTAAGCACTGAAACCAAAGCATACTCCAGTGTCACTCGACGATGGACTGAATAACACCCGCTCCCACTGTCTTTCCACCTTCTCTGATAGCAAACCTCATTCCCTGCTCACAAGCCACAGGCATAATTAGCTCAACCACCATCTTAACACGGTCCCCAGGCATAACCATCTTGGACTCCTCATCTTTATCGTTCATGATCGAAGTCACCCTCCCGGTGACATCAGTAGTCCTCATGTAGAATTGAGGCCGGTAGCCGGCGAAGAAAGGTGAGTGCCTACCACCCTCCTCCTTCTTCAATACGTACACTATGGCCTCAAACTTCGTGTGTGGGGTAATAGTTCCAGGCTTGGCCAAAACCATCCCTCTTTGGATATCGATCTTCTGAATACCTCTGAGCAACAAACCCACATTATCCCCAGCCATTGCCTCATCAAGCGTCTTCTGGAACATTTCTACTCCAGTAACTGTTGTATTCCTCGTCTCTCTCAAACCCACAAGGTCCAGTGTTTCTCCAACTCTGACTGTTCCTCTCTCAACACGGCCAGTAGCCACAGTACCACGACCAGTGATCGAGAACACATCTTCAATAGCCAGCAAAAAGGGGAGATCCATTTGCCTTTGTGGAATGGGGATGTAACTATCCACAGAATCCATCAGTTCATAGATTTTGTCGACCCATTGGTCCTCCCCACGTTTGATGCTGGGATTTGCCATCAAAGCCTCCAAAGCTAACAAGGCAGAACCGGAGTGAATGGGGATGTCATCACCAGGAAATTCATATGAAGAAAGCAACTCCCTGACTTCCAACTCTACAAGCTGCAAAAGCTCCTCATCATCAACCTGGTCCTGCTTGTTCAGGAAAACCACCATGTTGGGCACACCAACTTGCTTAGCCAATAGTATGTGCTCCTTGGTCTGTGGCATTGGCCCATCGGCACCTGAAACGACAAGAATAGCACCGTCCATCTGGGCAGCACCAGTGATCATGTTCTTCACATAGTCAGCATGTCCAGGGCAGTCGACATGGGCGTAGTGACGGTTCTCAGTCTCGTATTCCACAGTGGCGGTGTTGATGGTGATACCTATTCCACAAACAAAGTTTCAACCTTTTCATCCTCTCGAAGATTAGACTTAATAATCAAGTAACGTAGGCATGTTCAGAGAAGATTCGTAAGATTACTTTCTCTATTCAACAATACACAATCTTAACGCACTTTTAAACACAGTCTTGACATTGCCTGACCACCATGTACACAATGACCCCAATCATCTTTACCCAGCTTTCCTAAGCAACTTCAGTTACAATTGTGCCCCTCAAAACTAAACCTCTAACTGAAAGTTTCACTGATGATTTAGCTCTTCAAAACCATGTCCCAGGTTACAATCCAGCTCAATTCTGTACCACAGCAGCTCTTATACACAAAACGCAAGATAATTACTAAACCGCAATCACAACGTTTGACTACTGAAGACAAGTCCGAACAATTTCATAACCTCACAGAAGCAATTCGCAAGAAAAGAAAAAGTCTTTCGGTAAAAATCCAAAGACCGGCATAAACCGATAATTTCCATCACCGACAACGACCACCACAGGAACAGCGAGGACGAAAGATTGATACCTCGGGCGCGCTCCTCAGGAGCGGCGTCGATTTCGTCGTACTTCTTGGGGGCGCTGTTCCCCATGGCCGCCAGGGCCATGGTCAGGGCGGCGGTGAGCGTGGTCTTCCCGTGGTCGACGTGCCCTATGGTGCCGATGTTGACGTGGGGCTTCTTCCGCTCGAACTTCCCGCGGGCCGCGCGCACCGTGAAGGCGCCGCGGCCGCGCCGCGCGGGGACGGCCGCGGAGGAGGCGCCGGAAGTAGGGGCGAAGGGGGCGATGAAGGAGGAGGACAGCTGGGCCGGGGCGAGCCTGGTGCGGAACACGGCGGCGGCGGCGGTGGAGGGGAGGGCGCGGGCGGCGGGGGCGGCGGCGGGGGCCGTGGCGGAGGAGGAGGAGGCGGGGCACGGGTAGATGAGCTTCGAGGAGGCCGCGGTCGAAAGCGCCATTGCTGGCTCTGCGAATTGGAAGCCCCTTCGCTAGAGAGAGAAAGAGAGCTTGAAAATGGGTTGAGGGAGAAGAGAGGAGAGAGTGAGAGAGAGGATAGAGGAGAGAGAGAGAGAGAGACGGGGGTTATCTCTTCTGCAAAATCAAAGAGGGCCTCTCGATAGAGGGCTGGGTTTTATCCATTCCTTTCCCCCCTCGCGAACGAGTTGCACCCGATTTCTGTGCAACTCGGCTGGAAATGCGCCACGTGTACATCTCTCGATTTTGGGCTGCATACCGTTTTTTACCGAAGAAATATTTAGATTTGAGATTAGACTGCACCCTCAACTCATTAAGGTAATTAATTTATTTTCTGGTCAGGTAATTAATTTACTCGCTAAAAGTTCCCATCAGTTTGGTTTGATTTATATCAATTCAGTTCGACTCGCCCAATATTCAATGATTTACTGAAATGAATCATACCAAATTATGAAATTAGTAAGATTTTTTTTCCCTCTTATTTTAGGTCGTTGAGAAATCATTACGGCCAATCTTGGAGCTCATTTCCATACATAGGTGCCCAAGAATTCTAGCCAAAGATAATTTTGTCAAAACCTGATCATTTTCATGTTGATTTTTCCGGCTTATGGAATGGAACGCTCGCTTCTGAGGCTGGTATTGTGCGGCAGATCACCATCTGCTGCTTCTCGTGGTTCATGGGGAGTGAGTGAAATGACTGACGATGGTTCTCCTGGTACCCCACAAACCCGAACCGATTGGAGCCTCCGTTGGCGCCACGTAATTCAGCTCTGGCACACACATTCGCTGCTTCACGTGCTCGTTGAGGCTATGCCAAGTTTCTCTCAGGGAATTGCCTCTATGATTAGCCGTGGTGATACATGATTCCATAGCTTAAAAACCAAGATTTGCCATTAGAATTCTGCAGATTCTGGGAGAAGGGCGTGCTCAGATGGTGAAACAGATTGTTGGGAATTACTGATTCCCTAAATCGGACTCGACACTAAATCGAACCCCTAAAACGAATGCGGAAGACGAGCCTAAAAACAAACATGTATCACCGATCCTAAGGCACATCACATAATCGAACGTACCTTGATTTCACAGACTAAACACCGATGTTGATTTGAAGAAGAAAAACTAATCCCGTTCTATATGATGATGTTATCGCTATTAGGGGAAGAAAAAGACGTTTTTGGAGGAGGTGTTTGTACGTTCTTTGGGAAAGGAAAAAACAGCGTACGTTGACGTTGCCATTTTTTCTTTTCTCTCTTAAATACGTCTCCTTAAAGAGACGTAACTCTTTGAAGTAATACGTTTCCCCAAAAGTCATAACCCCTCGTATCTAAACATCTGATATTTCACATCGTAACTGGATTCACGCGCTCTCATCTGCGGCCAAAACTTTAGGCGCTTGTGGGCAGACGGGCCAATATGGTTTCATCAACATTAATAAATAAAACCATCACAGATGCTTCCCCAGCATCGCTAAGCAACAACAAGTGACTTTCAGTGCAGACTTAAGATGATGACATGTCAATAAGCATGTTTGCAAAGCCCTGGATGGCCGCAAGTTTTTCCTTGGCAACACAACCAATAACAAGCACCGAGAAGGGTCTCTGTGTGACCTCAGCAACCCAAAAGTTGCTGCCGCAAAACATGCGTAGGTCAAAATTCACCTGATATGGATCGAGAGACTTACACGACTCTGCTGAATAAAGAGGGATGTCGTGTCCTCGATGACGGCAAGCATAAGGAAGCCTAACTTGTGAAGCCTAAGATGGCGTGTCGGGCTTGAAGCCCACCTCAGCTGTGTCATACTAGCTCGAAGTGTTGTTAAACCGTACGTTAGCACCAGAAATTGCCGACGATAGAATATTACCTATAGCTCTGATTTCTGTATTTCAGTATTTAGCACCGGCGAATCCAATTCGAATCAAGCTTCCTTTGGAAAATAGAGAAAATAGAGAAATTCGGTTCCCTCCTGCTGGGCGCACTAGAGACCCTTGTCTGTCTCTCGATCAATTTGAAAAAGTGTGCTTGCTGTCTGACGTCGCTTCCTCTGCATCCGCCAATGCCGCTTCCTTCCCGAGAATCTCTCCTGATCGCTTTGCTGTTTGCTCTTTCTCCAATGGAAGATGGAGCCCGCCATTGGACGAACCGGCCGCCGCCGCTTCCGCGTTCGCTTCTGACACGCTTCCTTTACATCTGCCGATGCCGCTTCCTTCTCGAGAATCTCTCCCAGTCGCTCTGCACTTCCGCTCAGAAACTCAAGAGGCCGCTCGGCAAACCATGCTGCCGTCGACTGATCGATGAACCACTTCGCCTTTGCTTAGGTACTGATTTTTTTACATTTTCTCCAACATTGTTTTTTTTTTTTTTTTTTGCCATCGATTTGTAAATTTAGTGTTTTCTTTCGATTCAACGTTTTTTTTTTCCTCGCCCTCACCGCCTGGTGAACATGTCCGCATCTGCCTCGTTCGACTGTTCGACGAAACCATGCCGAACGATGTCTCGCTTTGTCGTGCGCTACCCCTACCTCCTACCTTTGCTAGATACTGAACGCTTTATCTTTTCAGCTTTATGATTAATTAAGGATGAAAAAAATGTGCCTCGTGTCATGAATTTACATACCTTAGGTCTCTAGAATGGTGTAATCTACCAACCAGAGAAAGTGATGTTTATGTTCTTGTGGTTAGAACAATGTGTGCGAGGCGCATGATAGCGTCCTCACTTGGAGTATAATCAAAACTCGAAGAGTGATATTGTAAATGTCTTGAATCAATACCATATTTGCAAATGAGAAGCATCCCAACACTACTTCCACCCCCAACACCCACCAAAAACTAGAAAAAGAACCTCCAAAAAGGCTAATGTGGCCTTTTGAATAGTTTCACTATGGAAAAAAGCAAGTTGTTCAGTTTAATATGATGCAACTAGCTTTATTTAGATACAGATAAGCATGAGCCCTCAATTCAAAACTTAACAGCTCATTTGCATAGAAACTTACAAATGAGTAAAAAAGATAAAGACTTAGAAATTAAGCAAATTATATTTCTTCTCATTTGTAGAGCGATTGGGCAAGAGTGGAACCAAAATATGGAGAGAGAGAGAGGGCCCCTCGCTTCCGTTCAAATTAATTGTGGGAGGAAGGATTTGATGGAGTCCAGCTAATATTTTCTTGTAGAGAGATTTTTCGTTTTTTCAAATTGACCAAGAGATAGGCAGGGGTCTCTGGTGGGATCAACAAGAGAGAGAACTGAATTTTTCTATTTTCCAAAATCAACTCTGATTCCAGCGTGGCACCGGACGACACGTGTTACCTAGTGAGTGGCCTCTGATTAGTCCACGCTAGAATCAGAACTGCAGGCAATGTTTTCTCTGTCAAAGACATCTTACTTCCAAAGCAGAAAGACAAGAAATTCTACCTCAAAAACAAGTGGTCATGACAACCGCTTCATCAGTACATAAAGAGAATCATGCTGATCATAATTCTCTGTGACAAGTAGTAGAATTTTGTGACAGAGACCGAAGTTGGAATGTCCATGCCTGTGCATTATTCAAGAGCTTATTCTAGTTCTTTGCATTACCTCCACATGGGCATTTCGCTCCCAGCTTGCAGAATACTAGAGATAGTAAATGCATGAGTATGATCATGTATGATTAGCTTTTCTTTAAGCAGAGTTATCATCAGACAATCAGAAACAAAACCCTGACTAGCACTTCAATTAATCTCCCCTTCAAATTTCAGAAGGAGATTGAGAAAAACATCCCAATATCTAGCTTAAACTGAGTCTCAGAGTGTCTTTCCCTCTAATCAACTACCAAAAATAGAAATTGTGTAGCACATTGGTAAGGATCAGCAGATCTGTAAGTAGAACGCTTTCTAAATCTTGGACGTGGCCCAGTACTACACATCGGGCACTACAAAATCAACTTCAGTTTGTAAGATGGCTGTGAATGCATACCTGGGGAATTCATCTTTTCTTTCCATGCTTCGAAGGGCATCGCAAAGAACAGAAATTACTAGAGTCAATTCGCAGTTAGCAATAACAATCAGATACATGATGTTTGACAGCATTAAAATTCCTTTATGCCCTAGGAAGTGTCATATCCTTCATTCACTGGTTCAGGTAAAAATCTTTGCTAGTTTATCTGGAAGTCAGCTTTGATGAGTCCTCCAGAAGAGGAGCATCGTACAGTGAATCTAGCTTGATATGGTGTTCGGAGAAACTTCAACACGAGCCTGAATCAATCAGAAAGGAACCACAAAAGGGAGGAACATGCGCAATGCATAATCAAAATCAGTAGATGATGCTATCACCGATCATGAGAAAAAGAGTTTTAAAGCATTTCCCTTTTTGCAGGGCAGTAATCTTAATGCTTATGTTGACCAAGAATTATGAGCCACGGCTAGGGGTCGTATAATAGATAACACCAATGTTTATAACCGGTCGCAAGAACGCACTGAGATGACATTGGTGTCACAAAGGATTCCCTCATAAACTTCACTAGCAACCCACATTGTCTGCACATGCTATCGATTTTCCACCTTGCATTGCTCTGTGACTTGGAAAGGTTGCGAATTTATGTATAGCTTGCTTCTCCTAATTATAAGCAGAGCCTACCGATGACATGGAGAGAGAATCCAAGGAATCAAGATAGATCTTCATGCCTTACTTCTGAAGGACATACCTAGCTAACGACCATGTCTGCCACTATCCTCTTTACTTGCAAAATTCCTTTCAGATCACCATGTTAGGTGCTATAGCGAGTCAGCGACCATTTAGGCCGAACCACATTTCCTCTTCTCTCCGAGGGCATTTCCTGCTCAGGGTACAAAAACAGGCAACTTTATGGAGTTGATCATAAGTAGCATTAACTCAGAAGAACAGCCATAGTGTTCTGGCGTTAACTTATCTCGGGGCCTTTCATTCTGTGTATTGATGCCTTACAAGATCCTTTAAGTAAAATCACCAACATTTTTTGCATAGCATTATAAGCTACGCACTTTGTTCGGGCTTCCTAAGTTTGATGCAGGAATTGCATTACTGCAGCTAGAACCTGGGGGTGAGTTTCCCATCCCATATGGTCCTCTCATCCAAAGAATGATTTACAGAATTGATCAGCCAATTCATGAAAAAGAAGTCGGTAATAATCTTTTGCAAATTACACAAATGGGGAAAGAGTCTCCAGCTGGTCGAGCAATATATCCCAATTCGGCCGGTCAACTGACAATCTCTATCTACTCAGGGACAGACATAAATCCCCATGGAGATGAACTTAATCACTGGGATGTTTAATTTTTCATCGAGATGCATGACGATATTAACATCAGCTAATCAACCACACGAGCAAGACTATGTTGTCCAATCAAAACTGATAACAAAATGCAGCTTTTTTTGCTCTTTCCAGTACAAGTTGCTGGTTTCCTTTCTTTTCAGTGTTTCCTGGCAAGTATTGTTGCTCAGATTAGACCAGAAAGCTGAAAACATCATGCGTGGCTTTCGACGACAACACTTCCCAAAGGCTTCATAAAAAGGCATGCAAAAACCGTTGGCTGTTGCTCCAATTGAAGACAGATAAACTTAAACTCTTGATGACATAATGGCTCGAACTTGAACTCGAAGTTGCAACACTTCAACTCTTTGGACTACCAGTGAGAATGCGACTTTGCAAAGTTAGGAACTTTTCGGATCAACGACGGTGGCAAGCTCAAGAATGAGGGACGATTTCATTGTGGTTTTTTATCTATTCAAATTCTTCTACGACAGTCGAGAGTTCCCACAAAAAAGGATTCCAGACAACTGACAACTCAAATGGAATTACATCAAAGTTCTTTTTTTCTTCTTTATTCCTCAGATGTCGTAAAAGCACATCACATTCAGAGACCCAAGAAAACACCTGCTTTGTATCGTCTCGTAAAGAAAAGGTTTATCTTTCCTTTGGGTATGCGACTAATTTCTTCTTTGCGATATCTTGATTTTCTTGATAAAGAAGGGAAAAGGTCTTTCCTAAACAATTGTTATTATAGAAAGATAATTAAAGTTGCTGCCTTTTTTTTTTTTAAAAATAATGTCATGATAGGACTCACACGTAACAACCGAAGTCCAAGAAAAGTCGCATAGGATTCTACTTTGGCAATAAATGAAGTCAAATCTTTCCATGTCAAAACTAATCGAATAAGGTGAAAGAAATCACTTTTTCTCTCACCTAATCTTAGTACAACTGTTTCTTAGTTGGTGTAATCTATGACAACTGGTTAATAGATCCAACATGCCCACTTCTCCTCCTCCCCTCTCTCAGAATATCAAGTATCATTTTATCATTGTATATAACCTCAGTTTCTCTCTTTTTCTTGATACCACACTGGGCATGATTCTCTTTTCTTCATCATTGTTAAAGATTTGCATGAAGTGCCTTGTCTTGGAGCAGCAATCATTGGCTTCTGATTGCAAAGTCTATTCTTGTATTGAGAAGGGGCGTGCAATTTCCGTGTGGAAGATGCTCTCGATCGAGTGAGTAATCTGGGAAATACTTATTCAGGAATTACAAATTTAAAACTGGCTGATACAAAAAAGAAAGCTGAGGCTCTTTAAAGATGCCATCTTTTCTGTTCAGTCCCACCATGGAAACTTTGTAAATAATTTGACTGATGGGACCTTCGCAAGCTGCATTATTCAAGATGAATTGGCGACTTCATCTTCTAATCACTTGCCCTATCTTTATCTCTGAGCTGTGAGAGCGCAGAGAAAGCTGAGATTTGGGCCCAATCTAAAACCTGCAGAACCATAGAAGCCTGACTTCTCACTTTCTGCAACTACTACTACCACCATTATCTAGGGCCTAGATTCCTCGCACAGACAACATCTTCGGAGGAAAAAAAAGGTTAAAAGTGCATTTCCACGTTGTTGTAGTTGATGTTCAACTCAAATCATAGAAAATTATGAAGACCCACGTTGAAGTGACGAAGTTTCTCTCTCTGCCTTTCCCTCTAACTTATTTATTTAAATAGTTGTTGACTGGTCATATTGATTAAATTTTTTTTTCTAAACATATCATGTGCCCGGCATGTTTAGCAGAGTTGTATTGGTTTTTTCTAAACGCAATGAACTGTACTCTAAATCCAGTGGAAAAATGGCGTCTCTGCTTTTTCACCATGCATGGGAAAGAGTAATTTAAGTGCAACAGAAGCAAAAGAAAACACCTTGGTTTCACAAAAGCTGTCCCTAGCTTCATTAGTTAGAGAAAGAAAATCAATTAAATAAGAAGATACAGTCTGAGAGATGCGAAGTCCAGTTAAGAGGAAATCAGGCACGGCAACAAATCATTGAAGCATATAAAAAGAGCAGTCTTCACTAGCTCTCAGTCACTGCCATCTCTATGACAGTTCGGAGAACAATAATCTTTTTTTTTCTTTGTGAGTAAATGCTGCCAAGAAGAACACCTCTGGCAGCATCTCTGATTGAATTCATTTTAGCAAGTAAGTCTCTCTCTCTCTCTCTCTCTCTCTCTCTCTCTATGCTGATATTCATAGGCCTTTCATCCTGCCCGTTGCACCCATATTTTCTCATCTCTTGAGCCGCTGCTTCTTGATTTTAGCCGAACTTTGTCCATAATCAAGTTGATCGATCAAGATTCAAGCAAAAAAATGCAAGACCAAATTGGGATTCCCGCTTGCTTTTCATCCGGTGAGAAGCTGAGTGATGATCAGGCTGCTGTGACGAGGTCTGGCCAGAGCGTTTTCATGTCCGTCTACCGTACAAAGATCGCCGATCAGTGCAGACTGATCACCATCACATGGTGCAAGAATTTGATGCTTCATGGCCTCTCTGTATCGGTCGAAGGCCCCGAAGGAGAAAACCAGTACACCTGCAAAGTGGAGCTCAAACCGTGGTACTTCTGGAGGAAACAAGGATCTAAGCACTTCACGGTTGAGGGAAAAGTGGTCGATATTTTCTGGGACCTCAAAGCAGCGAAATTTAATGGTGAAACTGAACCAAACTCTGAATACTATGTCGCTGTAGTCTGCGACGAGGAAGTTGTTCTGCTTGTTGGTGATCTGAAGAAGGATGCTTATAGGAAGACTGGTTGTAGGCCGGCTCTTATCGATCCGATTTTAGTTTCGAAGAAAGAGCATGTCTTCGGTAAAAAGAAGTTCTCCACAAGGGCTAAGTTTTATGAGAAGGACGGATGCCACGAGATATCGATTGAATGTAAGAACAGGAATTCCAGCAGTGGGAGCATCGGCAATGGCAGTTCACTAAATGGGATCGAACCAGAAATGGAGATCAGAATCGACGGGCAATTGGCAATCCATGTGAAACACCTCCAGTGGAAATTCAGAGGTAATGAGTCCATCTATGTTAACAAGCTTAGAGTGGAGGTCTATTGGGATGTCCATGACTGGCTCTTTAGCCCAGGTCTAAGGCATGCATTGTTCATATTCAAGCCCATTGTGTCATCAATATCTGCATCCTCGGCATCTTCACCATACGCATCGACGCCATTGTCATCGCAGACGGAGAGCTCAGGTTCTGTGGATGGGATTTCTGCAAGTGGGTCTGCAGAATTTTGCTTGTTTCTTTATGCTTGGAAGGTTGAGTAGATGAATTATATTAGGCCAAACTTGAGTATATTGTCAAGATCCCCAGAAAAAAGCTAGATTTGCCAAGAGTTTGTATGGGTCTTCAGGCATGTAAAGGGCCAACGACATGAAGTGGTGAGAATACAGATTGGATTGAGAGAGAGAGAGAGAGAGAGAGAGAGAGAGAGAGAGGATTAGATGTGGAGGGGCCAAGAGAAGAGAGCTTGGAGGTTACTTACAGCTGGGAAGGAACAAGTGGGCATAATTGGACAAGAAAGATCGGATCAATTACATGCCCAATAATGCCCCATCTAGACGAGCCTATCTCCATCTCTCTCTCGATCTGATCTTGATAAGTGAGCAAATATTTTCTTTTTCTTTTTGGGTTCCAAAAAGATTCTGTCTCCCAATATGTGTATGCCCTTCTGTAACCATATATATATATTTTTGTTTATACACAAGATTTGGAATAGTTCAATAACTTACTGAATGTCTGTATCTGGAAAACAATGCTAATGCATGTGACTGGGCAAAGCAAGCTGCTCCTCTCCTCTAGATGATGACGAAAAAGCCTAAAACGTTGCCGAGAGCATGCACATGTGCTCTTCCTATGATGTGTTGCGTCTCTCATTTCATTCCCTGTTCTTGCACTCTGCTGAGGCCATCTGCCCGCATCTCCATAAGATCTGTCTAATTTATTGGTTAGGTCTTTTCAGCATATAAAGTTAAAACTACTTCTGCTTTCTTCTGTTAATTAACAACAATGGAAGTTGGTAAATCAGACGCGCATCCAAGGACAGAACATGTGGAGAAATCTACTCCAAATGGAATCTAAGTCCTTGCCAGTCCAAAAAATCATAAGTAGAAGCAATAGGAGAACATGAATATGACTTTTGACAGAGCAAACCACCCCACGGCCAACACAAACTGGACACCATTTTCATGCTTAAAAAAGTTCGCTGTTGTCTTTTATTTTTCTTAATCTTTTTGTTGAATTTCCTTTGGCCCCGTCAAAGGGGCCAACTCAATTGGCGAAGCCTTGCACCCAACATGGACCGCCATGATGATTGATACTTGTAATGATCTAGGCTTACACTTTTTGACCGGCATCGCCTCAAAGGCTTTGAGTCTTCTCCTAACTCAGAATTAAAAAAGAGGAGTTGCTGCCTTATCCAGGCTCCAAAAGGATCAGCTGCCCCTTTTATTCGCGGAAAGGGCGGATGTATAGAGTCAAAGAATGAGAATGCCTAGATGGAGTTGCAATTTAAATATGCAGATATTTATAAACGTCATCAATAAAATACAATTGATGTTCTAAAGAATGACAGTGGAGAATGGGTGTCTGACCAAAGAGGAGTTGAAAGGCATTGTGGTAGATTTCTACAGGAACCTTTTCACTAAAGATGATCCAATTCTAACGACGATTCTGTAGCCAAACAGATTTCAAGTCCTGAGTTCTTTGCAAGATTCGATTTTGGCTAAGCTGGTCCATAAAGAAGAGGTCGGCAGAGCACTGTTTAATATGGGATCTTACAAACCAACGGAGCCGAATGGTTTTGAAATAGTTTTCTTTCGGCAAAAGTACGCTTCAAGTGCCAAAGTTGGCACAAATGGACACTTAAGTGTTAAAAGTTACGAAAGTGATACTTAAGTATCAAAATTGGAGAGAAATGGATTACTTAAGTGCCACTCCCGCCAAAATCCGGTTAAAATATTGACGTGCACAATTTCCGACAAAGTAAGTGCAAAATGACGTCATTTTGCACGCGACGTGGTCTAACAATATAAAAACGACGTCGTTTTGGTGCGACGTGGTGAAAAATAATATAAAAATTAATTATATTTAATTTATTTAAAACATTTAAAAATATAAAAATATAAAAATATAAAAAAAAAAAATACAAACAAAAAGGTGGGAGGCAGTAGGGACGGCGACTCAGCCGCCTCCCACCTTTTTTTTAAAAAATTAATATTAAAAATTTTTATTTTAAAATATTTTAAATAAATTTAATTTTAAATTTAATTTAATTAATTTATGTATTATTTTTTTACTACATCGGCACCAAAACGATGCCGTTTTGCATTTGCTTCGCCGGAAAATCGCAATGTCAGCATTTTGATCGGATTTTGGCCGAATTAGCACTTAAGTGATCTATTTTGCTCCGATTTTGACACTTAAGTATCACTTTCGTAACTTTTAGCATTTAAGTAAAATAAAAACAAATAAATACAAAAATAAACAAATAAAAAACAAAAATTTGTGCGCCAACTTTTGGTACTCTAGGGTCCCGGTGTTGTTTTCTTTCAACATTAGTGGAATCTGGTTAGTAATTCAGTTGTTAATTTTATTGTTAAGACATGGTCTGGGAATTTTAATTGGACTGAGATTAATAAAACTCTCTTGGTACTAATCCCAAAGGTGAAACAACCAAAATCAATCGATAACTTTAGACCAATTAGTATGTGCAACATCGCTTATAAATTTCTCACCAAAGTGATCGTGAACAAACAAAAGGAAGTGCTTCCGCAACTTGTTTCGCCTAATCAAGCCAGTTTTGTTCTTGATAGACATAATCAGGACAACGTTATTGTTGCACAAGAGGCAATTCACTCTGAGCAAAATTCAGGGAAAATGAGGTATATGATCCTTAAAATTGACCTTGCGGCATATGATCGATTCAAGTGCTTCTTCATTGAGGAGACTCTTCACATGTCAGATGTCCCAAATTCTATGATTCATTTAATTATGAATTGCATCACATCATCATCTATGGTTCGTAAAATTATGAATTGCATCCCATCATCATCCTTGCAAGTTTTGTGGAATTGCGAGATTACGGAGGAATTCTTTCCAAATAGGGCAGTACGTCGAGGAGACCCTATCTTAGCATACATCTTTTTGTTATGCATGAAAAGATTCTCTCACCTCGTTAATGATGTGGTAGATTCAAACTGGTAGAAAACCTTTTCGCTTTCAAAGGAGTGGATCATAAATTTCTCATCTAATGTTTGCGGATGATCTCATGTTAATGGCAGGCGCTTTGAGAGATCAAATGGATGTCATCTGGAATAGGACAGATCAAAGGTTCAGTGGATGGAAATCTGAAAGCTGGTCGATGACTAGTCGAATTACTTTATCCGTCTGTAGTTATGTCTAACCCAATCTATCACATGCCATGCACTAAAGTTCCAACTCAAGTTTGTGTAGAGCTTGAAAAGAATTCTTGTGCTTTCATATGAGAAAACACAAGCGACGGACGTGAAATTCACCTCCTGAATTGGGAGTCCATCCGCAAGCCTAAGAAATGTGTCCGTCTTGATTTTAGATCTCTTGAACTAACCAATCAAGGATTTATAATAAACTAGTGTGACGCGTCAAGACTCAACCTAATAATCTTTGGGCATAAGTTTTGATTGCTAAATATTGTTCACATTTCATGCTAAACCTAGTGACTCGATCTTATGGGAAGCGATTGTGAACGTATGATCGGCTTTACAAATATGAGTTTCATGGAGTTTGGGAAATGGCAAACATGTTAGGTTTTGGATATATAGATGGATACCATGTATGGAGCCACTCTATAATATTGTTAGTACCCAATTCTGTCCCCTTAAGTTGGACAGATTTGCGATTATGGGCTAAATGGAAATTGGAATTTTCATATATTTCAAGGAATTATATTAAAAGATACAATCTTTCACATTAGAGCTGTCAAACCTCCTTCAGCCTTTGATAGGGGCAATAATCTTTGGCGGGAGGGTATTGGAAGCAGGACTTTCTTTGTTAACTTAGTGTGCGAGGTAATCAATGAGGTAGACAATTAAGAATCTGATAGTATATGGTCCATAATTTGAAAGTGGAAGGGACCTCAATGTATTAGAATTTTCCTCTAGCTAGTTACTCATAAGAAACTATTATCTAATGAATTGAAAACATCTCGCAACTTGGTAGAAAATCCATATTACTTGAGATGTGAGTTTCATGTGGAAATAACTTTGCATGTTCTAAGAGATTGTCCAATTGTCCATAGGATATGGTTTAAGTTTGTCCTACAATACTATTTGGGAGAATTATTCTCAATGAATTTGTCGCAATAGTTGAATTCAAATCTCGTTATTAAGGGACGATAGAATTTTCATCATGACTGGAGTATAGTTTTTGGAGCAGGTGTGGCTTTTTTGACAATAGAGAAACAAGTCACTTTTTTAGAACAACTTTGTTTTCCCTTTGAATCCGATAAAAGTAATTCGATCATACACAAAGCAAATCATTAAAACTTCGTACGTGAATAACTCAACGTCAAGTGTATCATGGACTTGTCCAATTTTGATTAATGGGATCCTCCACCTTATGGATACATTAAACTAAATACTAATGGACCTCTAAAGGCAACCTAGGATTCTGGTGAAGGGGGTTTATTTAGAAACACATAGGGTGACCATATTAGTAGTTTTGCCACCTTTGTAGAAATATGTTAGTCAACACAAATAGAACTTTGGGTTTTGTGGTTGGGACTCAACTTCGTAAAATAACTTGGATTTTATAAGATCATTCTTGAGATTTTTAGTTAGCTGATCATTATCGAAATTGACTGGAAAGCCATTACTGTTCTTCTTAGTTTGGAGCTTATGATTGATAATGCTTGTCCTTCTTTACTCAAAGATATCAGAAAACTGCTGCGAACTTTCGAGAAAGAAATCGCTTTGCTAACTGGCTTACTAATCCTGGAATGAACAAGTGCTTGGATATTAGTTTCCTTTCATTACCTCCTACAGAATTATTTTATGTTCTATTAAGTGATAAAATATGAATAGTTTCCTTTCATTACCTCCCGGAGGTTTGCTGGCAGCTGTTGCGGCTGTGAGTTTCGCTATTTGGGTTAGCTCTGTCTCTGAAGGTTGACTGTGGGGCGCCGGCTGCTGGCTGCTCCTTCCCTCCTGTCTCCTTCTTGTTGCTGTTGTTTTGTTGTTACTCGCTACTGTTTTGGCTGTTTTCCTTGCCGTTGTTGGTGGGTGTTGCCAGTTGGCTGATTGTGCCGCTGTTTTGGCAGTCTTTTATTCTGTCCCGGCACCCTTCCACTCACTATGACTCCTTGTCATTTTGAGTGTAAGTTTTGATGCCGGGATCACCTCTTGTATAGTTTGGTTAAAGCTCAATATGATTCTTACATTTACTATATAAAAAAAAAAAAATTATAAATAGTAGATTTATAAAGTTAAAATTTTGTATTCAGCTTTTAACCCTCTTTCATATATAATATAAATGTCGATGGCATGATAAGTTTTCTATAACCTGCCATGACCGGGAGGATAAATTGATTGAAGAAGGGTGGAAAAGGGGCAATATTTTCCCCATGACATGAGCAAAAAAAAAATAATGAAAAACAGTGTTGGAAATGAAATGCACACTCAGTTTATAAAAAAGAAAAAGAAAAAGAACTACAGTAATGAATCTTCATGTGTTCTAACAAAATTGATAAAGTATTCTCTGTAAATATACATCTTCCACTTCTGGAGCAACAGACAGCAAAGCGATGCACCGGATTTTTCAACATATTTCTCGGGGATTATGGCAGTTGATTTGCAAACAAAAGTTCATCTGGCATGATCTCCTCTTCCACGGACAAGAACATGACAATGAGCTGAGATCAACAGAAGCTACTCAAAAAGTGATGACAAAGCAACAGCCACAAAGGAAAAAAGTGGTGTTTCCAATGACAAACTGAAGACTGCTACAACAGGAGGAATAACTGATAATACAGATGATGACATCCACAGTGGTCTTTAGTCTTCGAAAAAGCTCCTTTACCACTGCTTCAGTCTCTTATGTAATTACGCTTTCATGCCATAATGACACCTAAAGCAAGAATAATGGAATATTTTGGAGGGACCAACTTTTTTCACCATTTTGCTCATCAGCAATCTGGGAGACCAAACTTGGCTTCCAATTCAGTGAGAGTTCCTTGAAACAATCATACTTCACAGGCCATTCTAGAATTCAGTCTTCATTTTGGACCGAAACCAAACCACCTGGCCAGGAAGAACGTATTCTTTCCTCGACCAGCATCGGATTCTTTTTTTGAAGGTTGTACAGGATTTGGGTTTTGTTTATCTGCACGAATCAGACAACACCTATTACAAATTTTGGAACAATGGACTGATACTACATGAGGACCAGAAACAGCCGAAAATTATGAGATGCCAACAGAGATTTCGCTTTCTCATTACATGAAACAAAAATTATGTAAAGTCTCACCTGGTTTTGGGGAAACCCTGTCAGTTTTTGCAGTTTTAGCATCGTGGTGATTTGTTTCGGGACCTTTCTTAATGCCTTCTTGGGAATGGACAGAGGTAGACTTTCTTTCAGGAACCCTGTGGTCCTTCCTAGATCCAGCAATGGAACTACCTGTGGTGTTTTACCATGAAAGCAAAGAACATTTTGGAGCTAATTTCTTGGGAAAGTGGATTTACCACCATATATCAGTACAGAGATTTTCTATGCGCATATATTCCTTACTCTCACTAGGAGGCTTCCCGTAGTTTTGCTGCAAGGACTTAGTAAAGTGCTGTCTTGTGGATCCTGCATCACTGATGAAGGGCCATGAAATCAACCATGTGAACACATTTCACAGACACGCTCAAAAGATCTGATAGTACATTTGGCTTACGTTGATCAAAGAGAGTATTTCTGTAATTGGGGGCTGAGCCAACAAGTAGCAGCTGTACTGCTTCAGCATCTCTTGTAGTAGACAATTTACCAGTTGCATTTAGGTTTCGAGTGTCTAGCAGTATTCCTGCCAGCTGTAACAAGGGAAGATGGTTAGAATTCTGACTTTTGCACAATGATTACACAGCTTTCTACAGAAGCGGGCACAAGTGTACTCACCAAAAGTTTCTTGAGCACTTCAGTTTCGAGCAGATCGTAGGCTTCTTCACAGTAATTATCTGTTAGAACCGTGCATTGAGATCCAACCTAGACATTCAATGACTGAGAGAGTGAGTAAAATACAGGTATCTTCATCTTCTTCAGTGCACTGAATGAAATGGCAATTTATTCGGTGCCTAAAGATGATTTACAGTGATTGATATGCACTGACCTCACCAGTCGTTTTGAGGACATCTTGCCCGACCACAAGGATGCTTAATTTTCCAGCCATCACTAGACTTTCCAAATCCACCTAATCCAAGTAGAAGAAACAATATCTTACTTTGTCTAAGCAATTCACAAAGCAGATGGACATGGTATACGATGGTTATCGAGCATACAGGTTCTGATGCAGAATTTATCATAATTGGCTGTGTTGAAATTCCAAGCAAAGTCGTCCTATTTGAAGACAATAAAAAAAACTTGGCAACAACCAGAACCGCTTTAACACAGTAACCAACTTCTTCATTTGAAAAAGAATTCATATCTTCTCCAACCACATTGCTTGCATTGGGCTAGTAAAAGCTTTTCATTATCTACTTGTTCTACATTTTGTCTATCTAGCAATGTGCTTGGGTGCTGCAGGAAACAGAAGAGTTTCCCCCAAGAAAGCATCTGAGCAAGCACAAAACTACAGGGAAGGATTTACTGTAAACACTAACGTTCCTCTGGTAATTAGATCATTTTTTTCCCCTTTGGAGCAAACATGTAGTGCGATAGAAAAGCAAGGACCTCATCGGCAAAAAGCAAGGAGGTGGCATCAAGACCAACATGGTGAAAGAGCCAAGCAGCCTGACGTTGCTTCCACATCTTCGCTCTCCTAACATTCATCATGGGCACCGCAATGGACCCTCCTCCATTGCCTTCTCCCTTGCTCTTGTTTATCCTATTCTCCAAAAGCCATGCATAACATATTGCAGCTATCATAGAACTAGTACCTGCAGCCCAAAACAATTCTGATAAACATAATTCGAATCTAAGCAAAGTTCTAAAATGAAACGCCTAGTCAGGCCTGGAGTGAAAGAACCAAAGGCCATCGATTAATCTTGTTATGCTCACACAAGTCCATTGATGCTTTCGAGTTGTCCTGTAAAAAATTATGCTTGTCTTCAATTATTATTAACAGAATTAAGCACCCATCTTCCAATAAATAACATCTGCAGTCATAAGTAGTATCGCATCACCCAAGGGCTTAGTGTAATACAATGTAAGTTAACCTCTAGCTCCTCTCAAGTGGACTGTTAACATTGGTGTCGGACAAAGAATTAGCATCGTGATCTCGCATCAGTAAATGGAACTTCCTTGTAGGTCAGGGAGTTCTACAATCGGATTAAGCGAAAGTATTGCCAAGAAAACGCTACACAAGAAAAATCATCATCCACGAAAGCTATCGGTCATGGAGCTATAGGGGAAAAAGGCCAAAAAAAAAAAAAAAAAGAAAAGCAGAGAAAGATACTCAACTGTTTGAAGGTCCCGAGAGAACAATCGTCGCCCTGGCATTGATCTCACCACTGAAGATCTTTCCAATCTTGCTTCTCTGCTTCTTGAGAAATCCATTGACACCAACTTCCCTTGCGCCATCGCCTTCCTTCAACCCCCCATTACTGATCGCCTTTGACGTGATCTTATCGAGGGAACAAGTGGATGACGACACCGACCTCCGGTGAGCCGACTCCACGAGGCTCCTTGGAGGCGACAGGACCCGATCATCTGGCACTGAGCACGTCGAGGAAGAAATCGACCTTCGGTGAGCAGACTCGACCAAGTTCTTTGGCGGAGACAGCAGCTGCTCATCCTGCGACGGCACTGCTGTTCGGAAGCGCCGAGGAGGGGCGGGAATCGCCTGTGCCTGGGCAGCGGAGGCACCATTCTGGAATCTGGACCGCCGGTGCGCCAACTGTCTTGGCAGAAGAAGCTGAGGCGGTTGGTCGGAGCTGATGGAGTGTGGCGATTGAGGAGAGTCGTCCGCGTTGGGGGGTGTGAGAATGTTGGAGATCCACCTGTGGACAGATTCGGCGGGAGAGGATGGCTCCGTCGGGGAGTCCGGCGGAGTATCGAGGGTCTCCGATCGGTTACGGCCGTGCCTGACGGATTTGGAGAGAATTTCGCCGCTGAAGCTGTCCACGGCTCTGTGCCTGCTCGCAGAGGACAGCGAGGATCAGTCGGACTCACTGTGCGTAGTGTCCGGACTTGACAGTTGACAGTTGACAGTTGACTTAACCCCACAGTTACGTAAGAAATACTGAAACACGTGACCTCGTGAAAGTTTAATAAAAATTATTCTAACATCCAAATAGAGTTTACTTCTTACTGTTACATGAAATTCTATTTACCTATTTTCAAGCTTAGCAACACTCTGTATGCGAAGATTAAGCTCAACATATTTTGGTCAAAAATATGATTTTCCAAACTAAATGAACAATTTCACCATAAGGGAAGATTACATTGTTAGCACACGGTCTGATTTAATGAGAAAGAAGAGATTTCTTCGTGGTAACTTTATCCTTTTATATCCTTTCTTTTTTCACATATTATGGTGACAAATATATATTTTATATACTCTTAATATGAAAATTAAACAATTCAAATTTCAATGATTACCATATTAGCTAAAATAAGAAAAATAGATCTCTATATCATATTGACATTGTATGACTATTTTATTGCTCCTTTATTACATTTGAAAAAAAAAAAATCATAAACCATACGGATTATCACAATATGAAAAGAAATTTCATTTTTATGGTAGCACATTCGATCTATAATACTTGAAAATGTCAATTTAGTGTACATTCTTTTAAGAGAACAAATTTTTTTAACTAAAAATATTGTAATATTTTCATATGTAATCTCTTACCACTAAATTATTGCCTTCAATTATCCATCCAATGAAATCACATTTGGCGCAGGTGAATTTCAAAGACAATCTATTTTGCGAACTTTGGTATTTAGAAATTAATCTATCTGAATCATGAAAAATAATGAGGTGACGCTCAAAGAACATTTAACTCATTATCATTGGATCGGTGGTGTCTTATCATCATATCTACTTTACTAAATGGTAATCATAATCATTTATTAAGAATAAAAAATTGAAGTGTGACATTTAGAAAGATTAAAGAACCAACAATATAAATAAAAAAAAAAAACTTGAATTTTTAGAGCTAAGAATGTTCATGTTGATTATGTTGGGATTCTCACCACCAACTTCACAATAATTTAGGAGCAAGATTACACATTTAACAATAATTTAGAGATTAAATTGTACATTTCGCAATAGATTAGTGGTTTGTGATGACTTTCTCTATGGATTGATAAGGATTACACTGTATATTTATATATAGATCAATGATCACATTGAATGAATTAAAAATTTAAGAATAATATTTCACATTTGACCAAAATTTAGGGATTGTTAGTGCCATTATCCCTATATAAAATTCTAAAATGGATTTTATGAAATCGATGTCCAAAAATGAGCTTGCCCACTTTTTTTTTTTTTTTTCCTTTTGAGATTTATCATAAGAACGTGCAAAATAATTTTATATACCGATAACATTGCTCTTTTTAAATTATAAAATTACCGCCCTAATGTATGAGTAGAATCAGGCAAGTAATTCATAACATCCAAAACGTTGAACAAAGGTCTGTTCAATCGTTTTATAGATTTTTATTACATTTTTACTGAATTTTAACCTGGCTATCTCGGGGTAGACTTTCATTTACTTATTTTAATCCAGGAGTTGTCATGCTTCTCATTTGTTCGTGGAACAATTGAATTTTCCAATTTTTAATTGACCCATGGATATACAGTTACATGAATTACAAGTGTAGAGGTATCACATATTCTCATGCCAAATGGACACTGATCGCATTGAAAATAATTCATTAGATTTCGACAGAAAATCTTAATATATACCTAACGATGCTTGATCAAAATGGCCTCGAGAGCATTGAATCTTACATATAGCATTAATAATGCGAACTTTATAGGCTCGTAGATAATATAAAGTACATGGTTTCAGCATAAGCATGCAAGAAAACCAGAACAAGGAGGGTTTGTCATTTTTCAAGGTTTCAGACACACGTACCTCCTAGCAGATCTAGAGAGGGGATCCCTTCCATCAATTTTGGAAGGCAAAGAGAGCCTGCCCTGAGCTGCCACTGCGAACCTCGGCGACCCCACAAGCCGAGAGGGAGAGTCGCACCTCCCTGGCGAAGTGGCCACCATCCGCTTGGCCTCTTCTAGCCATGCCTGAGTCAATCTGCTGCTGTTGCTCCTGGTGCTGCTGTCAAAATCATCCTCCTTGTAATCTCGAACCTTCGCCAGGCTACCGGTCAAATTATACGCCTTCGTCTCTGCACTGACAGTGCCGAAGAACATGTCGTTCATGAAGTCCGTGAGGTCAGGGGCTGGCTCAGGCTTGGCGATCGCAGCCGGTCGCCTGCTCTCGGTTAGTTTCTTTTGCAGGCTCATGGACGAGCTTACTTTGTTCTGATCTCTTGCAATGTCTCTGCTCGTTACTTTTCTCTCCATCATGATCAAGAAAAGGACTTTCACAGACAAACACAAACCCACAGAGAAGGAGAGAGAGAGATATTGTGTTTTGGCTGAGGACACGAGAGGTAATGGGGTTAAAGGGGCATGGGACATTGGTAATATCAAGCAAGAGACAGAACAGAAGAAAGAGACTGCGTGATGAAACGCGATAATGGCCGGCTCATTTTAGATTTAGGGACGACTTCTTCTCTGTGGATGTACTCGGAAGGCACTTGTACTATCCTTCAGTTTTGCATAGTAGATACAAGCTGCTTTGTTGCAGCAATTTATAGTAACGTTTAACACGTAGACTTATTCTAATAGCAAATTATGCATGCGTGTCTAAGATGGTAATCTTTTTCTCAGTGAGAAACTATTTATATCATTGTTTAATCACCTATTTTTCTCCATAAAAGTTTACTGGTCTTGATTATGGTGATTACTAACATTTCTTTTGATTTAATTACCAACTAGTTTTGTGTTGTCAACTCTTATTTGAGTTGATTATCAATGTTCATTTGATTCTTTTTCCAAACCATCAACTGCTTTATCTATGGCCAAAAGAAGAAAAAAAGAAAACCATCTTTTATCATTCATTACATTCTAGTTACCAACTTAACGTGGCTTAATTTATCCAATTCTTATAGGAAATTACCAACCTTTATCTATGTGACCTATCAATTTTTCTCCAATTAAGTTATATACTAGTGAAGGGTCACCAACTCTTATTGTAGTTAGTTATCAAACTTTTTTCTTGTTGTTACTAACTTTTAATTGATTTACCATTTTTTATTTGCCTTACTTGTTATCAGCTTTATTAATTTATCAACTATTATTGAAAATTACCAACTTCAATCAAAGTAATTATCAAGAAAAATTTCCGATTAAGTTGATAACATTTTTGCATCACCAACTCCTATTGAATGAGTTTTTGACGTCTAATAATCTTTTTTTTTAATAACCAACTTTGTTTTCTCTCTAACAAAGAAAGTTATATTATCTTACCAACTTCAAATTATCGTTTTCTATCGATGCCTAATATTACCAATTATTTTTTTGAAATTAACAACCTTTATCGTATGACTAAGTAATTTTTCTTCGATTATGTTACTTGCTAGCTATTTCTTATTTATGAAATTCATCTGTGTCGCTCACCTACTTACCAATCATTTTTTGACATTTAAGTTACCTATTAATTTTGTGTTATTAACTCCTATTTGAGTTTATTACTAATTCTAATTTGGTGTTTTTTTCAACTTAAAAAATTCTCCTATCTCTGACAAAAAAAACACTATTTTATTTGTTTTTTTTTAGGTGGCAAATGGATTTGTTTATTTCTTACAAACACCCTAAATTTGCTAACTATTTTATATTTTTGTAATGTAAATCTAAAGTGACCCAAACCCAAGACCCATATCAAACCCATACCCGACTCTTTTCGTATTCTTTAAAACTTTTATTTATTGTTAAAACATTTTTATGTAATACAAATTTTTAACAATTTTGCCGGCAATACAAATTTTATGGAAAATTTTTATAGTTCTTTTTAAAATATTATTAAAAAATCGAATTTTTATTTTTTTTTTAAAAATAATTTTTATTTTTATTTTATTTTTAAAATATAATTTTTATAATTTTTATTTTTAATAATTATTTTTTTTTTTTTTCTTTTCTTTTTTTTTCTTCTCCTTCATACCGGCCGCCGGCTACGACGACGGCTAGCGGCCGCCACGGGCGAGATCAGCTCACCGGTGTCGGGCGGGGGCTTGTCGGCCGTCGGCGAGGCTCGAGACTCGCCGGCCGGAGGCTTGAGCTCGGCGGCGTCGAAAGGCTCGATCTCGCCGGATCGGCGAGGTCGAAAAAAGGCTCGGCCTCGCGGCCGTCCCCTACCGGTTGCCGAAAGGAATGAAGAAAAAGAAAAAAAAAGAAAAAAATGAAAAAAATTAAAATAATTTCGATTTTTATTAAAAAAACATTTTTATAATTTTAAAAAAGCCAAAGGGTTTAAACTTTAAAATGAGTTTCCTTATAACCCATTTAGACTATTTCTTTTTGTGTTTACATTCTTGACCCATTTCGACCCATATTTAACTTTCACTTGACCCATATACAATCCATTTAACTAAAAATGGGTCATAATACGGGTTTTTGACCCATATTGCCGGCTCTAGTTTTTAGCCAACTTTTGTTTACCTTTCTTACAAACGTCCTAAATTTGCTAACTATTATATGAATTTACAAATTATTTATGGGTGCATATGCTTTCCATTTTTATGCATGTTTTGTTTCCTTGTTAAGTCACTTTCCTTTCAATAACTCTTCTATAATCTACCTGCATATTAAATAATCTGCTTTCAATTTACTTTCTTCTTAGCTTACGTTTTTTTTTTTTTATTTGAATTATGACAAGATGGGATAAAAAAAAAGATGAGATTAGAATTCTTTCAAATATCTTCCAAATCGTACAAAATCCCAAGATAAAAAACAAACATTTGAAAATCTTAATGCTCAGCGCAATTTCCCATGATATCTAGATCTCGCCACTTGAGCTCCCTCACCAGCATCTCAAGTATGCTCTCTTCAGCTTCTTGCGGTTTGTCACTTTCATTGCTAGTTTCGCCAAATCCGTCGACATCTTTACCTTAAAGTCGTAATGTTCGCTCAACTTCCCCATATCAAAGACGATTCAAACACTGGCGAAGATGAGCCTCAGGTCGCCAAAGGCGTCACAAAGTGACCAGGAGAGGTAGTTGCCATGGTGATCTAGTAGACGAGGCAGCAACCATCAATGTAGAGATGAAGGGTGGTGACGAAGTGGTGGACATGGCGCGCAAAGCTCAGGTGCCACTTCGACGTTGAAGCAATGATCGGGGGTAGTGAGGGGCGGAGAGGAGGTGGATGAAAATCCACTAGTGGACGGCATTGGGACAACAAGTAACAAGAGCAAACATGCCTCTATTGTGGATGACGACCTCAAAAGATCAGATGCACTCATTCAAGGATTTGAATTATTCAATAGTGATGGCCATGTGACTTATAATTTCTCATTTTCACCCTTAGTCAATGAGAGCATGACCAACTAGACGGCAATGACGATCAATGGTGATCGGAGGAGATGACAATTGCTCAGTGGTCAGAAGTGACAATGATCGGCTATCATGGAGGTGATCCTTGCACGGTGGCTAGTGAAGCCGGATGCACTGCTTCGTTACTCCATCATTAAATTATTTTTTTTTTTAAAACAAATTATTCAATCCAAGTTTATCCCACCCTTTAGCCCGAATTTTTTATCCAACATTTTATCGAGGTATATTTGATCGAGAGGACATTGCTAAACACCACATAGGACAACTCAAATCCAAACTATCAAATGTAGCCTTAGGCTTTATTTGTTTCATTGAATATGAATGATTTGAAAAATATTTTTAAAAATGATCGCTTATATCTTTCGAAATAATTAGTCAATAGAAATATTTTCATTATCAACAACAAAATATTTTTGTGGATAATGAAAATATTTTCCATCAACTAATTATTTCAAGCAATATAAGCGATCATTTTTGAAAATATGTTTCCCCAATTATTCATCTTCCTCGAATTAAGCACATTCTTAGTATTTTATGAAGCCTACATCAAGCTTTCGAACCAAATAAACCAGGAAAACCATTTCACCAAGAATTCAACCATCATATAAATCCATTCTACGAATCATATAGCCAGACAACAAACAGCACGGGTATAAGAACTTTCGACGATCATTAATTAATGATAACAATCAGTGCAATGGTGACAGCAAAAATAGTGATGTGCAGACTCGAATCTTCTTTAATACAAAGTCCACGTGCGTGAAATGGATTATTTGAATTTTGAGCGCTACTTGATCTTATTCTATTTCGTTTATTTTTTAGATGAGGGAACAGACAGACGTCAAAAGGCCCAAAGCCCACAGCTTGAAGCCGAGATGGATTGCCTTCTTCCAAAACAAATTCAAATCTTCATCCTTTCACGTTTGTCTCTATTTTATTATCCTGGAAAGCAAAGGCCGTTTTATTACAAACTGTAATGATTCACGAATCGCGTGACAATTAATCACAGCCATCACTAACCTGAACACCCTAACCTATACTGTGTCGAGAGCGCACAAGGGCGAACACGAGAGAGAGAGAGAGAGAGAGAGAGAGAGAGAGAGAGAGAGAGAGCTTTCTGTGGTTCAAGAAATACCAAAATTCTAGCAGGATCCTCCCCAGCATAGAGATTAGACAAAATTTCCAAGGCTCTAATCCGGTATCCATTTCTGACCCCTTTTCAAGATATCATCCCGTTCCGAGACATCCACTGAGCAGGGACACCAGAATTCTCCAATCATGGCCTCCCTATTCTCACGATGCTGCCATCCCATTACTGTCAGGATGAAGTATTTGATAGACAAGCTCCTCAGGCAGTTTCTTTGTAGCCTGTGTATGGAGAGTACTTTGAGTCAATATGTTTTGAGACAGCTAAACCGAAAGGTTGATCTACCCGGACAGAATATTAACCTGGAAATGTCTCATGTGCAAAATCGGCTCACATCCAACTTCTGCAATGGCCTTCCCATGAGGTGTTCGTGACTTGAATCGCTCAGCCCTAAAGGCTGAAAGGGCATTCTTATCATCGGGCAAGTTGTGGCAAACATTCAAAAGTGAGGTCAGAGAATTCATCTGCAGGACAAAAACAAGTCATGCAGATTCCAGTCATAAATCTTGCAGGACATCAGCTCTGAACCTATTAAGGCACAAAATCAAACAAACAACTAACTAATATATCAAAGTGAGCAATATAAAAATAAATCTCAAGTCAAGGTGAGCAGAATACATGTACATAACTAAATTCTGGGCATCTGAGCCACTAAGCAAATTGCTCGTCCATATCAAACTATGTTCATATCTAAAAAGGATAACTCTAGGTGATGGCAGCTCCGGTGCTCCCCAGTATGACCAAAATACAGGCCCAACGTAAAAACCAACATAACAGAAAGGATCATCAAAAGCTCAGTGACTCTAATAAGCATGTAGAAATGATGTAGTATACTGGCATGGGAAGGAAAAACCACGCACATGCAAAAGCCCAAGCAATGAAAATAGCGACAAAGTTAAAGATAACCCTAATAGAAAAGTGGATGCAAACTGAAAGACCATCACTAAGCTACGTCTGGCACGTAACACAAATTACCCACTCACAAACAAGTGTTTTCTTAAATCACTAGCTTATCACATGCAATTCGGTGATCCCTCCCAAAAAGCTCCATTTTGGACCCTTAGAACAAACTGAATCATTATTTTCTCCTCCACCTATAATTCTATTGCTGGTCCTATCTGGACATAGTGTTGCGGGTAACATCTCAGATCTGCATCAACCTAGTTTTCAATACAATGCACAGCATGCATCAGGCCAACAAGCTGCTCACAATAGTAATCTGGAAGGACTTCATCGTAAAAACTATGACAATTACCACAGAAGCTAAAACGGACCTTCATATATGGACAAGATGCACAGCCGCCATGTATAGAACAGCCTTCTCCACTTGCAACTCCAGGAATGACAGGTAACACGACATCACCCATTTTGACTGAACTCATGGGAGGGCATCCATTCGTTGATGTTCCAGTAATTGCTTCTGAAGATACTGGAAAAACAATCTCCACATTAATCTTTGGTCCACCTGCAGAAGACTCTACAGAAGCCAAGAGATTCCGAACAGCTGCAACAATTGCAGTCACCATTCCCGATTCTGTTCCCAAGACAAATTGAAGGTGGTCATTGACCTTTCTATCCAAGGCCTCTTGAACCCTCTGTTTAATGAAATCCAATATATTTTGGGTGGAACCAACTACCCCCATTCCTCTTCTCTTAGCTTCCATTGCAAGAGAGAACATTTCCCCAGGGACCTCAAAATGAGCAGTCAGGAAAGCATCACAATACATTTCATTTATCTTCTCGACAACTTCATGTCCAAAAAGGTGATGTACGATGCATGTTCCCTCCTGTTAGGGAAAAGATTTGAGATGGTCACACTTCAAAAGACTCGAAGAGTTAAATATATGCAGAGACCATGACTGTCGAGATGTATTAATGCAGATACTAACCAAAATCTTCACTACAATAGATATATTCTTCAGTAAATCAAGTGCTTTCGAAATATTGTTCCCAATCATACCATCCGTCCAGACCATAAGTAAATTAACCTTTGATCAAAGAGGAAACTTGCGAAAAGTACGCACCAGTACCAAGTGAAAACTGGGTTCCGCGGGCACTTAAAACTTTTATTCACATAAGGAAAACCAAAAAGAGATGAAAAGCTTATGCCACACAGCAAGGCATGGCAATAATATAGGCTGAAAAATTCATAGAGTTGGACGAGTTATAAAATTCATAAGGAAGAGGACCTGGTAATAGTGCAGGCGGGGCAGCAACGACCTAATTGATGATCTACTGTGTCCAGGGTGGATTTCATGAATTTCCTCATCAGTCATCATAGTCATCTGCTGGAACAACTCCTTAATATTTGCACCCATATAAGAATCGGGTCCATACCAAACAGTCAAATCTGGCACTTGAGCAAAAGCCTGGGAGAAAAAGTTTGGAATGAGAAAATGCAGAGTCCAGTAAGGCTAAATGCAGAAAACTCCTTTTGCAACAAACCTGCAGAATAGTTTGAACAACATTTGAGGAAGTACATGTAATTGTGGGCACAAGCTCATGGGCAAAAGCTTTTGTTTCCAGGGAAGTATTGATGTAGACAACATGCAAAGATGGTGGAGACTGAGAAGCTCCCTCCAAATAATTTGTGTAAGCAGGAGAGGAAGCAGCATCTGCTAATGAACAGCCAATACGTTCATTTGACATCCTGTACACACCAACCTGCATATTTGTATATAAAAAGAAAAATGCATGAATCGTCTGTCAGGTGTCCCTGAAAAATTTAAACATAAGTTCATTCGCTCAATTGATTCATGCAAAAAGTATGCACTTCTGACTTTTAACTTTTCCTTCTGATAAGCCATCCTCAGACCTGCTTGACTGAGTTACCTCCGCAAAGCTGGCTTGATTGAGTATAATTCTGACATGATATCTATAAACGAAAAACCATTGTTTATGCTTAGAGTTTACCTCTGCAAAACCAGCTTGATCAAGTATAGCACGAACATTTTCTGACATGAAATCTACTCCAAGAACAGTTATGAACTGGCATCCAGATTTTGCCATCTTCACTGCAGAATCTGCCATCACCAAGGAATCAGATATATGGATATGAGGCCACTGCTTCTGTGCAGCTGTTAGGATGCCTTGGACTTCAGGGTCCATGTAAAAATGTGCAACAACACCAATTTTCTTCTCCTTAAGCACATTGACAAGTTCTTTCACCTTAAACTCATCAGGAGATAAATATCTTGCCTGCAATTAAACTATTAGGAAGCTTAGGTTGTTATTCATCGCTGCCAGGTAACATATCATGCCAACCCCACCAGCGTAGACTTTTAGACAGGATTACATGACCTTCATGAAGGTAATAAGTAGAAAAATAAAAGAATACACGTGGAACGAACCCAGTTTATCCTTGCTTTTACATGCTCCATTCAAAAAACCATATGCATAAGGTGCTTTCCTTGATATACTGAACAAGTTTGATGGAGTAGTCACCAAATCAATGAGTTCCCTCCAAAATTCATGTTGGAGATAGAATAAAAGGCTCAAGGAAATCTTTTCCTAAGTGCAAAGACGTCTAGCAAACAGGGGCGCTTAGGCATTTCAACATTTTCCTTAAATTCTCAACGTATGAAAGATGAGAAAGGAAACATGAAAAGAAAACACTCTGCTTTTCATATATGCCCAACACAAATCCCTTAACCAGCTAGGTTTACAATCTGCTATAAACAATCCAAAAAGCTCAGCTCGACTCTGCAAGCATCAGATGGAATCTCCTAGCTTAGCAGCAGTGGAAGATAGTGAGGCGAGCCAAAGCTCATACAATAACATGGGACTTGTGATTGTTGATTTTTCAAATAAAAGCTCCTAATAAACACAAGACTGTCCACCAAGCATATTGCTAACCTGAGCTTCAGCATAGCTTCCCTTTGCTTGGATACCGTCTGCATTCACGACCAAAGATGGGAATGGATCGAATGGTGCCTTCCCCTCCCGCTCTGCAATTAAGGCCTTAGTCCTCTTTTGCATGCTAATCAGCACGTTATGCCACGTATTAACACGGGAGCGTCCAGCCCCTGGGATCCCTACATTCAGTGCTGCCAAATCCTCCGTTTTCACCTTCAAAACCTCCTCAGCTGCCGCCCCATCTAATAATGAGATCAAACACGAACAAAATCCTCTCGTGATCTCGGAATCACTATCGGCCACAAATCTCATTCTACCATCTTCTTCCATATTCACCTCCAACCACACCTGCGCAGTTATTATGGTATGATGTAAATGGTATAGGGAAAATCGGATTAGAAAACAATAACTCTTTATATATAGGATGAAGCACAATCTGGGCATCCCCCTCAATATTTTTTTGGCTTAGTAACAGAAAACCTACGCAAAAAAAAAAAGGACCCTTTTCTCTTGTCATCCTCCAACTTCCATAACCCAACTTTTTACAATATCACAGACCACCCAGCTAAACTCTATAGTATGTCTAAGCTAAAAGTCGCGAACATCCTATCTTCATTTCAAATTTGACAACAAATTGGCATGCCTCCTTGCAGTCGCCACGCTACAGATGAATTTCCAACGAAACGTGACGATCAGCCAAAATCGATTCGATAGATAGATCGCACAGTCAGGCAGATAACAGAAAACTGAGTCCTTCTGCGTAATCTCTCGGCGACGGGTTCAAGAAGGCATCACGAAGAAATAGCACGTGAAGGGAAAAGGCCAATGAACCAAACCTGAGCGGTACAGCCCATGACTCGGTTGGAGTCCACCCGGGCGGTGTCGGGGAGCTTCGGAAGGAGGGTGGCGTAGTGCAACAACCGCTTCACTCTATCAATCGGCTCCGACAGGGACCGGAACTCGGAGGCCAGGGACTGGAGCTTGCAGGGCACGAGGTCGGCGGTCTGCGAGGGCGAGACGGCGACGGCGGCGCAGGAGAAGGAGGAAGCGGGGGTCTTGTCCGCGTCGGGATTCAGGGACTGGACGCACCGGGGGGATCTGGCGACGAGGCGCCTCTTGATTTTGCGGGACGCGAGGGAGAAGGCGTTCGGGGGGAGGGATTTGGCGCTAGGGTTAGGGCTGGCGTGGGGAGAGAAGGACGGGTAGGGGGAGGAAGCCATTCCGGTGGCCATGGCGGCGGCAGAGTCCATTTGCAGAGGCAGAGGGATGCACAGAGAGAGAGAGAGAGAGAGAGAGAAGTGAGGGACTGGGCAGAGGGAGAGAGAGAGGGAGAGGAGTGAGGAATTGAGATTGAAGTGTGGGAAGGGCAGAGAGAGAGAGAGAGAGAGGTGGAAGATGGAGGAGAGGAAGAGGAGAGGAAGAGGAGCCTTTAATTAAGGGAGAGGCTGAGAAAGAGAGCAGCACAGAGAGAAAAAGAGAGAGAGAGAGAAATGCAAGTTTAGTTCCGCCCAACTGCCCACCAACGAAACTACGCGCGAAACATCTCGAGAAATCCCATGATCTTTCCCATGATGTACGCCCAATGACACGGCAGGAAACATGGCTCCTCTTACCTTCGATTTCCACGTGACTTTGTTGACCCAAGAACAAGAAACGTAGGGTCCTCTACCTCTAATTTCCACATGACTTTGTTCTTCGGCCTCTGTAGAGACATAGACCGGAAAAACATTAACTTAAAAGAGGTGATTTGGGGTAGATTTCTCCCTCTCCTCCCTTTTCTTTTTCCTTTTTCTTTGGTTGATTTGATTCTCTGCTCTCTTTTCTCTTGTCATCCGGTCAAAATATTGAAACTTCTCTCCCATTTCGGGGAGGTTTATATCCCGTTCTAGTCTAGATTCGGAGATTTTTGCGTCTATGATTTTGGACTTTCGCAACCTCGTGTTTCGTTGGTGTATAGATCCAATTTTAAAGAATATCAAAGGAGTTTCGTGAAGGTCCCACTCTCACAGTGTTGAATCCGTGCTCATTCAACTTGTTTCTCTAGACGACAATGATACTGAAACTTAGGTGTACCCCACCAAAAGATAAAACCATAATAATATATGAAAATTTCGATGTATGTTCATCACTAAAATGGATTTAGTGGTTGACCACCAATGTTAGTTTGAAGAAGTCATAAATTTACTCTTTAAGCAGATGACTCCTAATCTTGTTTAGATAATTTATCTTGTTATCTGAAACTTGTTTTGTTTAGAAATTATTTGGGATTGGCCTTTGTTTATAGTTACATTAGGATGTTTCTCTTTAGTATTCTTGTGAAAAAAAAACAAAGAAACAAGAAACATAGCTCCTGATAGAGTTGTCCAACTTATTACAATTAACAATTTTTTGGCTACTTAATTTAGTGATTAGTGTGGTCCAAACAAGGGTTATAACTACTGACTTTATCGATTCACAGCTCATGCAGACCTCCAAATGCATGCGTGTGCGTGTGTTTTCTTTTATACGGCTTTCTTTTTATAGAACGTAACCAATGACGATAAGCCTACAATTGCTTTTTTTGAAACCGTACACGTCTTAATCAATTCTCATCAGTCATCACGAGAAACCAAAAGTCTTGATCTAACCTCATGGATCATGTTGAGGAATTGAAAGCGACCAAAGGAAGTCAACGTTGACATTGATGTACCAAATTACATTTGGTTTTGTAAGTTATTAAGAATGTGATGGGGCTTCTCATTTTCTTTAATACGATTTCTCCACATATT
Source organism: Eucalyptus marginata (assembly GCA_014182565.1). NCBI lineage: Eukaryota > Viridiplantae > Streptophyta > Magnoliopsida > Myrtales > Myrtaceae > Eucalyptus > Eucalyptus marginata. Next base: position 30,469,067 of record CM024595.1, on the reverse strand, counting down.
TAGTTACACTACACAGGATTTCCAATTTAAATTAGCTGTAATTTTAGCTTATCTTTACACATTGCAATTAAATATTCCTTTAGCATTCATAACATTATAAAGGTGGATTTTCACTTCATATAAATGTTATCTTAACATTTATTTCGAATCTCTCTTTGATCATGGTTTCGATCATACTTTTGTACATGTATCGTAGCTTTAGTTCAAATTTATGCTAAAAGTAATGTTCCATATGAAGGAAAGAATACTCAATTTTTATTTCTTGTTACATCCTTTTTTTCTTTAATTTCCAAGGAACGGAATCATTCATCTAGTTTAGTACATATTAGGACTTCCTAATTCCTCTTCTTTTTTTTTTTGGTTATATTAACATATCGATATACTTGCTAACCTTCATGGGAGAAGCATGTCTACATTTCATTTTTCGTATGTGACATTGTGGCCTTTTTATATTGATGTTAGGAACCACAACGTCCCAAGTTTGTCCTGGCAAATGTGAAAAATGGATTGATGTTTTTTTTACCATGTTTAGTTTTCACATATATATGTGTATATGTGTGTAGAGTCTAGACATAATGGGCAAACTTATTGGTGGGTCATGCCAAGATGAGGGTATGATTATTAGATCTTTTGGGTCTGCAAATTAGGAATATCGGGCGGATCCACAAATCTTGACGCTTTACGCTTTCCAATGATTAGGAGCAATGAATGAGGCCAATGAGCCAATAAATGGTCACAAAATCTTTTCTCTCTCTCTCCACGGCCAAACTTTTTAATCAAAAAGGCGAATTATGTTGCTTTTTATTGGCTGCTGGAGACGGAATGCGCCTAGTTGCCAATAAAATTTTTTAGGTGTCTTGCTTTTGACCTCTCGGGTCGGATGGTGCCCAAGTTGGCATTGGTCACCATATAATATAATATAATATAATATAAGAGAAGAGAAAGATTTGGCCTATATGATTGTAGCATGTTGTTCTGACGAAAAGGAAATGACAATCGTAGCACGTTGCTCCCGGGGCAGCGATTCTAATAGGTGGCTAATAACCCATTTTATCAATGACAAAATAAAAGGCATCACGTAAGAGAAAAGGATGCAAAGAAAAAGATATGGAATAGGGATAAGAGAGAGAGAAGGGCCATTCTTTTCTTGGACGGCCAACAGGCTTATTTAACCTTGGTCATAAATAAATTTATAAACATCACATTAATATTTGATCATAAACTTGCAATTTCTCCAACTAGTCCTTGAATTCAAAGAATTTTTCCAATAAAGTTCCCCTTCCAACTTGATTTTGAGAAAAGCGAAAACAACGTCCGGAGTCGACGATCTAGAAATAAATTTTGACTTAATCGGGTAATAATCAATCTTTAAATGAAAAAAAGATTTCTTTTACTTACACTTTCGATTTATAGCAAAAAAAAATAAGAATTTGTGCGAACAAATAAAATAAATAGAACAGAGCAAATAAAGCGGTAGGGATATATCAGAAAATTGTACTTTTTTCTATTCTTTCGTTTCGTAGCCGGAATTCTTTATGAAGAACAAATGGGCTATATCATTTCATGGTGGATCAGCGAATTCTTGGGCCGAGCTGGATTTACAGCCATGGATGCTTAGCGGGGATCCTCGTACATGGTGAATAACCAAATTCCAATTGAAATGAAATATTTAGGAGAAATGAAATGCTTTAGGAGAAACAATGAAAGGACATCAATTCAAATCCTGGATTTTCGAATTGAGAGAGGACTTTGATTGGGAAAAATCCCTATGAGTTTAAGGACTAAACTTGATTGAAAAAAATCACAAATTCAAAATTACACTAAGAATATTGTGTGAATTTACGGATCGAACATGCATGTTTCTTAGGTGAAAATTATAATGTGGAAGAGTTTATGCCTGGTATAGCATAGCTAGTAAACAAGAACAAAAGAGGTGTCTATGAAAGAATGGTTGGTTTTTAATGGTAGAATGCGAATTGTGGATTTCAAATTTGCGATAATGGTGCTTCCAAGCATCAAAGTCGTGGATGTGGCAGGAAGGGATAATCCATCACCCTCGACAAGATCGAAATTCAACTCCCAATTTTGTTCTCTAGCTAGACAGTGAAACGTAGGGACAATTAACAATGACATTTCCATATGGACTTCTCCTTAGATGCATCCAAGGGGTAGCAAGTTGCCCGTGAGAGCTATCCCCTCTCCTAATGGGATGCCCAACATAACTGCATTCCTTATTTTAACGTGCTGGTACCCGCATGCCTCACACACCTCAATTAGTTGTGAATATTTTTCTTTCCGATCAATTAGGGAATACCAATGATTTCACACTAAAGAAGAGCTGAACGTTGGCAACTCTTCATTTTAAATCATTCTCACACCAAAAAAACAAGAACAAAAAAGGTGTCTATGAAAGAATGGTTGGTTTTTAAAGGTTGAATGTGAATTGTGGATTTCAAATTTGCGATGATGGTGCTTCCAAGCATCAAAGTCGTGGATGCGGCGGGAGGGGATAATGCATCACCCTCAATGAGATCGAAATTCGACTCCCAATTTTGTTCTCTTGCCAGACAGTGATGCGAGGGGATAATCAAAATACAGTGGCACTTCCACATGGACTTCCTGTGAAAGGCATCCATTTTATTCTCTCTTAGCGGATGTTATTCGACATTGTAATTGTCAAAGGGAATAAGTCCCTGTCTAAGCCAAAGGGACATTTTCTAACTCACATCGATGGAATCGTTTTCTGATATGACAATCTATTTAGGATTACTTTTCGAAATCCTGGCGCCACTGGAGTCCCTCAAGTACCCGCAACCACGAACTGATCTGAAGCTGACAGTCGAAACTGATAGCTCATCGCTTTTCGAGGACATGTCGGGCGCAAATCAGCCTCCCTGGGACATTTGAGCTCTGATCGGTGAATACAAGAATTGTTCGGCCCAGTTCAGTCATGATCAGGTGGCCCACTGTGTCTTCACGAATCAAAAGTGGGCTAACATCTTCAAGCTCTCCCTTCTAATCGGTTGCATAAAACCACCCAGCCCTCATGGGATATTCCGTGTTCAGAAGCCCATCAACTTTGCTCCCCAAACGGTGATTATAAAGTAATGAGCATGCAACCACTGGGGGTTCGCCCCAGTGGCCACCCTTCCATCTTGGAAGGGGAGGTTGGAGGTTTAAATCCCCACCGGGGAGATTGGGGTGGGAAGATTTCATTTCGGGAGTGGGTTTCAACTTTCACGCCCGCAAAAAGGCGGAGCAAAGTCCGAGAGTGAGTGTTAGAGTAGGATTAGCGTAGGACCGACCAAAAAAAAAAAAAAAATAATGAGCATGCGTATGGTGTGTGGTTGAAGGCCAAAGCCTTGTTTGTCTTTAGACTAATGACATCAATTTCAGTGGCTTTGATTCCTGAAGTTTATAATCTTCAGTTGATCACCAACCACTTTCAAACATTTTTTAAATTCACAATAAGCTTTTGAAACTCTAAACAGCCAAGAAGCGGGTCCTCTCTCCATAATTCGATCCTCAATTACATTGATTTTCGCCTTGACTCGCCATTAGTGCGGGTGTTTATCGTTCACCAGCAAAATCGAGCTTCATGGGCCTTGGGAACAGATTTCCTTAACCACGCCTCTAAAACCTATTCCTCTTGTCCACAGAGTGAAGATAATTCCTCATGATACTAAAAATAAGATCAAAATTATGTTTTTCCCTATTTAAAATGGCCAAGAATTAAAGGCTCATGCTGTTGTTGAAAAGGGGAAAATCAGCATTCACTTTCAAAAGCATCAGCCACATAATTCCTGCCCAGTGTGATATAATGATGGAAATCAAGAAAAAATAGAATACGAAAAATATAAAAAGAATGAAAGGGATTGAATTCTATAAGTATTGTATTTGTCTTTGCATCGTATTAGAAGTGAAGATGTTTTTGTGTTGTGTATATTTTATCACATGCATATATATATTTGGATTTGGCTGGAAGTACTACAAGTGAAAACATTTTTGTGCCATTAAAAAGAAATGTAAAAAAATTCACCAAATTCACCAAATGATCATGCTCAATGATTTGCTTTTCATTAGCTCTTAATTATGGTCTTCAATATCTCTGAATTCAATAGCTTTGGTTGCCAAATCCACGCTTATAGGAATTTGTGATCATTGTGGTATCATTATCGATGGCAGATAAAGCTGCCTTCATATTAGCAAGACTCATCTTTCTGTGCCCTTTCTACCTCCAAAGCTAACTTAGTTGTAGGAATAACTAACAGGGAAATGTTAGGGATTGGTGCAAGTTTAGAAGGATAATATCTAAAATAAGCTATTAAATGTAAAGAATTACAAACCAAAACATTTTAAAGTTGTAATTCAATAGAAAAAAGTAAAATATAATTGAAGTGATAAAATATTGATACGTAACACAAGCGAAATCTTGTAACCCACATAAAATTGGTAACGTAATTTGATAATAATTTAGGTTACTTTAATTCAAGTTAGTCTTATGATATAAGAGGTAATAAATTCGAATAGTTCATGTTGCACTGCCTAACCAATAACCATGGCATATCTCATGTACCGAGAAATTTTAATTGCTAAGATCTTGGTGGTGCTACGTTGATTATCTCATCAACTTGTACCCTACTTGAATATTCTGCATTGAGATGTGGACCTTTGTAGTGAGAGACAGGAGCAATTGCTGATCAAGCAGAACAACTTTATACCCTACTTGAATATTCTAGCTTTTCTCATATAACTGTACCTTTTCTTTTTGTATCTTGTGATCAATCTCACTATGTAGCTCAATTTAACTTTTCTCTTTGCCCTTTGAGTTTACCTTATCAATAGCTTTTTGAAAATCTTGAAATGAAATCCGACTGTCTGTAAATCATTTTATTTTTTTTCAAATCAACTTATTGCCTTAAAAACAAATTTAGGGCAAAAATTGATTCTGCTTTGAATGCCTAATATAAGAGGACCTATGTTTTTTTCTTTTAATTTCAAAATAAGTAAAAAATTAACAAAGGAGAAGAATTCAATCATCAATCTATATATTACAATATGTGAATGTAATGAACATATGTAGCGATCAATAAGACTTATTCCCTCCAAATGAATTTTAGTCACCGCAAATGAACAAAAAGAATTTTCAGTTCGTGTTTCAATGTCATCATATGATTGGGAAAAGGACATACAATTGTTTATGCGAAGCCCAAAAACTAAGCTCAAATATGAAGAAGCTAATGGCCCCAAATTAGATGATGACGATACGTTAACCCATAATGCCCAGTCGATAGGATGCCTAATAAGCGTATCAATCATAATGTTATAACAATATTATTGGCCCACTAAAAGAGAAAGCGGTAAAAACAAAGCTCTCTCATTCGGTCACCGAGCAGTCGAAAATCAATAGAATGTTTGACATTCTCATTAATTATGAGTTTATGAAAAACAGAGTTTAAGTGAAGTTCATGATACATTGTGATGATAGATTGACTTGAAACATGAAAAAAGTTGAAGATTACGTCAAGGAGGAACCATCATCCAATGGATAACTATAGCAAAAGGAATCATTGCTAGAGTAGCGCAAGTCAAGAGGTATTTAGTATTTCTTGCGGGGGGAAAATTAGTATAACTGAATGGCTCATTAGAGATACATGAGGAATCAAAGCGAAGCATATGCATATTTTATGCAGATAATATAGTATGGTCAATGAGCACACAACATCAATCTGGACATTAAAAATAACGAAGAGCCCATCAAATTTTGAAGAGGAGAAGATTATTCATCACGGATTAATCTGGGTTAGATTTCGTCTAAGTCTGGATTTTTAATTTCCAATTCCAGTACTTGTACATGTTTATAAGAGCTTTACGGTCATACTTTGTAAGCTTTTTCACATACTTCTGTCATCTTAATTCATAAGTTTTATGTTCAATTTTGGCCATCGAGCAAACATGGCATCAAAGAATGTAAGTAATCTATTCTAGTTCAAGAAAGTTTTTATGCGATTTCCTTGCTTTCAACTACGAAGCTCCATAACGTTGCATGCAACACAAGATCTTTTGTTAAAACTATTATTATTAATATTAAGATGCAGAAACGCAATAAATACATCGTGAGTTTCACAAATTTGAATGATTTAAAGATACATTCTTACTTTATCGTCCCTCTTCCAAGTATTAATATAGGTACCTAAAGAAACATAATACCACACATTAAATAGGGAAGATGGTCGGATCTTGTGGTCATTCTTTAAAAAAAAAAAAAAAATCCCAATAGAATATTTAGCTACGGTACATAGCAAGAAAAGAATTGATATTTTTCTTACATCAAAGATGATTGAATTTTGAAAATTCGTAAACTAAGTAGTTTTAAAGGATATATTTTTTTCTTTTCAAAAGGGAAATATTAATTAAATTTCATGTTAATTTAATATATGAATTTATTTTCCAAAATTGGAGTCAAAATTGGTTTGGAATTCGAAAGTATGACTTTTTGCATAAAACGATTATATTGTTATAGTTGTGGGATAATTAAAGATCTCCACTGCTATTTTAAAAGTCTATCTCTCATCTCTAATCTCAAACAAAAATCAAACTTTGAATTATCTCCTTAAAGATCGAGTTCACTTATTTTGAACCCAACCTCCGCACTTCTCATCCTATTGCAATATCTACCGATACCTTCATGAGATTACAAATAGCAAAATTGATAATCTACTTTCTTTTCATTCACGGCCGAGCTTCAATGGTTCCTCTAGCAGCCCCCTCACTTTCGAGCTCCATTCCCAAGTGATCTTTAATATCTGTGAGCACTCAATCCATGTCATGTCTCAGATCCACCTGCCGTCTTTCTTGAACGGCAACAATAGGGTAGATATGTGAGTGAGGCCACCGGCGGATCATCCAACAATGTACGGGTGTGTGATCGGAGTCAAGAGGGGTTGCACCGTGGAGATATTCGATAGTTTCCAGCTTCGATACGACCCCGCCACTTGTTTTCTTGACCACGCCTTTCTCAAGAAGCAGCACAAGCGCTGTTTAGTGCTCTACTCTTCCTCTCTCTTTTTAGCCTCTTTTTTTTTTTAATGGTTTCTCATTGCGAGCAGAATTTTTTTTTTTTTAGTTATTGTTTCTGATCTTGTTTCTTTTTTTTCTTTTTCCTCTTTAATTGGCGATAGATAAGGAGACTTGCCCGGATTTTTGTATGCTCGGATGGTACGCCAGTGGCAGCATTGCAGATAAATCTGGTATGGTTATTCACAAAGCTGTAAGTTCCGAGTGTAATCCGCTCTTTGGTTGGGATCTTTGCCTGTGTTCACTGTTTTGTTCCATATAATTGAGTCTCATGGGTGCCTTTCTCCGCGTTGGCTTTATAGTTAAATAAGGTTCGAATGTGATTGTTGCACGTGCGAGTCTGAATTTTTTTACCTCTAATAATGGTGCGATCATACGACTTTTTTTCCTTTTTTAATGTGGCGTAACCCCTCTCCAAGTTACGCAAAGTGTATTATGATAATGTTAGTGTATTTTGCAGTTGATGAATATCAATAAAAGTCCGATGTGCGTTTCTCAATCCTTGTGCCCTAAGTGCCCTAAAGGATCTCCCTGTTACCATCTGCGGAGAAGGTAAGTGGTTTTTATGTCCTTTTCTGAAGGTTTGTCTTTTGTCTTTCAATATGATAGTCATTGTCTGTTTCCTTTTTTTTCAGTTGTACCAACCAGAATGGAAGATCTCAGCGAATTTTCCCAATCAGAACTTCCTCTGGTCGTCCTTGCTCAAGGTCAGGTTTCCTGCCCTCCTCCACATAAGTCCTGCCTTCTATTTTGGTCACTCATCTGATTTTACTTGTTCTTCGTGAAAAATTCAATGTTAATAATCTTGTATAGCTTAAACGTTTACCTAACTTTGTGGTTTGTCTCACTTTGCTCTCCATTTTTTGATTTTCCATAATGTACGCATGATGTATCCTGATTTCTCCATGACATTTGCCTCAAGTTTTTTCCACATATTAATGCATGGTCCTCTGTGCTCATATAGGGTCAAAACTTTCTTTTTTGGCACTTGATTCATTCGCACAGCGCTTGTGCTGCTTGTTGAGAAAGGCGTGGTCGAGAAAACGAGTGGCGGGGTCGTATTGAAGCTCGAAACTATCAAAGATCTCCACGGCGCAACCCCTCTTGACTCCGATCACACACCCGTACACTGTTGGATGATCCGTCGGTGGCCTCACTCACATATCTACCCTATTGTTGCCGTTCAAGGAAGACGGCGGGTGGATCTGAGACATGACACGGATTGAGTGCTCACAGATATTAAAGATCACTTGAGAATGGAGCTCGAACGTGAGGGGGCTGCTGGAGGAATCCATTGAAGCTTGGCCGTGAATGAAAAGAAAGCAGATTATCAATTTTGCTATTTGTAATCTGATGAAGGTATCGGTAGAGATTGGAACAGGATGAGATGTGCGGAGGTTGGGTTCAAAATAAGTGAACTCGATCTTTAAGGAGATTATTCAAAGTTTGATTTTTGTTTGAGATTGGAGATGAGAGATAGAATTTTAAAGTAGCAGTGGAGATCTTTAATTTTCCCACAACTATAACAATATAATCGTTTTACGCAAACAGTCATACTTTCGAATTCCAAACCAATTTTGACTCCAATTGTGGAAAATAAATTCATATATTAAATTAACATGCTATTTAATGAATATTTCCCTTTTGAAAAGAAAAAATATATATCCTTTAAAATTACTTAGTTTACGAATTTTCAAAATTCAATCATCTTTGATGTGGGAAAAATATCAATTCTTTTCTTGTTATGTACCGTAGCTAAATATTCTATTGGGATTTTTTTTTTTTTTTAAAGAATGACCATAAGATCCGACCATCTTCCCTATTTAATGTGTGGTATTATGTTTCTTTAGGTACCTATATTAATACTTGGAAGAGGGACGATAAAGTAAGAATGTATCTTTAAATCATTCAAATTTGTCAAACTCACGATGTATTTATTGTGTTTCTGCATCTTAATATTAATAATAATAGTTTTAGCAAAAGATCTTGTGTTGCGTGCCACGTTATGGAGCTTCGTACTTCGTAGTTGAAAGCAAGGAAATCACATAAAAACTTTCTTGAACTAGAATAGATTACTTACATTCTTTGATGCCATGTTTGCTCGATGGCCAAAATTGAACATAAAACTTATTAATTAAGATGACAGAAGTATGTGAAAAAGCTTACAAAGTATGACCGTAAAGCTCTTGTAAACATGTACAAGTACTGGAATTGGAAATTAAAAATCCAGACTTAGACGAAATCTAACCCAGATTAATCCGTGATGAATAATCTTCTCCTCTTCAAAATTTGATGGGCTCTTCGTTATTTTTAATGTCCAGATTGATGTTGTGTGTTCATTGACCATACTGTATTATCTGTGTAAAATGTGCATATGCTTCGGTTTGATTCCTCATCTATCTCTAATGAGCCATTCAGTTATACTAATTTTCCCCCCGCAAGAAATACTAAATACCTCTTGACTTGCGCTACTCTAGCAATGATTCCTTTTGCTATAGTTATCCATTGGATGATGGTTCCTCCTTGACGTAATCTTCAACTTTTTTCATGTTTCAAGTCAATCGATCATCACAATGTATCATAAACTTCACTTAAACTCCGTTTTTCATAAACTCATAATTATTGAGAATGTCAAACATTCTATTTGTTGCGATTAAGCGAGCGATCGAACAATAATATAGACAGAAAAAGAAAATAAATCGAACACCAGATTTACGTGGTTCAGTCGTAAAGACCTACGTCCACGGGGAGAGCAGCAGCGAATTTCACTATAGATCAAGCGATACAATGAGATTACACACTCAAGTCACTCAAACACTCTCTCGGTGTTTCCCAAGCCCCAATTACAACCAATAACGCACACAGTGTTTAGCCCCGAAATTCCTCAAAAATAATCTCTCAATCTCACGAAGGAATTACACGCAAATCTTACCTCAAGACTTAATCAGCTACAAACACTAAACTTCTTGGATGTAATTCGCGAGTAAGAACGACAAAGAAAATCCCTCATAAGCACTCGACAACTAGATGGCGCTTCAAGACCAACTCTTCATGATCAACGGTGGAACACCAAGCACTCACGCGGCGCTTCAAGACAATTTGTGATCCACGTCTACCACCCACGACCACAAGTCTATATATAAGTAAAACCCTTATTATTATGCCAACTTCTAATAGGATTTATTTCCTATCTAAAACGATTTTATCCAAAACATATCTCTATATATTTTAAACAAAATCCAAAACCAAGTCAAAGTTGAACTTTCCTATTTCAGCGGCCGAATTCTCCAACGTAGATTCAAACTTTGGGAAGTTGATCTTCGGGTCTTCTTTGCTCATTTCGAACGTCCGCAACATATCCAATTCGGAATATTCTGAATTTCATATTGGACTCAAACTCGAGACATATTTTAACAATCTCCACCTTGGCTCGACGTTTGAGCCAAGTTGCAATCGCTTCGCAAAAATTCAAACTCTGCTACTACTTTCCCATAGCCCCCGATGGGCTCAACCGCCACGATATTATCCAAGTCCAAGTCTCGCTTGAACTTCGCCATAACCGAGGACCTCATCGAATACCAACTCCACATGCACCTTTAACTACTCCGCAAGAATTTTTCCGATGCAACCTCCTTAACCGAGATAAAGCAAAACCATTGTTGCATCCATATCTATCAGAGATCGAATACATACCTTGTCAATTTCAGCAAGTTACAGCAACCATTGGCTCTATAAGCTCCACCTCGCTATGAGCACCATCTCGTGTCGATTACTTTGCTAATACTTGTACTCGCTACCTCAGGAGTTTCTGGTTGCAACTCCACCTCAAGCTGAACACCGTTCAGATCTGTTTGAACACTGCTATAATCACTCCTAGCCAAAAGTACCGGAGACTCATCAAGGGTAACTTCTCGCTGTCAACAGTGTGAATTTATATCCGGCACCACAACCGATTGCCCCACTCACCTTGTGCATAGCCATGGAATATGCACCTTGCCCTCCAATCAAGCTTACCATCACTCACTCGAAAATAACACGGGCAACCAAACATTCTAAGAATAGAATAATCAGCAACGTTACCTGACCACACTTCTTTAGGAGTCTGCCATTCAATAGTAGTTGATGGGGATCTATTCACCAGGTAGCTTACCGTACTTAGCACATCGCCTAGAATTCTCCTAGCAATACCAAAGACTAGAGATAATTTTACGGGCCATCTCTAGTAATGTTCTCGCTCATCAATTTTGCAAATTGTTGTGATTTATTGGCACTAGTGCGGCATTTCACTATGCCCTCTTTCATGCAAAATTTATTTGTTAGCTCCGAGCGTAACTCCATGCTATTGTCGTCCGCACATGCTTGATCGACTTACTAGTCTCCGTCTCGATCAAAGCTCTTGACCGCGAGATCCCGACACCAAGATCAAACTTGTGCCTTGGCACAAACACCTGTGTCTTCCTCGAGTAGTCAAAAGACTCTCGAACAGATGCATCCGACGTCTCCGGGGCGAAACTTGTCATTGTCTCACCTTGAAGTTTATACAGCCTCCATGCTTGATTCCTTTCATTATCACCAAGGCACTCGAACAACCTTCAAAACTCCACCTTTTGAAGAATACATGCAACCAGCTGAATCTAGGGCACCCAAGGAAATTAAGTTCTTTTTCAACTCGAACATGCCTTACCGCCAATGTCCTCACAATAACATCATGCATTCTGATTTTAACATCACCAACACCCACAACATCGCACTTAACGTTGTTCCCTAACTGGACTTTATCACTACCCGTGCATTGATAAGTGATAAACAAATTTCTATTTGGTGTGACATGAAAAGAACAACCAGAATCCATAATCCATCCATCAAACGATGAATAATAGTGATGACAAGACATAATCGGCATTATTCGCTACAGCTGCAACATTATTCGTAGAATCAACTATAATTCCCTTACCCTTCTCATTCTTCAGCTTAAGGCAATCCCTTCTAAGATGCCCCTCTTGCCACAGCTCCAACAGACAACATTAGGGGCCCCTAGATTGACTACGCCTCGTTTATATTAGTACTACTATTACCCACACGTGTTATAGATCTTCCTCTATTTTCACCTACTAAAGCAACATATACATGTTCGCTAGATTCTCTTCTACGAATGTCCTCGCCGAATTAAATCTCGAACCCCATCAAACGTCAAACTTGTTGACCTGAGGAATTACTAACAGCAAGAATAAATGTAGTATTCCAACTATTAGGCAATGAGGATAGCAGAATCAAAGCACGTACCTCATCTTCAAAATCAATCTCAACCGAACTCAATTGACTAACAATCACATTGAATTCATTGATATGATCTCGCAACCGACGCACCTTCGCTCATCTTCAAATTAAACAAACGTCGCATCAAATGGACCTTGTTGATCGCAGAGGGCTTCTCATACATATCCGATGTGGCTTGCATCAAATCAGCAAGTGGTCTTCCTTCAAGATGTTAAACGCGACATTACGAGCCAACGTCGCCCAAATAACACCCATAGCTCGTCTATCCAAAGAAATCCCACCGCCTTGCTTCATCGTCTCTCGGTTTCTCCCCAGATAAGGGCAAGTGTAGTTTTCATCTCGGTAAAGATAATCTTCAATCCGCATCTTCTAGAAACTAAAATCCTTCCCATCAAATCTGTCGATTCTCACTTTTACCTCTTCTGTTGCCATCGATTCGCTTCAACTCAGCCAAGCTTGGCTCTGATACCAATTGTTGCGATTAAGTGAGCGATCGAACAATAATATAGACAAAAAAAGAAAATAAATCGAACACCGATTTACGTGGTTCGCCGTAAAGACCTACGTCCACGGGGAGAGCAGCAGCGAATTTCACTATAGATCAAGCGATACAATGAGATTACACACTCAAGTCACTCAAACACTCTCTCGGTGTTTCCCAAGCCCCAATTACAACCAATAACTCACACATTGTTTAGCCCCGAAAATTCCTCAAAATAATCTCTCAATCTCACGAAGGAATTACACGCAAATCTTACCTCAAGATTTAATCGGCTACAAACACTAAACTTCTTGGATGTAATTCACGAGTAAGAACGACAAAGAAAATCCCTCACAAGCACTCGACAACTAGATGGCGCTTCAAGACCAACTCTTCATGATCAACGGCGGAACACCAAGCACTCACGTGGCGCTTCAAGACAATTTGTGATCCACGTCTACCACCCACGACCACAAGTCTATATATAAGTAAAACCCTTATTATTATGCCAACTTCTAATAGGATTCTGTTTCCTATCTAAAACGATTTTATCCAAAACATATCTCTATATATTTTAAACAAAATCCAAATCCAAGTCAAAGTTGAACTTTCCTATTTCAGCGGCCAATTCTCCAATGTAGATTCAAACTTTGGGAAGTTGATCTTTGGATCTTCTTTGCTCAATTTCGAACGTCCGCAACATATCCAATTGGAATATTCTGAATTTCACATTGGACTCAAACTCGAGACATATTTTAACACTATTATCGACTGGGTATTATGGGTTAACGTATCGGCATCATCTAATTTGGGGCCATTAGCTTCTTCATATTTGAGCTTAGTTTTTGGGCTTCGCATAAACAATTGTATGTCCTTTTCCCAATCATATGATGACATTGAAACAGGAACTGAAAATTCTTTTTGTTCATTTGCGGTGACTAAAATTCATTTGGAGGGAATAAGTCTTATTGATCGCTACATATGTTCATTACATACACATATTGTAATATATAGATTGATGATTGAATTCTTCTGCTTTTTTAATTTTTTACTTATTTCGAAATTAAAAGAAAAAAACATAGGTCCTCTTATATTAGGCATTCAAAGCAAAATCAATTTTTGCCCTAAATTTGTTTTTAAGGCAATAAGTTGATTTGAAAAAAAATAAAATGATTTACAGATAGTTGGATTTGATTTCAAGATTTTCAAAAAGTTATTGATAAGGTAAACTCAAAGGGCAAAGAGAAAAGTTAAACTGAGCTACATAGTTAGATCGATCACAAGATACAAAAAGAAAAGGTACAGCTATATGAGAAAAGCAAGAATATTCAAGTAGGGTATAAAGTTGTTCTGCTTGATCAGCAATTGCTCCTGTCTCTCACTACAAAGGTCCACATCTCAATGTAGAATATTCAAGTAGGGTACAGGTTGATGAGATAATCACCGTAGCACCACCAAGATCTTAGCAATTAAAATTTCTCGGTACATGAGATATGCCATGGTTATTGGTTAGACAGTGCAACACGAACTATTCGAATTTATTACCTCTTACATCATAAGACTAACTTGAATTAAATTGACCTACTAAATTATTATCAAATTACGTTACCAATTTTATGTCGGTTACAAGATTTCGCTTGTGTTACGTATCAATATTTTATCGCTTCAATTATATTTTACCTTTTTCTATTGAATTACAACTTTAAAATGTTTTGGTTTGTAATTCTTTACATTTAATAGCTTCTTTTAGATATTATCCTTCTAAATTAGCACCAATCCCTAACATTTCCCTGTTAGTTATTCCTACGACTAAGTTAGCTTTGGAGGTAGAAAGGGCACGGAAAGATGAGTCTTGCTAATATGAAGGCACCTTTATCTACCATCGATAATGATACCACAATGATCACAAATTCCTATAAGCGTGGATTTGGCAACCAAAGCTATGGAATTCAGAGATATTGAAGACCATAATTCAGAGCCAGTGAAAAGCAAATCCATTTGGGCATCGATCTTAGATTGGACTTTAATCATTAAGTGCTTTCAGCAACCGCAACTTGACAAATATACATTTGACGATAATCTATGTAATTATTGGTCTTGCAAATCTCTCTCTTTCTCTTAAAAGCATACATGCGCTGGTACTTCAATCCATTGCAAGTAACTTAGTGTCTCTTTGGGTCAAGCGATATCTCTATTCTCGATCTATATTCATTAACGACAAGCATCCTTCTCAAGATTTATCAAAAAGGTACATACACGATTAAGTAATAGGTCTCCAAATTATAGAAAATTCCTATGGTCGAGGTTTCCCGAGAAGGTAAGCCCTCTATAAAACTATTTTTGTGGTCATTCTTTAAAAAAAAAAAAATCCCAATAGAATATTTATCTACGGTACATAACAAGAAAAGAATTGATATTTTTCCCACATCAAAGATGATTGAATTTTGAAAATTCATAAACTAAGTAATTTTAAAGGATATATATTTCCTTTCAAAAGGGGAATATTCATCAAATTTCATGTTAATTTAATATATGAATTTATTTTCCAAAATTGGAGTCAAAATTGGTTTGGAATTCGAAAGTATGACTGTTTGCGTAAAACGATTATATTGTTATAGTTGTGGGAAAATTAAAGATCTCCACTGCTATTTTAAAATTCTATCTCTCATCTCCAATCTCAAACAAAAATCAAACTTTGAATAATCTCCTTAAAGATCGAGTTCACTTATTTTGAACCCAACCTCCGCACTTCTCATCCTGTTCCAATCTCTACCGATACCTTCATCAGATTACAAATAGCAAAATTGATAATCTGCTTTCTTTTCATTCACGGCCGAGCTTCAATGGGTTCCTCCAGCAGCCCCCTCACGTTCAAGCTCCATTCCCAAGTGATCTTTAATATCGGTGAGCACTCAATCCGTGTCATGTCTCAGATCCACCCGCCGTCTTCCTTGAACGGCAACAATAGGGTAGATATGTGAGTGAGGCCACCGGCGGATCATCCAACGAAAGTGTACGGGTGTGTGATCGAGTCAAGAGGGGTTGCGCCGTGAGATCTTCGATAGTTTCGAGCTTCAATACGACCCCGCCACTCGTTTTCTCGACCACGCCTTTCTCAACAAGCAGCACAAGCGCTGTTCGAATGAATCAAGTGCCCAAAAAGAAAATTTTGACCCTATATGAGCACAGAGGACCATGCATTAATACGTGGAAAAAACTTGAGGCAAATGTCATGGAGAAATCAGGATACATCATGGGTACATTATGGAAAATCAAAAAATGGAGAGCAAAGTGAGACAAACCAGAAAGTTAGGTAAACGTTTAAGCTATACAAGATTATTAACATTGAATTTTTCTCGAAGAACAAGTAAAATCAGATGAGAGACCAAAATAGAAGGCAGGACTTATGTGGAGGAGGGCAGGAAACCTGACCTTGAGCAAGGACGACCAGAGGAAGTTCTGATTGGGAAAATTCGCCGAGATCTTCCATTCTGGTTGGTACAACTGAAAAAAAGGAAACAGACAATGACTATCATATTGAAAGACAAAAGACAAACCTTCAGAAAAGGACATAAAAACCACTTACCTTCTCCACAGATGGTAACAGGGAGATCCTTTAGGGCAATTAGGGCACAAGGATTGAGAAAAACGCACATCGGACTTTTATTGATATTCATCAACTGCAAAATACACTAACATTATCATAATACACTTTGCGTAACTTGGAGAGGGGTTACGCCACATTAAAAAAGGAAAAAAAAGTCGTATGATCGCACCATTATTAGAGGTAAAAAAATTCAGACTCGCACGTGCAACAATCACATTCGAACCTTATTTAACTATAAAGCCAACGCGGAGAAAGGCACCCGTGAGACTCAATTATATGGAACAAAACAGTGAACACAGGCAAAGATCCCAACCAAATAGCGGATTACACTCGGAACTTACAGCTTTGTGAATAACCATACCAGATTTATCTGCAATGCTGCCACTGGCGTACCATCCGAGCATACAAAAATCCGGGCAAGTCTCCTTATCTATCGCCAATTAAAGAGGAAAAAGAAAAAAAGAAACAAGATCAGAAATAATAAAAAAAAAAAAAAAATTCTGCTCGCAATGAGAAACCATTAAAAAAAAAAAGAGGCTAAAAAGAGAGAGGGAGAGTAGAGCACTAAACAGCGCTTGTGCTGCTTCTTGAGAAAGGCGTGGTCAAGAAAACGAGTGGCGGGGTCGTATCGAAGCTGGAAACTATCGAATATCTCCAAGGTGCAACCCTCTTGACTCCGATCACGCACCCATACACTGTTGGATGATCCGCTGGTGGCCTCACTCACATATCTACCCTATTGTTGCTGTTCAAGGAAGACGGCGGGTGGATCTGAGACATGACACGGATTGAGTGCTCACAGATATTAAAGATCACTTGGGAATGGAACTTGAACGTGAGGGGGCTGCTGGAGGAACCCATTGAAGCTCGGCCATGAATGAAAAGAAAGCAGATTATCAATTTTGCTATTTGTAATCTAATGAAGGTATCGGTAGATATTGCAATAGGATGAGAAGTGCGGAGGTTGGGTTCAAAATAAGTGAACTCGATCTTTAAGGAGATTATTCAAAGTTTGATTTTTGTTTGAGATTGGAGATGAGAGATAGAATTTTAAAATAGTAGTGGAGATCTTTAATTTTCCCACAACTATAACAATATAAGCGTTTTACGCAAACATTCAGACTTTCGAATTCCAAACTCATTTTGACTCCAATTTTGGAAAATAAATTCATATATTAAATTAACATGAAATTTAATGAACATTTCCCTTTTGAAAAAAAAAAATATATCCTTTACGCAAACAGTCCGTGAGTCCTAACGTTATGATATATGGCTCTTACAATCAAGGTTCGGATCTCCAAAAATTTCTCTTGTGCGTGTTTGGGTCCTTCAGAACCTGCATTCACGTGGAGTTCAGCTCATGATATCCTCTTAGGGGAGTCGAATTGCAAGAATATAAGGGTCACCTTTTGACTTTTAAGGTCATTTTTGCGATTAAAACCTAATAAGAACTAAGAGAGTAAAGGGAAAAAAGGAAAAAGAAAATATTAGAAAAGGAAAAAACTAATCGCGCGAGTCCTCTCTCTCTTTTTGCACTTTTGTTTTGCGCCCATCTCCTTTTAATTTTTGCAATTAAAACCTAACCATGTGAGCCCTCCCTCAAGCAAACCAAGAACAAACAACTTCAATCAAAACTCCATACACCAACAAATCAAAACACGAACTTATGCACTTCACAGTCAATCGACATATACTCATCACCAGACCTCCATCGTCGACCGCCATATTCGGCGGTCATCCTGGACCAATGTACACCAACTACGATTTCTACAGACACGGAGAACAAGAGACATAGTAACACACAAATAAGAGCAACGAGATAGACAAAATCGATGTGAATGAGTGTAGCGATTAACACTCAGGCCATGGATTCGACACGATCACCTGGGGAGGGAGGGAGGGAAGGAGGGAGGGAGAAATTATTGATGATTTTTTTATGCATGAAAATTGTGTTTGACAGCTTATGAATCCATTTATATCATGTAAATCACGATAAAAGTTTTCCGATTTAACAATTCTCAGAACTTCTTCACAAATATTTCTCGTAGGCATATCGCGGAACGGTTTATGATGAGGGATAAAATTTAACTATTTCAAACTAAGATCTCTGGATTGACTCAAATGAAATTCCCGAATAATGTTCTAAATCAGACGAAGAGACTCGAATGCGATTGAAACTGCATCAACTTAGTTTTTGTTCAAATGAGCATAATAAATAACATATAGAAAATTACCTTGCTAATGAAACTGATCAGTGCGATGTTGATGATTGAATTAGATAGTACAACATTCTTGCCATTCCTTGCGCGCGTCACTGCTCATGCCACTCCTCTTCTTCAGTCAAGAGAAAATGAGAGAGGGAGAGAGAGAGGGGCCATTATATTTGTGGGCATTTTTATTATTTACGATGGGCCTCTTTCCTTTGACCGGCTGGCCTCTATCTATTGAGCGATCATGCTTCATGAGCATTTACGATGGGCCTCTTTTCTTTGACTAGGCTCTTCAGGTTGACTTTGCAAATTTGATCGACACCGAATTTGGACCCGTCCATTTTTGCTCCTGTGGTGGCGAATCCTTCCCTATAGCTTCCACTTTGGGTGGTGTTGCTGCGGACTCCCCTGTCCATATTTCTAGTGGAGTTTTACAGCCTTAGGGTTTTTTGTTCCCCTTGTTTTTCGTTTGACAGTTACCAATGTTTGGTCTTTCCCTCCTTTTCCTTTGTTGGCACCCTTCCACTCGGGATGACTTGTGTGTCTTTTGAGTGCAAATTTTTGGTGCCGAGTCTCTTGCTATACAGCTTCTTGGTTTTAAGTCAATATATCTTACCTTTACCAAAAAAAAAAAAAAAAAAAAATTCTGCAAAGGTGTGCATCGGATCCAATTTAACCCGAAAGCCAACCTAAATTGGTTTGCACCGACTGTTTCAAGGCCTATTCTAGAGAGAGGTGATTCGGTTCTAGATTTTGTGAGTCTAAAATGGTTTCCAAGCCTCTTCGACAAAAAGTACGTTTGCATCAATGAAGAATTGAACATTTTCAACATGAAGAAATACCAACATAACCACTTAACTAACAAAGTTTTTGTCGTGATATGGTGTGACTTATATGATTATTTTAATATAACTTTTATATTCATAAGGTGAATATAGCATTCAAAACATGAATATCTCTGCTTGATATCTCCCTAGTTCGTATCACCTGGAAGATTTTTAAACTGTGATACTTCTTTGCCAATCCCTGAAAAGGTTTTTCCCCTTTTCACAACATCATAATAATTTAAGAGATTTGAATATTGGTTTTCAAATTCTAACATGACGAATATAATAGTAGATATTCTCTTTGCTTAGACTTTAACTACACGTAATAGATTTTCATGCTGCCTCAAATTTTATGTGAATCAGATTTAAAATAATGTAAGTCACCTAAAATGTTAATTGAAATTGTTTGCCTTTCAAAAGCATGAAATTGCTCAGTTAGTCATATAGCGAGCTCGCCATGCTTTGTAACGGCTAACGCACTTTTGCACGTGATACATTTTTCAAAAGATATATGCCTGTGGGTGTTCCTCAATAATCAATTGTAGAAATATTACAATATATAATGTATGAGGGTTAAGACATGCGTATTTCGATTATGTATAGAAAGATAATGAGCAGCTATGTATGAAGTAGATAAAAGAAAATAAGGGCAGCTCAGAAAATCTAACCATGGGAAGAGGAAAAGAAAATGGGTGGTTTTTTATGAAATGAGCGGACATCAGAAAAAGAAAAGAAGGTAAACTTGAGAAATCTAAAAGTGAGACAGAGGTATTTTCCCTTAAATCTACCAGTAAAATGTAGAGATATTGCATGTTTGCAACGAAATGATTTTTTAAGAATTTTATAAAATCATTTTAAAAGAAATTATTTGAATTATTATTCAATAGAAACAAATCACTGACACTATTTATGACGAAATCGTAAATACGTGTATGGATAGAGATGATATGTGAAAGATTGAAAATTTTCTTTTATTTTGGTAAGATTCAAACTTTAAATGAAAAAGTGAGATATAAGATAATATTATTAATTCACGCATTTGCCCTAGGCAAAACATTTGTGGTGCAACTAACTGAGTGCATGAGATCAAGCCCGACCATTAGTGATGTGAGCTCGGTCATTGAGATCATGAGACTAGCCCTAGTGGATCCAATCCCAGCCTTGGGTGACCCGATCTCAAACACTAGGGAGCACTAGGTCCCTATGCCCAATGACGGGGAGTAGGCCTGGCCTAGATGAATTTGGGTTCACAAATGAAAGAAAGAGTTAATTCGGAGTTCACAAATGATTGGAATGTTCAGAAATTTCCAATTCAAAAATTGGAAACTATCTTTTCAAATCCTATCAATTTCATACAAATTATGTTGATTTGGGTCACCTACATACACTAATCACCTCACTTGACTGACCCATTGAGATCTTAAGGTCTTTTTTTAGTCTCTAAGTAGCGGCACATATGCATCCATACAAACATTTTCTAATATTGGAGAAGAATCCATAAAGCGTCATAGGAGAAAGTTACTTGAGGCTTCTTCATTAGGGAGGTCGATTCAAAACTTCAAATCACAACTTCCCACCCCCACAACCCCCAAGGGGTTGGGGGCAGGGCGATCTATCGTGTAATTAATTCGGCGCGCTTCAGTCTAAATTCTTCCCAAGTAGATTTTGACATATGGATGGTAAGAACGGTCAAAGAGAGACAGATTCAGTCCCTAATGCATTACCGATAACCTTAGTCGCCGCCCTTTCTCATCTTCCTGTTACTTTTCTGGGTTCACGGTCGCTTTCCTCTTTAACGTCCCATGCAAATTTCCCTCCTCCTCAGCCCACGCTTGTCTTTTATAGTAAGATATGTTATTTAATTATGATCATTCACATCCCCTTTTGATTTACCGATAAATATTTTTCGAAATAGAAAATATGATACTCAATAACCTAAATTTTGCAAAAATTTTGCGAATTCATTCATATCTCTACGCAAATATCTACGAATTCGGTTTATTTAACGTAAATGGGATTTATTCCATTAACATCCCAAGTTGAAACAGCACAAAACATTTATATCAAATTAATTTTAATTTCACAACAACCTTTAATCAGTTCACCTTACCCAAATCTACCATCTATTTGCAATTTGCCTAATATCTTGTTACAATGCATATGTGTAAACACACAAGGATTCTTGGCATCGAATCTATCATTCTCCATGTCACACGCATGCATTTAGCGAGATATGGGAGGGAATGCGGACGGACTGCAAATTTGAGTCGAAAGTACCAATTTAAGATTTTTATTAGTGTTAATCCCATGGAAGGTGAGATTTGCTGGAAAATTGTTTCGAAAAATAACTGAAGTTCAAGGGATTTCCCTAAGTTTGGCTACACGTTGTAGATTATATGGGGGGTGTTTTAACGCAAGTTTTTATGCTAGTTCCCCTCAAGCTAGCCGGCCAATTACAGTCGAATTCCTGACTATAGAAGTAAATATATACTAGAAAAAAATAATTCGAAATTCAAGTCAAACCACTATAAAGAGTATTGTAACGTGAAACGACAGGGACAACTTTGATATTTCTTTAGATCCTGAAGATCTTGGTTGATATAATTTCATATAAATTCAAAAACCCAACAAATTCATTATCCTTTGCAATGAAGATGTTCAAACGGACTACGAGTGCCGCAAAGGGGAAGGAGATAGCAATTTTTTTCTTGATTACAATAGGAACCTCTCACCAATTGTTGAGGAAGCCGATCTAGCTTTCATGCCCAATTAGGTTTTTTCTTTCTCATCTATTGTAATTACTTATGTGTGTGTGTCTATATATATATATAACTTGGGGGCACATAATCATAAACCCGGATTTCCCTAGTCGATTGATTGTTGTTCAAGTAGACAATACAATGCTTATGAGCGATGAATCTGCACGAACATGTAAAGTTGTTTGTAGGATTTTAGTTGGACAGAAAAGAGAAGAAGATAGATCCAAGTTTTGGATGACAAGTTATCAGTATTAATCATGAAATTATCAAAGTAATTAATGGAAGAAAAGTGTACTAAAGCCCAAATTACGATATTGTTGGCAATTCTGAAGTACAATATTGTATCTCTTGTCATTATAATATACATCATTCACGGCTTCAGCAAGGTAGTAATTTATAGCATCATAGACATGAGCCTAATTAATTAATCTGCAATAAAAATGATGACGGTTATTAGAAATTGGCAAGTCAAAATAGTCTGGATTTACGAAAACATAGTGAATGCTTTTTAATACATTGCATCACTGAAATTATAAGGATGTGTGTAGAAAAGGGAAAAAAAAAAAAAAGATAAAAAGTTGGCCTCTTAATCAATAGATGTATGGGATAAATGAGCTGGCTTTTTGATAATTTCAAGGTCATAAATGATAAATAGAAAAGTATAGAGAAAACACCCAAATCATGATGTGATACATGTAGACCTAAAGCGTGTAAAACAAAGAAACAAATAAAAGCCTAAGGTGACTGGGTCACACACCCGACCCGACTGACCCGGCTTTTTTGGAACCCTAGAGCCGAACAATCCACAGCGCCGAGGAGGGGGTTGATTGGGACATCCTCCGACGGTGACTCGACGATGGCGACGTGGGTGGATGGTGGCTAGGGTTTCGGGGGGTGGAACGACAGTGATGGCAAGGGCAGATCTAGTCGTTACCTGCATACGGTGAGCTTAGCCGGTCAGTACAACGGCGAGATTGACAACAAGCGTCGGGACGGACTACCACTAAAGGGGTGCGGACTGGCGGTGTCATCGGTGAGGTGATGGCGGCCCAACTCGATGGGTCGCTCAGGAACGGCGTCAAGATTTCTTCATCAAGGACAACTGTGGTTTGCAAGCTCGAGCAGCGTCGTTGGCAAGGCAACAACGACCCACCATGGTGGATTTCGCAATGGGTCGCTCGAGAACGGCTTCGAGACTTCCTCGTTGACAAGCGGCACCACGATTGGTCGTTGGGGACTACAAGCTTGGGCAGCGTCGTCAACACCCTTTCCCCCCTCGGATTTGGCCCTTACATCTCTCTCTCTCTCTCTCTCTGAACTCCAAATCTAACCTCAAATCTCGACCTCCCGCTCCGGCCGACCTCGAATCTTGGCCTGCTCGTCCTCGGGCCTCCCCTGAAATCTCTCAGGGGAGGTGATCGAAGCTAGTAGCTCAGGATCCTCTTCCGACGTGCTCTTTTTGGCCTTCCCCAACGCCCTATTTATAGGCGAGGGGAAGGCCAATTGGCAGAGGTTCGACCGCCGATCAACGCACGCCAACCGACCCTAGGTGCAACCGAACCGGCGTCCCCTCCAAGCCGCCCACGTGTATCCAGTCACTGCCAATCTACTCTTCCCCTCTTCGTCGTAAGCTGTCCTCAAGCACGTTGTCGTTGCAGCGCATAGTCTGCAGAGGCAGAGGAGGAAGGAAGAAGAAGAAGAAGAAGAAGAGGGCTCTATTGCTTCTGTTTTCTTTTTCTTTTTATTTCGTTTTTGTTATTTTTGTTATTATCTATTATTTATTATCTGAAAAATAAATAAATAAATAAAAAGAAATCAATGCCGAAAAAACCTAATCAAAATTTAGGTGTCAACAGCTAGCCCTCTTTGAAGGTGAGCTTGTAGAAATTGCATTCAAAGATTTGTCCGTGTATGTGCAACAAATTATATTTTATTTAGGATCTATTGTCCTATGCAGAAAAAGAACAATATAACATTACATATACTAAGACAGATAAGAAGATACCAGTACTCACTTACCGAGAATGAGTGAGATAGGGTGTGGACCTTGAGTTTGGCAAGTATTAGGGCATCATCTTGCCTAGTGACGTGAGGAAGTTGCTTCTCCAAGACTGAACCCCTTCTTCGGTCACCTTGATAGGAAATTGCTTTTCCAGAACCCGAACCATTATTCGATCGCCTATTAGAGCAATAAGTTGTTTGTCTATGACCCGAACCTTTCTTCGGTTGCCTTGACGGGAAATTGCCTTTCAAAACCCGAACCTTTCTTCAATCGCCTGTTAGAGCAATAAGTGGTTTTTTTAGGACATGAACCTTTCTTCGGTCACCTTGACGGGAAATTACTTTTCCAGGACCCGAACCATTTTTCAGTCGCCTATTAGAGTAATAAGTGGTTTATCTAGGACCCGAACTCAAACCATTCTTTAGTCGCCTGTTAGAGCAATAAGTGGTTTACCCGACCTTTTTCGAGGGATGCACCAACTTTTCTCAGGGCATCTGTTTGTGGGGTGCCTAATTCTCTGTCAAACACACCGGTTGGTTACCCGACTTTTCTTAGGAAGATGCGCCGACCTTTCTCAGGGCATCTATTTGTGGGGTGCTTGATCCTCTGTCAAGGACACTGGTTGGTTACCCGATCTTTCTCAGGGGATGTGCCAACCTTTCTCAGGGCATCTCTTTGTGAGGTGCCTGATTCTCTGTCAATGACACCAATTGGTTACCCGACCTTTCTCGGGGGATGCACCGACCTTTCTCAAAGCATCTGTCTGTGGGGTGCCTGATCCTCTGTCAATGACATCGGTCGGTTACCCGACTTTTCTCGAGGGATGCGCCGACCTTTCTCAGGGCATCTATTTGTGGGGTGCCTGATCCTCTATCAAGGACACCGGTTGGAACCCGACCTTTCTTGGGGGATGCGCCGACCTTGGGCCTAGGTAGCACCGACACGCGACACGCAACACGCAACACGACACGACACGTGACACGCCATTTCTCAAAAAGTAGAGAATTCCGACACGTTCCGACACGTTAAATATTAAATAAATATTTTTATATATAAATGCATAAATAACTAAATAATAATAATAAAAAGAGCATAGAATTAATCTATATTAAAAATATTAATCCTACATTTGTTAATATCATTCATTTTTTTAATTTGACAAATTCAACTACATTTCATTGTAATAATCCATAAAACTTGAAGGAAAAAACAAGAAATCCACATTCCACTATTAAATTTAAAATTTAACAATAAGCAAAAAAACAATCAATATTCCATAAAGTAATATAACAAAAAGTCATTCATCCACGTTATTCACTTCTTCTGAAAAAAAAAACAGACTCCATCTCCGGCTCATCAAGTGAAAGATTTGCAACTTCAAGCACCCCAACATCTTCAAATGAGTCAAATGCATCTCCGCCAATATCCCACATCTTAGTCTCTCCTTCTGCATATTGTGAGCTTTTTCTTGATAGAAGACGAAAATTGCTATGAATAAAAACCAAATCTTCTGCACGTTTTGGGGTCATCTTATTTCTACTCACCGAATGCACAAATGAGTAAGTACTCCAATTTCTCTCAGCACATGATGAAGAAGAAGGTTGTGCAAGAAGCTTTAAGGCTATGCTTTGAAGCATCGGTGAACATGCACCATGATTAACCCACCAAGCCTTAGGATCCATAGAATATCGATTTTGAATGGAATCAAAATCTCTAAAATCCCCATTTTTACTCACAAAATCTACATACTCCAAATTCACCTTGTTGCGCTCATCCAAGTTAGGAAAGTATTTCTTGAAGCATTTCAGTCTTTCTTGGTTGATCTCCTTATTCTTATATGGAGAAACTCGAGTAGGATCTTCGTCAAGCCATTGATCACTATAGTACCTTTATTTAATAAAATAAAATAAAATTAGAAAACAATAATAAAGAAGAAGAGTATTATATTATCATGTTAAAGAAATAATAACTATTAAAGTAATAATCTCATACAATTTTAGAACTTACCTGGGATTTAAGGCATGTGCCAAGCAATGAAGTGGAGTATTGTTCTTTGTCCAACGATCTACAAGAATTGTGTGAATCACCTCATAAAATGTGGACTTCTCATCTAGCCTCTTCACTTCATGTGCATATATAGCTTTCTTCACTTTTTCGATCATCGAACCCCACATATCATAAACTAAGTGAAGACAAGGCTTATCAGTGTCACAAGTTCTAAGCATATCATAAATAGAAGCCGTGAAGGAAAGTATATAATCAATCAAATCCCACCAAAAATCATCCAACACCTTCTCCTTGACAAACTTAGCTTTCTCTTGATTAACATCTCGATAGATATTCAATTTGTCACAAATCACCATGCTTTGAAGACCACTTTTTATCAACTTGAATCTTCTAAGCATCACAATCATCGAAGCAAAACGTGTATCCGCTACAGAAAGCAACTTCAAGCTAACAAACTCATGGTATATTGCTAATCTCATAGAATGGTTCATGATGAAATGTTTGATTTGCATAACTTCCTTAACAATATTTAAAATCCAACTACATTCCTCATAAACCATTTGATTGCTCTCCATATTTTTCGCGGCACAAATGTTCTTCAAAGCTAGATTAAGAGTGTGCACCACACAAGGCGTCCACATAATGGATGGAAATTCTTGCTCAATGAGTTGTCCCGCACCCTTACAATTTGAAGCATTATCCGTAATTACTTGGACCACATTCTCATGCCCAATTTCATTGATAACTCCTTTCAGCAAGTTAAAAATGAAATGCATATCTTTTGTTTCTCCCGAGCAATCAACTGATTTTATAAACATCGGTTCTCCATCCGATACCGCCATGAAATTAATAAGCGGTCTTCTTTGTGAGTCGCTCCATCCATCACTCACAATACTTACACCCTTCTCCTTCCACATGATTTTGATAGGTGCACATAACCTATCAATATTTGCCTTCTCTTTTTGCAACAAAGTGGTCCTCAATAAATTATATTTCGGTGGTACATAACCCGCAATATTATGAGTAGCGGCATAAGTGAAAGCGGATTGAAAATAAGGATTCCTTGCTAGGTTAAACGGCAAGCCCGCCGAATAAAACATCCTAGCAATCTCACAATCCAGACGTTCCCGTTGAGTCATATTAAATGCATTTTCAAGTGATTTTCCACTCCCACTTCTACCTTTCCTTTTTTGGAGTTCAATGATAAATCCATTTCGTCACCACCACCACCACTAAGTGAATAACTAGCAAGAGGCAAAGGTACATTTCTAGTTGCAATACTCATTAATTGAGTATGGACCTCTTCCTCTAATTTTTCCATCTCCAAAAGATCTTTTTTTCTACTTTTGTGCACTTTCCAATTCCTTTTCCACTTATCATCATCAAATGGCCCCTCACTCTCGTGTATGAACTCTTATAATCTTTTTGACAAAAGTTGCATCTCCAAGACAAATTTCCCCCGCATCGGTATGATTAACTAACTTAGTAACATACCTCCATAATGGTTGTTTTACAACTTCATTGCTAGAGGTAGGTTGTTGTGTGCTTGAAGTACTACTAGCCATGTTTGAACTTGAAGACATTCTGCAAAAAATAAAAAATAAAATAAACATGTTATTATCAATTGCTATAAAGTTTCTTAGTAATACAATTTCCCAACAGCAGTGAACAACAACAATATAGCAGCAATACAGCAGCAAATGGCAGAGAACAACAGCAAGAATGAGCAGATTATCAATTCGGTGTGCAAAGAACAGCAGCTATACAGCAGCAAATGGCAAAGAACAGCAGCAAGAATGAGCAGATTATCAATTCAGTTTGCTCTGGTTCTACAACTGTAAACGGTGAAAAACTTCAATTTTAGGCATTCCACAAGTTAAGGGCCGGAGTGCTCATGTAGGGGCAAGCGAAGTTCAACACTCTAATAATGGAGAGATCCAAGAGGATCGAAAGCCTAAATCGGGTGCATTATATTGCTCCTTTTTCACTTCAAGCATCTTGTGCGAAACTGTTCTCTCGCATTCACATCTCA
This sequence comes from Eucalyptus marginata, assembly GCA_014182565.1. Lineage (NCBI taxonomy): Eukaryota > Viridiplantae > Streptophyta > Magnoliopsida > Myrtales > Myrtaceae > Eucalyptus > Eucalyptus marginata. The sequence goes on along the minus strand of CM024595.1, from coordinate 30,440,788 downwards.
CACGTGCACTTAACACATATAAACACAGTCGATTGTGATGATAGAAAGGGAACTCTCTCGTGTCGATTCATGGGCAGCACATTAAATTCAAAGCATCCCAACTAGAAACAAGAAGTGAAGTCAAACCATCAAAGCAGTAAATTATGAGTTGGTCCCATAATTGGACCCAATCCAATTATGTTGCTCTCACATGACTAAACACTTAGCTGCATGCCGTACACAATGATCCGCATATCTGTTTAAACCAACCTGAACAATATTATAGAAAAAATGTGGAAAATATTCATTTAACTTCTTCATAAGGACACTTCCTTTTCAACGGGAAGATAAAAACTTTCGACATTTGTTAATCAATCAACGGGGAAAGCATGAACAACCAAGAAAAAGGATGACCAAACAATGGCAGTAAATTGTTAAAATAGTAAAAGGAATTATTTGGAGAATAAAAGTTGATAAAATGCAAAAACGAAATAACCAAGGTCCAAGTAGAAAAGGGAAACAGCATTAACTATTGAGGTAACCAAACCTAGAAAATTTACTTAGCTAGCGGATTGTCCTCCCTCAGGATATTTTGAAGATAATCCTAGCGATATGATAGGCGCAAAACAAATAGATGAAGAACTTCAGAAGCTGTTCTTGCCAGTAATAGATGAGATCAAAGCGTCATAGCAATTTTAGCCATCATTATGAAGGACCCACTTGCTATACGTAGAAACACCAAAACGAAAGGTCTTCTTGTAGTATACTACTAGTATCCGCCTATATATCTACTCAAATGGTGCCACAGCAAACTCAAGGTGACCCAATTTGAGAGCCAATTCTGTTCTCAAGACAACTTTTTAAAAGGAAAAGTCGTTTATCCCAGATTTATTAGAAGCCACAAAAACTAGAGCCATTAACTCCATCACCATCAGGTCATCGTTGGTAACCAATTATAGTCAGCTCCATTGATTCACAGCCTCAATTTAGGCAAAGAACTCACTACACATCCCAAAACCAACAAAAATCTCCACAACGGTCAATCAAGTCAACATAACCGAATCAACCCACAATCACATCTCTAATCATCACTCACCCGAAACCGACGGATGTAGTAATCGTCACCAAACAACGCCCTCGGCGAATCGATGGGCTTCCTCTTCGGAAAAGAAAAGAAAAAATATTAGACGAGAGGGTTCCGCTCCAATTTTTCGACATCAACAAGCACAACCAACAATGAGCTCCATCTATTTCATTCAATTTTGGAACTTTCAAGTTGAGAAGTATCTAACAAAACATTCACTAATCCCCCTTTCCCGAACTAACTCTAGGGTTTGCCGAAAAATCCCAAATCGCATTATAAAGAAATCCAAGATGCTAACCTGAGATGAGCGAAATCGCAAGATGAAGAAGAGCAACGGCTGTGAGAGGCAGAGGCGATGGCTCGCCGTCGGGGCGACGGCTCGATGCTTGCGAGAGAGACGAAGGCCGGGTCGGAGGCGACTGTGGCGACGGGTGGGGCTGAGGCGCGGGGGGCTACGGTGAGTCAGCGACGCCGACTGGTGGCGGTGGGGTGGCCCACGCGGCCGGCAAAGCAATACCGGCAACACTCACAGCAAAAGAAGAGAAGAGTTCTTTGCTCAGGTGCGTGCAAGTCTGACTGAAGAGGGAAGAGAAGAGTTCAAGAGCCCAAAAGGAAAGGAATCCTGCGTCGACTGAAGTTTTACCTTTTTTTATTTTTATTTTCATATATTTATATTTATACCCCAAAAGTTTTGAAAATTTATAAAAATAACCCCGTGCGTGTCGGAGTCACGTGTCGGAATTTTCGACTCGCGTGTCGGAGCGTGTCGGAGGGCGGATTGACCGCGTGTCGGTTTTCCGACTCGCGTTGACGCGTGTCGGAGCGTGTCGGACACGTGTCGGAGTGTCGGACACGACACAAAGGGTCTCGGAGAGTGTCCGTGCTACCTAGCCTTGGGCATCTGTTTGTGGGGTGCCTAATCCTCTGTCAATGACACCGGTTGGTTCCCAACCTTTCTCGGGGATGCGCTAACCTTTCTCAGGGCATCTGTTTGTGGGGTGCCTAATCCTCTATCAATGACACCAAATAGTTACCCGACCTTTCTCGGGGATGCGCCGACCTTTCTCAAGGCATCTGTTTATGGGGTGCCTGATCTTCCGTCAAGGACACCGGATGGTACCCGACCTACGTCGGCCTTTCTCAGGGCATCTGTTTATTGGTGCCTGATCTTCGTCAAGGACACCAGATGGTACCGGCCTTTCTCGAGGGATGCGCCGATCTTTCTCAAAGCATCTGTTTATGGAGATAATTGGACATTCATAGACATTGAAAGAGTACCTGGATATTCACAAGTACTAACCTGGAGGGTACTTGATTGTTTGCAGGCATTGAATGGGTACTTGGACGATCACAAGTATGAATTCTGGAGGGTGTCTGGGCATTCGCAAGCGTTGAAGGAGTACCTAGATGATTACAAGTATTAGATACTCGAGAATACCTGATTGCTTGCAGGTATCGAAAGAGTATTTGGATTATTATAAGTACGAACTCTAAAGGGTGCCTAGACGTTCGCAGGCATCGAAGGGTATTTGGATGATCACAAGTACAAACTCTTAGAGGATACCTAGACATTCGCGGATATCAAATGGGTACTTGGATGATCACAAATACGTACACTTGGAGGATACCTGGATATTCGCAGGTATCGAAAGGGTACTTGGATGATCACAAATATAAACTCTTGGAGGATACCTCGACGTTTTCGAAGGTCTCCTGGTAGATGGAATATTAACGAGTAAAAGAAGTAAAGATACTTAACTGATGTACACTCATAGTTGGAAAGCATTTAATGAATTAATCGATAAATTCAAGGTTTCTTCAAGATATCCATTTGCATGGCAAGGAGAACATGGAAGCAATTCAATGATGATGATTTATAGCATTTCCCCCATAGAACATATTCTCACAAACAATGGAAGCGACTCGTTCACAATGTATATTTCAATAATAGCAGCAACAAGTAAAGAATTATCACACCTCAAGGATTGGACGATAGCCTTCATCCTTCCTCTTTCATGACAAATGACATAAAGTAATTTTTGCAGCCTATTGTTCAGCTAGCTTTCTTTGGGGTAACTTGTCGGATGCGAAGCTATCCTCATCTACAAAAACGGTTGATATAAATCCTACATCCTTTGTAGATCCAACAGAGATGGTACAATAAATAGGATTCGGCCCCTTTCTCTTGTGCATATATTCCTACAAAACATTTTTGTACCGCATGTGCTCTACAACACCTAAATAAATTATACATATGATTCAAAAGATTTACCTATATCAATGATGCATATATTATTAGTCTTATGCACACTTCATAATAGTATCATCCATTTTGAAGAAATTAAATGTCTTTTTGAGGAAATATGCAAAAAAAAAAAAAAAAAAAAATACATCACTTTTTCTTTACTCGGACAATAGCTACAATTCACAAGCCTTTAAACTTCATAAAATGGGAAAGTAAATGCCAACCTCAATCTTCGATTGGAAAACGTCACACAAAAATCATTAATAAAGTACTCCTTTTTTGTTAACAACGATGCAGACGTTACTAATCTTTTGCCCACTTAATACTAGTATCATCCATTTTTGGGAATTTGAAAGTCTCTTTTAATGGCAACGTTGTTCATGTGCTAAGCATTAACATGAGAGGTGTATGGTGGAAGCTACTTAACCCGATCTCGTCCCTCTACCACATGATCATATGTGCGATTGGTATCTATGTCTTTTGACAAGCATGTGGCATAGACATTATTCTCTTATTCAACCTCGGATATTTGAGAAGGCTGATATGAGCGCCGCTAACAAAAAACTATTATAGATTATTATTGTCAAATTGGTAAAGATGGTATTCACCTTCATAGGTACTCTCCTCATTGGTTGGGCAAGGCAACGGCAGTTGTTATTGTGCAGCATTGACGGAATTATGGGACCTCTCTTATCTCTGGGTACTTATCTAATCATGATTAACCAAAGTGACATAGAGCTTATTGAAGAAAGGGGCAATAATCACTTATCAACATAGTGCATGACTTCCTTGTTCTTCTATGTGGCATGTTACTCAGTAAATATGAGACTGGTCACATCCTTTTACAACATTGAATATTCTTGCCACCTACGTCCACAAGAAAGTGCAATTAATTTTGCTGTGAGCCAAGTATTAGGTGCAGAGATACAATTTTTATTTGTATTGCTATTCAAGGCAACTACCCTTGGCAAGGCTACTTTTTTGTTCACAATGAACACTTTGCCACCATCGCGTGGATTTTCTTTTTTATCATGATGCCCAAAACCAATGGTGTACCCTTGAAGAGATGGTCCCACATTTTGGGTAATGCTTCTAATGGAGGTTCAAGAACCAATAAATTGAATTGCCATGTCTTCTGTTAGGATTTTCGACTCCTGAGGTGGAGGCTACACTCTTAATTGACAAAATCAGGGAGGCTGCCATCATCCCAAGAGAGTCCAATGGCAACGTTGTCAATGCGTAAAGCGTTAGCATGAGGAACATGTGGCGGGAGCTCCTTCACCCAACCCCGTCCATCTACCACGTGATTATTTGTGCAATTGGTATCCATATCTTCCGACAAGCATGTGACATGGACATTATTCTCCTATTCAACTCTCAAATATTTAAGAAGGCCAATGTCAACGCTGCTAACAAAAAATTGTTATGAATTATTACAGTCAAATTGATAAATGTGATATTTACCTTCATAGGTACTCTTTTCGTTAACTGGATTGGACGACGACGGTTGCTGTTGAGCAGTATCGGTGGTATTATTAGATCTCTCTTGTCTTTGGATACTTGTTTAGTAATGATTGAGCAAAGTAATATCAAGCTTATTAACCAAAAGGACAAAAATCACTTGTCAATGCAATGCATGACATCATTATTCTTCTATGTGGCATGTGACTCAATAAGCATGGATCAATCACATCCATTTACAACTTTGAATTATTCTTGCCACACCCACATGTGCAAGGAAGCACAATTAGTTTCACCATGAGCCAACTATCAAGTGCAAGAATATCATTCTTATTTGTACTGCTGTCCAAGGCAACTACCTTCAACGGTGCTACTATTTTGTTCGCGGTGGGTACAATCATCGCGTGGATTTTCCTTACATCATGATGCTCCATTGTTCTCAACAATTCAGTTACTTGATTCCTAAACCTCCATCTGATGTATTACCCGAAATGTTAGGCCATCTCTTCTAGGGTGTACCTCCGATTTTGGGCATCATGATGAAAATGAAAATCCACGCGATGATGGTATGGCACTCATCGCAAACAAAAAAATAGCCCCATCATTAGACAGTAGGACAAATAAAAATGATACCCCTACACCTGACAGTTGGCTTGTGGTGAAACTAATTGTTGTGGCGAGAATAATCCAGCATTGTAAATGGACATGACCAATACCATACCTACCAAGTAACATGCCACACAGAAGAATAATGAAGTCATGTACCACGTTGACAAGTGATTCATGTCCCTTTGATCAATAAGCTCCTTGTCATTTTGGTCAATCATAATTAAATAAGTACCCAGAGACAGGAAAAACCCAATAATCCCACCAATGCTACACAACAAAAACCATCGTCGTCCATCCTAGTCAACTAGGAGAATACCTACGAATGTAAATACCACCTTTACCAATTCAATTTTAATATTCCATAACAGTTTTTTGTTGGCGATGCTAACACCGACTTTTTCAAATATCCAGAGGTTAAACAAAAGAACAATGTCCATTCCACATGTCTATCAGAAGACATGGATACCAATCACACATATGATCATGTGGTAGAGTGATGGGGTCGGGTGAAGGAGCTCCCACCACACGTCCCTCATGTTATTGCTCTGCACATAAACAACGTTGTTGTTGGACTCTCTTTGGATGTCAGCGGCCTTCTTGATTTTGTCAACTAGGAGTGCAACCTCCTTCCCAAATTCAAAGATCCTAACAAGGATGTGCTTCGCATCTTCTGAGCATCTTTGCAAGACCGACCACGGGGGGAATTTCACATGGCGCGGACCACAATGATGATGAAACATATATAAATGTATAAAAAAGTGATTTTCCCATAACGAAAAAGACAAATTTGTAACATATAAAAAAAAAATAGAAAAGATGCTACGGAATTTTTCTAAAAATAGAAATTGATAAGTGCCACAAATAAAGAGGTGAAGAAGCCACAGGAGAAAGCAGAGGAGATTTTAGCCACATAGAGGGAGGCGATCATGAAGGTGTAGTCGACTTTACATGAACAGTGAATTGGTCCAACAAGACAAAGAAGTTATTGGGAACAAACTCTATTAAGAGAGGCCCAAAGAAGAAAATGAAAAATGCCACCAAGATAATTGTCCAGCGGCAGCCAAATCTATTGACGGTCCACCCTACTATCACTGATCTAATGAGCAACAATACATAGAGGATCACCATTTGGACATCAACATGGTCATTGATTATCTTATGGTACTTTATTAGGTATGCTGCCATCTCGATCATTAATCCTAATTCTGCCAAAATTTAATGAAAAAACACATACACATAGCAAATCTTATTTGTAAGGGCCAACCTCCTTGTCAACAACATTGTCCACTTTAGGTTGAGGACTCACCTGCCCTCATGCCTTCATAGTTTTGTTCCTCTGGACTTTGCCCAGAAAAGGCTTATTTAGGGTATAGGCGCAACCGCACCGCCATCCCTCAGCCTGACCCAATATTGTCCTTTCTGAGGCGCAACCACACTACCATCCCTCGAAAAATTTTGTCCCTAGCGCAATAGAAACTACTACCAAAAGGCCTCATTGGTAGTTAAGACTAGTGTTACTCCTTATGTAGTACAGCTTAAGGTGTTATTCTATCCTTTACTAAGGAAGTTCAAAACTGGTTCAAGGCACTTCAATTACCCCATATTTTGTGGTACACGGAAAAGATTTTATCTTAGAAATAAATTGTCAAACCCGACCAATTCAACATGACAAAAGCGAGTTCGGATTTTAATACAAGTTCCTTTCTATTGCCCTTTTTCTTTTCCAATTTTATCGCTTCAAATGAAAATCTATTCCTCCTTTAGGTGCTTCAGTTGCTCTTTTCTTCACCAACACCATCAAATCGTGACCACTTTCCTATGTCTCTATTTCATGAATTCCCATTTGAGCTATTACTAGGTAATCACTAGGGCTTTAAATACAACTACTCATTTGTAAGAGTTTTTCTTATGTAGGCTACATTAATTGAGATTGTAATTACTGTTTTACGAGGTTGGTCTAATAAGGTAAGGCATAAGGTTTTCTTAATGGTTGAATATGGGCCTAGCATTGTGTGGACCGAGTTGGGCCCAGCCCGTGATGAGAGGGCCCGTCTAAAACTCTATAAATAGCGTCCCTTCTCTAGCCCTCATTCTTCCACGAACTCTCTCTCACCTCACATAAGGTAAAGTCGTGAGTGGCGGTCTCATCGAGCCAGGAACCGAGGGTCATAGAGGAGAAGAACCTGTGCGTCGGCTCGTCGTTTGAGCATTGGATCATCGTCATTCCACATAAAGAACGATCGACTCCATATCAGGTATGCAAACCTTTGTATTCTCCTCCTACATGTTCGGTCTTCTAGCTACGTCATTCTTGGGAAGCCGCCTCGGCGGCTATCATCATTGTGTCAAGAGTGACAACATTACTATCTATTTCAACATGACAATAAAGTCTAGACAGCAATAACAAACACTTCAATTTTTCGTCCTCTTACCAAGTCTTAGAAATATGATATACAAAGGTATAAATAAACCACACCCCCAACCTATTTATTGCTACTCACCAAATTTCAAATTGTAAGAATCGATTAATCTGATAAGTTCAAAAACAAAATGATAGGTTGCTTTAGGACAGAAAAAATACTATAACTTGTATATTAGATAGCCAAGAGCAAAAGAAGGGGAAAAATAGGAAGCAGAAATGCAACTTACCACCACAAAAGATTTCTCTTTTGCAACTCTGCTTTCCTAATGCTTGGATCCACCAAAACACTGTGGCAAAGAAAAGTGTTGAGTGCTTTACCAAAAACAAAGCCAAAGGAAAAGTAGAAGCGCTGAATGCATTTCACTGTAGGCATCCAAAACAAAAACTTCCAACTTTTAAGACTAGATATAACCCCTTCAAATATGTGAAGTGGAAAAGATCTCTAAGCATACCGCTACAAAGATGTGAAGCCCTCACTTTGGTACTTCCTGCAATTCATTGTGTTTAATGTGGTTAGAGCTACTCGCATAATTAGGAAGCTAATGGAGAACCACAAAATATCATAGTCATGTCAATTGTCAAGAACCATAAAATCTTCACATAACATACCAAAAACAAATAGGGTAAAAACATAAATAAGATAAAGGAAGAAAGAAAACTCCCTATCAAAATATAGCAATACTCACATTGGTTTGGACCCAAAGCATACAACTTCATAGAAACGTCACTTTTTCGAACATTGCTAGCATCACCCAAAGCTTTTCTTCTTATATTTGCTCTACGAAAAGAAAACAAATTATAATCAGATGAATAGAAAGTCTCAAGAAAGCTTTCCATCTCAGCCTAGTTTAATCGTACTAGAAGCATCATTTTCATTAGTGCTCATCTTTTGGTTCTCAAAACCAACCTGCAAGTGAAATGACTATATATTAAATGTGTACATGGATTAAGTTCATAAGAAGTAACTTGAACACCAAGGAGGCTCATATAAAAGTTCCACTACGCAAGAGAAAGCAATCCTCCTTGCATCACTTACGATGGTCCCACTGACACCTTTGTTCACTGTCATTGATGCCTTTTCTGCAAGAACGAAGAAGACAAACTAGATAATACAAAAAATATCATTGCTAGAACAACCAAAACAACTCCTTGAAGTAAAATAGTTGTAAAAAGGCTCTCCAGCGGCAAATTACGATGTCTACCACAAGCCCTTGATGATTAAAGCCGAATTGCCTAGTACTCTCACAAAAATGGTCATAGGCAGCTTCCGATATGATAAAATGTTTGACATGTAACCTCATAGAAATTTCGAAAAGACCAAGGAATTAATGATGAACGCAAAATTTCTAGTGTAATGAATGTCATGGCGTCTCGCAGCCTGGGCGGTTCAAACAATGACATGAGCCGCAAGGCAACCAGCCCTAGATAACTTTTACAAGATTCTACACGGAGGTCCGAATTCGGTTCTGGTGCCACTTGATATTTGAACCTTTAAACAACTCACGACGTAAACATCGGGGAGAAACGGCTCAAGCACTGGAGAAGTTCCTTTATATTTTACCCGCATGAGACTCATCTCCTAATAATGAAGCTGAACGCTATCACATAATCCATCATAAAAGAAAACCCGGACCTGTCTAAAACAAAAAGAGACTCATCAACATTCCCTAATAGTAGTAGTAATTCCACAAGGGACGTGTCTCAAACCTGGACGGTGCTCTCCTTTTCCTCCGGCGAAGCAGCAGGCTATACTCTGCTGTGGGCGAAGGAGGTGGCCGACGGCGACTCGACCAGGATCGGAGCCAAACTCCGGCGATCCCTCTTTGTCTACTCCCGGAGCCAACGTTTCTCTCCGTGAAGCGTGAACCTCTCTTTGTGATCTCGTTCCTCTGTTCACGATCTGGTTCTTTTTGTAAAAACCGTCCCGCCTGGCCGAGCCCTGCTCTTTTCTTCAGCAAGCATCCGCTTCTCTACCCCTCGCGAATCTTTTCGGTTACGGGTCGTTATCCCTCACGCCTTCTAGAAGGTGCGGACTCGTTCCCATCACCCACCCGTCGCTCCTCTCTCGCTCACGGGCTCTTCCTCTTCGGCCTTCCTCTTCTTACGTCACAGACCGCCTGCTTTGATGGGAAGGGGGCAGCGCATGGGAAAGGGCAGGGGAAGGGTTGGGGTCGGGCCTTGTCCAAGCTCTGATGGGCTTAATAAAAATAAAAGGAAGAATGAAAGAAATGGGCCCAAGGAAAGTGGGATGGAAGAATGGGCCAAAAGAGACAAAAGAAATAAGAGAAATAGGCTGGCTACGCGGGCTTGGCAGGCCCCAAATTTGCTAAGGAAGATTGGGCTCGAATTTATTGCCATTTTTTATTTCCTCCTTTTTTATATATCTTTTTTTTATTTTTATCTTTTCATCCTCTTTCTTTTTTTTTTCTTTATATATAGCTTTGTAAAATGGATTGATACTTAAAATGTCGACAAAAATTCGGATGTCAACACTTTATCCTTGGTAATTGGGGATCCACCAGGAGGACATTGAACACTATTCTTGTCTATAATGCGATTGGTTAGAAAATTATCCGCTAAATTATCCCCTTCGCATGCTTCCTAACCCAGTTATAATCAATTGTCATTACTCAACATGATGATTGATCCTGGTGAGTTAATCTCACATATGGCCATAAGTCCCACAACACATTAATATTCATCTGCACTACTATTTAAATGCTACAGGAGCAGATGCCAAACCTATTGATATTTGTTCTCTAATAAAATAATCCGATCCTGAAGTGTAAGCTAGATTCATTTGCCATTTTCCTCACCTGCAAAGGACCATGGTTCGTAATTCCACAAAGCAATCAATTCACAATAAGGCGGTCACTCAATCAAAATTACACGTCCACATGATACAGTAAGCAACTCACGTCGATTATTTTCGTCTCTAGCTCGACGAGCGGCTTCTCCAACTCCAGGGTGACTGGCTTTGGCTTCTCCTTGAGCGGCTCAAAGTGCGAGAGGTGGCTGAGAACTCCGCCCTTCACATTCGGATCCGGATCGTCAGGCCAGGGGTACTTGTGCTTCTTCACCTTCTCGAGCTTCGCGACCACGATAGCGCTCCTCCTCTTGGTCCCCAACCACACCCTTCCCAGGGCTCTCAGCAAGAGCTCGCGGATGCCGCCATCACTCAAGCTCCCGAAAAGATCGAAGGAGGACGCAGCCCAAAACTCCCGCGACTTGGGGGAAGTCGTCGACCTAGAGACTGATGCTACGTGAAGAGACTGAATAGAGGACGGAGGATGGAGATGAGGGTTCCCTTCTTTGTTGCAAATGACAGCTTTCGTGTTCTCTTTATATCTGGACTCAACGAGGGATGCGGCAAAATGCCGTTCAACAACAAATATGGCGTAGAGGAATGACACCTACAGTGGAAATTGTAAACAATCCTCAATTACATTGATTTTCGCCTTGAGTCGCCATTTAGTGGGGGTGGTTATTGCTCACCAGCAAAATCCAGCTTCATGGGACAAAAGTTAATAGCGCTTAAATAGACTAAACCACTACGACAATACATCCCTTTCGGCTGAATCACTATACGAATATATATAGAGAACCTAGCTGCGCCTCCTTTCCATGAGATGGGTTCGATGGTGGTAGTTTCTTATCAAAGATTGAGCCAATGAAGGGAGGTCCAACGATGAAGATGAAGAAGAAGAGAAGGAATTTAGGAGGACGACACGGTGGCCCAAGGTTAGAAGACTATTCGAATGCGTTTGGATAGGATACTAGACAAGAAGAAAGGCACATTTAGCCGCATTGAGAACAAGAAGGTTAAAGAGATTTTCGCTTACCCATGGTATTGAATCAATGTTATCTTTGATGGTTTTTCTTCTATTGACTCGCCTGCACTGGAGTAGTTGCCGGTGCATCTGGATTGGTTCGGTTGGTGCACGTGGGATGCTTTCTATCGTCAAGTCAATCCGGAAGGTTACAAAGAGGGCCTTCACAGGTAATTTGGCTGTAAAGTAAATATCTCGAGACTAAGCTCCATAGAAGGAGGCTGAAGGATCATTGATGTCTTATGTCCATGCAGTCTAAAAGATGGAGGCTGCTCACCAAAATTTTTAATCATTGATGATGGGTGGCAAGATACATTAGATGAGTTTCACGAAGATGGTGAACCATTTCTTCAAGGGACAGAGTATGCATTAGCTTCTTTTTCTAGTGGTTCACCATTTTACGGATGGATATGACAACGGCATTGATTGGTGAATCATGACAATCCGCTTCTGTTAATGACTTTCAGTTTTGCTGTTCGGCTAGTCGACATCAAAGAAAACGGCGAGTTCAGAATCCCGTTTCAGAAAATGCGATAGGGGATTTGCATGGCTTAATTCAATTTGTCAAGGACAAGTATGGAGTAAGGTAAGTGTCCGTGTTCGGCATATTTCACTGTTGCTGATGAGGATGATCTAAATATGTGTGTTTTGAGATCACTGGCATTTGCTCGTTCATGCAGATTTGTATAAATGTGGCACGCTTCGGCTGGTTATTGGGGCGGTGTACACCCATCATCCAAGAAATTGAAGAAGTACAACCCTAAATTGGTATAATCGGTTGGAAGGAAATATCAGCAACCTTAGAGACATTGCAATGTCAGCCTCGAAATATGGAATTGGGCTAATAGACCCTCAGAGGATACATGATTTTTATGATGATCTCCATAGCTATTTGGCGAAATCCAGTGCTGATGGAGTGAAGGTAGATGTTCAGAATATATTGGAAACCTTAGGACAAGGATACGGCGGACGAGTTGCTTTGACCAGGCGGTATCAAGAAGCACTTAGGCAATCTATTACAAGGAACTTCAAAGAAAATGATATCATTTGCTGCATGAGTCATAACACCGAGTCCATATACAGCTCTTCGGGAATTCTCACTGATCTCGTCAATGTTTCATAGCGCTCAAGTTGTGAGTTTTGATACAAATTCTAATTAATTATATTAGCTGTTCACTTCAAAAAAGAGTTCGGTTGCAAGGGCATCGGAGGATTTCATGCCTCGAGAACCAACATTTCAGACCTTACACGTCGCCTCGGTGTCTTTTAACAGTCTTCTTCTTGGAGAGCTTGTGGTTCTAGGTTGGGACATGTTTCATGTAAGCTTTCTTCTCTTGTAATTGACTGCGTGATTGAAGAACATGATAGTTTCAACATTCAACTATTGCTCTTGTAATTAGCTTAACCTGCTTCTTGGTGAAAATTACAGATTCAAATTTCTGATTTCCCACGTTAAATGCAGAGCAAACATAACACAGCCGGGTTCCACACTGCAGCAAGAGCAGTAGGTGGTTGCGCAGTCTATGTAAGGTGCGGACCATGACATAGAAGACATCAATGAATCCACTTGTTTTGTTAATATCCTGTTCTTGTGCCAATGATCATGCGATACAGTGACACGCCGGGGAACCACGACTTCAAGATCCTCAGAAAGCTGGTACTACCGGATGGGTCTGACCTGAAAGCTCGATTTGCTGGCCGGCCCACTCGAGACTGCTTGCTCAAAGACCTCATCATGGACGGGAAAAGGTAAAAAAAATTCAGCATCACAAATGAGAAGCCCGTAAGGACAATACTGTAGAACCGGTATATATCCTGTTCTTGTGCCAATGATCATGCGATACAGTGACACGCCAGGGAACCACGACTTCAAGATCCTCAGAAAGCTGGTACTACCAGATGGGTCTGACCTGAAAGCTCGATTTGCTGGCCGGCCCACTCGAGACTGCTTGCTCAAAGACCTCGTCATGGACGGGAAAAGGTAAAAAAAAATTCAGCATCACAAATGAGAAGCCCGTAAGGACAATACTGTAGAACCGGTATACTGTAGAACCGGCTATGGTGCACCTTTACAATAGAAACATCTTCTCACAAGTCTTCGGTTTTCAATCTCTAGTTTGCTGAAGATATGGAACCTGAACAGGTTAAACGGGATCCTGGGAGTGCTTAATTGCCAAGGAGCAGGAGCGTGGCCTATGAAAGAGGGAGATCAGGAGAAGCCCATCACAGCGCCTATTCGACCACCTACCTCGGGACATGTCCATCTTCTCGACGTCAAGTTTCTTGAAGACATGGCTGGCGAGAATTGGGAAGGAGAGTCTGCGGTTTATGCCTTCCATACAGGCCAGTGCTCAAGTCCTCGTGTCTGTACCCTGCATCCGAAATCTCACTTTTACTTGAATGATCAAACGGCCTCTTAAGTTACAGTTTCACTCCGGGTACTGTCGAAGAGAGAGACTCTCGAAGTATGGTGGTGAACCTTATGTTGCGAAATATACACCATATGGTGCACCTTACGATTATCATGAATGCCCTTATAATTCTGTCAAAATTCCACAAGAGACATTCTCACTAGACAAAGGCTACGGTTAATGATCTTTGGACATAATTAATGATGAATGTTAAGGCTAGGTGAGAGAGTAACTATCATCATATAGTAGGAAATCGCTTCACCAGATCTTACCATAGGGTTACTAATTACCTAAAATGAGAATTTTGATAAGGTCATTCATGGAACTTCATGAATAAATATTGGTATATATCACGACAAATTTTTCGTGAAAGAAAATAAATTTGGATACCCAAATTTATCTTCATCTCCCGATATTTGTCAAGATCGATATTAATATACTTATATTGTGTTTGGAGTGTCAATTTTAAGAAAGAAAAACATATGAATTATGCCAAGCTGGCTAGACCGATTTGGAACCAACTATATGTAAAGTAAAGGATCAACCGAATGACGTTTTTACAGTTTTTTTTCATATCTCTTCTCTTCAATTTAAATCCTAAAATTTCAATCATTCCATAATACTTAATGGAAAATTATTGAAAACAAAAATTATGACCTTTTTTTTCATGGAAGGATACAAATGTCAATCTCCAAGTTCATCTTCCTTCATCGATATCATTCGGAACCAATATTAATATACTCGTGTTGTAATGTGTCGTGGAACATAAGTTCTCAAGCGGAAATATATATATTAGCCAGACCAGTCTAGCCCAACTGTTTGTGAAGTATCACTTGGGTGATATATCCATAATTTCTCTTAAAATCAATATTAATATGCTTATGTTGTGTTGTGAAGTGTCAACAAAGAAAAGATATATATCAATCAGTCGGGCCAGGCCGGACCGGCCCGGACCGGACCGGCCTCACCGTCTGTGAACTAAACCGGCTGACATATATAAATGTCTCTGTTTGCTTCATTTCTCTTCTTCGAATTAAACCCTTATCTTCTTCAACCTCAAAACCCTCCCTCCCTCCCTCCCCCCTCCTCTTCTCTCCGTCCAGTGTCTTTGCGAAGATGTCGACGACGGCGTTGAAATCCTTGTTGACGACCAATTCGTCCTTGTTCTCAAGCCCTTCTCGCTCCGTCTCCGCCTTGGGCAGCCCTCGCCTGTACCTGCCAGTCGCTCCCAAGCACCTCAGCCTTCGCCTCTCTCGCCCTCACTCCGCGCTCGCTCCGGCCTCCTTCGAGCCCCGCCACCGTTCCGCCGTCGCGTTCGTCGCGCGCACGGCTGGCTGGGCCGCCGAGCAGGATGAACAAGAGCAGAGCGAGCTCGAGGGAGGGGACGCGGGTGTTGAGGCCAGCGAGGCCGAGGGAGATGGCGGTGAAGATGGGCATTTCGAGGGATCTTTTCGTCGAGCCGCCTGAGGAGGCGAAGATATTTGTTGGGAATTTGTCGTATGATATTGACAGTGAGAAATTGGCCATGTTGTTTGAGCGAGCTGGAACTGTTGAGATTGCTGAGGTGAGCATTTTCAGTGATTTTTTGCGAAATTCGTTGAGTTTTGATTCATGTTTTTATCTTGGGGTTTAGTGGGGCTGTTTATCGTTCTTTTGAATCGTGTGGCAGGTTATTTATAACAGGCAGACCGACCAGAGTCGTGGGTTCGGGTTCGTGACAATGAGTACGGTGGAAGAAGCAGAAAAGGCTGTGGAAATGCTTCATCACTTTGTAAGTTTCTCTATATTTCCTTGCTTGTTTCTACTGTTCTGATGAGTTTGGTTTGTTCAGCTACATATCATTATTGTCATGTATATGCTGAGTTATAAAACGATTGTACTTTTGCGAGGACGAACTGAAAATCCCTCCGAAAATATCGGAGATCCATTTAACTGCACGTGCACGCATTTCTTACGTGGGCGTGACTGTGTATTTGGCGTGTCTTGGCCTGCTATGGGAATGTTTTGATGGAGAAAGTGTGGTAATAATGATTTATGACCCGTATTCATGTTAAGCGATATTGAATTTCAATGGGAAGTTGATTTTTCTGATAACAATCACTTTCGTGGGGAGGTGATTGGGTTGCTTCACCACTCACATGTCCTAATCAATTCATGGTGCACCTTTTCAATATTGGGGGGGGATGTTGTTGGGGCTTGTTAAGGGCAAGATGAAAAGGGTGGTGGAAGAGGGAAGGAGATGAATTTCTGGCAGATTTTCTGGTTTTCGTTGGTGCTCTGTTCAACCAGCAAAACTTTGCAATTTTAATCTCTTGATTGTCGGTTTTATTTCTCTTTTCAAGTACGTTGAAAACCTGTTATGAATTATGGCATTCTATATTATGTATTGGCAGCTTTGGTTATGTGTTTTCTGTCTAGATTCCTTTAGTTGATCTGCCTTATATTCTTGAACTCTTAGTACTGAGTCAATGACCATTCAAGCTGCACATTTATTCTTTTGTGCCGTGTGTTCCTAATTTGCTCATAGCTGCTTCATGGGCGTGACAATCTTGTGAATGATATTGATGAGCATTATTTGGTTGGATATGGATGAAAAGGACTAACCAAATTGGTGATAGGTCGATGCATATCAACGATAACTTTTACCTGTATCTTATGTGGAGTTGAGATTGCCATCCCTCAAAATGTTTGGAAATTTCCTAATGGGCATGTCTATTGATTTCTGATCCTAATAAGGTTGATCACCTTTGCCTACAGGATTTAAATGGTAGACTTCTAACTGTCAATAAGGCTTCCCCAAAAGGATCACGAGCGGAGCGCGTCCCTCGCGTTCTTGATAATGAATATAGATTGTATGCTGGGAGCCTGCCATGGAGTGTGGATGATGCTCGTCTGGAACAAATTTTCAGTGAATATGGTAAGGTGGTAAATGCACGGGTTGTTTATGACAGGGAAACTGGCCGTTCTCGTGGTTTTGGTTTTGTGGTGATGGCGTCTGAGACTGAGATGAATGATGCTATTGCCGCTCTTGACAGACAGGTACTACCATCTTTCCTGTTCTTTGCACATTTCTGGTTAACCTAAGCTCCTCCAAGTGGTTCTGTGGATGTCATGGTTGAAGAAACCTGTACAAATTATTTCAGACTCATTGTTTACGCAGCAGCTTTAGAAAATATCTCGTGCGGTTTTCTCAACTTGCTTGCTAGTATATTATTATTATTATTATTATCAATTCTCACTGGTGGAGACGAGCCATTACGCTGGTTTCGAGAAGATTAGTTTCCTTTTTCTCTTCAGAAATTGCTTGTAAAGTAATAAAGAATTAGGATTTATTTTGACCATTTGTGTCGCCTGGTGTTACAGAGCTTGGATGGGAGAACCATCAGGGTAAATGTCGCAGAGGCAAGACCGAGACGCAGCTCCTTTTAACTCGAAAGGAGGAGACTATTTAAGCTTTGTCTGCCTTCTTTCCTTTGTCGAGCCTTTTGAGATGCCGTCTTTTCCTTGCATAATCTCGTCTTTTACTGTTGTCAAAGCAGAGTCTCTGGTGTAAGACAAAGAAATTGTTCGTTTATAATAGAAAAGATGTACAAGGTACTGAACCTGATGACAGGTACCAGAAATTTTTATCGGAAGATGAACTGTGGACAGATGTTCAGGGATTCTTCCGGTGACGGAGGATTCATTTAGTTGCGGAATGGCGCTTTTCATTTGTTGGATGTCATGGAGACTATTTCTCTCTAACAGTAAAAGTTCGATTTTTATTGCAATAGGCAACACCAATAAAAGTTCAAATCCTGGTAATTAGCCATGAGCATACTCTCGACTCTTGCTCTCTGGCGTCACGGTTACAGGTTGCTGATCCTAACTAAGAAAATTTAAGAGGTTTTTTCTGGCTTTCTGAAGTTGGAAAATGCAAGTGGTCAAACCTCCATATATTGTGTTTCGGAATATAGGAGATTAAAATAAGAACAGCATCTCATGGAGAGTAATTTCAGACAGGTGGTTGTCACGGTCAGAGCAGCATGTCGTTACCAATTTAGATCTTTCCGATGTATAGATGGTGAATTCAGTTTAGATTCATCCGAAGAGAGGAAAGAATGTCCAAAAGAATCTTATTGTCCATCAAAACCACTGCCATTTACTTTTCACTGAGTATTGACTAATGAAATGCCTTTAATATGTGCCAGAACCCATAATGCACAAACTGCATTTCCTCGGCATATCATTATTCTGCAGTAGTCCTTGGTGCATGAGAAATTTACAACAGTAAGATGCAATATTACTATGAACAATAAACATCTGTGCAACCTCCCACAAGCTAGTAGGGTACAACATCAAATAGGGCTGGCCGGCAGGCAGAGAACCTGTACATGAAGTTCATCACAACAACCTCTCCTGGTACTGGCCGATGATGCCAGGGCTGTATATCAATTCAAATCTCAAGTGCCCCGTAGCTGAGCGTCTCTACTCGTGAGGGGAACATAACGTACAGAAGTCTCATTCCGAATGCTCAGGCTTCCATCCAAGTTCTTGTCCACCACTTTTAAATCCTGAAATACATTTCCGACAGGAATCACCATCCTCCCTCCCGGCTTCAACTGGTCAATAAGCGGCTGTGGTATTTCTCTCGCAGCTGCCCCGACATGAATGGCATCATAAGGAGCAAACTCTGGCCGACCTTGTCTGCCATCTAAGAGGTAAAAATGTAGGATCATGAACAATTAATAGACGAAAGATATTCAAGCACAATCTATCAAGTTCTTGTCCACCAATCGACTGCTTACTGTTTAGCAAGTTATGGAACTTACTGAAGCAATTGGGACCATCTAATATGAATACGCCGTGATAGATTTTATTGAAGACCAAGGTGAGTTTGGCAGCACTTTAGCTTTAAAGACTTTGCATTTAAGCAAAGGACATTGAATCGAAGGACTTTCATGAAAAGTACCAAGTGCTTGGTAAACTTAGGCAGAAAAGGAAACAAAAGAAAGTTCAGAGTTTCGGTCTTTTATGAGTCTGGTTGTTGTTGGATTTTAAGATATGTCTGTAGCCAGTTTTCCCCTCAAACTTTGCACCATTCGAGTGCCAATGTTTAGATTCACACACTTTTGCATCAAGTAGCTGAGAGCCTATACAAAAAATTCTCTTCTTCAGTAAGAGTCGACATCCAAACAAATCTATGCTTGAATCATATTCACTTAAAGTTAATCCAATGAACTAACAGAAAAATTGTTTTCTAAGAAACAGTTTCACAACCCTATATTTAGCATATCTCTCAACACTCTCATAGATCGAGCCTCACATGCGAAACACACAACATGGATGTAGCACATCCTACAACCAGAATGATGAACGCTAACAAGAAAAAGATGTAAAAGAAAACAGCTGGAATTGTTAGGATTCAAACTCTCGAAATGTGCTATACTACTATGTTAATTTTTTTTTTTCCTTCAAAAACCTTCAGATCCAGTAGTTGTTATTGTAATATATTTACCAACATAAACACCCTCAGATTTCCATTTTCTTTTTTTTGGACACGCACAACCTTAATCACCAAGGAAAATACGAGTTATTTTCTAACTTCCCATTATCATTATCACTAACATGAAAGATGGTATTGCATTACGGGCTAGTGGACACATACCACCAACATTGATGGATAGGGAGCCTTGTTTCAACAACGATGCTGCCTCACTTTTTTCAATATTCTTGATTGAAGAAGTAACCAGTTCAGGAATGTGTTCCACACCAACAGCTCGACCTTCTGGTCCAACCATTAGTGCAAAGCATGCTGTCAAATAGCCCGTACCTGACACAATGAGAACTAGAGATCATAACCTCCCGTTCGACAAGAAATATAAAAATACTGGAGCAGGATTCCTTCTGATTGATTTGGAAAAAATCATGACAGTATCAATTTGGATAGTTCTGTGAATGTAACAGAAAAGTAAATAAAGATTGATCCGACGGTTGCAATTTCAATCAAATGAGTTTGCTCAGCAGAAACAAGCATTCTGAACCTCGACCTGGTGTGCAGCAGCAGATTAATAAGACCCCTAGATCAAGAATTCAAGAAGGGGACAGGGGAAAAGATCTAGTTTAATTTGTTTGGACTGCTCAGGGAGGACATTAAGAGGGTGTATCAAACAGATAGTTGCTATTTGTGCTCTCGTGGTGTACTTATTATAAAATCCCAGCAAGTCACCAAAGGGGGAATTGTCAGCTGAATCATTACTAAGGTGAGCAGGCATGATTATTTTCCTCTCTATCTGAATTCTGATAGATTTAAGCATTTACAGGAAGAGGACCACAAATGAAAGAGGAAAGTGCAAATTGTGGAGAAGGTATGTGCATATCAATGTAGACATGATCCCTCAAAAAAGGATTAAGATGACAACCTGAGCCAATATCTAGAGCATGCATGCCGGGCTGCAAATTCTTCTCCAACAACTGAAGGCACATCGCATGCATATGAGGTGCAGAAATGGTGACGTTGTACCCAATTGCCATGGGGCTGTCAACATAAGCTGGAGTCCCAGCAGGAACGAATAAACCCCTATCAACTTTCTCCATTGCTTCAGCAACTTTCTTTGAATTAAAAATGCCATAGCGCTGCAACTGCTCCACCATTGCTTTGTTCCTATCTATGCCATTTCCACTCGAAAACTGCTGCAAAACAGAATTTGTTCCTCCCTTATAATGGTCCAATACAAGTAAAAGAAACAGATAGCACAAGCCAATGTAAATTCAAACGATTTAAAGAGCGAGACAGTGAAAAATCAAAGTGTATCTACAATACAGACCGTCAATTATCCTGGATGAGCTCCAACATGCTAGAATTCTCTAAAGAGAACTTCAAAAATATAGGTGCAATCTAAAGGAGAACAACCTGATGTAATATAGCAAGTTCTCTGACGTAGAGAACCTTGTCCTGCATAGTCCTACAGTGAAGTATGATGACTAGAGAAGCCAAAGAAAACTTTAGTGAAAGGCACAGTACAACTAATACTGTATCTTTATATTCATGTCCAAAGCTACAACCGATGCCCTCAAATTACAAGTCCCAACCTTACAACATAAATGGGCATGACCTCAGCACTGGCTTGAATGCTAAGGTAACTAATCAAGGCCACATTACGAAATCCGTCCAACAAAATTCAGCACATCAAAGGCATAGTCCCAATCATCCAAAAAATTCTACCAGTGGATGTATGCAATATTCAAAGCCACCTGATAGTTTTCCTCTATCTATGCCAGAAAGATTCATTATCTGCTCCAATATCGGATACTCTGTGCATCCTCATTTTCGGGAAAGGCTCAAAATTTTGTCTTTCCCTCCGATGACCCACAAAGATGAAATTTTTTAAACCGCATCCCTCACCATCTAGTTGAAACTAACAAACCCACTAAGCTGCCGATGCTGCTTGACCGGGACGGAATCATCAGGAACCGACCCTTTATTTCAAAAAGGCGAAGCTAAGACTTATCCACCTCATCGCATGCGAAGAACTCGACCAGATTCACCTCGATCCACTCTTTCCTATTTTTATCGCGATGGGAATTACTAGCGCGCGAACTAGCGGGGGCGTCAGCAACATCGAGCGCGACGACCCGAGCGACCCAATTCGCAGCCGGGTATGATCGCGAATCAGAGGAGCCAAGGGAAAGAGAATCACCTCCATGCGCGAGGAAGCGCGGTTACCCGTTGGAACGACGAGGAATCGAACCCACGAGAGCGAGAGAGAGAGAGTGCGGGATTGGCGATTGGCGAGAGTACAGTTCGAAGAGTTCTCGAGGACACGGGCACCCCCGGTCGCGGCAAATACACGCCAGGCCCAGAATGACGTCACTGTTCTTGATCTTTTTGAGAAATATGGTATGAATTTTAAAATTTGGGGATTCATGAGATGATTGCAATAATCATCTCGAATTTAAATTTGGAATGCGAGAGATTTCGTGGTTTATTTGACATCCGTTGTAATTTCCGTAAATTGCGATTTTGTCCATCTATGATGAAGCAGGGTTCTAGTTTTACTCTAGAAAGAGATGGAGGGATTATCCCGAAAGTTTTAGGTAAAAAATCCAAGGCCGAAGAGTGTATATAACGAAAAGTAAACACATAAATATATAATTTTACTATTTCGATTGCATTTTTTTGGTTGAAAAAGGAAAATTATATTCATGGCTAAAAAGACTATATTAGAAATACATCAACTTTCATGGTAAAGTGAAGCAAAGCAAAGGCTAGAATACTACAAAACAAAGCCAAATTCGAAAGATAAAGAGAATCAACAAAGTACCGGCAAAATTAAGCATGCACACATTCCAAAGGAATGGATTTGTCAAAAAAATAATTGGTGGCAAATCACCCAATCTCTATTTTTGTCGATGATGAGTACACACCGGAAATTTCTTCTCTGATAACTACGACGTTACTAGTTGGTGGTGTGCACCTACGTTCGACTTTCTTTACACTATCACTGTACAAAGACAAACACATATCTAACATTTGGAAGAGCAAATCTTCATTGTTTAGTAAGACAAACTAGAGGTAGAGGATCTATACACGGAGAAAGGACGGGAGTATTGAATCTCTAAAAATATTACTAAACTCTTATATCTAAATTGGGAGAGAAGAACTTCTAGGTCTTTTTTTTGGTCAAAACGGAAGATTTTATTTATATCATAGGCGGAAAACCGCGAAAGCCCGCTACCGGGGCATCAACACATAAAAGAGCCCAAAGGCCTGAGGGAGGGGAGGCCCGCCAATTCGGGGGAAGAGTCTTCAAGCGATGGTGGCGTGCGGCCCAGTCAGCCACTGAGTTGGCTGAGCGTGGAACGTGAGCCAGGCCCACTCGCGGCATCTGTTGGAGTAATAATCGACATTCCATCAACGCCCCACGTGCATTTAACTCAGTTGGACGTTCGTGCTTCAAGTTGTCAACCAAGAGTTTGCTGTCAGAGTTCAAACTCTCAAATTTAGAACTGGATCGGAAGAACACAACTCTCAAATTTAGATTAGGAGAGAGAAAAAAGAGGAAAAGTACAAAAAAAAAAAATCAAAGAAAATCACAACAGAAGGTCCAAGAAGATAAAAGGAGAAAAGAGAGGAAAAAGACCTTTCGGCTTGTTGGAGAGAAAAACTGACCTCCATGTCCGATTGCTTACTCCTGCCACGAATTTTGAAGGATCTCTCAATTTAGAAGTTGGGCTTGGGTTTGGGCTTGGGCTTGGTTTGGGCTTGGTCTTCGGCTCGGATTCGGACCTTGCTCCTTATTTTTACCCATATATCCCACAATTGTGCCATGTGATCCACAGGCCTTTTGATGCTCATTTCTTCTTTCTGCTTAAGCTTGTTACTCATTCATTTTGAAAAAGAACAAAAAGCTAATATGTCAAAAAACGGATGGAAGTGTAAGCGGGCTTATTGGTGAAAGTTCACCGGAACACACAAGATGAACAAAAAACTTACAGAGCCTAACCTGCTTATTTCAGAAGGATCACTATTAGAAAATCGTAACACCATGTTATAAGCTCATTGATGTGCGTAAACGTTTGACGGGTTGAGGTGAATCAAACTCGTGTATCGAATATGCATGATCTAATTAAAAATTCGCCCATGACTTGATTCTAATTGTGGCTCCACGAAAAAAACGGAGTACTCTCCAATTGCTTTTACCACTTAGTGGTCAATACTTTTCTTGAATAACTTCTTGATTGACAAAGATAAAAAGACGTCCATTGATCAGAAATTTAAAAAAAAAAAATGTTTCAGAGCTAAATGTTAAGTGCAAAATATTAAGATCCTAAAATACATAAGCCGAATTTGTATGATATCTAACCCGTTATTTGTATGATATATAATTCGTCCATATACGTAATGAGTAATCTCATACATGATTCAATATATATTGTATGAACATAATTCCGGATATCAAGGTACCGATATGATCAAATTTAGGTTATTTGGGGGCAATTATCCCAAATTACTTCTCTGTTTGTTTTTCACAGGTCGGACGGCTATCAACTGGGAACTATTCTCAGCTTGTACGAACGACCTAAAATGCAATCGAAATTCTATCTTTCCGGTCATCAAAACTTGTGGGTGTGGTCCCCTCGGTTGTTGTTTTCCGGTTGCCGATATTTCCACAAACGGATCGGCTCGAGTCGATTAGACTTTACGCCTGACTTAACGGCAACAACCGTAACGTTGCATACGTAAGCTTTCACCTATTAATACATGATCAGCCCTTTATAATCAATCATTCGTTCAAGTCATTATTGTCGTCCACCGGAAGTCCAATTGTTAAACATTATTGGGGCACTTTCTTGCTCATTGCTTGGAAGATGGAAGTGAAAAGGACAAGTGTCCTTCCGCGTTAACTACTAAAATCAAGAAAATGACACTCCGTCGGTCATTTTTTAAAATTTTCTGATAGAATTTCTTTCTTGGCAAGCTGTCCGATAGACTATTATTGTTAGGAAAAGTGTCAAAAAAAAGTCTTAACCATATTGCATTTATGCTAACTTAATCCTAAACCTTTCAATGGTGCTAATTTAATCATAAACCTTTTGATTTAGTGCCAATTCAATCATAACATCTTAATGATGTCAATTTAGTCCTTTTTTTTGAATCAATGTTAATTTAGCCTTAAATCTTTTGATTTCATGCCAATTCAATCCTTCCAATTATTTTTTGCCAAATTTTGTTGATATAGACATTGGTCAACTTATGTGGTACTGTCGATGTTAACGAGAACAATTTTTAATAATATTTTAATAATTAATAATTTAATATTTTTATGATTCTTTTCTATTTCTTTCTCTCTCCTTCCTTTAGATGGTGATTGGCCTACAAGCGATGGCTAGGCGAGGTCAAGCCCCGGCAAGGGTTAGCCTCACCTCGATTTGGCCTGAGTGAGGGCAAACCTAGCAACTCCAACCCTTGCCGAGGTTAGGGCAGCCTCGCGAAGCATTGCCCAAGCGAAGGTGACATCGCCCTGGCTTGGGCAAGGGCCAGCCTCGCGGAATTTGGCAAGGGTTGACCTCGCCGTGGCCTAGGTGAGGGCCAACCTCGCTAGGGCTTGATCATCGCCTACCAATCAGCCATCGTCTAGAGGAAGAAAAAAGAAAGAAGAGAGAAAAAAAAAAAAAAAAAAAACAAAATAAATAAAAAATAAAAAATCGAAAAATTATTAAAATATTATTAAATTTTGTTTACATGAGCACCAGCAGTGCCACGTAAGTTGGCCGAATAAATCCAAAATTAGTTGGAATGACTAAATTGGCATTGGAAAAAAGTTTAGTAGTAAATTGGTATTAAGACTAAATTTACACCATTAAAAGGTTTAAAATTGAATTGGTATCAAGTCACAAGATTTAAGACTAATTTGGTACCATTAAAAGGTTTAAAACTGAATTGATACCGATCCAAGAAATTAAGGACTTTTCTTACATTTTTCCCAACTATTGCTCATATCTAACCAAAAAACAAAACACAGAAATGAAAATAGTAAAAAAAGAGAGAAAAAAAGGATTAATAACATGAAAATTTATAATTTATTAATTTTTTTATACAAATATATCAATTTATGATTTTATCTCCACTTGTCACAGACATATTGGTGTGGAGTTTTTGATGATAATAATTTAATTTAATGAAAATTAACCTTGGAAAAATTTACCCCGGATGAACTGTTTTTCTTGGGAAACCAAGTCCAAAGGAGAACCAATGGGGAGGAATCTCAGGTCAGTCTCCAAACGGTCGTCACACGCATATCAATTTCCAATCCAACGGCCCAAGATCGGCCGAAGACTTGCGCAGCTTCTATTGACTCGACCTGCCTGTCGACATCAAGCCCCGTTGACCCCAAGTCTCCGCTGATGTTGCCTCAAAAGTCCACGTCAGTCCTAGTCCAGCGGCGAACGATTGGCCGAAACAAATCCAACGGCCAATTAGACCCCACTCCCTTTCGGTCTTCTGTAGACCGGGCGGGCGGCCCTTCTCTCACGTTCAACTTGACCCAGAGAAGCCTCCCCGTGATGAAACGGACGGACGCTTCTGACACGTTCAAATCGACCCGAACGAGACAGAGACAGAGACGGAGACAGGGTTGGCCTTTTGCAGACACGTTTGTCGGGGGGCGTTCTTAGTCCATCGTCATCGCCCCTTCCTCTACGTCGATGCCGTCTTCAATGTGGGATCGCGATGGTGCTCCGCAGTTTCTCGAAACGAGACTCGGCACACAAAGTAGAGCAGAAAACTTAAAGAGACTGCTGTAGCAGGGCCTGTCTGATCTCTTTTCCATGTGTTCCGCATGGTTCGATTGTCAAAACACGGGACGCGCGCCCTTTGCCTTTAGACTCGCCAGCTTTGGGTCGCTCGATTAAGTTTTGCGCGGTTCGTGTACGCTCGAATGTGGCGTCTAGAACGCGTCTCTCTCCGGGATGCGAGTGATGAACATATCGCGAGTTCGCAGAGCACAGAGGACAGGGTACTCTGTTTTCGGTGTTGCCTCCTGATGGTGGCGAGGCCGGTGCTATGTCAATCTGTGGCATGGCAGCTCACGTATTGCACTGGGTCGATCAAACGATAATTTCTAAACCTGCGGAGGGAAAGAAAGTAGACAAAATGATCATGGAACGACTGATATTTATCATATTCATATATATCTTGTGAATGGTTAGCGTTTCACCAAATTTTGTAAGCAAATGCAACGGGATTTAGTCATTCGCAACATCTACTCTGTAGATCTCGTTTGATTCAGCTTTCCCAAGGGGCTTTAGGCTCCCAAAACCCTTTGGGAAAAATATTTTGTGTTTGACAACTATTTTTGAAAGCTCATTGGTCAAATATCAATATTCCTAATCTTGGTCCAAACCAGAACTTTTGGCAAAGGGCATTTTAAATGCAAAGTTCACTGTTCATCGCCATTACTGTTCATCTTCTTCCCCCTTCTTCCCCGTTCGTCTTTGTCTTCCTCATCGCCTGAGAGTTCGGCTTCTCCGGTAGCCGCCACCGCCACGTGGGGGTTGCGCATCCCCAGTGACCACTGCCCGAGGTGGCACGACCCGCAAGCCAAGCGATGCCGCCTGGGTCCGCGCAACCTCAGGTGACACCGCCTGAGGTCGAGACCTCAGGCAGCCAGATCTGATGGTCCAGCGGCCAGATCTGCCGTCCGGCGGTTGGTCGACGGTTAGCCGGCCGCCGGAATTTGATTTTCAGACCTACAATTTACTAAACAAATAACATTTTTCGAAAACCCATTTTCAAAGAATTTGACATTTCCAATGATAAACAAAAAGCCCGAACCAAATCTGATTCTTTCCCTCCCTCCAATGGTACTATCGGCCGGTCGATTAAAGATAAGATTCAAAGACCATCTCCTTACAGCAATTGGCAGTTGAAAAAGTTAATGCAATCCCAATCACTATGCTTGTTCGAAGAACTTGCTGTGGTTTTCACTTTTCACTCCCTTTCCACAAGCAGAAAAGTCCAGACACAGATACAAACAAAATCTATAAACTCATCAAAAGCAAGTCAATGCAAATGGTCCATTACGTGCAATATTTTCCACAGAGGTTCTGCTTAAAAGGCCAACCACACACTAATCATCCAACATGGAAGCTCAGAGAGCAAATAGCCAAAAAAATATCTGGAATTCCTCATAGCCAAATATAGCCTCCCTCTTAATCTAAAACAAGCCCGTCGCCGGAATCCGCAACCATATGGCGCCTGCTGCCGGCGGCAAAGCCCGCCTTTTCCTCCTGTCAATACTCTCTCTCCTCGTCCTGGCCCATGCAAGATTGGTTCTTGACCGTTCGGATCTCGATGCCCTCAAAACCATCCAAAAGGACATGGGCATCGACATTCAGCTTCATCTAGCCTCCACCAAACCATGCAACCTACCTGGTGTAATCTGCGAAAGAAGGCTCACGAGCAACAATACGTATGTCCTGAGAATCACAAGACTCGTCTTCAAGTCGCAACAGCTCAAGGGGTCGCTCTCCCCGGCAATCGGACGGCTTTCCGAACTCAAAGAGCTCTCCCTGTCCAACAACAAGCTTGTTGACCAACTACCTTC
Source organism: Eucalyptus marginata (assembly GCA_014182565.1). NCBI lineage: Eukaryota > Viridiplantae > Streptophyta > Magnoliopsida > Myrtales > Myrtaceae > Eucalyptus > Eucalyptus marginata. The sequence continues at coordinate 30,412,660 of CM024595.1, read as the reverse complement.
CCAGATTGTTGACTGTACCAAACTGGAAATTCTGAACCTCAGAAACAACAGGTTTTCAGGAAAAATTCCATCTGAATTGTCATCTCTCAATCGTCTCCGAGTGCTCGATGTTGGCTCAAATAAATTCACTGGGGATTTGAGTTTCCTTAAGTATTTCCCCAACCTGGAAAAACTCACTCTCTCTGATAATCTCTTCACTGGGAAAATTCCAGCTTCCATACGCTCATTCCGGAATCTCCGCTTCTTTGATGTTTCGGGGAACTTGTTTCTTGAAGGTCCAGTGCCATCGCTGAACAGAGCTGAACCATCCGGTGACAATCTACCGAGACGTTACATTTTTGAACAGGGTCCCAGCACGAGACCACCCATCAGTCCGGTGGTTGCACCAACACCATCAAAAGCTTCAAATAGTACTCCAGCTCCTTCTCCATCAGAAAACCCACCATCCAATAGTCACAAAGGACGAAGGAAGCTAAGTGGGTGGCTACTAGGGTTCCTAGCTGGAGCAGTTGCTGGAATCGTATCGGGGTTTGTCTTCTCGCTGCTCTTTAGGCTGACCTTGGCGGCAATCCGAGGGGGACGCAGAGACTACGCACCAGCAATCTTTAGCCCGATGATCAAGAAAGCTGAGGATTTGGCTTTCTTGGAAAGCGAAGAGGGACTGTCGTCACTGACAATCATTGGCAAAGGTGGCTGCGGGGAAGTTTACAAGGCCGAGTTACCCGGGAGCAATGGAAAGATTATTGCTATAAAGAAGATAATTCAACCTCCCAGGGATGCAACAGAGCTAACAGAAGAAGACACCAGAGACTTGGATAGGAAAATGCGCCAAATTCGGTCCGAGATACAGACTGTTGGCCAGATTCGGCATCGCAATTTACTTCCTTTGCTGGCGCACTTGACTCGTCCAGACTGCCACTTACTAGTGTACGAGTACATGAAGAATGGGAGCTTACAGGATTTACTAGAGAAGGTTTCACAAGGTCAGACAGAGTTGGATTGGGTCTCGAGGCACAGAATTGCGCTGGGAGTGGCAGCCGGGCTCGAATATCTCCATATGAACCACAATCCGAGGATCATCCACCGAGACCTCAAGCCTGCCAACGTCCTTCTAGATGATGACATGGAGGCCCGAATATCCGACTTTGGGCTTGCAAAAGCTATGCCAGATAACGATACTCATGTCACGAGCTCCAATGTCGTAGGGACTTTGGGATATATTGCTCCAGAGTACCATCTGACTTCCAAGTTCACGGAGAAGAGCGATATATACAGCTTCGGTGTTCTGCTCGCCGCCCTGGTCATCGGGAAACTACCATCGGATGAGTTCTTCCAACGCACCCAAGAAATAAGTCTGGTCAAGTGGTTGAGAAATGTGATGACTGGGGACAATCCTCAACAAGCGATTGACCCAAAGTTGATTGGCAATGGGTTCGAGGAGCAAATGCTGCTGGTTTTAAAGGTCGCCTACTACTGTACACTGGATGAGCCGAAGCACAGGCCCAACAGTAAGGACGTGCGATGCATGTTATCTCAGATTAAGCACTAAGCCTCTGTTGTAGATGTTGCGATTCCAGATGTATCACAATAAGGATATATGACCAAACTAGAAAGGCTGTGCACCTTCAGAAAGATAGTCCTATGAAGCTTAAGATGTGTCGGTCCTATGAAGCTTAAGTCGTGTCTAGTATCATTTCTATGTTAATGCAATTTCCCTTTATCTTCTTATGCGACTGCTAACTCGTATAACTCTGAAACAAGAAAAGAGAGGCGAAGAGACCTTCCACTTCCTTGCCATGATATTCGCGTGCACTTTCCTTGCAAAGCAAATGCAGAACAACACTAGCAATTCAATTCGCCTCTAACGTCTAAAATAATCGAGATAAACTGTCAACCCAGAAATCACGCCACTCCGCCAAGATGCGTCGGAACAATTTGCTAACCTAAAAGGATCACACTCCCTGCTTACCGACCTTAGTGCTCACCCAATAATGAGATTATCCAAGCATTCCTATCGTCTCTAGGATGAAGATCGAACAGCGTCTACGCAGGCAGAAGCTGTGATTTGGACAGAGGCGGGTCTGCTAATCCACAGAAAGGCTAGTAGACTTGACATTCCACCCTAAGTTTCGCCTTTCTTTGTTTTCTTATCAGTAGCTCAGGATTCCGCGTCGGTATTGCATAGGTAAATAATAATTCGATACTAGATTCAATAGAATATCTTACTGCAAAAGCGGACTAAGAACTTCATTCAGAGAACCCACAACAGTCACCATTATGGACAACAACAGGAGAAAAAAAGAAACCCAAAATTCACCGAACGCTGCCACATCGGATTTTCACCGAATTCAAATTCCAAACTACGACTTGGCCTTTCGCCGGAGGCGCTTCCTGAGCTTCTTATACTTGTGCTTGTTCATCTTCCTCTTCCTCTTCTTCTTCACGCTATCCGCCCACACGCGCCCAGCGTCGTCATCCTCCGCGGGCTCCGCACCGCCGAGAGCAGCCGAAGGGATGGGACCGGGGTTTCTGCAAAACCCGAATGGGAAAACCGGGTGAAGCCGCGAAATCTGTGCTCTCATGGCGTACTTATTATAAAATCCCAGCAAGTCACAAATGGGGGAATTATCAGCTGAATCATTACTAAGGTGAGCAGGCATGATTATTTTCCTCTCTATCTGAATTCCGATAGATTTAAGTATTTACATGAAGAGGACCACAAATGAAAGAGGACGCGCAAATTGTGGAGAATGTATGTGCATATCAATGTAGACATGATCCCTAGAAAAAGGATTAACATGACAACCTGAGCCAATATCTAGAGCATGCATGCCGGGCTGCAAATTTTCTCCAACAACTGAAGGCACATCGCATGCATATGAGGTGCAGAAATGGTGACATCGTAACCAATTGCCATGGGGCTGTCAACATAAGCTGGAGTCCCAGCAGGAACGAATAAACCCCTATCAACTTTCTTTGAATTAAAAATGCCATAGCACTGCAACTGCTCCGCCATTGCTTTGTTCCTATCTATGCCATTTCCAGTTGAAAACCGCTGCAAAACAAAATTTGTTCTTCCCTTATAATGGTCCAATACAAGTAAAAGAAACTGATAGCACAAGCCAATGTTAATTCCAACAATTTAAAGAGCGAGACAGTAAGAAACCAAAGTGTATCTACAATACAGATCGTCAGTTATCCTGGACAAGTTCCAACATGCTAGAATTATCTAGATAGAACTTCAAAAATATAGGTGCAGTCTAAAGGAGAACGACCCGATGTAATATAGCAGGTTCTCTACATCAGAGAACCTTGTCCTGCATAGTCCTACAGTGAAGTATGATGACTAGAGAAGCCAAAGAAAGCTTTAGTGGAAGGGACAGTACAACTTATAGTGTATCACTATATTCATGTGCAAAGCTACAACCGATGCCATCAATCACAAGTCACAACCTTACAACATAAATGGGCATGACCTCAACACTGGCTTGATTGCTAAGGTGACAAATCAAGGCTACATTATGAAATCCGTCCAACAAAATTCAGCACATCAAAGACACAGTCCCGATTTCGTCCACGAAATTCTACCAGAAAATAATCTGGATGTACCCAATATTCAAAGCCACCTGATAGTTTTCCTCTATTTATGCCGGAAAGATCCATTATCTGCTCCAATATCGGATACTCTGTGCATCCGCATTTTCAGAAAAGGCTCAAAATTGTCTCTCTCCTTCCCATAACCCACAAAGATGAAGTTTTTTAACTGTATCCCTCACCATCTAGTTGAAACTAACAACCCCACTAAGCTGCCGATGCTGCATGACCGGGACGGAATCATCAGGAACCGACCCTTTATTTCAAAAAGGCGAAGCTAAGACTTATCCACCCCATTGCATGCGAAGAACTCGACCAGATTCACCCTTGATCCGCTCTTTCCTATTTTTCTCGCGATGGAAATTACTAGCGCGCGAACTAGCGGGGGCGTCAGCAACATCGAGCGCAACGACCCTAGCGACCCGATTTGCAGCCGGGTATGATCGCGAATCAGAGGAGCCAGGGAAAGAGAATCTCCTCCATGCGCGAGGAAGCGCGGTTACCCGTTGGAACGATGAGGAATCGAACCCACGAGAGAGAGAGAGAGAGAGAGAGCGAGCGAGCGAGCGAGCGAGATGGCGATTGGCGAAAGTAGAGATCGAAGAGTTCATGGGGACACGGGCACCGGGTCGAGGCAGATACACGCCAGGCCCAGAATGATGTCACTGTTCATGACATATGTCTCTATTTCTACTTCACGCAATCGAGCAATTTTCAAATTACTAAACAACAAAACAAATATATATTCATAAAGAGTGTTGGAATGTAATCGAGCCATAATCATCTCGAATTTAAATTTGGAATGCGAGAGTTTTGTGATTTACTGGGCATTCATTGTAATTTTCGTAAATTCCGATTTTATCTGCATACATTTATAGTTTTACACTCAAAAGAGATGGAGCAATATCATAAAATTTTCAGGTAAAAAATCTGAGGCCGAAGAGTGTATGTATAGAAAATTAAATAGATAAATGTATAGTTTTACTATTTCGATTGCTTATTCCTTCCACGAATTATGAAGGATTTCTCAATTTAGAAGTTGGGCTTGGGCTCGGATTCAGACCTTGCACCTTGTGCTCATGAATATCAAGGCCCATATCCCACCATTGTGCCATGTAATCCACGGGCCTTTTGATGCTCATTTCTTCTTTCTGCATGGTCTATAACTCATTCATTTAGAAAAAAAAAAAAAAAATGAGCTAATATTTCGACAGGTGTACAGAGGTGTAAGCGGGCTTATTGGTGAAAGCCCACTTGAGCACACGATATGAACAAAAAATTTATAGAGCCTAACCTGCTTGTTTCAAAAGGATCAATCTCAGAAAAATACAAAGCCATGTTATAAGCTCATTGCTAGAGGACAAAACTCTGGATAAATGTACGTAAATGTTTGACGAGTTGAGGTGAATTAAACTTGTACATCTGATACACATAATCTAATTAGAAATCCGCTCACGATATGATTTTAATCACGATCTCACGCGAAGATGGTGTACTCTTCGGCTGCTTTTACCACTTGTCGGTCAACACTTCCCATGAATAACTTAACAGAGATAAAAATATATATGTCCATTTGATCAAAAATTTAAAATTTATTTCAAAGCTAAATGTTGAGTGCAAAATACTAAGATGCTAGAATATAAAAGTTGAATCTGTTTGATAGCTAACTCGTCCATATGCAATGTGAGATCTCGTACATGATTCGAATATTTTGTGAACATAATTTGGGATATTGATGTCCATTAGGATTAATTTTAGGTTTATCTGGGGGCAATTATCCAAAATTACTTCTCTGTATGTTTTTCACGGGTCGAGCGGCTATCTACTGGGACTATTCTCAGCTTGTACAAACGACCTAAAATGCAATTGAAACTCTATCCTTCCGGTCATTAAAACTTACGGATGTGGTCCAATCGGTTGTTGTTCTACGGTTTCCCGATATTTCCACAAACGGATCGGCTCGAGTCGATTACGACTTGTAATTTAACGGCAACAGCCATAACGTTGCATTCATAACCTTTCGGCTATTAATACTTGATTAGCCCTTTATAATAGTCACTCGTTTAAGCCGTTGTCGTCCACCGGAACTCCAATTGTTAAACATTGTTGGGGCACTTTTCTTGCTCATCGCTCGGAAGATGGAAGTGAAAAGGACAAGTGTCCTTCCGCGTAAACTACTAAAATCAAGAAAATGACACTCCGTCGTCATTACTTTCAATTTACGGATAGAATTTCTATTTTGGCAATCTATGCGATAGACTATTGCTGGGAAAAGTATCATAAAAGTCATAAACCTATTGTATTGATGCTAATTTAGTCTTAAACCTTTCAATTGTGCCAATTTAGTTATAAATATTTTGATTTGATGCCAATTTAGTTATAAACATTTTAATGGTGCCAATTTAATCATGAACCTTTTAAATCAGTGTTAATTTAACCCTAAATCTTTTAATTTTGTGCCAATTCAGTCATTCAAGCTATTTTTTGTCAGATTTTGTTGATGTGGACACTAGCTGACTTACATAGTACCACCGATGCTAATGTAAATAATTTTTTATAATATTTTAATAATTTTACAATTTTTATTATTTTTCTAATATTTTTTTTCACTTTTTGCTTTTTTCCTCTCCTTCCTTTCATCTTCCTTTAGTTGGTGGCCGGTCAGCAGGCGATGTCCAGCCGTCGACCATGGCCATGCATGCTAGCCTCACCTAGCTAGGGCGAGGTCGAGCCTAATAAGGGTTGGCCTCGCCCAATCTAGACTAGGTGAGGTTGATTGCCTGGGCGAGGGTAAACCTGGCGAGTCCGGCCTTCACTCTGGCTAAGGTGACCTCGCTAGATTTGGCAAGGAGAGCCCTTGTCGAGGCTGGGCGAGGTCGACCTCACCTTGGCCTAGGTGAGGGCCAACCTCGTTAGGGCTTAGCCATAGCCTGCCAATCGGCTGGCCTAGGGGAAGAAGAAAGAAAGGAGAAAAAAAAAAAAAAAAAAAAAAAAAAAAAGTAATAAATTGAAAATTTATTAAAATATTATTAAAAATTATCAATGTCAACGCTAATAATGTCATGTAAGTTAGCCAGTGTCCACGTCAACAAAATCCAACCAAAATTAACGAGAATGACTAAATTATCACAAAATCAAAAAGTACTAAATTGGCACATATACCATTAAGGAGTTTAGAACTAAATTGACACAAAATCAAAAAGTTTATAGCTAATTTGGTGCTATTAAAAGCTTTAGAACAAAATTGGCACTAATGTAACAGATTTAAGACTAATCTAACACTTTTCTTGACTATTGCTCATATCTAACCCAAAAAAAAAAAAAAAAAAACACACACACACACACACACACATAGAAATGAAAACAATAAAGAAAGAAAGAAAATATTAATAAAACAAAAAAAAATCCTAAATTGGTATACATGCAAAATTTTTATCTCAAACTAATTTTTTTTACCACAAAAAACTCCAAATCATTACATATATGACAAATTTATTTTTTATTAATTTTTATTATATATATGTACTAATTTAGGAATTTACCTTCCGTTTATCATAAATATATTAATTTAAAAAAATTGATAATAATTTAATTTAATGAAGATTAACGGAATATAAATTTATTCATGAGAAATTAAGTCCAAATGAGGGCCAATGGGAACGAGTCTCTCGACAGTCTCAAACCGATCGTCACATGCATTTCAATTTTGAATTCAACGGCCCCAGATGGGCCAAAGACTTGCATTGCTTTTGTTGACTTGACCGAGCTGTCTACATCAAGCCCGGTTGACCCCAAGTCTTCGCTGATGTTGCCTTAAAAGTCGACGTTAGTCCTGGTCATCCGATCCAACGGCCAACGTTTGGCCGAAAGAAATCCAATGGCCAATAGACCACCGACCCCTTTCGGTCTTTTGTAGACCGCACGGACGGCCCTTCTCTCACGTTCAGCTGGAGCCAGAGAAGCGTCTCCCATAATGGAATGGACAGCCCCTTCTCACACGTTCAAATCGACCCAACGAAACAGAGACAGAGATGGCCATTTGCAGTACGTTTGTGGGGGTGCTCTTGGCCCGTTTGGTTGAGTATTTTTTAAGCTTCTTGACCAAATGCTAACACTCCAAATGCTAAAAGCTCAAGTAGGATCTACTTTTTGGACTTCTACCATTTTGAAAATACTAAATTTATTGTTCATCCATCCCTGTTCATCTTCTTCCTCATTCATAACAGCCGTTCGTCTTCCCAATTTGCTGCCTAAGTCGGCCCTCTCCGGCGACCATCACCGCCGCCTCGGGGTCGCGCGCCCTTAGTGATCACCACCTGGGGTGGTGTGACCTCAAGCGGCATCACCCGGGTTGTGGACCTCAAGCCACCAATTCTATCAGCTAGATGGCTAGAGCCATCCGTCCTGGAAGCCAGATCTGGCAGCCGGACGGCCGGATTTGGCCGTCGGACGGTTGGATCTAGTCGTCCGGAAGCCAGATTTGGCAGCTAGAGGGCTGGATCTAGCCGCCCGATAGCCAGATCTAGCCGTTCGGAAGCTAGATGTAGCAATTGGAGGGCCGGATCTAGCCACCGAATAGCCGAATCTGGCCATTTGGAAGCCAGATTTGGCAGCTTGAGGGTCGGATCTAGCCACCGAACAGCCGAATATGGCCATCCGGCGGTGCTCCGACGGTTTACCATAACGAGATATAATTTTCAAATTAAAAAAAAAAAAAGGAAATATAGCAAAAGCCCATTTTAAACGCAAGTTTTACCAAACGTGCCCATTTTAAATGCAAGTTTTACCAAATGTAAGTCTATTTTCCAATGCTACTTAAAATTATAATTACCAAACAGTATATCGGGCCCGTTTGGTTCAGCTTTAGGCAAATGTTATTGGGAAAATGCAGATACCTTTGAGCTAAAGGAGTTTGTGAAAATACAAATAGCGTTTGGTAAATTGTAGTTTAAAAGTGTATTGTGAAACGACTTTGGGCAAAATATTTTTTGGTAAAAATTGCATTTGGAAGGGACTTTTGTTAAATTAAAAAAAAAAATACTATTTTTTTTTAAGTTTGGCTGTCGGACCATCGAATCTGGCGGCTAAACCGGATTTGGCCGCCGGACACCCTAATCGCCCCCAGTTGCCGTCGCCTGAGGTTGCCCACCTCAAGCGTGTGACCCTAGGTGTTGGCGACCCCAAGCGTCGATCGCGCGCCTCAGGGGACGCCTGGGCGTCGCCTGACCTAGGCAACGCGCGACCTCAGGCAGCCGTCGCCTGGGGTCGGGCACCCAAGCGACGGCCACCTAAGGTCGCGCGACCCCCGGCGACCATCGCCTGGGGTAGCCCGACCCCGGCGACCGTCACCTAGGGTCGCGCGATCCAGGCATCGCCTGAGGTCTGGTGACAGTCGCCGAGGTCAAGCGACCCTCAGGCGACGGTCGTCGGCGCGCACCACCCCTTGGCTGGCGGTCGTCGGCCTTCGATCAGCAGTAGTCAGTTGGAGAAGATGAATAGTAGCCAAGCTATTTACATTCCCAAAATATCACTTCCCAAAGCACCTCAAGCCTTGCATTGAGCTAAAGGCCCTTAGAGCCATTCGGAGATGCAATTGCATCTTGCCAAAGTCGCTCAAAAAATCAAACCAAACGCGTTTGCATTTGACCAAGGAACTTTAGAGTCCCAAAGCCCCTTCTAAAAGTCGAACCAAACAGAGCCATTATTTCGAAAAACCCATTTTATTTCAAAGGTATTTGTGTACTAAACGGGCCCTTAGTTCATTATCATTGCCCTTCCTCTACGTTGATTCCGTCTTCAATGTAAAATCGCCATGGTGCCCAATAGTCTCTTGAAATGAGACCGATCTCGGCACACGAAGTAAAGCAGAAAACTTAGACTGCTGCAGCAGGGCCTTTGTGATATTTTCCATGTGTTTTGCGTGGTTCAATTACTGATTGATGTGGACATCGAGCCATATCGAGGAGGAGGTGCTAAGGACCCATGTCTATTCTCCTACCGGTTCGATCACTCGAGCGCGGGCCAAGCAATTTAGGCAAGCTGTTGGTGTCATGGTTCGTGATCTTCAACGTGGAGATAACCTTGGATCAAATCTTGAAGAATCTTGGAAATCTTGGCGCAATTTGATTATATGGACACCAAATATTTGACCAAGTCAAATATATATAGATATATATTTATAGAGAGAGAGATATATATATCTTCTTGTTTAGGAATATTCTAGAATATGACGCATTATATTTCTAGGGTTGGTTTTAGGGTTTGTGTGATGGCTAGAAAGCCTATATATAAGACTCGACTGAATTTCTTTGGGGACAGATATATTTTACTTTGAGAAATAATTGAGAGATTCTCTTTTTACTGTTCTTTTGAGGACTTGACCTAATCAAGATTCCCTTGTGACGGTTGATTTGACTTATCGGGCAAGATAGCGAATTCTTTCGTTCGTGGCGTCTATAACGTTGGTTGGTTGACACGTGTTCGTCAACAGTCACGTTCATACCGAGGTTGCCAATCACGGAGGTTTGATTGGAGGTCGAGGTTTGCAATTCGCACCATCTAGGCCTTCGTAGAACGATCCTTCCGCAGCAATTCACATCAGTTTGGTATCGAGCTTGCTTCTACAAGGTCTATTTATCTTTAATTTTCTATTTATATTCAGCAATTTGATATTTATTGAGCTAGGGTTTCGATTCTAGCCAATTTAGGGATCCGATTGGTTTTGTGCTTCCATACGTAGTTGTTTGCTGTTAGTTTTAATTTTTTTTTCCTAGCATCTTAAATTGTATCTGAGTTCGTCAAAAAAAAAAAAAGAGAAAGTTCTTCATAAAAAAAAAAAGAAAGAAAGAAAACGCACAAAAAAAAAAAGTGCGCAAAAAAAAAAACAAATTCGGCAAAAAAAAAAAAAAAAATATAGCCGAACAAAAAAAAAAAAAATCAAGAAGGCGACTCGTTTGTTAGTGGGCCGAATTGAAACAAAATCAGTAGTGATTTGCGTTTCAATTGGAATTTTGAAAGTTGTACTTGTTGGTTTGAAATTGTTACTTGCTGAAACAAAATCAACAGTGATCTAATCTTGTCTGATTAGTTTGATTGATTTTCGTGAGGGGGTTGAGAGATAGGTTTTGAGTCCAATAAAGAGCTTGTGAAAAGAGAATACGAGAGGAAAAAGGCAGGAGTGTGTGAGTTTAATTGAGGGTAAAAAAAAAAAAAAAAAAAAAAAAAAGCCTAGACTTGAGTTAAAACACGAGGGGAGTGACAAACACCTTGAGAGAAACACGTGAGGGAGTGATTGGTGAGGATTTTTGTGACTAACGTTTATTTGCAGGTCTAAAATATGTCGCGTGAAGAAAGCGTGAATCAAAGGGAGGTTGACTCCATACGAAGGGATGAAGCGCTCGTGGAAAGCATCCAACAATTGAGGGTCGTAGTGGAGGAGCTTAGTGGCCGAATGATGGGGAATGTCATGAGGGTTGATGGTGACCGAGAGATACCCGAGGAAGGCCGCAGCATCAACGAGATGCCTCTAGAACACAACCTAGAAGGCAGCGGCATTATGATGATGATGAGGCTGACATGGAGGATGATCGAGATGGTCGATTTGGAAGGTGGAATGGAGCTCGAGGGTTTAGACACCGAGAAGATAATGAACTTGGCAATATCAAGATGAAGATTCCTTCTTTCCAAGGAAAGAATGATCCCGATGCGTATCTAGAGTGGGAGAAACGCATGGAGATGGTATTTGATTGCCAACGATACTCCGAGCTCAAAAAGGTAAAAATTGCAGCTGTTGAATTTACTGATTATGCTATAATTTGGTGGGATCAACTTGTGACTAGTAGGAGGCGCAATGGTGAAAGACCGATAGAGACGTGGGATGAGATGAAAGCGGTGATGAGGAGGCGTTTTGTACCAAGTCATTACCATCGAGATTTGTTTCAAAAGTTACAAAATCTCACACAAGGCAATAAGAGCGTGGAAGAGTATCACAAGGAGATGGAGATTGCCATGATCCGTGCTAATGTGGTGGAGGATCGTGAGGCCACAATGTCAAGATTTTTGAGTGGTTTGAGTCGAGACATAGCAAGGGTAGTGGAGCTGCAACACTATGTTGAATTGGAGGAATTGGTGGACAAAGCCATCAAAGTTGAGCGGCAATTGAAGATGGACCGAAATCACAAAAGTGGAGGAGGTTCAAATCAAAATTGGAGATCCAATTGGAAGAGAGATGAAAAGCCAAATTGGAGAGGAAACAACACCAAAACCGAAACCTCAAAGGAGAAGGAGAGGGACGGTAAAGTTGGAACGAATCCGGCTTCAGGTAAAACCGAAAACCCTAACACTAGAACTCGTGAGATTAAATGTTTTAAGTGTTTGGGCAGGGGTCATATGGCGAATCAATGCCCTAATAGGAGGGTGATGATCATGACTGGACATGGTGATGTTGAGTCCGAAAGTGAGAGGGAAGAAGAGGATGATGAGATGCCACCGTTGGAGGATTGTAGTGATGGAGAAGTGGCTATAAAAGGAGACTTATTGGTGGTTAGGCGTTCTCTCGAGTGTGCAAGTAAAAGAGGAGGAGCATCATCAACAAAGAGATAACTTGTTTCATACAAGATGTGTGGTGAATGGTAAGATCCGTAGTATGATAATTGATGGAGGTAGTTGTGCGAATGTGGCAAGTTGTACTATGGTGGATAAGTTGGATTTGAAAACGACAAAGCACCCTAGGCCTTATAGACTTCAATGGTTAAATGATAGTGGTGAGGTGAAGGTGTCGAAACAAGTTCGAATTCCATTTGAGATAGGGAAATACAAGGATGAGGTAGAGTGTGATGTTGTGCCTATGCAAGCGGGTCATGTCTTACTTGGAAGACCATGGCAATATGATCGAAAGGTACATCATGATGGATATACTAATCGTTATTCATTGGTGATGAATCAAAAGACTTATACCTTGGTACCAATGACACCTAGTGAGGTGTATCAAGATCGAGTTAAAGTTACAACGAGAAGCCGAGAGAGAGAGAAAAGGTGAGAAATCGAGGGCTTGCGTGGTGTGTCCGAGACGCAAGGAAAAGGAGAGGCCGAGAGAAATATTGTGGTAAAAACCGAGGGAAAAAAGAGAGGAAAGAAAAGAGGCAAAATAATTTTTATGCAAAATCAAGTGAAGTGAGGAGAGCCTTAGTTCTAGATCGACCAATGCTTGTACTTGTGTACAAGGAGGTTTTGTTTTCTACTAACGATCTTGACCCAAGTTTGCCTAGTCCTATTGTGTCTTTATTGCAGGAATTTGAAGACGTCTTTCCCGATGAACTTCCTGGAGGGATACCACCGATTCGAGGCATAGAACATCAAATTGACTTGATTCCTGGTGCGCCATTACCTAACCGACCCGCATATCGAAGCAATCCCGAGGAGACAAAGGAACTTCAGCGGCAAGTTAGTGAACTATTGGAGCGAGGGCATGTGAGAGAGAGTCTTAGCCCGTGCGCCGTCCCTGTTTTGTTGGTGCCAAAGAAGGATGGAACTTGGCGAATGTGTGTCGATTGCCGAGCAATCAATAATATTACGGTAAAGTATCGACATCCTATTCCTAGGTTAGATGACATGTTGGATGAGTTGCATGGTTCTTGCATTTTCACTAAAATTGATTTGAAAAGTGGCTATCATCAAATTAGGATGAAAGAAGGTGATGAATGGAAAACTGCATTTAAGACCAAGTATGGGTTATATGAGTGGTTAGTCATGCCATTCGGATTAACTAATGCACCGAGCACGTTTATGCGACTTATGAATCATGTTTTGCGTGCTTTTATTGGTCGATTTGTGGTTGTCTATTTTGATGATATCTTGATATATAGTCAAAGCCTTGATGACCATATTAAGCATGTGCGAGCTGTCTTGCAGGTTTTAAGGACCGAACAATTATACGCTAATCTAAAGAAGTGCTCTTTTGTTACCAACAAATTAGTATTTCTAGGATTTGTTGTTAGTGCTGATGGTATACAGGTTGATGAAGAAAAGGTCAAAGCAATTCGTGAATGGCCAACGCCTAAGACAGTAGGAGAGGTGCGTAGCTTTCATGGATTGGCGAGTTTTTATCGGCGATTTGTGAGAAATTTTAGCACCATTGCCGCACCTTTAACTGAGGTTATCAAGAAGCACGTGGGTTTCACGTGGGGAGAAGAGCAAGAGAAAGCATTTAATTTGCTAAAAGATAAGTTAACTAATGCTCCTTTGTTATCTTTGCCAAATTTCAGTGCTACTTTTGAGATAGAGTGCGATGCTTCTGGTACAGGAATTGGAGCCGTGTTGATGCAAGGAGGGCGTCCCATAGCTTATTTCAGCGAAAAATTGAGTGGAGCAACATTGAATTATCCTACCTATGATAAGGAGATGTATGCTTTAGTGCGAGCTTTGGAGACTTGGCAACATTATTTATGGCCAAAGGAGTTTGTGATCCACACCGACCACGAGACCTTTAAGTACTTGAAAGGGCAGCAAAAGTTGAATAAAAGACATGCCAAATGGATGGAGTTCGTTGAGACTTTTCCATATGTGATCAAGTACAAGAAAGGTAAGGAGAATGTGGTAGCCGATGCACTTTCTCGAAGGTACGCGATTCTAACTATTTTAGAAGCAAAGTGTCTAGGTTTTGAGCATATCAAGGGCTTATATACTGATGATGATGACTTTGGGAGAGTATATGAAGCATGTGAACACGCTGCATTTGATAAATTCTATAAGCATGAAGGTTATCTTTTCCGTGAAAACAAACTATGTTTGCCTAAGTGTTCTTTGCGTGAATTGTTGGTGCGAGAAGCGCATAGTGGTGGTTTAATGGGACATTTTGGCATTAGTAAGACTTATGAAGTACTACATGAACATTTTTATTGGCCACATATGAAGAGAGATGTTACACGTGTCTGTGAGAGATGCATTGCTTGTAAGCAATCAAAGTCTACAACTAAACCGCATGGCTTGTATACACCATTACCTATTCCAACGCATCCTTGGACTGATATTTCTATGGATTTTGTGTTAGGATTGCCTAGGTCTAAGAATGGTAGAGATTCTATTTATGTGGTTGTTGATCGGTTTTCAAAGATGGCTCATTTTATACCTTGTCATAAAACTGATAATGCATCTCATGTTGCTGATTTGTTCTTTAGGGAAGTTGTACGTTTGCATGGCATGCCTAGATCGATTGTTTCAGATCGAGATTCTAAATTTCTTAGCTACTTTTGGAAAACATTGTGGAAAAAATTAGGAACACGGTTGTTATTTTCTACTACTTGTCATCCACAGACCGATGGTCAAACCGAGGTAGTTAATAGAACTTTAGGGGTATTGTTGCGAGCTATTATTAAAAAGAACATAAAATCTTGGGAAGATTGTCTACCACATGTTGAATTTGCATATAATAGGAGCATGCATTCTGCTACTAAATTTACACCATTTGAGGTTGTCTATGGTTTTAATCCGTTAACTCCGTTAGATTTAACCCATTTACCTATTGATGAGCGTGTGGATTTAGATGGAGCAAAGAAAGCTGAATTTGTGAAGGTGTTGCATGAGAAGACGCGCGCAAATATTGAGCGCAAGACTGAGCAATATGCAAGGCAAGCCAACAAAGGGCGTAGGGAAGTGGTGTTTGAACCCGGCGATTGGGTTTGGGTTCATATGCGCAAAGAGAGATTTCCTGAGCAGCGACATTCTAAGTTATTACCGCGAGGGGATGGACCTTTCATGGTTTTGGAAAGAGTTAACAATAATGCCTACAAGCTTGATCTTCCAGGTAAGTATGATGTTAGTGCCACATTTAATGTTTCGACTTGACTCTTTTCGATGCCAGTGATGATTTGAGGGCAAATCCTTTGCACGGGGGAGGGAATGATGTGGACATCGAGCCATATCGAGGAGGAGGTGCTAAGGACCCATTGTCTATTCCTACCGGTTCGATCACTCGAGCGCGGGCCAAGCAATTTAGGCAAGCTGTTGGTGTCATGGTTCGTGATCTTCAACGTGGAGATAACCTTGGATCAAATCTTGAAGAATCTTGGAAATCTTGGCGCAATTTGATTATATGGACACCAAATATTTGACCAAGTCAAATATATATATATAGATATATATATTTATAGAGAGAGAGATATATATATATCTTCTTGTTTAGGAATATTCTAGAATATGACGCATTATATTTCTAGGGTTGGTTTTAGGGTTTGTGTGATGGCTAGAAAGCCTATATATAAGACTGACTGAATTTCTTTGGGGACAGATATATTTTACTTTGAGAAATAATTGAGAGATTCTCTTTTTTACTGTTCTTTTGAGGACTTGACCTAATCAAGATTCCCTTGTGACGGTTGATTTGACTTATCGAGCGAGATAGCGAATTCTTTCGTTCGTGGCGTCTATAACGTTGGTTGGTTGACACGTGTTCGTCAACGACGGGTCACGTTCATACCGAGGTTGCCAATCACGGGTTTGATTGGAGGTCGAGGTTTGCAATTCGCACCATCTAGGCCTTCGTAGAACGATCCTTCCGCAGCAATTCACATCACTGATACTCGGACCAAAATAATAAAGATCTTGCAATTTATGTCAACGCAAAATCACCAGAAAAATAAACGAAAAATAATAAATACATTAGAAATTTACGTAGTTCGGTCCGAGTATTGGTATTTACGTTCACGGAGAGAGTCAACAGTAAATAATCCACTATAATCGGAGAATCAAAATTTACAATCGCTCACACGCTCAAGTAATTCCTACACCTAGATTTAAGTCCAAACCCAAAGTGTTTATAAATAAACAATTCACTTGGACATAAAGTTTACAATCTCAAATGTTTCCTACACCTAGATTTAAGTCCAAACTCAAAGTATTTATAAATAAACAATTCACTTAGACATTAATCCACAACACAAAATCACCACATGTTTAAGCTAAAACAAAAAACAAAAAACGCTTTATGTACGCCAAAATCAAAAACTCTAGCATCCATCTTTGGTCTGCATATGTACGATTTCGCGTTCTTGTTCAAGGCCTCCGTGGCTTCTTTTTGGATGTCTTTTTCACATGGAAGAAACTTATAATATCGTAGCTGCTCATGGTTATTTTGGCCGATTGATCTTCCAATATGCTAGTTTCAACAATTCTCGTTCTTTACACTTCTTCCTAGCTGCTTGGCCTGTAGTAGGTATCTGGTTCACTGCTTTAGGTATCAGCACTATGGCTTTCAACCTAAATGGTTTCAATTTCAACCAATCCGTAGTTGATAGTCAAGGTCGTGTAATTTGGTCCGCATATGTACGGCTTTGCATTCTTGTTCAAGGCTTCACACGGCTTCTTTCAAGTAAAGGTTTGAAACCCTTACTTTTTTCTTTTATTTTATATTTTTTCCTATTTTGTAAACATTTATGGAGTCCAGCGAAACTTCTTCTGTTGACCGAAACATCCAAGACCCAAAAAAAAATTCGAATTCTTTTTTTGTGCATAATCTTGAATATTATTTTTTTCTCGTTCTCCTTTTCATATGTGTGCCAAGGTCAAAAATTTGACCTAAGCCCGCCAGCTTAAATCTTCAAGGAAGTAAAGGTGTGAAACCCCTACTTTTTCTTTTATTTTATATTATTTCATATTTTGTAAACTTTTATGGAGTCCAACGAATCTCCTTATGCTATTGACCGGAGACATCCAAAATCCAAAAAGAATTTCAAATTTCTTTTTTTTGCGCATAATCTTGAATATTATTTTTATTAAAAAATACCTTCACGATCAAATAATAAAAAATTTATCCAAACGAATCGCGTTTTATAAACGCTCAAACTCGAGACATAATTTAACAACATGGAACACACACCCTTTGCCTTTAGACTCATCGGCTTTGTGTCGCTCAATTAAGGTTTGCACAGTTCGTATATACTCGAACATGGCGTCTAAAACCCGTCTCTCTCCAGGTTGCAAGCGAAAAACATATCGCGAGTCTGCAGAGTACAGAGGAAAGGGTACTCTGTTTTCCGTGTTACCTCTCGATGGTCGCGAGGCCGGTGCTCTGCCAATCTGTGGCATGGCAGTTCACGGATCTCACTCGGTCGATCAAACAATAATTTCTAAGCCTGCGGAGGGAAAGAAAAAAGACGAAACGATCATGTAACGACTGATATTGATCACATTCGTATATATCTTGTGAACAGTAAGCATTTCACCAGATTATATACACAAACGCAACAGAATTCAGTCATACGCAACATCTACTCTGCATTTGGTTCTTTCCCTCCCTCCAGTGGTACCATCATCCGGTCAATTGAAGAGAAGATTCAAAGACCATCTCCTTACAACAATTGGCAGTTGAAAAAGTTAATGCAACCCCAATCGCTATGCTTGTTCGAAGAACTTGCTGTGGTTTTCACTCCCTTTCCACATTCAGAAAAGTCCAGACACAAATACAAACAAAATCTATAAACTCATCAAAAGCAAGTCAATGCAAATGGTCCATTACGTGCAATATTTTCCACAGAGGTTCTGCTTAAAAAGCCAACCACGCACTAATCATCCGACATGGAAGCTCCAGAGAGCAAATAGCCAATAAAAAAATCCGGAATTCCTCATAGCCAAATATAGCCTCTCTCTCTTAATCTAAAACAAGCCCGTCGCCGGAATCCACAACCATATGGCGCCTGCTGCTGGCGGCAAAACCCGCCTTTTCCTCCTGTCAATACTCTCTCTCTTCGTCCTAGCTCATGCAAGATTGGTGCTTGACCGTTCGGATCTCGATGCCCTCAAAACTATCCAAAAGGACATGGGCATCGACATTCAGCTTCATCTAGCCTCCACCAAACCATGCAACCTACCTGGTGTAATCTGCGAAAGAAGGCTCACAAGCAACAATACGTATGTCCTAAGAATCACAAGACTTGTCTTCAAGTTGCAACAGCTCAAGGGATCGCTCTCCCCGGCAATCGGACGGCTTTCCGTACTCAAAGAACTCTCCCTGTCCAACAACAAGCTTGTTGACCAACTACCTTCCCAGATTGTTGACTGTACCAAACTGGAAATTCTGAACCTCAGAAACAACAGGTTTTCAGGAAAAATTCCGTCTGAATTGTCATCTCTCGTTCGTCTCCGAGTGCTCGATGTTGGCTCAAATAAATTCACCGGGGATTTGAGTTTCCTTAAGTATTTCCCCAACCTGGAAAAACTCTCTCTCTCTGATAATCTCTTCACTGGGAAAATTCCAGCTTCCATACGCTCATTCCGGAATCTCTGCTTCTTTGATGTTTCCGGGAACTTGTTTCTTGAAGGTCCAGTACCATCGCTGAACAAAGCTGAACCATCCGGTGACAATCTACCAAGACGTTACATTTTTGAAGAGGGTCCCAGCGCGAGCCCCAAAGGTTCGGCGGTTGCACCATCACCACCGAAAGGTTCAAATACTTCATCACCGAAAGCTTTAAATACTTCTCGAGCTCCTTCTCCATCAGGAAACCCACACAAAAGTCACAACAGCCGAAGGAAGCCAGGCCAGTGGCTAGAAGGGTTCCTAGCTGGAGCAGCTGCTTTAATCGTGGTGTTCGTCTTCTTGCTGCTCTTTAGGCTGACCTTGGCGACAATCCGAGGGCGACGCAGAGACTACGGCCCAACAATCTTTAGCCCGATGATCAAGAAAGCTGAGGATTTGGCTTTCTTGGAAAGCGCAAAGAGGGACTGTCATCACTGGAAGTCATTGGCAAAGGTGGCTGCGGGGAAGTTTACAAGGTCGAGTTACCCGGGAGCAATGGAAAGATGATTGCTATAAAGAAGATAATTCAACCTCCCAGGGATGCAACAGAGCTAATAGAAGGAGACACCAGAGACTTGGCTATGAAAATGCGCCAAATTCGGTCCGAGATATGGACTGTTGGCCAGATTCGGCATCGCAATATACTTCCCTTGCTGGCGCACTTGACTCGTCCCGACTGCCACTTACTAGTGTACGAGCTCATGAAAAATGGGAGCCTAGAGGATTTACTAAAGAAGGTCTCACAAGGTCAGACAGAGTTGGATTGGGTCTCGAGGCACCGAATTGCGCTGGGAGTGGCAGCCGGGCTCGAATATCTCCATATGAACCACAATCCGAGGATCATCCACCGAGACCTCAAGCCTGCCAATGTCCTTCTAGATGATGACATGGAGGCCCGAATATCCGACTTTGGGCTTGCAAAAGGTATGCCAGATAACGATACTCATGTCACGAGCTTCAATGTCGTAGGGACTTTGGGATATATTGCTCCAGAGTACCATCTGACTTCCAAGTTCACAGAGAAGAGCGATATATACAGCTTCGGTGTTCTGCTCGCCGCCCTGGTCATCGGGAAACTACCATCGGATGAGTTCTTCCAACGCACCCAAGAAATAAGTCTGGTCAAGTGGTTGAGAAATGTGATGACTGGGGACAATCCTCAACAAGCGATTGACCCAAAGTTGATTGGCAATGGGTTCGAGGAGCAAATGCTGCTGGTTTTAAAGGTCGCCTACTACTGTACACTGGACGAGCCGAAGCAAAGGCCCAACAGTAAGGACGTGCGATGCATGTTATCTCAGATTAAGCACTAAGCCTCTGTGTAGATGTTGCGATTCTAGATGTATCACAATAAGGATATATGACCAAACTAGAAAGGCAGTGCACCTTCAGAAAGATAGTCCTATGAAGCTTAAGATGTGTCGGTCCTATGAAGCTTAAGTCGTGTCTAGTATCATTTCTATGTTAATGCAATTTCCCTTTATCTTCTTATGCGACTGCTAACTCGTATAACTCTGAAACAAGAAAAGAGAGGCAAAGAGACCTTCCACTTCCTTGCCATGATATTCGCATGCACTTTCCTTGCAAAGCAAATGCAGAACAACACTAGCAATTCAATACGCCTCTAACGTCTAAGATAATCGAGATAAACTGTCAACCCAGAAATCACGCCACTCCGCCAAGATGCGTCGGAACAATTTGCTAACCTAAAAGGATCACACTCCCTGCTTACCGACCTTAGTGCTCACCCAACAGTGAGATTATCCAAGCATTCCTTATCACATAAGCCCCTTCTATCGTCTCTAGGATGGAGATGGAACAGCTTATACGCAGGCAGAAGCTGTGATTTGGACAGAGGCGGGTCTGCTAATCCACAGAAAGGCTAGTAGACTTGACATTCCACCCTAAAATTTGCCCTTCTTTTTGTTTTCTTATCAGTAGCTCAGGATTCCGCGTCGGTATTGCATAGGTAAATAATAATTCGATACTAGATTCAATAGAACATCTTACTGCAAAAGCGGACCAAGAACTTCATTCAGAGAACCCACAACAGTCGCAATTATGGACAACAACAGGAAAAAAAAAAAAAAACCCAAAATGCACCGAACGCTGCGGCATCGGATTTTCACCGTATTCAAATTCCAAACTACGACTTGGCCTTTCGCCGGAGGCGCTTCCTGAGCTTCTTATACTTGTGCTTGTTCATCTTCCTCTTCCTCTTCTTCTTCACGCTATCCGCCCACACGCGCCCAGCGTCGTCGCCCTCCGCGGGCTCCGCACCGCCGAGAGCGGCCGAAGGGATGGGACCGGGGTTTCCGCAAAACCCGAATGGGAAAACCGGGTGAAGCCGCGAAATCTGCGAGCTTTCCGCGTCTCCGCCGATGCCCTCACCCGGAGCGCGCGGCGAATCGCGCGAGCAACCCGGCCTCGATGAGCCGACGACGGTCTGGCGAGGAGCGAGGGCGGGCGCGGGAAGCAGCCGCAGCCGCGGATTTAACCTGGTATGTCCGAACAGTTTGAGAGAAGAGGGCGCGGCCTTGGCGAGCTTTTGAATTAGAGTGGACATGCCCGAGTAATTCCGAAAAGAAAAGTCGAAGCTTTTGGAGGCGTGGAGGGTCGATCAGCTCGCGGAGCGAGCGGGCTTGAAGAAGAAGAAGACGACGACGGCGACGGAGAAGAACTGCAAAAAGGAAGCGCAGATCTTACGTCATTTTGGGACCGGAGCGACGTCATTCTTAGGTTGTAAAAAGAGCCAAATGGGCAAAAAAGAAATGCCCCCATGCAGGATCGAACTACAGACCTTCAGTTTACAAGACTGACGCTCTACCACTGAGCTATAGGGGCTAAGTTGGCTTTCATAAAACAATTTTTATAATAATCTTAACGTACCACTTAAAATCGACTATAAGAGGTGTCCTCCCCATTTCGCCCTGGTTCTGCGAAAGCGGGAAATTTGCGAACCACCCCCCCCTGGTTCTTGGGCATTGCGTCGAATCAATCTGCTTTGCTTCCGATGGAGGAAGACCCGACCTTCGATCCTGTAAAATTTCCCCTTTCTCATATCATTCGTCTCCGTCGTGCGTTCGATTCTCGCATTTTGTGATTTGTGGATTTTTCTTCTTTCGTTCAGGATTTGATCCATTCGATTTTCAAGACCGTGTGGACGAGGATGACCCTTGGTTCGACCATCTCTCCGCTTCTGCACTCGTTAATTTTCCTTCTTTTTCCGGGGCCATCATCAGCTTTTTTGACTCGGAATGCTCGTTGTTGCAGAGCGCGAGAGAAATGAAGCCGCCGATGCGATGGACAATGAGGTAACCGTCGCGCATTCATCGTTCTTCTCCTCTTATTGTAATGTTATATCTTATCTTGAACGAAGGCGATCGCGAGCTTTCGTTTCCAAACTTTTTTTTTCCTATCTTTCGTGGGCATCGTTTGCTTTCGACGGTTGAATTCGAGAGATGATCGCGATCAATATGAATACGGTATCACAATTGATTCGAAGCTGATGGGACTTTGACAAGTTTTGAACCGATTTCTCCAGAACCCAGTTTTGGTACCCGCCTAATGATTTGGAGGCATGTGACATGAAATTAGAGATGCTGTCACTGTGGAATGAAAAAAATTGGCCTACTCCTTCCGCTGAGTCGGATATTTGCCGCAAAAAGTTGGAATGGGACCGAATGAAAAATTTCCCCTTCAGAAGAATGAAGCTCTTTTCGCTGTAGTTCCTTGGATTTGGTAGCATGAGCTGTGTTGTCTATGTTCATTTATGGTCTCTAACTGTATATGAATGCTGCAGGCAGGACCTGCAAATGCAACATCCAAGAAGAATCGACCAACTTCTGGTACTCATAGTCATTGGGCGTTACATTTTTAAGAAATAGGATCATGTACAGTTTATTTATGGAAAAAGAAACCACTTTCAAATGGTTTTTCATTAAGACTTGGCGGTCTTTTTTGATGTAGCTAATGCTAATGCATTGAAGCTGAGCTGCGAACTCTTGCGGCTCTTCATTACTGGTTCGTCCTTGCCAAAATTTGTTTTTTGCGTCCTTGATGGTATAGTAAGAAGCCTCATGTACTTCACATTGATGCAGAGGCTGTGCAAGGGCTGCTGCTATTGCTGAGGCGGAGGGTATGACAAAGGTTGAAGCAACTCACTTGGAGAGGATTCTTCCCCAGTTACTTCTGGACTTTTAAAACGGTCCTTCCTGATATAGCTTGGACACTGAAAAATCAGGTTTTGATGAGAATTTTAGCATGTTTTTCATGAAGCAGATGATAATTGGTTCATGCAAAAACAAGTATTTCATAGGTAGAACCTAATTACTGTACTCCCTTGTCCAAATTCATAAATTTTTGTTTCAACCTCCATGCTCCATGTGAAATAGCGAGGATGTAAAGTTTCAAGGAATCTTATGTCGGATTTCAGTTTTAACTCAATCAGGATTTGTAAATGAAATCTTCCTTTGAAGATTACGTAAAAGTACATCATGTTTTATTCTGTATGAGGTCAAGGCATACTTTTTATGAACCTATTTTCTCTCCTTCCTTCTGGCTCTATCTGATGTTATGCCAAAAGATCTTGTAGACCTCCATCTGAATTTGATCTTTGAAGATTATATTAGATAGTTCTCACTTAAAGTTGGCTGCATTGTGATACCATCATCAGTAGTTCATAGTGATGAAGGCAACAGACATGATGCTGCAATGCTTTTTATCTGTGAGTCAGTGATTACGTTGTTATGCGCTTTATAAAATATCTAACTGGAGAAACCAAAGTATCAAACTTGAAAGTTGATTTTTGAATACAATGCTGGGTCGACTAGGAACAGATATGGCAGAGATTCTCCAAAAAACGAAAATTAGCTCATTTCTAGAATGTATTGCCATTTGCTGTCTGACTGATGTTTGTGGTGTCTCAAATTGACAAAAATTGTCAATGTTCCAATACCTGCAGAAGGGGTACAATCTTCTAGGTGACTCTTTTTGTTGCTGGTAACAATATTGTAGGTGACTGAAAACAAAGATATGTGAACGGTACGTAGAATTTTTTCTGTATTTTGTAGTAGCCAAACCAGAGTTTAGGTTGCCTTAGTGTTTTCTAGGTGTCGCTGAGTTTTTTCTATTCAAGTTTGTGTAGAGCATTGCTGTAAGGCCCCCTGACTCAAGAAACGACACTATTCTCAATTTAGAGAAAAGATCCTAGGAATGACAAGCTTCTTGATAAGTTTTTGGAAGTTTACCTGGTTTTACGGATCTTCAGAAGTTTGAACATGACAGGGAAACTCTAAACTTCTATAATGCGAATTCTGGTAGATGTCAGCTGATTAGACATTCTTTTTTGGAAGCTCTAGTTTGGCGCCTGTACTAAGGCAATTTCATATGGTGCTCTTCATTGAGTTAAGACAGAGTTTTAAGCAATATGTCTCACTTTGCTCTTCTGTTGATGATTGGTTTTGAGTCTTGACTAAGGATAACATGAAATAGGAACATTCACGAGAGACGATTAGCTTGAGTCAAATACTCTATCTACTAGTAAAGAGATTCTTTGACAGATTGTTTGGCTATTTGAGTAGGCTCCTCATCTTCCCTGTAAGTTGTTCAGGATAGAGATTATATTCTCCACACCAGATGCATTATTGGCTAACCTAGACTACATACCTTGGATACCTGAAACTACAGTACTTGTCCTTCATTTGTAGTCTTAGACAAGACATTTTCCATTTGTTATTACCTGGAGTGATTAGTTTAGTGAATTCTCTATTAACTTTACGGTTGGGCATTAGAATCGGATCGAACCAATTGGTTCTGGGCGGTTCCCGGTTCCTAAAATTTGGAATCGATGATAATCAGATGGGTTCCTGATTCCAGGTGTGGACCGGACTCATTTATCTTCTTTCTTTCTTTTTTTTTTTTTTACAATGCTTATTATTAAAAAAAAAAAATCTTGAAAGTTTTAGTCAATATTGAAAGAAATAGAGAAAACTCTAATAGCCTATCTGTGGAAGATCTTCAGTGAAAACCCTAACAGCCTGACTGCTTGACCTCTCAGTCTGAGGCCTCCCTCTCGCCTAAGTCGCCTTCCTCAGTCCCTCTCGCTCAACGCTTTCCTCTTGCGATCTCATCTCAAGTCTTGACTCTCGCCTCCTCTCTTGCTCTCGCCTCTTCTCACAAGTTCAAGAGCCAATCGTGAGTCACAATTTGTGACGACAATCACATCTCATCAAGGTAAATTGTCATGAATCTGTGTCTAGTTATGTGATTGCTGGGATCTTCTCTGTGAGTTTCGCCCTGGTGAACCTCTCACTTAGATCTAACCTCTAGACCAAGATGCCCTACGTGTTTGCTTGTTTGTGCAGCTTGATTACATTACTTTGAGGCTTTCGTTGTTCCTCTCATACCTAAACTGGGAATCTCTGGTCATGAAACCATGTGTTGAAACCATCACCGTCGATTCCTAGACCGACCTAGGAAGGAGATTGATCAGTCTGGCTCTAGAAGCAAGTGGGGCCAGTTCCTGGTTACACAAATGCGAAACTGACCTTTCTGGTTTGGTTTCCGGTTTGGTCTGGTTTCAAAGTAAGAATCAGCCCACGTTGAAACCAATACGTCAGGGTCTTTCATAAGAATGATGGGATGCGTTTCCCTTGTGTGTTGATTTGGCTGTGTTTAACGATCATGGAATGAATTATTTGTCTACGCAGGGGCATAGACTGAAGGGTAGGTCTCAGATAGCAGTAACATGATGACAGCGGAAGTCACGAAACGATTGGTGGATTGATAATAGAGGGAATATTTGGGGACAAGTAAATGGTCCTCAAACTGCATTAAAAACACTATCTACTGGCCGAACGCTGTCTATATGAAAGATAGGAAGCAATTCAAATCCTCCAATCGATGCTTGTCTTGTTACATCGATCCAAAAAGTTCACCTCGTGTATCTTTCACGAGCATGTCGTCCTTTCCATGTGAAAGTTTTGTACAATAATTTCTCCAACTCTGAGGTACAGATTCTCATATCTGTTTACCTATTCGTTGCCTTCTGTCCAACCATCACGGTATAAATAACCTGCCAAAAAAGATGGGTAACACTCAAATTAAGAGCAATCTATATAAACAAAACTTTCCAGCTCCGTGAAACATAAAAAAAAAAAACTTGGTCACATTGGGATGCACTCAGGCTCTTTCGATCCTTTAAAGTATGATTAACACGACATACGATAAACAAATATTTTCCCGTTCTAGTAACGCAAGGTTTAAGACATCTTTATCATAGGACGGCTAAAGAACTATTTCAAGCCCTTCATAGTGCACAAACAAAAGAGTTGCTCGATGAGACAATTACTTTTGTTAAGGGAAAATGACCTGCGAACCTGTGGAGAACAATGCACATGCGCCCACTTCTGTGGATATGTAGAGGTTAGTCTAAGAAGGCTGAGCCGACAGAGGACCTGATTAGCTGAGTTTGTCATTTGTCCATGCCAATTCTCCTAAGGAAGCAAAACCCTTTTTGATAATCTTAGTGACAATCAATTGGGGTATCGTAATGCGCGCAACAAAACGTTATTTAAATGGCACATCTAGACTTTAGTGCACAGCTTTTCAACGGCAAGAAAAGAATAAATCGGAGGATCATTGTTGATCACGTGGGAGATGCACTGAAGAATGAAAATCAGTCGTGAGAACGTAGCAAAAGCTAATGCTATTGGTTGATTCGTGTCGCTCCAGCATCAAAAGCTGCGATCTTGTGTACCTTCCCGCATCGCCATCACATCACATGATGACTAAAGGAATAAAAACGAGTGGTGGTGTTTCATTGGCGGAGGAAATCAATTTCCGGCCAGAAGGAAAGCGCACGTTCAGTAAGTTATATTGCATCTTATTATTGTATGATAAAATAATGGAAATGTAAAGTGCATGTATGGCTGAAGAATTTTTTTTTTCAAAAAATCAATAATTTATTGCATTAAAACCAATTCAATCATATACCTTTTAATTAAAGTAATTTAATCCTAAAAAAGTTTAATTTTTGCGATAATTGAGTTAATCTAACCAATTATGATTAAAAATCACTGACATAAATTGATCATCTTACATGACATAATTGATAGTTTGATACTGACATGAACAAAATTAATAAATTTTTAAATATTTTTCTGATTTTTAAAAAGATTTCTCCTTGTTTTTTGTTGTTGTTGTGATTGATGAGGATCGTGGCCTACCCAAGCCATCATCGGTTGCCAAATCCTTACTTAGCAGAGGGTCCCCCTAGCCAATGGTGAGGGTATGGCAGCCCGTACTCGTTCGCCAGCCACAATGAAAAGAAAATAGTAAAGAAAATAAATAATATTAAAATTTTATAAAAATTATATATATTTTTGTAAAATAGTTTATCCATATAATTTTGAGCAAAAAGTTAAATTTGGATGCCCCATGTTATCAAAAATGGATGAATTTGCACAAAATAAAATGATTTATTTGTTTTCTATATAACTTAGCGAAGATTTTTGTTATCAAAAATAAAATAAAATGTGTATGTGTTTTCATACGGTTTGATCATATGGAAGATATCACAAGCTAACATTGATGTAACCTCGTTGTATTAGCTGCGAGGAAAGTACACACAGCCTGCCGAAATGGCTCGGCATTAACTTATTACATCTGCACCTTGATTCGATTACTAGGATATATTACATCAAATGATAGAATAAGTATACGATCCATGCTTGTTTGTGACTCGACTTTCAGAAACATCGAAAGAAAATAAGAAGGCAGCGTGGCGCGACGCTTGCAAAAGATGATGATTAAGCAATCTGACTCTGAGGTGCTCATTAAGCAGAAATCTCCCATAGCTTAATCTCTCCATCGAGACTTCCGCTGCAAACCGTGATCGCATCGTTCTCATCATCCTCAGAAGCATCATCCGTTGAAGTCGAAACTCTCACCAGCGACTTCACCGGCCTTTCATGCTTTCCCATCATTCCCACGCAAAGATACCCACCACCCTCCTCGCCTCGTCGCCAGACCCTCACCGTCTGATCGCTCGATCCGCTGAGCAACATGTCATTGCCGACGATGGTCAGGCACAATATGGCCCCTCCATGACCCCACAGCGCCTCCCGAAATTCCATCCGATCACAGCCATCATCTCTTCGCCATACCCCAATGGAACGGTCGGAACCCCCCGAGAACAAGACAAGTCCGTCGTCGCCAGTGTCTTTCAGTGCAAGCGCGTTGACACTGGATTTGTGCCTCTCCAACACATGCATCAACCTGTGCCTCCTCTCTTTCTCCTCCTTCTCCCATACCCTAATTGCTCCATCGGCCGATGCCGTGTAAACCGTCCCATCATCGGAAACCACCACAGCATTGACAGCATCGTCGTGTGCTTTATTCACGGACTCCAAGCACTTGTTCTCGCACGCGTCCCACACTTTCAAGCTCTTGTCCCATGAGACTGAATACATCAAACCCTCGTTGACAGCCAGACAAGAGACGGTGTCGCTATGCTCGATCCAGAGCCGCTTCTTGTGGCGCCTCACATGAACGTAGTTCTTGGGCAAGATAAAACGCATCAAACGGTCTTTGAGGGTTGGCAGCGAAGACAGGAGGCGGTGTCCTCTCGATGGCGCCCCCATGATTTGCCACACACGGATCTTGCGGTCTTGGTGGGCAGTAAAGACTTTGGAGCCGGAGAAGGCGATGGATTTGATGGAGCCAGAGGAGGGTTTGGCGGCGTTAAAGGAGTCGACATGGACTCGAGTCGATAAGTCGAAGACGTGGACTTGGTTGAAGGCGGCAGCATAGAGGAGGTTGCGGTTGGCCGCGAGGCAGCTGAGGTGGGGCGTTAGGGTTTTGAAAGAGGTGAGGCATTGGTGGTTCAGTGTCATTTGGTTTTGCTGCATTTTGGTGGTGATATGAGAGAGAGACAGACAGACAGACAGACAGACAGACAGACAGACACAGAGAGAGAGAAAGAGAGAGAGAGAGAGAGAGATGTTGCCAATGGGAGTTGGTGCTTGAGGTCGGACTATATAAGGGCAAGTTTTTTTCTGAAATCTTTATGTCTTGTCTTTGCCGCGAGACTCGCAGAAAATTCTCCAGCAACTGTGGCAGCTCAACAGACTCTAGGAGACAAGGCAAGGTCAAGTTCCAAGATAATTGTTGAAAATTACTGGAGACAGAAACATACATAATATATCTAGAAAAAAATAGTGTCACATATATTTCTTATGAGATGTTTGATTATGTCTCACTTATTAGAGGTGAGTATGGTTCCAAGATAAAACTTGTAACTAAAGAATCAAATCAGTAGAAACCTAGGTTTAGGTTTCAAGACATATAGAATAAATTTTAGGTCTCAAAAATTGGAGAACATGTTTTGATAAGGTGAAACTTGGAATCTAAACTTAAAATAAGTTTTTGTGTTTTTTTCTATATCTTTACATGGCCCTATGATGTTCTGTGATGTCAAATGATGAGTGTATAATATGAAACCACTAATCAGAACTTTTATTTTATAACTAAAACTTTTATTTTTTAATATTTATTTTTTTCATGTGTCTAAATATAAATTGTGGTCAATAGATTAACAATAAGTTGTGGTCATTAAATGTGATAATTCGTTATAACCGCTCGATTAATAATACATAAAAAATTTGGAACTAGCCCTATAACCTATGACAGGGTAGGTTCATTTCACTTTGTGTAAGGTAGGTTGCAAGATCCAAAAAATAAGGAAAATGTTTCAATGGGTAAATTCTAGATTCCAAGTACAACATATACAAAATTCAGAATCACTCACCTCTAATTACAATCTACCATATCATTTAGTATTCAATTTTACGAAATTGTGTTGATAATCTCATATTAGTAGCAATTTTAAATGTGAGCAGTATATTATCGCAGCTACGGTGGCTATCAGAGAGAGAGAGAGAGAGAGAGAGAGGAGCTTTGGCGGGGAGGTGGGAACCGACGGCAATGGCCAGAGAGAACAACTGTGATGGTAGATGGAGAAGGCGGAGCTGCCGGAGGCCGGAGACAGGCCTCATAGGGTTGCTTGCAATGCTTGAAGAGAGGAAGAGGGAAAGAAAAAGGGAATAAATTCCCAAATAAACTCAGTCCTCCAAAAATCAAGAACAAAACGTGAGTCGATGCATCGTTTATTGCGCCTCCATAAAATCAAGAACATCTTTCTTTACAGGACAACAAAACGAAAAGATTTTTCTATTACTGGTATATTTACGGATAAAAGCTGGCGAATGTCAAAATACTAGTAAAAAATTATCCATCGTCCAGTTTCTCGACAACCTGTTAGTAACTTATTGACACTTTTTATAAAATTACCAACTATTTTTAACAATTTGCAAATCAATAAAATTTCTTATATTCAAGTAATCCTTGTTTGCCTTTCTAATCAATGTCTTAAATTAACAACTGTTGTATGAGTACCTATTTTAATTTGGGTAACTTAACAATATTTTACGATTAATATATCAATTAGGTTTTGATTATCAACTCTCATTTGAATTACTTACCAATTTTTTTATGATTAAGCGATTTAACTAAGTTATCGTTACCAAATCATGATATAGTTACTTATAATTATATAACGAAATGATGACACATAAATATTTGAATCTTTGTCTGTTTTACAATAATGCCAAAACTTTTTTTAATTCAATTAAGTGCTTCAACTTCCCAAATTTAGCTTAATGGGAGGTCTTCATTTAAACAAATTACCATGTCGGTTTGCTGACAAGGCCAGCTCATTTAGCAAAAGTTAAGCTCAGTTCTTTGAAGTGGTTGGATTGCTAAGCAAAAATTATGTCGTCTTTATATAAGTGTGGGTCGTCTTTATATAAGTGTGGGGTGATGATGAGAGAGATGACGCTTTCCGTATTTTAATATCTTTCCGTTGATGTGGCATCATTTGAAGAGGCCATATTAAATGCCAATATGAATAGTCAACAACCAGTTACCGTCATCCGTGTTCAATTTGACACTTTCGGTTCATGATTTAAAATGGAGGTCTCACTTTGAACCACGAGGTATTTGATTGAATAAAATAAAATTTGGATACTCGATTAAAAAAATGGAAAAGTTTCTGATATTTGTGTTGTCATTGCCTTTTTCTAAAATTACCAATGCTTATTTACTTTATTTATTAGCGGTTTAAATTTACAATGTATTATATGAAATTACCAAATTTTATTTGTGTGATTATACCAACTTTTTTTTTTTTATGAAATTACCATACCGACATTTATTTGGTTTGCTTAAAATTACTCAAGAAAGAAAGAAAGAAAGATTCTCTTACTTCTCACCAACTTTCGTTTGCCTTTCTTGATAACATCTTAAATTTACCAAAGTATTATGAAATCACTAATCTTTACTTGAGTAATTTACCAACTTTTTTCCCCGATTAAATAACCCAATAGAATTTTAAGTTGAAAAAAAAAAACTAATAACCAGTTGGTAACTCAAAACTAGTTCATCACTTAATCAAAGAAAAAAGTTGTAAATATCTTAAACTAGTGGTAGTATTTCACATAAGAATTGGAAAATTTGTGGCACAATCAAGAAAGGTAAATAAAATATTGGTAAACAATAAGAAAAGTCGGCAGCTAAGAAAAACTAGTTAGTACTTAACTGAATAAAAGATGGCAATTTACTCTAACTGATGTTTGCCATTTCTAAAAGAAATTGGTTAATTTAAAGTAAGGTTTATAAATGATAAGAAAAATTGATATGATCGGCATTAAAGTGAACATTTAATAAATTTTTGAATTTTTTTATAATTTGTTTCTTTATTCTTTTCCTTTCATTTTGGCAAGTGAGAGCAAGCAAGCCCTCGCAACCATGGGCAAGGGTGCGAAGTCCCTTGCCAGAACTAAGTGAGGGCCGCCTCACCCGCAACCGGCAAGAATGCGAAGGCCCTAGGTGAGGCAGCCCTCACTAGCCAAAATGAAGGGAAAAAAAAAGAAAGGAAAAGAATAATAATAAAAATGAAAAAAGAAAAATATAAAAATTCAAGAATTATAAAAATATATAGATGTCAACACCAGCCATGCGACTTAAGATGGCTAACATTATGTTAGCAATTTCCAACCTAAATTGGCCAAATAAATATAATTTATTCTAATATGAAAATGTTTAAGACTAAGTTGGTTCAATTGAAAAGTTTAAAATTGAATTAGTACCAATACAAAAGACTGTTTTGGTACTTTTCCTTCAATACTTCAAAATGCACCATGTTCCTTGACATAGAGACTCCATCAGTAGACATCGAACTTCAATTCAAGTTAAAATTGGGTCAATGAATTTCGATTTAAATCACGAATATGTTGAACTTCATTTCCTTACAATTCACATAGGTTATTTTCCCCATTGTGTCTCCCCAAAGATATACCACATGAAGTTGATAATGACCAAATTATGTATGTATTTTGCTGAAAAGTATCGATAAAATATTATTCAAAGTATTAACTAATCGATGAGTGAATCGACAAAGGATATGAAAAGTCCTTATTTTGTATGAGAAAGTAAAAGGATAAGGAATTTTAAGTTACAAAGACGGAAGCAATTCAACCTAGCCATTTAATTTGAAGAAAAGTAAATTTTGCAAAAAAAACAAAAAATGAAGTTATGTGATTGATTGGAGATCTTTTGCAAAGAGTAGGATGTGGCTCTTTATAGCCCACAATTGACAATTATAAATGGTTATTCAATTTAAAAAGATGACTTTCTAATCCTATCTTCTAAACAAAAATAATTTTCTAATCCCACCTATGATCACAAGAAGTTACAAAATCCACAATTTCCTACCATTTAGTAATACCTATCTAAATGAAGTTACATATAAAAAAATATAGCCATTCGGCATTTATATGTCGATATAGATGACTTTATCCCAATGGAGATTCTCATCAATAACTAATGTTTGATGTCCATGACTTTCTTGGCATATTATTGATGCTCTTCAAATTGTTGAATATTCTTTTCATTGATAAATTCTATGTTCACCAAACCGTATCATTATTGACTAAGTCTATAAGTTATCAATTATAATCAAAAGTTTGTGTTAGCAATCTGAAATTTTTCTTTTTGTTAAGGAATGTCTAGTTGCTCTCTGATAATTCTTTTTTTTTTTTTCCGAGAGAAGTGGATGATCGTCATTTTCTTTAACCATTTCAAAATTTCATACTCCCTTCGTGGCCCAGCAAGTTTGTAGTGTCCCCAATACCAGTCTCCTCGTTTGCGCCAACCGTTCGGCCGTCCACGAATTAATATTTCGAAATTTCATAAGTTAGTTAAACAATTGCTAATTTTGCAAATAAAAAAGAAACATCGTACAATAAAAGTATCAGTACGTTACCGACAAGTTATTTAAGAAAAAAAAAGTCGCACGTCAAAATGCAATCATTATTTATGGGCGAAAGGACGGATACAATTATGCTCAATTTAGTGGGAATCTCAAAATGCATAACGTGGCGCAACGCAGCAGTGCAGTGCGGTTCGCACTTTTCATATGTTGTTGATGTTGTCGGACGATGATTGATCAGGAACCAATGGACAATCGGTACACTGCAAAGACCCGTAATTGTAACCCAGATCGAACCCGACGTTGACGTCCCTCTGCTGGATCACCCCGAGGATAGAGACGGAGTCGCCGGACAGGATCGTCAGGCAATGCTGCCCCTGACCGACCGTCTCCCATGTGTTCTTCGAACGCCAACCCCTTGAACATGATCGTTATGGCCGGCGCGCCCGACACGTCCGCGTAGCACAGAGAGTCGAACTCGTCCTTCGACGGGTCCCTGCCGAGCTTGTGCTTCATGTACTTGCTCACCGCGCTGGCAGCCACCGCCTTGTAGGCGGTCGGGTCGAGGATCATGTGTATCACTCCGGTGTCGATGATGAATCCCCTCGACCAGGTCTTTGGCAGTCCCGAAAACCCACTTTGGTATATTCAACGGCTCCCCTACAACATTAGGCAAGACATTTCAAGAATTAATTTGGTTTGGTCTCAACTACACTTGTCAAAATGGATCTTAAACTCACATAAAGTGATCATATATGGGTCAATTAATTTTAAAGAGCCTACTTAAATGGGTTTTAGATTTAAAGGTTAAGATAAATGGGTTTTAAATGGTTGAGTTTATAACCCATTTTCAATCCACTAGCCTCACCCACACTTAAAAGTGTTAAATGGGTTGCACAACCCATTTATGGACCCATGTTTACTTAAATGGGTCGTTAATAAGTCAGGTCTTATTTCCCAAGACACCCATGATGGGTTTTAAAAATAAAAGGACTAAAATATATGGGTCTTAAATGGGTTTACTCTGTACCCATTTAAGACCCATTTACCAACCCATTAAAAATATCTACGATCTAGTCTACCCTATTAGAGGTGGTAAAATTATAATTATTTTTTTTTATTTTTCTTTTCTTTTTTTTTTTCTTTCCTTTTTTTTTTTCTTTCTTCTTCCTCTGGTGGCCAGCACGGCGATAAACGACGACCGGCCAGGCGAGCCTTGAGCTTGGCGGATTTGGCGAGGCGGACACCTCGCCGACGCCCGGCAAGACTCGAACTCGCCGACGTCGGGCGAGGCTCGAGCCTCGTCGATCCGGCGAGGGGCGAGCTTGAGCTCGCCGGCGTCGGCGGCGAGCCGGCGAGCTCGAGGCTCGCTTGTGGCTGGCCGCCGACCGTTGTCGTGGCCGGCGACTAGCCAAGAAGAAGAAGAACAAAAAGGAAAAAAAAAAAAAGAAAATTATATTTTAAAAATAAAAATAATTAAAATTCAATTTTTTAAAAATAATTATGTTAAAAGTTATAAAAATTGTCCATTAAATTTTTGTTGTATAAAACTATTTTAGTAATACCATTTTTAAAAATAATATATATATATATAAAAAGGAATAAGCTTAGAAGTATTTTAGTAATATAATCTTAAAAAAAAAAAAACATAGGAATAAGTTTTTCTAAATTTGGTTAAATATGAAAATATTTTATTAATATGGGTTGGGTCGGGTATGGATTGGGTATGGAGTCGGGTAGGGTATGAGTCGGAAAATTTATATTAAATATAAATGGGTCATAAATGGGTTAATGGGTTAATTTGGGTCGGACCATTAATCACCCTACCCAAACCCGACCCGACCCACCCGTTTAACAACTCTACCCATACTCTCTCTCCCTCTTCAGCGAGGCTCGAGCTCACTACCTATTGCCATGGTTGGCGACTAGCCAAAGAAGAAGGAAAAAGGAAAAAAAATAATAATTAAAAATTCAATTTAAAAAAAATTAAAATAAAAATTCAATTTTTCGAAAAATAAACACAAAATATTTTAAAAGGATTGCACGGAGTAAAATCAAATTAGATTTTTCAATTTTTAATTTATTTTTAAATTCCAAGTAAATACTAAAAATATTATTATTTTTCTAGAAAACAACTTCCTATAAAAACATTTTCAATAAAAAACGGAGCCTCAATTTTAAAAAAAAATTATAAAAATTGTCCACTAGATTTTTATTAAATGAAAGTGTTTTAGCAATATCATGTTTTTTTTTAAAAAGAAAAAGAAACAAGCTTTCTTAGATTTTGAAGTATTTTAGCAATTTTATATATTTTAGCATATATATATATATTTTTAAATCGTAATAATAAGTTGTCCTAAATTTGGTTAAATATGAAAAAAATTTTTTTTTAGTGATATGGGTCAAGTTAAGTATGGATCGAGTTGTACAAATAGGTTATAAACGGGATAAATGATGAATTTGGATTGGATAATTTATGACCCTACCAAAAATCAACTTGACTTATCTGTTTAATAAGTCTAATCTTGAAATATTACTGAATATAAACGATAAAAGATCTATTCAATTCATTTCATCGTAGCCCATCATTCGAACCGAATCAAAAGCTCGGGACCTGCAATGCTGATATCCTCCACCTCCACATTTATTGCAGATTCCTCTGTATCAAGAGCGGGGTCGAGTTCTCCTTCGGAACCACGGCCAAGATCCCAAACCTCACCATGCTGTGGCCGATGGTGGTGTTGGTGTTGCTCGAGATGCAGTAGGAGAACCTGCCTTCCCCAATCTGGCTCACTAGAGAAATAGGCTCCCGGTCCATGCCCGCCAAATCGGCCGGGCTCGGATTATCCCATCGGCCCCAACTTTCCCGCCCACACCCGAAGATCATGCCGGAGAAATTCCTCTGCCCGCCCTCGTTTAGGAACGTTATCGTTTCTAGCGCTGCTATCTGTTTTAGAGAACACCATTTCTGGAATACGACTCGCCAGGAAATAATCGGAAACTAGACATACGTTCAGACAACAAAAGCATGCGTACCCCAAGGGACGCCGTGCCGTCCACATACGCAGACTGGTATTCGCAATCGAGGATTGCATTCGCCCTACATCCAAGGCCGTGTACCAACTCGCATTCTTTCGTGTCGCAGTAGACTCGACCGTAAGTACTAGAATTCTTCGGGTCGTACAAGGGCGTGGTCTGGTTGTAGCATAGCCGGCAAGGCGCGCATTGCAACCATACCAGAGAACTCCCCGTGTCCGGCACCCAGTAGGTGTCCAACGGCGGCGTTCCGATGCTGAATTTCAACACGTACTCGGTGGTTGGTGGTCGGTCCGAAGGGGTAGATGGGTGCCTTGACTAGGGAACGAGAGAAGTCGCTGCTGCCACCGCCATTGTACACCACCGATAGCCGGAAGCTCGCCCTTTGTGCAAAGTACTGGCTCCGGGCTGTGGCTGCCCGGATGGCCTCGCGCCGGATGCTTGCAGGCGAGGCGTTGGGGTTGTAGAATGGAGATTCGGGGAGCTATGGTGGATGAGGGCCGACACAAACCCTTTGTCTTCTTTGGATGTGATGGAGGAGGGAAGATTGAAGATTAATGCGAGAAATAGCGCGATTGTGATCATGCGTGACATTGTGTTCTTCTCCATCTTCATTGAAAAAATAACGAGAATGGCACATTTCTTCTTATCCATCGCAGGTATTAGTAGAAAATTAATGTATGAAATTTCATCTCACTCTTAATCAATTCGTCATGTCATGAATAAATTCAGCTTCTTCCTTTGGACAAGCGTATTTTAGGTAGACATCGTTTATTTTCCCATCCTACTGTATATTCCCATCCTGACAAACCATTGTTTAGTCAAAATCGATTCGTGCAGTCTTGGTTGCACGTGTATCCCCTCGAGGCAGGGATAAAGCATGTCTGAAAATTTTCCATTTTGTTCAGTCCGATGATGACGGGCCATTGTCTTGAAGCCCGACATCTTAGCAATGTCTCTCCTTGTTTGGGCCTACCTGTTGGGTCGTCCATGGGACAAAGCAAGTTGAAGAGGTTGTGCGATTCATCGTTCGGAATGGTTCCTCCTGCATGCTGAAGATCGCTCGATCCTCCAAAAGCCAACCCAGACGATTCTTCATCTTCATCCTCCAAAAGCAATATATATGTTGACACCGCCACGCTGATAGAAAATTAAGGCTGTTTAGTAAAGTTGTGGAAACAAAAACTTGCGCTTGGTTCGGCTTCAGAGGAAGGTCTTAGAAAAATACAAAGAAATTTAGCGAAAAGAAATTTTTCAAAATGCAAATATTGTTTAATAAAGGGTAATATAGAAAAAGCAACATATTGGAAAGCAACTCTAATTTAAATACTGTTTGGAAAAAGTTACACTCTGTAAAAAACTTTTGTTAGTTAAAAAAAAAAAGAAAAACCTCAAACATTTTTGTCAAGACTCATACGATCAGTAGGCAAATGGTGAGCTAGATCTGGCTACCAATAGCCTCGCCTAAGGTTGTGCAATCTAGGCAAGGTGGCTTGAGGTCTCGTGACATCACATCTAGGCTCACACAACGCCTTAGGCAATGGTCACCAACCTCCGTCTAGCTTCTCGATGCAAAATGCAGGGAAGATGAACAGTGCAAGAGTCAAATAAAATCCAAGACTTGCATTATGAAAATTCAACATTCCAAAGTATCCCAAAACTTACTTTGAGCTAAAATCCTTTGGAAATACAATTGTGATTTCCCAAAACTCTTTAAAAATTGCCAAACACTATTTACAAAAGAGTCTTTAAGGCCCCAAAGGGCTTTGATAAAGTCGAATAAAAAGCACCCAAGTTTGATGCTATCCACTAAGATATCTTCATCGTCGACATGTCGGGCAGCGTAATGAATTCGCAGATTACTCTCCAGCTTCGCAACGGATCCTAAAGATTTTTTTTTTCCCAGCCGGGTGCTCACCAATGGCACAGCGTTTGTCACTTATGACGACCGGTGTCCATCCATACGGTTCAACCCCAAGGCATTTGAGAACATACGTATAGGCGATAGTCCAGTGGCGCCTCACCAAACGAGGATGGTCACTGGAGTTGCCTTATCTAGGGTTTACAGGAGGTGGAAGGGGGAAAGAGGAGCCACCAAAATTCAAAAGTCGACCCCATCACTCGATTATTCCATTTTCGAAGATGTGGGGAAGGGAATCAAAAGCCAAAGACTTCATTTTCCAGGAATTCTGGGGGCACACGTCTCGGAAAGGAGGGGGAGGAAACCGGGGATGGACTCATTAGGACAGGGGCACGAGGGGGTGGCGGGGCAGGAACTATCGAGGCAGCTGTCTCGGACATCTGCAACACGCCTCTCAATATTCTCTTTACTTGGATCGCTTCGTGCTGGCTGTGGGGGCCGTTCTCTCACGAATCATCCCCATCAAAACGGGTCGTGGGGACCGATGTGAATGGCACGGTGCGCGCATGTGGACGAGCTCGGTTTCATATACCGCAGCCCGATTCCAAAGGATTCTTCTCTTTTCCCAGAGGTGCCATTATCGTATTCGTTTCTTATTCTATTGCGCGGCCCGGTTGGCTCTCTCTCGTTGTCCTCGCTCGGAGCAATGCGTGATCTGCAAATTTGCAAATCCCCAAGAATTATCTACTGCTTATTCCACTCCATTCGCTCCCGTTTTTCTCGGTTCGAGATGGGTAGGTGTCGGCTTGTGCGTACCTCACGGGTCGAGGTGATCCCGAAACCCGCGTTTATTTGGATGTGGCTTGGCGGGGCATGCATGTTTGGAGAATAATTATCTAAGGCATCGCTAGCTAGGTGCTCCATCAGCTACCGTGTTAGGTAATGGTGGGGGGAAAGGATAATGTAACAAGGTACCAGATCTTGTGTTAGTTAACAGTTGCCATTATTCTTCTTACATGACATTTTCTTGAACTGACTCTAGAAGTAGTCGGCTTAATGAATGTTAGGGTTTTGTGGGTGAGAACCATCACGTCACAGAAAGCTGCAGCCCTTGATCTTTATTAAATCAGGGCCGTATGGTTCGAAGTGGCCGCTCGTCTTTAACATCACTTTCTCTCTCTTTCATACTATTTATGCCGAAATCGCGATCTTAGTGCATGAGATTGATTAATCACTAAACTTGTCTTAACCGCGCTTGATCAAGGAAAAAGGAAAGAAAGATCAGCTAGACTCGGAAGGACCTATGAATCAGGCCATGATGAGCAAACTGTACATGTTTTTGAGAGCCAGACCAAAGCTTTGGATGCTTTGGAATTCATCCGGGGATGACAGACGGACATGGTTAGGGCAAATGAGCTGTAAGAGAGAAGATTATGAGAACCCAATGATGTCAGGTTACTATTGAGATTAGATTAAAAGAAACAGAAAAGATTACTATAATTTGGGTTGGAACTTAGAAGAAGACAGAAAAGCATTGCATATAAGAATAGGAGAAATACAGAAGCTTCTTACTCAGCAAGCTGATACTAACTATATGGTCAGACAAATATTAAAAAAAAAAAAAATTATAACATAACGAGAGATTACAATTATTCCGACAACATTACAAGACCGTTTATATACATTATATTATTATCAATTACTGGATATTAATTCCTTTAAATTTTTCTCATTCTCAAGAGAAAGTAGTTTGATGGTATGTACATGCTTGTTTGTTAGATAGTGACAAAATAATTTCATTAATCTTAAGAATACTCTCATAAAATCGATTTAATTAGAAAATATTTTCAAGTGATTGAATCGGTGATACAATAACAAGGGTTTCAGGCTTTGATTTCTAACATCTTAAACAATAAATAATCATCTATAATTTTTGGATTGGAGTTTCTATGTCTAAATGAGAATCAAAGGCAATTTATGAGGTCGGGATTTGTTTGCACGAAAAAAAGAAAGGAAAAATGTTTTTCAAAAGAGAAGGGGTGTGCTGTGCTGCCGGAAGACGAAGGAAGAGGGAAATGATAGAGAGACACGTGTGATCAAATGGGACAACCTGGAAACACAATCTGCATTTTGTTTTCTTTTTATCCTGTTTTCTACTTTTATTTTAATTTTCTTTTTAGCCCTTATTTTTCCTTGGGGAGGGACAGCCCGACTAGCCACCGACTCACCACCACCCATCCATGCCATCCCATTTCAGCTTCCCATTATAATTGGAATCTAGTTTTTCTTATTTCGGCATTGCTCTCGCTTTCACTTTCTTTTTCCATTGGACCACGCCCCCACCACTTTTCTAAAGTTTTCACTAGCTTTAAAAAAATAAAAAATAAAAACCAAAATTTGCAAGTAAAAGGCGGATGTGTACGTTGATGAGCCAGATCCGATCATTAATTGGGCATACTACAATAAACCCGAGACAAAATATCGTATCGATAATTCACTTCCTATAAAAAGAGACACGAAGTACCAATCAATTACCCATTTTCCACATCATTCTATTCGGATAGAATATATCACAATGACTAGAAGAGCTCTTTAGTATGGGGGGTGCCATGTTAGGCAACTTTCGACCCAGAAAATCAGAATCATTTGTGGAAGGACGTGGAAGATTACAGTCGAGCAGGTTCAGTAATTTCTCTCTCTAGTGAATTTGGAAAGGTAAGAGGGGACAGTGAGGTAACACGTGACAGAGACCACAGTGGCTCCGGACAAATGCATGGGACAAGATGGTCAATCGATCATTAGCCCTCTCCTCTCCCTCCTCTTCCTCACGAAAAAGGAATTAAGAACACAAAAGAAGAAGAGAAAAAAACAAGGTCTTTCTCTCTCTACAGCGGAACAAGAACGACAAAAAAATATTGCGAAAATCTCCCTCTTTTAGGCTCTCTCTCTCTCTTTCTCTCTCCTTCTCTTTGAGCTAAAAAAGAGAGTGTTCTCATGGACGTTCATCTTCCAAAAGCATCCCAAAAGAACAAAGGCATGCCGTTCTCCTTCTGCTGCTTCTAAAACCATCTCAAGAGTCCCCCCCAAATAAAAGGGGAACAAGAAAAGGGGAAGAAAAAGAAAAACACTCTTCGGAGGGTTCTTGCAAGTGGGAAAGCCCCTGCATTTCTTGCCTTCTAGAGTGAGAGAGAGGAGAGAGGGAGAGAGGGGAGGTATTGCAGCAATGGGTGGAGTCACTTCATCCATGGCGGCGAAATTCGCCTTCTTCCCGCCGAACCCACCTTCCTACCGGGTAACTACGGACCATGCCACCGGGCTCTTGCTCCTGGACCCCTACCCCCACCGCGAGAACGTCGACGTCCTCCGCCTGCCGACGCGGCGGGGCACGGAGATCGCCGCCGTGTACGTGAGGTACCCCATGGCCACCTCCACGCTGCTCTACTCCCACGGCAATGCCACGGACATTGGCCAGATGTACGAGCTCTTCGTTGATTTGAGCATCCACCTCAAAGTTAATCTCATGGGGTATGTAAATTTCCCCCCTTTTTTTTTCTTGTCCTTCATTTTTTTGGGTTGTCCCTTTCGCTTTCGCTTTTGCTCTTTTTTCCCCTTTTTCTTGGCATAATTTTGTTGATGAATGCAAATATGTTTGACTGAGATGACTCTTCTGTCCTGTATGGAGATTATGCAGTGTTGATTCATGATAATTTTTTTGTGAAGATAACTATCTCATCTTTCATTATTTTTTTGACAGTTTTTGATAAAGAAATTTGTGGAAATGTGTTATTTTTACGCACTGGCCAATTATGTGAAACATGA
Source organism: Eucalyptus marginata (assembly GCA_014182565.1). Lineage (NCBI taxonomy): Eukaryota > Viridiplantae > Streptophyta > Magnoliopsida > Myrtales > Myrtaceae > Eucalyptus > Eucalyptus marginata. The sequence goes on along the minus strand of CM024595.1, from coordinate 30,370,732 downwards.
ACACCCGGTTGGAGTAACATGGAGTAACTATATATAGCATTAGTTGTCTAAAGTTTAGGAGGAAGCTTGATACTGTCATCTGAACTGGATAGAATGGGTGAATTTGATGATTTCGTTTTTTTTTTTTTTTTTCTGGGTGACGATGCTTATCAATGGGAAAGTGAGATGTGATCCTGTCTGAATGTTTGGGTGGGGCTTATTTTGCAAGATTTGAAAATTTCTAGCCTACCGTCTTTCCACTTTTTTCCTTTCAAATAGAATTTGAACGATTTCGATTTTTTTTGGTTGACTGAGTGCTACTGACAGTATTGAGGAATGCAGTAACTTGTAACTGGAAGTATATTGTCATATGACTTTCACTGTGGAACAACATAACGGCAGTTCTTTTTGCCGATTCTGTTGCGTAACTTAGTGATCCTACTCTCATTATGATGCCCTTATAGATGTTGATCTTCAAATGTTCAAGGTGTCCAGAAAGGTGCTTCTTATCCGTTGCAAGCAAAGGACCTTTCACTTGGCAATCTCTTGTCCTTTATGTATTTTCCCTCCAAGATTTTACTTTTAGATGCTCAAGAGTTGGGCTACTTGAATTCTCCATGTCCACGAACTTAATAGAACATTCTGTCTGAGAAGACTCTGTGGCTAACTGTTCAATCCCTTGGTGTACACTACACTGATTTTTCCCCGACGATTCACTTCTAATTTATTGAAGTGATCATCAAACCACTCTTTAGTACAGTCAATTTATACACCTAGTTGCAAAGGAATGAAAGTAACTAACCAAACTAGATGCTCAAACTTGAGAAACTGGGTGGGCTGACATAGAACTAGTGTCCCATTCCAAATTATTTGGATTTGCATTAGCTACAAATTTTTGGCCTTGACACTCGGGTGCAGAGAGTAGCTTCCATTTCTAAGAAAAAAACCACAAAGTACAATCATTGTAATTCAACATTACAGATCAAGCATAATAGAAATGTTGAAATCTTGTGTTTTGGCTCCTTGGTGAACAAGTCCCCTGCATAGACCACATCTAAGAGATATGAATCATGAATGTGATGGACATGCACTTTGTTCCCCAGGTACGACTATTCTGGTTACGGGCAATCGTCGGGAAAGGTAATTGCTTTTGAATCTTTTCTACACTGGACTCTCTTTCAATGGATAAGGAACCACCTCATTTGGATTATGTTTCGCAGCCAAGTGAGAACAATACATATGCAGATATTGAAGCTGCATACAAGTGTCTTGAAGAGAATTATGGTGCTAAGCAGGAAGACGTCATTCTTTATGGCCAGTCGGTTGGAAGTGGGCCCACTGTGGATCTCGCAGCTCGCTTACCTCGTCTAAGAGCTGTTGTTCTGCATAGTCCAATTCTATCTGGGTTGAGGGTCATGTACCCTGTCAAACGCACATATTGGTTCGACATCTACAAGGTACTTATCTTTGTGCCTGAGATAGTCTGGACTCAAGCATGTCATGACTAATATTGTCCTTTCAGCTGACCTTTTCTAGTGTAAAGGAACTAAACAGAAATCAATGTGTCTTCATGCAGAATATTGACAAAATCCCGCTGGTGAAGTGTCCAGTGCTGGTTATCCACGTGAGCACCTTAATCTTTTGGAGCTGCAATAATAGTTATAACAATGGATTCTTAAGCTCATCGACTCACCATGTGCATTACCTGCAATTTTCTTGTTCCATACGTAGAGAACATAGCACTTGTAGGTTTAGGGTTTGATGAGGTTAGAATGCTAAATTTCAAAATGAAGAGCCTTTCTTGCATTGCAGACATACTGGAGAATTTGGTGCGATGTTTAGGGTTTGATGAGGTTTGCCTATTAATTGGGGCCACCATAGCAGGCGCAAGCAAAAGTTTACTGCATGGAGTCACATGATATAAAGTTCAGTTGCAATAGAAAGAAAATTAGTGAAGATCGAGATTTCTTATGAATAAGCTCCTCTCTGAAATGGATTCAAGACCGATGACTTTCTAATTGCTGTTGTGCCAAGTGCTGCCTCTTCATTCTTTTATAACCGTTTCATTTTGCGTCCTTGTATTGCATCAGGGAACAGCAGATGAAGTAGTTGATTTCTCTCACGGTAAGCAACTATGGGAACTGTGTCAGGAGAAATACGACCCCTTGTGGCTCAAAGGCGGAAATCATTGTAACTTAGAAGTGCACCCAGAGTACACCAGACATCTTAGGAAGTTCATATTAACAGTCGAGAAATCACCTTCTCGAAGGAGTAGTTCAAGGAAAAGCATCGATGGGGTGGAGCATTCGAGGAGGAGCACAGAATATTATGATGCTCCAAGGAAGAGTACCGACCGGAGGGAGAAATCGAGAAAGAGTACAGACAAGCCCGAAAAGCTTAGAGTGCCAAACCACAAGTACAGTAATGTGGAGAGGCCAGATAAGTTTAGAATACCCTTTGACCACGTGGAGAGATCTCGGAGGAGTGTGGAATTTTATGAGAAACCCCGAAGGAGTATCGACCAGCAGGTCGAAAAAGGGCGCAAGAGTGTCGACTGGTTGGACAGATTCCGTTCTGGGTAAGCTGTTCAGAACTGTTTTTTTCGCTTCATTTTTCTTTTATTGGTGTTGGGTGGGACTAAGTTGAGGTGAAAAGATTGGTATAGAAACAGATAGACAAAACAGAGAGGGCATCACTGGGATTTAACCTTTGATTCATTGGTTTGGCATTTGACATATAATGTTTTAACCACCTGTATTTTTACTTCTATTTGGGAGTCCCTTTCAAGACAGATTGATTGTACTGCAGTCTTTGGTGTGATGGAATGGAAACTCTTTGCATAGAGAAGCTAGTTGTGATGATCCTTGAATCTATCAGACCTGACCACAGATTCCGACGCCTCGATGCTCTCATAGTCCGCCAAATAGCATTGTTCTAAAAGATGATGCCCTTGGGTCAAATTCTAGATGCTCTTTAACTGATGTATTCAGTTTTTGTAGGTTCAATAGAGGTCGAAACTAATAACTTAGTTCTTAATCCTTCTTGGCAAGAGAGAACCATCTGTTAGCAGGAAGATTCTTGGGACATTCACAGTTTCAGACAAAGTGTCATCTCACGCTAAACCGACATGCCATCTTTCGCGGCACTTGTATATTGTGACCGACACGGCTTCTCTCCTGCTGAAATTCTACACTATATTTGCATGAGATGTTAGTCCTGATCTTTCCAAGATTGAGACCTCCCAACTCGTTAAATCTAATGGCCAACAAAAGAAAAAAGAACCAGTAAACAGCAAAACAGCATGTCATTCGAAATTGTTAATCCAATAGCATCTGGAATCTCTTTAAACTGAACTATAACTTTACGGAAAGCATTGAAGATGGAACTTCATCTTTTCCATCTCTGTCTTTTAAAAGAGCTTAGCTAGCTAGAACCTGTAAAAAAAAAGGGTTAATATCCCGAAAAACCCTAAATTAGTACATCTATGACAAATTTATCCTAAACTATTTTTTTTACCATAAAAACCCCAAACTGGTATATCTTATGATAAATTTATCCCGACTAACCATAAAAAACCTTAAAGTGGTACATTTATGACAAATTTACCCTCCGGTAAATTAGATTAATACAAAAAAAAAATCACAAAAATTGTAAACTGTGACAAACGGAGTGTAAAATCCCAAATCGGTATACCAATCAACTATCACGTGTCATTTAACTTAATTAAAATTTAACGAAAACTAATATAGGGTAAATTTGTCATAAGTGTACCAGTTTTGGGTAAATTTGTCAAAAGTGTACCAGTTTGGGGTTTTTGGTAATCAAAAAAATAATTTGAGATAAATTTATGATAAGTGTACTGGTTTGGAGTTTTTCAAAGTATTAACAAAAAAAAAAAAAGTATTCTTAAACTTTGGGGTTCATGTGACTTTCATGCAAAACCGAGCCCTTGAAGATGATCTGCAAGCAAAAGCTTCTGAGAAGCCCAGACTTAAAGGGCAAGCATCGCTTCTGGTTTTCCGACACCCAAGAAGGCACGCCACCCACTTCCATGTGCCCAAGCTCTCCACTCATTATAGAATTTGGCCTCGCACCGAAAGTGACGGTCAGACCTTTTTCTCGGTGAATTCTGCAGTACACTGTACAGTCATTCTCTCGATTCTCCAAACTTCGATAAGACTGGTAAAAAAGTTCCGATAGGCTCCCGACCATCTCGAACGTAATTTCGGAAAAATTATTACCACAGGAAAAAAAAAAAGGAAAAATCATCAAAAATCCTAAACTTTGCCCCAAAGTGATAAATTTACCCTAAATTTTTTGTGACATGAAAAACCCTAAAGTTTCATGACACATTTATCCCAAACTTTTATTTCATGACACAAAAAACCCCGAACTTTCGTTTATTCATGACACATTTATCCCAAATCATAAGAAGATTTTGGTCTTTTTTTTTTTTTTTTACTTTTTTTATTTATTTTTTTCTTTGTTTTTTCTTCCCTCCGCCAGCGTCCGACGAGGGCTCCGCCATGGCCGGTGGAGGGAAGAGAGAAGAAAAAAAAATTAAAAATAAAAAGAAAAATAAAAAACAGAAAAAAATAAGACGAAAATATCCTTAATTGGGTAAATGTGTCGCGGTTCACAGAAAGTTTTAAGCTTTTTCATATCAAAAAAAAGTTTGCAGTAAATTTGTCACTTTGACAAATTTGGGGTTTTTGATGGCTTTTCCCCGGGAAAAACAAGGCGGCATTAAATCGCAATCGGCTTTTTCACCATGTCGGATCGGATCGAGCATGGACCACATCGATGGTCGAGATTCTCTTGGCATGTGACGACCCCGAGCCTCGCCGAGGATTTGCATGTGTCCTCTCTGCGGGGCTCCTGATTTCTGGGATGGTTAAGCCCTTCAATCGTAGGAGGGATGAGTATCCGACGCAAGACACCACTCCAATTCCACAAGCAAACGATTCAATTGGACTGATTAGTCAGACCGTAAAGATTCCCTCCATTACTGGCTCCGGAATCTCTTTAATCCTATTCTTTAATCCGCATTAGGAGTCTCGGTAAACTGCATCTGCATGGGTCATGCATGTTTAAAAAATGTGTACACATAGAATATTATAGCATTGCATCAGAAATAAGCTATCTCGGACGCAAAGGACATCTGTCCCATTAATAAAACTTTGGCTAATATCGTCACACAGGTTATCCTTGCACGTAATCTGATCCATCTCGAATTCATTCTCATATGAAATTCATTGGCTTTCTTAAGGCGTACGGCCAGCACTTGCATAATCACCGATGCCATAATTAGGCTGGCACCCACTAATTTATCTAGTAGATAAGAGTCGATTAACTAAATCGGGGAAGAAAATAAGTTGCGGTCCTCCAACACCGAGACCTATCATACTTACATACAGATTATCTTCGAATCACATAAATTGACTCGACCCGAGATACGTAACTGCATACATCGTATACAGGTTTAAATAGACACGCCGAATCTTAATCCGATACTGAACAAGGCCCTCTTGTTTAAAGCGTTCATCTTTATTATGTCACATCACTTGGTACGTCGATTAGCATCCTAAGCTAAATGCACTAGGAAGGACTTAGAGTATTTCCCGAAATTAGGATTGCTTGCACATGACAAAACCCTCCTGAAATATAGTATTGCAGTTCACACCCGAAAAGCGGAGTGGTTTCGGACGTTATGAAATCCTTTTGACGTCTCCCTTGCAACAAAACCGTGTGGCCCCTCTCGATCAGCAGTCTTCCAAGAACCCGCAATCGCCATGCCTCGTCACCCCCTGCCGCTCTAACTTTTTAACATCCTCGTCCTCTGCTTTTTTTTCTTGCACGTCGTTGCGATCGCGTGTTCGGCATGCAAAAGATCGCTGCAAATGTTATATCAGCAATTTCCATGCTGTTCTCTTTCTGATGTTTGCAGGCCGTGCTCCGTGACCGGGCTTGCTTGCGCGCGTTAATCTCTTTGTATTTTAGTAATGAATGAGGCGTGTGATTGTTGATGCCCGGAAGCAACTTGTGACTTCTTCAGTTCTCATCCCTTCTCTTCTCGCATCTTTCTGTCTATATATAACGTCGTCGTCGTCGTTCTCTCTTCATTCCTCTATATAAACCACACTCAACTCCTCCTAATTGCCCACATCCTTTCGTAGCTTTGCGTTGCATTGAGTTTGAGCTCTCTGGTGCGGATATGGAGTTTAAGAAACTCTTCTTAGTTGCCCTGGCGCTCGTGTCGATCCTCGGGATCGCCGAGAGCTTCGACTTCCACGAGAGGGAGCTGGCGTCGGAGGACAGCCTGTGGGAGCTGTACGAGCGGTGGCGGAGCCACCACACGGTGTCCCACAGCCTCCAAGACAAGCACGAGCGGTTCAACGTGTTCAAGCACAACGTCATGCACGTCCACCGGGTGAACAAGCAGGACAAGCCCTACAAGCTGAAGCTCAACAAGTTCGCCGACATGACCAACCATGAGTTCACGAGCTTGTACGCGGGGTCGAAGATCAACCACCACAGGGTGTTCCGGGGCGCGCAACGTGGCTCCGAGAGCTTCATGTACAAGGACTTCGCTCCAGTGCCCCCATCCGTCGACTGGAGGAAGAAAGGCGCGGTCGCCGACGTCAAGAACCAAGGCCACTGCGGTGTGTACATGATTCACTTTCTCATTTCTATAAGGTCACAAGTCGCTATGAATCCTAAGATTCTTCACGGTTATTGTTTGGGATGGAACAGGTAGTTGCTGGGCGTTTTCGACCGTGGCGGCGGTCGAGGGAATCAATTACTTGAGGACGAACAAGCTCCTCTCTCTTTCCGAGCAAGAGCTGGTGGACTGCGACAACACACAAAACCAAGGGTGCAACGGCGGGCTCATGGCTATTGCATTCGAGTTCATCAAGCAGAAGGGAGGCATCACGTCCGAGTCGAATTACCCTTACCAAGCTAGCAATGGGACCTGTGACGCCGCCAAGGTAAATTAATCACAGTCCAAGCTCAACTCAATTCTACAGTCTTTGAAACGTTGTCATGTGATCTGTAAATTGCCCTTTGATATCTCGCAGGAGAATTCCCCGGTGGTGTCCATCGATGGACATGAAAATGTACCGGCCAATGATGAAGATGCGTTGCTGAAGGCGGTCGCTAATCAGCCTGTGTCTGTGGCCATAGAAGCAAGCGGTTCGGATTTTCAATTCTACTCTGAGGTAAAAGTTACTCAATATAAATCCGATGAAAATTCCGGGAAATTCGGTTTGCACGGCAGTGAGTAATTTTAACATGTTACAAACTGATTTAGCAGAACTTTCAAAAGAAACGTCTCGTTTATGCAGACACAAGGATTACAATTTTGTCAAGGCATAATCCTGATTAACTTGTGACAATGACAAGGAACTAACCATTGACGTTCCTATAACAGTTGATCCTGCTTTCGAAAGTGTCCTAATTATGTTTCTGAGAGTCTTCAAGAACTTTGGCTGGTTAATCTAATCTGCGCCAGATTCACTAGTTTGTCTGAGACTTCACATGCTTGCTTCCATTCTAAAAGCAACTGAATTTGCTCAATCGAACCGTTACCTCTTGGTGAACCTATCAGGGTGTATTCAATGGAAGCTGTGGCACAGAACTAGATCATGGAGTCGCGATTGTCGGCTACGGGAGCACTCTCCAGGGGATGAAGTACTGGATCGTGAGGAACTCCTGGGGTCCGGAATGGGGCGAGAAGGGCTACCTAAGGATGGAGCGTGGGATCGAAGCTACGGAAGGGCTGTGCGGCATAGCCATGGAGGCCTCATACCCCATCAAGAACTCCTCAGATAATCCCGCTGGAGTTTCTTCTCCTGTCAAGGATGAACTCTAGGCAATGACTCAAGATTGACTAGTGATCACAATTTCTCAGGCTTTCATTTGTTTCCTCTGTTTGAAGTGGGCATGTCCTGTGTCCCCATAGACTCGAATAATGTTTGTTCCCAATGATTCACAATGCATGTTTATAGGGTCTCATAGGCAGCAAGATAAATTGGTATTTCCTAGAATTGTTACTGTATAAATCATGCAAGACATTCAATGATTCAATTCCTCTGTCCTAGCACATCTGCAAAATGCACCTTCATCTATATTGATGTAAAAATCCCAATACACAAGCAACAACTACTGCAATTCACCAATCAATCAGTCTTCGGCTGAAATCTGAAGCGGAAAGACTCGACTGCCACGCACAGTTTATCAGCAACACGAGTGTATCGTAGCATCTTGATCTGCATCTAAAGTTCTGTGCCTGATGGCATGTAAACGAGGTTGTCCTGAATTCTTGAGTTTCAAGTCTCCGACTGCTAAGCTTCCATAAAAGCTGATGGCTCACCTCAAACCCATCTAATCTACATAGCCCACGAGCAGGCCCAGTCCCCAACAGAGAGGCCTATTGAGCGACCCATGATAACCCCGTTCCTAAGCCAGCCCGATCCCTACAGTAGTCCCGGTACTTCTCTTCGATCCATCCGCAGCAAATAAGGGTCCATCATATACGAGCAATGATAGGACAACTGTTATCGAAACAATTATTACCCGAGGCCCTCCTGCGAGAGCCTCCTCGCCTGTTCATTTGCATTGCGGAGATGATGGGCTGTTAGGATGCATTTCTTATCTGGGAAAAACCACTTAAAATCCCAAACTTTATCTAAAGTGACAAATTTATCCTAAATTTTTTTGTGATATTTGAAAAACCCTAAACTTCAAATGTGACACATTTATTTTCATTAAGGGCATTTTCATCTTATTTTTCTATTTTTAATTTTTAATTTTTTTAATTTTTTTCTTCTGTCTTCCCTCCACCGGCCATGGCAGAGCCCTCGCCCGACGCCGGACGCCGGCGGAGGGAAGAAAAAACAAAGAAAAAAACAAATAAAAAAATAAAAAAAAAGTAAAAAAAGACCAAAATGCCCCTATGATTTGAGGTAAATGTGTTACGGGTTTTTATATCACAAATAAAAGTTTGGGGTAAATGTATCAGTTAGCAAGCTTTTATGGTTTCGCTATGTTACAAAAAATTTAGAGTAAATTTGTCACTTTGGGTAAAGTTTGGGGTTTTTGGTTTTCCTTCTTATTTTAATATCTCGCGCCCCCAATTGATACAATATCTCATTCGAGTCTATACTCGGCTCTACTCTTTTTTTGTTTTACATTCAGGAAATTTCAAGATCCGAACGAGATCCCAATTGAAACTTTTTAATAACCTGCTCAGGTTGTAAAAACGAGTAATGATAGGCAACTCTTATTGAAACAATATTTCGTCTATGACATGACAAGCAACAGCAAATAAAAAAAAAAAAAAAGAAGATTTTTGGGGTGGACTGGTACGATTTCATTGCAGCCTGAATGTCAAATTCGGGCCACAACGAAAACAAGACAAAGCTGCCCAAATTGACCTGCGATTCTTTTCCTCCTGTCGTGTCTAATCAACAGACTCCAGCACGTAAGGGGGTCTAATGCAAAGAATCGAGTACGGGAGACAACGAAAAGAAGCCCACTCCATCATTATTCTCAAGAAAGCGTGAAAAAAAAATCCTGAGCATGGATCAACCACAAAGTGAGCGAGTGATTCACGAGTCATCATTGAGACGGGCACTGAATACACATGTGGGTCTTTTCCGCGTCCCGTCGAAGCATTTTGGTCTCATCATCTCTTTCCTTTTTCTGTCTAGGATGCTTCTTAAAGCACCCCCCGCCATTGCAAACAACGGTCTTTTACCGTTCGTGCTGGCGCCTGCAATGAAAGCCAGAGCAAGTGGGTAGCAGAATCAAGAAGTCGGAGGAATGGCCTGCCATTGTCTCTGTTTGGACCCACGTGAGCAAATGGCCTAAGCAAAATGATCACTCACAACTGCTCTCGAAGGAATCTTTCTCTCGAAAGCTAATAGGAAAATGGTCCTGAACCGGTGAATTTGACTACTGATGACCCGGCACAGGGGAGCCCCGCCGACGATTCCAAGCGAGAAAAACTTTAGATTCCGAGGCGTGGACCTGTCGCATAAAGAGCCCTTCGAATGATGGAAAAGGCTCTAGGAAATATCTCCGGAGGCCGGCACCGTAGGGACTCGGAAGATTCCTTTGTCGCCATGCCCATTGTAGCTTTTTATTGCCCTTTAAAAGCTGTCGAGCACAATTCGAAGAATGATTAGTCGCGTAATCTCATGGAAATGTACACAAATCCTTAAAACTCTTGTAATGAAAATTCGGTTCTTTAGGATCATCAGTGCATCATAAATAGAATAAGAAATTTTTTTGGACTTATCCGGAACGACCAGGTCCGACGGGGGCAGGAGTGATCGTCGAGGCCAAAAGAGGCACCATGTCCCAGACAAGAAGTGGCTTCAACTCTAGAATGACATGGAAGCTAGAATGAACCAAATCCCACATCATTTAGGTATGGTGAGATGAAGTGTTTTATATGTGGTAGCGCTTGTTCTGACTTATAACGAGATATTTTCCCGCAAGTCAACATCATTACGAGTGGAACTGAACTTAACATTATCAAGGTCCGATGTAGCAGGTAGAAATCGTAAGCCCCGGAAGAGAAGTTATGAAATTTCAAGTAAATTTAACAAAGCGTCATAAAAAATCCATGGAATTATGCAACTTACTTATGCAACAAATCTCGTTGATTACGATCTAAGCTATGAGAAAATTGCACGAATCGCTGTCTTTCTTTTATATTTGTCAACCTGAAGTTGGAGACATTACTCTGGCTATTGTAATAGTTCAGTCATGCACATCAAGAATTTAGTGGTCTTTTTTTGCCAATGATGCAGGAAATCAAACCATTAAGGGCGCGTATGACAAAATTTCTAGAACAGAAATCAATTTCTATTCCATGAACAAGTTTCCGAGTAAAAAAAGCGTTTAATAACAATTCAAAATTTTTATTTCGAAATAAAAATTCGTTTGATAACGAGAATAAAATTTCTATTTATAGGAGTGGCAACGACCGATGTTCGACGACTGGCGTTCGGCGTCCGGTGACCGGCGGCGGGTGGCCAAAGTCTGAAATCCGATGTTCGGCGTCCAACACCAAGTCTAGTGACTAGTGACAGGTGGCCAAAGTCCGGAGTCCAACACCGGAGTCCGACGACCGGCAACCGGCGTCCAACGTCCGAAGTTCGACTTCTAACATCCGACATCCGAAGTCCGGCAACATAAGGCCGATAGCGAGTGGCCAGTGGCCGAAGTCCAGCGGCGGGTGGCAGGCGGCCGACATCCAGCGGCCGGTGGTTAGTGGTGAGCCTCTAGCATCCAATGATTGGCAATGAGCAACCAACAACCGGTGAGCCTCCGGCATCCAGTGATCAGCGATTGGCGATGGGCGGCCGGAGTGTGGTGGCCGACGGTTGGCGGTTGGGACCGGTGGTGGGTGGCCGACAACTGGCGGCGGGTGTCCGACATCCCACGGGCGACAAGTGGGCGACCGGCAATGACGAGAGTGAACAATGAGAAAAATTTTGATTTCTCATTTCTATTCCAGAAATAAAAAAGCTAAAAATTTTAACTTCTGATTTATGCTCCAAATCTATTTCTGGAATAGAAATCTACTTTAGAAATAGAAAAATGAAATTGTTTTACCAAACGGATTTATGTTCTAAACCTGTTCTAGGAAACAGAAAAACAAAGAAATAGAAAAAATGAAATTTTGTCATGCGCACCCTAAGTAACCTATCAGCTCATATATCGTGCCTTCACGGGGTTTCTTTTGACTTCACGGCACCAAGTTGATCCCATTCTAACTGCTTCTGTTTTAATAGAGACGTTTCACCAAGATTTCCTTTGTATTGTGGTCCCTCCAGTCTTAGAAATTTCCACTACAAGAACAGAGGACAACACGTTTTTAGGGTGCCGACCACATCTTTCAACACTACATATAAAAAAAAGCAAAGGTGTGGTCCTGAGTATGACCTTAAGCTACTTCGTCTAGACCTCGTGCGGATTTTACTATCGCTCAGATGTAAAACACTTAAAGAGGACAACGCGTTTTCAAGGTGCAAAGCATACCTTTCGACACTACATAGTAAAAGCAAAGGTGAGAAAGTAGGAGAAGGACCATTTAATGTCTATTACAAAATCACCGCAAGTTGCAGGATACATGTGACAATTTGTATATGCTACATTTCGGGCAATTTTCTTCACTGAATCCACACTTGCCCCTCGAAAGTTAAGGACATCAAAAGACTATACGGTAATACGGAGACCACTGTAGATAACTTGCATCAGCATCAACTTGAATATCTGTAATTACAGTACAAGGAACGGTTCCAACCTAAGTATACGAGCGAGCATTGGAACGGACATCGTCCACTTGATCTGGTAAGTAGCCGCGAAAAAGGTGCTGGCTCACGACCAGGTTGCCATCTTTACACGTCGGCCGGCGACCAGTGAAATGCTAATGGCTCGCGATTGGCAGCAATATCATGCTTCTGATGCCGCAATCACTTACTTCCTCTCTCAGTTCCTCTGCCCTCTTCCTCTTGGGCTGAGACAGGGAGGATAGGACCTTCGCCGAGATGACCTTCTTCGCCAGCAGCTTCCAACGGGCATCGTCTTTCCTCTTCTCTTGATGCGTTCGCAATTTGAATTGCCTGTTAAAATCACCGAGACAGCAGATATGAATCAGTAATCGTCACGACTCATTACAGGCCCCGAAGAGAGGACATCGACACTGAGATTTTTAATGAGTAAGAGGCCCACAGAATTCATTCGGCGGATACCATGATGAGCCAGCAGTAGTTAATAATGTCCCAGTGATTCATGAACTTCCAAAAACATGATGAATTCAAGAAACGGTCCCAATCTGACCCTACAATCCCACTGAAAGTATCCCTATTCTTGCAAGGAGCCGTGCAATGGAGTGACATGCTAATACGACAATTTACTGATGGGTCCAACGTCGGACCCAGGTTGCCGTCTCGTCATGTCACTGCTGATGTGTCTTATAGCAGCCAGCCACTTAGAAACCCCGTTGGAAAGATTCAAAGAATATCAACTTAGTCTACTTAGAAAAGTCAAGATAAGGTATTAGTCAATTTAGTCTTTTCCCCTCATCGTTCAGATCTGGATTTGACATGAGAATGATTATGGCAGAGTTCCACCTAATTTGCCAGATTAGAAAAGCTCCTCGAGTTTAAAGTACATATAATTATTAGCATACTCAACAGAAATTTAATGTTTTGCAGCAACACAATTCCATACGAATACAAAAGAATCAATTTTGGCTGGTAAACACGAAACGAGGTTTCTATTACCTGCAAAGGGGAACCCGGCAAGAATCGGGCTGGTCACAGATCGAGGAGTGCAATCTGAGAAGCTGCCACATGCTCTTGCATCTCGAGCAACCTCCACCGACCCGTTTCTCGCAGGTCGCGAAATGCTTGATTGAGAGCTGGATCCCGCGGCAGATGGCGAACTTGCCGCACGGCTCCTTCTTCATCAGGGGTTCGGCATCGCATGGGCCGACGCTCGTGCAGCCCTCCGTGCATATATGCTCTAAGCACTCCATGGCCTCGCTCAACTCCAGATACAGGCTCTGGTCCTCCTTGTTCCTCCTCCTCTTCTTCTTCCTCTGTTTCACAGTCGATTCATGCGAGTTTGAGAAAACAGTCAAAAACATTTTGCACTTGAGAATTGTACCGTTCGTTAATCTTCGCAAGCTTTGGTCAAAATCAAGATCACATTTTTTTTATATTTCTTGGTCATCATGCAAATATAACCCGAGAAGCAAGGAAAATTTGATTGACAAGAAAGGCCCGTGGAAGACCGATGACCGATGACCAATGAATTGCTTTGCTTCTGCCTAGGAGAAGAGAAGTAAGGAAGGAAACGAATACAATAACACAGTCAAGACTTCGAATATATTCTAGGATGTTGATATACTGCAATTTTTTTCAAGCTACTTGCGCTTCGAAACGTGCGTAGACAAAACTCTTTCCTAGTATTACGTGTTCTCCAAGTCCAATACATGAATCTTTGACGGAGCTTTTGACCACTCAATCGAATTCGACTTCGCACGCATAACGTGAACTTGGGTAGAAGCGTACCAATTCGGCTTCGTCGATGAACTGCAAGATCTCGAGCTCGAGCCACGGGTCGTGTTTCTGCAGGAACTTCCAGCCCTCGGTCGCCTCCACGGACTTGAAGTGGGCGTGGGCCAGCTTCAGGCACCTGAGGTAGAGATCGGGCGCGTCGCACAGCCTCGCCAGCTGCAGCACGTCGACCACGCTCTCGACCGTCAGCTGCCGGATCAGCGCCCTGGTGCACCGCTGCTTCAGCTGCGGGACCAGGTACACGTGCGACAGCGCCAGCAGGTGGATCCCGTACTTCTGCATCTGGTCCTCCGTGCACCTGCACCGCAACCCTCGTCATTCGATGAACGCTGTTCATGCATTTTTAACCGGACCTGACCATTTCTCCGACGATGCACTCGCGTGGAGATCGTGCAAAAATGCTACGTCAGTTAATATAATTTAGGGAAGCTTGTAAAGATTTACTTCTCTAAGTGGCAGCGACACTTTAGGCGTGATCATGCGACAATGATTGATTCGGATGAGATGTCTATTCCGAAAGGGAAAGAAACATCCGCAATAAGATTCATGTGAGATCTTGGACGAGGCCAAGCGAATCGAAGATTCAAGAACCGAACCTCGAGGAATAGAGGAATCCGACGAAGGCCGAGACGGCGTCGCAGGGGACGCCGAGGATCGGGATGACGCGCTCGGAGCTCCGGTGCTTCCGTGGCCGGTCTATGATGTTCTCCAGCACCGGCGACACGGACGCCTGCAATTCCAAACCCACCAAAACAAGAACACATGAAGGACTGATGAGCGCCCGGTATTTCCGGAAAAAAACCACGACGAAGAATCGACTGAATTTCTCGTTCATCGAGGTCAGGAGCAACTCGAACGGACGAAAACAGAGACTCTCTCTGTGTTTCCTCAAATTACCAGAATGCCAGAGTGGGCGGGGATGCGAAGGCCGCCGGAGGTGAGGATCCAAACGTCGGGCTCGGGGAGCTCTCGGCGAAACGGGTCCGCGCCTCCCGCCGGCGGAGAGGGTGGTCCGTACGCTTCGCCGTAGAAGTTCTCGGCGGCGGCGGCGAATGCAGCGTTAGCGTTGGGATCCTCCATGCGCACAGAGAGAGAGAGAGAGAGAGAGAATCGGGTGGTTGGTGGAGGGAGCACGAGAGGAATCGCGTGAGAAGTGAGGGAGGTTCGAACTGGGGTGCGTCCACGAATTTATAGACAAAGCTCACCAGAAAGGAAGAATCTTTTTGGCGGACGGGACAGCGAAATGACGGTGTGGACTGTAGCAGAAGCAGCCCGCAGGCGAGACGGTGCGGCGAGACTGGACTAAATGGGGACGAGGCTTTTCCCACTTACGAGTTTCGTTTTGGCCACTCCGACCTTGTATAAAAAAAAATCACGGAGATAAACCAGCCAATCAATTGGCTGGGGACCCGGACGAGGATGTCCTGACTCTCTTTATTCGTCTTGTCATACGTCCTTGCTCGCGTCTCCTTCTATCGTTCTTTTAAGGAGATGCGTCGTTGCTGCCTTAAATGAGAGGAATAATGGCACGAAAAATCTATACACTTTGGCTCGATCTGTGATGTGATGTCTAAATTTTTAATTTTTTAATATGATTTCTAAAGTTTAGTTGAATTTGTAACGCAGTTGCTAAATTTTTAATTTATTTAATGTGGTTTATGGACTTTTGGTACAAATTTAATGTTGTTATTTCATTATTTGAGTCTAGGAATAAAATTGAACATTTTTATATAATTCATTAATTAAATTGAATATTTACCAAATTAAGAGTTCAGGAATCACACTACACGTTTGACTATAGTTCATGAATCACGTGGAACAAATTAAAAGTTTAAAGACTACGTTACATATTGGGTCAAAATTGAATACTATTTATGCTAATTTTCCTATAATAAAAAAAAAGGATTCCGGAGTGCCTCAAGAAAAACCAAGAGCCTCAAACCTTTTTGCACTCAAAACATTTACATGTGTCCTTTAGCTAAGTGTGTGGATGATTTGAGGAGATACCGAATACCATCTCATCGACTTTGTATCCACATGCTACTTTGAGTCCCCTCACTCTTAGAACCTCCAATTCGCATCTCGGAGTCTTGTTACCCAAACTTCGAAGTTTGTTGCATCCTTGCTTGTCTTCATCGATAATTTAAATAGGGGTGTAAAAGGTTCGAGAACCGCCCAGAACTGGACCAATTCAGTTCCCAATTTCAATTTACTAGAACCAATGAGTACTAATCTAGATTCCGACTTCCAATGTGAAACCATTCACCCAAACCGAACTAGTATATATACATATCTATATAATTAATTTTTTTTTAATGTTTTCAAATCAAAACCCCAATTTTCTCTTTGTTTCTAGCTTTACTTATCTTGTGGCCTCCGAATAGATTCCTCAAAATCATCAAGACAACTCCTACCTCCACATGGTTTCTAAGGTTACGTCCACCGTCTCCACCTTCTTCTCATTTATTATAAATATATATGAAGGAATAGGGCCAAACATAGGCCATGCTGTAACTTTTGCTAGTAGCACTCGGCCCATTTCGAATTTACTTTTTGTAAAAAGTTGACGTTGGAAAGTGGTTTATCGCATGATGCATTATGTACTAGATATTGAGAAGGTGCCTTGGATGACCAGGAGAACCCGACTTTTTCGAGTAGACTCCTTCCAAAGTCAGCCTTGCTAGAAAGCTATAGAAATAAAAGAATACACAAATAGATCACGGCAAAGGAAGGCGAGCTACTCCACTTTGATAAATGTATTGCATGAATTTATTGGGGACATTTTGATCGGTTCCATGAACTCACCCGGTCCAATTATTCCCAGGTGGGTCCATAAATTCATGATTTGAAAGTGAAAATTGTCTACCCTAAAATCGATCATCCTTAAATTCCACTCGTTTTTTTTACTGATGAGTAGGTAAATTTGATGGCCCTAGTTAGTGTCCAGCAGAAAATGCAGATTCTAGAAGTTTGGGATACAAAATGGTATGCGAATGAATGGAATGGGAGAGGGGACGTGGGAAATTCTCATCATACTTCACTCTGTTTTATTCGAATGACACGAGCATTGGACAAACATTCCTGTTTTTCGTGGTCGAAAAAGAGTGCCGTCGAGTACCAACACCCTTTTTCTAAAAACACTCCCAAGTTTCATGGATGCATAAACGAAACGTCTCTTCCATGAGGTAGGCCAAACTGTCCGTTTCCGTGAAAATTAAAATGGTGTGTCAGGCCACGTGAGTGAGTTAATTAATTTGGCATCTTGTTATTTTATTTTTTTTGTCAATCCTACTCTATTCCTATTCTAACGCTCACTCTGGGACTTTTCGCCTCGCCTCCCGCTGCGGGCGTGGGGAGTCGAAACCTACTCGTGAAACTACAGCGTCCCCACCCCAACCCCCTGAAAAGGTGGAGATTCGAACCCCTCAACTCCCCCTTCCAGTTGGGGGTGAAGGGGTTCAATCCTCACCTCAACCCCCCTGAGAAAGTGGAGATTCAAACCCTCATCCTTTTGAGAATTGTAAAGATTTTTTTAAAAATTAAATTGACGGTTTTACCCTTTAAATAATTCATTCGAATGAAAGACAATTCAAAATAAGTAAAAAAGAAAAGAAGTAGTCATCGCTCAAATAAAATGTTGAAATATCTCATATTGTTTGATTATGAGATTTATACACTCTTTATATACATATAAGCTCTCTCTATCTATTGATTTTAATTTTACCCCCGGCTTATTTTGCTTGTTGGACTACCATGATCTCTTAGACTTTAATATATTACCTTTTTCCACAGTAAAAAATATAAACGTGTGGGCTTTGGACAAATTTTCTCGTGGATGCTTCCCCAAACCTTCTCGATGGCCAGACATTAGCCGCCGTCCGAGCTCGATTTTAAGGTTTGACTCTGACTAAGCCGGCGATTCCTCGATTTGACCAACCAGAACTTTCCTGGCGGTCGACGGAAAACGGACATTCGATTTTCTTCTCTCTCTCTCTTTTTCCCCCTCGTTCTCTTTTTTCGCCTGCGAAATCGGAAAAAGGAAAATAATAATCACAAAAAAGGGCACCGAAAATATTGGGTAGGTTTTATTGTCCACGTAGGCGAAATGTAAGACCATAGAGAAGTCGACACGTGGCAAAATTTGGGCCCACCTGTCAGGCTCCACTTCTCCGTTAACGCTCCGTCTCTCTCCCCTTTACTCTCTCTCCTCCCCCTCCGTTTCTGTCGACAACTCTATCTCCCTCTTCTCTCTCTACTTCTCTTTTTTTATGCCTGCGACGCTCTCTCTCCTTCTTCTCTCTTTTCTCCAATCGCCACCACCGTCACTGACTCTCCTCCTCCTTCCGTAATAGACACGCTCCAAGCGTCGCCGCCGCCGGACTCGTCATCGTCCTCAAGCAAGACGATCGTCAAGGCGGTGGCGGCCACTGTGGCCAACTCGCTGGTCGTCGCCGCGCTGTTCTTCTTCGCATTCCAAAGGCGGAGACGCCAAGAGGATCCGGACCATGGACAGGCGGAAGCGGGAGGCTTCACGCCGATGCCTCGCAGTGGGACTTTGCGCGGTTCGTAGGGCATATGATCAAGGGGCTCACAAGCACGCCGACGCTCATACATGGCTGTCACAGCCTGTGGGGGGGCGCGGAACGCAAGGACTTGCTCGAGAAGATCAGACCCATCTCCCAAATGGTCTCTGGGACGACAACCGAACGGGCAGACGGACAAGGATAGATGAAATGAAAAATAAAAACCCAAAGTTTCTTGAAGAATTTCAGCAGGCGGGGTCGACGCGGAACTGGGAGGAGGAAATGAGCAAATGGGTTTTGTAAACGGACGCGTAGACGTATCGGGTCGGCTTCGGTTTCCTTATTTAATGCGATTTCATCAAGTGGGTCGTCCTCGCCTGTTCCTGGGTATTGTTTTTCCCGTCCACCATGGACGACACTCGCAGCCAGCCATGGACAACACTCGCTCGACCTCAAACTCGGAGCTTTGGTTAGCGCTCGAGTTTCGAGCTCGGCCTCAAGCCATCTCACCGCAAACGAAGCCCAATGCGCTCTCCGTCCGGCGGCGCACCGTCCCTCCTCGACCTGAAACGGCCATGAGCAGACTCGAGCTCAAGCCATGGCAGACGCAAGAGAAAGAAAATAGAAGTGGAGAGAGAAGAGGGGGAGCCGAGGGAGTTGTGCGCAGAAACGGAGGGGGAGGAGAGAGAGTAAATGAGAGAGAGACGGAGTTAAGGGAGAGAGTGGGGGCTGACAGGTGGGCCCAAATTTTGCCACGTGTCGACTTTTCTATGGTCTTACATTTCGCCTACGTGGACAGTAAAACCTACCCAATATTTTCTCAATATTTTCTCCACCAACGAGACACCGCTGCCCGTAGCCAGCCTGGCAGTAGTAGCAGTAAGGACAAAGGGCGCGTGGCGAGCAAACGCGTGCGGACATCTAGGGTGCGCATGGTAAAATTTCTTGGCTGTGGGGAAGAGTTTTTTCCGTAAATAGTTCTTTTCTATTTCTATTCCGGAACAGTTTCGAAAGAAAAGAACCCGTTTGATAACTACACAAAATTTCTACCTTGGAATAGAAAAGAATAAAAAAAACGTTTGGTAACGCAACGATTCTTTTTGTATTTATTTGTTCTTTTTTATTTTTTTATTCTTTTTTGTATTTATTTGTAGTTATTTTTTTTATTCTTTTTTGTATTTATTTGTTTTTATTTGTTTTTTATTCTTTTTTTGTATTTATTTGTATTTTATTTTTTATTTGTTTTTTTGTATTTATTTGTATTTATTTGTTTTTTATTCTTTTATTTGTATTTATTTGTTTTTTATTTGTTTTTTTGTATTTATTTATTTTGTGTATTTATTTGTTTTTTATTTTTTTATTTTCTTGCGTTTGTTTTTTATTTGTATTTATTTGTTTTTTTGTATTTATTTATTTTTTGTATTTATTTGTTTTTTGTATTTTTTTTGTATTTATTTGTTTTTTGTTTTTTTTTTTGTATTTATTTTTTTTTTTGTATTTTTTGTATTTTTTTATTTTCTTGCGTTTGTTTTTTATTTGTATTTTTTATTTATTTATTTATTTATTTTTTATTCTTGCTCACGGTCGGCGGCGGCGACGGCGGCGGGCGGCGGTCGGCGGTGGCTCGGACGGTTGGAGGTGGCCACGGAAGAGAGAAATAAAACAAAAATAAAAAAGAAAATTTCGCTTTATTTCTAAATTGTTCCCAGGACAAAGAAGCAATTTTTTTTTTTTGTTTCTCGTTTCTATTCCCGGCTAACTTTTCTATTAGGGGAATAGAAATCAACTCAGCGTTACCAAACGGGTTTGTTTTTTTTTTGTTGGGGAACAAAAGAATAGTAAATTTTCGGGTGGGGAAGGTTACCACGCAAAGACCCTATTTTCCAGTTCCACCTTTGCCCCTGCCCCGTCGGGTATATTTCTTTTCAGGACACCGTGGGGAGGGATGCGAGATCTTTTAGGAGCTGACGTGGAAGGGAATAAGGCCACCGGCCGAGGGCCACACTTGTCCGGTCGGAGGGCCAGTTCGTACCGGAAACCGGCCTTTCAGGAACCGGAGAGGCCAGCTCGACTCGGTCCGACGTGTCAACTCACGACCAATCTGAGTCGAGCCACCGTCTATTTATCCACCCTAGTCCCTAGGCTAAAATTAAATACAAATGCCAAAAACTCGAAAAACTCCACTTGTCGGTCCCCACCTTGCGAAAATCTTTTCCACTTGGTTCTTGTCCTAAGCATCAGATGTTGACGGTACAAGAAAAAAATCTATGTACGAAATCGGCACTAACAATAAGTTGAATCGAGACATTTATAAGCCGTTCCAACTTATCTCGTGAATTGATAAGCTTGAGCTTCACATCAATTCGGCACTTGTCGGCAAGACCAAACAATTGACTAAATTTCCGCATATTTTCTTAGATTAACATAGGACATCCTTGATATTTCAATTGGACTAATCTATATAGATGTACACGAATTGTTCTTGCCCATTTTTGTTTATCAATGATGCATCCAACGAAAGGACAACCTTAGCTATGAAAGTTACTTCGAGACATCAGCCGCCGTCCGAGCTCGATTTTAAGGTTTGACTCTGACTAAGCCGGCGATTCCTAAATTTGATGGGGAAGGGACTAAGGCCACCGACCGAGGGTCACACTTGTCCGGTCAGAGGGCCAGTTTGTACCAGAAACAGCCCTTTCAGGAACTGGAGAGACCAGCTTGACTCGGTCCGACGTGTCAACTCATGACCAATCCAAGTTGAGCCATCGTCTCTTGATCCACTCTGGTCCTTAGGCTAAAATTAAATAAAAACGCCAAACACTCGAAAAACTCCACTTGTCGGTCCCCACCTTGCGAAAATCTTTTCCACTCAGGTTCTTGTCCTAAGCACCATATGTTGACGGTACAAGAAAAAAAGATCGGTACGAAATCAGCACTAACGATAAGTTGAATCGAGACATTTATAAGCCACTCCAACTTATTTCGTGAATTGATAAGATCGAGCTTCGCATCAATTCGACACGCCTGTCGGTTGGCGAGACCAAACAATTGACCAAATTTCCGCATATCAAGACATCCTTGATATTTCGATTCGACTAATCTGTGTAGATGTACGCAAGTTGTTCTTGTCCATTTTTGTTTATCAATGATGCATCCACGAAAGGGACAACCTTAGCTATGCAAGTTACTTCGAGGGAGAGTTGCACGGGATATGGTGTGCCCAAAATCAATTTTTTATGGAAGAGCTCAAAGCGTTACAATTATTTATTTTCCTAATGAAGCTCAACTCGATAGGCCAAGCTAGAAGAGGCTTGCCAGCCTTTTCATGTTGGAGTGATGAGTCATGCCCATTTCACCAAGTGCAAAAGCCCATGAAGAAAAGCCCAAGGAGGGCCCAATAAAAGTGCAAGGCTTGTGGCAAAAAGGCTTCAAACCGGCTGGGCTACCGCAGTGTCCGGAGACGCTGACGGCAGACAAACGAGACGTCCTTTATGCTGGGCTTCAAATGGAGCCGGCCCTAACCGGTCCCATTCAGCTGGTTCACAAGAGGGATCGGTCCGGCTCTAGAAACTGAAAAGTGGGCTTGACCAGTTTCGTTCCTGGTTCAGTACTCTGAATCGGCAGGTTGTACCCGGCCCCTGGAACCGTACCCTTTTTGAATTGATTTTACTCTTGACCCTGAATGAGTTATTTTGCTCTCTCTTTTACGCGGAAAATGTTTGTTGAAATCATATAAATTTGATATATTATCTCTAAATAGAAATTTTCGTATTTATGTTCATATATAATAAAATGAAACAAAAAAGAAAAGAAAAGAAAAAACCCTAGCTTGATCTTGAGTCAACTTTGAAACCGGCTATTTTGATTGCATGCAGGTTCCGTGATCAATAGGAGTAGAGGTGCGTAAAAGAATTGGAAACTGCGCCGTACTGAATCAGCCCAAAATCGATGATCTCCGTAGGAATTGATCCAGTTCATGGTTCTATTTTATTGGAATTGATAAGTACTGGTTAAATTCTCGATTCTAAGTGTGAAATTGCTCACTTTGATTGAATTTGTAGGTATATAACTTTTTTTTTTTAATTTTTCAGATTAAAGCCCTAATTTCCTTTTCGTTTCTTTGCATCTCTCACTTCACTTATCTCATAGCTGGCCTCTCTCTCTCCTTCTCACCATTTGTGGCTTTCAGCAACATCAATCACTCTATCACTATTGCTCTTGGTTGTCTTTAGCCTCCGAATTTGTCACTCGCTCTTAAGTCTCGTGCCTTTTTCAAAGTGAGGACATTTTAATCGATTCCATGGACCCACCCAGTAAACAGATCACAAGGTGCGTGGAATCAACCTTTAAAATTGGTTATCGGTGGACAGTCCATGCATCCCTTGAAAACTGATCATTCATAAATAGGATATGTTTCAAGAACCGAACCTTATGAGGTAAATTTTTGGATTTGAAATCGTTCACCCATTCTTTTATCCATTGATTTTGTTCATTTTTACGACTCATAATAATTCGACACGACTATAGTCTATCGTGCGAGGCAGGGGACAATGAGAAATTATTAAATCGATCACATGTCGATTTTAAATGCAACGAGAAGAAGAGCGGCGGTCAATTATATTCACAGCCTAAATTTCCCGGCCTCCCACCCCCCAAAAAAAAAAAAAAAAAAAAAGAGGAAAGGATAAATTAATTAATTATTATCCTTTCGGACAGAGGCGAAAAAGTCCAGCTGGCCTCGGCTGGACGAGCGACGGGGGGTCGCAACGGTAAGACGGGGGTCAAATCACGTGCGCCCGTCCGGCGGGGGAGAAACGCCGCCCCCCCTTCCCCCTGAATCCCGCGCGTCGGCGAGCGCACCCTCATCAATTGGCTGCGGCGCGTAGGCTCCCCCGGTAGGGGGGGGGAGTCGGCGCGTCACGGACTCTTTTGCAGGCCTACGATCTATCCATCCGTCCCATCATATTCTCTCTCCTCTCTCCTTTGAACGATTATTGCCCGGGGCCAGCGGTGCGGTCAACTCACTGACTCGCTAGTAAACACCTCGCCCCCCTCCCTCGCCTGTGGTCCAACCCCACTTTCCTCTCCTCTCTCTCTTTTCTCTGTCATTCGAAATTGGTAATAAATTATTGACAATTCATGCACTGAATCATGCGGCTAAAGCTAATAATGATCTCGTTTCCCTTTCTTTTTCTTTCTGGGGAGATAAGGATCGGTATTTTTCTATGAAGGAAATTTTTGGTTCCCGAAATGCCGACCAATGATGTTTTCTGTTGAGGATTAATATCATGAAAAAATTCAAATCGATATATAAATTTATCGTAAATTAATTTTTTTGATTATGAAAAAATTTTAGATTAATATATTTGCAACAAATTTACAAAAAAATGATCACAAAAAATCTAAAATCGCTACACTTATGATAAATTTATTCCAAAATAATTTTTTAATAGTCAAAAAAATCTAAACCGATATATTTATAAGGAAAATTAAAAATCGAAATGCCATCTTTTCTTAAATAAGGTCGAAGTGAAACGTTGTTTGAAATAGGAATGAAGTCTGCCATCACTTTTCAAATAAAGGCCTTAAGTGAATGTTGTTTGAAAGGGGACTTCAAAGTGGTTATGTTTATTCAAATAAGGGACTCGATTTTTTCGGTGACAAAGGTATTTTAAATCTTTTGCCATTTTCCACCTTTTCCTTTCCTTTTTTTTTTTTTGGTTCTTCTTCTTCCTCTTCGCCAGTGGCCGGGCCGACCACCCCTCTGTGGGCATCGCGGTGGTCGGCCAGCCATTGGCGAAGAGGAAGAAAAAGAACCAAAAAAAAAGGAAAGAAGAAAAGGCGGAAAATGGCAAAGGACGAAAATACCCTTGATCGCCGAAAAATCAGTCCTTATTTCAAAACAAACATAACTACTTTTGCCCTCATTCAAAACAACATCCACTTCATGTCCTTATTTGAGAAAGTGACAAGACTTTGGTCCCTATTTCAAAACAATGCTCATTTTGACTCTTATTTGGAAAAAAGACTCTCATCCCATTTTCTAATTTTCCCTATTTATAATAAATATACAATCCATTAAATTAAAATCACTAAAATGGCACAAATGTAATAAATGGAGAGTAAAATCCTAAACTAATACTAATCAATTGTCACGTGTCATTTAACTCAATAATTCGACGTTAAAATTCAACAGAAATTGATAGGGGGTAAAATTATTATAAGTGTACCAATTTGGGGGTCAATTCGTCAAAAGTGTACCACTTGGAGATTTTTAATGGTTAAAAATATAGTTTGCAATAAATTTGTTATAAATGTACAAATTTGAAATTTTTCATGATATTAATCATCTTATTAAATGAGTATTCAATAACTGGTGTCCGGATATATGTGCCGTTGATTTCGGAATTTATGGCATGAGAATGGGTTCAACGGACACGGTCCTCCAAAAGTCTGTGTGCGATCCTTTTCGTCTTTTGGCGCTTGGCCTCGGTTTCGATTTTCAATAAATGAAGACACGACTTTAGGGGATAGACAAGCGCCGGGACGCATGGACCGACGGCAGCCCGTTGCTCTGTTTTGCTGGGATGAGTCGATGTCCCGTGGGAGCCGAGGCATAAATTTTGGGGGGACATGTCCTCTTGTCCTCTTTTACCCGAATGCGGACTTCGTTCCGGATGTACTCGCCTCCCTCTGCCTCGCCTTCTTTCCGTCGTCCTCGGAAACGCATCTACAATGCCACCACGCGCCTCAGATGCTAAGTATGTTTATCAAGTGTCGTGAAAGACACACGTCCTTAAAAAGGTTCCATATATGGTAGGGTCTTTCGATGAGTGTCTTGTGGACGATCTAGTTAAGTAATTAATGTGCAATCTTCCAATACATTGATTGTTCTTATTTTTTTTTTATGTATAATTACGATTTTGAAAAGGAATATTTAACAGGGGTCATGAAAGACACACGTTCTTAGAAAGGTCCTATGTATAGTAGGATCTTTCAATGAGTGTCTCGTGGACATCTAGTTAAATAATTCATGTGCAATCTTTTAATACAATGATTGTTCTTTTTTTTTTTTTATGTATAATCACAACTTTGAAAAAGATGGCTGCTTCACATTAACCTTGTTTAACGAGTACTTAAAAAACAAGCATAGCTTAATTCTTGATAATTTATTCATCTCCTGAGTTGAAAAGATTACACACTGATTTCCACATAAGAATTGACAATGCAATCACATGTTGTTATATTATTTCCTCGATAGCATTAACGAATTCCAAAATATTCATTTTTGCGTGACACATGCGCCGCTAGTGCAAGTATAAAGATTTTTTCGAACGAATTGGGTTATCAAGTTTAAATATTCAGGCACCGTCATTTGTCAACTAAATAAAACCGTTAAAAGTGTAAAATTTCATTTATTATTCCCTAACAAGTACTCTCAGTCATTCATTATCGAGTGCTTATTAATAAAAAAAAGGTATGCCTTTGTAAGTTGCTAATTACACATTTAAATAAATACTTTGAGAAATGGCCCTGTTTTTTTAGCAACATATTCGCGTTTGTCGTTCACGCTGTAACCGCGCGAGTAAAGAACTTCGCCAAACCGAACCGGAGATCGGCTTTTCCCGTCCCCACCACCTCCTCCCAACTAACTAAAAACCGTCGAGCGCGAAAACGCGAAATCCCCAAACTACCCCCCGTGGGCTCGCCGAACGAGAGAACCAGACCCTCGCCTGCAAAAAACTCTGCACAAGAACAAAAGAAATTCTGCAAAAACCATTACTTTTTCCCTCCTCGAATCTCTCTCCTTTCTCTCTCCGCATTTGCGATGGCAGTCGCGCTGCTCTGCCAATCGCCCCCGTTCATTAATGGCATTTACTTCTTTGCCACTGACCGCTTTCCCTCGCCGCCATCACCGTCGTCTCCGACCGGCGGTGCCGTCGATGTCGTATCAATGCTGAACAGGCTTCGACGAGGGAGCTCTGCCGCCGATGCCGCTGCGGCGTTCTAGGGCCGGGGGGTTCTCGTGTCCCGCTTTTCACGTTACCTCCACCCCCCGTTCCCACGTTCAAAACCGTCGTTAACTTCGAAGAGGAAATCGGGAGATATTCCCGTCTACAGTCGCACCCTCGTGGTGGTCATGGGGGACTCGGCATTTCTTTATTAATTCCCTGCTGGCTTAAGGTCCGAGCTTTTCAAACTTTGTCGTTTCGCGTTCGTTGTTTTCGCTTGCGTATATGTGTACCCTTTTTTTCTCTCTAATTGCTTTTGAATTCAAGATTCTCCTTAGACACACTCTCTCTCTCTTCTTGGGACTCTGACATGCTCTGTTACGGAGAAATGAAGTAGTGTGACTCTGTGAGTGGCCTAGTGTGTGAGCTTTCTGCGCGTAGAGCGGACACTCTTCCTCTGTTTTGTTCGAGCGAAGTCGAAGCCGACACTGTTCCGAGCTGCACTGTTTGTGTACTAAGGCAGCAGGTGCCTTGCACGTTCTTATTTTTGCCTTGCCCTGTTTTCCCCACCCTTCTCAGCTGTCTCTTTTCCTCTATTTTCGGGGTAGCGACATGCATTTTCTAAAGGGCGAGCGGGTTGTCTTTTATTCACGTTCAGGTGCTCTCCTTTTCCATCCAGAAATCTAAGCATTTCATATTCTGCTCATTGCTTCATTTTTGCCTCAGTTTATCTTTTCCCCAAAAAAAAAAAGTCTGAAACCCTGCTGTTGCTTTGCTCCCCTCCTTACTTTCCTTTCTAGCCAAAAAAAAAAAAAACTCCTTGCTTTCCTAGAAGCTAGAAAGCTAGAGCCGGTGGTGACATGCATTTGGAGAGCGTGAATGAAGTAATTTCTTTTTTCCTAATTTTGATGTGCTGTGCCTGTGTGTGTGTGTGTGTGTGTGTGTGTTCGAACCCTAAAAAGTAGAACGACGCTTTTGCCTTTTCAAGAATAGATTAGTCCGGTAGGGTATTCTTTTGATAACTTTGATGGTTATAAATTTTATTTTCTTTCAGGGTCGCTCTGCTTTTCTTTCAGCTCTTGAGATATAAAGCATAGTGAGAAGTCCACTGTTGCTGTGGTGGTAGGTCTTGAAGAAAATGATGGATGGTAGGCGGCATTCGGTCGATATTCCTATTTCCAGAGCTCTTGTGGCGCTTAGGAGAGTGAGGTCACTCAGGGATCCTTCGACGAATTCCATGAGCAAGTTTTCTGCTTTGATCGAGAATGCTAATTGGGAAACCAATTCAAATAATGGCATATCTCTCCGGTTTATAAACAGTCCCCAAGAAGGTGCCTCTGTCGACAAGGGTCTAGTGGGAAAGGGCCATGATATAAAATGCTTGGATGAAGATGATGTTAATCCAACACCGAGGAAGTCTAAGTTAGTTAATTGTGAGAATCGCTGCTTTGTTGGCGATGCGTGCCATCCAACTTGGAATGCACCTTCAGGAGAGCTGGATTTTTGCAGTAAAAAGCAAGAAGAGCTTATTGGGCTAACAAATGAAGTGTATCGGCATGATACTACAGACAAAGGGCTGGACTTAGTCTGCGTAACTCCTAGCAACCGTATGGAGGATGTCGATTCGTGTAGTGAGATGTCAGTGGGATCATCTCGAACAGAAAAGATCAAACATACTGCTTCAGAACGAAAATCTCAGTACAGGATCCAGAGAAGATCGGGCGGTGTTGTTGGTGACATCGAAAGTTGTGCAGGTACTCCAAGAAATATGGGAATTGATGCTTATCTAGGAGGTTCAAGCCGTAGCCCGTCATTGTTTGCTAATGAAGTTGATGCGGATGATCACTCTCGGGATGGATGCAGCGTTAGCTGCTGCTGGTCAGGGACCCCGAAATTCAAGAGGTCAATTGCTTTATCCGATGTTGAAGACAGACCTCTGTTAGTTGAGGATGTGAATGAGGCAAATCGATATGGATGGAGAGATATTTGCAGAGATGATGAAAGTACTCTGTATTCAAATATACAGAAGCGACTTGGTCAAAGGTCAAAGCCTAAATCTTTCAACGAATTGGTGGGTCAAGATGTTGTAGCAAAGTCTCTACACGGTTCTATATCTACCGGAAAAATACCCTCCGTATATCTCTTCCATGGCCCCCGTGGCACTGGCAAGACTTCTGCTTCAAGAGTACTTGCTGCTGCACTAAATTGCCTTATGTTGAAGGAGCAAGGACCATGTGGATTCTGCAGAGAATGCACAGTTCTCTTTTCTGGATGGAGCAGAGACGTTAAGGAGGTGGATTCTTTAAAAATAAACCGCACAAATAGACTTCGATCCATGTTGAAAAATGCGGCCATTCCCCCAGTTTATTCACGCTTCAAGGTTTTCATCATTGATGAATGCCAATTGTTGCGGGCAGAGACGTGGGCTATGATTCTGACTAGCCTAGAGAAACTTCCCCAGCACGTTGTGTTTATTATGATCACTTCTGAGCTTGACAAGCTGCCAAGAAGTGCCTTGTCACGTTCTCAAAGATATCACTTTCCAAAGATAAAGGATGCAGATATTGCCAACAGATTGGGTGAAATTTGCATAGAAGAGGGTCTGGACTTTGATCAAGTTGCCATAGAATTTATTGCTGCAAAATCAAATGGTTCCCTTCGGGAAGCAGAAATGATGCTCGATCAGCTCAGTTTACTTGGGAAAAGAATCACAATGTCCTTGGCCTATGAGCTCGTGAGGGCCCCATACTTCTCTCCTTTTCATGCTTTCAGTTCAACCTGTATTAAATTATTTCAGCTCATGCTATATTAAATGAATCATGATTGGCCATCTTCTCTTGTGCAGATGGGAACTGTATCTGATGATGAATTGCTTGATTTGCTTGATCTAGCTTTATCTTCTGACACTTCCAATACAGTCATAAGAGCTCGGGAGTTGATGAGATCAAGAATTGACCCAATGCAACTGATATCACAGTTGGCAAATCTTATCATGGATATTCTCTCGGGTCAGTCTCAGGAACTAAATTCAGAAGCCCGCAGGAAGTTTTCGAACATTCACACCTGTAAGTTGTGTAGCCTGCTACTTGAGTTAGCGAAGGCCAGAAGCATTCATATTCATGTATGCATATTAACATGTCATCAAATTGCTCCAATATCATTACATGAGGTCATGAGATGTAATATTGTATTTCACCATTATAAATGGCATACGAACATTGCGGATATGGTGCACCACTAACTATGGACAATATGAGGAATGAATTTATGAATTTGACTGCTGTCATGTATGTTGCTTCTCTTTGGTTTTTCTTGGTAGATTGTGGTGCTTGGTCTTCCATGATCGATGCCTAGTTTCCTTGAGATCTCATTTTCTGTACCAGTGGAAATAGGAAGGAGCCAGCAAGCCCATGCTGTCGTTTTGTAGCATTACTGCATTAGTGTGATGAAATTCTATAGTTATTGTCCCTTAGAACTGGATGACTTTTCCAAGGTCCTCAGACTTGGGGCAATTGAAAGCTACGATAATCTTTACACAATGAACTCAAATGAAAAACATGAACTTGACAAATCATATAAAGGCGGTGCATGTGGTTACGTCTGTGATGGCTGATGACTGGGAAGCGATTTCTTTTTCCTTTCTTTTGGGGGGTGGAGTGTTTTTGCCTTCAGTGATTAGGAGGTGTTAATGAACATTTAGTGCGGTCCACTTGGTTCTTTCATTGGTATGGTCCGCTTTTTGAGTATGTTAAGTATTTTGAAGGCAATTGACTTCATTTGAAAGCCTTTGCCAACTCAAACTTTTTTCGATTGAATTAAACGTGTCAGCAGCAGGGCTTTACCTTTATTCATCACATCCTTCATTTATTGTCATTTAGTGCAATTAAAGAATCAAACCCTGGTCCTTTTCCTTTTGGCTCATCATTTTAAGTGGATATTTCCTAATGATGTTTCACGCTGTCTTTTTTTTTACTTTCACTATTATTACACTGCCACATTCTGCAAGTCCGTCTGGTCTCCATCTGGTCTCTCTTGCAGATCAAACGAGCTTGCAGAATGCAGCAATGTATCCTAGTGCATGTTAATGGACGTATTTTTCAGATAACATAGTGTGGGTTGGTGGACTGGCATGATGCTTGCTTAATTAGTTTCAGGCAGAATTGCTATCACTTTGTTCATGTTAGAGGACCTCTCTGGCACCTTCTGATTTGTCTAGTATTAAACTTTGAACAATAGAGTGGATGCTGATCACCTTGAAATGCTATCTTCTGATTGGAACTGGTTTCTTCTTCTAGCGGAAGCTGACTTGCGTAAATTGAGTCATGCTTTGAAGTTACTTTCCGAAACTGAGAAGCAATTGAGGATGTCAAAGAATCAAACAACGTGGCTCACAGTGGCGCTGCTACAACTAAGTTCTGCAGATTCTTCCTCTTTGGATGAACGTGATTCGAAATGTTTTCCACGGAACATGGAGAAGGGTGAGTGGCTTAGTTCAGTCACAGCTTTATAACAGAAGTCTCTGTTGATATAAGCTGGAGCAAGTTTTTGATAGGGTGAATGTACTTAATTCATTTGAGACTAATTATTGTTCAGATATAGATGGCGACTGTTGCAGCAGACCCTCTACAGAAGAGAGCAAGAAGCATTTCATCCATTGTTCATGTGATTGCGGCGAATCGTGTATATTGGATGCACGGGTAAACTACAGGGAAAGGCTGGATTCTATCTGGAAAAGGGCTATGGAACTATGTCAGTCGAAGGCTATGAAGAATTTTCTGATGAAACATGGAAGTATGTCCTCTCTTCATTTGGATCAAGGTACACATGCTTCCTATCTTTGATAGACTCAAGCAAGCGGGTCAGTACAACAGTGTTATGAGAGAAACTGGTGATTCTGAAACTATTATCTCTTGATATGATGAGCTGTCATTGAGAAACTTCGGCTTTTATATACACTTTACTCAAGATGCCTCTATTCTGATTTAGTGTGCCTGACCCCAGCATGATTATGCCTTGAGCCCTATGTTGCTGCCTTTATTAACTGGATGCAGATAGAGCCCGTGCTCACATATTCAAAATGATCCACTTATGCCATTCTTCAAATGGTGACTCAAACCAAATGGGTACCATGATGACACCTCTTATGTCATTATTTGTGGAAAGAGTGTTCTGCATTGTGGTCAACTTGCCTTTGTTGCTTAAATTCTTTTCAGTGTTCGATCTGCGTGTTGCTTTGTGTCATCTTTGCTAATTTGGCCATTAGGTGTCCACCGTAACACAGTAATTTGTGGCAATGCATCTTTGGTTGCCTCCAGCTTGAGCTCATGTGAATCCAAGCTCTGAACTCTTCTGGATCATTTTATTCTTCTACTTTTCTTTCATCAATCTGTATTAGGTCTTTATATTCACTGTAATATGTGATGACTGGACTTGTTCGACATCTCAGGTATTGCAGTTGCTAATTTGGACTTCAGTCATCCTGACTATGTGACAAGGGCTGAGAAATCATGGAAATTGATTGCCAGTTCACTTCAGTCCATCCTTGGCCGTAATGTAGAGATTAGAATCAATTATGTACCTTGTGCAGCGGAATCACAGCGTGTAAAAGTGAAAAGGCCATCTTTTAGTTTGTTCAGCTGCTCCCGCAGAATGCTGCAGAAAACACGGACAATTGTTGAACAAGGAAGTGATTCTGATTATTCTGACTCTACCTGTGACAAGTACACAACTAGGGCAAAAGCAAATCTAGCGTGCCCTTCTGATTGCAGATCTCCAATGCCGCATGTATGTGATCACCGAATTGGAGCAGTAAGCACCTTAAGAAATGCCGACGGAAACTTTCTAAGTATTGGTACAGACATGTCCCGGAGGTCATCACACGACCTGGAGGGCCATCTGCCGGATCCAGAGTCTGATTGTTCAGGAAGAGAGGTGATCTGCTGTAGACACCGTGTAATCTCTGGCCGAGAGCCAGAAGTTCAGTC
Organism: Eucalyptus marginata; assembly: GCA_014182565.1. Classification (NCBI taxonomy): domain Eukaryota; kingdom Viridiplantae; phylum Streptophyta; class Magnoliopsida; order Myrtales; family Myrtaceae; genus Eucalyptus; species Eucalyptus marginata. The sequence continues at coordinate 30,338,195 of CM024595.1, read as the reverse complement.
AAACTGTTTCCCCCGTGTTATGAAGGCTCAGAAGACGTCAAATGTGCCTGACACTCGACAGATGATCTGCCACGATATGCCTGAGGAAAAGAAGCTTGGTTTGTCCATCCCTGGGAAAACGTCTACAGAGACGTTAAGCTTCACGGACGAACAATTTCTTTTCTGCCGTACCGACACGTATACGAGCGCCTCCAGGGATGCTGATACGTGAGTGGCTTTACATTCTTATTTTCTGTCACATCTCAGGATGTTTGTTTGCCAGAATGTGTGGATTACTTTGGTCAATGCTTTGTCTGCCATAACGTTAAAGTAAATGTATGTCCAGTAATGCCATGCATTAGGCATTAAAGTGGAATGGTCGTTGAGATGATTCTGCAGCGTGCATGTTTGACTGCTTTGTTCGTGTTCATGGAAAATGACACTATTTATCTCAACATGCTCTTACGTAGTTGCTGCTGAATCTCTGTTTTTGCAGAGTAAGGGAAAGTCCAGATGTTCTTTGTTGGCGAACCCCAATATTGCCACTTAGGAAGGTAAGGCCCGAGAAGACATACAACTCTTATTTTTTGCAGTGGATAGAGAATGTGAACTTAGTAAAATGGGTTGAATGTCCTGTTAATGTTTCTAGTTCATGTCTCTCCTTTTTGGCTTATACTTATGCATTTTACTCATTTGGAATCATCTCCCTTAAAGATTTGACTATGTGCTTGTTTTCTGTTGAATGACCCATTACTGCATCACATAACTACGACATGAAGAGGACCCCTTTTGTCGGTGCCCCACTTTTTGGACGAAGCATTCTCCAACACTGACCAAATGTTTGTTTTCCTAGTTACAGTCTTGTACAAGTTGCTTTGAGTTTGGTCTTGATCAGAACAAACTGTGCAAATGTTGCAGGCATGCGAAAGGAGGCACGATAGACAACGCGCCCACTTCGTCGAGTGGGTGCTTCCCTGCGGCGCTGCCAAGTAGTTCTGCTGTACAGAGATAGGGCGAAGAACCGATACCCATCGGAGAACATTGATAAGCCGGAAATATACCCGATTTCTTCGAAGCACACGACACCAAATTGCTCTTGAATGGTAGCCTGGAGCCAATGGCAGTTCTTGGGTTGCTCTGTTTTTTATCCTTAATTTGCCCACTGGCTTCTCCGAACTGGCTTCTAAGCCCAGTTGGGTAGGCAGAGAACGAATCTTGGGCTCTCTTTCCTGCTTGCACCAGCATTGCAAAGATAAGACATGTTCTATATATTCATTTGGGCTCCTGGCAAATTGAAGTGAAAAAATCTTCTGAATTTTCCACGGCCCATTCCTCGGACTAACACACACATGATGGTGATGAATCGATGATTGATGATTGATGATGCAAATCCAGGTCCACTTTCCGACATCTGTCGTCTCGAGCATGCTCAAAGAATCAATTATTTAAGGTAAAATCTTACTCGATACTCATCGAACACTCGACCGCAACAACAACCTCATCGATTGCCGACGCCCGCCGCCCCCTCACTTTTCCCTTGGGACCCTCTTTTCTAATCACTTGACTAACGGCTAAGTTAGCAGCTACAGTGCAAGGCACGTCGGCCTGATCTGATCTCCTCATCATCATCAGCAAGAGACAAAAAACGAACCTATTTGTTCTCTCCTGTCCATTTCCCAAGCGCATGGAATCTTTAGAAAAAAAAAAAAGAAACAAAGGGGGAAGAAATTCTTGCTATTCTCAAATAACACCATCCAAAAATAATTTTATAATTTATCTCGCCACGCCAGCGTATCAATCCATGTTCCTCAGCCGACCACTTAGAAAAAAAAAAAGAAAAAAAACTAAGTAGATGCCAAAGGAGGTGGGGGAAAATCCGGAAAAAGCGAAATTCTAGAGGCACGATTCATTCAGTGGCATTTTGTAAAAAAGGGGACCCCGGGAGAGGAAAACCCTAGAGCGGCTGAGGAGGAGCCAGGTGGCGGCAGCGGCCGCGGTGCCTGGCCCCCTCTACGACCGGGCTTTCCCAAGAGGACGGTGCCACGTGGAGGCCGGGAAACTCCGCGGTGACGTGCAGCCGAAACCGCAGCGGTAGCCTCCCTATATAAACACCCTTTCCATCTCGCCCTATTTTTCCCCCTCCTTCCGCTCTCTCTCCTCTTTCTGCGTCTTCTTTTTCGCTCCATTCTCGTCCATTTCTCTCTCTATCTCTATCCGCATCTCCGTTCAACCGATCGCGACCCGGACACGCGACGCGCGGGGAGAAGAAGGAGGAAATAAAAAAACAAAAAGGGGGGAAAAAGGAAAGCAGGAATCGGATCCACAGTTTCTCTCTCTCTCTCTCTCTCTTTTTTTTGTTCTTCCAGGGGACAAGACGGGACGGGACGGGACGAGGTTTTTGATCTAGGGTTTGCGTATCGGACTTCTGTTCTGCTGCGGCGGGGGAGCGCGGTGTTCCGTTGCGTGCGCGGCTTCGTCTCGCCGGCCGGAGTTTGGTTTCTCTCTTTCTTTCTCTCTCTGTTCGATTGGAGATCCAATCCGTGGCGCTGCTGCGGCTGCTCTCCCTCTCCCTCTGTCTGTCTGTCTGTCTTGGCTCGAGATTCGTCGTCCGGGCCAAGCGCAGAGGAATCGGACGCGCTTCGGTCCCGTCCGCCTCGCCGGTGCGATCGTTCAGGTTGAATCTCGGTTGTGTTCTGTCCGGTTCTTGTTTCGGTCTCGTGAATGTTTTGGTATTATTAGTGATTTTTTATTTTCCTGCTCAAATGCTGCCGATTGGAACTCGCAGCTCAGATTGGCTCTCTCTCCCGTTCGTCCTGCTTCGTCCTGTACTTGAGGCCTTAGATTCGTTTTCTGAATGCGCCGCGAGCCCCCCGCGGTTCGCGCGTGGTTAGATCGAGTGGGATGATGATGGTAGATGGCGATGGTTAGGCTGCTGTTGGTGGTGTGGTGTTTTGATTGTCGTTTTGTCTGGTTTAGGGTGGGCTGCTGCGCAGATGGCGTCGAACGATGGGTTTCTGACGGATGAGCAGAGGGAGACGCTTAAATTAGCGACGCAGACGGAGGTTCTGTCGTCCTCTCCCAAATCGCCTAAAACTCTCCTCGCTGAACATCCGTTAAAGGTTCCGGCCGCTGGCAAGGCGTCCATGGCTGGAATTGCCGTGAGGCACGTGCGGAGGTCGCACTCTGGGAAGTTTATACGGGTCAAGAAAGGTAAATTTGGTGCTCTCTAATTATGCTCGAGTAATGTTTCTGTCGAGAAGGATTCGGATGTGCGGTTCTGTTTGTCCTGGGTCTTGTGATCGTCTCATTGTATTCTCGTCATTAGAAGGGCTCGCTGCCACCACTCTACATTTTTAGTTCCTCCTGTTTTTGCATCCTGCGGATGTTTTCAGGGTAAAACACATGTCTAGGTCAAAGTTGATCTGATCATTTGAACTCCTACGAAGTCGTCGTGATCCTCTCTGTAAGAGTTTATTTCCGTTTCCTGCCTGAGACTAATCAGTTGATCTTTTGCGAAGTGCTGTAGTTAATCCTTCTTCTGATTGTCAACTATATATATAATAGATGATCAAGGGAATCCATGACCATTATTCCTCTTTTCCTATATTTTTGTATCGTGGATTTTGAAAAATGCATTGCCAAAAGTATCATCTAGTTTTGGAACCGTTGGAGTTGTGGTTTCGGGTCATATTCCGGTTTTTGGCTGCAGTATGGGTGGTTAGGAGGCCTTTGATTTAATACCTCTTACAACTCGGAGTTGGGCTTTTTGTATAGACTGATCGTGTGAGTAGCTCTGATGTTCTTCTATTTCCAGTAGCTCTACTGCAGCAACCCCAAGAGCTGCATTTGGAAATCTGCTTATTAGAGTTGGAATGAACTAAGGTTCCCCACCTAATCGCATGTGGCCATAGGCTTGTCATGTTTATTTATTGGTGCGTATTTATTGGACATGTATCAATCTTTCTTGATTATGTGATTATGCTACAAAGGAGAGTAGTTCAATTTAGGTTAGTTCTCTGGATGCTGCTGTTATAATCAACTGCTTATGGTCTGAAACCGCTAATTGAGCAATCTTTTCTTATTTTTTGTGCATGTGCTATTACTTGTATATTGGAAACAGACGGAGGTGGGGGGAAGGGAACTTGGGGAAAATTGCTTGACACTGATGGTGGATCACATCTTGATAGAAATGATCCCAACTATGACAGTGGTGAGGTAATGGCTGTTTTCCGCCTTTAATTGGCATTTATCACTCCTGTATCTGTGTGCTGCAGGTTAGCTGTTTTATTGATGAGTACTTGGTGCAAGTGTTGATTGTGTTGCTTCTACTATTTGTTTCTACAGGAGCCATATCAACTTGTTGGTTCTACAGTCTCAGACCCCTTGGATGAATACAAGAAAGCTGTTGTTTCTATTGTAGAGGAATACTTTAGCACTGGTGATGTGGACGTGGCATCATCTGATCTCAGGGAACTGGGCTCAAGTGAGTATCACCCGTACTTCATCAAACGGCTAGTTTCCATGGCCATGGATCGCCATGATAAGCAGAAAGAAATGGCCTCGGTTCTGCTCTCTGCCTTGTATGCTGATGTCATCAGCCCGCCACAAATCAGAGATGGGTTTGTCTTGCTTCTTGAGTCGGCTGACGATCTCTCTGTTGATATATTGGATGCTGTTGATGTGCTCGCATTGTTCCTAGCACGGGCTGTAGTTGACGAGATTCTTCCCCCAGCCTTCCTCACAAGGGCTAAGAAAACACTGCCAGAATCTTCTAAAGGTTTCCAGGTTATTCAGACTGCTGAAAAGAGTTATCTCTCAGCCCCACACCATGCAGAACTTTTGGAGAGGAGATGGGGTGGTAGTACACACATAACTGTCGAAGAGGTGAAAAAGAAGATAGATAATCTACTAAGGGAGTATGTGGAGACCGGAGATGCTTTTGAGGCATGCAGGTGCATCAGGGAGTTGGGTGTTGCGTTTTTCCATCATGAGGTGGTGAAAAGGGCTTTGGTTCTTGCAATAGAGACACGAGCAACTGAACCCTTGATAATGAAGTTGCTGAAGGAAGCCTCTGAGGAAGGCTTAATAAGTTCTAGTCAAATGGCTAAGGGGTTTGCGCGTTTGGCTGAGAGTCTCGATGACCTTGCTCTGGACGTTCCATCTGCAAAGTCCCTGTACCAGTCACTGGTTCCCAAGGCTATCTCTGAAGGATGGCTTGATGCTTCATTTTCGAAGTCACCGGATAATGGAGATGTACAAATTGAAGATGAAAAGTTAAGGCGGTATAAGAAGGAAGTTGTAACTATAATTCATGAATATTTTCTTTCTGATGACATTCCCGAACTCATTCGGAGCCTGGAAGATCTTGGAGCACCTGCGTTCAACCCCATATTTTTGAAGAGGCTCATCACCCTTGCTATGGACAGGAAGAATAGAGAGAAAGAGATGGCATCTATCCTGCTGTCTGCCCTCCATATTGAGATTTTTTCAACTGAGGACATTGCAAATGGGTTTGTGCTGCTTTTGGAATCGGCAGAGGACACGGCTCTCGACATTCTAGATGCTTCAAATGAGCTTGCTTTATTTTTGGCCAGGGCTGTTATTGATGATGTGTTGGCCCCGCTGAATCTAGAAGAAATTGGAAGCAGGTTGCCTCCTAGTTGCAGTGGGAGCGAAACCGTGCGCGTGGCTCGATCGCTCATCGCTGCCCGTCATGCTGGCGAGAGGATTCTTAGGTGCTGGGGAGGTGGAACCGGGTGGGCTGTTGAGGATGCGAAGGACAAAATTCAAAAGCTCCTGGAGGAATACGAGAGTGGTGGGGTGGTGACTGAGGCTTGCCAGTGCATTCGTGATCTGGGAATGCCCTTCTTCAATCATGAAGTCGTAAAGAAGGCATTGGTAATGGCCATGGAGAAGAAGAACGACAGGATGCTGGATCTGCTGCAAGAATGTTACAATGAGGGGCTCATCACCATCAATCAGATGACAAAAGGTTTCACCCGGATCAAGGATGGAATGGATGATTTGGCTCTTGACATCCCGAATGCAAGAGAGAAATTCTCTTTCTATGTGGAGTATGCTAATCAGAAGGGATGGCTCCCATCTGCATTCGAGTCATCCTTATCACCCGCTTCAGTTGTGGCTACTTGAGAGGGAAACATATATTTCTGTCTTCTCGAGTATGTTGTGTAGCCTGTTACGTCATGTAACGACTTATGCTTTTCAAGTGCTTCAGAAGACCGATTAGATGGGGGCTATTTCAGTTCATCTTGATTCCTTTTTTTCCCTATTACCTTGTAGTTTGGCGACGGAGATCAGCTGATGTATAAATTTAGTTGCTTATCCAGCTTTAGGCTCATGGTGCATCGTATTTGTCGTATGCAGTATGATAGCAAGATGAGAATTCTTTGATGCGATTCAGCTTGTTTTCCGGTGTTGTCCTTTGGCCCTTTTCTTTATTTTTGGGGTACCGCGAGACCCGCAAGTTACCTCCACAATGGAATGCATTTTCAAGAATGGCTTCACTTCCCCTATGCTATTGGTCAATAGCCGTCTTAGATGTGAACGGAAGTGGCGACTTTCGTATCTCTGATCACGGTGGACGTGCACTAGTCTCTCAGTTGACAAGTACCTGCTCGACTGTCCGTGGGTGGATGTGACTCTGCATCTACGCGGTTGTGCGCGTGATTGATGGTGGCCTCAAAGGTTACAATGTTAGCGACGTTCCTGGGCTGGGACAGGTTGGCTGATTGGCCAAATCAAAGCTTCTCTTCAGCCACACAATTGTATTTGTCACCGTCTGCGAGTTTGTTTTGGCGGTAATACTTGTAGGACAGGGTCTGCCTTGGGTATTCCGGTAGTGTCATCTCCGGGGGCTTGATTAGAAAGATCACGCAATCAGCGCGACTAGTTATTGGACTACGGTATGAGTAAACACCAACTTTATTTTTAGTCATTGCCAACTGTCTTACGATGATAAATGCTCGATATTTTCAATTGCTTTTGAAAAATTGTCGGAGATTGCAATCGACCGGTCATATATAACAATAAATTGAAGGCTTCCGAATCATTTAATAGATTGATTTTGTGATTAGTGTTGACTTTCTAACATTACTCAATGATAAAACAGGAACTTTCTTTCTCTCTAAAGAATGCCTTGGTAGCCAGTTAAAATTTCCGCCAGCCCCCGTAATTAAAGGATGTCTTTGCCCATACATCCGGTACTAATTACTGGGAAGGCATTGTAAGCAATTAAGTCAAACATTAGCCGAGGAGCCAACCCCGTCACACCAATAGAAGCACGTCAGAATATTCAGAATGCTGGAGTCCCGCAGTTTTGAGTATTCGTATCTTCTGGAATCAAACTTACCGTGGGAGATTAAACAGAGGGCAATAAAAATTGAAGTCCTGTACATTTCAAGGACTTCTTGTCCGTGCTTCGTTTTAGATTTATAACTCTACCGTCATGGATCTCGAGAAAATATTCGAGAGTACATAAAACAAAACTAAAAGAATCGGCCAAAGGACCGAGAAGCAAGTTGACTAGCTAACGTACTGCTTCTCAAGAAGGCTTCCACAGAATGTAAGATCAAAGCGTTCCTCTGGAGGATCTCCGATGCAATCAAAGACTGCATCAGCATTTACAAAGTCCTCCTCAGCTGTGTACCTGAAACCAACCGAAGTTCCCCGTCAAATTAGCGATAAAGGAAATTGTGGGTTAAAGAGCACCAGCTAGATGGTGAAGTAAATAGTTACCCGCTCTTGTCACGATGCACTTCATTCCAGCAGCTTTGGCTGCTGCGAGGCCTATGGCGCTGTCCTCAACCACAACACAACTGCAGAACTCCAACATTACGCAATAAACATCGCAGTACCATGAGATGAATCTAAGATAGCTGATGAAACATATTTTAACTGAACGAAATAAAAAATGGATGAGGGCGTTGAAGGGAGTTGCTGGCAGCATGTGCTTGACCTCATAGTTTAGAAGAGACAGAGCCAATGGTGGGTACATTACCTTGAAGGATCAACACTCAAGGTGCTGGCAGCCAACAGATAGATGGCCTGTTGAAGAATTAAAATCGATGAGTGACCGAGGACATGCATATATTAAACAAATTAACTGGGCAAGGAAAATTGACTACAGAAGATAGTTAAGGTTAGCAGTATGTCAACTGATAAATCTGAATTTTTGGGTGCAGGATGAATCCTATTTTCAGGGTTACTGACTTATTGAAGGTTATTTCGCCAATATGACACTTGGCAAGTCTCTGATCACTTACTACAATGATGAGAAGATAAAGACCATAATCAGATTATCCCATGAAGCACTACACTATACATAACACCTTCATATAGATTAAGCAAAGGAGATAATTACAGGATCTGGCTTTTTACGCGGAACCACGTCTCCAGCAAATATCTTGATTTTTTCTGCTCTTTCAGGCCCAAGCAAGCATGAAACTATTGCAGAGACCTGAAACCATTGCATGACTTAGTGTCCACAAGAGAACTTGACTTGAAAATCAATACCTTCACATAATATAAATCAATAAAAATTGCAGCTTTTTCCACAAATGAAGCCAAATTTGAAGTTGAACCCTCTTTCTTTCAGATAGAGGAAAGCCATAAATGCGATTTTTGGTCTTTTATTTATAGAAAGCTCATACAAGAAGAATTTCTACTGGCTCAAATTCATTTTCTTTCGAGACTCTGAACCAAAGTTTTGAATAATCAGCATACCAAATTTACAGAGAATATAAAACTGGAAGACTTCATCTCATCCCCCATTGAGAAGTGCCATTAGCAAGTTTAATGCACATGAAACATTATCGGCACTGCACAAAATATTAATTTTGTAGAACCTGCTGAAGCATACCGCCTTCTCATTCGAGGTACTGCAGACAGCAACTTGTACTCCTTTTGCTAGAGCTTGATCAACAAGCCTGCGCAATTGGTGAGTCTCTCAGCAGCATGACATCTGGAGAATCTATATATTTGAAGTCATGCTTATCAGCTTCTAAAGAAGTGCATTGGAAGTATACACATTCCTACAGCAGAATTTAGACATTTGGATATGGATGCTAATTAATCTTTTGCATCAAATTTACAATTGCCGGCAAAAGAGCACATATCTGTAGTCATTGTCCACTGATGGGATCTTGCACAAGAATAGGATTCCAGAAACTAAACAGAGGTGTGCTTAACATCTGAACTTTAGGCCAGGATAAATTACAGTTAAAAAAAAAAAAAATGCTAACAGAAGTTCATCTTTCAAGTCTTATAGATTGTTTATTGCAATTCTTAGATCCATAGGGCATCCAAATAGAGAGACACCGTAACTATTCATTTTCCATCAGTGTGGAAGTAATAATAGTGAAACCAGTCTGGTCAGAAGGTGAAACAGATGGGAGATGACCTCAACAAATTAAAAGAGCAAAAACTGTGCAAGCAGAAGAACTGGCATAAAATAGACTTTTTTTCTTTTTCTGGTGAAAGCATAAAAATAGAGAAATTGAAAAGGGGTCATGACAACGAACTTTGAAACACCGGGCCGAAGGGGCAGCAATTTCTTTTCAATAAGGGCCATGAACAACCCTGTCTTTCGCTTGTGAAGAGAAGCAATGAATTCCTTCCTCTCCTCTTCACTCTTTGGGGCTTTTTCAGGCCATCCTGTCTTATTGAAATACGCTGTCATCCTGCAAACATATGTATAGTTAAATATCAGTTTAACATTCTTCCCCTCTCGAGCTTGAACGGCTATGTTCACCGTATTCTTCTCAAATTTAGAGAATTTCTTCAATGAATCTATGCAGGCCTACACAATTTAACTCCAGAATTCACGGAAAATAATGACAAGATACCTTTCTTTTCCTCCACCAATTTTCAAAAGTTCTCCATACAAATCTACATCCCAGGTGACGCCCAATTCTTTCTGAGAAAATTATGATCAACGGATGTTAGCGTTCATGCATGCAAATCATTGAGCCATAGTTATAAGGCATAAATCAAAATTTCAACAGAATTACCTCCTCTGTTCCCATCAAGAACCACCTAATCTACATCGCAGCAAACCACCACAGTTTTCACATCCACTAGAAGGAATTGGTTCATTAACAAAAGTTTTTACGAGAAATATGAAAACACGATCCAATGTCTTGATTGATTGCTATCTGAAGATTAAAGCTTCTCGATAAACTTCGGGAAAAGAAATTATAAGCAAACGCTCAACTTCAGAGCAAAAGATGCTGAGCCCACCATTCTGGCTTCGCTAAAAAAGTCCGGTTGAATCTCTTAAAACGAATCGAATAAAGGGAACTCATGAAATTTCCCAATTACAAAGAAAGCTAGCTTGCGTTCCTCATGCTTTTAACAAAGCTAGCTTGCGTTCCTCATGCTTTTAACATCTTTTAACACCACGAAGTCTCCGGTCTAATCGTAAAAAAACAACCCAATATGCGAAAGAAGCTGTAGATTTTCTTCCAATGCCAAAGCAATACTACAAGGAAGAAGTGCGAAGGAGAAAAGCAGGGGGTGCGGGGAATGTTACTTCTTGGAAAGTATCGTTGAAGGATATCCGGTGGCCGTCCTTCTCGGTGTCCACGAGCACTCCGTCGCAGTCGAAGAGAAGAGCCGACGGCAGAGGCGAAGCGGGCGAGGGCGGCGACGCAGCAGCAGAGCGAGCGACGACGCTCGTTCTCCCGCGAGCGTCTGCGGTGGTGGTGGCCAGCCTTCGCGGTCTCGGCGGGGGAATGCTTGCTGCTCTGGCGCGCGAACTCGAACTTGAGCGAGGCCGGGGGACTTGGGGGAGCGCGAGACGGGCATTGGTCGAAGTCGAAGGGTTGGCGGGCGAGACGAGCAGCGACGAGGTTGAAGAAGAGAGCGTGGTGGCGATCGCCATTTCTCAGCTGTGCGGGATCGGTTTCGCTTCTTTTGGTTTCAACGGTTCTTGGTGTCCGTCGGTTTGGAAGTTAATCCATCAGAGAACCACACATAGTTTTCGAGTGCGCACTGCGCATACCGGCGCCATGTAGTCTTTCGCTGAATCGTCTTGGTTGGGACATTTCTTTAGGAAAAAATGACATGGTACTTGGATTTATGTCCGATGTGCAATGATGTCTTGAGACTTTTGATTCGTTCACTATGGTTCTTGAATTATTAGTAAATGTTCAATCTAGTTTTTAAATTATGTGAAGATGTTCAATATTGTAAAAAAAAACGCTTGGATTATCATAGTAGAATATCTAATTGAAATTGGGATATAATAATTTACGTCATTAGATCAATGTTATATGTGTTAACGCTCTAATTTTTTCTTCTAAATAAAAAGATAAATGTGTTGATTTATCGTTCGTAAAAGTACAACTCATTATATAGTAATTCATGTCATTGAAAAACATTTAATTGGTCGTTTGAGCAAATGGAAATATTACATTGACCATTTATAAATAATTTAGGGATCACATTAAATAAATTAAAATTTTAGGGATGATATTATACAATGAGCTAAACTCTAAGGACCATTTCTGTGATTTCTCTTACTTTATCGAGTATCATATGGTGATAAAGAAATTGATCATTGTTATTTTGGGACCATGACACATATAGTTTTCGAACTTTGGCCTAAGGTGTAATGTTGTCCATAGACTTTTAAATTTTTAGTGTGGTTTATGGAATTCAATTACTTGTTCAATGTAGTTTATAATTTATATGAAAATGTTCAATACGATCCTTACACTAATTCAAGATTAGGAACAATAAAAAATATTTTTGTATAATCCAGAAACTGACTTAAATATATACCAAAAATTCACAAATTAAGAATTAAAGGATCACGTCGTATAATGGATTAAAATTTAGGGATCGCATTAAGCAATATTGAGTTGAAGTCAAGAGACTTTTCGTGTCATTGTTCCCTTATTGACTAAAGGATCAGAAAGCTGCGATCAGGTCGGCCCAGCCCAGAATTCACCGGCCCATCGAACTCCAAGGCGACGGCGGCGGCGCACCGCCTGAGGGGCCCCGCTCGAACTACAAAACGACGAGGACAGCACGCCGTTTCGTTCGACTCGTTGCGAGAGCGAGCTCCGCTCTGGTCGATTAACGATAATCATCATCTCGGAACGCTCTCCAGTGTCCATCTCAATCGCATCAGGATCAAAGCTCTTCGCGAAAGGGATGATTTCCGTTCGCCCGCACCTTCTCCGGCCAATTCTCGACGTCTCCGTCGGCGTTTCTCGAGACGCTCCGGCTCCTGACCGTCGTCTCGGAGCGACTCCCTGGTGATCATGGACGGCGGCGGCGGCGGCGACGAAGAGTTTCGTCCACCCGCCGGTGCCGCGGAACGCGGTTCCCCGAAGGTGAATCGATTGTCTGTTTTTTCGGATCGCATTGTCGCTTCGAAATTTGTAGACGTAGTGCCGGAGATGTCGACTTGCTTCTCGTGACGGAGTCTACAGTTTCTTGTCTTGTGTTTTCTTGAAAGAAGCTTAATCTTGGAATTGCTTCGGATTATTGCTACTCTTCGTTTCTAGCTGCGCCTGCGCTGGCGCTTGTTGTCCATATGAACCAGCGACTTCAAACGTTAAAAACAGATGATGTTATGTCCACCTGTCTGCTCTTATGGTTGTGTTTATTTAGTTTTTTGGAAGGTTGTGGTTTAGTGTTTTGGTGTTCTGATGAGCGCTTGTTTGGTTTTTGGGATTTTTTTTTTTCCCTATTGCATTGGACTCGTTAGCATGAGGAGAGGAACAAGGATTCGGAGGAGGACGTGATCAGCGAACTGCCGCATGAAATTCTTGTCTCCATTTTGTCCCTTTTGACCTTGAAGGAAGCTGTGAAGACTAGCGTTCTTTCTCGGAGATGGAAAAAGTTGTGGACTTACACGACGGGTAGCTTGGATTTTGAAGATTTGAAGACAAAGCATGGCATCTTGCGTAACACGAAATCTTTGAGAGTGGAAAGGTTCAAGTTCATTGGATGGGTCAATCGGGTGTTGGACTCGCATCAAGGTTTGAGTATTCGTGAGCTTAGGGTGTGTTTCGATTTGAATAATCGCTCAAGGCGTTATGTAGATGAGTGGGTCGCAGCAGCGTTGGCAAAGAGAGTTCAGAATTTGGAGCTGGACTTTTCACCCTTTCTCAAAGGGAACCATTCTACATGGTACACATTCCCCAGCAAGTTCGTTTCTCCAAGCACCGGATGCCTTTTTGACTTGTCTTGCCTGAGGTCTCTGCGCCTGAAGTTCGTTAATGTTACGGATGAGATTTTGGAGTGCATCCTCAGCAGTTGTCCTTTTCTTGAGCGGTTGGTTATAGTAGGCTCGGAGCTTCTTTCGAATATAAAAGTTTCAGGCTCCTCTCTTTCTCTGAAGCACTTGTTTATATATTCTAATAACTTGAGAAACTTTGAAGTTTCTGCGCCAAATCTGGTATCTCTTGGTTACCACAATGAAACAAAAGGAGCACCACAAGTGCTCATCGAGAATGTTCCTCTGCTAACTAGTGTTTATCTTGGTGCTCTTTATGATCCTATTAGTATTTATCTACATCCTTTTTGGAGCTCTTTGCATCAACTGGAAGCTCTTCACTTACGCATGAATCTTTTCAAGGTGGTCTTGGTGGTTCCTGTTCAGATCTTGCTTCAAAGTTCTTTACATTCTTGATAATTGTAATGTGCTGATCCTTCAGGATGGTCTAGAGATACCACAGTTTCCAGTGTTATTTAATCTCGGGCATCTCGCATGGAGAGTTCGCACATCTGATACAGCAAGCCTCCTTGGTTTAACTCCTCTTATAGAGGCAGCACCATTCTTGCGTTATTTTGAACTTGAGGTAGATATTTCATTTTGTCGATGCTACGTAGGTGCTGCTTCATATTCCATCTCTGCAGTTTGTTTCCCCTTTTCCTAGATAATAAATATATGGGCTTCAGTAATGGCCCCAGATATATAATTCACTGTGGTTATATGAATGATTGTTTCTGATTCTATCACTTTTCCTAGTGTCTCATCAAGACCAGTACTTCTTTTATATACTGCATTTTCTGGCGATAACTACTACTGCAGTGATATAATGTTTGCGCCTGGTATTTCATGCTTCTCAATTTGATGTTTCGACAAGCATCTATAGATTTTTATCTAAAATAGATCGCTTAATATTAATATTCATGTCGATCCATCTTCATTCCTTAGTTTTCAAGACTGTGTAGCTGCTCAGTCATTGCGTGACACACAGAAAGCTCTGTTTGATACCCAAGTAATTGTGGAATATGGGCGATGTCATCGACTGGCTGAGTCTTGCTTTATGTAACCTTTTATGAAGGAAATAGGGAATTGCTACTCTTAGGCATGAATTGTTAAGACATTTGCAAATTCTCAGTTTATTGTGCTGGCCTGGCTGATCTCGGGGAGCTGAACTCGTTGTTTATAGGAGGTCCATAAAGTGGTTGGGCCACAAAAATTTGTTTTCTCATTCAATATGTCACATTATGACCCTAAGGTTCATGGCTGACGCTAGATGATATTCTTACTTGATGAAAGATTTTTCAATTGAATTTGCCAAGCCGAACCATATGGACCTGAATTATGTTCTACCTGTAGCTGTACGCTGTTCCTCTGCCAAGTAGATGGCAAGAAATGGTAAAAGGTGTAAGCATCAACAATGGCTATCCTGGAAGAAATTCCCAAACAACTATTGTTTATATGATTGTCAAAAATTCCATTTAAGTCTTAGTTGCATTAGGTGCTTGTATTATCACAGTGTTTCTTTTTGGCATAGTATTATGCTGGTGCTCTCAAGTTATACATGAGGCTTGATCTGACTTGTATTGCATGTGGCATATATGCTATAATTTTGTTGCAGCTGGAGTGGACAGAACCATGGAGACGAAGGAATGCTAAAAAGGTGAATGCAACTCCGAATCAATATCTCAAGGTGGTGAAAATATGTGGTTTTAGGGGTTATGCAGTTGATTCGGAGATCCTCTCATATCTGCTTGAAAGGGCCACAATGCTTGAGGAGATTGTTGTTGATCCTCATGCTTGTTTAACGGAAGGAACTGCCATGGAGGAGGAACAGGCTGGAAGAAAAATGGCTGAGCAGTTGAAACCCAAACTACCTCATGCAGCTAATTTGATAATTTTGTAATCTATCAAGATCGAGTTGCATCATGTATTGTACATTTTGCTTGACTGTCCTCTACAATCTAGTGACTGAATGAACAATTGGTCCCATAAATTTTGAAATTGTTTTCTTTATAGCAAATGGGTCTTGTAAAAACCATGTCCATCTGCATGTTGTTTCGCGTCGCCGTCGCCTCTAATTGCTTCTACATCTAACTTTTCAGATAGTTAACATACTGGTCTTACTGAAGTTTCTTCTAGATTCTGCACTTTCGCCTGCTAGTTCAACTATTGCTGCATATGAAATGTGAGAGAAAATGTACATGCCGTCATGCTTCGCTTGCAAAATGGACTCCTGCAAGCTGGAGAAATGAAATGGTGAAGTGCCCGCTTCTGATTTCTCGCAATAGTGGATGAATTCGAACGCGTTTGGGTTCGGACATCTGTCTACTCTTGTCAAATTCTGAAACGCTGTTCTTGTTGCCTTGGGCCTGTCACAGAACTGGTTCTTGCCCACATATCAGTTTCACATGGGGGTGAATTGATTCACTGTCCGACAAAAAAAAAATGCCCACCCGATTACAGTAGCAAAGCCATGATTTCGTGTTGAAAAATGGAGGATCTGAAATTTGGTTTCAAGAGGCTGAGGTAACTTTTGTCAGCCACATAATCGAGCCGTAAAGTGAGATTCGATAGTCGCAATGTCAACAGCAGTTGCAGTAACAGTTGTTGTTCTCCGGTTCTACTGCCCTCTCTTGAGAGCACAATGATTTTGTCACCTTATAATTATTGTATTATTTATTTCGCAGCTGATGTCATGGACAAAGACATTGCCAAAACACACAGTGATCCGGATCCATGTGTCCGGCATTTTTATAATGTTCTAAAGAGAAGTCATCTGTGGACCGCACCATACAAACATGGACCTCCCAACCGAACTTTTATACTACGGATCGTGATAAATATCTCGAAATTATATTAAGCTAATGATTTTTACCGAGCAAAGTTTTTCCTCCCAACGATGGATCACGCCGTGGACACAACCCATCTCTAATCCAAAGAAAAGCCCAACACCAGCTGCAGAAGAATTCAATTGCAAAAAGACAGAGGCGTCCAGCCGCAAATACCAATTCCGTAAAAACACGGACGTTTCTTTGTTTTTTTCTTTGTTCTTTTTTGGGCCTACGTACAACTCCAAGTCGAAGCCTTAAAGGTCCGATCTTTGCAGAGCTACGGTCGCCATTTTCGTCCCGCCGGACATCGCCCGATCGTCCATAACGGAAACCGCCGGGAAATGACGAAAAAGATGCCCGCGTCAACGAGAAAAAATTAAAAAAAAAAAAGGGAAAAAAAAGGTGGGGCAAAAAAATTCTGTAATAATTCAATTAAACCACTGTCGCCTACTGAATATAAAACACCCACTCAGCTCTTCCTACTCTCCCCACTCTCTTCCCCCAGTTTTGCCCTCTCTCTCTCACTTTCTTTCTTTCTCTAACCCCTGCCTCTCCTCTGCCCTCGGCTTTCACCGTTCTCTTTTTCCTCTGCATTAAAAAAAAAACAGGGGAATACGCATAAAAACCCAGAGAAAAAATGCACAGAATATGTAGCGTGGAATCTGAAATCGCTCTTCGTCTTCCTCTGGCCTTGCTTTCTTCCGTTTAGTCTGCAATGGAGGTGTCCTGTGATATACCCACCAGAGAATAAAAGGGTGGGAAGGAAGAATCCCGAGGGCCAGCAGGAAAAAACCCCCCTTTTTTCTGGTCCTGTTCTATGGCAGCAGCAACAGAGCCGTCCCAAGAGGTCTTCTCATGGCTCAAGAATCTGCCTTTGGCCCCGGAGTACCACCCCACGCTCGCCGAATTTCAAGATCCGATAGCTTACATTTTCAAGATTGAGAAGGAGGCCTCCAAGTACGGTATCTGCAAGATTGTGCCCCCTGTGCCCCCCGGCCCGAAGAAATCCGCCATTACCAATCTGAACCGCTCTCTGGCTGCTCGCGCCTCGAACTCCGAGCGTGCTAATTCCAAATCCTCACCCACATTCACTACCCGGCAGCAGCAGATCGGGTTCTGTCCTCGGAAGCCGTGCCCTGTCAAGAAGCCCGTGTGGCAGAGCGGGGAGAACTACACTTTCCAAGATTTCGAGACCAAGGCCAAGAGCTTCGAGAGGGGTTACTTGAGGAAATTTTACAAGAAGGGGTCTCCTTCGGCTCTCGAAATCGAGACCCTTTACTGGAAGGCGGCTGTGGACAAACCCTTTTCCGTGGAGTATGCGAATGACATACCCGGTTCGGCTTTTCCGCCGGTACGTTCGAAGAAGGGGAGGGAGACAGGGGAAGGTATGGTGACTGTCGGGGAGACCAATTGGAACATGAGAGGGGTCTCTAGGTCGAAAGGGTCGCTGCTGAGGTTCATGAAGGAGGAGATACCGGGAGTCACTTCGCCTATGGTTTATGTGGCTATGATGTTTAGCTGGTTCGCTTGGCATGTCGAGGACCATGACTTGCACAGCCTGAATTACTTGCACATGGGGGCTGGGAAGACTTGGTATGGTGTGCCAAGAGATGCTGCAGTTGCATTTGAGGAGGTTGTCAGGGTTCAGGGGTACGGAGGAGAGGTCAATCCACTTAGTGAGTCCATGTCCTGGCCTAAATCTCGAGTATCCCCTGTTTTTGTCATGGCTTTACATTTTCACCTGATGTTTGTATGGTTGCATCACTTTCTATCAGTTGTTTGGTTGTTAATAGGCTAGTTATATCTCTTCGGACTGCCATATCATCTCTCTCTCTTTCTCTCTCTATATATATGCTGGCGTTGGTTCTGTCACGGAATTTCCTGGTTAGAGAAGAGGTTAAATCTTTTAAATAGGATTTGTTGCATCGTAATCTCTAATGCTCTGATCGAAAACTGCTGGAAGAAGTGAGGGTTTCGGTTTTTGACCTTAGTGTTTAAAATAATTATTGAGGAGCTAGGGGATGAGAGGAATGCAGATCCATGAGGTTTGTCTGTCATTGGAATTTGTTTGTTGTGCGGGGTGGTTCGCAAGGATGCAATAGTCGGATGTAATGTGGATGTGCTAATAAAGTAAGTGAACAGAGTTAGTTAAAAATAGCAAGAATATTAAAGATGGGACAACAAAATGTCAGCTTATGATCCCTGGAGGTTTGACTTTGCTGCGGAGTTAGAGGAGAAAGATAAAAATTCTTGCAAGACCATCTTGGGATTTGTTGACTGTCACAGGACATTGTTAGCCCATTCCTTCTGTGTTTTGTCTCACTTTGACTAGGAGTGAAGAATGATGTCGGATATACTAGGTCATTCACTTAGGATTCAGGAATGGATCAAGCAGGTTTATTGACATGGAGAAATATGCACACTTTATCTTGTCTCTTGAGCCTGCCATGAGAAGGATAGCATCATGAGTCTTTGCATGATCGTCCATTGTCTCATCAATTTCAACATTATTTCTGGTTTTTTTTCTGATTAACCTTTCTTGTTCACCAGTGACATAATTGCTGTTACAAAGTAGTCGGTTATGATGACTGAGTTTATGTTTCTAATTTTTTATTGTCATGGTCTTATCAGTTACATTTGCCGTTCTTGGTGAGAAGACGACAGTAATGTCTCCCGAAGTGCTTGTGGGGGCAGGAGTTCCATGTTGCAGGTGACCTAGCTCATTTTGGAGTGTATTTTCTTTGTCTAACCACCTTTGCTTGTAGCTAAGAAATACTGGACATGTCTGCTAGAAATCATCGTGCTAGTAATAGTTCGCGCTCAATAATATTGTGATTTATGTATTGCTGAGATAGATACTCTAGTAGTTATTCCTGAACAAGATATTCTGTTAGGCCTTTTCACCTTAGTAAAGAAAATGGAAATGCTTGAGGACATCTTGTTAATGATACGTGAGTCAGTTAGTTGGTATTGTGAATATAATGCATCAGTCTATATCAATGATTTTTTTTTCCCCTTGATCAGATTGGTGCAAAACGCTGGGGAATTTGTCGTCACTTTCCCTAGAGCCTACCATTCGGGGTTTAGTCATGGTGAGGCAGCTTGTTTATGTGACAACTCCTGATTGGAAACAAATATCTCATGTCTTTGCAGTGGTCATGATTGTCTTTTTTCCGTATCTTTCCAGGGTTTAATTGTGGAGAGGCAGCTAATATTGCCACTCCCGAGTGGCTACTATTTGCAAAGGAGGCCGCTATTCGAAGAGCTTCAATTAATTATCCTCCCATGGTGTCACATTTTCAGTTACTTTATGACCTGGCTTTAGCATTTTGCTCAAGGTTGCCCCAACACCACTTCACATTTTATCAGTGTTAATTCTTCCATTAATGCTTACCTACATTTGCTCAGATTTAGAATCTATTACTTATCATGAATTAAACTCACACTGCAGTAGATTAGATAAAATATTCTTTGAGGACAGAATTTGAAGTTCCATTGTTTGTTGATCAGGGTTCCTACATGCATAAATACTGGGCCACGCAGTTCTAGATTGAAAGATAAGAAAAAGGGTGAAGGAGAGTCCATGGTCAAAGAGCAGTTTGTACAGAATTGTATTGAGAACAATAAACTGCTTCATATTCTTGGAAAAGATTCTACCGTTGTACGTCTTCCTGAAAGTTCTCCAGACATTTCTGTTTGTTCAAACCTACGCGTTGGATCCCATTTAAGGGTGAACCGCAGCTTGTCTGAGGATACTATGACGTCTCATGGGGGA
Source organism: Eucalyptus marginata (assembly GCA_014182565.1). Taxonomy (NCBI): domain Eukaryota; kingdom Viridiplantae; phylum Streptophyta; class Magnoliopsida; order Myrtales; family Myrtaceae; genus Eucalyptus; species Eucalyptus marginata. The sequence goes on along the minus strand of CM024595.1, from coordinate 30,318,367 downwards.
CTGGTGTCTGACAATCTCATTGCAGATAGAAAACAGACCATTGATTTAGTAGAGGATTTGTACTCAATGAAAGCGTTTTCCTCCTTTTATGAGAGGAAGAGGATTTTATCAATGTACGGAACTGGTGATATTCAACCACATAGAGACGGCGAAGGAGATAGTAAAGCACAAGGCGATAGGTTGTCAGATCAAAGACTCTTTTCCTGTGGCACGTGTGGAATACTGACCTTTGCTTGTGCTGCCATTGTTCAACCTAGAGAACCAGCTGCTAGGTATCTCATGTCGGCCGATTGTAGCTTCTTTAACGACTGGACTGTTAATCCTGGCGTTCCTACCAAAGGCTTCAATGTTTCTGCTGGTGCTGATATAATTGCATATAAAAGAAGAACACAAGCAGGTAGCATTTCTGAAATTATGTTGGTGCATTAGTAAAATTCTTTCTTTGGCCTGTGAGTCATTGGAGATATTTTTCGGCGACTTTAGTGTGACTTCCAAAATGAGCAAAAATTATGGCATCTCACTTGACATTCACTTCATCCCACTAGCGGCTTCCAGCATTTCAACTTATCTTCTAGTTGTCTCTGGCAAACTTATAGAAGCCACAGTGTTGATATAGTCATGCAGGAGAACTAAACTCCTGGATGTAGTCATCTTTAGTAAGGAATTTGTGCAATATTCTTCTGAACTTCCCATCTTTAACTTTATAATATTATTTACTACTTATCTTGGTTAACACGCAGTGATCAACTAGGCTCGCATGTTTTCCAATGGAACTAATTCCTTGTGGCTTCTTTTCAAATGAAATGGATCTGTAGAGGCCAGTATGCATTTGATTGTCTCATGGAAAGCAATTTTGCTTAAAATGATTAACCATTTGTTTTATACTCTTATGACTCAGTGGAAACTCAAACAGATTTAAGTTAGCAAGTTTTTCCAATCGTGCGTGTTGGGTTGTAGTCTGAACTTATAGAAGGACAAACACCACAACCTGAAGTCAAGATTGTTTCCCTGGATCCTCTTTCCCATATTTAATTTTAATGTCAACTTTCTCTTCTACTTCCTTTCCACCTTTCTTCTGCTTTCCTGTGGAGTTGATTTCTTTCGGAAATTTGCTTAATGTATCTTTGGACCTGCCTTATGGATACTCTGAGGATATTTGAGATATGTTTTGTTATTATGTTGATCTCTGGCACATTTGCTATCATAGGTTGGACTTTATTTTGCAGTTGAAACTATTTACTTCTTTTCAGTATGGTCAAATCAGATTGAATTTATTCAAAATCTTCTATATAAAGATGGCTTATTGTAATTTCCTAGGGCTATCGAACATCCTGAGCTGAAGTCCAAATATATCTCTCGTGCATCCATTCTCTATAGTGCATTCAGCCCCTGCTTACATTATGCTATGGATTCTCTGTGTTCATTGGATAGATTTTGAAGTTCTTCACTGACTGTGGCTTGGTCTAAATGAATTTGCAGGATCTGTTGAGAAAAGTCGCGCTGCTGCTCTCTATGATGTCTCCCCACTTCAATCAACTAATTATCAAATCCAAGAAGCCCATCAAAGCTCTGAAGCTTTTTCAAATTCTGATAAATTAAAAGGGACTTCTGCCCTTGGTTTATTAGCTTTAAATTATGGAAATTCATCTGATTCTGAAGAAGATCAGATTGATTCGGATGCTCCTAATGAGACTACTTCAAGACCTCAGTATGGTAATAATAATCTTCCTGATTCAGCGTTGCCTCCTTTCTTGCCAGAACACCACAGTGGTCCAAATGGCGGTTCTCCTCATAATTGCTGTCCCGAAATTGGATATAGAGGAGCTAACTTTGTGGATAAAAGTCATCAGACCTTTAAGTACTCTGCTAACTTTAGAGCTGATGAAACCAGATCGAGTGAAAAACATGGAAGCACAGGTTTTCCTAAATCTGATGAAGACTCCTCTAGAATGCATATATTCTGCCTCGAGCACGCCATTGAAGTTGATCAGCGACTTCGACCTATAGGAGGGGTTTATATATATCTTGTGTGTCATCCAGGTAAACATTTGCTATTGGTTTTTGTTTAAGCAGTTTAGCATTTCATTTGATAGAAGTTCTTTTACATCCAGAAATGAATGAAGAAATGTGTTGACCTTGCTATAGTTACTTCGGAAATGACCGAAGGAGAGTATTAGTCAATTTAAACTTGATGGTAGGCAATCATATGTGTCATGCATGTCTGCGTGCTTAGGCTATGTTAGCCTCTGAGAACCTGCTTCCATAGCTAAAGTCACCTTTTTCACAGAAGCAAATCGTGTCTTTTAATCAGATGAATAAAGTCTAGAACCTCCCATTCTTCCAGGGCAGAGGGTTCTGCAGAGTAGTGTTACATGCACAATGGCACAGGCACAGCTATCCCGGTTTTTGCTGGCCAAGATGGTATATCCATAAGGTTTGCATGCATGAGGTTTTTTTCTAACTTAGGCTTTCTACTATCTTCAGATCTGCCTGGTTGGTTTGAATTGTCATCTGAGCTGCTCAATCATCAAATTTTGGTTCGCAGTTACTCTATTTGCATTTAAGCTCTAGCTCAATAATTGAGGCGACAATGAGCACATCTTGACAATGAGCAAGGGATGTCCATCTTTTTGCTAAAGAGAATGCATTGAACTTAATCTCTTAAGATACTTTCTATAAATGTCAACTAAGTACAATATGTAAATTGCTCCCAGTTGTTCAATCATTTTATAACTAGAGTCCCTCTTTGATAAATGATCACTATGAGTCAAACTCAATAGGATGTTCCTTTCTTCTGTACTTTTAATCGAGGACAATGGTGGCTGTGTGTCACAGAATTATGACATCATGGCATGTCTTTAACTTTACTTGTTTGCAACTTGTGCTCATATATCTGCAGACTATCCAAGGGTTGAAGCTGAGGCAAAGTTGCTGGCTGAAGAGTTGGGAATAGATTATTCATGGAATGAAATAGCGTTCAGGGATGCTATGGGAGAGGATAAGGAAAGAATTCAATCAGCTTTGGATAGTGAGGAAGCAATAGCTGGATATGGGGACTGGGCAGTAAAACTTGGCATCAATCTCTTCTACAGTGCGAATCTCTGCTCGTCTCCTCTTTATAGCAAGCAAATGCCTTACAATTCTGTGATATACAATGCATTTGGTCGTGAATCTTCCAGCTCACCTGCAAAGCTTGATGATTTTGGTCGGAGGCCAAGCAAGCAGAAGAAAAGTGTTGCAGGTAAATGGTGTGGTAAAGTGTGGATGTCAAATCAGGTCCATCCCTTTCTGGCACCGAAGGATGCTGAAGAAGTAGAAGAAGAGAGAAGCTTCCATGCTTCGATGACATCTGATGACAAGCTTGAGAGGCAATCTGGGTTGAATAGAGAAACCACCTTGGCAACTAGAAAATTTTCTAGGAAGAGAAAAATGGCCAGAGAGAATGGGCCATCCAAGAAAAAGAGTGTTTCTAGAAAGGAAGAAGTTTCAGATGATGCCTTAGCTGAAGATTCTGAGAAACTCATGAGCATTCCTAAACACAAGACAGCCAAAAGCTTTAGGAGAGAGGACACAGTTTCAGATGATCAAGTTGATGAGATTTCTTGTTTGCAGCATCAAACAATTCCCAGAAGGAAGCAAAAAAAGTTTGCGAAGAGAGGATATGCCAGCTCAGATGATTCTCTGGAGGACAAGTTTAAAGTGTTGCGTGGAAAGAATTTTAGAAAGGCAACCAATTTCACATCAAGTGGTGACATGCTTTCAGATGATTCACTGGAGGAGGACTCTCAGCAGCAGGGGAGGATTCTTACTGGAAAGAAGACCAAACATTATGAGAGGGATGATGTCATGTCAGATGATTCGGAGGGGAATTATAACAAGCTGCAGCATCCGAGGATCCGTAAGAAAACTCCAGCTAATGCCAAATTTGAAGGTGCAGATTCAGACAGTTCACCTGAGGATGCATTTCCTCAGCGACAGAGAAGTCTTAGAAACCGAAAGGTGAATAGAGATACTCTAAGGATTAAAAATCAAGGGAACCTGTTGGAGAAACTGAAGAAGCCAGGAATTCCTAGGGTAACAAAAGAAGTCAGTGCTCGGCATCTGAAACAGGAAAGTTCTCGCCCTCGGAGTAACAAATATGAGCGCAGTGTTGAGCGATCAGATGAATCAGATGAAGAGGACCAAGAGGGAGGCGGTCCTAGCACACGCCTGAGGAAGAGAACTGCAAAGCCTACAAAGGAAAGGAAAGCTGATAAGCCACAAGGGAAGAAGCAAGCTAATAATGGTAAGAAAAATGTGAAAGCTGGGCCTACTGTGAAGCGGCCTGTGGGACGAAACGAAGCTAGAATGGAGAAGTTCGAGGAAGCAGAATACAAATGTGATCTTGAGGGTTGCACCATGAGTTTTGGCTCTAAACAGGAGCTCACCTTGCACAAAAAGAATGTCTGTCCAGTCAAAGGGTGCGGGAAAAAGTTCTTCTCTCACAAGTATCTGGTGCAGCACCGTCGAGTCCATCTCGATGACCGGCCTCTGAAGTGCCCTTGGAAGGGCTGTAAGATGACATTCAAGTGGGCCTGGGCTAGGACAGAGCACATAAGGGTTCACACGGGTGCCCGCCCCTATATCTGCGCTGAGCCCGGCTGCGGCCAGACGTTCCGGTTCGTTTCTGACTTTAGTCGTCACAAGAGAAAGACTGGTCACTCGGTGAAGGGCAAGGGTTAATTTAGGTGTACAAAAGAATCATCGCGATTTAAGGATTGCTAATGGGGCTAGTGGGGCTTTAGGGGGGGTAGCATCTGGTAGGTAGAAGTGGGATTCTTCCCTGCAACTCTTCATTTGACTTGGCTGTTTATTCCATTCTGATCTGGGTCTCCATTTGGTTATTTATTTGCTAGAAGCAGAGAGCATTCTTCATTTCTTGGAACACCAAAACCAATTGTTCTCAAATGTAAATCAATGCTGACCCCGACATGCATTTCGCTGATTTCTCTTGTAGGCCTTGTTTTTCTATCGGTTCTCGTTTTTCAGCAACCTGTTTGCAGCTAGTCGTGATGGCCGGCTGGTAAATGGGCGGGGTCCGACACGGTGTTTGATCGCCTGCGATTCCCAGATGTTGCTTTTCTTCATGCTACTGAGATTGTTTCTTTGATTTGCATCCGCAGCTGCATAGATTCGGAAAGTCATATGTTGAACTTGGTCGGATGATGTTGAGTGGGCAAAATTGACTCTTTTGTTCCGTGGACCCTGCAGGTCAACCATTTCTCAAGCCATGTATGCTTGCAGGGATGCAAAGAAGTCGGCTAGTCGATTCTTGATGGACATCTTATTTTAGGTCGACATGCATCGACAGATATTTCGTTTTTGTTTTTATTTCTATTCGAAATGATCAAATCAAACGCCATTCCGCTTCCAAATTTATTCTCCCGAAATTTGATTTTACAAGCACGCTCTAGTCACGATACTATGTCGCATTTGTTGAAGTAATTTGTCCAATAATAATATAAAATTAACTAAAGCGAAAATTAAATGTTAGCTTTCACGCAAAATAAAAGAGCCTATTTAATAGAAGATTAGGAAAGAGATTTGTAATAATTTCAAGTGACTTAAACACTGATATACGTATCGAGGGAGTCGTACCGGTTAGGACATCGTGATGACGTCATGATTGGGCCGGTCCCAAGGAACCGGTTCGCTCCGGTCGGGTTTCCTGACTATATCGCGGGGTCTTCTAACAATTCCCTGCCCCCTCTCTCTTTCTTTGCTATTCAGAAGCGCATTCCACTTTCGCCGGCGACGTCTCTGCCAAACTGCCGGCGAGTGCGGACGGCGCCCGGGAGATCTCAGCCTGACTCTCTCTTTCTCTCTCCATCGCCGCGCGATCGTAAGTTGCAGTTCCTAATGTTAGCCAGCTTGTGTGGTGATGTATATCTGTCTTTAGCCTTGTGTAGCGCACCAAGTGTTTGATAAAATTCCCAAGTCGACCCACTTTGTATCGGGAGCAGCAACAAACAACCCTGAATTTGAATTCTTAAGGTTTTCTGATTCAGGGAGGCGTCCGGTGTGTCTCTCTGCATCTGTTCAAAGCTCGAGAGCGACCATAGGTTTATAGTCCATGCCTGAAACTCATTGCATAGTATCAACACGCACGCACTTTTCCAGGCATCTTGATATTTCAGGTTAATTCGTATAAGTTGCTAGATCTCAAGAGCTGGAACGAGACGCGGCAATACGTGACGGCCTGGCACAGAATATGGATAGTATAGATGGTGCACATGTTTGGCTTTCCGTGATTTTGATGGCTTGTTTGGGAAAATTTTAAAGAGAGGAAGAAATTGAAGAGAACAAACTGGAAATGTAAGTGTGAAAGCAAATAAATTCTTTCTTCCTAATGTTTGTTTGGACGAGATGAAAGCAGAAAGGATGAAAAAGGCGTGAATATCACTTAATCGAAATGTTTTACAAAGTACATTTAGCATTATGCTGTTAGAGTTTCAAAAGGAGCAAACTGTGGTTACTTCCTTCGATTTCTGGTAAGGACACTAGGGAGGGAGGGAGATCTCTCCATTTTTGGAGCAGTCGTTCTTATGGGTCCTAGGAGAAGTATCTTCTGAAGAAAGATTACTCTTCCTTCCTCCTCCTTTCCATTGTCCTCAGCTTTACTTAAGTGCATATGTGTTGGTGCCATTTTGATTTCAGATATAAGTCACCGTCAATGGCCAGCAATTCAGCGTCTGAAACAACCGGTAATGATTCTTCGGGCTTGAAAGAAGCAGAGAAGCCTCATATTCAGCCATTAAGATTGCCTACAGCTGAGGAGATTCGTGGTCAGGATATTTGGAACAATTGTGCTGTTCGCAGTGTTTTCAGTGGAATCATGGGTAAGAGTTCTCATTTCTTTTGCTGCTTTTTTCCCCATTTAGTGCGTCAGACCTCGTGTCCCGTGGGTGAAATGATGTTAAGAAGCCAAATTTTGCTGTTTGTAAATATGTGTCATTGAATTGCTGCAGGAGGTGGCCTTGGGATCTTTATGGGCCTGCTTCTCGGAGCACTGGACAATCCTATAATGCAGGACCAAATGAGCGGAAAGCAACAGTTCATTTACACTGCAAAGCAGATGGGGCAAAGAAGTTGGCACTCAGCGAAAACATTTGCAGTCATGGGCTTAGTTTTTTCAGCTGCTGAGTGTGTTGTGGAGAAGGTATTGTTGATCTCACAAAATGATGGTGTATGTGTATGTTTAGTGATTGTGCTGTTGTTCTATAGCTTTTGTCCTACTGCTAATGCGTTTGGTTATTTATTACAGGCAAGGGCAAAGCATGATACCACAAATACAGTTGTTGCTGGCTGTGTTACTGGCGGTACTATGTCGGCAAGAGGTAACCATTTTTTGTTGTGATCATTCTCCTTTATTTCGTGAGGTGAACTTGAAACGGGAATCCTTATTGAATAATGTTTTTTGTGGATCTAGCGATAAGCACTGAAACTCCTTGTTTCACTTCATACTACATTTTTTCAGAAAAGTAGGAAGTCGAGTTTACTGCGGCATCTTTATATCATGTTTCCCGTACCTCTTTTTTTTTTTTTTTTGGATCTTGTTACATTGTGACTTAATGGGAAAGACTGGCCTAGTAATTTTTCAGGGTGGGAGGCTGACATTGTTTTCTTAGCAGGGTTGTCATCACCTCTGCCTCTTTCACTTTTTTCAAAGATCTTACTTCTTCTTCTCTTTTTATTTTGTAGGCGGTCCTAAAGCGGCATGTGCTGGTTGTGCTGGCTTTGCAGCATTTTCTGTTCTCATTGAGAAATTTTTAGATGGTCATTAGCTGAATGACATCATTCTGCTTCATTTATTTCCGGTCCTGGACAAGAGAAAAAGAGGGAGATGTAGGATTTTAAATTTTTAACTGCAAGATTTTGTTATTGTTATACCAATTAATGTGTTCTTTTTTCCTTTTTGTTCACATCTTCGGTGAAGAGAGATCTCTGAACTGTACCACATCTCTGAAATGTATCGGCCTGATTCATATCTAATCTCATCAATCTATATGGTGGTGAGGATTTGTAGATTGGAATAAGCACATCGTATGCTTAGCAATCAGATAAGTTATCCAAAGGAACTTCTTTTATGAAATTTGTTTGGTGATTTTTGGTGTGTTTGCCCATGTAGGATTTTTACAAAATATGAACTTTTGCAGCCTTTCCGTATCGCCAGCCACTGGTTATTTTCTTTCCTTCAAAATCTCATGTTGACGAATAGTTTGATTGAACAGGTAACATGTCTGAGGATGTGTTGTTGCTCACTTATGTAATTCGACTTTCAGTTTCTGGCAGTACTGATTTGTAATCAGATGCTTGGCATCAAAAGCTACTCAAAAAGTCGTGAAAAGTAAAGGTGGAGTTTGCTTACCTTAGCTTTCGGTTTGTGCTTATGGTTCATAGGTCAAAATTGACCTATGAAATGTGAAACTTTTAAAAGGGCGTTTGAACTCGAAGAACTTATGTATTTAATTGGATGTATATCTTGCGACAGGATTCATATACATCACAAAAGCAAAGAAGCCAATGATAAGCAAATTACCACATAATCTCTTTATTTGAAAAGGAAAAGGTGAGCACCAAGGTTACAATCATTCGTTGCCTCATGAGCGAGGCCGGAGTTCTGTCCCATGATGTTAATTGCCATTTGCATATTCTTGAGCCTCTCAGACAGCAGCGGTCGGAAGTTAGCCGCAGCAGAGCCATTTTCTCTGCGCCTTGAAACCAATTTGACAGTTTTAGCATCACGAATGAGAATTTCGCAATCAAAGCAATCAAAGATTCAATAGCCGCAAGCGACGCGCCCTACCTTAGGACTCTGCTGCCTCTTCTCCTTCTTGCTGTAAGTTGAATTGTTTCTTCGAGGGGACCCGTTCCTTCGAGGGGACATCATGTTCGCTGTGGTCCCGCTGGTCTTTTTCTCGTCTCTGGCCTTGTTGAAGATGACGGTAAATCCCTCGGCGGATGCCGGGTTGTTCACATCCCACTCCCCGAATTTGGGCAGTGGCCGACCTGCCTGCGGAATTGAAAAAGGGAATCCGCAAAGCACTGTGTATGTCAGTCTTGGAAAGTCTAATTCCCCCTGCACGAGTCCAGAAGAACATGCTGCTCCGCAAGCGGTTGAATGATAAGAAAAAGCAGTGCGGAAACGATCTCTTTCTGTTAGATAAATTGTTCAAAAGCACTATGTTGCTCCTTCTATCTTGTCCCAAAAGAAAAATCTCGCACAAAGTAGCCATAATTCTCGTACAATCTCTCTAATATATGATTCATCGATGAAGTAATGCAGGGGCACGCCAGAATCAGCACGACCAACATGTTCAACTTTAATCAATTAAGTACCTTGATTTACACAACCAGAGCTTCTGAAATGTTTCTATATCGACCTATGCAAAAGCAAAATAGCAGAAACTCAAGACCACGATGCATGACGGATCTTTTTTTTCGCAGCCATTGTCCATTCCACGATTCAACATGAACCGTGCACGAGCAAACCCAAAAATCGCGACATTTCATTTTCCTGTCCATCAAGATACCGTACAACGTCGCGATACAAGGGCGACATGGGAATTCTCGAACATGGTTTTCCGATCATCGACCTGGAAACCAATTGCGAAAGTAGGCATTGTCTTCGTTCGCAGACCAATATACAACCATCTATGCATGCACCGGACACGATTCTAATTGGCAACGGCGTCAACGAATGAAAAGGAGCGGCGTGAGATTAAATTACCGCAGCCATACAGGACGAAGCGAGATGATGCCGAGGACCGGATGTTCTTTCGGGAGGGGAGACCGTTCTCTTCCGATGGAGAGAATTCTAGGAAGAATGGAAGTTGGAGAGAGGGAGAGGGAGGGAGGGAGGGACGTGGCCAACGCTGATTATCAGAGGAGCGACGGATGATGATAATGAATTAAAGATTCGTTTAGGTAGACGTTGGTCGTTAGTCAGTTGTTGTTGTTCGAGACAGCTGGTGGCTGTTTTTTAAGTTAAGAAGATGATTTTCGCCAAACGAAATTCCCACCAATCGAGAAATTAGAGTGGTCGCATGCCTCCTCAGTGTCGTGAAGACCTTGTTGTAATTGATTCGACAAACACGAAAAATCGAGCTTGTACCTTGTGGAATCGCTATTTAAAAAGTACATTGAACCAAATTTTCTTTTCTTTTGTGTTAGTGAATCAAGAGCCATAAATATTTATATTTCATGTTTGATCCTTATTGAACCAAATTTATCGCGTGATAAAAGTTAATGCGCGCGAGAATTAGGTACCAAGGATTGCAGGTTGAATTTTAATTAATCTATCTAACTACATTATAAATTTTTCCGACAGTCTCCTCCAAATAAGAAAATTGGAGATGCACATAAGAGATAAATCAGACGACATGGGCTGGAGTATAAAAATGTCAAAGTCTGAGGGCAAAAAAGATTGGCCTGATTCCTAAGAAAAAAACTCAAATTTATTTTAAGTCTAGCCCAAATCTGCTCCGAACTTTTCTTTGTTTAAAAAGAATTCCAACTTTAGATTCAATTTCAAATCTATCTATTTTTACCATGATCCCAAATTTGTTGGCATTAGTGCTTTGTTTCAGAATTTTCACATCCTAGAATGGTTTCGTATTAGAGATGATTTTCCATGTCACCTTACCTATGTGGATTTATTATTTACGTCAAGTTGGGATTGGGTCATCAGGCCAATTTGAGAGAATAGATTGAAAGTTTGTGATTTTTTTCAGAGAAAAGAAAAATGCAAGGTAGATGTGAGATCGGACTTAAAGTTTGAAACTTTTTTTAGACAAGGAAAAAAGTTCGAAGTTGTTTTTTTTTTTTTAAGGGAATTAGGCATGCATTAAAGCTCGGATAATTTAATTACCAGGTACTAATCACGCACAGAAAATCGCAATGCCACGACGACCTTAATTACCCACCTTAATCGCACTCCGCTGTCCCCGAGAAGTCTTTTATCTGTCTCAAAAAGAGAAAAAGAGAAGAACCTGTTCAGCTTCTCCATCAAACCGAAAAACCACAGCCTCATCACTGCTCGCTCGCTCCCTCCCCTCCGATCATGGCTTCGACGTAACGCCTCGCGTCTCTTCGCGCCGCCCTCGCTCGCCTCCCGGAGCGGGAACTCGCCGGGCGAGGAGAACCCGACCCGAGTCGCCTTCGCCGGCTCCTCTTCGCTTCCTCCTCCCTCGCGAAACGACTCGTGGGTTCGGGCTCCTTCTCTCTGCTTCCCCTTTCGTAATGCCGTCTTCGCATGCTTCCTCGCTCTGGTAATCGCGACTTCATCTTGCCTTCTGGCGCTGGGGAGGCGAATTCGAGTGGATGTTTCGAGCCGCATTGCGGGTGGGTGTAATGCGCGCGCTTGCTTTCGTCTCCTTTCGACGTACGTGGCAGCGCCAGGAGGAGGGTGTGATCACGGCGGTGTTTGTGAGGTTAGGGCTTGAGTGGTTGGTAGGATTTAGCCCTAAGGCGGACGGGTCTGTTCTGGACTTCTTAGAGATGATCTTCGCGCCATAAAGTTGTCTCCTTTCGCGCTTTTTGCTTAGTTTAAGGCCTCGGACTTACGGAAAGGAACCGTCTTTTTTTTGACTTGGTGGACTGTGTGGACCGCGTGTTCGCTGAATGCGGGGTTTTGTATTTCAAGAGCATTTGTTATAGAAAATCCTCGCTAAAATCGAAAGTAACGGAGGATATCAGAAGATTCTGGTTCTGTTTAATGGAGACAGTTTCAATGGCCATCTCTACAGATTTAAGTTTATTCATTTCTTTTACCCTTTGAAGAGGTCGAATGTATATTGAAGTAGCTTTGCATCCATTTATTCGCTTTTATATTTTGGTGCCTTTGACCATTAGAAGGATGAAAATGGAAGCGTAGAGAATGTACACATATCTACACTTCAAAATGTGTAAAATGTCGCTAAATTTGTTCTTGGAGCAGCGTTTCTGTGAGATTTTGGGGGAGTGCACGTTCTTTTTTGTTTATTTTAGAGCGTGATCAGCTGCAATTAGATACAATGCAAGAAATCAAGGTTCATGCTTATTCCATACAATAGGTGTGTGTTATCTCACTCATTTGCTGAGCCTTTTCAAGAGTCAGCATTTTCCTCATCCTCCTATTGGGAAGTTGATTTTCAAACTGGAAACTGTCGATTATGCAGTCACGAGAAAAAAAAATCATAAGAGAATCAGGAACTTCTACTCTTTGAGAATTTTGTTTGTGCTTCTCCCTGCAAATGCTTTATCATGTTGAAGGAAATACTTTTTGGTGCATAGGTGTCCAACAGATCAGATTATCAATGGGCTGCAAGATGGAAGCTTGTGCAGAATGCACTAGGAATTGTGTAATTCTTCATGGAAAGAACAAAAACACATCACCTCATGTTAGCTCCTTTTTCAAGGTCATGATCGGCAGTCAATTTTCTGAGCTTTTGGTATGTTTCCACCCTCTTCTATTTATGACCCTATAATACTTTTTCCCAACTTATACCTTCTTTACCACTGGTCAGTACAAGCTAATTTCTTCTTTCTTTCATCCTACTGTATATTGACTTTTACCTGTTGAAAATATATTGGTTATCCTCGAAAATCAAATCATTTAAGGTCGTGTGCCTTTTGCTATTTTGTAAACATTATGCAAAAAGACTAGACTGAGTTTTCTTTTTATACTACTTTTTGATATTGCATGCAATAGTTGCATCTGTTATCTTGTTTTAACTTATTCGAGACTTTATGCAATTGCATAACATAATTATTTTTTGTTGGGTCATGAGTGAGGACATACGCTGGTAGTCAAAATACAGCATCAATATTGGGTTCTCATTGAGGAGTTAGCACCATTTTTAGTCAGCCTACTGTATTTTACTTCTGCCATGCCCTAATCCAGACTATTATTATTGGCTGCTTCACCCTGTGAATTAGTCTGGGCATGGATCTCTAATGAGTGACTTGGTTAAGAAGAAAAGATTGAAGAAGCAAAGTGAACATTTCAATAGAAAATCCCTGTTTAACAGACTCTTTCCTGGACTTCAAAAACTTTCTGTTTAACAAGTTTTGTGTATAGAAACTTTATTTGAATATGAAAGCAAATTTGTGCGTAGCGTTAAAGGTCTAACACAGAGACTTCTTATTTATCAGAATCCTACCTAGTGGTGTAAACCAGTTACTAACAAAACTTCTGTTGTAAGCAACTGAGAGAAATAAAAAGTTCTATTCAAAATATGCTAACCTGCGAAACAGTAAATTGTTTCTTGAAATTCTTTGCTTATGCATCAAATAATTGCCAGTTAGAAGGGAGTGCATTTGTTTGGTTAGATTGTGAAGGAAATGCCATGCCATTTGTGGAGTTTGTCCTTGGCTTTTTTCTTTTGATAGAGAAGAAAAAGGAAATGGATTTAAAAATATACAAAAAGAAACGATAAGAAGTGGCATGAGATATCATGTCATGCTATAGAAAGTAAAAGTTTATCAAGGAATATATCTATTGATTAATTTTTTTAAAACTTAACCATCCAGTATGTAACTCGACATGTGTAGTACTCAGCCAATTCGGAGCCTTGATGAAGAAATAGGCATACGCTTCAGGTAGTTGACCTTTATATTTCCGTATCTACATGACCTGAATAAGTCACGGTGTTAGCAATGACATGGATCGTTTACAATGTTGTGTTCTTGTTTCAGATTATTGCCTATCAATTGCTCAGATGATTTTAGTTGGGGTAACTTGATAAATATTTCAGTAATGTGATGCTTGTGCAGTCAACTTTCTCCCGAAATTTGATCTGGATAGGCATGATCATAGTTTGTCACTTCGATTTTGTTGTAAGAATCAGCTTTGTTTTACAATAGATGTTTTTTCAATTGCAGTACATTCCTCCAAAATTTGCTCCCACAATTTCAGGACTGCTTAATCAAAATATCCGTCTGGAAGATTCAGGTGGGAGGCAGTGGGAAGTGACATTGTCCAAGGTTGATGGATCCTTTGCATTCCAGAGAGGTTGGAATGCTTTTTCATGTGACCATGGTTTAGAAGTTGGATATTTTCTGTTGTTCTATTTCCTGGGTTCCCACTTCAGGGTCGACATATATGATCGGACTGGATGCAGAAAAGTAGATTTTCCAGAAAACAGGACCAGTAAGAAAAGAAGTAGGAGTAGTAGAAATTCTTCAGATGACCCCACCAGTGAGAAGAGTTCGAATGAGAGTGCTTCAGTTGTTTCTGGGGCATCAGCTGAGCTAGATCAACGTCATTGTGGAACAAATGTGGAAGAAGCAGTGAAACAGATGGCATCAGTATGTCTAAAGAGTTGTGGGAAAAGTCAACCTCTTTCCAAAATGGTCTTTGCTGAAGAATTGAGCTATATGATGGATAGAGACATTGAGAACAGAGAGGGAGAAGAAGCGCGACCTGCATTTGACTTGTTTGATATCGAAATGAAGAACAACAAAACCTGTGCTGGTGGAAATCCGTATACTGTGGATGGGACTGGACCTTCTTCTGCTGGAGCTGTTTTATCACAATTATGTCAAGATGAAGCTGGATTAGCTGATAAAGACCCAATTTTGGATTCTGTCAATAATGGGACATGTGAGGAAACAGATCAAAACATCAAAAAACTTGAAAAAAGTGGAAACTCAGAAGGGATTGATAAACAAGAGACTCTCTTGAATAACTGCACGAGTAAGAACTCTGAGCCTCTTATGTATATACGGATCCTATGTGTATATATACATATTTATTATCAATTAGAGTACGGAGATGATAACTGTTGTTAAATGGACCTTTTCTTTCTCTTGAAAAAAAAGTTATGCTAAGAGGGCTGCTATGGGCATGGTTACTGACAATGATGCTTCATGACTTTATCTGATCTACTTCTGAGCTGTTAATGTTAAACACTCTCTAAGATCAGCATGTAATTGTTTCTGTAACTGAAATTTATTAAAACAATATTAGAAGATGATTATTTGACACTCTTCATAAGTGAGGCTGGGTCTTAGGTCGTAATAGGTAGTTGGCAACCACCACCCAATCTGATGGCATATTACTCAGGTACTTTCACTAAAGGCTGGACTTGTTATTGTGAAGTTAATCAATATGACTTATGGTCAGCCAGCTACTAGTACCTTTTGTTTGCTCTCTGCTCACTGAGCAGCTGTGTGCTATTAGTACCGTTTGTGCTGTTATTGATATGACATGTCTCAGAAGGTCTCTTGTTAAGGGTCCTTAATCTTCTTCTGTTGTTTGATATGGTGGACAGATGAAGTGTTGCCAAATGTCAAGAGAGAGCGGATGGAGATGGATGAAGATAACAATTGTGAAGGTTTGCATTTGCTTTTACTTCAGGAGAGGTAATTGTTATGTAGTGATGTGGCAAAAGTTAACTCCGTTTATCTTTCAGTTGAAAGGCCAAGGGTTATTAAACAAGAGCAAGTGGAGATGACTCCTGGACACTGGAGTACCAAAATGGCTAATCTGGAAATCTATGGTATGATTTCAGAGAACCTTAGTAACTTGATACTGATTCTGTGGGTCCATTTTATAGCATGCAATGGTTCATGCTCAATTTATGCTCCTATATGCAAGGAAAAAAGCCAATTGTTAAGGCGGAGTATACTGCAAGTGATGGACAACTAGCAGAGGGTGAAGCTATCAATGGAAGGGCTTCTTCAGTACATATGGCTGCCAATACCTCCTATTCAGTCAAAGTCGTGACGGACTGCCATTCTTATCTAGTGGGTTTTTTATTTTATATTATTACTACTTATGTTCCCTTCTGATTTGGCTGCTGTTGATCCTCAAAATTGGCTGAGGCAGTTTTTTTTTTCCCCTCCCATATTTTAGTTTTATGACAGTTTTTTTTTTTTTTTTTCATTTGATATTTTAGTTTTCATTTCAGCTCAAATTCATTTATTCATAGTAGGAGCATAATGGACATCCGACGGCCCACATCCCAGCTTCTAAATTGGGTTGGGTTACTTCACAGGCATCACCCAATAGATCTTTAACTGAATAATATAAGGTGTTTTTTTTTTTTCAGAATAATTTCATCCCTTCCCCGGTCATTATTTTTCTTCTTTTTTACTTATGTTGCATATATAATTGCATTTATGGTATTATCTGCTTACTTGTGTGGACCGTAGTGAAATTCCTTGATTTTTCACTTCTGTTGATGCAGGAGTTGCCTGCCAACCTTCCTTCATCATTTTTTAAGGGATCTTCTTCAAGAGACCGGAAAGTTGTGTTTCTCAAGGATCCATCTAAGAGAACATGGCCAGTCCTTTACCACGAGAGATCGGGAGTAAGATCACTAACGTCCGGGTGGGATGGCTTTCGCCAGGCGAATGGCATCCAGCAGGGAGATAATTGTATATTTGAACTCCAAATCCTGTCCAACTCCCAGCCTCTGTATAAAGTCTCCATCACCAGGTAAACCAGTCTGGCCCGGGCCGAGAATTCACGGCTTTTATGACCGGGGATCCCCACTAACTAGACTGTACCATCTTATTCTCGGTGGTTGGCCTTCTTCCCAGCCTTGAATCGCCTTTACTGCCATGACCGAAAGACCCAGAATGTTTAGAACTTTTTGTAAATGATCTGATCAGCTTCTCCGTGGTGTGAAGCTGAAGATGTTGTGCGCTAACCTCCTGTGTCTTCTCACTATTTTGTGCTCTGACCAAGTATACGGATCAAACATTTCGGGTTCAGTTTGCCCCATGGTGTCGATAACAAAGCTGCAGTATTCTTAGTTTTCATGTCTTGTTCTCTTTAATCTCGAGCTGCGATGACATCTTTTCTTGCTAATGAATGGCCTCTTTCTATGGTTGAATAAATCGTTTGAAAACATAAGGAGCTTTTCATGCATGTTGCGAGGCTGTTTTCTGCGGCCTATCGAGCTCTTCAAGTCGTCAGCACATGCGATCGTGTGTTGTGCAGCTTGTCCCTTTATCTTACTAGAATTCGGGGTCAATAATGCAGAAGCATCAAGATGACGTGGGAACTTATCTCAGATTCTGATCCAAATAACGGGTGTAAATATTTCTTGTTTCACAGAAGTACCGTAAGTTATATGCAATAAGAGGATGTTCAATATCATTTCACTAAAGCATGTCGTGTTTACAAACGAGAATTTGAGGCATTGCGTGTATGTCGCCTAGAAAATTTTCTGTACGCAAGTTGCTCGTGCGAGCTAACCGATAACACGGGCCCTTATCTTTTACTTTTTGTCAAACGCACAGCTCTTTATTTGAAATTAAGATGGCTAGTGAGACAATATTCCCTTTGAGTTCTTCAAAATAAGGGGCCTACTTTATATTTGAGACGAGGTCCATTATGAACTTTCTTTTAAGTGAATAACCCAATTTCATGTCCATGCTTAAATTTTCTCCATTGAAATCATGTTACTTTCGAAAGTTGACTATCTTTACTAATTTAGATTAATGAGCGCTTTGTGCTATCGAACTCGAATTATCCCAAAACAAGATGTGAATAATGCCAAATGTAGAATATACTAATCAAGCAACCAAACTGAAAATTACAAACGGCTAGAGACAATAATTAACGAACTAAAAACAAGTTTGACTACATGCAAGAGTTGCCTTGAAAATCGGTGACATTGTCAAGAGGCCAAGCCCTTTTGTGCGCGCGCACGACTTAGCTTTTTCTTCAGCGCTCTCTCATGGCAACTCGTGCATCTAATCCCACATCCAGCGCCGTCGCTGCCTTCACCATTGAACAGGCGCTCCACAGAAAACGTCTTTACAGATTCAAACAACTTCACGGGCGGCTTCGGCCGGGGCCTCTGCTTCCGCGCCGGCGGAAGCCGACACTTGGTTCTGCTCCTTGACCACCATCTTCCTCATCTTCATCAGCCACACGGCGCGCCCCTTCGCGATGTCGTACAAGCTCAGAGCAACGTAGACCCCGATCCCGCCGATGATCCCGTTGGCTATCGAGTAAGTCAGGGGCATGAGAAGGATGGTCACGAATGCAGGCACTCCCTCCTTCAGATTCTCCCAATTGATTTCCTTCACCACCTTCATCATCAACGCTCCGACCATGACCAGCGACGGGCCTATGGCCCACGGAGGGACGCTGCTCAGCAAGGGCGTGAAGAACAGCGACGCGAAGAAGCAGAGCCCGACGACCACCGCCGTCAGCCCGGTCCGACCCCCTTCCCTCATCCCCGCCGAGGACTCCACAAACGTCGCGGTGGTCGAGACCCCTAGGGCCGACCCCACCATGGTGGAGCCAGCATCCACCATGTACGCCATGTACTCCCCCTCGAACCTGCCCCGATCATCGGTGAAGCCCCCGAGCTCGGCCATGGTGTACAATATCGCGGTGACGCCGAGGATGTCGACGTACAGCAGCGTCACGAGAGCCACCCAGACGTCAGTCCGGTTGAAATTTGCAAAGCTAATGGCGCCGGCCGTGGACTTAATCTTATGAAAATCGACTACTTCCTTGAAATAATTGAACCTTTCATCACCCAGCGGGGTGGACGGGAAATACGTAACGGCAGTGCCTCTAAACCAGGAAACGACCGTCACAAGAACAATGCCATATATGATGCTGCCCTTGACATTTTTCATCAGCCCAAAAGAAATTACGAGGAACCCAACCGAGCCCAGCCAAAACGTTGGGCTCCTCATCTTGCCGCCCATGCACTCGCCGGTCGCCGGATCCGTCGTCGCACAGGCCGTGACGGTCACCAGCGTGCTCGGGTCAGGCCCAACGAGGCCCAAGCCCTGGTGCACTTGCAAGCCCACGAACGCGATGAAAAGGCCGATGCCGGCCGCGCAGGCCAGCCGAACCGGATGGGGTATGAGCCTCGCGAGCTTGGCCCGGAGCCCGAGCGCGGATATGGCGAGGAAGGCGGCGCCCTCGACGAGGATCACCGTGAGGGCGGTCTGGTACGAGAGGGGCCCGGAGCCATGGTAACCCACCAAGTTGTAGGCCAGGTAGGCGTTTTGGCCCATCGCCGGGGCGAGCCCCAGGGGGAGGTTGGCCAGTATCCCCATGGCAAACGAACCGATCATGCCCGACAAGACAGTGGCCACGACCAGGTCCTTCTTGGTCCGGCCGAGGCAGTTCTCGTAGCCCAGGTCGGGCTTCAGCGTGCAGCCGGGGCTCCCGGGGACGGTGCAGTCCGCGGCGGAGCACGGCCCGCCCGAGTCGGTGATGATGGTGGCGTTCACCGAGATGATGTAAGCCATGGTGAGGAAAGTGGCGGTGCCCGCGCGGAGCTCCGTCGTGAAGCAGCTCTTCCTCGCCTCGAGCTTGAAGTACTTGCCGACCCGGCTCTTCGAGACGGCTTCGTTGAGGCGCCTCTCCATGTTCCTCCATGAGTTCCTCAGCCCCGCGAAGAACCCGCTTCCCGTTCTTCCACAGATTTCACCTCCCATTTTTCCAGACTCCAGCAGTGTTTCAGGGTGTTGGAGAGGAAAGATTGTGAGCTTTGAGGAAGGGATGAGGGTGGACTTATGAGGAAAACATGGTTCGTGCCAGTCAAGCGAAATTCTGCCTTACATGACACTGTAAATGACTCGCCTGGGATATCTGTGTTTATATAGATGGTTAGGTACACACAGGCATGAATATATGGGAATATGTCCAATATAATAAATTACTTACCAAATTCTGAGATATAAATTGAAAAGTGCGTTTGGGTAAAATAGAGATGTCCATTATATGTAGTGATCCACGTATTGCTTTATTTCTTTACGAGGTAGATAGAAAAAATAAAGAACCTGCAAATATGGGCGAAATGTACAATTATTGTTAACCAAAAAAAGAATTCGTGGTAAAGACAGGATGTACTTGACAAAAAAATATCAATCTGGTGTCTTTTTTCGAAGCATATTAACATATTAGAACTATGTTTCGAGTTATTTCATACCATAAATAAATTCGAATGCTAAAAAAAATTCATTGGATAGGTAGATTCACATCTCTTATAACGGACACAATCATCTACTCTTGGCACCAAAGCAATTTCACAATATCATTCCTAATACATTTGGTGGGTAGGCTCACACGCATCAAGTACATCTTATCCATTTATCATAAGCCTTTCTTGATTATGTGCATTGTATCTATAAATTTTTGAATGTCATTAATTTTTTTTTTATCTAGTTAACATATATTTAGGCACTAAATGAATAAGTGGATTTTTACCATAACGTAGAGACAAGTGCGTCAAAGTGCATGCATTTTCCCACCTTCATTTGTTCATATGGTTTGGCTTTTCTCGTGTGATGTTTGGTTATTGGGATTAAAAACAAGGAGAATCTCTACTTTATGTGAAAGGAGATATTGTATTCTCTGAACATAAACATATTCCACTTTAACGCCTCACAGAAAACGTTAATCGATGCGTGAAAACCATGTTCGACAAATCATTTGGGGGGTTAGTCAACAAGATTCCTTAAAGCCCTTGAAAATTCGAGAAAATTTAAATTAGGTGTTTGGATGATGACAAACACATGAAATGTTTGATCGGAATCTTTTGATCCTTGTGCGGGACACTCCAGTACATCGCTTTATGCAGGATTATTATAACTTGGCCTTGCATAACCCAGCAATTATAGGAGGTGTTATAGACCTAACATCATACGTTGCTTTTTGAAAGATCGTTTATTGTCTTTTTTTTTTTTTTTTTTTTGAGGTTGATGATTGATTGAGATTGACATGACTCGTTGAGTGCAATGCAATAGGTGGCATTTTCATATTAGTGTTAACACTAGAAAACAATATCAAACTATGCCTAATGTGAGACAAATATTTCAAACTTTTTTGATATTACTAAAGACCCTAAACTTAGCTATTGTAACATAGATATCTCAAACCTTTTTTATGTCATAAAAACAAAACTTGAATTTATATTAGTGTTATAAATATATCTTAAATGGAACTGAAATAGATGATATATATGTCGCACATGTAAAAATTCAGGTTTTGTTGCATCTCAAAAAAATAGGGTATGTGTTGCATTGGTTAGTGTTTTTGGTGATCCATAAATAAATTTGAGGTATTTTTATCACAATAGGCATAATTTGAGGGTTTTTTTTTTTATATTTATCCTAATTTATGCATCTATACTTATACGACTATGTTTATTATTAATCTATTAGAAAATATTAGATGACATGAAAATAATAATATTTGTTGGAAATACATTGAAAAATATTAGAAGATAAAAATAAATGTTTGAGACGTGCAAACACTATTCTTAATAATAATTTCGCCCCTTGGAGTACGAAACTCAATGTGTAAGACTTTAGCGACTATCCTTCCAAAATACAATAGACCTTCTTCTATACTCTATACTAAATATTATAAGAAATTGTATAATCCAGCAAAGAAAAAAATATATGTAACGAGATAGGAAGAGAAAAATATAAACATTCTGGTTTTAATATATTGATATCACTTTCCTATTATGTTTGCAATAACAATTTATACGTAAAAGAAAAAAAGAGTCGTTAAGAAATGGTTATAAATAAATCGATAATTGAAAAAGAAAATGACCGTTGTATAGTAGTTATAAAATAATGAAGATTTTATAAATAAATAAATGAAATGTTATAAAGCCGTTATATCACCATTAGAAAGTTATTATACGGTCATTACATGACCGTTAACTAACCGTTATAAAATGTTACAAAAGCATTTTATATTATAGCAGATAAAAATCACTACAAATTAATAACGATAAAAAATCATTACAAAAATTAGTAGCTTAAGATATTTCAAAACTATTGAAATATCCATTAAAATCTTTCTAAATTACAAGTGACAAAGTATAAAACCCTAGATTCCTTTTTGTTCAAGGATTCCAAGCCTTAGCTAGATGCTGCAGCTGTGAAAAAAATCAGGAAGAAACCTTGGCGTTTTTGTCAATAGGCAAAGAAATAGGGACTGTTATTATATATATATAGACACACACATATATAGTTTTTTATTTCCTTATATTGTCCGCCAACTTTGTGTGAGGAATGATAAAAAAAACTAGCTGCTTATATTAAGTCCCGCATATGCCTAATCGAATTTAAATTTCTAGGTGCGTCTTGAATCTAGTCACAGCAGTGGGTTCAACTTTTGAGGGATACCCCAAGCGATGTGAATGTCAAAAGCAGACTAACTAAAGAAAACAAAAGTAAGGAAATATAGGGAACTGAGTAATGATTGTTCTGAAACATCGAATATTATAATCCTCCGTACTCGAACCAATTTCACGAGAACATATAGTCACATAATTCATGAGACTTTGTATGAAATTCTAATATATCACGTCCTTAAACGAGGTACCTACCTCGCCTCTCCCTAACCCGGGATTTCTGTGTCGGCCGTTGATAGCAACATAAGAATCGACCATGGATAAACACGGGCATATCCCTGCACCAAATGGATCGTCGATGAGCTAGTTAGGTATACCCAGAGAAGACCGCTTGTTATTTCATGAATTTGTCCGACGGGCGGCGCTGCAATTTATGCACTTCAAGGCAAATCGATACGTTCAAGATACTTTCCTAAGTACGCCATTGAAACGATTAAAAGAAGTCGCCCACATTTTCAGCAGCAATCTCATCGCAAGTGATGATGTAGCATTTCCTCTCTTTCAGTGACGTGTAGGTGTTCTCAAAGGTCTGGACCGTGCAGGTCCCATGGCTAGTGATTCTTTGATAGGATTTCTCTTTTTCTTTTTCTTTTTTGGGTATTTATTGACCAATCAAATATGCAAAAATTACGACTTTTGATGCGATGGGTATATAATTTATAGATCGAGAACATTTTGGGGGAGAGACAAGAGGGTTTTAATTAAGCCAAAAGTGCAGCTTTTCCTTTTTTTAGGTTCGGCAATCCAGAGCTGCCCCTTCTCAAAAGTTGAACCCACTTGGAGATTTGTTTAGGGTTTCAAAGGGTGCAGAAAAACTTCGATTTTCCATCTAAAGTAAGAGACTGATAAAGTTTTGGTATATGAGGGCACGCGAAAATTTGTTTATTAATCCTAAAAAGATTCGTTAGGATCGCCGGGAGGGTTTTAGAGCCTAATGGTGCCATCATTTGGTCATCTGATCAAGATAGACCTCCTCGACACCTGAGCTGCGATGTTTCCTTTGGCTCCAGTCGAGAGCTGACACGAAAGGGTCGTGACGCGAAACAACATTGTGCCTCGTACTCTTTGGAATGTATACTTACAATCACATGTCGAACTTTGGCTCGTGAATGTAAGCAATGATGTGATTCTTTATGCGGAAATTCAAAATCAAAGAATCTTAGATCTTCATGATTTATTCACAACAAGAGGAATGAAGATATACCTTTATTTATGATGATGACTTTGAGAAAATGATTGTTATATAAATATAAGAAAATGAATAAATCTGATTTCTTTCTCTTAACCCATATTAGTCTTAATGTATTTTATGTAATGGATGATGGAAATACAACATTTCGTTGTCTTAGATAGAGAGAGGACCAAACTCTTTTTATATGTGTCATCAATTGGTGCTTTTCATCAAAGTATATTCTATCTTCATAAAGTGACACATTTCATAAGCATTACACCTTCTCATAAGAGTTATTTTTTTTTCATAAGTATCCAATATTTCTTCTATAACATTCAAATAATTATTCAACCATTAATTAACAATAACACGTAGGCAACAATTATCCTTACATTGAAATCTATGAGAAAAATACAATTGCCTTGTAAATTACAGGATTTGCCTTTTGCTTTAACTCTGTTATTGTCTGTAACTACAACTTAAGCATGTAGATTGAGTAAGGAGACAAATGCGCCAATTGGCCCTTGACTAGACCCAATTACGTTATAGTGTTACTCTATTTTTGAATTCTTGCGTACCCAACACTTGAATTCACTGGTCAAACAAAGTAAGAATTGGAATATTTTTTACCATCGTTATCCCATCTGACAATTTTTTTTCTTTTCTATACTTGGAGAGAATTACATGATGATCATGCGAACTAAAAATGTGCGAGAGTAGATTTTTCATACTTTGATTGCACTCTCACTTTATGCTATTCATATTAAATCTAGTGTGTCGGTATTTAGAAGTAATATCTATTATCTGACTTTAGTAGAATAAGTCAGGCACAACAAATTTCTCACATCGGATATACTTTAGTATATCGATTGAACCGCGCAAAGGCTGTCACCATGAGCAACATGGAAATTTTAGGTGTTCCGAGAGGGCGCCGTCGTATCCATTAAAAAAATAAAAAAATAAATCCCAAAGCACGTCATTTGTTTTTGCTAGGCTTTGTCAAGAATAAAAAACGGCTCTCCGTTTTGGGCTTTTTATGAGAGAAAATGGACTAAGCCCCCACGAACTTTGGGCCAAGGTTGGGCCCATAATTTGAATGCCCATTCCATTTCCGGAAAATTCCGGTCGAGGAAGTTCCGTTCTATTCAATCTGCAGGGAGAATGGAAAGATTTCCGGCGATCGCTTCGGTCGTCTTCTTCGTCGCGATCTTCCTAGGGCTCCAGTTCACGGTCTCTTCTGCATCTCCAGCGGAAATCAACCAGGTCATTCTCTGACTTCTACCACTCTCTCTCTCTCTCTCTCTCTCTCTCTCTCTCTCTATGTATCTTCGTAACCAGAAGAATTGTTGAGCTTGTGATATTCGCGGTTGATGTTTGTTCGACTGGACGTGTCGTCCCGACCTTAAAATGGGACCTGAGCGGTATAGTTCGATTCGTGTTTGTTCCCGTCCTAACAACATTTGATGGTGTCCTTTTTGACAACCTATGTAATTCTCTCTCTTGTTAATTCTTTCATGAAAAAGTTTGTAATTTGAGCTTATTCTTGTTAATTTCCGGGTGAATTGATCGAAACTTTTCGTATTCATAGGACTTGACGAAGTCTGCAGCCGCAAGGTAATCTTGCCTTCTTAGCAAATCAGCCTGAATGGTGATGTCTTATTTTTAGCATTAAGGATTGCGAGCGATGGGATCAAATGGAGGTTGCTTTCGATGCTTCAAGTTTAATGTTGAAGTCCTCGATAACTTATGTTATTCCAAGTAGTTGGACTATCATGGTTTGTAGATTTTGCAAATTTAGTAGTGCTGGCAATCTAACATTCCCGGTGCTTGATCTTTAGAAATCTTAAGCAAGAACAAGAGCGTCCTCACGAAGTACATTGTTCTAGAGAACGAAGTCGGGCGGCGCGGCAAATCATTGAGGAGGTAACAGCAACTTATCTTTTCTTTCCCTGAACCCCGTCTTTTGATCATTGTACATGGAAAGGTCATTTTCTTTTCCTAACATTTCGTCTACATGGTGTTTGGCTTGTGTAGTATTTGATGCCGTTTGTCAGACGAGAAAACTTTCAGATGTCGAGTCCGTGTAAGCTTCACCCTGATAATGACATGTTCCGAGATCAAGAGGAGCATAAAATTCATGTCGACATAAATGAGTGGCGCTGTGGATACTGTAAGAAAAGCTTTCGTGCTGAGAGGTTTCTCGATCAGCATTTTGATAACAGGCACAACAACCTTCTGAATGTCGTATGTAAATCCTTATTCCTTGTCCTTAAGTGATTGGGGTTTTATTAGATAGTAACTGCTACTAAATGTTTTATCACATGGTGAAAATTTTATGATATAATAATCAATGTAAACGAAGACCTTGCAATCATTTCTTTCAGATGGCAATTGCCTCTGATTCCTCTTGGTGGCCTGTGATGAATAGATGTCTTTTGCAAGAGAAGGTGGTCACTGTAGATGTAGTATATGCATATTAATAGGAAGTAATACTTTTGCTTGTTTCTGGTCCTTGAATTGAGAAGTCTACTAATATTTGAAGTTACAACCTTTGTTTTAGAAATTTTGTTTTGTACTCTCACATGTCTCAATTGAACCAGAGTCGTAACATATGTTTGGCTGATCTGTGTGGCGCATTGCATTGTGATTTTGTAATCAATTCAAAGTCACAAAAGACTAAGTGCAATCCTGCTGCTGCCGCCAGGAACCGCCACCTATGCGAGGTATACCTGCAATCCTGCAACTCCCATATCATATATTCACTTTTCTGCTATCTTTTTTAAAGTCTTTCTTGTTGGCAGAGTCATGCTGATACCTGTTTTCCTGTAAATCAAGGTCTTTCGGCAAGCCGACTTCATGGTAATATTCATGTAGTTCTTTAATTATTCCAAGAACACTATTTGTGTTTCTAACCATAATAATGTGCTGCATTGCTAGAATTGTTTCTGCACCAATTTTGTGATGCTCACACTTGCTCTGAAAAGAAAAAGCCTTTTCCAAGAGGAGGACTGGTATGGATTGTTTTCTTTTGATATTAAATATTAGCTTGTGATGTAGAGCCCACATTGCAGTTGCCAAACCTAATGTCACTAGTAGCCTGGCAGAAGTAGTAAACCCTGTTCCTCTTCCTATATCTTTCTTTGATTTGGATAAAAATGGTTGTGGGTTATTGTCCCCACCCAAGCCTCTCAATTGGCACTAGAGGCTATATGCTGGTATGTCAAAAAGTACCTTCTAACTTTTCTCTTAAAATAAGAGGAGTAATGGAAAGATTTACATGATGTTAGACATCAATATTTGTGTGCTTATAGGAGGTGTTTGAGATCGCATAAAGGTCGAATCTCAAACTCTTGAATGCAAGAGTCATTCCGAACACACATGTTGATGATTTTTGTTGTCCAAGGATGACGCGGTTCTGAAAATTCTTCTCATTTGCAGAAGCAACCTAATATACTGTTTCTGGCAACTTCAATATTGACGCTGATGCTCCTTCCTGTTCTCTATCTCATTGTATTTTTACATCAGAGGTACCATTTCTCCCCCTCTTTAATTTTGGTGGACTCATTTTTGCTTAAAAACATGAGGCAGCTTGATATCCCAACTAATTGTGTGTTACAAACTCCCGTTTTCCAATATATTTTGGCAATTTTGCTGGCTGCCATTCAGTTTTTCAGTTACTATATGGGAATAAGAATTCTTGTTTCCTGTTTTGTAGGGACATGAGAGGAAAACAAGAACTTAAACGCATAAAAAAGAGAACAAAGCCTTCTTAAGTGGCATCAGCTGAAGGTTTTGGTTTGATTCGACAGTCAATTAGGCACACAATAGCTACATCATTAAGAAAGTGAGACGACATGGCCCAGCCAAAGGTAGAATATGGCAGCATGCAATTCGAAACTTGGCAGTTGCTTTTGAACCTACTCGATGAGGTCTAAATCTTCTTGGGCCAAAAGAAGTAGACTCTCTCCTGTTAACTGGAGTCTGGTTTTTTATAAATTCCACATTTTGGAAAATATGCTCAGTGTGGCTTTATCATATCTGTTATAATACCTTGTAAATATGTATTGTTTTGCTCGACAGAATCTGTATTAGACTAGATGAAAGTAGTTGTGCAATTTTCACCCACTATGCTTCGAAACATTTCCATCCTGAAATAATGACTCTGGAGTCTAGTTTTATATTACAGCAAAAATTTGCCAGAAATGTTTCTTCTCCTGCCTTTTTCTGGTCTAGGCATCAGGCAACACCTCCTGGATCCTTTTGGTGCAATGTCGTCCTATGATGTTTAGAGTCATGGTGTGAAGTTGATGAGTCTGCTGCATATCTCTTGGTTCTAGCTCTTGATCTTCCCAATTGGTTCTCTGTTCTTTAATAGATAGCTTCATAAGCTCTGTATGTTCCATCATTCATGTAAAGATGGACAGCATTTCTGTACTGATTATTACCTAAAGGGCAATCGGCTTTCATGCTGATTAGTGAGACTATTTCTTAATTCGCATTCACCAGCAAATGCAACCGAAGCAATCTTCTCATTTCCCAGCAGCAGGCAGCCCGATTAGTTGGGCTGTAGGTGTTGAGGCATATGCATATCTTAAGCCAATCACAGTTTTATGGAGTTATGACCCCAAACGCAAGCGAGATGAGTTCATTTGACAAAAGAAAACCATCTGGATCGCTGAGCCTCATAAAAGCCAATCTTCTTGTGATGTCGCCTTTGTCCATTAGCAGGGTGTTCAATTCCCTGGCAAGAATGACTTTGCGGTTCTCGTCCATGAAAATCATGTGCCCACTATCTAAGTAAGGTTCATAGACCTTGCAAAGAGAGAGAAGAAGGGAGTCGCCAAATGACTCTGAATGATCTCAAGTCCAAACCTCTTGCCGTTCTCAGAGAGAGCATCACAACATCCATGGCCAAATCATCAGCTTCAACATGATCATCTCCACACGAGTCTTTCATTCCCTCCTCCAACTTCTTCACATAATCCATGTATTCATTCATCCTCCTTGGTCTTGAGAACCTCAGTCCCTTAACATAACTAGCAGAGCCAAGGCCAAAACCATAAAAAGGCAAGTTCTTCCAGTATGTAAGATTGTGCTTGCACTCAAATCCATCTCGGCCGTAACTGCTGATCTCATAGTGGTTGTAGCTTGCATTAGATAGTATCCTTGATGCTGTTCTGTAGAAGTCCGCAGATTGTGAATCCGAAGGCAGCGGAAATTCCCCTGGTGAGTACCTGCAGCCACATTCAACAATCAGCTTCAAACTTATTCGAATCACTAAAAGCTACAGCCTTCATGCGCGACTCTATGCTTGGGTAACTTACAGTCTTCCAAATTTCGTGCCTTGTTCCACTTGCAAGTCATAGACAGAGACATGAGCAGGCGATGCTTCAATCGTCATATGCAAACTTTCCTCCCACATTTCGTGTGTCTGATGAGGGAGAGATGAGATGAGGTCCATGCTCCAATTCTCAACACCACAAGACTTAACGATTTGAATAGCCTCATGAACTTCTTCAACACCATGTGCCCTCCCACAAGCCTTCAACAACTCTTCTTGAAATGCCTGAACGCCTAATGACACTCTATTTACACCCAACTCCATCAAATCATTCATCTTCCTTGCATCGAAAGTGCCGGGGTCCATTTCCATCGATACCTCCGCATCCGCCGCCAACCCGAATTTTACTCTCAACAATTCCAAGATTGAAGAAACCAACCTCGGCGGCACCAGAGATGGAGTGCCACCTCCAAAAAACACAGTTTCAAGAGGAGGGTTGGTCTTGAATCCGGCTCTCGTTGCCTCGATTTCACGTGAAAGCAGTTGTATATAATTCACCATCCGTGGGTCATCCTCACTCTGATTTAACGACCCGATAGCAACAATGGGGAAGTCACAATAGTGGCAGCGCTTTCTGCAGAATGGAAGATGGATGTAAGCCGATTTGGGAGGCTCCAGCACCGCTTGGATTGGAGGAGGAAGAGTGAGTGCGGCATTTAGTCGAACATCTGGCGAGACGTCTGCGAAGGTGCAGGCAATGGGTCGAAAGAGAGAGTTCTGAATTCTGGGTCTTGTGGGGAATGTAAAGAAAATGGGAGTGAACGTTGATCTGAGCATGATCTGAAGCTTCGATGAGAAAATGGTAGAGCACGAGCGATGAAGGTGAACCTGGCTCTGGGTGAAGCGAAAATGCTCGGGCGCTTCAGCTCTAGCGTCGCGTGCGAAGAGCGGACATGCTTGTGGGCTTATATGTCAAGGAGCGAGTTCTTATAGGGTGGGCTGGAAAACGAACGTGCACTAGTAAATAAGCCCATTGAGCGTCATGAAAGATAAAAATATAAAAAATTCAAATAAGAACCTAAAATGTTATTATTTTCTTAAATAAAGATATAAAATAAACTTTATTTCAAATAAGAGTCTAAAGTAGTCATATCAATTTAAAAAAATGGCCTGAAGTGATAATAATTATTTCAAAAGGACTTAACCTTGCTAACCAACAAAATATTCCAACTAATTAGAGATATTTTCATTCAAATACAATTTAAATTTAAATTAAACTAGATTTAAAAAAATACAAACCGCTCGTGCTTGCTACCCCATCGCTATTGGGGTGACGATGATGCCTAAGCGAGGGATGGTGACCCTCGCTAGAAGAGGGAGAGGGCAACAATCTTCTCCCAAGCCTACACGAAGGGCGATGACCCTCTCCCGTTTTTTTAGCGAGGCCTCGTGTAGGCACCGATGACCCTATTGGCCATCATTGCCACCCCACCTGCGATGGGGCAGCGGCCTTCTCACCTGTATTTTTGTTTGTTTTATTTTATTTTTTGAGTTTTTTTTTATGAAAAGAAAAAAATAGAAAAAGATTAAAAAAAGGCAAAACAATTACAAAAACTTGAAAGATGAAATTGTCTTTCACCCGTTAGTGATTTCAAGCATTTCTTTGAGATTGATATGGTTATCTTAGGTTCTTATTTAAAACAAAATCTACTTTAGACACTTATTTAACAAAATGAAAGCACTTTGAGTTATTATTTAAAATATATTTACTTCAATCTCTTATTTGAGAAAAAAGATATGTGCACCATAAGTCTTAAAATTTATCCCAAAAGTGCAACCGAATCCTAAATTTTTAAAAAGTGTAATCAAACTTTAAAATTTGTCAAATTGATTTCAATCCAGTCATAAAATTAGTAGCGTTAATTTGTCTAACGAAAAATACCGACATGACAATTTTAAATTAATTTATTTTCCTACATGGCATTTTTAATCACTTTTTTGCTTTAAATCTTATTTAAATAATAGCAGAAAACTAAAAAAAAGCTAAACAATTTTAAAAAATGGAAAAAAAGTTACTAGGTTGTGGCTGCCATTGCCATCGTTGCCCTGCTGCTAGAAATTGCCCCTGTTGCTAAAAAGGGCTGGCAGCAATCATTGAGGTCTAGGCTAGGGATGATGACCCTTGTCGACGCCAAGCAAGGGCCTAGTGACCCTTGCCCTCGGAGTTTCGTTATTTATTTATTTAATATTTTTAAAAATAAATTATAATTTAAGTCATGTTATCATCATGTTGAAGAGAGAAAATATTTTTAAAAAACCACTTCAACATTTTCCATTAGTCTAAATGGATAGTATTAATTTTGGGATTTAATTGAATCAATTAATAAATTTTATGATTTAATTATATTTTTTTATAAATTTTATGATTCAATCGCACATTCGTAATTTTAAGATTTTTGTGAACATATCCTTGAAAAAATAAGTACATTTCAAATCTTTATTTGAAACTTTTCCCGGAAAAAATGAGTCCTTTTTCATTCCTTCCTCTGTGGTGTCGGACCGAGGTGAGACAAAGAAAACCCGCTGCTCAA
The DNA here is from genome assembly GCA_014182565.1 of Eucalyptus marginata. NCBI lineage: Eukaryota > Viridiplantae > Streptophyta > Magnoliopsida > Myrtales > Myrtaceae > Eucalyptus > Eucalyptus marginata. The sequence continues at coordinate 30,287,170 of CM024595.1, read as the reverse complement.
GTCACTTCCTCCGTCCCCAAGCTTCGTCCTACCCGAGCTCTGCGAAAACTCCCGCGAACTCGAAAGCCTCGTCGTCCGATCGATCCAGCGCAAATGGAAGGCGAGGAAGGATCGCAGCAGCCTCACCTCGTCCTCGCCCACAAGCTCTTCCTCCTCAGGCACCCTGACGTCCAGGACATCGACAGGGTCCGCCTCGAGGAGGAGGTCCTCGCCTCCATCAAGTCCGACGGTAATGTCCTCCTCCGCTCGATTCGCCCCGGAATTTGCTCTTCAACGCACGCCTCCCGAGTTTTGATTCTTGACTGGTTTGCTCTGCGTATGGCGGTGGCTCTAGATATGGTCGCGCTGTACGAAGCCCTGGTGGCGGAGTCGGTCCTGGAGGTGGATCGGGGGCTTCTGGATTCGATGCGCGCGCGCATTGGGGAGGAGCTGAAGAAGCTTGACGAGAAGTGGGTTCTTTAGCTTCGATTCATCTTATTAAGTCTTCTTCCTATTAATGCTTGACCTGGGAATGTATGTCTTCTCAATTGGAACTCTCAATGGTATATACATGCACGTGTGCATGCACAGTGCTAGCTTCAATATTGGCATTGAAGGAACAAATAGGGTCACGAAACTTAGAATCAAAAAAAGTGTACCCTTTACTTCCCTGGAGCTGTATGTCATGGATGAGTTTTTAGCCAGTACCCGATGTTTGAGCTCACTCAAAGATGGCGTCACCCAATTCCTGGATTAGTCTGTGATTTTTGTATGGCGCGCTTGTGAAAAAGATATGTTTTTGCTTGCCTTTTCTGGTACCACCACAATTTCGATAGTTCTCAAGTTTAATGAAGCTCAAGCTTATTTGTCTCATTTCTTTTGGTTTCAAAATTTGTGCAACTAACTGTATGGAACATCTGACTGAAGAAAATACTTATGGTAGTTGGAGCAGCGGTTTTGTTATGAGTGACTTGCCCAAATGTGAGAATTTGATATTTGACAATTGATTTTCTTGTGGAAATATAATCAGCAGTGATTGATTTATTGTTTTAATTCGTTTGGAAGTATATTGTCACATGGTGATTGGTGATGCATTGATTTGAGTAATGCTGTAGGGAAATGGTATTATGGCTTAGTTCCAGATCTAATACACTGAGTTATGCCCGACATCACACATTATGTTGGTTGTTTAATGAGCCACTTCAGTTACCTCTTCCCAGGATCACTGATGCTGAAGAAAACTTGGGGGAAAGTGAAGTTAGGGAAGCTCACTTAGCTAAATCCCTGTTTTTCATTCGAATCAGTGACAAGGTAAGTTTTTGCAGTTCTAGTTATTTCTGCTAGGTGCTGGCCATGTGTGAATTTCAGTTGGAGTTTAATCTCACACCTGATCACTCCTTTTTGCAATAGGAGAAAGCACTGGAACAACTTAAGGTTACAGAAAGTAAAACAGTGGCTGTAGGGCAGAAGATGGATTTGGTCTTCTACACCCTTCAGCTAGCTTTCTTCTACATGGATTTTGATCTCATTTCCAAAAGCATTGATAAAGCAAAAAAGTAAGCCATTATGTTAATTTGTTTTTTTCTCTTCTGGCTTCTTAATGTCAAACTCTAAAAGGTTAAATGCTTATTAAATTACCAGCTTATTTGAAGAGGGAGGTGATTGGGAACGGAAAAACCGTTTGAAGGTGTATGAAGGCTTGTATTGCATGGCAACACGAAATTTTAAGAAGGCTGCTAATTTATTTCTGGATTCCATTTCAACCTTCACAACTTATGAGCTCTTCCCTTATGACACCTTTGTATTCTACACTGTTCTTACTGGCATCATATCACTGGATAGAGTTTCCTCGAAGCAGAAGGTTTGGTCCTTGGCAGCAATAATTGAATTGTTCTTTTTCCTTTTTGATATCAGAATTTTGGCAAATTTGCATCACTGCATGAGTGTTAAAAGTAGCATGCTATGGGCAGGTTGTGGATGCTTCTGAGATCTTGACGGTGATCGGAAAAATCCCCCATCTTTCAGAGTTTTTGAACTCTCTTTATGATTGTCAATACAAATCCTTTTTTTGTGCTTTTGGTAAGAATGCGACAACAATTTTTTTCTACCTTTTCTAATCAGTTTTTCATAGTACAATGCCTCCTTTTGATCAAATGACGTGGATGTCCTCGATTGATTGGCATACTTTCCTGTTCTTTCTCACTGACCTGGCTATTTGAAATTTCTTTGCATTGTGGGCGTCATTTACTTGACAGTTGGATTTGAGCATCTAACAGTTCTTTTGTTTCCTTTTGCTAAGCTGGCCTGACTGAGCAAATAAATTTGGATCGGTATTTGCACCCTCATTTTTGCTATTACATGAGGGAAGTCAGGACTGTCGTTTATTCCCAGTTCCTGGAATCCTATAAGAGTGTTACGATTGAAGCAATGGCAAGAGCATTTGGAGTAACAGTGGATTTTATTGATCTGTAAGTGATTGAAATGCGTATTTTTTTTTTCCAGACCTTGGATCTTTCAGTTACACATTTGTTTGGTTTTTGTTTGGCTTTTCTTTTGGAGTAAATAATTGTGTACTGCCGCCCTAAAAGGATCCAACTCTTCTGCAGAGAACTATCTCAATTTATTGCTGCTGGCAAGCTTCACTGCAAAATTGATAAAGTTGCAGGTGTTCTCGAAACCAACCAACCAGATGCAAAGAATGCTCTTTACCAAGCGACCATAAAGCAAGGAGATTTCTTATTAAATCGGATTCAGAAGCTTTCTCGTGTTATTGATCTGTAAGGTATGTGAAAGAGTAACGAACTTGACAAAGCTGATAAATATGTTACAAGGTACTATATGATGTTGTCTGTTGGTTATATCGTTAGTAGATCATCATAATGAAGAGTAAAATAGTGAGGGTATGGGTATGTAAACGTGATTCCAATACTATATTCACTTTAAAATAAATTTCGGAGGTTTGTTAGAACATTGCATTGAAACTTGAGGTTGCCCTAGTATATGTACATAGAGATCTTGATAGATTCGATCAATAAACTGGTTATAGTACTAGCGCTTTATTTTTCTTTCAGTATGGACCCTACTTTTTTCTAATAATTTATATGCCTTGACTTTTAATGTGAAGCATCATACTCATTGGATACTTCCCATGAGCATTGTGATGCCTTGCTCGGGTCTTCTGAAATTGGAGTTACTTTTATTATTTCCAGATGTTCAAGTCAGTGGTTGTGGGCACTGATTGTGACCACTTGGAGATTGAGTGATGGCATGAAGGATGATAAAATCATTTACTAATTAGGCAGGGTGACTAAACTCTAAACTGGGTATATGACATGGTATCAAAAAAGATTTGTTTTGTTGCTGCACAAGCATTGTGATTTTTTGTCGGCTTCCATTAGCCTATAAGATACTCATGTTACTATTCTTGGCTGATGACTATCAGGACGGTTGTCTGCTTGTGCAGCTGAAGAGTTATTGGACTGCTTTTTGGCTGGTACGATTTTTGGCCGTTAAATGTCTTTCAGAGAAGCAGATGGGTAGAGGATGGCGTGAGAAGTTTCGCGCATGGGGACGTGAAACGTCATTTTGGGTCCCTTACGGTTGACAATTTCTTTGATTCCGTATGTTTTCGATGTTAATCTGAAATGATTTGTAAGAGACGGGGAGAGGTATCTCATTTATTGAAGGACGGAATCGGGTGCTTGATACATCTTTCCCTGGCATCACGCCTTTGGCAATTTGTCACTTCTCCACGGGACACACTATTTTGGGAGAATCATTTGGGAGAAGATGCCACTAATGGTGGGAAGTGGACCAACTCAACTTGTAGTGCTCATACTCTTTATATTCTAAGTGAGTTAAAGAAGAAGAGTTAGCGCGCATGCGCCCGCCGCCCGGCATCTTCGCAGAAGCAGGATGTTCCGGCTGTTTTTGGGCGGCTTTGACCTTATTATATTAATATTCCCACCATCGAATCTTTCTCTTGATCCTACGAATTAGATGAACGAGCATGGAAAAAAATAAAAAATAAAAAGTGACTTGGTCAGCGAAATTTCCTTGATTCTCCTGAGCTAGTGTCCGAATCGTACAATATATCGTTTCTCTCGATCAGATAGGGCAGTCTCTTTTGCCGCTTGAGTACCCGAGCCCACTTCTTGCATTGACACTTTAAAAAAGGGTCCGAAGTTCTTGTTTTGAATACCGGAAATTGCAGTCTCGATGGTGTAGTCCTGATTGGACAAAATTGACATCGTCCTGTTTCGGACTACATGCCATCTCCACTGTTAATTAACAAGCCGTACATAGGATGTCCGCAGGCACCAAGAAGACGAGAGATTCCTTTGTCGACTTACACTGAATTATTCATTTTACAACAGGCTCTGACGCTACAGTCAGAGGACTCGTTGAGAAAATCCTGGACAAAATTGACATGAATTACTTTATGTGTTTGTTTCGATAAAAGTTTCGTAATAAAAGGTAAACACTTTTCGACAAATTATTTTCTAGGAATAGGTTAATGAATTCATTTTCCTAACTTTAAACAATTATATTTACTTTGACCGTAAATGATTTATTACGAAACGCTTTTCGACAAATTATTTTTTAGGAATATGTTAATGAATTCATTTTCCTAACTTTAAATATTTATATTTACTTTGACCGTAAATGATTTTTCGTGGACCGATCATTGTTAACAAACCAAATGCGAGAAAGTCTGGAAAATTAATACATTGATTATTCCGTTGCTTAAACAAACACACCCTACATGAAGCAAATTCCGATCAAAAGACTATGATCCTTGTCGGCCTCCATTTGGCTTTGCGTCTCTTGGCTAACACGACTAAATTCAATGGATCCATGTACTGAATTACGTCATTGAGAACATTGGAAACCGATACTGAATATGGAGGAAACTCGATATATAGAGGTCGAAGGCCCATCCTTGTAGCTCATCTCCATTAATAGCGAGCACAACTCAATAGGAGCACGAACGCCGAATGCAGCATCTACTTCCCCGTCCCGGAACAACGTAAGTCTTCTTGTCCTGAATCGGCAATGGCTTCCCTTCCCCATATTCCCACCTTGTCAGGGTAACGACATGTAGTTCAGGCAAGGATTATAACAGGGCGGAAAGCTGCCAAAAGAGACAGGGCGATAAACAAGAGGGGCCTGGTGTGGAGGTGACGTGGTGGTGGTGAGGAGAGGCAAACGCCGAAAGGAGAGCACCCCGGGACCGCTTGTTTTTCCCGGAATCCTTTTTCTTTTCGGACCACAAGCCTTTCAAGCCAAGCAAATTTAAGCTTGCACGCTTTGATTCGGACTCGAGAGCCTGTCGCTATCGGTTTCTCAGCCACACTCCACATATATTCAGCTGTCGAGAACCACTGGTGCAGATGCAACGCAGCCGCGTCTTCTGATTCGTTGGCAAGTCGAACGAGAGCTTCGCGGCGGAACATGGGTCGTTGATCGATCGGGGGAGCGATTCGAAATGCTTGGAAAAATGCCTCCTTTCGACCTCAGAGACTTGCAAGAGAATCTCTCGACCCAGCTGAGACCTTGGCAACGTTCCTTCCAGTTCTGGGTGCGAGCGGTTGATATCTACACCGGTTACAAGGTGGGGAACTCGCGCCCCTTTTGTCTCTACCTCTGAATTTTGTCTATGCTCTTGAAATGCATGCTGATTGGATCATGGGGTGCGTGGTTTTTATCCCCCTTTCTTCATTTGATATATCGAAGGTGTTCCAAGTGCGAGCGAGTTTTGAGAAGGATAAGCAGAAACAGGAGGCAATGTGGGAGAGGCAACACGAACTTGCGGCTGACAAGATATATGCTATGTGCGCCGACCTTGGCGGGTTCTTCCTTAAGGTATCTAACCATTTCAATTCGCAATCTTAAAGCTGGTTTTCACTCTACTAGCTGTGCATCCAATTTCTTTTGTGCAATGTTATGCTTAAGTGGATTTTAGTTCTTTGTTCATGGGCACCAGCCACCATCCTTGTCGTGTTCACACTTTAGATGGATCTTGGTTCTTTCTTTTTGTTCAAGTACCTTTGCATTCAGTTTAAGCTTCAGTTTGATTTTTGGTTCCCGGACGGACTGTTAATTGGTGTTCATCCTTCCTTAGGAGAGAATTGAATACTCGCAAATGCTATAATTCAAAGTGGAGGGATGTAAATTTCTTGTCCTTTTGCATATTTCAGAAAAGTGATTGTATACACATATACATTCTCATACATATCTGTGCGGGCATCCATGCTCTCATGCCAAAATTGCATTTCTCTGGTAATCTGTCATCTTCTGATATTGGGGTAGCTAGTCATGGATCCTTTTCATGAATAAAAAAATTTATTGATTTGAGAATTAGTGGTTCAACATAGGTAGCCCAAATCATCGGGAAGCCCGACTTGGCCCCAGCTGCATGGGTCAGAAGACTTGTTACACTATGTGACCATGCTCCTGCGACACCTATTGATGTTGTTCAGTTGGTGCTGGAGAGAGAGTTGGGAAGAAACCCGGGAGAAATGTTCGAAAAATTTGACATGGATCCTCTTGGTTCTGCTTCAATTGCACAGGTAATCAGGCTGCTTATAGGTACTCCTAATTGAAGCATGATTATGTATGATTAGAAGCTTTTTGGTTCTGTATCCATTTTCCATTGGAAAATTTCCAATAATTGCCAGCAACAGTTATGTACATTTAGAAGCTTCACTTGTAATGGGAAATTTTCCAGTTACTTTGACAAATAACAACCTGGTAAAGTTCTCTTGTAGATGCTAGATCAGAAACATCAATGAACTCTGAGTTCCAGTATTGCATGTTAAATATAATGGCGGCAAATAACTAGACACTTAGTTCAACTCTTGTTCGATTTAAGCTTAGGTGAATGGATTCGACTATGATTACTTCCTTGTTCCTTCCATATATCCTTTGACAAAAGACTCTCTGGGATTTAGAGGTGAAAGAAACCCTGTTCAACTTCTGAGTTCTAATTCGGACGGTGCTGCCCTGATGGTCTGTCCCATAATCAAAAGACTGGATCTTTCTTTGGTTTTGCTAACTATGTTGTTTCTAGGTTCTTTGATTCATCATATGCCCGATATCTTTAAGAGCTCCTCTATCCTACTTCTCAAGTAGAGCTTGTTCATAATGGAATAGTCTTTATATGTCTTGATGCTTTCATTTGAGAGTTGGGATATGTAACAGGATTGAGACTGGGATAATGATGTATGTCAGAAGTTGCTTCTTACTAAAAGCAATGTTCTTGGAGCTGACTGATCTGTTTCGTGCATAAATTAGGTACATCTGGCCAGACTGAAAGGCGATAAGAGTGATGTAGTTGTGAAGGTAATGAGAAATATAAAATCTTCATCATGTTGATTTGTACGAAGCAATTGTAAGTTTGATGCTGTGTTATAGGTGCAACATCCTGGAGTTCAGGAGCTGATGATGACAGATATCCGCAACTTGCAAGCATTTGCTTTGTACATGCAGAAGACAGACATTAAATTTGATCTTTTCTCAGTTACGAAGGAAATGGAGAAGCAGGTGTGAGTGTGAATCATTTTTGAGGTGATCATGTCTCAATAGCTTATTAATTGCAAAAAAGGCAAGAAAGCTTTGGTTCTCACCACATAAAATTCTATATTTGCAAAATTAATTGGAAAACTGGTTATATCTTGAAAATTTAGTGTGTAATTATCAGAATGGAATGCTTCTAGACTCCTAACGATTCCTTAAGCTAGCTTTGATTGTGTCAATGCTCAATATACTGAATTTGACATGTTGGATTACCATCAATTCTTATCACCCTACAGAATATCTTGCAATTTACTGCAGTTGCATGTAATGTTTCTATATTATTTTTTATCTAAAATTTGATGTTGTAGATGATAGTAGGCGAGTTCTTTTTCCCCCGTTTGTGTTAGTACTGAATCATTGAGATATAAGAGAAGCATGTGACTAATCAGAGAATTTTGGATTTTATTTTTGCTGCTGAAGATTGGTTACGAGTTTGATTTCGTGCGGGAGGCTCATGCCATGGAAAGAATTAGACGTTTTCTGTTGGAGCATAATAAAAGATCTCCTGTATTGGTCCCGCAGGTCGTGAGGAACCTGGTCACAAGGTATGTATTGCCTATACATGTACAGAATTGAAATAGCAATGGGGATTTTTTTTTTTTTTTTTCTTTCCTTTTTTTTCTTTTTCTTTTTTTTTTGAAAGGGGGGGGATGGGTGGGGGTGGTTGTTTGTTGCACTTTTCTGAGATATAGTTTTATAATGGAGGCAGCTCAATAGTGTTACACATGACCCTGAGCTCATCCCATCAAATGGGGACTGGTTCTTCTTTCTTGTTATGTCATCATTGAATGTTACTGACATGCTAGAAATTTGGTTCCTATAAGTCATGCCCCTCGTTTCCACCTTGAGCTCCTTTTAGATGCATATGTATTGGAACTCTAGGACCTCCTTCTAGATGTGTAGGTTTTATGCCTTTGGGTATAATTATCATTATTATTTATTTTCGTAAGCCATGCTTTTGCTTGTTATGTTCCCACTTGTTGCTACCCCCAGAATATAACAAGCTTCACCTCACAAATTATTGTATTTTATGCTAGTGTAGGAGGGTTTTAGTGATGGAATACATTGATGGAGTTCCCATCATGAATCTTGGTGAGGAAATTGCAAAAAGAGGAATAAATCCACATGGCAAAGTTGCAGCAGCAGCAAAGCAGTAAGCTTCTCAACTATCCCGGAGAGTATGCTATTGTTTATGTCTTTTGTTGTTCTTACAAACAAATTGTTCATAATTGATGCAACTTATTAGCTTATTACTTTTTCAAAGCATCGATGGATTCAAGGACCAGAAAACTGGACATTTTTGGTAGTTTAGCTGGCTTAGGCATTGCGCTGAGCAATGGTTTTTCTTGTCATTCATGCTACTCTAATGTTTAAAATTGAATAGCTATGGCTTTAGTTATGAATTAACACGGTTTGGAAGCATTTATTGAGAATTTTCAAATGTGCCAATTGATTCTGGTGAAAAGGAGCTAGTGTCTTAGAGAAGGTACCAGAGGAAAAAGTAGAAAGAGGTGGGAATGAGAAAATAAATGGAGGCTGTGAGAGGAGATATTATGTAGTTGGACTTGATGAATAAGAACTATATAATAATCTGAATAGCATAGAATAATTCACGTAGTTGACTTCACTCAGTGTAAAAACAAGTTTTTTTATGAGAGCATGCCAAAATCATTGATTCTCAAATGTGGGGTTTTATTTTTCTCGTTTTAAGAATAAGACACTTCTATCTCTCAATTGTTGAATGCTTCATATGCAGGAACATCCTTAGCAGTTTGACACAAGCATATGGTCAAATGATTCTGAAGAGTGGCTTCTTCCATGCAGACCCTCATCCTGGAAATATTCTCATTTGCAAAGGTTCACAGGCAAGTGCACACTAACAAATGCTGCTTTTGCCTGTGATCTTTATAAATTCTTGTTTTCCTGTGTAACTTTGTCTGTGTGTAATATAGTGATGACCTAGACTGCTGGTCAGTCTTATTGATGGCTAGTTCACAAAAAGAACATTGAATTTATAAGCTATCAGAAGAGTTTCATGTCTACCATTCTTTATCTTGTAAATCCTATTAAAAAAAGGAGTACAAAATGGTCTTCCACTGAGAAGAGTAGCCCATGAACCAACTATTTGAGCATTTAAATATAGTTGAATTTGAATTAAAGGATGAGAAAATGCAACAAATCGAACTATTATATTCAGTTCTCCATTCTCTTGAAAGCTATCTTGAACAGCAAAGCTACCTGATCTTTCATATTGGATTTGCCAGTAAAACTACTGGGAAGAATTTCTGCCTCACTGTACATAAATCATGACTCACTGTGCTTAGTTATTAAGCCAATGATGCTTAGTCTAGAAAAATACCATTTTCAGGTTCAGTTTGTGATGTTTTCTAATTACAGGTGGCCTTGCTGGACTATGGGCAAGTGAAGGATCTCCCAGATAAGCTGAGACTGGGATATGCTAATATGGTTCTTGCTATTGCGAATCGTGACCCTGTGAGGGTGTCTGAGAGCTACAGGTGTGATATTTGACTGTTAAATACTCAGTCTTGTCATCCCTTTGTTTTAACATTTCAGAGTAGAGTTCGGTGAAACAAAGCCTGGAATTTGCGGAGGAAATGTAATTCTTAGTAATGCAATAATTTAAAGATTTCCAAAGACACAAAATGTGAGTTGTACAGTTGGGTTCACATTATAATATCTAACTGTGCATCTGATTCTTAGGGAGCTGGGCATAGATACATTAAGCAATTGCCGAAATGAACAGCAGGAATTGTTGAGATTGGCAGAGACGATGTTTGATACAAAGTTGCCTCCTGGTGTTGTGATGCTGCAACCGTTCTCTGAGGAATCTTCTATAAAAAAAATTGCTGTTAAGGTAGTGTGTCGAATGTATTTATGACCTTGCTACTGCTTCAGTTGTTCATTACTTTAGTAAGAGTGGACGTGGTTATAGTGCACAAAAACTCCCTCTGCTCATGATATCAACGGACCCTCTGTTACTGCTGCTCATCTTACTCTGAACTTTACTTGTCTGCACGGGGTAGAAATTCATTGATCATGCATTCTCTAGTTTTCTGGAAATTAAAGCAAATTCTTGATTCAGACGGGAAGCATGTATATTTTTGGCATGCAGGGGAAGATTACTTGGACTTACTGACTTTTGAAAAGCACTAAAATTTTAGATTAGCCACTAAAATTTATACTGGCGTATTTGTTTACTATTCTTACTTTGGTCTTTGATAGTAAAGCATTAGTTACTGATATACCATGTGAGGATCACTTTCACATGTAACAAGAAGCTTTTTTCGACTTCACTTTGCAGATCTGCTAGATCGTCTTGTGCTTATCGATGTTGAGTATCCTGACATACTGTCTGAAACTGTAGGCTTTTCCAGAGGAGCTATTCTCTGTCCTTCGGACAGTGCATCTGTTAAGAGGTCTGAGCGTCGGTCTCGGAATCAACTTCTCATGTGCTGAACAGTGGCGACCCTTCGCAGAAGAAGCTTTGATTGCTGCTGGAAGATTAAAAGGTAAAACTTCTATGACCTTGTTTAGCCTGAGATGCGACAATCCATGTTTGATGAAAAGGAACTTCTTCGGTTGAAGATACGGCACCCCCGTTTTCTTTTCATTTCTTGTTCGGAAATGCTTCAAGCATGCTCTGTCTTGTTTTCTCTGCATTATCTTCTACTTCCATGCGACTAAACTTCGGTTCGCATTTAGGTTAAGTAGGAAAGTTCTTGCAGGAGTCCCAGCTGACGATGTCCAAGTTTCTTGTTTTTAGGAACCGATTTTAAGCCTCGAAGCCGTAGACGCAGTTTGATGAAGAGATTGTTTTGGAGAGGATGAGCAACTACAAGAGGGAGTTCATTCAGCAACTGATTATTAACAGGTTTAATGGATCAGTTATTTTTGGTGTACCTTGGTCCATGCTATCTAATTTTCCTGGGTAAAAAGACACCATTTTTTTTCTTAGTGCTGTTTCTTGATTGTTTTTTTTTTTTTTTTTTTTTGTATAAGCACTGTTCTTTTATCCTGTAATTTTCTTTCCAGAAAGAACTTCGCCGGTTTTTCCAGTTTCATTTCGCCTTGATGATGCACTTTCTTCTTTACAGATAGCAAAATGCATCATAATAATTTGAAGTTTATATATATATTTAACATAAAGTTATATATCTCGTGTAAATATTACTAACTACAATTCTATTAATTCCTATGTTTTCATACGGATATTTTGTGCCCCGTTGTTGGGCTACTAACTACATATAAATAATATTGTTTTACATGCCTAAAAAGGTTACCAATGGCGATGCATGGCAAAATAATTAGTTAATGGCAATGATCAGACTCGTGAGTTTGTAGTTAGTGGGATTAGCGCAATTCACTTTCCTGAAATGGGGAGTTACCATTCGCGTGGAAAAGCAACGGTGGAAAATGCCAATCACCGATCTTAATGGCCACGGCGGAAAAGCCACTTTACATAGGATGGGGTGGGTCTTACTTTATAGATAAGACTTTGGGTGTAATATAAATATTAAAAGTCAAAGTCTTTTTGAAGAAATGCAAATTGTGTTCGGTAAATTTTTTTTGCAAAGGGACTTTTTAAGTTCAAGTATTGTATGGCCAAAAAAAAAACTTTTGTAATTAGTTTTGAATGTATTTTTATATTTTTTTTGTTAAAAAATTATCCAAATCTTTGTCAAAACCCGCGAACCTGCCGAGGGTCACGTGATTTCAGGCGATTGCCACTTGAGGTCGCGAGACCCAAGCGGTGGTGGTCGGAGGCAGCCTAGGTCACGCAACCCTAGCCAACTACTCGTCAGCTCTTCGTTGGCAAGATCTGGCCTCGTTGGTCCCTTGCTAGTCCTTTGTCAACAGTTGCCCACATGTGAAGAAAATGAGCAATTACGAGGAGGGGCAAAAAGGAAAAAGTATAGAGTTTGTTATGATAGTTTTGGAAGGAAAAAACTAATTTTATCCTAATTTCAGCATTTTGCAAATGTTATTTCGAAAAGCTTGGTGAGCGTAATATTGAGTTTTTAGTATTCCTAATGTCAACATTTAACTTTAAACTATTTCAAAATACTTATCAAATACTCCAACATTTATTTAAGGGACCTTGGAGGCTAAAAATCCCTTAGGAAAACTAAATCAAATGCACTTATAATTTTTTATTAGATAAGTGTATTGAAAGTTTTAAAACTTATCACGAAAGTGCAATTGAGTCCTAAAATTTAAAAATAAAATCTTAAAAATCATCACGAAGGTGTAATTGAGTTCTAATTTTTTTTTTTAAAATACAATTAAATTCTAAAATTTGTTAAGTTAGTGCAATCTAGTCATATCAATAACTCCGTTAAACTTTTTTTTTTCTTTTTTTGGTTGACAACTCCGTGCAAGTTGACAAATGGAAAGCCTGATAAGTTTTAAGACTTGATCATATTAACTTAAAAAATTCTAAGATTTGCAGTGCACTCATCCTATTGTTTATTTACTTTTCAATACGAAAAGTAAACATGGAGAGAAGTGATTAATTTATGGACACGGGCCATAGGTCGGAGTGAATGAGCCCGGCCCATTAGAAAGCCCAATCAGGAAAAAACACGTCACTGGTCGATGGGCTTAAGATCGGGTCGGCCCGGCCCAATATCGGCGGAAGCGTGCACGTCTCTCTCCTCCTCCTCCTCCGCCACGATAATTTCGTTTCGTCTTCTTGGCGCTCCTTCTTGAATCCATTTCCCGCGACCCAAATCGCCGAAAATCCTCTCACCTCTTCCTCTTCAGCAGCCACCGCCTCTTCTCCTTCTCTCCAGCGTTTCGAGATCGAGAGAGAGAGAGAGAGAGATGTTGGGAAGAGTGAGAGGGCCGTCTTCGTCGCCGGACAGTCTGGAGAGATCGACGGCCAAGCTCCTCAAGCACGATTCCCTCTCCATCTACGGTACTCTTTGAACTCTAGACTCCGTCGCTGTTCTCTACTTCCTCTGATCATTTCGAGCCGAATCGTATCGTGTTTCTCCCTTGAATTGCTATGGCGGGGAATTGAATTGGCTGGGCGGGAAGGATGACTGGGTTTGTGAATCTGGGAAATTGCTTCTCGGACCCTGTCTGAAATTAGGATCGGGATCTCTGTATCTAGCTTTCTGTCGATGTTTCGCGGTCTGGAAAGTATCCGAAACTGTTATCCATCGGATTGATGGGTTGTTGTCCAGCGACGAGGACGTTGCGATATTTGGGCGGTAGATCAGTGAGCAGTTCTTGTTTCTGCCTAATTCTCGTGTCGCTTGTCGTCGCATTTTAAATTGTTCATGTGATGCTTTAGATTCTCACCTTGTCACCAAATTGCGAGAATTGCGAGAATTCTGACTGCGGAAGTATAAATTCTTCGGAAATTGATGCCTCTTTTGCCAAACTGTCGCACTCTTTTGCTGAGTTTTAACATGAAGAGACTGCAGAGACATAGTCACGGATGATTCATCTTCATTTTTCATATTAGACTCTGAATTTGCATAGTAACTCTTTGAAACAAAAGCAAGCTTGTTGGATTGTTGATGCCGGATCTGAGAGGTGGTAGAAACAATCGGTAATCTTGTAGGCTGAATGCAGCGGAAGGAATTTTTAAGGAGCTCGAATCTGAAGGTTTACTAAAGATTTCATTTTGTTCTTTGGGTGCAGAAGCGACGCTTTTAAAGCTTAAACAGGGTTCTCAGCAGTTCCAAGGTTCGCCAACTAGTGAGTTCGTGCAGCCACATGATCCTCCGCAGGAAGCTCTGACTGTGGGGCTGCAATGACCATGGATTGTGACTGTAGTTGTCCGAATCCTTCAGATTCACAGCTCACATTGCCGCATGAAAATAATGCGATAACCATAAATGATGCCTGCATCTTGTCAAGTGCCGGCGACGCTCATGTGACGGTCAACTTGAAACAGAGAATCAGTGGCGATGTATCGATTCTTCATCTGTTTTCCAAATACAAAAGCTCACAGCATTCTGCTTCAAATAGCAAAATGGTGATGATGGAGACTAATTGTTCGTCAATTGTTCCACCACGTCCTGATGACTACCGATCTCTCGGAAACATCGAACAAGAATGTGTCGGCTCATGAGCAATGACTGTTTTGTGATTGATTACTCAGACTGGGGGTCTTGTTATTTGTTATTTTTATGCACAAACCGCATGCTTCATAGCACTAGTAGTTTGTGTTAACTTGTAAAACGTACAAACACAACCTTGAGGGAATTTTTAGCCAAAAGATTTTCATACCGATAAAGATGATATACATGCTGTTTTCCTTTTCCTTTTGGTTCAAATTCCACTCCTTTATGTGCTTGTTTACTTGATTTTATACTCACTTGGCATAGCATTTAGGGGAAGGTGGTCTTGTGCAGTTGGATCATATGGAAGTCTCATTTCATCGGGTATCAAGTGCACACGTCTCTTGTGGTTATCTTATGTTTTGAAGAATTACAGGATTCACTGCCAAAAAGTTTCTAACTTATGACTTCTGTGACAAACGCTTTTCTGTCCTTTATATCTGTATGAATACACATCCGAGTATGCCAGATTGCCCTCAAATTGGAAACATGTATCTCTACATGCAATAGATCTTGGTTCCAATTTGTCTTTGAATTCCATATTGTATGCAGGTATGTTTTTCAAACTTATCGGGAAGGACTTGGACTCCGCATTGATCTATTAACATTTAAATTCACCTAAACTGATCACAACTTGAGTATGCGTTTATCGAGGTCCCATGTTCTTACACCTTTGATTTCGGACCTTCAATCATTTTCATTTATATTGAATTATTTGTTGTTTGTTTAGTTTCCACTTCAAAAAGCTAAAACAAGTTACAAACTCATATCTCAATGGTTGTCGATTTGATAACTCAGAAATTTGACCATACATGGCTGCAGTTTGTCACGTTTATACCTCAGTTTTGAGGGAAAAATTCTTCCGTAATGAAGTCAACATAATACAGTTTATTCAGGTTTTCCACATTATAACAGCTCGAGAGGAACCCCGAGTCAAAAACAAAGATACATTAGCCGCGGTACAAAAGTTTTTCCAAGTTTCTCTCCCAGATTACAAGGAAATCCAGATATTTAAGCCCTCTTAACTCAGACAAAGAATGCAATCTAGTTATTACAGGTGGTCAACCAAAAAGCTTCTAGAATTGCATGAATATTTCATCACTCCCTTAGCCATTGAGCTTGAGCAGGTGTCCATTGGCACAATTCGCCTTCTTTGAACCAAAGAGCTGTGGAGAAAGGTAATTACTTCTCAGCAACAACAGTTGTAACAAAAAGTTCGACGGAAGTAGCTCCCATTACATAAGGCAACGCAACAACATTAGAGCAGCAGTTTTCCAATGAAAGAGAAAAAACTCTGATGCCATGGAAATGGGATTCCCTCTGTACTATATTATCCAACTCCCCTTGACCCCTTGGCTACTAAATAAAGGGGAAACTATCCAAATAAACAAGACAACATCACTCGTGATCGTCCCACCATGGACCAGTCCCCAAGAAAAAATATAATCGAGTCTGTTTAATCTTTGAAACGCCTTGAAATTCATTCGTTCCATCATTCATTGAACGTGAATTACCATCATGTGGAGACCGTCTACACAGGAATCAGTACATCTGTACACCCATAAACAATGCTTCTATGACTCAGGATCCAAGTCTCTCGCTTCAAAATTATATTATTTTGAATGAAGATGGCATATGCAACCGATAATGATCTATCAAGTTTGGAATAGTCGTGTCTGATAGAGCGTACCAATTTCACGTTGGCCATTCTCAGGGCTGTCGCTGCCATGAATCACGTTTCTGTCGAGAAAGAACAATAAAATGTCGAAGACTTAAAACTTAATACGCATAAATTTGGAGTAATAAACGACAGTAGAATACCAATTAAATATTACACACAATTTACATCCTAGAAAACAAGCTCACTATGACTGCGAAGTGAAATACCAACCTTCCAGTTTGCACTGCAAGATCCCCTCTTATCGTTCCAGGCTCAGCTTGAAGAGGATTTGTTGACCCTATCAACTTTCGTGCTGAGGCAACAACACCAACACCCTCCCAAGCCTGGAAACGTCAAGGCCCAATAAGTTCTTAGGGAGCTTATAATGAGTTTTTGAAGCAAGTGAATTTTAATAAATCTAAAAAGAAAAGCGCTCCAATTGCTGACACAAAGCCAAAAAAACAGAAACTTAAGAGTTATTTGTAAACCATACCATACATACGACCGGTCCAGATGTGATATACTCAATCAATTTAGGGAAGAATGGCTTGGACTGAAGATCCTTATAGTGTTCCTGAAATCACAACCGAATGAACAAAGTAATTCTTGATGGTTCGAGCATGCAAGAGAAGATAAATCATTTCAAAATCTTCATGGTTGGTGATGAGGGCAACACACAATAGAAAGAGGAGGCAATTGTGGGCAATAGAAAGTTTTTGGATGGTCTAGGCAAGCAGAAGAGAGAGTAATAAGACCAAAGGGTATGCAAGATGAGAACCTCAGCCAATTCTCTGGGGCACCGGAAGAGCTTCAAGCCAGACAATTTGAACCCCTTCCTCTCAAATCTCGAAATTATTTCCCCGACCTATTGCGAATCCGCCCGCAGCCCAGAGAACGTAAGACAAACAATGCCGGTAAGTTTCAAGCTATGTAAACACTACACACATACATAAACACTACACAAATACATAAACACCCCATCATGCTTCGGGCGAGTTAAAAATTTAACCTTGGCATTGAAAATGCATGAGGCTCTGCACAGACAATTCAACATAACCAGGGGAAGCAGAAGAAGAGGGAAGCTTACCAGGCCGCGCTGAACGCCGTCCGGCTTTACCATAATGTAAGTCTCTTCCACTTGCTCCTACACGCGGATAACAAAAGAAACGGACCAAACCTTCAAATAGGGGTCATACATTACATACAACACAAGCGCGTCAAAGCAGAGAAACGAAAGGCCACAATATCATCATGAATTCATAAGAACAACTTCCAACATGAAAATTGGAGCGTCAATTGCAGAATCTCTTCCCCCAATTCGCCCCAAGAACGAGACCACACGAGCTCCAAAACCATGGAATTCGCACTCCAGTGCAATCAATTCTAGAGAGAGAGAGAGAGAGAGAGAGAGAGCAGACCGAGGAAGCGACCAAATGAGGGAGGAAAATGCGAGGTCCGGTGCGACGGCGGGCGGCGGCACGAGGAGCGGAGCAGA
The DNA here is from genome assembly GCA_014182565.1 of Eucalyptus marginata. Taxonomy (NCBI): domain Eukaryota; kingdom Viridiplantae; phylum Streptophyta; class Magnoliopsida; order Myrtales; family Myrtaceae; genus Eucalyptus; species Eucalyptus marginata. Next base: position 30,269,364 of record CM024595.1, on the reverse strand, counting down.
ACAGGTGCGAGGTCGACGGGAACGACGACAGGTGGAGATGGCGGCGGTCGGAGGTGCGCAGGTTAGCGGAGGGCGGGGCGCAGGATAAGACGGCTCGAGGCCTGCAGACGACTCCATTTCTCCCGCTCGCGGCAGCTGGGGAAGACGACGAGACGCAGCGACCAGCGGCTCCAATCCTCGCGGCAGCGACTCCTACCACGCTCTCCATTCTCTCTCTCTCTCTCTCTCTCTGCTTACTCAGCTTTGAGGCCGGTCATAAATAAATAGGCTTGAGCCTCAATTTTGTTGCGACTTTTGCAATTACGTCCTTGCTTTTTTTCCTTTTTGCTGCTTATTGCACCTACCTACTTCATACGAATATAAAATAAAATAAAATAAAACATCCTGCAGCCAGGGTTAAGAGACTTTACCATATCTATAATAGTCATAGGTTGTATTTGATACATCAACTATTCTTTTATCATCAAAACATTTGGGTTACGTTTAGTCGTTTAGATTTTTAATCAGGATAAGATTGAATAAGATATGATATGAATTCTATCCATTGTAGTTTTTGGATTTTGGGTCAAATAATGCGATTCTTGAATTTTTAATTGATTGATTGAATGTGATTTATGAACTTTAACCTAATATGCAATATGGTCATTGAATTTTTAATTTATTCAATATTATATTTGAATTTTTAATATGAATTCTTTCATCTTGATAATGAATTCCTCATTAACAAGAAATAGAAATTAATTGTTCGATGTCTGCTCGTTCTCCCCTCTTTAATTCCCAATGAACAACATGATCTTGACTTATCATTTGTTCAATTTGGTCGATCTGATACTTAGTTAACTCTTTTATCTTTATGTTCCCACTTATATCTAATCGATAACGAACCTGAATGGCTATTAAATTGGTGGATTTTTGTTTCTTGATCAGAATTGTAGTGGCCAATAAAATATAGCCAATATAGTAGGACCGGCAAGGTATTTCTGAGGCACAACTCCCAAAAGCAATCCAATAAAGGGGCGGAAACAAAGTTAAATTTTCATATTCGATTCAGAGACATAAATTGTTGTGGGATTTATCTTAAAGAAAAATGATTGCGTGATATTTTTTAATCTACTGAGAAAATAATAGTTTATTCTAAACTATAAAAAATCAAATAACAAATAATTATAAATTATTATGAGACCTATTATTTCAAGAATTTGTGCCTTATAATAAAATATTATTTTCACAGTATCTCAAAAACTGTTATTCTTGATTCACATTGGCGAATAGGATCTTGGGATTTTCTGAATGGTATCGTCGAAGCACATATTCCTGCTGCAACAAGACAAACCCCTTCTTTTCTATTCTTGTTTCTGTTGTCCTTTTCGAAGAAATCCAGACAAAACTCTCTCGGTCTCTTGTACTGAAGGCCGAGGAGGGATTCCACTGCTTGCCAAGCAAACAGGGGACTCTCCGTGCGATGCCTTTTCTTGTCTGTTGGTTCCTAGCGGACAAAGATCCAATGCACAAATGTGCCTCGCAATGACGTGACAGTTGCTAGGAGGAGGAGACCTGCGATGCCAACTAGAGAGACGAACTGCTTGAGGAATCTGCGCAATGTCATCGGAACATATTCGAATCTCCTTCTGTAGAGGCGATTCTTTTTGGCATCAGAATGTGATGATCGCAGATCGGTGCGTGTCTTGCATGATCTTCTGCTGGATAGAACCACAGATCGATGGTCGACATAGATGGAACTCATGTGTTATAGCAGTGTTTCTATCGTTGCAAAAGGTTAACGAGTGGTACACAACTTCACATTGCCAAACAATCGTTCCACCCCACATTGCCAAACAATCGTTCCACCCCACGGTAGTCTTTTTATTGCATCTGTCAAAGCACCAGAAAAGGTCACGCTCAAGCTCATACGCGAGCGCAAGTTATTTATATCCATATCCGGTGTTCGCATCCACCGAGTCTCGACACAGCTACAAACCCATGTAGCTTAACGCGTCGATTATTGTCGTTACAGGAAAAAGAGAGAAGCCGTATTTATACTCCATCAGAAAGCGAAACCCAGGTACTTTGGAACTGTTGCTTGAACTTCACTAGAAATTGCCGACTTATAGCAAGTGCGTGGTTCAAGCTGGGGTCCTGTTCTTAGCATTTCCAGCAAGAAGCAGCAACAATGGGCTTGGAGTTCCACCCCAGAACAAGGCACCCTTTCTCTTCAACAACAGTGTAACCCTCACAGACCTTGTTCTTGCCGAGCCACTGCTTGGCCTGAGCCATCATCTTGATCGGCGCCAACTGGAACCCGGCCCTGCTCATCCTCCGCCGCCACTGGTCCACCCTCTCGTGCCGCTCCACCCTCACCGGCCCCTCACAGCTCACTATGTTCTTGATCTCCTTGGCGAAGTAGAACTGCTCCACCTTGGCCCTCCGGGTGTCGTACTTGGGCAGCATTGCGTCCAGGGAGTCGAAGATGGCAGAGTAGTAGTGCAGAGCCTCCATGAACCTCCCAAGAAAGAAAGGCCCATTGTGGCTGGAATCTTGCTCCACCAGGACCAGAACTTTGGGTGACAAGTCATGATGAATCATTTGAAGCACAGAATTCAGAGCTCCTCTGCTCTCTTTGACAACACAATGCAGCTGAAGAATGCTGTTCACAGCAAGCACTTCACCTTCACAGATTTTGATGTCTTCAGCCCGCAGATCCTCCAGATTGGTCTCCACCACAGAGAACTCCAGATTAATCCCGAAGTTGAGCGCATAGGCGCTGAGCTCGTTCCCAATGGAGCGGAACTTCTCGGCACTGAGGCCGATGGCAGTGATGCGGAGGCGGTGCGGTGCTGGCCATGGCGGCCTGCAAGGCTCTGGATCAGCCACCGCCACTGGTGCCCACCAGGCAGGCCCAGGGACATGCCCAGGTCCACCACGTGGACGAAATTTTCTCCCTCAAAGGCTTCCAAAATGGAAGTGTTGGCCACGAAGTGCCCGAACCGGATGTACGGGCAGATCTCGTAGGCCAGCCGCAAGGCCTCCTCCTTCTCGTCGGAGGCAGCGGCCCCGGACGCTGCTGCCGCCACGGCCAGCGAGATGAAGCCCGAAGTGCCAAGCGGCTGGAGCAGGGACAATCGGTCAGCCAGGCCCTGGACGAAGCACGAGGCCACTCGCTGGAACGAGGTACCAAACACCAGCGCCCGAGACCGGAGCTCAGACAGCAGTGATGAAGCGTGCGACTTGTCGCGGCAGGCCACAGCCTCAGCGCACACGACAAGGAGCTGGAGGAGCCTCATCCCGTCAGCGGTTCCGTCCTCCTCTTCACCACCACCGACAGAAACCACCACTGCCGCCTCCTCGACAGCCTCTGCTGCGGGGTACCGCTGCGAGTACGTCCATACGTGGTCACGGAAGTGGAGCCTCGGGAAGGTGTCGAGGCTGCTCATGCTGCTGGACCGGCTGATCCCCCCACTGCAGAAACCGCAGGTGTAAGCTCTGGGGCTGTTGCTCCCAATTGATTCGGCAAAACTGTAAGTCCTCTTGAGCCTCTTCTGGCCTCCGGCCTCTTCTTCCTCTTCCGGGTCACAGTACACGAGCATGTCCTCGTGATCGATCGAGCTCGCGGAGAGGTAGTGAGTCAAGGACGAGGACAAAGAAGAAGAAGAAGAAGAAGCAAGCTTGAGACAGCTCACGGAGTCGAGGGTAAGGTCGTCGTTAACGTTTTGGTACAACTCATTAGGGACCCGATAAGGACCCGAAGCCATCTATCCCTATTGCCGCCGCGCCGCTTCTTCTTCCTCTTGGAAGATATTCGAGGAAGCTCTGAAAGAGTGCAACACCAGCCATGGACAACTTATATAGTTTGCATTTGATGTTTCCCATGTATTTCCTCGTTCCTGTCAAAATTCCTGGACGCGAAGATAAACAAGAAGAACGCGGCAAAAAAAGAGAAAAAAAATAGTAATTACACAAACCCAAAATAATGTGGGGAAAAAAAGTTGGTTTTTATTAGTTGTCTCCTCGTAAGTCGGCATTGCTGTGGAAACGGGGGAATGCCTCGATCAATCATATTCAATTCGAGATTCCTCTGGTGTTTTTTTGGGATCGCATCCCTGTTTTTTCCCCATCTTTTCGGTACCATAAATTTGTTTTGGCATTGCACTCTCTTCTTCCACTTCTTGTTCCGTATCCCAAAGCGAATTCGTTCTTTCTGAAGTTTTAGATTTCGCCTGCGAAGCATAATGATCAGCACTCATTCGGTCGATGTTTGTATCTCGAGCATCTGGTTCCTGCACGCGCGCGCACTCGTGCTGTGCTGGGTCGGAAGACAACATCAAGAAAGTACAGAATTCGTGTAAGGCCGGCAGCGAAATTCCTCTATGCTGCAATAGCGGGAACGAGTGGAGTACATCATTGCGCTATTTGCTAAGAGCTTTGTTTTCACGATCTATGCTGGCATATTCATTGGCACGAGTATCCAACAAGAACAGAGAAGTTGTTAAAAATTTTGAACTTGCTCACGAATCAAGTCAAGGAGAATTCTTGGACGTTGATTGCATGCTCTTGTTGCAGCGTAATACAAGTGTTGGGTATTATTCCACATCAGTTGTGAAATGAGCTAGTGGTCGGTTTATAAGTGTGAAGAAAAACCCTATTCTTTGAGCTAGCTCAAGACCACCAAACGATGTGTGAGTGGGAGATTGTGGGGTTTATTCCACATTGGGTCAAAGCCTAGGTTACTAATAAGTCTGGATTCAACAGTCCGATTTAAGTGTGATGTGTGAGGAGAAGAATTGTTGGGATTTTTCCCACATTCTGACTTAAGCCCAATGTGTGAGGGGGAGATTATGAAGGGTAAAAGGGATTAGTGGTCAGCTTATAAGCGTAAGGAAAAGTCTCATTTTGAGGGGGTAAGAAAGTCCAAGACTACTTAACTATAAGAAAGAAACTAGAGACTATGCATGTTGATCAAGAAATGCAATTTTTCAATAGATTTTGATATTTGGGGAGGAAAATGAAATTGCAAGCGAATTCGTTCTTGAATTTTTAAGAATTTGCAACTTTATTTCGCAGCTGCTCCTAATATTTGCCTTGAGAATCGCTTTTAATTCACTTTTGCCTTGCATTTTCCGAACATGTTCCCTGTCAAATTTCTTTATCGACTTCCTGATCTCGTTCGCCAAGTCGTGCAATCCTGTCTGATCACTACCAGGTGCCATTGCTAGCCAAAGGAGATTGCCAGCACAAGATTCTGAGAGTGGCGGATCGATCCTGGCTCTCAGATTCACAGTCTGTGTCAAAACAGAGGAAACAAAGGAACCCGATCTTGCTCGAGACGCATCCATAGCACACTTCCAGGTAAGCGCCGAAATCACCTCATTGCGACTAGGATGGTCCCCGCAAAAGTGGCTCGCAATTTCTCTCTCAGCAAAGGGAGCATGGAGACATTGAACACGAATAGTTTTGTAATGCACTTATCTTTTGGTATGTCTAGCGAGGGCAGTAAACCCGACAAGTCTTTTTGCGGGAACAACTGCGGCCCGACAAAGGTAGGAGACATGTGGTCACCAGAACCTCTAGACTTAGCAGCCCAATTATTTACTAGTGAAGTAAATGTGACCCCATCAATAAGCTTGTGCAATGTGCACAAGCCGATGCCCAATCCTCCACAGGTAAAAACATTTACCTGGACTGCTACTTGGAATTCCGTGGATGATCTCACGACGTGGTAATCACGAGGAAGTAGTTGATCTAATAACTCTACCTTTGGCAGCCTTAAGATCTCCAAGAGGCGACAGTTCACTTCGGCCTCAATGAACTCGGCCCCAAGGTCGTTGCACTCAACGAATCGGTTCTCTCTGACTTTCCCCGCAAGCGGGTAGAACTCGGCCAAGGCCTCCGATAGGGATTTCTTGAGGCGACTGATCTTGGCTCGAGCTCCAAGTCTGGTGCTATCATCAATGTCGGCATAGTAAAAGATCATCGGGACATATTCTGGAGGCGAGAGCTGATATAGGAGAGATAGTTTCAACTGTCTGAGGCTGTAAGGTGTTGGAGAGGATGGTCTTATGGTGTGTTTTGATTTGATCTCCACCCTTATCGCATCCATCCCTTGTAGTTTCAGAGCTCGACGAGGAAGGGGGAAGGGGGAAGGGGGAAGCTTTGATGCTTCGATATGCAGAGCTAATATAGGCACTGAATTGTTGATTATGGGTCATGAGAGCATCGGATTACGTGATGAACTAGGTCTCCGTTCTGGATTCGACGGCATCAACTATGTCTTTTGCTCTCTTTTGGTGTGTGATTTTCTTGGACTTCCTTTGGAGTCTCCGTCGATGATCCAATGATCATTCCATTTTTACGCAAGAGTTATGTTTGAAACTCCGGAAATTGCAAAAGAACAAGTGCTAGACCCTGGATTTAATCTCTTGCTCCTTGGATGTGGCTACGGGAACACACCAAAACCATAGAAAAGAACTAGTCGAAGGAATGCGACAATTTACAGAAGTAAAGCCAAACCAGTGTAAAAATATTAACGGATAAGCATGAGGAAAATGCATATTCCATTCTCAGAATGATATTAAAGGAACATTCCAATTACGTTGATCCAATCTTTTTTCTCTCCTCTACCCCATTTTTTTCCTGGGCCATTTCAAATATCAAATGCAATATATTACAACTTGGCTGTCTCGTTCGTGATGGAACTTGTCGATTCGCATCTTGATACAAAATATGAACTATTTAGATACAAACTATGCATTGATTTAGACTTATCATGAGATTTGGTAAAAGGGATTATTTATTAGAAAAATTAAGAGGATGGCTGCCAGGATGCTGATCGATGCGTTGTCGATTGCTATGCTAAGTCCGGCCTGAGCCTGCTCTTCTTCCTCGGCATTTTGGCAGTGTCATTGTCATGGCCAAGATATAATTTTATATTGGATTTTGCTCCGACGTAATTTACAGAGTAAAATTTGGATGAATAGTGTACACAAATCTGCCAAATCTTTGACTTACTTGCGTTTACTTTGGCGGTGAAATGTTGGTATTGCATCATCAATTCGGTCTCTTGATTACGATGCCGTGGCATCCATTTGGATTTGCGTTAAAAAATCTTAATAAAAATGAACACGAGTGTGAGCCCATTGCATGTGAAAATGATTACTCGAGATCTGCTTGTCTGCAATGATGGACTGTTGAGCGATGACCTTTCTCCAGGAAGAAGAGAGTATCAACTATCTGGTTTTGTACAATGAAGAGAAGTGATCCGAAGGAAGGTGACCATAAAAGAACCAGTATCGACAGATGGCATCTCTTATGCAGAATTAATCAGGGAAAGAACGATGCTAACGGAAGGTGCACGGTATAAGCAGCAATGAAAATTACTAAGTGAAGGACAAATAGTTATCTCCCTCACACTGGCTAACATAACGTGTATCACATACTTATACTAACAACCAAAACAACAGAAGAAGCAGCAGCAGCAACATCTTTATATACATGTTAATCAAAAGGAAGGAGTACAGGCGATGCAAGCAAGCAAGAGAATGGCGGAGGAACCCCATCTTCTTCGAGATTGGAAGAGCTCCTCTTGAACTTGGAGGCCTTCCCTTTGTTACACTGCATCAGCTGCTGGTGGTGCTGCTGCTGCTGATGACTACAGTCTCTGCCCTTGTGCTGCTGCTGCTCTTGCCTTCCCTTCATGGCCTCTTCCACTCTAGAAACCATCTTCTCCTTCTCCTGTTCTCACCTGAAGAGTATTCAGAACTCGCTCAAATACAATATGCTTTGAACAGCCACATGTCTCCGGCTATTTATAGGGACATCTAGAGAGAGAGAGAGAGAGAGAGAGAGAGAGAGAGAGAGAGAGAGAGAGTTCCTGTGCATGGGGAACAGCCCTACATATATGCACCCGTATTTGTTTAATGACATCTTTTACCACACTTCAAGGCTTTTTGGATCTCCCACGACCATTTTCCAAGCAAAAGACTCTAATTCATCAAGCAAAGCATGGACGGCTTCATGAATCGAGGGCACTAATTCCTTGTTCATGCACCTGTTCTTTTCTAATATAAATTTATCTGGTATGAATCGTATGCAACATGTAAAATTGTCTTACTGTACGTGCAAGATCGGTAATCACTAGCAATGATAAGTCACATTGGTGGTGTGCGTAAACTTGTATTATAGAAAAAGAATACCTTAAAGTGTCAAAACTTGACATGAAATGACATTTAAGTTTTAGAAGTTACGAAAGTGATGCTTAACTGTCACTTTAAAAAAAAAAATGAGACACGTGAGTATCAAGTTCGGCAAAGGTAGCCGGAAATCTTATGTGGCAATTTTTTAATAATATAACTCCTTACATAGCACACGAGAGAGCTAAGTTAGCAACGAGTCACCAAAACAGCGTCATTTTATTTTTTGTCTTTTTTAATATTTTAATTTAGTTTTAAATTTTATTTAATTAATATTCATATTAATTATCTATTCACATTAGTAGCAAAATGACATCGTTTTTACACTTGTTTAACTACATCAGTATGCAAAACAATGATGTTTTGCACTTGTCTCATCGGAAAATCGCCACGTCAGTTATTTGACTAGATTTTCTCTTCGTTGGCACTTAACTGATCCATTTTGCTTCGATTTTGGAACTTAAGTGTCACTTTGTAACTTTTGGCATTTATATTCCTCTGTGTCAAGTTTTTGCAATCAGGTGTTCTTTTCCCCTTGTATTTTACATCAATTTGTATTATTTTCTTTCTTCTTCTTCTTCTTTTGCGATGGTTGTTGAAATAGAACTTGTATTGATTTTTTTTTTTTTTCACGGTACATATATTTGGACTTGATAAGCATCCGAAGAGGACAGTTCGTCGTAACATGGCACTCCATTTTCTTAAATTGACACCAGCACAGCACATGAGTTTCTGGTCTCGAAAACGACAAAATCCAAAACGCTGCCATAGGAAATGCACATGCGTCGCTGTTTTCTACATCTACCTATTTAATTGCAAAAATACATGTACCAAGGAGGCTCTCTAGACCGTCCTACTCATGCACACGTAACTAATCTCAATAATAGAGAGCCTAGGGCAAATTCTTGCTTTATTGACCTTGCAATAAAGCAATTAAAAAAACATAATCTTACAGGCGCATGCGAGCATTTAAATTTTGGCAAAACGGACACCGATAAAATATGCTGCAACTATTATAGGTTTTGTAAGATACTAGAATATCAGTTATAATTAATTAGAATCAATAAAGAATATGCATAATCTTGGAAAATAAATAAAAACAAGGCTGGTATGCATCATAAAAGAATATCCTCTATCTCTGACAAGTACTCATCCTTTCCGGCTCTACCTCACATGAAATTCAGTTCCTCAACGTAATAATAAAGGTATAATAGTTGCCCCAAAAAGAAGTATTGTTTAAGTTACGCGAATAATATATTAGGTGGGATTGTTGCCTAATTGGTCCTAAACCTTATTTTTTATATGTCAATTCAGTCACGAACTTTTCAACTTTGTTAATTTATTTTTAAACCTTTGTAAAAATTCTAATGCAATCCTTCTAGTTGATGACATAGCAATCCAATTATTACCAGCCATTTTATTGTGGCATACTATCATGTCGATGATTTCCAGCGAAATTTGATGGGAAGGATTACGTTGGAATTTTGCATAAATGTTTAAGATTTAATTGGAATTATTGAAAACCTTAGGACTAACCTGACATATGTATGTCGAAAAAGTGACAAAAAGCAAAGGACACACGTCATAAATGTAATCGAAATTGTCCAGAACGTGCATGCTACTGTCTTTCGGCATTCCACTAATATTGTATGCAAGCCAATTGTTGCAACTCTAATGACCTATTAATCATTGGGATCAGATGAAAACTCAATCCAGCTGGAAGCTTAGGGAGTTCGGCGCATTGGATTCTCCTGGAACTAAAATATAGTACCCAATAAGAGATTTGCATCAACTCCTAGCAGTCTCTAACTTTGTCTTCGTCCGTCTGGCTGCATGTCTTGGCACTCCCATTGGTGCATAAGCACGCAAATGTAGCTTAGATCACAGCTAGTATCTTATGCCATGTATAACAGCGGAGAGAATCAGAACCATGGCAAAACCCATGATTGTTCATGATTGGTTTTGCGTGGAACAATGAGGAATCAGCATCAATGGCGACAACACATTCACACTAGGGGTGGGTATGATTTCAAGGTAGAACATGAAACTTGAGAACCGAACCAGTAGAAACTTGTCTGGTTTCAGGTTCCAAGATATGCAAAGTAGGTTTCAGGTTCCAAAAATTAAAGAACCTATTTCAACAAATAGGTTTCATGTTCTAAGTTGGTGGAACCTGAAATCTAGAACTTGTAACCTGGAACATGTAACCTATAACCTAGAACTTGTAACAATTTTTTGTGTTTTTCTTGATCTATGTTTTCGTGTGATCATGAGTATATAATATGGAACAACTAGTATGGAATTTCATTTATAATTAAAACTTTTATTTCGTTAATGTTTCATATTTTCGTATGTCTAAATATAAGTTATGGTTAATGAATTATGATAGCAAATGATAGTCATTAGTGATAATTTATTGTAATCGTTGAATTAATAATACAGATAAAACGTGGATAGAACCTGGAATGACGGGGTAAGTTCCAAGTGGAATCTGCACAAAACTTGAAATCTGAAAACGTTCACCCCTAATTCACATGCGTGTATCCCATAGATACACCATCCTCAGTTTTCAAATACGTCTTAGCATGAAATTTTAGGAAATGGGCAAGAAGGAGATTCAACCTCTCCCTCTCTCCCTCTCTACATTGTTTCTGCTAGTGATTCAAATTAGGCCTTCATCATTGCGACTGTTGAAGGAGAGAGGGTCCTCATGTGCAAGGGCCATGTGACCATGTGTCGATGTTCTTGTCCTCTTCACTAAGCTGACCCGCATCCATAGGGCCCAGAGCTCTGCTTCCGAGTCCTTCATCGCTATTTTCGGTTGCCACAGTTCCTTTTCTGTATTGAATGTTCTCCTTGGTTTCCGGACCATCCTTGAGTCCATATGCATGAACTAACGACCGTAGATACCCAATATCTGCACCACTGTCCCCTAGCAAGGCGCCTGAATGTCAGTCCCTCTTTCAACATTTATAACGAGGCAAGGCGAGGGAGACGAGAAGATGTTAGCTGAATTCGTTCTAATAGAGCGAGCCTGCAAATTTTCGAAAATACAACGGGACCATGCCTGACCCTAAAAGTAGACATTTCTCTTCATCATTGATTAAGTAGATTGGTCACCATATCATGTCAACCGTCCTCTCTATTACACTAATGAATTAAAATCTTCATAAACTTATAAGTTAATTAGTTTACTCTTCCCTATCTTGAAATCTCAACACATGCTATTGGAAATTGGAAAAATTTAAACTTCCTTTTTGATGTTACTTACATATCAATCGCCTATTTCCAGTTTGAGTGGCGAGGCCTATGATTGTAGATTAAAATGACACACCACATCCTATACTAGTAGAACTAAAACAACTGACACAAGATAACTAAAGGGTTAATACCCTGAAAAACCCCAAACTGGTACACTTGTGACAAATTTACCCTAAACTAATTTTTTGACCATAAAAAACCCCGAACTGGTATACCTGTGACAAATTTATCTCAACTGACCATAAAAAATTATAAATTGGTATATTTATGACAAATTTACCCCAAACTAATTTATTCGATCACAAAAAACCCCAAACTGATAAATTTGTGACAAATATACCCTCCGCTAAATTGGATTAATACCACAAAAAAATCACAAAAGTTGTAAACTGTGACAAACGGAGCGGAAAATTATACCAATCAACTGTCACTTGTCACCAACCAAAAAAAAAACTGTCACTTGTCATTTAACTTAACAATTTGATAATAAAATTTAACGAAAACTAATTTGTCACGGGTATACTAGTTTTGGGTAAATTTGTCAAAAGTATACCAGTTTTGGGTTTTTGGTGGTAAAAAAAATAGTTTTGGGTAAATTTGTCACAAGTATACCAGTTTAGGATTTTTCGAGGTATTAATCCATAACTAAAACAGAGAAGTGCATGATTTCGTTCCATTGGAATCAATTTTTGCCGGCATAGCCAATGCATAAGGTCCCGTGTTCATGTAGATAGGATTCACAGCAGTCAATCCAGGAGTTAATCCTATTAACTTTAAGAAAAACTACAGGAGGAGTGGTCCTGTTGGGATACTGAGCCATCTAGAGGACACAGAGCCAACGGAGAGACAAAGCAATAACAGCTGCTGCCTGCTGGCATTCAAAGGCTCTATGCAATGCGGATAAGGCCATACAAGCATGGTCGGCATAAGAACTCACACAATCAGAGTTGAGCTGAGAGTGATAGTAGCGAGGAAAGTAGATGCTTCTGTTGTGACAAGAACAGGCAAAGGACAAGCAGTAACGCGGTGAGAGACAAGGAGCCCATAATCCTCAACGTGCTAAGGGGCCATGCTTTGGAAGATGGGGTGTTTGCCATTCTGCCTACAAGCCATTTTCTCTTGGTTTAAAAAGCCATTCATTTCAAGGACTTTGTTGACTCTTCCTCCCCTTTTTTTGTCTTTTTGTTGGCTGTTGACACAGAAATTACATTAAAACATGCCTACATGAGAAGTATCATAGTACCCTGTGCCCCACACATATGTAGTTTAGTCAATGTCGATTACGCAATCATGGAAGAGATGACACAATTCAGACTGTACTGAGCATAGGAAAACCTTCCAAGAATCTTATGATCCAGCTGCCTAGTAAAATGGGTCAGGATAAATTAATTAGGTGGCTACTCACTTGAATAAGGCTCCTCTGGGGTATTTAGCTTTTGAAGATCAACACAGACCAGTCACCTCATAGAGCGTTTATACTATGTTGATATTATCTGTCCAAGATAACATATATTTTCGGAGGACACCTAGGTACAATGTGGCACAGCAAAGGGAACCTTGTCCTGTTACTTGTACTAGGATGACTGCTACAGGAAAAACAACTAAACTTCTCCAGCTTGGTTTGGGGTCTAGCTGTGTTGAGTTGGTACGCTTAATTTATCGTCCTCTACGGTCTCTTTTACACATGACATTCTCGGCAAGAGGAAGACAAGGTTGTCCCATGCGAGACACTAATTCATTTGTGTACTCACGAATATTAGACAACACTCACAGGTAGGGACATTTACTGTGTATATCTTATTCCATGGCTATGCGACCATTAACATCCAGCAGCATAACTTTTGCAGCTTACTACCCAAGTGTCTAGTTCTCAAGCTTAGAAAGTTGAAAGCTGAAATCCGAATACCAATGGAAATCCAAATCCGACCCGAATCAAATATGAAGCAAACCACATGTCGTTTGGTCCGCTTTTTCGGTTTTTCTATTTTTGTCTTGCTTATTAGAACCGAATTGAATAAAAGGTGAGGAAGAGAAATTTTAAGTTGGCTGTTTAATTTTTACTGAGAATTGACAAGTCAAACCAAAAACCGAACTAAACCAGAAAAAAGAACGGTTATTCCTCGGTTATCCAAACCAAAAAACCGAAGCAAACCGAAAATACACAAAATTTCAGTTCGATTCGGTTCAGTTCTGCCATGCGTAGATTGAGCTGTTTTAGCTGACTAGCTATTGATTGTGGAACTGGAATTATTGTCTTGAACTATTGTAAGATGAGGTGCACTTCAGATCGGGCATTTGTCAACATTCAGCCATACCGAGATTCATAGCTCGGTAGATACCATAGTCCGTTCCTCCTGGTACTCATCAAATGAGAACATACCGAACGCAGTCGAGCACGTACTATGGATATTATCAAAAACCATCATTGCTGATCACGAATATTGCATAAATCTCAGTGGAACTTGATCTCTTCATGTCAAGTAACAGCAACTCAAACTACGCATGTACAATCGCCGGTGCGCAAACACAATTGAGATAAGCATTGACAAAATTGACTAGCAAAGTTTTTTAAAAACGTCCTTAATAGGAAGTAAATCATCATGACGAGTTAACCTTAAGTCAGCGACATACCTAGGGAATGCCCAGGCTCTTGTTTAGGAAATAGGATCAAATTGACTACAAACAATCAGTAAACACCCCCCGTGCTATTCGTGGTTCAAAGAATCCAACCATGTTATCTGTGTTGACACCTAAGTTTTGACATTCCATTTAGTTATTTATCACATAAAAAAATTAAAGATTAATTTTTAACCCCTAAACAAAAATATTAGAATTAAATTGCATATCATAGCACTTGTCATTTAGTTTATATTTTTCATTGATGGCATTGGTATTGGACCAGCAGTGGACCGTTTTGAGCTTAAAATTGAGCGGAAGGGAGGCCCAAATTCGGCCAGCACTGGGAGAGTAGGTGGCCGAAAATTGCATTGGAAGACGGGCTGAACTGAGCTTAATTCAATCCATTCTTAGCCCGCATGATTCAATTAACAATAGATCTTAAGCTTAATTTAGCCCATTATCTTAAAAAGGCCTAAATCGAGCGCATGTAATCAAGTTAGACCTGGGTTTTGCACTATATAAACATGTTTATGCCTCACAAGGTAGAGGCTGGTAATTAGAATCTCAGAGCTACACATATGCGGCTGAAAAGAGGAGAAGTTCTCTCCTCTCGCGGGGAGATCGTCATGTTCTTGTAGCCACCCTGTTGATATAATAGTTATTTCCTTTTGCACGTTTTGCTAATTTGGTTTTTCAGTTATTAGAGTTAGTAGAGTCATGTGTGCTGGTTATCCTAGTTTTTAGGTGTTAGTGGGGTAAGTGCTTTATGCAGAACATGGGTAGTTATGGTGTGTTTTACGTTATGTATTTTGTCTTTTGTAAAAGACTTGGTTATTATGTACGTAAGATGAAGTTTCAGTCTCATCTCTCCTCCCTTTTAGCAATTTAACAGTGGTATCAGAGCCTGAGAGAAGTGTGAGAGTTTAAAAAAAAAAAACTTTCTTGAGAAAATTGCAGCAGCAATATTTCCAATGGCCACCGACAATTTTGTTCAACCAGCAATTCCACGCTTTGATGGTCACTATGACCATTGGAGCATGCTGATGGAGAATTTTTTACGATCAAAGGAGTATTGGTCGGTTGTCGAATCTAGAATTCAAGAGCCACCAGCAGGCATGGCTTTGATAGATCCCCAGAAAGCAGAATTGGAAGCTAGAAAGTTGAAGGACCTGAAGGCAAAAAATTATTTTTTTTTTTAGGCTATCGATCGTCCCATCTTGGAGACTATTCTTTGCAAAGAAACTTTCAAGGATATTTGGAATTCTATGAAGAAGAAATATCAAGGCTCTGTTAGGGTGAAGCGTGCACAGCTTCAAGCCTTGAGAAAAGATTTTGAGACACTAGCGATGAAGGATGGAGAATCTATCACTAGTTATTGTGCGAGAACAATGGAAATCAGCAACAAGATGCGATTCCATGGCAAGAAGACGGACAATGTCACCATTGTGGAGAAGATTTTGCGTTCCTTGACACCAAAGTTTAATTATGTTGTCTGCTCAATTGAAGAGTCGAAAGATATAGATGTGTTCTCTCTTGATGAATTGCAAAGCTCCTTATTGGTCCATGAACAGAAGATGAACAGAAGTTCAACAGTAGAGGAGCAAACGTTGAAGGCTTCTACCAATACTCATTCCAACAATTTCAGAGGAAGGGGTAGAGGTAGAGGTAAAGGAAGGGGAGATCGAGGAAATAGAGATGTTGGCAGGAATTTTAAAGCCAATAATGACCAATTTCAAGGCAAAGGCAAAGGACGGGATCCTAACAAATCTAATGTAGAGTGTTTTAGATGTCATAAATTTGGTCATTATGCATTTGAATGTTATACTAGGCTGCCTAATAATAAAGAAAAGGCAGAGAGTTCAAATTTTGTTGAAGAAAAGGACGCAGAAACGTTGTTGATGGATGTTCAAGATGAAAAGAAGCGCGAGTAAGATATTTGGTATGTGGATACAGGCTGCAGTAACCACATGAGTGGAAGTAAGTCTTTTTTTTCTCATATAAATGAAGATTTTCATTCCACTGTGAGTTTTGGGGATCGTTCTACTATGAAAGTGATGGGAAAATGTGATATTAAGATAAGAACCAAGAATGGTTTTGTGGAAACAATCTTTAATGTGTTGTATGTTCCTGACTTGAAAAGTAACCTATTGAGTGCTGGCCAATTACAAGAAAATGGTTATGTAATCACCATTTAGGGGTGCTTGTGAAATTTATGATTCTGTTAGAGGTGCTATTGCAGTTGTTTCTATGAGTTCAAATAGGTTGTTTCCATTAAAGATTGAAAATATTCAATCTTGTTTGATGGCCGAAAAGAAAGATCCCTCATGGCTATGGCATTTTCGCTATGGTCACTTGAGTTTTGGTGGATTGAAGACCCTCCAACAGAAAAACATGGTGACGGGTCTTCCTCAAATTATTGTTCATTCCCAAGTCTACGAAGAATGTGTTGTTAGCAAACAGCATTGTTTTCAATTTTCAAAAGAAAAGTCATGGAGAGCAAATGATGTTTTGCAGTTGGTGCATTCGGACATTTGCGGTCCTATAAACCCATCTTCTAATGGAGGTAAAAGATACTTAATTACCTTCATTGATGATTTTCAAGAAAAACTTGGCTTTATTTTTTACAGGAAAAATCAGAAGCTTTCTCCACATTTAAAAGCTTCAAAGCTCGTGTTGAAAATGAAGCGGGAAAGACCATTAAGACTCTTCGAACAGATCGTGGTGGTGAATATTGCTCAAAAGAATTTGAAGTTTTTGTGCGAGCATGGCATTCGAAAAGAGCTTACTGCTGCATATACACCACAACATAATGGTGTATCTGAGAGGAAAAATAGAACCATTCTCAACATGGTGAGAAGCTTATTGGCAAGAAGAACAGTTCCAAAGACTTTCTGGCTAGAAGCAGTAAATTGGAGTATTCATGTTTTGAACAGAAGTCCAACTTTTGCTGTTCAAAATATGACACCTGAAGAGGCTTGGAGTGGGAGAAAACCGGTTGTAGATCACTTCAGAATCTTTGGATGCATCGCATATGCCTATCTCCCGGATGTGAAAAGGAATAAATTTGATGACAAGGCTGAAAAATGTGTCTTTCTTGGTGTAAGTAAAGCATCCAAAGCATATAAATTATTTAATCCACTAACAAAGAAGATTGTGACTAGCAGGGATGTTGTTTTTGATGAAGAGAACACTTGGGATTGGAATAGGCAGCAGCCTACCCAAGTTCTTTATGACAATGATGCTAAATAGGAGCAAATTTTAGCACCTTGTATGCCCCAAAATTTATTAAATACGATTTCTACAGCTGCTGGAATTTCACAAACAGGCGCTGAAGTCAATGAAGAAGAAGCCCAATCTCTTCGCCGCGTTAGAAGAAAGCCTGCTTGGATGGAAGATTATGAGGTAACTAGAATTGGAGATTCAATTACTCACTTTGCCTTGTTTTTTTTCAGACTATGATCTTACAACTTTTGAAAGTGCTGTCAGAGAAGAAAAATGGCGAAAAGCGATGGATGGTGAAATTAATGCCATCGAAAGAAATGATACTTGGGAGCTATCTGATCTTCCGGATGGACAAAAACCCATTGGTGTAAAGTGGGTCTTTAAAACAAAACTGAAAGAAAATGGTGAAGTTGACAAATATAGAGCACGTTTGGTAAGCAACAATATGGAATCGACTATACAGAGGTTTTTTCTCCAGTTGCAAGACATGACATGATTAGCTTGGTGGTTGCATTGGCGGCACAGAATTCTTGGCCTATTTTCCAGCTAGATGTCAAATCAGCATTCTTGCATTGGGACTTGGAGGAACATGTATTTATCGAGCAACCCCCTGGTTATGTCAAGATTGGAAATGAGCATAAAGTTTATAGATTGAAGAAAGCTCTTTATGGGCTAAAACAAGCCCCTCGGGCTTGGTATAGTCATATTGAAACTTATTTTCTTAAAGTTGGTTTTCAAAATGTCCTTATAAGCATACGCTTTTGTCAAGATTGGAAATAAAGGGAAAATGCTTATTGTCCGCTTGTATGTTGACGATCTTATATTTACTGGAAGTTGTGATGGCATGTTTGAAGAGTTCAAGAAATCTATGATAGATGAGTTTGAAATGTCTGATCTTGGTATGATGCATTACTTTCTTGGCATAGAAGTGGTACAATCGGATGATGGGATCTTTATTTCTGAAAAAAAATATGTGGGAGAAATTTTGGACAGGTTTCAGATGAAGGATTGTAATCCTATAAACACTCCAGTTGAGTTTAACTTAAAGTTATACAAAGATCATGAAGGGAGGAAGGTTGACAAAGCACACTTTACAAACAAATTGTGGGCGTTTGATGTATTTAAGCGCAACAAGATCGAGACATAATGTATTCGTGAGTTTAATCAGTAGATATATGGAGAATCCTACACAAATGCATTTGTTAGCTGCCAAGAGAATCTTTCGTTACTTGCAAGGAACTAGAGACTTTGGGCTATTTTACAAAAATGGTGAAAAGTCCGATTTGTTGGGATTTACTGATAGTGACTATGCAAGAGATCAAGATGATAGGAGGAGCACTTTGGGTTATGCTTTTATGTTTGGAATAGGTGCTATTTCATGGTCATCTAAGAAGCAACCAATTGTCACATTGTCAAATATAGAAGCTGAATTTGTTGCTACAACAGCTAGTGATTGTCAAGCTATTTGGCTAAGGAGAATTCTTGAGGAGCTACTGTTGACACCTAAATTTTTGTCCAAAAATCATTTCCGAAAAAAATGGGAACTTGTTTTTCCACAAAAATATTTTATGTCAAATTATTGCATATAGATTATCTAGGTGTTTAGTATTTTTTTTTTAAATGAAATATGTTTTTCCTAAAAAATTAAAAATTAAAAAAAATTAAATTAAATATATAAAAAAAAAAGATTAAAAAAAAAAAAGAAGAAGAAAAGTTGGGGCCAATGATCTAAATGTGACTAGCCAAGCCCGGGAGGTCAGATTGGAATTAAAATGGCAAATTGGGGCCAAAATGCAATTTCCAAAAGTTGAGGGACCAATTCGCAAATTTTGCAAAATTTTGCCCAAACCCTTAAATCATCATCTTGGTCACCAATTAAGTTGAAATTGAACTTGGGCCAACTCGAATCAATTAAATCGGGCCAAAAAGACCAAGTTTGTATTGAAATGTGTATTTTTGGATAAGAAAATGGCCAACTTTGAGGGACTTTCTTGCAAAATTGAGTGAGTACAATTGTGAAAAATGGCCAAGATCTTAAACTCCTATACATGAGCTTGCTAATTGATCAAAAAACGCAGCCAAATTGATGGATTAAAGCACTCAAACGAGCTACCAAAACCCAGCCCACGGTTTGGTCTGATTTCGGAGTTGCTGAGTAAGCAACTTGGTGGCCCCACCATATCCTCCTCAGCTGCCCAACCAGCCCGATCTCTGCACGTGATGGAATGCCATTATTGGTACTGCAAGTGGACAAACATTGGTAAGAGATAAGCTTCTGAAGGCACGGGAAAATCGCACCAAACCCGGACACTCAACATCTGCAGAAATTGAAAATCTGGCTAAGTCAGAAAGTTGTTGAAGTAACCCTGTTGACAGGCTTGGTAGGTGGACAAAAGACCGACCAAAAATCCCTTAATTCGGTGGATAACATCTACGAAGCATGCTCTTTTGAGGGAGGAGAGAAAGAAGACGAGAGGGGGAGGAGAGAGCTCACGGTCGTCCCCCAAAGAGGCCCTCAGAAGCAACTCCAGAAAAGCAAAACCCAGAAATTCCAGACCGACCTTGAGAGAGAAAAGTGCAATTTTCACAAACTTGCAGCCAAAATTAGCCAAAACCTTCAACTAGAGAGTGAAACTTCACTCAAATATATTTCCAACCATAGGTCGCATGTCCCAAATGGAGATCGGGAAGGCCTCCTAAAGCCCCCCGAAAAACTACCCTCCTGGCGGGCCAAAGAAAGTCTGAATTTTTCTAAGTGTTGAGCCCGGTTAGTCACGAGTGAGAGAAAGCGAGTGTTTTTGAGAAAATTGAGAGACAAATGAGGAAATCCATGACCTACAAGCCAAACTAGAATACATATAGTTTGGGTTTGTTTTAATTTGGCCAACAAAAGAGGTTCTGAAGCTTGATTTTAGAGGTTAATGAAAACCTTCGTTATCAGTTCTTTCTTTGCAGATCTTGTTTTCCAGTTGAAGAAGCCAACTTCCACGGGCCCCCGAGGATAATTTCTTGGTTTCTTGAGCGAAGAACCACTTGAAAGGGAAACTAAGAAGCAAGGTAAGCATCCTAGATGTATTTTCTTTCGAGTTTGAGTACGTTTTGATCATGAAAATCAAGAGGAAAACCAGCCCGGAAAACTGATTTCTGAGGCTGAAATTTTTCTAAGTGTTGGAATCTCTTCAAGAGTTTTGCATGTGTGCTTCTTGGAGAGGTCGTTTTTGGTGTGTTCGGTTGGTCATTCTCTGTGATGTTTGTTGCCTTTGAAAGCTCATGTTACCTACTTTCAATCGGATCAAGTAGTGTTTCCCGTAGATCTTGCATGTGATGAGTGTCGGGGCTTGAATATGGGCATATAACCTGTTTGCTTGACTTGGGTTCAAACCCAAATTTGCAAAATCAGCTCAAACCCGTGTATTTGAGGACGATTTTAGCTTGGTTCTAGTGTGTTTTAAGCTATGATTTCTATCTAATCTTGTTCTTTGTATGTGGTAGTATAATCTTGATACTTTATTTCCACATAAGTTTGCTCATGCATCGAGATTGAAGGCCGCAAACAATGCTTGAGGAAGCTATTTGGGCTAGTTTGAGGCATGCCAAGTGTTCGACAAAATGTGCAAACCAAGTTTCGATCTTCAAACGATCGATTTGAGCTCGGTTCTTATTATTCATGTACTGGGCAGTCTCATATTAGTGTAAATCGGCATATTTCGGTTTAGGGAATTAATTTTAAATAAAAAAATAAAAAAATATGAAAAAATATGAAAATTTCAAAAATATCAAAAAATGTTAGATAGTATCAAATTAGGGCAAAAATGACATCTAGGAATTTTTCCTAATTTTTAAAGGTCATTTTCTTAATTTAATGATATTTTGGTATTTTATAACCATTTTTGTAAATAATCTATTTTTGCTTAGATTAAAATTATTTGGAGTAATTTCATGCATCTAGAGTAATTTCATGCATATTTAAATTCCCATTTTGCTCACGGGGTCCCTGTCCCGGGCGTGATAACAAGGCCATGTAATATTATTTGCCCGACTTGTATCGGGTTTTCCTTTTCTGCATTTATTTTCAAGTTATTTCAATTTCTTGGATGTTTACTTATGCACTGCTTTTCATTAATTTGAGTGTAAATTTCTCTTCTAAATTATGCTAGGATTAGTCTAGACATTAAGGAAAACAAACCTACAAAAACATTTGCATGGACGCTTAGCGGTTTTATAAGGATTATAATTGGTAATTAAGATTGTATGGCCATTTGGATGAACAATCTTTCAAGTTAGTGGTACCGTAAGGGCGCTAATAGAAACATTAGCGTAAACAAGTCCCCGTTCCTAGAAATCTCTGGTTGCGTAGGAATCGAGACAACACTCCCATGCCTCGATTGGTTTCTAGCCGACCCCAATAGGCTAGTGGCGACTCCTAGAAATATTTAGGTTGTTAAGAACTAAAAAAAAAAAAAATCCAACGTCACGCGAGGTATGGGCTTGGGAGAGCCCGCGCCTAATTTAGGGCCATTGGTCCGCCTCTTTAGGCAAATACCCCTAAACCATTCTTTCTTTTCCCCCGAAAGAAAAAAAGAGGTCGTGACAGCTACAATTCAAGCAACCGAGACCTACTAAATTTTTTTGTGACAATAACTCAGCAATAAAACTCTCCAAGAATCCGGTGTTACATGGAAGAAGCAAGCACATTGATGTGAAGTTTTATTTCTTGAGAGATCTTAGCAATGATGGAACAATTGATCTAATCTACTGCAGGAGTGAAGATCAAGTTGCTGATATATTCACCAAAGCCCTCAAGATGGAGTCATTTGTGAAGTTCGAAGGTTACTAGGTGTTTGCACGGTGAAAAAGTCAAGACTTTAAACTGAATGTTAGCAAACATCAGTTTAAGGGAGGATTGTTGATATAATAGTTATTTTCTTTTGCACGTTTTGTTGATTTGGTTTTTCAGTTATTAGAGTTAGTGGAGTCATGTGTGTTGGTTATCCTAGTTTTTAGGTTTTAGTGGGGTAAGTACTTTATACATAACATGGGTAGTTATGGCATTTTACTTGTTTTTTGTAAAAGACTTGGTTATTCTGTACATAAGATGAAGTTTCAGCCTCATCTCTCCTCCCTTTTAGCAATTTAACACACCCATCATGCCCGCCCACACCTCCAGCGCTCTGAGAGAGATTTGGCCATTGAACAATAGCCATGGTCAAGTGGTAAGTTTCGTCCTTGATTGGTCCAAGATGAAAGAGACAAAAGAGAGGAGATATCCACGAAGAAAAGAAAGGCTCTACCGAGACCCGCTTGCTATCCACGACGTTTCACGGCTTGCGGGTGCTGCTGTTGCGTTGCGGTTCGCTGGTCCGACTTCGCATTGCGGCCGTCGCCGTGCCGGTTTCTGTTCCTTGCAGCGGTCCTGACATCTAGTTCGTTGGCGATCGTCCCATGCTTGGCCGCCCCTCTGCAACTCGAAGAATTTCTTTTTTTTTTTTTTTTGAAGGTCGCTGGCCGCATCACGAGCATCATCGTGCACCAGCGATGACGAAGCTGTTCCGTACCACAAGCCGATAGCCCGGGCTGCTACCTGAGTCGCTAGTCGCGTCCCTGCCACAGCGCCTTCTACTGCCATGAGCCACGACGCCGCTGCTCCCAAGCTCGCCAACCTCCGTTACTGACATCCCTCACATCGTTTGATTCCTCGAAAAGTAAATTTTCAAACGTTTGGATCCCAGTCGTTTGTGTTTGATTCAAATTTGAAAAGTAAATTTTCAAATTTGATCCTTATCTTTATTTGATTTGAAATATTTAGTTTCCCATTTTGCTTGATTGATATATTTTGTTAATTATTTCATTAGATAAGTTATATCTATGGAATCCTAAAAAATACTCTAACTCAACAATACGTTTGGACGGCCGTCCAATCTCTAATTACAAGATACGATGCCCGATGGCATGAAAAATTTTCCATCTTATCCATAATCATTTAAATACAATTGTCAATTTACTTATTTTCCAAATTTAACAGATAACATTTTCATCAATATCCATAATCAGTTGGATATGATCGTTAATTTATTTTGTTATATGGGTTTTGTGGATTGTATTATCTAACCAAATATTTATCCATTATTTGATTGCTTTCCTAGAAAGAATCTCAAAAGATTCAAATTGAATTTGATTTATTACTAGAATAATGCTTATTTTAGACTAGATTGCATGTTTGAATTTCACAATTTCTTTATTCCGAATTATTAAACAAAAAATCCAAAAACATTCCTCTAGTTTCCATTCTCAGAATAGATGGCATTTTTAAATATTAGGTATTTTTAAATTCCAAATTTCAATGAAATAAAAACAAAAAAAAAAAACTATTACATAGGATTAGTTTGCATATCACGTGTAATTTAGTAAATTGCAAGTTTAGGATCATTTAAATTAAAATCCGTGACATGTTAGTATATCCTAATATGTGAACCATGTGTCACACACTCCTAATCAAATAATCTAATTCTAATGATGAGCAAATGTCAATGTGACTATCCTAATATTTACACATTTAAATTATTCTAAGCATGTGATTTACTAAATAACGTGCATATGCAATCTATCCTATGTGACAAAAGCATGATAATTTTTTGTGTTATTATTTTAATTAAAATTCGGAATTAAAAAATAACTAATATTTGAACATGCCATCCATTCTAAGAATCGAAACCCAATTTAATCTAGACCAATTTTTTTGCATTTTATTTAAAAATTCGAAATAAAGAAATTGCCAAATTTACACATGCAATCTAGTCTAAAATAAGCAGTATTCTAACAAAAATCAAATCTCATTCGAATATTTTTGGGTTTTTATAGGGAAAGCAATCAAACAATGAATAAATATTTAGTTAGATAATGCAATCCACAAATCTATATTATCTATTTTTAATTTGATAACGAAATAAATCAATGATCATATCCAAGTGGTTATGGATATTAATGAAAAGTTATTTGTTAAATTTGGAAAATGAGTAAATTGACGATCATATCCACATGATTGTGGATAGGATGAAAGATTTTCCACCTGCCAGGCATCATATTTCGTAGTTAAAGATTGGACAGCCGTCCAAGCGTGTTTAAGAAAATTTCCTAAGAGGTGATTTCTTAGACTTTGTAAAAAACTATATCTAATGAAATATTTAATGAGATATAGCAATCACTCAAAAAAGACAAGTAAATATTTCAAAATAGATAGAGATGAAAACTTACTTATTCGAAAATTTACTTTCCAAATTTGAATCAAATGCAATGGAATTGGGATCGCGATTGGCTCCTCGAGGGTGAACAATGGCGAGCGGTAGTGGAGCGCATTAGCACAACGACAGTGAGGCAGGCGGGCGCCAGGTTTTGGAGCGACGACAACAACCACGGGCTTGGTGGTTCACGGCACGGAAGGCGGCTTATGCCTGGTTCTCGTCTGGATCACTCGCCAGACAAACCTCAAGCGACCTGCAAAACAGGAATCTTCAACGTCGTGGTGATGGACGCCAGCTTGGTCGCGGGTCAAGGACAGCAAGGACGTCATGTTAGTGCGACGAATCGCAAAAGCACAATGCGGGGCAGCCGCGGGAGCTCTTGGGGCAGCAAGATCGAATAGCCACTGGAGGACGATGAGCAACGGCGTGATGGTGCAACGGGGACAGCAACTGTTCGTCGTCGATTCAGCGTCGCCGACTTGGATCATGGGATAATCCATGCGACCATCCATTGCTCGAAGAAGAAAAAGGGGAGAGGCGTGAATGTGGTGATGGGAGGAGAAAAATATTGAAAAAAAAATCTGAATTGTGATCGTTGCTTCTCTCGCTAACTCTCACTTTCTTCTCTTTATGATGCTCTAAAATGAATTGCCGACCTCTAATTTATGAGGCATGACTTCTTATTTGTAATACAAACCTAAGTTTAACTTTGATTGCGTGGGCTTGAACTTCGGCCTTTTAATTTGATGGATTCTGATATTCCATGGCCTGTCCCTAATTAGACTTTTAGTGGGCTGATTTAAGCTCAAAATAGGCCAATTAAGGCCCTTTTACCTTATGATTTTCAGTCTCTTCTCCTGTAAGAGTCCCTCTCTCTCTTGGAAGAGCTCCATCTCTATCCATGGTGATAGTGTATTCCAAGCCCTAAATCTCCAAGCCCAAAATCTCCCAACATCAATGAATCCCAATACACCTGATGACAAAAAATTCCTCAACTCGCACACAGACCACTAAAATGGATGAACCCATCGTCACAATGAAATCTCTCCTCACTGTCATCATCCGTTATCACTAATTACAACAGCCCCTTACGAGTATGGATGGAGTCTAGAATTTATGGATTTTCTGGGCAAAGAAAGGTGCGTGAAATAGAGATAGCAGTGGTATTCGAGCTCCCTTCATCCACGCTTTTTCGGCTCCACCATCGGTATGTGTAGGATTTGAAGTGTTTCCTTTCCTGGATAAGTCTTGGAGGATGTCCTAAATTTACACCTGTAAAAAAGAGGTTGCAATGGAGAATGAATCGGTTAAAGAGCGCAGGTTGGCTGCACTATGTAGACGAATGGGGCAAATGTGGTCAGAGGATTTTGTAGCCAACGTGTTTGAAGAAATTCCAGAGGATAAATAGAAAGCTTGTAATCTCATATTGCTAGGGAAACTATTCTCCAGGCCTAATGTAAACTTTCCGGCCTTTTTATCCACAATGAAGAAGGCTTGGAAGACTGAAAACGTAGTGTGTGAGGTAGTGCAGTCGGGCCTATTTTCGTTCACTTTCAGAGAGGAAGCTGATTTGAAAAGAGTCTTGGATGCTAGCCCTTGGTGTTTCTGGGGAACCTGCTCATTTTACAGAAACTACAACCAAAGGTACCTATCCACAGGCATGTCTTTACTCATTGTGCATTTTGGGTGCAAGTGTTGGGAATCCTGATAATTCGAATCATTGAAAAGACAATGCTGGAGGTGGTCGGGAAGATAGGCAAGATGGTGGAACTGAAAATAGATGGCAAAGATGGCAGTCCTCGTAAAGTGGGAAGAGCGAGTGTGATGCTAGACTTATCACGCCCCCTATGGCCAGGAGCATTGGTGAATTTCGATGATGATTAAATATGGGTGGACTTTAAGTACGAGAGGCTTCCTTACTATTGCTATTCATGTGGCCGAATAGGCCATTATGCCACAACCTGTGAGGAAATCCCTTACGAGGAACCAAAGCCGGGGGAGGAAGTAGCTGGAAACTTCAGATATTGGCTGAAAGCGGAAGCAAAGGAAAATAGCCATTTCTGGAAAATGTATTATGGGGAGGTGATACCTTATGAGGGGCAAGAAATAGTTGAGGAAACTCCACCGACTGGTACTATGAAGGTCCCGACCAGTACTGATAATTATGAGAAGCAATTGGACTATCCTATGGAAGTTCAATCTTTAGAATTACTAAAGTTAAAAGGGAAAGGCATAGCTAGTGAGTCCATGGTCGTGAAAGGCAAAAGAGACACAGGTCCTCTACTTCTTCTCTCGGATTCATCATGGGCAGAAACAATGCTGGACAGCACAGCTACAACACACAAAAAGAGCAAGAAGGGCCATATTCCCCCGGCGAGCAAGAAAATGAAGAGGGCAAAGAGTTACAATTTACAGGGGATGGATGCAAATGCCATTGATGAGACTATGCTTCTCGAAACACCTATCCAAGTAGATAAAGGAGTGCATGAATGGGCTTTGGTGGCTAGCCCTAATAAGCCACCGGGGGATAAATGAAAGTTTTGAGTTGGAATTGTTAGGGATTGGGGTCTGCCTTGACGGTCCAGCATCTCAGAGCCCTTGTGGCTCTTGATAGACCTGACTTGGTGTTCCTTATGGAGACAAAGAATAGAAAAACAGTGGTGGACAGAGTTAGGCAGCAACTTAAGTTCAAGGAGTCGTTTATCATCGATCCAATTGGCACGGCAGGGGGACTAACAGCAATGTGGAATGAGGAATTAAAGGTGGAGGTAAAGGAGCACTCAAACGAGCTGATCGATATTATATGTAGGGATCCTACTTCCGGTATCCTGATGAGAGTATCCTTTCTACACGCATCTATTGATTTCCAGAAGAGGATTTGTTTATGGCAGAAACTTCAAGCAATCCACCATATCAACTCACTACCATGGATTTGCATGGGGGATTTCAACGAGGTTCTTAATTTCTAGAAAAAGGAAGGAGGACGAGGGATGGATCATTATCGGATGGTGGTTTTTAGGGAAGTGCTGAATGACTGTGCATTAATGGATATTGAAAGTAAGGGGTGTGCCTATACATGGTCAAATAACAGAGGGGGGGAAAATCTGGTAAGAGAACGGCTTAACAGGGTGTTATGCAACATAGAATGGAGAGTGGAGTTTCCAAATGCAGAGGTTGTTGCTTTGCCAGCATTAGGTTCTGACCATAGTCCTCTTATCCTCACTCTATACCCGAATATCCTCCGAAGGAAAAAAGAGTTTCGCTTTGAGGCATATTGGTTAGAAGACCAAGAATGCAGAGATATAGTTAAAGGAGCATGGAATGATCACCATAACACACTGGGAGATGTAGTTCAAAAATCACAAATGGTGGCTGGTGCATTGGGAACATGGAGTAAAAGGAAATTCTCGAACGCACATAAGCAAATTGAACTTTTAAAGAGAAGACTTACTGTGCTGACTAATAGTCCAGAAGGAGCTAAGTTCAAGGAGGAAATCAAACAAATTAAAGAGCGGATTGAACAGTCATAGAGGCAGGAAGAAATGTACTGGAGTATGAGATCCCGCATAAACTAATTAAGGTGGGGGGGGATAGAAATTCCAAATACTTTTATGCTACTACGGTCCAGCGGAGGGTACGGAATAGAATCACAATGCTGAAAATGGATGATGATCATTGGTGTTGAGAACCTGAAGCACTAAAGTGACATATTGGCCAGTTTTACCAATCCCTCTACACCACTGAAGGTCCTAGAAATTTTCAACCAGTCCTAGATCAATGCCCACAACTTGTCAATGCAGAAATGAACGAGTCCTTGATGAGGAGGGTAACAATGGATGAAGTAAAAGAGACGACTTTTCAAATGGGAGCCACTAAGGCACCTGGACCAGATGGGCCTTGTGTGCAATTTTATCATCATTATTGGACTGACATTTAGCAAGATATATTCCAGATGGTTGATAGCTTCCTCACTACGGGTACTTTCGATCCTAAACTAAATATGACACACATTGTTCTCATTCCAAAAGTAGCAACTCCAAAACACATTACTCAATATAGACCCATCAGTTTATGTAATTTCAGTTATAATGTTATTTCTAAAGTAATGGCTAACTGTCTTAAGCTATGGCTTCCGGAAATTATTGCAATAGAACAGAGTGCCTTTGTGAGTGGAAGACAAATACAGGACAATATCTTGATAGTTCAGGAGGTGCTACATCAACTGCGCATTCAAAAGAGGAAAAAGAAAATTCAGGCAGTTCTTAAATTAGACATGCAAAAGGCATATGATCAAGTTGAATGGGATTTCTTATGTGAGTGTATGAAGAAAATGGGATTCTGCAAGGAATGGGTCCAGTGTGTGAAACAGTGCATTTTCACGGTATCTTTTAGTGTGAAAATTAATTGAGAGTCGATGCAACAGTTCCATCCATCTCGAGGCATAAGACAGGGATATCCACTTTCGCCTTACTTATTTATTATTATGGCAAATGTGCTATCTATACTAATGAGCAGGGCAATATCAAATGGAAGCCTGAGGGGAATCAAACTAAATAGGTGGTGTCCAACTTTATCTCATCTCTTATTTGCGGATGACGCCATATTTTTTTTGGATGGAACGATTATGGAATGTCAAAACCTGGCGAATATCCTAAACCAGTATTGCTATGCATCAGGGCAGGCCATCAACTTGAACAAGTCAGGTATTTTCTTCAGCCAGAATTGTCCACTAACTCTAAAGAGAAACCTGGCAAATCAACTACGAGTCCTTATTATAGATAAGATAGGCAAATACTTGGGAATTCCGTCTGACTAGGGACAATCAAAAAAGCATATGTTTGCATGGATCCTAGCAAGGGTTAACTCGAAGCTAGAGGGCTGGAAGGAGAAATTGTTGACTAAAGCAGGGAAAGAGGTACTTATCAAAACAGTTGTACAAGCTCTTCCACAGTATGCAATGTCTATTTTAAAGATACCGATCTCTATTTGTAAAGCAATAGAAAAAAGAATTGCGTGCTTTTGGTGGAAACAAATTGTTGACCGAAAATGAATTCATTGGAAGAGCTGGAAATCTTTGAGAACAAGGAAGGACACCGGAGGATTGGGGTTCAGAGACTTAGTTTCTTTCAATAAGGCTATGTTGGGGAGACAAGCGTGGCGACTTGTTCAGGATCCAAATTCCCTATGGACAAAAGTTGTTAAAGGTATTTATTACCCACAATGAGAGTTTTGGCGTGCTGGTAAGGGTACTCACCTCTCATGGGGATGGCAAAGTCTGCTGATAGGAAGGGAAGTGATTGAATCGGAGATGAGATGGCTGGTGGGAGATGGTAAGCAAATCAGAATTAGGGAAGATGTGTGGCTACCTAGAGGTCGGATTGGAGGAGGTGCAAATCTAAACGAACCAACGATTGTCGCAGAATTGATTGTACCCGAAGAAAAAGAATGGGATGTGGCGAAGCTCAAGGAAATGTTCAACGAGCAAGTTATCCACGAGATCCTTTCAATATCACTCAGCTCAAACTCATCAATGGACAGAATAGTGTGGACGGGCAATAATACGGGCTCCTATTCGGTCAAAAGTGGCTACAACAAAATATGTTCCCAGAAAAAACAGCCGAAAGAAAACCAACCATCATCGTCATATCAGCCACCCCGAGGTCTATGGACAACAATTTGGCAAACCCCACACTACCCAAAAGTGAAATTTTTCCTATGGAGCGTATGAAATAATGCATTACCGACAAGAGAAAATCTCTACAGGAGGAAAATGTTACCTGATCCACTTTGTCCCATTTGCCACAATGCCCTAGAAACTCTCGAGCATCTCCTCCTCTTATGTTCCTGGACGAAATGGATATGGTTAGATCCCCGCATACTATTGAATACAGCCACTGAGAAAGTCACAAGAATGGATAAATGGATCTCGGAGAACTTGTTTCACCAGAATGAGCGGAAATCAAATGCCTTCCTTGCAGGTATTTTATGGTCGATATGGAAAGCAAGAAATGCATGGGTTTTCAAATCCAGTCGACTAAAACCACAACAAATCGTGGAGGAAGCAAGCTATGATCTTGAACTCTACAGAAAATGGAGCCCCAACACCACAATGCTGAACCGAAAGGACGAGCAAGTTGGGAGAGGGGAGGAGTGGATACCACTGACAACAGGCGAGCTGAAATTGAACGTGGATGGGTCTTGGAGTTGCGCCTCAAAACAGGGCGCGGCTGCTGGGATTTGCAGAGACCATCACGGGCGTCTTGTGGGTGGATTCGCCAAGAAAATCCTCGCTCCATCTACCCTTGTAGTAGAAACCCTAGCTCTAAAGGAAGGGTTGCACTTCGTAGAGAAGACACACACGAGTGGCCTTCAGTTCAACGAACAGGGGAGACCAAGTAAAGGAGTTCCTGTTCGGATCGTCTGACAACTCGACGCAGCGCGAAGCCATCTTGGGCCGGGCCGAAATACCTTGGGCTGTTCAATCGGTGGTGGCGAGTGTAAACAAAAGCTGGGTTCATTACTGCGGTGTCCATGGGCTTCAATTCGCGAGAAACGAACCGGGCAAATGCGGATTGGATCGCGAAGGCTTGCCGCGACGATTCCCTTGCGCCGAACGGGTTGTCTTATCCTCCTCACTATCTTACGTCTATCTTATGTTTGGACTTGGGTAAATGTCCTCGTTTTGTTCCCATGAAGAAATGAAAGAAACCTCTTATGACCAAAAAAAAAAAGTCCCCTAGCCCTAGCCGAATTTTGGCCTCCTTTTGCAGGCCTCATATATCGAATTTTAAGCTCAAAATCATCCAAACAAGATATAGAAATATCTAATAGATTAGATGAAATCTCAAAGAATCCATGATTCGATATATTTTCAAAAAATTCTAAAATTCTATTGGTTTCATTCACGATGAGCCGGATGAGAATAAACTCTCATGTCTGATTCTATAGTAGAGATGGAATTGAGAAAAACCATCAACACCGGTCCAATGCTAATGCAATCAATATAAACTATATCATAAATGTTCCTAAAACTACATGCTATGCAATTTAATTCTAATATTTTTGTTTAAGGTTTAAGAATTAGTCCCTAATTTTCTATACAATAAATAAATGTCCAAGTCGCTAAAATTTAGGTGTCAACAATGTGCTTTACCGAAACTACCTATACCTCAATATGCTTTGAGGGTAAGAATAGAGGAAAAGATGATTGTGTGCAGTTTTTTCAATTCTCTTAAATAAAATTAATTTACACATTGCATGGTTCAAAAAATAAATAAATTACTGCTTATGGTGTGAAAACTTAATGCTCTCATGATATCCTTTAAACTAGACTCATTAAATGAGTGGGTTGGTTTGAAAATGGTCCAACTCACAATCCATTCTTATGAAATATGGTTTTAGTGACCCAAACTCAATTCGACATAACACGCATCCAACCTAATAATGTTTCAAATATTAGAAACAACCCACTGAAAGTTTTCTCTTTAATAGCTTAATATTTGTACAATTTCTTTATAGTTTGTAAATTTACGGGCCATATCAATAATTAGACATCTCATAATAAATCTTGCTCATGTTCCTAATAACTTAATTTTTGTAAATTCGTCTTAATTAATAATTAAATTGACAATCTAATTGTCGATAGAAAACCTAAAATGTTCGTTAGTTGTTAATTTTCTAAAATCACTCTGGTCGAACTTTCCGGTTCAGAATGGATGGGGCCTTCATGTACTTTTCTAGGCGGGAGAGTTTTAGACATCTGGTATTTTTCTTCCCTCATTTATTTATCGACAATGTTGGGAAACAGATTTCCAAAGAACGATTCGATACTCAATCGAACACTGAAAAACGAACGCGGAAAACATCCCCAAGAAACATGTTACACCGATCATAAGGTACATTATAGAGTCGAACATACCTTGTCTTTCACAGATTAAACACCGTTGTCGTAATTTGATGAGAAATTATGATACCGTTCTTTCGAGAAGCGCATTGTTTTTGGGGAGAAACTGAGAGAGCGTAGAAAACCAAGAGAACGTGTTTTCTCTTATTTTCAGATTGCCTAGTAATTGCTCAGAGATTCTCATTTTATTCAAAAATCCCACTTTTTCTTTTATCTACAGTAACTACACTCTACTTCTATGGGTCCTTCACTTATGGGCTGGATTTTTGGCCCAACATAAGCGGACAGGCCTAAATAAGCCCATCATCACATAAAAAACCCATTAGACAATTTATCAACTGTAGTGTTCCGAGAAGTAATGCTTGTAAAACTTGCTTAAATCAATGAAGGAACAATAATGAAATGAGAGGAAAGATTGGTGATAACGTAGAACGTGAACAAGCCAGCTTCTTCATGGCGTTAGCTATTAAAACCCAATTACGGATTGACAAAGGCAAGCTTTTGGGCATCAGCAAAATTCAGCAAATTCACGTCAAACCAGGGTGCGTCATCGTTTCCCCTGCGGGAGTACAGAACTTGGCCTTAGTAGCTATTGCCTAAATTCTATGTGAGAAAACTTGCAACAATCTGTGCGCATTGAAACTGATTTATGATTCCACATGAGTTTAACTTGATATTGAAACTTGGGTAATTAGTAACCAATGCTGCATACAGTCATTAGCCAATAATTTGAATGATTACATATATTGGATGTCTAATTTTCCTCACATACTCGGGTCAGCATCGCTTGATAGATGCGCGCTGCACATTATCGATATCTTTTAAACACCAATTAGGACGATGCAGAGTCAGCTGCACCCAGCAGCAGCTCTACTTGCTCGATGCTTGAAGTCTTTAGAGCCAGTGATTCTCACATTTAAGGTAAGAAAGAACATTGTAAAAACTGAAAAGGCTCACCAAAATAAATTAAAAAAAAACAAATAAATAAAATAAAAAAAAACAAGAAAATAAAAAATAAAAAAAAAAAATACAAATACAAATAAACAAATAAACAAATAAATACAAATAAAAAACAAACGCAAGAAAATAAAAAATACAAAAAATAAAAAAAAACAAATTACAAAAAACAAATAAAAAACAAAAATAAAAAACAAGTAAATACAAAAAAAATCTCAGAAAAGTTTGCGGAAACATGCTAATAATCTGGAGAGCGCACCAAATTGTCGGTGGCGTAGGCCATTAGTTAAAGCCAAAAAGAGATGCCATGCTCCTTTCGATTCCAAGTAGCTACATTCTACGGAAAGGGCGGGAACAGAAATGGATATAAAAGTAGACTTTTTGAGTCACGCCCGTGGAAAATGGGGGTCAATCTGTGGTTCTGTGGGATATGTCCTCAAAAGTGATGATGCCATCAATGCAAAAAGCTTTACAGTGAAAAGAAGTAAAAATTACAACTTTCTTGCTTTCATGAGGCTTCACACACTAAAATTTTTGCTGACAAAACAGCAATAAAGCGCATGAGTTTTGCTCCCTACTGCTGCTTATCTTGTTCTTCGGTAAGTTAAAAATTCGCTTTTCTTGGCATACTTGGACCATTGGATGGTAGGGAACGTGGGGGACATTAAATAAAGCCAAAGTTGTGTTAGAACAAGAGGACTAAAACAAAATTTGTACAATGCAATGCATTGGAAGTCAAGTGCAAATGATTAGGTATTGAAACCATGAGAATTTGCTTTCTTAGGGCTCAATTTGCATATAAAAAAAGAAATAAATGAGACAAAGAATCAAGAAAATTCTAACCCCATATACTATTACCTCACTCATTTAAACATTGTTCTTACGGTATTACATACAATCTGTTTCTCTTGACAAGGTTAAAGATTTCTCACTTTGGTGGTAAAAATCTTGATAATAAGTATCGAATATGTTGTGCTTAAACATGTGTAACATGATATGCCTCCAAGTCCTATACCAGTATACAAAACTCTGAACATGAAACCACTTATTTCACTCATCTAGTGTTTCTTCTTGCAGGGGAAAGCTTGTGTTTTCCAGGGGCATGGATTGGCTAATCCAACGGAGAAAAGCAGGGTATTGTCCTGTAGGACTTTGCTTGTCCTTTGGCCTTTCCTATATCTTCTGTCTGAGTTGATCTTGCTCCTCGAGTTCCATGATTCGCAGAAAATTTGTGGACGTTTTCTGGAATGCAACGTGCCATCTTCCATTGGGTAGAATTAAGTCTTTTTAACGTAGACAGGCAGATTTAAAGGATTGGCTGTATTTTCTTGCAAGTCTAGACTACCATCCTCCTCAGAACGGGATGCTTATCGTGCAGGTCAATCCTGAGTCTCCAGAGTCTCCACCAATCATTACAAAAGGTTTCATGTCGCGACGCAGGCCACCAACCTTGCAACAAAAACAAAGCGATGTCCACGATGAGATGACCCAGCAAAGCTTTGTAAATCAATTGTTATATTCCGGGATAATTATCCAAAAAATTCTAAATCCATTGCACCATGATCAATCGAGTCCTAAACCTTTTAATTGTATTATTTTAGCCCTAAACATTTTGATAATTTACCAGTTTAGTCATAATATTTTCAATTGTATTTATTTAGTAAAGTTTGTCGGGCTAGTTCTAAATCTATTAATTGGATAATTGGTTAAAAGAACTATATGGGCAAATTATTAAAAGATTTATTACTAAATTGACATAATTATTCAACAAAAAAAATGCATGATTGAAAGGTTTATAACTAAATTAGCAAATTGTCAATTTCCCTTATGTCTCCAAGAACAATTAGACTGATGACATCCGTCCGGCAATGGGCCGGTTCGAGCAGATTAGTGACAAGTGGCTTCACCTCACTCCATTAGTGCCGGCTCCTCGTTTCACGAGCAATACAGTATATAGAAAGATCAGCTTCACGGAGGGCAAAGGGGGAAAAAGCCAAACCATCTCCGCCGTGCACTGCACGGTGGACTAGTATGCAAATGCCCTCAAGTACATGTTACTTCTGTACCTCGGGTGAGCCATTGTCGGTCATGAAAAGGAAGTTCTTTCCCAACCACCGATCACAAGCAGTTCATGAAATTGCTCAATTTGGCCGTTTTGCATCACAGTTAGCATCCCCTACAGAAAAGCAATAACCTGCAATAACTTAGGGCCCCTCTTTTTTGCCAAAAAAAAAAAGTTAATAATTTGAAAAACATATCTCGAAAAATCGCTCGACATAATTAGCCGATTAATAATGTTTTCATTATCAACGGCATTTTAGGTTTGATCGTTTTCATAGACCATGTAAATATTTTGTGTTTATTCATTTACGTAAGGATACGAGCGATCATTTTTCATTTTTTATGAAAGAAATGGAGTTAGGGAAAAACTAGCCTCATTTTTCTTCTCCTTAAACGGCTATAGTAGTACTACCCGAGAGTTTGAACATGCTCCCGACGAAGTAACCGGCTAATTGAACTTATAAAATTTAGAAATAGTTAGTCATTTTCTTTTGAAGTTCCAGTGTAGTAAAGTTATTGTATTGGTAAATTACTAACTAATATTCGGGCTACTTGGAAAATTTTAAATCAGTTTGTATCCTGCTATTTGATTTGAGATTCAATGATGGGCAGGTCCAATTGTAAATTTGAAGACACTTGGCTGGTAACTCACAATTGGATTTGAGTGGGGTAAAATGTAAAAGCAATTTGGTAATCAACGATTGAATTTTGAGTGGTAAAACTATTATGATGGTAAGAAACTTCTTAATGATGGGACCCTAA
The DNA here is from genome assembly GCA_014182565.1 of Eucalyptus marginata. Taxonomy (NCBI): domain Eukaryota; kingdom Viridiplantae; phylum Streptophyta; class Magnoliopsida; order Myrtales; family Myrtaceae; genus Eucalyptus; species Eucalyptus marginata. The sequence continues at coordinate 30,233,158 of CM024595.1, read as the reverse complement.
ATAATATTTTTGAAAAAATAAATTGAAAATTTTAAAATTTGTCACGAAAGTGCAATTTAAATCCTAAAATTTTTAAAAAAGCATAACTAAATCATAGAACTTGTCAAATTAGTCTAATCAAGTCATTATGTTGAAATCAATTTTTTTTTTAAATTTTAGGACTCAATTACTTTTATGACATGATAATGTTTATGACTTGATTGCATTTTTTGAAAAATTTAAAATTCAATCGTCATTTCGTGATTAATTTTAGGAATTTCAATATATTATGTGGCATTTTGGAAAATATTTTCTAGGAAGCTAGAGGCCGACGGCGACGAGCCTTCACCTCGAGGCTCACCTGTGGCCGATTGTCGGCCATAGTCATGGTCAGCAACCAACCGAAGAAGGAGATGGAAAAAAATAAAAACAGAAAAAAGAAAAAGAAAAGGAATTAAAAATTCGAATTTTAAAGAAGAAAAAAAAAGAAAGAAGGAGTGCTAGATGGATAGTAAGGTATGAAATAAGAGAAAGTGAGTAAGGAAAATGTTTTCCTCAACTTGAAAAGTGGAAGACAATTTTCCCTTTTTAAGAATACTTTTTTCCTTAATGAAAAATATTTTCCATAATTAATTTATTTTTAGAGAAACAAATATTGAGAAATCAAAAAAATACTTTTTTGGAAGTTGTTTTTCACAAAACCAGGGAACCTTATTTCTAAATTTGATAACGGTCGGCAATCCATCATTAAGCATGGTAAAATCACTTTCGTCCCTTGACATTTTTAAATAGTCGACAAAACCAATAAGTTGTCATTCAGTTTTCACTTACCAACAATGTTTGAAATATTCAAATGATTGTTTAAATTTACCACCCCTCTGCTCCATTTTCTTCTTTGTGCAAGGGACTTTGTAGACTTTGGGAATGAAAAGTAGTCTACATGATTTCCTTGAATTCGAAATTGTCAGTTCTGTCCTTAGATCACGACTGGCCAACTTTATGACCAATAATGGGTGTGGTTGAGATTGAAGGAGCAGTCAGGATACGGGCAATTCAAATAAAAATGGTGTCGTAACCTTTGTCTCTCTCTCAAAAAAAAAAAAAAACCTTTGTTACTCTCTAAATTAATTGCATAGCTACTTATTCGCCTTACCTACTCCACCAAAATTTTCATTTTACCTAATGATGGAGTGTCAAGTGGTGCCAAACGGAAGAAATTGGCTACCCACTTTTTATTTTTCTTTTTGTCACATTTATCAAGATATATATATATATATATATATATATATATATATAATCAAATTGATTAATTTTACGAACTTCTTTGAATCACGATAGACCTCGGCATAATATTTAAGACTCAACGGTTGGTTTGATCTATCAATTGTTCGAGATTACCTAGACATTGGTAATCAACAGACCGCCCTATTTTCATGATCCAAAAAAAAAAGTAAATATATAAGAGACGTGAACCTAAAATTTACGAATCACTTTGAAATAGATTTACTAACTCGACAAATAAAAAAGGCAGAAAAAGGACTGTAATTAGGAAAGAAAATGGGTGGACGGATTACGATATCTACCTACCCCGCTTAACCAGCAATGATGGCAACAAAATCAACCAAAATTTGACCGTCGATTTCGGTTTAAATTAAATAATTTAGGGCGTAAATACTAATCACTCAACGGTCAACACAATTAAAAGCGTGGGAAATTCAACCCTCGAGACCGGTTTAATGACCTTTCCGTCTTCACCGCGTCGCCTTCCTCCGAAATTTCAAAATTGCTTTCCCAGTTTCGACCTCTCCGCCATTCCCCTCTCCTCCTTCAAGTTTCTTCATCATTCGAATCAATGCCGACATCAATGAGCGATCCTAAACCCTAACGTCCCCCTCTCGCCTCGCCGCTCCCGTCGCCGGCCGGGCGTCTATATATATATATGTGCCGCTCGACCGGTGAGCTCGCGGCCGCGCGTTGGGGGAGGAAATGGCGACGTCGGCCTTCCGGTCCACCACGAAGAGGACGCCGATCGGGGCCTCGCCGGCCTCCGCCGACGGCTCTGCGACGTCCAGCCGGAGCTCGGCTCACCGCCGGTCGCGGAGCCTGAGCCGGTTCTCGCGCCGGCTGGCGGAGCCCGAGGACCCGTTCGCCGAGGACGCCGCGCCGGCGGCTCCCAAGGGGCGGTTCGTGAACACCCTGCGAGGGTCGGGGTTCCCGGAGATCAGCCTCGACGATCTCGCGATTGAGTTCTTCAGCTCCGGAGATCGGGGCCGGTCGAGCTCGCGGAACACTGACGTCAGCCCTAAGAAAGGGGAAAGCGCTTCGCAGAGGCGGGGGAGGTCGGTTTCCAGGCAGAGCTCGAGAGTTGGTGGCGGTGGTAAGGGTAATGTGCTTGAGGGTTCTGGTGCGGGGAGGGTGGCTCCTGAAAGTAATTCGCGGCGGAGGCGGTCGGTTTCGGTGGTTCGCTGCCAGATTAGCGATTCCGAGGTGAACTCGATGTTCTTACCTCCGCATGTGTTGAGAAATTTAGTCGCGTTTTTACTGTAGATCACAAGTTTTTAAAGGGAAAAGAAGCTGCTTGCTTCTGAGCTACTTAATCTGTGAGAATTTCGGGTTTTGTTTTGTTCCTGAATCTAAGAAATGTTTCTTTGTATTCTCTAAATTTGATAGTGGTGACGATTGAAATGGGTATGGATTTGCTACTGGCTTTCTAGACACATAACTTTATGCTAATTCCCAGAGTATGTCAAGTACAAACAGAAATTGACTGGCTGTCATTCCATGTTCTGTCCTCCTGATATAAATTGAATTCGATAGTCTTTCTGTGATATAGAATCAAATGGCGCATTATACTTATGCCTCTGCTTGTTTTGCACATGCTAGAGTGATGTAGACAATTCTCGCGGTTCTTTTGGTTATGCTAATAACAAGACTGTGGGCAATGGGAAGATCCAAAAGCTACCATCACAGAAACCCTCTGCTTCAAGCAACAGACAAGCACTGAGAAGGTCTTCGAGCCAGAAGGATCTCAAGTCCTATGACGGTTATTCTGTAAGTTCTCTCATTCCACCTGTTCGTAGCGTTCGAATTTTAATGGTAGGGTCTGAGATGGCATGACAGCGGCCAACTTCCAGTCTGGACTTGCCTGCTGGCCAATTTATGTGCTCCCTTAGGGCAACTTTTAGTATATAAATGATATTTAACACTCTGTCTTATACTTATCAGAGCCATTCATCAGCACTGACTGATGACGAAGCAAAGGATGCTTATTCTGGGAAAAACGGAAGTGAGAGAACAATACGAGCAGTTTATGCCCAGAAGACTGTAAGTATTTTGAAATTAAAACTATTGCATGTGGTAGCACACTGCAGTCCTTTGCCCTTTTGCTCACAATATTCTTCCTTTAGGCTGACCACCCCACTGGAGGGGATGTTAACAGTGGGTTGTGCAAAGCAATGCGTCAAGAATTCAGACATGCTATGGAAGAAATGAAGACGGAAATTGAACAGGTCTTAAACATTTCTGTCTTGATGGAACTGTTTGCTAACTGGATTCATCCCCAGCGAGTCCACCATTTGATTTTCGAGTAGTCTCTCATTGGTACTTCTCTGTACTTTGGCAATGCTTGCAGGCTATGTTAAGAAGGAAGCCATCTGTTGGAGCACATGACAATTATTTAGCTTTGGAAAATTCTGATGCTTGTAAGGCTGTCTCCACTATAAGAAGAAATTATGCAACAAAGCTAGAACAGGTATGACAGGTTACCTCAGCATCCTGCTGATGCTGATATTTATCTTATTTATTCTACCATGCATTCTCCTGCTGAGCAATTCCATAAGGTGACAATTTGTGAACACTTACTGTACTGAGACATTGATCCTATAACTCAAACGTCTCTGGATATTTGAGCAAAGACTTCTTTAGTACTCTCTTAGAAGAACACCAGTCAGTTGATCTCATTGAAGGGTTTATTTTACAAATTGACAGTCAGAGAAGCGCAAAAAAGATTTATTAGCTGAAATTATGTTGGAAGAGCAGCGTGGGAAAGAGCTCAGTCAGAGTGTAAATGAATTGCATCCTGATACAAAATCCCCTGTACCGGAGAAACCGTTGCGAAACAGAAAGGTAACATTCTTTCTCTTGATTTTTATCTTCTGCGAATATCTACTGTTAAATTCTCCCACTCGGTGACTTTGGCTCTCTTTTTTTGATAAAAACACCAGAAGAGTAATGACAAAAGCAGGATGTCTAATAATCTGGCTTTCGAGGCTGAGAAGTATATTCAGGATTTCATTTCGAGTGTGGAAGATACAGATATATCATCGTTAGATGGAGAAAGAAGCGATACAAGCTCAACTTTAGGCGGAACGACTAAGGTAGATACTTCTCAAACTCCTGCAAAGTCCATGCCTCCTCCCATTGAAATGGATGGGGTTGTATTGCCATGGTTACAATGGGAAACCAGTAATGACGTTTCTCCGCCATCGAGCAAGAAAAAGATGCAGCCGCCAATGGCTTCAAGAGCTGAAATGTTGGATGCAGCTCAGGTAATGGATAGATGCTGCTGGGGAGGGGGTCACTATTTTGTTTTATTTTCAAAAATACCGACAGTTGATTTTTGCCGGGTAGTTGTACTTGAATTTGTTGTCCACCATCTTTTCAATAGTCAGTGGAACTAATGTTGTTGTAGTTATTCCTCTGCCCATCCTTGTTATCTCCGTTTCATCTGATTTCATACTGAATCACCTTTGTGAAATAGGAAGCTAGTACTGCGCGGGACCTGAGCTATTTTTCCTCAAGCAGTCATGGTAGTTGGAGTCCAGGAATTGTGGATAGCCCTATAGTGGTGGTCAGAGAATCCATTGGCAGTCAATCCGGAGAATCTAGAAGATATAGTGGCAAACATCACTCAGGCTGCCATTTTGACCTGGATAAGTATCTGAAGTTTCCAAGTGACGAGGATTTTCTATTAGAAAGGTGGAGACAACAGCGGAGAATCAATTCAGGTGGTCTGCTTCTCTGTCACCAAACATTTTTTTGACCATCCACTTGTTAACTACTCTTCCTTTTTATCAATTTTATGTGCTGCGTTCTCTGTATAGACAATCCGGACGCATTAATTGTCAAGTGTTGTCAGAATAAAACTTCACTTCCCTAGTTATTCTTCCAAAAGATCCTGATGATTTTATGGCTTCCGCTAATGTTTTCAGTTCAAAACTTCACTTGAAACTTCGTGTTTCTTTATCCTGACATGGCTATTATGCAGAGGATCGAGAGTTGAAAGTACAGCTTTGAGCAAGCCTAAGTTGTTCTTTCATGACCTGATAACTATGAAAATCTCTCGAACTGATCGAACCTGCGCTCTTCCATATCACTCTATTTGCTTTGGTAGATCCCACTTATGCATCAAAATCACATTGAGTCCGGTCTCCAGTTGGAGAAATTTGTCCTGAAATGTCCTACAGCCTCTTTTCTTTTAATTGAAACTAGCATGGCATGCCTGATGATTCATGTTGCGGAAAAGACGACACTTGTTCCCAGGTCGCATTGCCTTTCCGACTGTTGGTTGTATCCTGGAGAGAGATTAGATATTGTGGTACCCCAGGCATGGGAAGCATGCAGTCGAGAAAACGCTCGACTTGAATGAAGCAGTAGGATCGACGAATCACAGCTGATGAGAGTAATTTCTAACTACTCAATTCTATTAAAATGAAAATCACATCGAGTCCGGTCTCCAGTGGGCTAAATTTGTCCTGAATTGTTCTACAGTCTCTTTTCTTTTAATGGAAGAACGCATACGTGATGCACGTTTCGGAAAAGACGTGATCATTTTGTATAATGATTATGATGGGATCATGTCTATCGCGTGGACATAAAGAGTTCAAATGAAAAGTAGGAACTTGTAAAAGAGAAATTGATTAGAGACAGTTGGAGATTATCAATTAGAAACCGAAGATTAAAGGATATTTTATGGATAACCTTCAGTAAGTTTCATAACCGCCAAGGAGTCCTTAAGTTACATCCTTTTATGTCAGCAAATGGAAAGGCTGTACGATTCAGATACATGATTTGAGCGCCGCAACTCAAATGATTAGGATATATCTACTAATTTGTCGTCGAATCAAAATTGAAGTTATAATGGCTTATGAAGATCAGTCAAATTCAAAATCGATTGTCATGTACTCTTATCATTCGTCTAGGAGCTAAAATTGTGAGGGTCTCATCTCTGTACATGTCATATATGGTCCTGTTAAAATGACATTGATAGAAATATAGCTCAGCAGTTTTCTTTAAAAGAACACGATAGATAGAGACGGGAATCGATCGCGTTCATATATTCATATTCCAAGATTACTGAGGAGGATCTGCCAAAAATAACAAAAAAACAAAAAATCCCTTGGCAGGAAAAAGAAAAGCAAACACCAAAAAGGCACAGAAAGAGCTGAACAAGGTAGATGATTTTAATATTCTTGGACTTGGTCTCAATCCAACCAACTTCACAACTTGGCAGGAAAAAGAAAGGCAAACACCAAATCAAGTCGAAGGCTCCCCAGTTTCCCTACTTTTTCCTTCAAATGACTTGTTCGCTAGCAAGTAACAATTGAAAAATGAATCTACGATAATGGGATCAAAGGGTGGAATATGATTCCGACAGAAAGAGCAAAAGATGAGCAAAAGGGGGAATAAATTAGACAAACGCACAGAAAGAGCTGAACAAAGGTAGTTTTAATATTCTTGGACTTGGTCTCAATCTCATATCAATCTGGAAGCTACATCAATTCCATATTAGCCTCAATCCAAAGCGGATTTAAGCCCTCCTTAGAGAGCTCTAGAGGATAGGATAGGATAGAATGCGCCTTTTTCCCGTTAACTCAATACATCACGATCGTCGGATCGTGTGAATCCGATGCTGCTTCCAACAAAATCAAGGGCTTTGGCGCATTGACTCGCATGAACTCGACATATCTTAAAAAAAATTCCTTGATTGTTGGTGACGCATATCATTTGTTGCTAACAGAATAAAAGATCCTGAGATATTTCGAAACATTTAACCATCTTTTCTATCTCGACACCTTCACCTGTTCTCTAGCTTTTTCCAGAACTTCGGGATGTGAAAAAAAAAAAAGGAAAAAGAAAGCGAGAGAGACAGAGATGGAAATCGAGGATCAATCGCTCAGCAGCAAGAAAATGTCAGAGAAAGATCTCAATGACTGGCTTCCAATCACCAAGTCCAGGAGCGCAAAGTGGTGGTACTCTGCCTTTCACAATGTCACTGCCATGGTTGGAGCTGGGGTGCTAGGGCTTCCTTATGCCATATCTCAACTTGGGTGGTCAGTTTTTCCTTCTTTTTATACATCAACACATCATTAATCTCCTCGTCTAGGTCTAGGTTTTTGTCGCCTGTGACTTTGGTTGATGTTTTTACTTGTTTTATTTCGATGATCTGATTATAAGTACATGCTATTCTAGGGGACCTGGGGCCACTGTCATGATCCTGTCATGGATCATCACGCTATACACCCTGTGGCAAATGGTGGAGATGCATGAGATGGTGCCGGGGAAGAGATTCGACCGATACCACGAGCTTGGACAGCATGCCTTCGGCGACAAGATGGGGCTCTGGGTGGTGGTGCCGCAGCAGCTGATGGTCGAGGTCGGGGTGGACATCGTGTACATGATCACAGGCGGGAAATCGCTCCAGAAGTTCCACGACACGGTGTGCCTCGACTGCAAGCCGATCAAGACGACCTACTTCATCATGATCTTCGCGGCAGTCCACTTCGTCCTCTCTCACCTCCCTAGCTTCAATTCCATCACCGGCATCTCTCTCGCCGCGGCCGTCATGTCTTTGAGGTATTATATTTTCTAACAATTGATAGTCTAATCACTACGTTTTGGTTCTTTCTGATCGACACGTCCTAAAGTATGAAATCATAAAATTTGCTAAACGCACATTTAATGTAATTATTTCAACGTAATATCAGATAAAATTGCCTGTTTAAACCTCTTAAACTGTAAATCCATTAGCAAATGTACACACAAGATGTTCCATATTTCATCTATTTTTTCTTTAGTGACCTTTCAATGTAGCTTATAATCATGTTAACTATCCAAAGTTTCCCCTTCTGTATTTTGATGTGGACCTTTTCTTTGTGGGGACTGAAAATTGCGTCATGATACCTAAGGCACCTCATGTCAAGTTAACAAGAAATTTGATAATCCTGCACGTTTACTTGTTTGTAGGATAATCTTCTGATGCTGAAAGGATGCCTTTTGTTTCACTTCGGATACACTTAGAATTATTCTGGTAGTTCATGTCAAGATATATTCTAGGTAATTCCGTCTAATTTTTGCAACTGATGGAGCGCTTTTGTTGTGGATCTGACACTGTCTGTGAAATCTTCATCGTTCAGCATGCGATCTTTTCAAGGTAATGTTCTCAAAATAGCAATCATAACATGTGACTCCGCAGTTACTCGACGATCGCATGGATAGCATCAGCAGACAGAGGGGTTCGACCAGACGTCCAATATGGAAGTAGGGCCTCGACGACCACGGGCCGAGTGTTCGGATTCTTCAGCGCGCTGGGCGATATCGCGTTCGCATTTGCCGGTCATAATGTCGTGCTGGAAATTCAGGCCACGATCCCTTCGACGCCTGAAAAGCCGTCGAAGAAACCGATGTGGAAGGGCGTGGTTTTTGCTTATGTGATCGTCGCCTTATGTTACTTTCCAGTCGCATTCATTGGCTACTGGGTGTTCGGAAACTCGGTCCAGGATAACGTCCTCATGTCCCTCGAGAAGCCCCGTTGGCTCATCGCCGCGGCTAATATTTTTGTTGTGATTCATGTGATCGGGAGCTATCAGGTATAGATAGATAATTCAATCTCCTCTTCATTTGATTACCTATGTTTGTACGCCTTTCTTCCTTTTTCTTCGGTCAACGAGATGTCGTGTGGATGTCAGGTGTTCGCAATACCGGTATTTGATATGATAGAATCGTGCCTGGTGAAGAAAATGAAGTTCAAGCCGACTAGGATGCTCCGATTCATGGCACGCAACTTATATGTTGGTGAGTTACCTAAACTTTTTCTGACCCTAAATCTTGTCTTATCATTTTATTGGATAGTTTTCTAAAGTTTATCTTTCATTACTTAATTAATGGGATACGATTTGTGCTTCACGATCAGCTTTGACAATGTTCCTGGCCATCACGTTCCCATTTTTCGGAGGGCTTCTCAGCTTCTTCGGAGGATTTGCTTTTGCTCCTACAACATATTATGTAAGCAATTTATACTATATTCATTAACTTGTACAATGTATATCATAATTTATGTGCTGACTATTCTTTCTTTTTTTGAACTTTTGTATGATATGATAATTTCAGCTGCCTTGCATCATGTGGCTTGCTATCTACAAGCCAAAGAAATTCAGCTTATCTTGGTTCGCTAACTGGGTATGTTGGTAACACAATTCCTTTAATGCTGTGATATTCCACAAGTGATATTGATTTGGCACTTTATGCAGCTATACCTAACACTTCTTGATGAAAATGCCTTTTTTTTTTTTCAGATCTGCATCATACTTGGCGTTTTGTTAATGGTATTGGCCCCCATTGGTGCGTTGAGGGGGATAATAATTCAAGCCAAGAACTTCAAGTTTTATTCTTGATATATAGTTCTATTTGATGGATGACAAAAATGAAAACAAATTGTCTTAGGTTGATAGAATTATTTTTTTTCCTTCTTATAATTGAGTAGGTATCAAATATTATTAGGTCCATATATTTCTGGCTTTGGAGATGGATGTATGGATTATTAATATTTTTCAAATTACGTATCGTATCGATCCATTATTTTCCTTAGCTTACATTTCCTCTGATAGATATGTCGAACCAAATTGATATCTCGGGCATACTTCGATTTGTTCATCATTAGAATCCAAAAATACTTCAAAATTGGGCAAGATCAAAACACGAAGTTAGATAGATTGTTCTTGTTTTGAATTCATAAGGAGGAAAAAAAAAAAGAAAAACCAACATTTCTATAGAGGTATAAGAACAACCACAATACAAAGATCTCGCGAAACAGCAGATATTATCACGTATTCACCACTTTTGGTGCGCCCGATGGTTTCTTGTTTTTCCATTATGTAATTACAGTCCCAAGCCGAGAGTTAGAGCGGCGTCGACGTCGAGCCTCCATGCAAAACCGCCGCCGTCCATCCTCCACACGTCGCACGGCAGCGTGAGCGAGCAGCTCCTCCTGTCGCCACTACCGGCGTACTCCACCCTCACCCGGCACGTGAACGCCGCCGCCGCCGCCTCGGGCGCACCCTCCTTCGCCACCAGCCACACCACGAGCCTGCTCCGGTCCTCCGCCGCCGCCGCCGCCGCCCCCACCATCCTCCTGAACGCCCCGTTCGTCCACGTGACCCTCCCCCACCCGTCGGACGTGAACCCCGGGCACGTGTCCTGCTCCAGATTGTTCCTCCTCTCGGCGTCTGTGCGCCCCAGGGCATCCGGGGCCACCCACGTGTCGGCCACCCACTCGACGCTGACCGTTGACGCCACCATCGGGCCCCGCGGCGCCGCCTGGTCCTGGACAGCCGACGTCCGATGCGCGGGGCCCGGCACACGTGGCGTCATCGACGGCTTCTCGGCGGTGCAGTGGAGGGCGTCGTCTCGATTGCTGAAGCAGAGCCACCTGAGGGTTTGAGGTCCTGGAGCCTCCCCTAAATCTGCACGAAGCCATCGAAATCGAAAGTGAAAAATTGCATTCGGGTCCTTGTTTAGACTCTCTGCGCACTAACTTGACAATTTCCACTGTATATAGACCAAACAAAAGTTCATTGACAAGTGCATTTGAGAATTTTCCCCAACGATACTTCTCATGGAAATTTGAATAATTTTCTCTATTTTCGACCACCACTTCCATTCCCTCCTTTTTCCTTGGAGTCTCCAACACAGCATAGGGAGACATGGCATATGTTCAAGCAATAGACTTTGATTTGTTCTTACACACTTGTCGACCATATGAAAAAACCTAAGATTTCCACGGGCAGAAAGTAAATAAGATCGTCTGACAATGTTAACGAAACTAGCCTCAAAGGACTGCATCCCATCAGCAACTCTGACGATATATTAATTAGAAAGAAACTGGAAGAGAAAATGGAGTTGTACACGACCTTTTCTTAGATTTTTGGCTATATTTTTTTCATGAAATTTTCCCTTTTTTATATCGCGCTGACACGTGAAAGATAGTGCGCATAATTAAAAGGGTTTTGTTAAAGAAACTCTCTAAGCACTTGTCAACTACTCCAAGGAAAATTTGTTGTTTCCAATGCACTAAATATCACACTTTATGTGCAATTAATTAATTATTTCTTATCAAATATGCTTTAACAAAAGGCATAAGAAAGCTCATTAACGTGACACTAACTATAATATACGAACCTCTTCTTCTCTTCTTCTTCTTTTTGCTTGGTATATTTATATACATGTTAACTATAATACACACGTATTGAAAAAAACTGAACACATGATAATTTGATCCATTGTGAATAGATCGGAGGAAATTCGTTACTTACTATTCGGCTTCATTTTTATATAAAAATAACCAAAAAAGTCACAAACTTATTACATTCATTCCAATTCAATCCTAAACCTTTCAATTATGTCAATTTAATTATAAATATTTTCTATATTTTACTAATGTAGGTCATCTGGTCATCATGTGGCGCAGCCAACAATGACATGAATAAAATTTATCAATTTTTTAAAATTTTTTATATTTTATTTTCTTTGCTTTGCTTTTTTTTCTTTTCTTTTCTTTTTATTTTTCCTTCTTCCTCCGTTGGTTGCCATCGTCAAGACCATAGGCTACTGCCGGCTAGACCGGCAAAGGTCACCCTTGCTAGCCGGCTGCAGGCGAGGTCGCCCTCTCGGGCTAGTCGCAGGTGAGATCACCCTTGCCGGCCACTTGCCTCACCAAAAGGAAAATATATGTGGAAGAAATTCTTTTAGATATAATTGAATTTTAGATACTGAAATCACTAATATAGATACTGGCCGTCTTATATGGTATGGTCAAATGGCATGAACAAATTTTATTAATGTTTTAAATATTTTTGAATTTTTTTATATTTTCATTTCTTTGCTTTGCTTTTTCTTTTCTTTTTCTTTTTCCTTCTTTCTCCATTGGTCGCCATCACCAAGACCATAGGCTATGACCGACAAAGGTTGCCCTTGTTGGCTGGCCGCAGGTGAGGTCGCCCTCCCAGGCTAGTCACAAGTGAAATCACCCTTCCCAGCCGCTCGCTTTGCCAGAAGAAAAATATGTGTGGAAGAATTTCTACCTAACTTTGCTCCTCCCCTTGAAGAAGAATATTTGTGGAAGAAATTCTTTTACATAAAATTGAATTGTAAAATGAAGCTATGGTCATCGTTAATTTTTAAAGTAAATTAATTATGCATCCTTGAAAGTATCTTGTTGAATAAGAGTAACAAAAGGCAAAGGACTTCTTTAACAATTATTCTTAATTATCCATCATAACTTCATATATTAGGAGAAAATTTATGCATCATCCTCTTATATGTTTCTGATCTAGATGAATCGGTAAACTCTGTTGTTATTAATCATGAGATCGATCTTTGCATCAACGTTGTTGGACAGAAACGAAATTCTTTGCATCAACTGTTGGCCAAAAAAAATTACACAGAACCACGAGAAAGAGCAGTTCATCAAAAGAACACATATGTCTTAAAACATGAACCTATTTCATTGGTATATCAGTGGGCGTGCTTTAAAAAAAAAATAAAATTAATGAACTCTAAAGCATAATCAGATAATTCAAGAAAAAAAATTGCATAGAATTTAGAATAACTAGCACGCGCTGGATAATTGCACTCATAACGATCTGGGAAAAGAAAATACAGTAAAGATTACCAAGATAATCCGTTTCATTAAGCCAAGAGAATCTCTCTCACCTGGTGATCCATACACGATCTTTTCCTCACGACACGGCTTTCGTTTTCTGTGGCGCCGTGCGGCGGGCCTCTTGATGCTATTGTTCCCCCGCTTGCTGTATCTTCTTCTCTTTCTGATCACCGGCCCGCTGCTCTCCAGCGAGGAACGAGATCCGCCGGAACCCGACCCGCTGTCCGCCGGCTTCGGGGCGATCGGCCGGAATCTGAGCAAGATCCGGTCCATCTCCAACGACGACAGAGAATAATAATAGCCACTTCTCTTGGTTGCCATTTTCAACACCCCCTCCTCGCTCCTTCTGCAAAGCAAGCACAAATAAAACTATTCTGCGTTGAACTCGCGCTCTTACTTATATTCCTTTAAGCTAGTTTATGTTTGCTTGAGGTTTGGTCATCGGGAGAGAACAGAGAGGCTTTCTTTGCATGGAGCTTTGGGGAGAAGACGGGGATGGCATGTGCCAATATATATAGAGAGCGAGGGTACGACAACCCACGTGATTGCGGACGCGTGTCGACTCAATGTAGCGAGTGAACCATCCGATTGGGAAAGAGGGTTCAAAGTGGGACCCGATCGGAGAGACGTGTCTCGTTGGTAGAGGTAGACACCAAAATGGCATCATTGAAAATTATTGCCGGCTCAGGTGAAGGGCTTTGTTCATTCTCTTTAATTTTGGATTTAAATTCCTGTAAGAAATTTTTAAAGAGTGGAATCCAATAAGATGGAAGCATGATCCGCGTGGGTGGTCCCAACCTAAAATCGGGAGTCACCCACTAAAGATTAATTTCAAAAAATTAAAATAGAAAATTATTTACTCATTTCATGGATCCAATAGGAGACAGGACAGTTGATCTAGTCAGTTTTTGGGCCGACTAGTCTTCAATCTCTGCAAAATTCATGAGGGCCTCTGACGGTGAACATGATGATGTCGCCATTGTCCCCAGTGCAAGAAGTTGCCCGCATTCCATGACCTGAAAGATCATGAAAGATATTCCCAAGAACCCTAGATGAGGTACCAATAAGACAATCCCATATACTTAGATGAGCAACAAAAGCAGAGGGGAGAGAGGGTACCAGCAAATGTGGGGGGGTACATACATGGAGACAATGCGACCAGGCTCAACGAGGTCAAGAGTCTCGAACTAAACTTCAACATGGTTTGAAGCGCCCTAGGTTGAAAATCGAATTTGCCAATAACAGCAAAAAGCATGAGTACGCTTAAGTATAAAATTTCACTCGGTTGCGAGTCTGCGAAGCAGCGACAGAGTGGAATTCGTGGCTGCGTGAGACTCTCACGGTGAGGGTGAGATGAGGCTAGGGTTTCTTCCTTTTGTTTCTATATTGAGGACCGTGACGCATGAGTAGGACTGCAAGGTAAATGGCAAAAGGCATGCGAGAAAGACTCGTTTTCACTAAAAAGGGGCTGGAATTTTATATATATAGGTCTAGTCTAGGTAAGCAGTTCCATGCCTAGAATAAGAAACCAGACCGATACTCACTGATTTCAATAAATTAGAATCGAGAACTAGACCGGTTTCCATGGGAACCATCAATTCTAGACCGGCCCGATTCCGGGCCATCCAAGCGGTTTTGATTCATTTGCATACCCCTATCCTATATGCATCAAGCTAATGTAGCAAGTCCACCCTTAAGATCATTTGTCACGGTGAACTAGTCAAGGTTCTTGGAAAATGAATCCAAATTCCATTTGAATTCTAAACAAGCCATAATAATACTAATAATAATAGTGGGGCGAGTAAGGGACTGGCCTCGGCCAAGATATTATACAATTCTTGGGAAGTTAGGCCTTGTGCGAGATATTATTTAATTTTCGAGAATTTATCTTATGAGGATTTATATCACAATCGAATATCACAAAACATAACTCATTTTATGTATTTCATTTAGTACTATTTGGTCTGCAACGACTCCATATTATTCAGATAATGAGTTTTCTCGACCTTTTATTGATGAAATTTATAGCATCAGTGCGTGTTTTATATATTTGCCTATGTACTGGACTTTTTTTCTTTGTGCATTAATAATTTAAGAAATCCGTGCTTCACCGGTCTTTTCATAAAGTTGCCAGCTATGTAGCACCGACACTCTCCGGAAGTCTTCGTGTCGTGTCCGACACTCCGACACATGTCCGACATGCTCCGACATATCCTGACACGCTCCGACACGCAGTCAACGAGTGTCGAAAAATCCAACATGTGGTCAACTCTCTTCGACATGCTCCGACACGCGAGTCTGGAATTTCGACACGCGATTCCGACACGCACGGGGTCAATTTTAAAGATTTCTAATACTTGAGGGGTCAAAATATAAATATACAAAAAAGAAGTAATAAAAGAAGTAATAAACAATGCTATAAATATACACGCACGGGGTCAAATTTTTTTTTTCAGTTTTGTTTTTTTAGAATTGTTTTAGTTTTTTCAAAAGTCTTTTACTATGAAAGAAGTAATAGAAAGTGCTATATATGATAAATAAATAAATTTAAAAATATTATTTCAGCATTTTTCTTCCTTCAAACAAATTTTTTCCTCTAAGTTTTATGTATTATTGTAACAAATTAAAATAATGAATGATATTAACAAATGTTAAATTAATATTTTTCGTGTAAATTAATTCTAGGCTATTTATTTATATGTAAAAATATATTTAATATATAATGTGTCGGAACGTATCGGAATTCTCTATTTTTAAGAAATGACGTGTCGGCGTGTCGTGTCACGTGTCGCGTGTCCGTGTCGATGCTACACAGGTTGCCAGTATAAAAAAAGAAAAGAAAAGAGAAAAAAGAAAAGAAAAGAAATTAACACGAAATTACTAAGTTTTGTTTGTTTTCCAAAAATTAAATGATTTCAAAAATATTTTTAAAAAAATGATTGCTTATATCGTTTACAAAAATGAATAAATAAAATTTTTTTAGATGTTTTTCATTGAGCATTTATATTCAGCAATATAAACGGTCATTTTTAGGAGAATATTTTCTTTAAATAATTCATCTTATGTGAAATAAATAGAGTCCTAATTTATGTTAATGACAATACATTTGTCCAATGAAAGAGGACGAAGCAATGTAGCAACAAGTCAATTCATCTGCAGCGAAAACTAGTAAATAAGTGCCAGTATTATTGGTGAATACTCAGTTACGTTCACCTCTATCGTATCATGGTTAGCGCATTATTCTTTGCAACCCTTATTGCTTTTTCTTGAATTCTTCCGTCATCTTGAAGCTGCTCCAAAGTTAGGTTGACTCTGTCAAAGAAAGAAGAAGAAGACACTCGATTAATCTCATCGCTTCTTAACGCGCTCTGCTTAAATCACAAGGGCAAGAGGCCTCTTGGACTGGTCTCTAGAAAGTTACTTTGGCACCATTCGGCTGCCAACCTGATGTCGCGTCTTAAAGTAATCGGCTGAACTTTCGAGGATATATCGGCCGATCGTGTCATTGGAGAATCACAGATCTAAATTTGGGATTCACTCATTTCTTCTGGTTAGTGCACCAATTAAACAATAACTGACGTGCTTCTGCTGAAGCACCGGGCAAGACGTTTCATCGAATTCTCCTACAACGCACGGATCGAAATCGTTTTCGCTTCTGAGTTCTTTGAGTAGGCAAATAACTCTACGCTCCGAAGCAGTCGGCTTCACAACGTAATAGCAAAGTCATAGCCAGTGACCAAAAGCGGTTTAGGTGTCCACTTACAAAAGGAGAAAAGCAGACCATTTCCGTGTCGCTGATGTCTCTAGCACGCCATTATTTTTGCACCAATCTGATCGTGAATCATGAAAAATATCTCAGGGAAGGGTAGACGGGACCAAGATGGATGCGCCTTCTGTTTTTTTCCTTTTCAATGCCGTCGATCCTCGAGAGACTTTTTGACGCGTTCTGAGCCATCACTTCTCTTGTCATGGAATCATGGCATCAACTGGCTCTCTCCAATGCTTTCAGGCCAAGTTTTTCGGCTCGATTCAACGTTTATCTAGAAGTTGAGATAGGCTTCTACTCCTGCGCCATGTGCCCCGAGTCAATTATTGTGAAATGGGCTACGTCCATTTTGTTGACGATGACAAGGACGTAAACCTTCCTTCGTTCACACTCTTCTAGGTAATAGTCAGTGGCTAGATAATAAATAAATAAAAAGAACAAATGGGCTGCAAAAATCTTCATGGTTTCATACATCCTTAGCCTGTCTTGTCAGGCGGTGATATAACAATGTGGCCGTTTACCAGAACAGGACCGAAATGGTTGGCATCAATCTAGAATGTTTTCCAAATGGAGAGGCAGAAATCAGTGGAGGCATGCTACAAGGCAGATCCCTCTTATTTTGTTAAAAAAAAAATGGCTTTTTGCCTGCTGATCTGAGTTAATCAGGCAGCTTCCTGCATAAACAAAAGTTTTAACTTTAAAATAGATCTCCTGTCATCCTCATTACGATTTAATCAATTCTAGATAATCGCACCTCATCTTGTAAATGGTACGATAATGATCTGTATACATATCTTATCATAGACTAATTTGGTATGGATACGTCAAGGATGAAGTGACAAAGAAGGAAACTTCTGTTGTGTATGTCCCAGTCTCGGTGTAGATTATCACCTATGACATAGACCAATTTTGGGATAATAGGCCTAGTTCGTATGTATAAAACTAATCTACCACTCAGATGGCATTATATGTTGGAAGAAAATTGTCTAAAATATTTTAAACCTATTACACATATATTTTTCAATTTTTTCAATTGAGTTCATTTAAAAACTTTGGCTGGAAATCGTTAACATAAACGTAAGCCATCCTATGTAACACGAGCGACGCTAAATGGACAAATTTAAATAATTTTTCGAATTTTATATTATCTTTATATATTTTTCTTTTCTTTCTTTTCTATTTTAGTTCAAAGGGTGGCGAGGCCACCGGCCACTGGCTAAGGGACGATGACCTCCACCGACTAGTGACTAAGGGCTAGCGACCCTTACCAACCTTGGGTGAGCCCCCACGCCCTTGCCTCTCTAGATTTGGTGAGGGCTCTCGAGCACTGTTGTGGCTACGGAGGGCGTCGAGATCTACCCTCGTTGTGGCTAGTGATGCCTTGGGTGAGGGCTCGCAATCCCTTGTCGGATCTAAAGAGGGTCGCAACCCTTGCTTGTGATCAGCAAGGGATCACTAGTCCTCCGTTGGCCTTGTGAACCAAAAAAGAAAAAAAAAAAAAAGAAAAAATAAACATAATTTTTTAAAAATTATTAAAATTATTTCACGTTAATGACTATCATGCCACATACAAATGGATAGTTACATCATCGATTTCCCAACAAGATTGATCGGATAAACTCAATTGGCAAAACATGAAAATGTTTATGACTCATATGTTAAAATGTTTAGTACTGCATTGATAAAAAAAAAAAATAGGTTTAATATTTTTTGTATAATTTTTCCAATTGGTGATGAACTTTATGCTTTAATACTTTATAATCAAAATCTTGTGGATGGAGTTTTTCTCATTAGTATCATGCTCATTACATTTCACACCAGAAGAGAAAACCATGCTTTGACTCTCGGGTTTCTTGTTTGAGTGAAAGAAACTACATCCTTTCCAAGAATGGCAGCTCCTGGATTTTGGTTGGTCCAACACAACCCAATTACGTGACCAAACATCTCTTGGAAAGAGATAAGTATGTCATGTTTTGTCCGATGTCGCGTACCTCTCAAACATATAATATCCTAAGAGATACATCATGCACGAAACTCGCAAAACCCAAGCCGAGCATTAGTTGCTTCCTCACCTCCAATTACAAGAGCATTATATGTGCGTGATAGATATATATATTATATCCATACCTATTTCTCACCACATTTCTCAAGGTCTTTTGAAGTCTAAGCGTAAGCATAGTTTATTAGTGTTAATCATAAAATCAAGAGAGACACATGATGTGATGGTATACCTACATTTAACTTTAATAAGTAAAAAAAAAAGGTAAAGATAGCTCTAATTGGGGAAGTTAGGACCTATTCATTTGATATCACTAAAAATGCTTTGCCAAGATCATATGTCTGGCCAAAAGTTGCAGATGCTGCGGGACCTTTGATCTAGAGCCCTTGATTATTAAATTGCCCTAGAAGAACAAAAGTCACCAAGGTAACACACTTCCCGCACATCTTGTAGATTTTGTTGTCGCTGTCTTTGGAAGGAAATCAGATCTGCCACCATGATTTGAGCCGTCCCAACCAATGGTTCCAGAGCACGTCAAACAAAGGAATCGCGAGTCATAAAGTGAACGACATCGATAATTTTGACATTTTACTAAGTAGGCAGATATACTCGGAGCACCGCCACGTGTCCGCGTGGGTACCAACTACTCAACACTGCATATATATATACAGGGATTAGGTTTGTTTGGCTTTGGGACCATGATATTTTCCCATGAAGCCGCTAGAAGGATCGTCTCTCTAGGACGAAGAAAAAGAGGCATTCCCACTGGTTCAAATCAATCCTTATTGTTCCAAGATTCTGATTACTGTGCGGGAATGTACTATGTTAAGTAAGACCTCGTGTTTTGGAATATACCATGGATCCTCTAAGGGCAAACCCTAAAAGGTGCTAAGAATTCGTTTTTTTGATTCGAGTACGAAGATCCGAGAAGATAAGAAATGGTTACCTTCACTAAGAATGACTCTAAGAACGTCCAATAATCGCTTACAATCTTATGTGAATCGGAGAGAATTTTGGATATGCTCTTAAAGTACCAATGTTCTTGTCTATCAAAATATATTAGAGTGTAAGTTGAATTAAATGTAGAAGGGAAAAAAAATCACGATGCTTACCATGTTTTGATTCGCTTGGACAGAAAGGGATGGCATAGGTCATAAGCACCTTCCTATGGCCGACCGCCAGCTTTCGTGAGGCCAAGGCCTAGATCCTGGCAAGGTTGGTCCTCTCTTGTGGCTAGTTGCCAAGGCCCAATGCGACAAAAGAAGAAAGAAAAAAAGAAAATTAAAAGGAAAAAAAAATTAAAAATATTTAATTATCTATATCAACATTGGTCATGTCACGTAAGACGAGCAACATCCGTGTCAACAATTTCCGGGCCTAGTGTCTCGAGTCTAGCCTCGATGGACTTGAGCACGATTGTCAAGGTCTCGAGTGTGGCTTAAATGGAGTCGGGCTTGACCTTGATGGACTCGGCCTAAACCATTCGGGAATGCCTTATAACCAAGGGCTTTGGAATGAGTTTTGGAGTTCTCATACCCAAACATAGGGTTTATGATCCAAACATCGATTCTAGTCATATTTTATAAAATGATTTCTGATTTTCGAAATTTTCCTAAATTTAAGTTTCGGTAGAAAAATCACTTTCATTATCACAACGCCAGAAAATATTTTTGCAAAACAAATTAAACCTTAAGATAGACTGAGTTCGGTTGGTCTGCCAACATACATCTCTCAAAGGGTCTTCATTCCAAATGATATGGAATCATCTTCCCTCTTTGTTAAGCAAAAGCGACGACAAATACAGAAGAAAAAAATGAGATAAAAGTACGAAATAGGAAGTTAACGTGGCTCAGCCATTGGACTCCATCCATGAGCGAAGGAGGAAGAGCAATTCACTAAGGCTCCATTTATTTCATAAAACATATCTTTTGAGCAAATATTTTTTAGTATTTGAATCACTTAAGAAAGTGAGCCAATAAAGAATGTTTTTCTAGTCAAAATAAAAATATTAAAATATTATTAAAAGTTGTCACGTCGGCGCCGATCGGGCCACGTCGGCCCGGCGGCATCGCTACAAAAATCCGGCCAAAATTGGCCGGAAAGGACTGAATTGGCACAAATAAAAAAAATCTATGCTTCCAAATGATTTTCTTTTCTAAAGATTGAAAACTATTTTCGAGAATATGACTCGATTTCAACGCTTAGACAAAAAATCCTTCACTTGAGTACGAGAACCCCAACACTAGTTCTTGGGCCCTTGGTAGCGGCTCTTGAGTCAACCAAGGCCAAGCCCAAGTCCAAAGAGGCTGAGCATAGAACCCTGATGCCCGAGCTAGGTCAACAAAGGTTAGGTTCGGGACATTGGTGTCTATGACCGGATCCCAATGCCCAGGTTTGAGTCCATAGAGACCAGACTTAGGACCCCAGCACCTTTGTCTGGCTCTATAGGACGCTAGCTCTAGTCCATTGAGGTCGAGCCTGAGAAACTGGTGCTTGTGTTCAAATCCTCAATGCTTGGGCTCAATCCATTGAGGTCAAACCTAAATCCATTTATGCTAGGCTTGAGACCTTGATGCCCTTGTCCCAGGTCCTCAATGCTCGGCCCAGGTCCCTAGTGCTTGGGCCTCGGTGCATAGAGGTTAGGCTTTGTACCCTCAAAGCCTATGCTAGGATCCTCAACAACTATGCTAGGGCACTAAGTTCCCCATTGAGGCCGGGCTCGAGACCCTAAAGCTTGGCTAGGGTCCTCGCGTTCGGCCTGGAGACTTGAGTCCTCTTGTGGCAAGGCCCTCAGCTTCCACCATAGGCTTTTTGGGTCACAAAAGAATTCATGGAACCGGATCTAATCGAGCTAAAAAGCTAGCAACATAGGTAACATAACAATAGCATTCATTACCAATCGGGTATGTAGTATGGACATAAAATAAGAAAAACCAAGACATAATCATCATCTTGACGGGGGGAAACGACATCAATGTCTCGCTCAGACAAAGTGTCATGTTACTATTATAGTCAAGTGATCGTGTTTGCAAATAATTTTTCAACGTGCACCAAAAACGAAAGTGAGTTGATTATTGGTGATACTTCGTCGACTTTCATTCTTTCCCATAAAGACCTTCTGTTTGACAACACTTTAAGTTGTTAAGATGGTCCACCTTGGGCCTATAGCTGACTTACGAGCACTCAAAGCGGGTCGAACCCATCAAGGATCTGTGGCATAGCATGCGACTGTGTGGCTTTCCATGTCCGACTTCCAAATGGATCATTCGTCACCCTCACTCTCTCTCTCTCTCTCTCTCACACACATACACACACACACACAAAAGGGAATGACAGAGTAGAGTCCAGCCATTTCAATATCAAAATGAAAATGATTTGGCCTAGATGAAATGAAAGCTTCTTTAAGAGGTACCCTTTGAGCCTTTGCTCAAATTAGGTCCACGGTTCAACGGTTTACCCAAGAACGTAGTATCATGACATGCTATCTTTATTTTATCGCCAAAGACTACAAATTCTCAATATTGACGCCCATTCACTGTGATTGTACCCACTGAACTACGACTAGCCTTTGACACTCTTGACCTTACGATTTTCTAAAAATCATATTCACTCTTTCAGCTACATGTTTCTTCTCTGCTTTCTAATCCACTAGGCTGAGTATAACCCCATTGATGCAAATTCCTTGGATGCTAAGGAAGAATATTGCTTAGTTTCAAGCGAACCACTGGTCTGTGCTGTTCAATTACTCTACTATCTCATGGAAAAATCATCTTCAATTTGCAGAAACAGAACTGGTAATAGTCATAGAAACACAATTTATTCATCCATAGCAGCAGTGGAAATTGGTAAAGGCAAAGCAATATGTCCCTCAAGCCATTCATAAGAGACAAACAGGCTTTCAGAGCTTGGAAGACCCCCTAGGATGATGCACGACGATGTGATTGTAGGCATCGAGCGTCAGGAAATCGTCCAACACTGGCGCCGTGCATTGCCTCGTGAACATCTTGCCAGCCTCCTTGTACATCCCCTTCTTGAACTTGTCCTTCCCAACCTCTCTCTCAATCCTGGCCACCTCTTCCTCCACCACCCTCCCGAATAGATCCAAGCTCACTCTCACTCCAACCCCATCACCGTCCAGCTCCACCCCATACTTCAGCCACTGCCAGTTCTGGACTCGGCTGATCTCGGCAGTTGCAGCATCCTCCATGAGATTGTAGAGTGGAACCGACCCTGTCCCTGTGAGCCAGGCTGCCAGGTATTGGATCCCAACCCGAGTGTTGAGCCGGAGGCCTTCCAAAGTTCGGACCCCTCTCGGCCTCTGGAGGAGGTCTTCCCCGGTTATGTTGGCTGCGTCCTCTCTCTTGACTGATTGGATCTGGTGTGGCGCATTGCCCATGTGATTCGTGAAGACTTCCATACAAACCGGGATTAACCCCGGGTGAGCAGCCCATGTCCCGTCATGCCCGGCCCTGACTTCTCTGAGCTTGTCTTTCCTTACTAGTTCCAGCGCCGCCTCATTGGCCGCCGGATCATCTCTGATCGGGATTTGAGCCGCCTGTCAGAAAATTAGGACAACAGATTTTGTTAGGCCGATGGCAAAAGGCTCGACTCTACTTCAGTACTCAAATAATTCCATACCATGCCTCCCATGGCATGAACACCGTGCCGATGGCAAGTCCGGATGAGGAGATCAGAGTAAGACCTCATGAAGTGCTGGGTCATCCCGACCTGAACCCTGTCAGGCAGTAGGCGATCGGGATGACCCTGGAAGGTCTTGACATAGCTGAAGATGTAGTCCCATCTTCCGCAGTTCAATCCGACCGAGTGATCCCTCAGCTCGTACAGTATCTCATCCATCTGGAACACTGCAGGTAGTGTCTCTATCAACACCGTTGCCCTTATGCTCCCTCTCTCGATGCCCGCCATCTTCTCTGCTTTCTCAAAGGCGCTGTTCCATATCTTCGCTTCCCTGCCGATCCCAACGCAACAACCCTTTAGCTAATATTCGTGGAAAAGTTCACGGCGCACTCTGGCCTATTACTTTACTATAAAATCTAGACGTCCTTTGTCAGTTGCTGATCTCTTAACTACAGTTAATATACTAACACAAGAACGATATGGACCCTGCATTGATTATTGTAATGCTAATAGCATCCTAATGGACACAAACCAGGACGTTTCATAGTCCACTAAGCGATCACAAACAAACTCATTCCAAACTCACTGACTGGAAATATCAGCTAACCGATGGATATATCACAGTCGATATGTAAGAATGATCTGTCATGTAAAGATTCCTAGTTGCGTACCTGGAATGCTCCATCTTAGGGAGATAGAAGAAGGGCCCGAACCCCTCACCCTGCATTTTCCTGAATGAAGCGTAGTTGTGGAAGAAGTAGAGGCCAAAGTCGACGAGGCAACCAGTTGCAGGCTCGCCGTCGATGAGGATGTGAGACTCGGGCAGGTGCCAACCTCGGGGCCGGACAAAGAGCTTAGCAATCTGGTCATTGAGCTTGTAGACCCTGTTTCGGGCCTTGTCGTGGAAGGTTATGGTCCCATCCACCGCATCCTTCAGGTTCACTTGCCCTCTCATCAGGTTCTCCCAGCTCGGGGATAGCGCATCTTCGAAGTCTGCCTATTTATACCAACGAAACATTTCATCATCATAATCATAATCGACTTCAGACTCAAACTCTAGCATCAGTAAGTTCATAAAGATTCTCCTAAATAAGTTGGACATGTCAGATGCGCGTGACAAGTTAGACATTAACAAAACGCAGTGTTTTGTTCTCATGGACATGAAGATATAGAATTCGCTCACCATGAAAACTTTGGCGCCAGAGTTGAGCGCGTTGATGATCATCTTGCGCTCGACAGGGCCAGTGATCTCCACCCTCCGATCGGCCACGGCTGGTGGGACCAGCGCGCACGTCCACTCGCCTTCCCTCACGTACCTCGTAGCAGGGTCGAACCCAGGCAGCGCGCCCGCGTTGTAGCGCTGCTTGGCGTCACGGCGGCACTCCATGGCGTACTTGACGTGGCCCCTGAACTCCCTCTGCAGATCAGCGACGAACTGCAAGGCGTCCCGGTTGAGGATCCTGGCGAACTGGGCATCGTAGCGCCCTCTGACGTCCACTCCCTGGGGGACGTCGTAGCCGGACTCGGTGTTGGCCTTGTTGGTCGCTGGTGCTTGGTACGTGAACGACCCGAGATCCATCATCTTTTTCCTGGAGCAATGGTGCTACCTGGCAAGTTTTGAATGTTGGTGTAAGGAACTACTGGAGGTGATAGGGGGTGGTGGAATTATATAGCAACAAAACTGGGAGGCAAGTGGATAGGCACATCCTGCGTTATCGTTATGGTCTATCTTTGGAGTTTAATTGGCTTTATGTCAGTCTTTCTCTCTCTCCTTTTTCCACGGAAAATACCAAAATCATATGTTCATTTTTTACTCAATTACCAATTCCATTCACATGCCTACAAAGGAGCTCTTGAAAAAGAAAAATAAAAAAACAAATTACTCTCTTTGCAAATTCATTTCAGTATCTTGCTTAGAGTCTGAGTGGTTTGATTTTTAGTTGGTTTCGAATGTTTGGATGCCTGTAAGAATTATAAGAATAGGGAATGCAATTTTTTAGGGCGAGGTTTAGCCGCAACCTTGACTTTTCGCACGCGTCATTCATATATTCATGTTCCCCCAGAGGTCAAATTAACCTAAAAACCTAACTTCACGTACCACCACAGCAGGAAATTTTAGCTTTGGGTACGTTTCTTTGTTCACTTTCGTCCGAAGAGACGGACCTTAAATCGAGTCAGGCAAGGCGCAAGTAAAATTAGATTGACCACGTTATTAACTTGGGATTGCGTAATTGGAAGTGGGGAGATGTGATGATAAGGGCTGATGCCTTGGAGTTTGTGCATGCCTTGGGAGGTGCACCTTGTTTGGATATGGTGGAAGTAGGGGACATCTGACACGTGGCACGCATCAGGCAGTTTGATGTCCATCACGGTTCCAGGATATCGCCCCAGTTTCCGCACCCACCGATTTGATTCCGCGGATAATATAAACATTCACATCTTTTGGGTAGTGACCTATGTTCGTAGTCCCCACAGCAAGAAGACCACGATCGAACTTCGAATACAATGGTTTTGATTTTGCAAACTTTCAGAATTTAGGTTCGATTATGATTAATTCGTCCTATAATAACCTAATAGGGATGAGAATTGTTACACAATAGAATTTAGAGTTGAAGAATCATATCGATGGAAACGATTTTTTTCAAGGCATGTATGATGGATTTTATGTTCAAAAATTGGGAAATTTACTTCGATGAGAGGATTTCGGATTTCAAGTTTTATGTAGGTGGAACTTTGAACCTAAAATCTGAAACTAATTTTTGTATTTTTTATTTTATGGTATCCAATGACAAGTGTATAATTTGGAATTACTAATCTAAACTTTCATTTTATGATTGAAACTTTTATATTATTAATATTTCATATTTTCTATGTATCTAAATATAAGTTGTAATCAATAAATAGTGGTGATCATTAAAATTATTCAATTATTAATACAAGTGGAACTTGGATAAAACTTAAAACTGACATTGAGATCATGATAAGATAGATTTCAAATTTTAGGGTATGCAGAATAAGTTCGGGTTCCAAAAATAAGAAACCTTTCTAAAAGTTTTAAAAAGAAACCTATTCTATTGGGTATATTTTAGTTTCAAGTGAAATTTGAACGAAACCTAAAACTATTCACTCCTAGCTTAAACCAAAAACTTAAAAAAGAAAAAAAAAATTGAAAAAGTCCTAGCGAAACCACCACTGAAGGAGCACAATCCGTGAAGGGGAAGTGACACTGGGCCTACCGTGCTGGGCCTACCGTGCTGGGATCTTGTTCATTCGGCCCATCTATCCGAGGAACAGCACAATTCATAGTCTGGCCCGTCATGCCAGTTAAGGCCCTGAAACCCAGGCACGACCGAAAAGAAGGCCCAAGCCCATGGCCTCACGTCGGCCGAGGGGCTAAAAACATAAATATCACATTATCTGGGGACCAAAACGAAAGACGACAAAGTAGGAGCCGCCGAACTTGACACGTCGCGGAGCGATAAGAGAGCAGTGCCGTCCATCGAAGGAAACCAAAAAATCAAACGCGTGGAGTCGACGAAGATTCGCTAGGGTTTCGTCCTCCTTTCGAAGCATCCTCCGATTGCGATTCGCGATCTGCCGATTCCTCCATCGTCGCGACGCCTCCTCACGCGTCTCTCTCTCTCTCTTCATCCTCCGGTAAGGCTTTCAGTACCTGCGGATTTCGAAGGAGCGACGTCCGAAAGCCCCTTGTTTCGTCGCGTCTAGGGTTTTCAGATTTCCTTCCCGGTTCCGTTCCCGATCCGTCTGAATCGGGTTCCGGTGTCTGTCGTCGCCGATTGACGTCCGATCTGCAGCTTTCATTTCGTGTTCTCTCTCTCTCATTTACTTTAGGGTTGCGACTAGGTTCCTAGACGATCTGCTGTTGACCGGAAAGTGATCGTGGTCGGGCTATTGGTTAGGTTTCCTGTCGTAGGATTGTGTGATTTTTCTGGTTCTGATTCGATTGGGTTTTGAAAGGGTGATCCGTTCGATTGCTTCGTTCCTACTGTCGTTTTGGGGATCGCGGGGGTTGTTTTTTTTGCGTATTGAGACGTCAGCTGTGGGTTTTTGATAAAGGGAGTTGTGGTTGCAAACAATATGGCAACAGGGAAATATCGTGTTTCTAGGAGATTGGATTGTAACTCTTCCTCCAGAAGGGATGGTCGCGACGCGATTCGCTCGACTTGTCGCGGCGAATTTAGCCAGTATCATAGCCATGCAGATAAGCGGAGTGATGGGCGCAAGATGGAGTCCAAGAATCGAGATAAGGAGCATCAGCTTGTTGAGGTGCAGAGGGGTGCCAAGTTGTGCCAAGATGGTGTGCAGCATCCCCCTGAGAAGAAGAGGAAGTTCTCCCCGACATTATGGGATGTGGAGGACAGGGAAATCAGGATATCATCCAAGAACCGAGTGGTTTCAGCCACCACTATTTTAAGTCCTCCTATGGCTCCATCTACAATGTCATTGAATGATGAGTCTGGTGGCTGTGTTTTGAACTCCTCTATCTCATTGGATCCGGTACATGGATCTGATCTTCCTGTGGCTGATCAATCTATATCTCTCAGTGCATCTAGATGCAAGGCCCAGGCATTGCATCAGGAGCAAAGTGAGGCTGGTGATCAAGATGACAGTATGGTCGAGGATGGAGAATTTGTTCATGAGAGGACCATCTCGAAGTCACGATGGGCATTTGATAGTGATTCACCGAGTCCTATCTGTGCATCCGATGATGAAGAAATGATACTGGAGAATAGAGCATTGGTCACAAAGAGGTCAAGTCCAGAGAGTGGGGAGTTTCTTTCAGGAGGCTCGGGTCATCGAATCAGGTCTTCTGGATCTGATGAGATTGGGCTGGCTGGTGGAGCGAGTGTAGGGGAATCTGAAGATGGTGATCAAGCTGTTGTCATGGATGGTGATCGCACTTATCTTAGCGATGCAGACAACAACCATGATGACACGGATGATAAGAACAATAGAGAACATCAAGAGTTTGAAGTGTCCTCATTGCCTGCAAGACGAAGAATAAACATGCTTGATTCTTGCAGAAGTGTCTTTGAATATGAAAGACTGAACAAGATTAATGAAGGTACTTATGGTGTTGTCTATCGTGCAAGGGATACCATAACAGGGGAAATAGTGGCATTGAAGAAGGTGAAGATGAACAAACAGGACTCCGACGGTGGTTTTCCCCTAACATCTTTGAGGGAGATAAACATTTTACTGTCTTTAAATCACCCTTCTGTTGTAGGTGTTAAAGAAGTCGTTATGGATGATGATGATAGTATATTTATGGTCATGGAGTACATGGAACACGATCTCAAGGGGCTGATGGAAGCAAGGAAGCGTCCTTTCAGTACAAGTGAAGTCAAATGCCTGATGCTTCAGCTATTGGAGGGTGTCAAGTATCTTCATGATAATTGGATACTTCATCGTGATTTGAAGACATCGAATCTTCTCTTTAACAACAAGGGTGAGCTAAAAATATGCGACTTTGGGTTGTCAAGGCAGTATGGGAGCCCATTGAAGCCGTATACTCCTCTCGTTGTTACCCTGTGGTACAGGTGAGCTGCATACTTTTCTAATAATAAAAACATGCGACATGTATGGGAAATTGGGCCATTCTTACTTGTTGAGGATGCCGAGAAGCCAAGTATGCTACCAATTAGCTGTTAATAATGCTTTGCAATTCATGAGCATCTATTATTCCACATCACTTAATTTAGTGTTGTTTTTGGGAATTTCTATTTGCTTTAAAGATTGTATTTTCCAAAGTACCAGCCCAGAGAATCCTGCACTCTTTTATTTTACGCTCTATCTTCTTGGGACTCTACTAGGGCATATAAAGATGGCTCAGTCATGTTATGTTTCCTTTTATGTACAGTGTGGTTGCCTTTTCTTTTCCTTTTTCATGTGGTGCACATTGGTATTTCTGAACTATGCAGTATATAATTGTGGTTGAGCCTTGACAGTATAATCTGATGTGCAGGGCACCTGAACTTTTATTGGGAGCAAAACAGTACTCAACAGCAATTGATATGTGGTCAATAGGGTGTATTATGGCTGAAATGTTGGCCAATGAACCACTTTTCAGGGGAAATAGTGAAGTCAATCAGCTTGACAAGGTAGGAACTTTGACATAATAGGTCCTTTATCTTGTTTTTTCAGATTCTTCATTCAGTGATTTTCTTATTTGAAAACTGTGCTGTGCAGATTTTCAGGACTCTTGGCACACCCAGTGAGAAAATATGGCATGGATTCTCTGAATTGCCTGGTTCAAAAGCGAACTTTGTTAAACAACCGTAAGTGTTCTGTAGTGACGGTATTCTATCTTAGTGCTGGGTGCGGCTTTTTTCAAGACATTATGTTTTCTCATTGTTTGAGTATGATGTTTTTTCTTCAGGTATAATTTGTTGCG
The DNA here is from genome assembly GCA_014182565.1 of Eucalyptus marginata. Lineage (NCBI taxonomy): Eukaryota > Viridiplantae > Streptophyta > Magnoliopsida > Myrtales > Myrtaceae > Eucalyptus > Eucalyptus marginata. Next base: position 30,203,424 of record CM024595.1, on the reverse strand, counting down.
AAAGAAGTTTCCTGCTGCATCTTTTACTGGAACTACTGTTCTTTCTGAATCGGGGTTTGACTTGCTGAACAGGCTTCTGACATATGACCCAGAGATGGTAATTCTCACGAAACTTGTGCTTTACAAATATGTCCTTGTTGTCCGTATTTATCAATGTCTTTTCCACCTGCAGAGAATAACGGTAGATGAAGCCCTTGAACATGATTGGTTTCATGAAGTTCCACTGCCTACTTCTAAGGATTTCATGCCGACATTTCCCCCTCTGCATACTGTTGTCAGATGATTGCCTGCAGCCAGATTGGATTTGTGGACAAAGAATTTAACCTGCAGTTCTCCCTGGAACAATTTGATTTGTTTGAGATGGATGTCTTTCTAAACCTCCTGCTTTGATTTCTAGGCATCTGGAAGATTATCTTGCTGGAGGAAGAGTAACTGCAGGGGTGCATAATTGCATTTTCTGTCCTTGGCAGGAACCTAGAAGAATCATTGATGATAGTAACAGTGGGAAACTGCTCCGGTCAAACAATTTACTACTATTAACATCTTCGCACCTCCCTTGAGTTTGCAAGGTGTGCAAGCTGGTTCCTGACTTTTTCTTGTCTTCTCTTTTGGTTGAACCACAACAGGTTCCATTTTTGTAAATATGTGAATGTAAATAGTCAAATTAAGTTGATAAATGATGTTCGCATCTTGATTTCTTGACATTACATCTAGTACTCAAGAGTTTACTAACAGATGAATAGATGCAAGCGAGACTGGGTATTCGTGCCTATGAGGATCAAATCCCTTGAGGTATTGAATATGCAATGATCCGACAAAAGTTTTCGATTGCTTTTGTATAACGCATGCTTCTGTTGTTGTGAGAAGGTGGATTGCATTGAGTTTCTTCGCTCGGTATTGGTTAATCCATCTAACATAAGTTGAGAGGGCCGTGTAGATTTCTTAGGGATGAGCAGAAGCCCTGAAATTATAGTCCTTGTTAATTGTAAGACAAATAAGTTATGAGGCTTTGATTTGAATGATGATATCGTAGCATTTTTTCCTTCTTGGTATCAATTGATGGAGAGTATCTTCTATTTTTGAGTTGACTTTTTCCTTTGGAACCATGCAACTTTAGAAAAAAATGGTTGAAGTACTGAGTGATTCAATTGAAAATGCCTTTTCCTCTCCTTCTAGTTGAGTTGTAACATCCCTCTTGTCTTGTATTTATCTTTTAAATGGGGCTCTTTTGTACTTATGCTTGTAGAAGATCCACTGGATGGTGGCATTGGGAGTGCAGGGATGCTTCAATTTGATGCCTCCGAAAGAGTAGAAAGATTTTTATTTGGGATGCGTTCTTGTTATACCGTTAGTTTCTTTTTTTGGCGTGGTTTACGATATCTTTTTTATTGCTGTGATGAAGGTTAGTCAATTGGCCTGCAATTGATGGAGCAGTTTCATCTTTGACAGCACTGGTTGGATGGCGTGCTTCTTTTCTCAAATCTGCATTTATCAGGGGGTCTTAAAGTCTTTAATTGTTTTGGCAATGCTTGCTTCAATAGGTTTATATGTTAGTGAATGTCATTTCTGCTGCAAAATTCTTTGAATAGATTTTTTATTGTCCTCTGTGTATTGTTCAACGATGACAGATGAATTTCGCTAGATCAGCCTTTCCAGAACAACAGCGATGCAGTATCACTTCCATGTGAATATTCCAATTCACCTGTCTGTTCCGCTTCATGTGAATTTATCACTTTAGCACCGTATTTTCTTGCGTATGATGATTCTCTTCATGTTAAGTCTTCTGGGTTGTATTAACAGATGCATATGTTTAAGAAAGGCATCTTATGGAGCTGGTGCAGTTGCTGTAGTGCGAGGCGAGTGCTTCAATCTCAACTTCCTTTCATTCTCATTGGTCACATTATTTGATAGCTAGCAATGTTTGTTTCGTATCATAAACGACAGATAACAAGGAGAGCTGTAAATTCCATTACTAGTAGTTTCTTTGGTACTCTTTCCCAGACAGAGAACAAGGGGAGATGTGAATCACATGCTGCCAAGCAGTGCGGAGCAGGGGGATTGCCTAAATATGCTTTGCTGAATTTGGTGAGTCAGGCGTGATGGTTTCGGATGGTTGAGGCCGTCTGCATGGTCTTGCATCTAGACGGAATGCTTGTGTCTAATTTGCGTTGCACGCTCATTGTTTTGTCCTCGGAAAAATTCTTAGTTGAGGGTGATAATTGGTTGGCTGGAAAAGCTATTATATATGAGTTGGATGTTTCCGTGTGGAAGAATCATTGGTAGTCCTTGTTGGAGATGGCGTGATTAGGTTGGCGCAGATGCTTTTGATTGATGATTGTGAGAGTTGTCTGATAACACCTCGAACTGCTACCTCTAGCCTCGTCGCAAGCTACGGTGTCGTTACTTTTATGACCTAAGTTCTGGAGATTTTAATTGAGCGTCTGATCAGGAGGTTGACGCTAGATTTTAGATTAGCAGCCTGAACAGATGCTTTGTTGTCGAACTTATTGTTGGATTGTCGGTATTTTACCCTTTTTCGGGGGCATAGTCGACTATGTAAGTATGTTTTATAATTCGCTCGATTAAAGCTTGGGCTTACGTAACTGCTTAATCTAACGAGCCGCTGATAAATAAAAAATTTTAATCGGCAATCTACAAGCTCTCTCAATATAGCAGTTGGCTCAATGGGCTTCGGCCGTCAGTCAACTAGGAGCCCTCAGTGTCGGTGCTTAAAGCCTAAATATTGGGCCTTTGGAGCTCACGATAAGGCCCATCTCGTTGTGAAATGCCCAATTTGAGGGGCTTCTTGAGCCCATTAGCTAATTGAGAGGCTCTTAAAGGCCATTGTCGGCTCGTATTAGGGCAAAAGTAAAATTTCATGGTCCATTTTATCTACCGGACCCAACGAGCCTTGGAGGCCCAATTACAATGACGCTTGTTACCCGACGCAGGCTTTATTTCGTTCGGCCGAGCCTAATAGGTCTTGTAAACTACTTGTCGGGCTATAGATGGGCCCACGAGTTGAATAATGTGCCTTTACTAGGCTGCAGGCAAAGGCCCTGTTGGGCCCAAAGTAAACCGAATCAGGCCGGATATTCCCCTGGACCAGTCCCTGTGAGCTTTAATAAGGCCAACTTGCTGGTCCATAAGATTGGGCTCTAAGAGGCCCATTATTAGTCCCGGATTAGGAATTGGGCCGTAATTGGGCCCTCATAGACCTCTTGTTGGTGCCTAATATATGCCTTAAGGGCACATAGCGAGGCCCTCACAGACCCATTTCTTCTTTCTAATTTTTAATAAGATCTAGGTGCCTTAACATTGTTCAGTTTCATCGATATATTTGCCTAATTTAAAGTATAATTTCATGGTTTTCCCTGAAGAAGTAACCCCTCGACAGAGCTGAAAAAATAATCAAAACCATTCTCGTGGGAATGGATGGATAACCCCAGCTCATATAAATTCTAAGCAAGAAATAGCCTCTCGTGTTCTCAAAATAGAAGGCAGACTCCCACATTTACAAGAAACGGAACACGCTATAGAAACATAGAGACTAACGGAAAAAGAGGAGGATAGACCAATGCACGTCACATTAACTACTATACGAAAGCTTTCTAAGCACTGTTGAACTCAGATCATGGAAGAATTCCCTCTCCAATGAATGGAAAGTCACTCTTCTCCTGCTCCTCGTTCTGAGCAATCCATTGGGTAACTCATGGCATAGGTGAGGGCCTCGCAATTTGAAACTGCCATTGTCTCGCTACCTTAATTGTTTCCATATCTTGCGGGACACGAAACAATTCACTGTAGTACCATCGATAATCCCAACGGAGAGAGTTTGGACAAAACAAAGCAAACGAGTTCCAAATAGAACCAATCTTTGACTATAGATAAAACAAAGACGAGCATGAACAGTCGCTCTTGTTCTAAGGAAATTTTTCTAGTGAAACTTGGGATACATTCAAACCATCTTGAATAGGTACGTAGCAAAAAGGAAACTTCTTAATCTCCACATGCAGCTGCCAGACAAGTAACATTGTCTTCAAATTTCATGCCCAACTGATTCACAATGTTGCCAACCTTAGATGGAAGACTTATCAAATGCATAAAAGATCTTAAACTACTGCTAGCTCTTTGTTTTGTCAAAGGAGTTATGTCAGGTCAATAAAAGCCATTATTTTCCTAACAGGTTTGTTCCCACTGATAACTAGACATCAGGAATCCTATACTTCTATTTAAGAGACTCTCAGAAACTTGGCTCAAAAGATTTCGCATGGACCCTTAGACAAGTTAATGAAGAAGACAATTCCAAATAAATTAGTGACATTTTACCGGCAGATACAGAGAATTTGTACCTAGAACGGGCTGCGCAGATTCTACCTCTTGAGTCTTCTGATCTTCAGCACTTATATAGAAAAACCAAACCCCCAGTCCAGTTTTGAAACGACCGTCGAGAATTCAACTTGAAGATCAGAACCAAGTGAGGGAAAACATTATCTGAAATCTCCATAGAACTCAACCAAGAGAACAAGCCATTGACAGCTGATTCAGCTCAATACCTCACAAGATTGGCAACTAGCAGTGGCTCGAGATCACACCACACATCCTTCAGATCAGGAGACCACTTCACAGTCAAAATTCCTGGGACAATTATATCATCTGCAGAAAAGAAAATGCCATCCATAGTAAGAGACAACCTAGGCCATGAAAATTTGAAGGCATTGTGAGGTAGAGAAGCAAGAAATTCATCATGGCAGACAGATCAGAAAATCAACTTTTGTCTGTTCCTTGATAATAGAAGGACAAGAAACTGATGGTTACGTCCAAATCTTTTATATTCTCCCGTCTATAAATATATGAAAATATTTAATCTAAGTGTGATTCTGGAGATTATGCGATATCCTGCTTTAAATGTCAACCAGTTCATCCTTCAAAATAACAGGAATTGAACAAGAGATGACCCCAACACCCAACAATTTTGTGCTTTCTTGAACTTTCATCGCCCCATAATCATGGCATGATGTCGTCTCTACAAATTGGAAACCTACACAAATTTCCTATTATTGATATTGCAAGCCAAACACAGAGCTGTAAATAGACATCAGGGTAAAGATGGATAAAAACCTGAAATGGGCAAATGGCTTGCAGAACTATGCAGTTTCTCGTTTCCAGCTCACAATAAACTGGGAAGCTACATAAGCAAACGGGAAAATCAAAAGGTTGATTTTAAAAAACAATCGTTGATATGTGAGAATTGACTTAAGAAGAACGAGAAGATATTATTCTCAATTCTCAAGTTCCATCAAATGCTCATTCCCTTCCAAAATGTAAATTGTTAAAAATGCACTCTGAGGAGGTTTGACATAAAAGAAGGGAGAAGTGCCAAAAAGTCCTAAACCTTTTGTCTTTGTGCGGATTTAGTCCTAAACCTTTTTTTGGTGCCGATTTAGTCCTAAACCTTTCTATTTGGTGCCGATTTAGTCCTTCCGGCAAATTTAGCTCGGAAAATGCCTACGTGGATACAAAGCCAGCGCCGGCCGTCCTACGTGGATGGACCGGCGCTGACATGGATGCCTGAAAACAAAACGACGCCGTTTTATTAAAAAAATTTAAAAAAATTTAAAATAAATATTAAAAAAAAAAAAAAAAAAAAAAAAAAAAAAACCTTGAACCTAGTTTAAAACCTCCTTGTTTTATTGAGAAAATAAAATTTGGCGTCCAAACCCGACACCACATTTATTTTCTATTTTCTTGCCTAACAACCCTTTTTGGAAATAATCTCGCGCAACTTTTTTTTTCTCTAAAGCTTTCGGAAATAAATTCGTACGTGCTCCCGTACTCAAAATTAATCGATCAAACTTTGCACGCACCTAGTTTAAAACCTCCTTGTTTTATTGAGAAAATAAAATTTGGCGTCCAAACCCGACACCCCATTTATTTTCTATTTTCTTGCCTAGCCACCCTTTTTGGAAATAATCTTGGGCAACTTTTTTTTTTCTCTAAAGCCTTCGGAAATAAATTCGTACGTGCTCCTGTACTCAAAATTAATCGATCAAACTTTGCACGCACCTAGTTTAAAACCTCATTGTTTTATTGAGAAAATAAAATTTGGCGTCCAAACCCGACACCCCATTTATTTTCTATTTTCTTGCCTAACCACCCTTTTTGGAAATAATCTCGCGCAACTTTTTTTTTTTTTCTCTAAAGCTTTCGGAAATAAATTCGTACGTGCTCCCGTACTCAAAATTAATCGATCAAACTTTGCACGCACCTAGTTTAAAACATCCTTGTTTTATTGAGAAAATAAAACTTGGCGTTCAAACCCGACACCCAATTTATTTTCTATTTTCTTGCCTAACCACCCTTTTTGGAAATAATCTTGCGCAACTTTTTTTTTTTTTTTTTTTCTAAAGCTTTCGGAAATAAATTCGTACATGCTCCCGTACTCAAAATTAATCGATCAAACTTTGCACGCACCTAGTTTAAAACCTCCTTGTTTTATTGAGAAAATAAAATTTGGCGTCCAAACCCGACACCCCATTTATTTTCTATTTTCTTGCCTAACCACCCTTTTTGGAAATAATCTCGCGCAACTTTTTTTTTTTCTCTAAAGCTTTGGAAATAAATTCGTACGTGCTCCCGTACTCAAAATTAATCGATCAAACTTTGCACGCACCTAGTTTAAAACCTCCTTGTTTTATTGAGAAAATAAAATTTGGCGTCCAAACCCGACACCCCATTTATTTTCTATTTTCTTGCCTAACCACCCTTTTTGGAAATAATCTCGCGCAACTTTTTTTTTTTCTCTAAAGCTTTCGGAAATAAATTCGTACGTGCTCCCGTACTCAAAATTAATCGATCAAACTTTGCACGCACCTAGTTTAAAACCTCCTTGTTTTATTGAGAAAATAAAATTTGGCGTCCAAACCCGACACCCCATTTATTTTCTATTTTCTTGCCTAACCACCCTTTTTGGAAATAATCTCGCGCAACTTTTTTTTTTTCTCTAAAGCTTTCGGAAATAAATTCGTACGTGCTCCCGTACTCAAAATTAATCGATCAAACTTTGCACGCACCTAGTTTAAAACCTCCTTGTTTTATTGAGAAAATAAAATTTGGCGTCCAAACCCGACACCCCATTTATTTTCTATTTTCTTGCCTAACCACCCTTTTTGGAAATAATCTCGCGCAACTTTTTTTTTTTTTTTCTCTAAAGCTTTCGGAAATAAATTCGTACGTGCTCCCGTACTCAAAATTAATCGATCAAACTTTGCACGCACCTAGTTTAAAACCTCCTTGTTTTATTGAGAAAATAAAATTTGGCGTCCAAACCCGACACCCCATTTATTTTCTATTTTCTTGCCTAACCACCCTTTTGGAAATAATCTCGCGCAACTTTTTTTTTTTCTCTAAAGCTTTCGGAAATAAATTTGTACGTGCTCCCTTACTCAAAATTAATCGATCAAACTTTGCACGCACCTAGTTTAAAACCTCCTTGTTTTATTGAGAAAATAAAATTTGGCGTCCAAACCCGACACCCCATTTATTTTCTATTTTCTTGCCTAACCAACTTTTTTTTTTTTTTGGAAATAATCTCGCGCAACTTTTTTTTTTTTTCTCTAAAGCTTTCGGATCAAACTTTGCACGCACCTAAACGGAAATAAATTTGTACGTGCTCCCGTACTCCAAAATTAATCGATCAAACTTTGCACGCACCTAGTTTAAAACCTCCTTGTTTTATTGAGAAAATAAAATTTGGCGTCCAAACCCGACACCCCATTTATTTTCTATTTTCTTGCCTAACCACCCTTTTGGAAATAATCTCGCGCAACTTTTTTTTTTTTTCTAAAGCTTTCGGAAATAAATTTTGTACGTGCTCCCTTACTCAAAATTAATCGATCAAACTTTGCACGCACCTAGTTTAAAACCTCCTTGTTTTATTGAGAAAATAAAATTTGGCGTCCAAACCCGACACCCCATTTATTTGCAAAAAGGGTGGTTAGGCAAGAAAATAGAAAATAAATGGGGTGTCGGGTTTGGACGCCAAATTTTATTTTCTCAATAAAACAAGGAGGTTTTAAACTAGGTGCGTGCAAAGTTTGAACGATTAATTTTGAGTACGGGAGCACGTACGAATTTATTTCCGAAAGCTTTAGAGAAAAAAAAAAAAAAAAAGTTGCGTGAGATTATTTCCAAAAAGGGTGGTTAGGCAAGAAAATAGAAAATAAATGGGGTGTCGGGTTTGGACGCCAAATTTTATTTTCTCAATAAAACAAGGAGGTTTTAAACTAGGTGCGTGCAAAGTTTGATCGATTAATTTTGAGTAATGGAGCACGTACGAATTTATTTCCGAAAGCTTTAACAAAAAAAAAAAGTTGCGCGAGATTATTTCCAAAAAGGGTGGTTAGGCAAGAAAATAGAAAATAAATGGGGTGTCGGGTTTGGACGCCAAATTTTATTTTCTCAATAAAACAAGGAGGTTTTAAACTAGGTGCGTGCAAAGTTTGATCGATTAATTTTGAGTAAGGGAGCACGTACGAATTTATTTCCGAAAGCTTTAGAGAAAAAAAAAAGTTGCGCGAGATTATTTCCAAAAAGGGTGGTTAGGCAAGAAAATAGAAAATAAATGGGGTGTCGGGTTTGGACGCCAAATTTTATTTTCTCAATAAAACAAGGAGGTTTTAAACTAGGTGCGTGCAAAGTTTGATCGATTAATTTTGAGTACGGAGCACGTACGAATTTTTTTTCCGAAAGCTTTAGAGAAAAAAAAAGTTGCGTGAGATTATTTCCAAAAAGGGTGGTTAGGCAAGAAAATAGAAAATAAATGGGGTGTCGGGTTTGGACGCCAAATTTTATTTTTCAATAAAACAAGGAGGTTTTAAACTAGGTGCGTGCAAAGTTTGATCGACATTTTGAGTACGGGAGCACGTACGAATTTATTTCCGAAAGCTTTAGAGAAAAAAAAAGTTGCGCGAGATTATTTCCAAAAAGGGTGGTTAGGCAAGAAAATAGAAAATAAATGGGGTGTCGGGTTTGGACGCCAAATTTTATTTTCTCAATAAAACAAGGAGGTTTTAAACTAGGTTCAAGGTTTTTTTTTTTTTTTTTTTTTTTTTTTTTTTTTTAAATTAATTAATTTTTAATTTTTAATTTTTTTTTTTAATAAAACGGCGTCGTTTTGTTTTCAGGCATCCATGTCAGCACCAGTCCATCCACGTAGGACGGCCGGCGCTGGCTTGGTATCCACGTAGGCATTTTCCGAGCTAAATTTGCCGGAAGGACTAAATCGGCACCAAATAGAAAGGTTTAGGACTAAATCGGCACCAAAAAAAGGTTTAGGACTAAATCCGCACAAAGACAAAAGGTTTAGGACTTTTTTGGCACTTCTCCCCAGAAGGTAGATAAGACAACCTCATAAGAATTTATTGGCTTGCTAGCCAAAATAGCAAAGAAAACGAATGGTCCACTGTGCGCTAGTGCCATGCATTTAATGAAGTGTGCTGAGAAGGACCTCCTGTAATTACATCTTTGACATTTATACCGTTTATTAATACATTTTTACTGCTCCAGGCCTTATTATAGTCCCCTTGAGCGTAACAAGGATACCTCGATGCTTCACATTCACATGGCCAATGCTTGTAGAAGTATCTTAATACAGCATAAAGCAACCCACCATATAGAACATGGAGGGTGAAAGTAGATGGTAAACATCCAGAAATTTCTCAAAAGAAAGTACACCATTGTGCTACTTGTGGTAAAGAGAAGTAAACCAGGGTTTCAAGTGGGGATCCTACCATGTGAATGAAACCCTCCTTCACTCCATCTGTTTCCCAATACCGCTATCTGCACACACTGTCATATCAGTTGAACATCTCGTTCATGTAAATCCCCAGCTTTCCCACTTTAAGCACGAACGAATATTCTTATGTATAATAAAACCAACAGCAATAATAAGAAACTTCTAAATTCCAATTAACAGAAGCTTCGGAAATTAGTATATGATTACAATTGCATGCTCACAACTTGGAGGAAGATATGTCTCTCAAATATACTGCTCAACACAGTATAAAAAAGAGGCAAAATTTATTTACTCCTCAGAAAAAGAAGAATTGATAAAGAAGAAAAATCCTGTCACTCTTGTCACAACAGTATTCGGTATTGGATCAAATTCATGTATATTAACCGCTTTTCGTACCATGGGTAAGTCATGATTTGCACACTACCTACGGAATCAGGAAGAAGCTCTTACAAGGGACAGAAATAAACTAGAGGCTAATTATTATGTGAATTCAAAATATATAGAACATGATGGAATGAATTTGAACATTTAGAATTTGATTGAATATTGAGCCAAATATTTTAGGACCCTACAATTTGAAAATGAGTCAAGTTGACATAGAGGAGCGCCTACAATCAGTTTTGACTTAAGTGTCGTGACATGAATGCTCATGTGTATGCTCCTGCCTTGTCCAAGCACAGGGAGATTCAGTACCCATTTAGCTGAACGCTGTGGTAGCAGGTCGGGCCGAGAAAACTTATTATTTAACTCGGAAACACAATATGACCAACCTTTGCATCTAAAGCGACTCGAGCTCGACCATTTAGACAACTAAAAACATTGCGTATTATTGGTTATCAAGTGTTATCAGCGTTGTTGAAATATTCCACATTGCTTGATATGATCTAATACTTAATTCGCGTTTATGAACGTCAAGTTAGGGCCTGTTTGGCAATTTTTATTTCTATTCTCCAATATTTCTATTCTTTTATTCTAGAAAACGAAAAAAAGAATAGAAACGTAATTGGTAAAACTTTTATTCCCGAGAATAAAAAATCTATTTTTGTTCTCTTAATGATTTGGTAAAAGAAACAAAAATAAAAAATAATAAAAAAAGTAATTTATTGTTTCCGGGAACAATTTTTTCTTTTCTCTTCTTCTCTTTCCTTTCTTTCTTCTTCCTTCCGGTTGCCGGCCTCGGCCATGGCCGACGATTGGCTAACGAGGGCCAGCAACCTCACCAAAGCGTCACCGGGGGCCGAGGACGCCAAGTCATGGCGAGGCTCTTGCCGACGAGCCTCATCGTAGTTGCTTGGTCTCGCTAGGCCAGGGTGAGGCCGATGGCGAGGTCAAGCCTCACCGGTGGCCAAGCGAGCCTCCGGTGCAGCCGATCGCGGGCCACTGCCGTGGCCGGCGACCAGCCACAAAAGAGGAAGAAGGAGAGAAAATAAAAAAAAAAAAAAAAGGAAAAATATAATAAAAATATTAAAAAAACTAAAAGAAATAACAAAAATATACAATTTTACCAAACACATTTCTATCCTGGGAATATAAATTTAAATTTTGTACAATTATCAAGCGCATTCTTATACTCAGAAATTATTCTCAAGAACAGAACCTGAAAAAACTATTTCTGATAAAAAATTATTTCCGAGAATAGAATGGTTACCAAACGCATCCTTAGTTTCTTAGGTCAACATCGCATTTCAATAGGAGGGAATGAGCAAAATAAAATCAGAGCCAGGGGCAAGAGAGACTAGACACTTACACAGCAATGTACACATTCACAAGGGGTTGCCCTGTATTTCGGATTTGTAACGTGTCTTCTGCTAGGAATGAGCAATCATTTCCAACACCTGGTACTAAATCTTGCATCCCATGGAGCACCAAACGCAGAGGGTGATGACAATGGCATATTTCATCCAAAAACAATGACAAAACACAACACAAGAATATAAGGGACCCAAGTGGGGAATTGAACCCAACCACTCTAGACCATTATTAACAAGCACGGTTTCTCTAAAGAACTGGTATAAGATTCAGTCGGGATTACACATTTCGCCGGGTTTATGTTTGTCTTTGGTAAGGAATGGTGAATCACTTCCAAAAACAAGTACAACATTCATACCATAGAGCAGCAAATTGCCATATACAGAGAACTGATAACAATGGCCTGTTTTACTTAAAAGAAAAATCGGACTTCTTTTCCTGGTAAAAGATTTACAATGTAGCTGAGCCAGCAGATAAAGCATGATTGATGAGCTCTCTTCTCAAGATCTTTCCCGCAGGAGTTCTGGGGATGCTACTGATAAAAGCAACACGCCTTATCTTCTTGTATGGAGCGACCTGCAAATCCAGTTTAACGTAATCAGAGAATAGAGTAGGGTTGTCTATGGGTTCGGACCAGGCTGAACCTGCAAATTCGCTCTGTGCTACATAAATGGAACACGTTTTCTGATTGAGCTATGTTACCCATGTAAGCTATAGCAACTGAAACAAAGGTATAGTACAAAAGACCACGCCCATTTTGTTGGATAAATCTAGTAGCATTGACTGCTCCCCGAAAAGTTAAGTGATAAATTGGGGTTAAAGGGGAGAAAAAAAAAATTAGCAGCATGGACTAGAACAAGGGTTGGAGCAGATGCTTTCTTAGGCGATATTAAAACTCATTGGGGTACTCGACCAATCGCCCCACATACTGTTAAGAACACCAGGTGCCCGGCAAGTCAGTGATTGGGAATCAAATAGTGTACCCTATGATATCGAGAAAAATAAAGTCATATTTGTTCTCATAGCCAATGAATAGGTGCCTCAGCGTTTGCATTTAGTATCTTCAGGACATCAACTCCTCTACTTCCCTCGGAAAATCTAAAAACTGAAGGTCTTCCGAAACAGATGAATCCAGGAGGACCATACCTGTTCAGCAATGAAATCCATGATTTCAGATTCTGTAACACATGCACCGGGCTTCCTCACCACAAAAGCCATTGGAACCTGCCCTGCCTCTTCATCAGGATAACTGATCCCAAGCAATACACTTGGATTAGTCTCGTTGGTTTCTTACGCGATGAGCCACTTAGCCAAAAAGAAAGCACATTTATGGATCTCACAACACACCAAAGTTCGACGAGTCCATTATAAGCAGATAAAGATTTGCCTCAAAAGTAAATGCGATCGCAATAGTACATCTTCTGTCAATCATCATTCCGCACAATGGTAGGATAACTCTCGACCTTTTAAACATCGACTCACCAATACTTTGCATGTACTCCAAGTAATTAAAAGATCAGTGAATGGAGAATAAAAATAATATGAGACTTTTGGCTCATGAAAACTCTATGCATCCATGTTTGACCCCCAAAAAAACTCTCAATGCATCTATGAAGGTAATGAGACAACCACTGAAGCATACGGTATTACTGCGGCTTCCTCAATTTGTTGATGAGATTGAAGTAAATGCTCCAACTCAGCAGGTGGAACCTGTAGGATGGGATGAGATTGAGATAACAAAATCTGATTACGGAAAAATGGGAAGCATCGTATTTCACCAACAAAAGATTCCTAATGAAAGCAGCTACCTGATACGCCTTGTATTTTATCAATTCCTTTACCCTATCTACAATGTACAGGAACCCCTCTGAGTCAAAGTAACAAAGATCGCCAGTTTTTAGCCAACCGTCAGGGTCCAATGTCTCAGCTGTCACCTTGTCATCTCCAACATAACCTAAATGGAATCAGGAGAGATTCAGAACATCTGAGTTTCACAAGTGATACGTGAAGCTCAAAGAGGAGTTCCAGCAGTGAAATGAGAAATCCTTATGCAGGAAGCAGCATAGTATTTGACGACATCCGAGGAAACCGAGATATCTAATTTTGTGCTGCAATTTTCGTAAGCGAGTCAGTGTTTCAATAGAAAGACATGCATTTCCTAACTTGATGGTGCTTGAACAAAATGTGCAACAGATCTCCAGACAGTTTTTCTTTACAGATTCCAGAAGGAAAGCAATCCAGGATGAGAGATTGTGGTATGACTATCAACCTTTCATGATGGCTGGGCCACGCAGCCACAATTCGCCTTTGCAGCCAGGAGGTAGAGCTTCTCCAGTAACAGGATCGACTATTTTGGCTTCCATGTACTCAGCGAGGCGACCAATGGAGCCGTATTGCTTGGTCTCATCAGGCCCCATGCTACTTCCTAAGAGACTCTCTGTCATTGCATAACCCTGAAAAATTCATTTGGACATGTCGATGTAGAGAAGCCATTAGTCATTTAGGTATATTGATCTTCGCATCCATCAACCTAAAACTATGTGCCCGTATCTACTTCCTCATATTCTCCAATTCTTTCACGTCATCTTCATCCAAAATTCTAGCACACCACTGTCATGGTACACATGTGGTACCTATCCGGGTAAGCCTACTAGTACGAAATTGAGTTATGGTGTAATTCAAAGTACATAATGCACCTTTTGATTGATTGTTGATTTAATATATCTTATGCAACAATTTTATCTTATGATCCGTTGTCGAGTAATTTCAAATTGAGGTTGTCGACACCTAAATTTTTGCCCAAAAATCATTTCCAAAAAAATGGGAACTTGTTTTTCCACAAAAATATTTCAAGTTAAATTCTTGCATATAGGTTATCTAGGCATTTAATATGGTGTTTTAAATGGAAGATGTTTTTACTTAAAAAAAAAAAATTGAAAAATATAAAAAAAATTAAATTAAAAATTAAAATTTAAAAAAAAAAAAAAAAAAAGAAAAAAAGTTGGGGCCAATGATCTAAATGTGACTAGCCAAGCCCAGGAGGTCATATTGGAATTAAAATGGCAAATTGGGGCCAAATTGCAATTTCCAAAAGTTGAGGGACCAATTCGCAAATTTTGCAAAATTTTGCCCGAACCCTTAAATCATCATCTTGGTCACCAATTAAGTTGAAATTGAACTTGGGCCAACTCGAATAAATCAAATCGGGCGAAAAGGACCAAATTTGCATTGAATTGGGTATTTTCGGCTAAGAAAATGGCCAACTTTGAGGGACTTTCTTGCAATATTAAGTGAGTAAAATTATGAAATCTAGCCAAGATCTTAAAATACTATACATGAGCTTGCTAATTGATCAAAAACCGCAGCCAAATTGATGGATTAAAGCACTCAAACGAGCTACCAAAACTTAGTCCACGAATTGGTCTCATTTCGGAGTTGCTGAGTAAGCAACTTGGTGGCCCCACCATATCCCACTCAGCCGCCCATCCAACCTGATCTTTGCACGTGATTGAAGACCATAATGAGTAGTGCCAGTGGACGGAAATTGGCCAGGGATAAGCTATTGAATGCACGGGAAAGTCGCAGCAAAATCCGCACACTCAACAGCTGCAAAATTTCAAAATTTTGGCTTAAGTCAGAAAGTGGGTAGACTGCTCAGTTGGTGGGCTTGGCAGGAGGGCAAAAAGCCGATCACGTGATTGCCTAATGCAGTGGATAAGATCTATGAAGCATGCTCGTTTGAGGGATAAGAGAGAGAAGGCAAGAAACACGAGAGAGAGCTCACAATCGTACCCAAAAACACCCTCAGAAGCAACTCCGAAAAGGCCAAACCCAGAAATGCCAGACCGACCTTGAGAGAGAAAAACGAAATTCTCACACACTTGGGGCCAAAATTAGCCAAAACCTCCAACTAGAGAGTGAAACTTCACTCAAAGAGCTTTCCATCCATAGGTCGCACGTCCCAAATGGAGCTCGGGAAGGTCTCCTAAAGCCCCCCGAAAATCACCCTCCTGGCGGTCCAAGAAATTCCGAAAATTTTTCTAAGTGTTGAGCCCGGTTGGTCACAAGTGAGGAAAAGCGAATGTTTTTGAGAAAAGTGAGAGACAAATGAGGAAATCCATGAATTACAGCCCAAACTAGTATACATATAGTTTGGTTTGATTTTAACTTGGCCAACAAAGGAGGTTCAGAAGTCTAATTTTGGAAGTCAACGAAAACCTTCGTTGTCACATTTTCTTCTGCAGATCTCACTTTCAGTTTGAAGGAACCAACTCCCATGTGCTCCCAGAGGACAATTTCTTGGTTTCCTTGGCCAAGAGTCACTTGAAAGGGAAACTAGGAAGCAAGGTAAGCATCTTAGATGCATTTTGGTTTAATTTTGAACATGTTTTGATCACGAAAATCAAGAGGAAAACTAGTCCGGAGGACTGATTTCTGAGGCTGAAATTTTTCTAAGTGTTTGAAACCTCTTCAAGAGCCATACATGTTTGACTTGCTACTCCCCTTTGCATGTATTTTCTATCTTCACGACGAGCTTGATTAATGTTATATGGGAGTACAAATGATGCATAGGTCAGCTTGGTTTGGTCTTTAAATCCCCGTGTGAGCCATGAGATCGTCAAAAACCAAGCCTATCCACATTAGTTCTTGGCTGGTCAGTGTAGACTTTGCATGTGGGCTTCTTGGAGAGTTTGTTTTGATGTGTTCGGTTAGTCATTCTCTGTGATGTTTGTTGCATTTGAAAGCTCATATTACCTACTTTCACTCGGATCAAGTGATGTTTCTTTTAGATCTCATATGTGATGAGTGTTGGGGCTTGAATATGGGTATGCAACATGTTTGCTTGACTTGGGTTCAAACCCAGATTTCAAAATCAGCTCAACCCACATATTTGAAGCCGATTTTAGCTTGGTTCTTGTCCGTTGTAGGCTATGATTTCTATCTAATATTGCTCCTTGCATGTGGTAGTATAATCGTGATGCTTTATTTCCACATAAGATTGCTTATGGGTCGAGATTGAAGGCCACGAACATGGCCCGAAGAAGCCGTTTTGAGGTGTTTTGATGCAAGCCAAGTGTTCGATGAAATGTTCAAACTAAGTTTCGATCTTAAAACGGTCGATTTGAGCTTGATTATTGTGATATTCATGTGCTGTGTTACTCCATGTTAGCATAGATCGGTTTAAGGAATTATTATTAATATTTTTAAAAAAATAAAAAAAAAAGAAAAATATGAAAATTTCAAAAAAATATCAAAAAATGTTGGATGTTATCAAATTAAGCCAAAAATGACATCTAGGAGATTTTCCTAATTTTAAAAGGCCATTTTCTTAATTTAATGATATTTTGGTATTTTATAACCATTTTTGTAAATAATCTATTTTGCGTAGATTAAAAATTATTTAGAGTAATTTCATGCATCTAGAGTAATTTCATGCATATTTAAGTTTCCATTTCGCTCACGGGGGTCCTGTCCCGGGGCGTGATAACAAGGCCATGTAATATTATTTGCCCGACTTGTATCGGGTCTTTCTTTTTCGCATTTATTTTCAAGTCATTTTAATTTCTTGGATGTTTACTTACGCACCGCTTTTCATTAATTTGATTGCAAATTTATATTCTAAATTATGTTAGGATTAGTCTAAACATTAAGGAAAGCAACCCTACAAAAACATTTGCATGGACGCGTGGCGGTTTTATAACGATTATAATTGGTAATCAAGATTGTGTGGCCATTTAGATGAACAACCTTTCAAGTTAGTGGTACCGTAAGGGCGCTAATAGAAACATTAGCGTAAACAAGTCCCCGTTCCTAGAAATCTCTGGTTGCGTAGGAATCGAGACAACACTCCCGTGCCTCGATTGGTTTCTAGCCGACCCCAATAGGCTAGTGGCGACTAGAAATATTTAGGTTGTTAAGAATTGAAATATGAAATCCAACGTCACGCGAGGTATGGGGCAGGAGGAGCCCGCGCCATCCAGGGCCATTTGGTCAGTCTCTTTAGGCAAATACCCCTAAACCCTTCTTCCTTTTCCCCCGAACGGAAAAAGAGAGGTCGTGATTGAGGTCATATAGTACAATCAGTTAGGCAATGCTCATCACTCATTGGTGAGATAAGGACACTATAAATACCATAACTTTTTTTTTACCACTCAAGTATCATAACTTCAAAAAGAAAAACGTTTACTTAAGTACCATAACTTTCATTTGATCACTACCAAAACTTCAAAAAAACGTTCACCCAAATTCTAGAAACCTAACATAGCATAACATTTGTGGTGAACGTTTTAAAGAATTTTCTGCACTCAAATGACCAATTGAAAAGCAATATGACACTCAAGTAATTGAAAAAAAAAAGGTTATTGAGTGCCATATAGTAAAAAAGTCCTTAAATAAATAAAGAAATCATGCTCGAGCATTTTGGCATGTAAGTAATTTGTCCGGTACTAAACAATTTGGGGCTTAAGACTTTAGTTTGGTTTTTACCTGTACATAAAAAATACCAGTAATTCCTTGCATATCCCACAAGTTTTGGCATAGGAATTTCACCTTTTGAATCGATTGAAACCAATTTAGTAAATATGCAAAAACTAACCTTTGTCACCTTGACATAGCATGAAATAGAGGAA
Organism: Eucalyptus marginata; assembly: GCA_014182565.1. Classification (NCBI taxonomy): domain Eukaryota; kingdom Viridiplantae; phylum Streptophyta; class Magnoliopsida; order Myrtales; family Myrtaceae; genus Eucalyptus; species Eucalyptus marginata. The sequence continues at coordinate 30,185,250 of CM024595.1, read as the reverse complement.
AGCAAGTGTCGTGTTCTATATGGATAACCAATGATGTCCAAAGCCAGCAGTGATTTTAGGTCAGTTTTTATTTTCAATGAAGTCGAACATTTCTTTTTCGGAATTAAAATTAAGAATTAATATCATGAAAAATCTCAAACTTGTATGTTTGTGACAAATTTACCAAAAACTAATCTCTTACATACCAAAAAACTCAAACTGGTCATTTGCGACAAATTTACTATGTATTAATTTCTGTTAAGTTAAATTAATATCATAAAAAATCACGAACCGGTACATCATGACAATTGTAGGGCAAAACCCAAAATTAGTACACCCGTCGATTGTTTTTTTTTTTTTTTTTTTTGGAGACAGAGGAAAGCCTTGCGGCCGACACCACGCCGTAAACCCCCTGGTGACGTTAGGGACAGGACCCACTACCACGACGTCACGCTTAATACCACTAGCGACTAGTTTGGGATTTGAACCCGTCCCCTTCATGAGGGAGATGAAAGCCCAAGCCAACGCGGCCACCACATGAGGTGGTTATGCGTCATGTAACTCAATAATTTAACAGTAAAATTTAACAAAAATTAATAAATGATATATTTATTATAAGTGACCAATTTGAAATTTTTTGTAGTAAAAAAATTATTTTATGATTTGTTACAAGTATATCAATTTAAGGTTTTTTTTTTTTTTTTTTTTTTTTGTAATAGTCCTAAAATGAAAGAGCTAACTATTTTTTGGCCAAATAAATTACAAAATACGGAAGTTATGTTTGTTTTAATATCTTTCAACACTAATGGCATTTTACCTGTAGCAGCTCCACGTTAGGGAATTGCTGCTGGAACCGCTCGGAAACCTCCTTCCCGAGCGGCGATCCGCCGCAGATGACGGTGCGGAGCGAGCTGAGGTCATACTTCCCGATCAGCTCCGACTTCACCAACGCTAGCACGACCGGCGGCGTTACCAGCAACAAGCCGACTCTATACTTCTCCACGGCCTTCAGCATGGCCTCGAGCTCGAAGTTGCCTATCAAAACCACGGTCGCCCCCATCCCAAAGGCTCTCAATATCCCCGCAAAGCCATACTCGATGACTAACCACCATTCCCAATTTCATTAAAAAGTATCTTACTCCATCCAAAATTCCAAAATGTTCCAACACACCATTAACAAGTGTCGAAAATTTCAATACATAATCAATTATCTGGACACATTCTAACACGTAAATTGAAATTCTGATACGTACGAATCAATTTAAAAAAATTTAATAAATAAGAGATCAAAATATAAATATATAAAGATAATAATAATAATAATAATAAAAAATAATAAAGAATGAAAAACTTCTTGTTATATTGAGGGTGGATTGTAGATTATTTTCTTTTCGATTTGTCGTAGTAGAATGTGAATTGCTTGTCTTTTTCTTCCTCCAAGTTTTATGAATTATAGAAATTGAATGTAATTGAATTTGTCAAATTGAAATAATGAATAATATTAACAAATTGTGGATTAATGTTTTTAGTGTAAATTCATTATAATCTCTTTTATTATTACTTATTTATTTGTGAATTTAAATATATAAAAATATATATTTAATATACAACGTATTCCAACATGTTAAATTCTCTATTTTTCAAAAAAGACGTGTCGGATATTATGTTATGTATCAATGTTATCGCTACTTAGCACTTCACACAAAATGCTTGAGAAATCCTCTCATGAGAAGTGAAAGGAAATTGGGTAAAAAATAATACGATTTTGCTAGCACAATAATTTTTGAGCTATTATGAAAATAAGAAATTATTATGAGCAATAAATTCTTTAAAAGCCTATAATAATTTATAATTTTTTATTATTTAGTTTTTTATAGTCCAAACTATTATTTTCATAATAAATCAAATATTATCATCCAATCATTTCTTGAAATAATAATTCATATTAAAGAAATTTTCTTGCGTGAATCGAAATTCATCAAATCATAAGTAAAAGTCTTGCCTTGAATGGGCTCCACTTGCTCTTTAACATTGATTATGAAAAGGGAGATCGTTTTTATTACATGATTGATAGTATAATTGGAAATTATATAAAAATTCTAACATTGATTATAAAAAGGGAGATTAGGCCAGCCGACAGCTCTCCCACGTTAGAAAAGTTTGCATATTTTCTGTACCTGTTAGCACGTTGCTTCTGTTCTTGAATGGTCTGGAAGTTGGGTCCACGTGAAGCATGCCAGCAAGACGGGGGCGATTTAGTTTTAGCCAAAAACAGGAGGGATAGAAAAGGATATTGCCTCGATCGTACAGTTCATTAAACAATCGAGTGGACTACTAGTTTTTTATTTTTTTTCCTTTTTTGGGTCGAAAGGGGACTACTGGGTTTGGTAGACATGGAGTGACGTCACATTTACTCCCATCCACGTGGAGCACGACCTTCTTTAGTTGCTCGACAAGGCTCCTCTATGACTTAGGAGAACCCCTAATATGCATAGGATTGATATCTCACGTGGGAAAGCAAGGAGTTCAAGAAAAGCTCAAGATCAATAACTTAAAATTAGTAATAACACAAATAAAAATCGAATGTTATCTTCAGTTTAGTGAACTGATCTGATCGATTCGCATTGGGTTTTGACTCGACGTGGGTTTTGACTCGACTTACCTCGACCAAACCCGACGATATCCATCACAGGATTATTTGCCTTATGTCAACACACTTACATAATCACTTGCTTAGATTATATATTATACTTTCTGTGAATGGAAGATCTTAATAAGAGGTGAAGGCTTCGAACCCCTTATTCGCTCTTTATATTTTATTTAATTAGGGAACACGAGAGCATTATTTAACTTGAGATTAGAATCACATCTGAACCTAATTGAATGCACATGCTCTTAACACAAAGTTTAGTCAACCCTATTCTTTTAGTTAGTTCCAAATCACCTCTAGAAGCCAATTCAAATGCATTACAAAACTAAATCTGTGAAAATACCAATATTGCTCACCGATGGGAAAAATACCAAAAAAGTCATAAATCAATTGCATTAATATCAATTCAATTTTGCATTTTTAAATTTGGCCAATTTAATCTTAAATATTTTCATGTTTTGTCAATTGAGTCAATTTGGCTAATTTAAACTAAAAATTACCGACATTAACGTCGACCCTATGGTGTCCATCTAAATTGATCGAATGGATTAATTGATAAAATATGAAAAATTTTAAAACTAAATTAATTCTATTAAAAATTTCAAGACCGAATTGGTATTTGATGCAATAAGTCTAAAATATTTTACATGCATTTCTCGCTTGCTGACGGACATCAATGTGGGACCCCGAGAATCGATCCGTTTGATTTCCTGTTAATAGATATCGATTAAATAAATTGGTTCATCTCTCGCGGGACAGAAAGCATGCGTTTTTGAATCTTATCAAAGCCCACAACCAATTATATGACAGGGCCCCGAAAACCCAGCAGACCACCAACCTTAAAATCGCTAGAGGAAAGTCTCCCCATTGAAACCACACGAAATGCTTCCTCTCACGTCTCCTCACAAACGTGCACGACACTTTCACAGATCCTAATATCTGATCTCCACTTAGACCGCAGCAGACAGTGTAGTCCTACACCAAACACAGGGTGATGATAATGGCATATTTCATCCAAAAACAATGACAAACACAAGCATATAAGGACTCAAGTGGGGAATCGAACCAAACCACTTCAGTATTAACAAGCACAGCTTCTCCAAAGAGCCGGTATAAGATTCGGTCGGGGTTACACATTTCGCCTGGTTTATGTTTGTCTTCGGTAAGGAATGGTGAATCACTTCCAAATACAAGTACAACATACATACCATGGAGCAGCAAATTGCCAAATACAGAGGAGAACTGATAATAATGGCCTCTTTTACTGAATGAAAAATGGGACTTCTTTTCCTGGTCAAAGATTTTACAATTTAGTTGAACCAGCAGATAAAGCATGATTGATGAGCTCCCTTCTCAATATCTTTCCTGCGGGATTCTTGGGGATGCTACTGATAAAAGCGAGACGCCTTATCTTCTTGTATGGAGCAACCTGCAAATCCAGTTTAATGAAATTAGAGAAAAGGGTTGGGTTGTCTAGGGTTTGGACCGGGCAAAACACCCTGCAAATTCGCTATGTGCTACTCAAATGGAATAAATCATCTGATTGAGCTATGTTATCCAAGTAAGCTTTAGCAAGTGAAACAAAGGTATTGTACAAAAGACCACGCCCATTTTTGGATAGACCTAGTAGCATTGACTGCTCACCAAAATTTTACGTGACAAACTGGGGTTAAAGGGGAGGAAAGAAAAACATTAGCAGCATGGAATAGAACAAGGGTTGGAGCAGATGCTTTCTTAGGCAGTGTTAAAACTGGTTGGGGTACTTGACTAATCGCCCCGCATACTGTTAAGAACACCAGGTGCCCGGCAAGTCGGTGATTGGGAATCTTATAGTGTCCCCTATGATATCAGGAAAAATTAGAGTCCCAGTTGTTCTCATAGCCAATGTATAGATGCCTCAGCGTTTTCACTTAGCATCTTCAGGGCATCAACTCCTCTACTTCCCTGGGAAAATCCAAAAAACTGAAGAAGAGTCTTCCAAAACAGATGAATCCAGGAGGACCATACCCGTTCAGCAATGAAATCCTTGATTTCAGATTCTGTAACATATGCACCAGGCTTCCTCACCACAAAAGCCATTGGAACCTGACCTGCCTCTTCATCAGGATACCTGATTCCAACCAATACACTTGGATTAGTCTTGTTGGTTACTTACGCAATGAGCCACTTAGCCAGAAAGAAAGCACATTTATGGATCTCACAACACACCAAAGTTCGACAAGTACATTTTAAGCAGATAAAGATTTGCCTCAAAAGTAAATGCCATCGCAACAGTATATCTTCTGTCCATCATCATTTGGCACAATGGTAGGACAACTCTCAACCTTTTAAACATCAAATCACCAATACTTTGCATGTCCTCCAAGTAATGAAAAGAATAGCCAATGTTGAATAAAAATAAGATAGACTTTAGCTCATGCAAACTCAATGCATCTATGTTTGACCAAAAAGGGAAAAAAAAACACTCAACGCATCTATGAAGGTCATAAAACAAGCACTGGAGCGTACGGTATCACCGCAGCTTCTGCAATTTGTTGATGAGATTGAAGTAAATGCTCCAATTCAGCAGGTGGAACCTGTAGGATGGGATGAGATTGAGATGACAATTTCCAATTACAGAAAAATGGGAAGCATCACATTTCCTCAGCGAAAGATTCCTTATGACAGCAGCTACCTGATATGCCTTGTATTTTATCAATTCCTTTAGCCTATCTACAATGTAGAGGAACCCCTCTGAATCAAAGTAACAAAGATCGCCAGTTTTTAGCCAACCGTCAGGGTCCAATGTCTCAGCCGTCGCCTTGTCATCTCCAACATAACCTACATGGAATCAGGAAAGATTCAGAACATCAGAGTTTCACAAGTGACACGTGAAGCTCAAAGAGGAGTTACAGCAGTGAATGAGAAATCCTTATGCAGGAAGCAGCATAGTAATTGACGATGTCCAAGGAAACTGGGATATCTAATTTTGTACTGCAATTTTTGTAAGCGAGTCAGTGTTTTCAATAGAAAGACGGGCATTTCCTAACTTGATGGTGCTTGAACAAAATGTGCAACAGATCTCCAGAGAGGTTTTCTTCACAGATTCCAGAAGGAAAGCAATCCAGGATGAGAGATTGTGGTATGACTATCGACCTTTCATGATGGCTGGGCCACGCAGCCACAATTCGCCTTTGCAACCAGGAGGTAGAGCTTCTCCAGTAACAGGATCGACTATTTTGGCTTCCATATACTCGGCAAGGCGACCAATGGAGCCGTATTGCTTGGTCTCAGCAGGCCCCATCATCCTACTTCCTAAGAGGCTCTCTGTCAATGCATAACCCTGAAAAATTCATTTGGACATGGCGATGTAGAAAAAGCCATTGGTCATTTACATCTATTGATCTTTTGCATCCATCAACTCAAAACTATGTGCCCGTATCTACTTCCTCATGTTCTCCAATTCTTTCATGTTGTCATCATCCAAATTTCTAGCACAGCACTGTCATGGTACGCATGCGGTACCTATGGGGGTAAGCCTACGAGTACCAAATTGAGTTATAGTGTAATTCAATGAACGTAATGCACCTTTTGATTGATTGTTGATTTAATATATCTGATGCAACAATTTTATCTTAAGATCCGTCGTCGGGTAATTTCAAATTGAGGTCATATAATGCAATCAGTTAGGCAGTGCTCATCACTCATTGGCGGAATAAAAACACTATAAGTGCCATAACTTTCATATGAGACTCACTTAAGCATCATAACTTTTTTTTCGACCACTCAAGTGTAATAACTTTGAAAAAGAAAAACATTCGCTTACGTACCATAACTTTCATTTGATCACTACCAAAACTTCTTGAAAACGTTCACCCAAATTCTAGAAATCTAACATGGCATAACACTTGTGGTGAACGTTTTTAAGAACTTTTTGCACTCAAATAATCAATTGAAAAGCAATATGACACTCAAGTAATTGAAAAAAAAAAAAAGGTTATTGAGTGCCATATAGTTAAAAAGTCCTACTTAAATAAATAAAGAAATCATGCCCAAGCATTTTGGCATGTAAGTAATTGGTCCAGTACTAAACGATTTGGGGCTTAAGACTTTAATATGGTTTTTACCTGTACATTAATAATACCGGTAATTCCTTGCATATCCCATGAGTTTTGGCATAGGGATTTCACCTTTGGACTGGATTGAAACCAATTTAGTAAATATGCAAAAACTAATCTTTGTCACCTTGACATAGCATGAAATGGAGGAAAACAAGTATCGTGTTCTATATGGATTACCAATGATGTCCAAATTCAAACTTGTATATCTGTGACAAAATTTGTCAAAAATTAATTTTTTACCTACCAAAAAAATCAAATTGGTACAAAACTGATACATTATGACAATCGGAGAGCAAAACCCAAAATTGATACACCCGTCAATTGTCACGTATCATCAAACTTAACAATTTGACGGTAAAATTTAAAAACAAACATATGATATATTTATCAAAAGTGTACAGTTTGAAATTTTTATGGTCAAAAAATTATTTTACAATAAATTTATTACAAATAACCACTAGGGTTTGCTCCACTGGTCACCCTTCTATCTTAGAAGGAGGAGGTGGGGATTCGAATCCCCCACCTTGGGGGTGGGGGACGTCGTAGTTTTAGGAGTGGGTTTTATTTGAACTCCCACGCCCGTAGCGAGGGCAAAAAAATCCTGGAGTGAAATTTTTAGAATAAATAAAATAAAGATCGACAAAAAAAAAAAAAAAATAAAAATAAATAAATAAATTTATTACAAGTATATCAATTTAAGGTTTTTTTTATTAATCCTAAAATTAAAGAGATAACTATTTTTTTGTCCAAATAGATTACAAAATACGGAAGTTATGCTTGTTTTAATGTCTTTTAACACCAATGGCATTTTACCTGCACCAGCTCCACGTTAGGGAATTGCTGCTGGAACCGCTCGGAAACCTCCTTCCCAAGCGGCGCTCCGCCGCACATGACGTTGCGGAGCGAGCTGAGGTCATACTTTTGGATCAACTCCGACTTCACCAACGCTAGCACGACCGGCGGCGACACCGGCAACAAGCCGACTCTATACTTCTCCACGGCCTTCAGCATGGCCTCAAACTCGAACTTCCCCATCAAAACCACGGTCGCCCCCATCCCAAAGGCTCTCAATATCGACGCAAAGCCATACACGTGGAACAGGGGAAGCGGAAACAGCCAAACGGGCTTCGGGCCCGGCTCGGCTTGTCGAGCGCCGGCGACCCCCGCCATCATGTTTCCGTGGGTCATGAGTACGCCCTTGACCCGGCCCGTCGTGCCCGAAGAGTAGAGAATCGTCGCGGGGTCCGCCTGCGTGACCCGGTTGACATTGCGGAGAACGGGATCGGTCTCCTTCAGCCCGGTCCGGGACAAAACGGACTCGAACTCGGGCGAGTCGATGAGGATGGCGCCGTGCCTGAGCGTGGGTAGCTTGTGAGCTGCTTGGGAGGTGACGAAAGCGAGGACGGGCTTGCTGAGCCCGACCAGGTGGCGGATCTCGGAGGCGGAGCTCAAGGGGTTCGCAGGGGACACGACGATGCCGAGGGAGAGGAGAGTGAAGTAGATGACGGGGACGTGGAGGGAAGGAGGCGGGAGGACGAGGGCGACGTCGTTCTTGGAGAGGGAAGGGAAGCGGCTGACGAGGAAGGACGAGAGAGCGCGGCATTGCGAGATGAAGCGCGGGTAGGTGACCCGGTGGCCGGTGGCGGCGTCGACGAGGAACGACGAGGAGGAGGAGGAGGAGGGGAGGATGGAGAAGAGGAAGTCGGTGAGCGAAATGGGGAGGGAAGGAGGAGGGAGAGGGACGGAGGGCCTGAGGCTGCGGAAGGTCCTGGTTTCGACACAGAAGCCATTGATGGGTTCGAGTTCTTTGGTGCGGTGACTAGTGTCAGCCATCGTGAAACGATGAAGATGAAGATGGCGACGGCTGCGACTGCTCGCGGTCTTTGCAGAGACTTAAAAGCACGAGATGATATGACTAATGAACAAAGTGCAACTAACAAAGTGCAATTATTATCGATGACTAACCACCATTCCCCACTTTTCTTACGGCGTTCATAGCAGAGAAGCTGACAGGTGACGACCATGCGCTATCCCTTCGATAACGCTTGGCATTAAAAGCGTGGAAAGCTTTCATTTCATTAAAATGTATCTTATCCTATCCAATATTCCGAGATGTTACGAAACGTGATTAACAAATTCGACCCATAATCGATTCGACACAATCTAACACGTAAATTCGGTATTTCGACACGCAGAAATCAATTTAAAATTTGTTTTTGCCGTGTGTGGCTTTTCTTCTCCCTTGCTCGCCCTTTGTTCGTTGTTTGTTGCTTCTCTCTTGCCGGGTGTGGCTTTTGTCTTTGGTCTGTCTTGGCCTTCGGTTGTGTCGGCCTGTCTTTTTCTGGCTGTTGTTTGGCCTCTTTGCTGCCTGTGCTCCTTGCTTTCCTTTCTGGTTTCAGCATTTGCCCAACACCCTTCCACTCGAATTGACGCCTGTGTCCTTTTGAGTGCAAGATTTTGGTGCCGGTCTTCTTGATGTACAACTGTATAGCTCTTGGTTCAAAAGTTAATATAATTATTACTTCTTATCAAAAAAAAAAAAATGTAAATATATAACTGCTGCCCTCCGGCGCGCGGAATGGCCAAGCTCTCTCCCCTCACGAAGGAGAGAAGTTCGAATCCTAGGGATTCTTACCTGGAGTATTGTGGTGGTGGGTTTTTGCCGCTCCCAAGGGTTTCTTCGCCGCCGTCCACTTACGAGGCCCTAGGTTACCAAAAAAAAAAAAAAAATGATGTGGGTTGCCGATTAGCGTAAGCAAAAAAGGCGGGCCCGATGCGGATCATCGGTTACCAAAAAAAAAAATATATATATATATATATATATATATATATATATATATATAAGTAATAATAATAAAGAATGAAATACTTCTTGTTATATTGATGGTGGAATGTCAATTATTTTCTTTTTGATTTATTGTAGTAGAATGTGAATTGCTTGTTTTTATCTTCCTCCAAGTTTTATGAATTATAGAAATGGAATGTAATTGAATTTGTCAAATTGAAACAATGAATAATATTAACAAATAGTAGATTAATGTTTTTAGTGTAAATTCATTCTAATCTCTTTTATTATTACTTATTTATTTGTGAATTTAAATAGATATAAAAATATATATTTAATATACAACGTGTTCCAACATGTTAAATTCTCTATTTTTCAAAAAAGACATATTGGCATATCATGTTATGTATCAATGTTATTGTTACTTAGCATTTCACACAAAATGCTTGAGAAATCCTCTCATGAGAAGTGAAAGGAAATTGGGTAAAAAATAATACAATTTTGCTAGCACAACAATTTTTGAGCTATTATGAAAATAAGAAATTATTATTAGCAACAAATTCTTTAAAAGCTTGCAATAATTTATAATTTTTTATTATTTAATTTTTTGTAGTCCAAAGGGTTATTTTCATAAGAAATCAAATATTATCATCCAATCATTTCTTGAAATAATAATTCAGATAAAAGAAATTTTCTTTCGTGGAATTAAAAGTCGTCAAGTAATAAGTAAAAGTCTTGCCTCGAATGGGGCTTTATTTGCTCTTTAACATCGATTATGAAGCTTGAGAGGCTAATGTTCGAAGTGAAAATTGGTGGGGCATTTTAGGCCAACCAACAACTCTCCCATGTTAGAAACATTTGCATATTTTATGTACCTTTTAACTCGTTGCTTCAACCACTGGGGTTTACTCTAATGGCCACCCTTCCAACTTGGAAGGGGGAGGTGGGGGATTCGAATCTCCACCTTTTCGGGGTTGGGTGTGACGAATTAGTTTTATAAGTGGGACTTCCACGTCCCGCAGAGAGGTAAAAGTAGAAGGATCGAATTATAAAAAAAAAAAAAAAAAAAACCCGTTGCTTCTGCTCTTGAATGGTCTGAAAGTTGGATCCACGTGAAGCACGCCAGCAAGACGGGGGCGATTTAGTTTTTAGCCAAAAACGGGAGGGAAAGAAAAGGATATTGCCTTGATCGTAGAGTTGATTAAACAATCGAGTGGCCTACCAGTTTTTTATTATTTTTTTCCTTTTTTGGGTGGAAAGGGGACTACTGGGTTTGGTATACATGGAGTAACGTCAGACTTACTCCCATCCACGTGAAGCATGACCTTCTTTAGTTGCTCAACTAGACTCCTCTAGGACTTAGGAGAACCCCTAATAGGCTAATATGCATAGGATTGATATCTCACGTTGGGAAAACGAGGGGTTCAAGAAAAGCTCAAGATCAATAACTTAAAACTAGTAATAGCACAAAATATACGTCGAATGTTATCTTCAGTTTGGTGAATTGATGGATTCACAATGGGTTTTGACTCGACTTACCTCGACCAAAACCGACAATATCCATCACCAGATTATTTGCTTATGTCAACACACCTACATAATCACCAGCTTAGATTATGTATTGTACTTTCTGTGAATGGAAGATCATAATGAGGGGTGAAGGCTTCAAACCCCGTACTCGCTCTTTAAATTTTATTCAATTAGGGAACACGAGAGCATTCTTTAACTTGAGATTGGAATTAGATATGAACCTAATCGAATATACATGCTCTTAACATGAAGTTTAATCAACCCTATTCTTTTAGTTAGTTCCAAATCACCTCTAGAAGCCAATTCAAATGCATTACAAAACTAAATCTGTGAAAATACCAATATTGCTCACCAATGGGAAAAGTACCAAAAAAGTCATAAACCAATTGCATTAATATCAATTCAATCCCAAATCTTTAAATTTGGCCAATTTAATTTTAAATATTTTCATATTTTATCAATTGAGTCAATTTAACTAATTTATATTAGAAATTATTGACATTAACATCGACCCTACGCCAAGGCCCACCTCAAGCAAACTCCAACCTAAATTGGTCGAATGGACTTAATTGATAAAATATGAAAAATTTCAAAATTAAATTAATCCAATTAAAAATTTCAAGACCGAATTGGTATTGTTGTAATAGGTCTAAAATATTTTACGTGCATTTCTTGCTTGCTATCCACAGAATTATTTGAATCCCGACGCAAAAGCACCAGCCACGCCCTCACTGCACTGAAAACGACAGAAAACAAGATGACAAGACGGACATCAATGTGGGACCCCGAGAATCCATCCGTTTGATTTCCTGTCAATAGATATGGATTAAATAACTTGGTTCACCTCTCGCAGGACAGAAAGCATGAATAATTGAATCTTATCAAAGCCCACAACCAATTATATGACAGGGACCCGAAAACCCAGCAGACCACCAAACTTAAAATCGCTAGAGGACAGTCTCACCATTGAAACCACATGAAATGCTTCCTCTCAAGTCTCCTCACAAATCCTAATATCTGATCTCCACTTATACCGCAGCAGACAGTGTAGTCAGGTGACGATACCGACCTGTCCTCATGAACCATGCCAACAAAAGCCATGCTTGGCGTGCACAACCAAGGAAATGCAACGGTTCGAGGGATATTATTGGGCATCCAAGTCCAACAGGAGGTTAAGTTTCCATGCAAGCATCACTTGCTGAAAGTAAATCGTCAATAATGATGCGAGAATATACGAATCAAGTTGCGATCACACGAGACCTGCCAATTATGGTTTGGATGGAATGAAAGCAAACTTCTCAGGAACTCCTGGGAAGAAATTGCCACAAGACCAATGAAATGGGGAAAGAAAGACCCAGCAACATATTATTGTGACGAGGCTTTGTCTTTCTTCTGGGACAAGTACCTATAACAAAGAAAAGAGCAAGTCACACAATTTTACCTGCTTATGCATCTCCCAGTCAAAGCCACAACCACAACTAAAATCATATGATACAAATCAAACCTAAGAAACTAAACAGATCTTTATGTGTATGCTTGAGGTGATGTGTAGAGAGTGTATTAAACCAGTGTTGCAATTGGAACTTACCCCTGAGCCGTTGCCCAACGGGATAGTTGATAGAGCTGGACAGATTCATTTGAGGCATGGCATGCAAGGAGTAGGTAGTTCCGCGGCTGCACCATCCATGCAAACCTCATAAACAGTGCAGAATATACACACATAGCTGCAATCAAGATGCAAAGGTGAGCTGGCTTGACATGATAAGAAGATAATAAAATTAGTTGCTTTTTTTGGAACAGAAATTGCTAACCTGCTGTCATGTTGCCTGATATCATCTCTGGTGGTTTCTGCATGTCAACCAATCCCTATTGGAAGCAAAAAATAAGTTGAACAATAGTGAAAAAGTTGAAACTCCAGGCTTCAAGATGTTTCATTAGTCACTTGTGAAGGCATTTGGAAATAGACATTGTGGAGAAGAAGCATACAGCAACCACGAATCCCCAGTTTGCAACTGGTCCCCAGAAATGAGTAGTTTTGGGGCCAATGGGACTGTTCAAGAAAGCTCGGAAAGAAGCCATTTGTAGCAAGTAATTCCTGCTGAAAATTCACACCGGACATATCAGAAGCTTGCCTCCCAATAATATGTAGAAATAAATCTCATGCAAACTTGGAGAATGGTCAACCACAAAGGTTATCATGGAACAATTTTCTTGCGAAAAATAGCTTAAATTTCTGAATTATGGGATAGCCATAGATCTAGAAGTAGTCTGTTCTGCGTAAATCACCATCTATTGCCCACCAGGTGCTTATACTAGGGCATCCTTCATTAGTAGAACTACAGCATCCTGAGTGTGCATAAGCCCACCATATTTTCGATGAAGTTCAAACAAAAGCTACAACGATGGCCACCAGACAGGCAGCAATTGAAACACAGATTTCTCATGAACAATCTAACCTCTTACAAGGGAAATAACTAGCAAGGACTAAGGGCAAGCATAGATACTGGCCCAAAAAATAAAGGAGGGGGGAAGCTAATTGTTCAAGACATGTCGATTCGCTAGCCTTTCTTGTGCATTGTTCAGTGGAGCTGTAACACCCCAAACCCCGTGATAACGCCATGTGTGAATGCCAAGGGGGCTACTGTAAACCCGTGAGCATATACATAAAAGTATAATTTTATTGAAAAGAGGACGGAGTACCCCCCTACATAGCTGATATATCAATCAACCTGTAAAGCAAAATCTTATTTTTCTCATAGCATGCATATATAATATGTACACAGCAGGCCATTTTATAAACATAAACATGCCCAAGTGTCAACAATAGAGAAGCCTGGGAGGTACACAATTGGCTGATCAACAACATAACTTTAACACATTTACAGGACATGAACAATGGAGGCTCACTGTTGGCCATAATGGAACTAGGACTATTCGCCCATGCAGACCACAAATCAATTTTATACATAAATAGGCAAGGGGACACGCTAAGCATTTGTTGCTCAACTCTAACTCCAACTAAGTCCACTTTGACTTCTAGTGCCTGAGAATTTCCCAGTTAAATCTCCAAAAGTGATGAAGACACCCTCTCAGCTAATTCTGAAAATGTTAAACAAGGGGTGAACAGCACCACCTCAGTCAGTGAAATTTCAAGGTCTGAAAGACATCACTTGATACAAGTAATCACCTTCACAATCACACACAATGTATGTGTGTATGCAACATGCAGGTGAAATGAGTTTAACATGAATGCTACAAACAACACATTAATCAAATGAAGTACATATAAGTGGGTTTGCATAGAGAATTTTATGGTCTGGCCAGAGACTCATCCTGAGAGAAGGACATTGCTCTCATGGCTATTGAGAATGAATCAAATCAGATGGTTCTATTCCTCAATCTATCAGTCATCCACAACCACTGATGAAGGATTCCTCGAAAGAGTGGCACTTATCCACCAGCCATGAGTCCAGTCATATAACACATAACACAGGTTCCCATTAACACACATAGAAAGTTGTTCAATGACCTTGCTCCTAAGAGTGGCAAATAAAAGTGACACCAAGCTAATAGCTAGGACCCACATAGACCAAAAGGCACACAATGTGATGCACATCAGTGCACAAAAGCATATACCATCAGCCAGTCATATTGCCACAATTCATCAAACATGTGTAATGCAATATACTGACCCATCATATATTACATGTATCACACACTCACTTGAGGATAGACACAATTCACCATAGTAATATTTTACTCCAACACTAAATCACTAGTGCTAGGGGGATCAAACAATTTCACACCAAGAGAGTTAAAATACACAAGGTCCAAGAACTTGACTTCAAGATGGCCCAGCAAATATTCCCTTAATCCAATTCGCCTAAAATCACCATTCTAATCATCCATTGTCAACCAATAACTTCTTTCTTTCTTAACTTCATTAAGAAACTTAAAATTTAGTCTTTTTTTTATTTCATGGATTAAGTTCAAAAACCACATGTAAACACATCAGTCCAGCTTTGGACAGATTTTATATCATTCAAATTCTTCAAACTTCTTAACTCCAAACTCATTACCTTGAACTGTAACTACCCAATTACTTCAACAACTCAAAGGTGTAAAAGTTTAGTGCATTTTCCATTCAAATTGAAGCTTCAGAAGTCTATTTCAGTGAAAATGAAGCACAAAAGCTTAGCCTTAAGGCTGGACAACCTAAACCAAAATCATCCTTTCAAACATTCAATCAAAAATCTACCCGCTCAACAGCAAGATCACTAGTTTAAGCTCATCTCACCAAAAAAAGAAAAACCCCTTTGAAACCAACCTTAATGAAATTAGGGTTCAAATGATCTTGCCCAATCCAAGCTTCCCCTTTTACAGCTTACATCCCAGTTTGCAACCATCAAATCACAGAAGCAAAACCAAAATTTAGCACGAAATCTACAAGGACTCCATGAAATCTTCAAAAGAATAAAATTAAAAAAAAAAAAAATAGAGTTCGGAAGAGGATGGCACTTGTCCAGCGTTACCTCAAAGAAGATATCCTTCGATATGGTTAATCATAGATTTCGCATCACGACCTTCAATTCGTCACCAATCGTGCAACAAGATTCGGGTTTGAAATGTCGAAGGTACGGCCTTCCTCCCTCCCCTGTTTTTCTTTCTTTGACTTTTTCTGGCCTGTAAAATCTCCCCTTTCACTAATGGGTTGGCCGTGAATCCCCCTCCCGTAACTTCATTTCTTTATTATCTTCTCGAAAGTCAAAATTTCACTAAACCAAATTACCACTAGGGATCCAAAAACATTATGATATATTGATGCAGGGATGATAATACAAATTATCTCTGAATTTTGATTTAATGTGCAATATCATTTTTAAATTTTAATTTTTACAATATAAACCTCAAACTTTGGCTCAATTTGTGATATCGTTTTTAGATTTTTGATTTGTTCAATGTGGATCCTTGAACTGTTGATAAATGTTCAATGTAATTTCAAAACCATACAAAAATAATTAAAATTCAGGAATCATATTGAACATTAGACTAAAGTTTAAAGATCGCATTAAATGAATTAACAGTTTAGGGAGCACATTAAATGTTTGACCAAAATTCATGACCATTTTACAAATTGAACTAAAGTTCATAGATTAATTGTGTCATTTTTCCATCGCTTTAAGAAGGAATCCACGTGGGGCGCTAGCCCTCTATGTGGTTTAACTTACTTATATACTCGGATAATTAGATCAACATACTTGAAAATGGTTTTATTTTTTATTTGTTCAAATATATTTGGTTTATAGCCTACTATACCACACTAAATCTCTATTATTAATAATCGCTCAAATAAAACTATTTACAATTTGTTTGGATTGACTTTTATGTTTTTATTTTTTTTAATTAGAAATTTGTGATATATGCATTTACCCTTTTTTTCTGAATTAGAAACACTCGATACTTTCACAACGTAAAAATATGAATGAGTACATTCACGTATATTGGCAAGTAAATAAAAGGAAGATACTTTTTACTTCTGTTAAATATCAAACAAAGCCTTTTTTGGCTTAACTAATACATAGTCATTACATTTTTTTTCTTACAGATGGGTTTCCTTCAACAATGCATTTTCTACGTGAGGCCCTATTATTAGATTAAAGAAAATATATTAAACCTTCTAGAATCGGGGTGGGAACTAGAAGACCACAAGAGAGTTATTAGTTTGAAGAGTTGTTCGAGACGAAAGGATATGGTTGAAGCCTTGAAGGTCAAGAGTTGTCAAAGGAACAAGCTTTTACCATGTTAGGAATGTGGCGTTTGAAGTTGGTTGTTCCGCTTCGCATCCTTCCGATTCAAAGGCGTTGGCTTTCCGCTATTTAATTCTTCACGCGACCCAGTTGTTTTTCCATTCGATCGCTCCATTGATCGTGTCATCTTCTTCGCCATCACCGACGATGGCCCTTTTACTCGCACCGTGCTACGTCGTCTTCTCATTGGTTTCAATCTTGTCGGCGTCGTCGACGGACGTGGCCAATGGTTGGTTGATCCGCTTCACATTCTTACTATTCAAAGGAGAATGCTTTCTAGTGTTTGATTCTTCACCCGACCCAATTTTTTTCTATTCGATTGCTTCGTTGATCGTGTCATCTTCTTCACCATCACCAACAATGGTCCTTTTACTCGCACTCTACCCCGTCTGTTCGTCTGTTCTGCATGCGACATGCATGTTCTGAGACGTCCTCGTCATGTCCCTAATCATTTTGGAAACGACTTGGATCTTCTTCTTCTTCTTCTTCTTCTTCTTTTTCTCCTTAGTAAAAGATAATATTTTGACCAGCAGCTCAACCGTGTTCTAAGTCTTTCGGAGATATTAACGTTACGTCTTTGTGCAGTGACGATAGATGAACCAACGGTCAAGAAGTCGGACTTCCCAAGTGATTTCTTGTTTGGAATTGCCACTGCTGCTCAGCAGGTGAATACCCGTTTCCGCATGATAAATATATGATGACGACCTTGCATATCAGTATTTGTTCAAGCTTTAAATATGCATGTCTTGAAAATGGGAGTTCATGTTGATCGATTACATGATTCATTATGGCCTAAACGGCCAAACAAGTGGGGCTTTTTCGTTTTTCCTGCGTAACAAGGACCGAAAATTGTTATTATGCAGACCGAAGGATCTGCAGCAGGTTGTAAGGGACCAAGCCTTTGGGATGATTTTGCTGCTCAAGGTTCTCGCTTTCTTTCTTTTTTGATGTCGACTATTTATTATTATATTTCTATACGCCTTACCATTTGATTTTCCTACGATATGTAAAAAGCTTTCTGATTAAAGCTGAACACACCAATTTGGTTTAGTTCTTCCTCATCTTGTTCCCTGAATTTCACAGTTCCAAGCAAGATCGAAGATGGGAGTAATGCATCGGTTGCTATAGACTCATATAATCGTTACAAGGTGAGTCCAATTCCGTATTTTTTTCAACCATAGACAACAACATAATTCTTTGTAGAGCCTGTGACAAATCAGTCATCTGTATATGATAAATTTATCATCATGAGTACAGGAAGATGTAGGAATCTTGAAGGAACTCGGGGTAAACACATACCGATTCTCCATCTCCTGGAGCAGAATTCTTCCTCGTAAGTACCGTACCGGTAGCATTTGCTCTTCCAACCATCTGTTTATTACATGTGAAGATGTGAAGTATTAGCCGATGAAGAGATTCTAATGCTGATCTGCTTGCCACTCTAAATTCCAATGCAGAAGGATCAGTCAGTGGTGGGATAAACCAACAGGGTATTGATTATTACAACAATTTGATAAATGAATTGGTAGCATCCGGTAAGCCAATGACAATGACACCGAGAGATACTGTTGTATTGGGAAGAAGCTTTGTCCTAATCTTACTCGGTGATTGCTTGCAGGCATCAAACCTTTTGTCACACTGATGCACAATGACTGCCCTCAAGCCTTGGTGGACAAGTATGGCGGATTCTTAAGCCATAATATATCGTAAGCACGAGGTACTCTGTAAATTAAATGGTTTGAGTATTAGTTCTTGACAATGAAGCACAAGTTTGGGTTTGGTGTTTCCCTGGATATGCAGGAATGATTTTAGGGACTATTGCGAGATTTGCTTCAAGACATATGGAGATAGGGTAAAGAACTGGATTACCACAAATGAGCCACTAGCTACAGCTCAATTTGGGTATGACCTTGGTATCGCTGCACCGGGTCGGTGTACTACACGTTGTCACGCCGGTAACTCTTCTACAGAGCCTTACATCGTAGCCCACACTCATTTGCTTGCACATGCAACTGCTGCTAAGCTCTACAGAGAAAAATTTAAGGTGAGGCGATGCACAATTTTAGTTCCTGTATGCATGCCCTTAAGCACACTTCAAATTAATGCTGGTTTTTTACCTGACGGTTATATACTACTGTAGGCTGACCAAAAAGGAGAAATTGGAATTAGCGTCGTGGGAAAAAATTATGTGCCATACTCAAATAGTTCAGATGACAAAGCCGCAGCAGAGAGAGCTATGGACTTCGCTGTGGGTTGGTGAGTGAATCTTCCACCTGCATACATGGACGTGATCAGATTTATATACCTTCTTTTTATGTAGCTACAACACACATGAGCTTTCAGATGCCTAATCACAATAGTTGCACCTCCATAAGTTCATATCCTTAGTTCTAAGACAGTTTAAATTACCTGTCTATTCATGGTTTTCCACATTAGCCTTGCTAAAGTCAAGTACCAAAATCATCTTATGGCATTTAAATGACATTTCAGAGATGTTAACTACTCCCTCTCATCTGAGGGAACTAATTTTGACGCTCGCCTCTGCCGATAGTAGAGTCGATCCTGTTAGTCTTAGTCAAGACGATTATTGATGCCGCCACTCAGGGATTACTCAATAGAGGATGGGCTGTGCATCAATTTTTCCACCCGTGTTAGGGAGAACAGAGAGGTCCTTACCCTTGCCTGATGAATTGCCTTTGCAAATTGAATCGATGCAGGGTTAGCACTACTTCTGATCTTGCTAGCAAGGGGATTCATTATTTTCATTTCTGTCAATTCCTTTTGAAAAAGGGGGAATGCGAGAAGGGATTACTTGCCAACATTTTTTCTACTTCTTTTAGTCCTGTTCTGGCCATCCATGTCGACCGTAGAACTTAAATATATACGTTGAACACTCAGCGGCATTTCAGAAAATAGATGCCACATAAATTTCGTGCTAGTTCATTCACCATGCGATAGTTCATTTTTGGAGAAGCTCAACAAGAAGTCATTATTTCTTGATAGGTTCCTTGATCCGTTGGTGAATGGAGATTATCCAAGCATAATGAGAAGCGTGGTGAAAGACAGATTACCCACTTTCACTGCAGAGGAGAAGGAGATGATGAAGGGGTCTCTCGACTTCATTGGTATCAACTACTATTCAACACAGTATGCTCGAAACATCCCAGAAAATGAACGCAAAGTGGGAACTAGCTACTCTTGTGACTCGTTCGTGAATGAAACTGGTAATGACGAACCATATCTTTTCCATTCCAATAACATGAAAAATGTATTAAGATGATTAGGTATGATAATCGATCATTTTCTAACCCACTCCTCTAAATTTCAGCATCGAGGGACGGCGTACTAATCGGTCCAAAGGTAGTAATGCTTTTACAACCTCATTGCAGCACGACAGTCGAACCTTATTTACCACAATAACGGATCTTTGTTTTCAGGCTGAAGGGATTCCGTGGATATATAGGTATCCAGATGGTCTGGTGCAAATTTTGGGCCATGTAAAGGAGAAGTACCAAAACCCAAAGATTTACATTACTGAGAATGGTAGGAGTCGCATTTCTAATGATATATCATCCAGATTATCATCCTACATATCTGGACCTCCTATATAAAAGTAAGATATTTTACTCAGGAAACATGTTTTATCACAGGTGTCACTGAAGCAAATAATGCGACCCGTCCACTGGCCGAAGCGCTGAACGATCCTCACAGGATTGATTGCTTGAAGCAGCATCTCGCACGTATCCTTCAATCGAAGAAGTAAGTCCTCAATTCCATCACATTTGCAATCCTCACTACTTTGGTTATCTGCCACTGCAATGCAAGCATCTTGTTAACCGCATGTCTAATTTGCCGCATGTGTCAAAAGAGGATGATATGCATATTTCTTTGCATTCACACCAAGTCATCGCTAATTCGTGATTGCATGTGTGTGGCAAGTCATGGCTTGATCCAGTTTTACTAGGACGACCAGTTTAAACTCTTAATGTTAGCTCTGCCCCGAGGCCAACACCCGTTAACAACTTCTTAAGCTGATCAATTTGGGCAATGCAGGGACGGAGTGAATGTGCAAGGATACATCCACTGGTCACTCGCCGACAACTGGGAATGGGCCTCGGGCTTCATACCGAGGTTCGGGCTTTACTACACTGACTATAAGGACAACCTCAAACGCATTCCTAAAGAATCTGCCAAATGGTACAAGGCTTTTCTGCATGGTTGCCAGTAACCAACCCTAGCAGGCTGCTCTCAACTGTTGCACGGTAGTCTGAAGATTTTATCTTGTCATCATATATAGAGAGACGTGCTATTGTTTATTCGAGTGACATTTCCTTGTTGAGAGTATACGTTACCATGAGGATTGTAATTTGTCAGACCAAGGCTATAATGGTCCAAAAAGTTTCAATATTTCACCATCAGTCACTTTAACTGATTTCCCGCGAATTGTCTGTAAGTATAATGTGGCACTGGGGCTGCACGGATGAGATGATCTTTAGAGGGAATGAGCTGCAAAATTATACGCAACTCAATGCAATTTAATTATCATTTCGTTCCAGGGATGACCCCAAAAATCTCAGAATGAATAAGGATACTTCATATTCATCAGTATGGCAAACATATATTATTCAGATAACAAGCTAGACCACCATCAGCTAATATATTCATCTCAAAGTCAACAGTGGTATTTTGTTAAATAGGGTCTCCAGGAATCAAGAAGCTCTCACTTGATTCATTACACGAACTCGTGATTCTCTCTATGTTTCATCCAAAACTATCCCAGCCCCAAAAGGTGAATATTAATTAAAGTCAAATTGCACAGACCGGGAAAAGAATAAATATCGGTAGAGTTCGTGAAGTATGGAGTCTATATTCTGAGGGAAGGAAGGCATGATCAAGCAAATCAAGCCCTACTCCATTGTCATCAGTGCTTATCCGTTCTGCCATTTCCAGAAGAAATGACCAAAGACAAGCAATTCTGCCCTCAACTTTATCTTAGGACGATAAGGAAAATCCCTCAACAATTTGACAACAGCCGCCACATTCAATTATACAACAATGGAACACAAACTCAAAGGTTCTGATATCTATCCTGTAAAATTCAACATAGTTTTGGAATTCTCAGGTGTGAGCACCATCTTTTTCAAGAAGACAAAACCTTCTCAACCTCGCCCGTCACATCCTTAGGAGGTTTTTCAGCATGAAGATTTGCGACTATTCCCTTTTTGGAGTAATAACCAATCACCTGTATCCAAAGTACACCAACCAATCAGACAAGCTAACTAAACTAAAATAGAAACATTGCTGGCTTCAAACAAGCAGGAAGAGAAAGGGAAAAAAGCAACAAATGCGAGCCTGTGGAATGGATTTAAATATAATTCATCCAACGTCTAACACATGAAATTGTTGAAGGCACTAGAAGGAAATCGTATAGGGTACCGGTTCAGTTTGCTTATGGAATGCCTCAAGTCGAGATTTGAGGACAGCTGCAGTATCATCCTTGCGCTGAATCAAAGGTTCTCCGGTAACCTTCAACAGAATAAACAAGCAGTGAGATACAGTTGGAGTTAAAAATGGATCAACTTTAACTTGAAACAGTCTAATAACTGAAGCAAAACAACTGATGAAGGAAAAGACCCTCTCTTAGAGTACAGTAGACCATCCTGCACAGGAATTGACAGGTTCCTAAACTTTTTAAACCAAGGAGAGTAAAATGAGCATCCAAAATGCTTACATCATCAACCCCTGGAACCTTCGGAGGAGCAAATTTTGTATGGTAGGTCCTGCCACTGGAAGGATGTATCCACCGACCAGTTATCCTCTCCTCCAAGATTGCATCGTCAATTGCAAAATTCAGAACTTTATCAATTTTGGCACCACGCTTTTCTAGCATCTCATCAAGCTGGCAAGGAAAATAACAGAGCAGCCTGTGAGAAAAACGAGACTACACAGGGAGTTGATGTACAAAAAGAAAATATATTTGATCAACCAAAGTACTTGTACAAAACCTTCTGCGCTTGCATGATGGTTCTTGGAAATCCATCAAGAATGAAACCTTTTTGGCATGAAGGCTTTTTCATTGCTTCATCTATAATGCCAACAACCAAGTCATCAGAAACGAGTTCTCCCTGGAAGGCAGTTTTGCACACATAAATTACTTGCTGTAAGACAGTCATTGAAACAAAAAGAGGACTCCAAGGGGAGAGGCCAAAAATAATGTAAAAGAAGTCATACCTTGTCCATGGCTTCTTTGGCTTTGAGACCAAGAGGGGTCTTTGCAGCAACAGCAGCTCTTAACATATCACCAGTAGCCAAGTGGCACAAGCAGTATTCATCCTTAATGAAAGGTGATTGGGTGCCTTTTCCAGATCCTGGAGGGCCTGCATTTTCACAAGAAAGCATAAGCCATAGCCTATCAATACAATACCCCGACAATTGCTTGCATACTGACAACCACTAAAATGAACTTCAGCACATGTGAAACAAGAGATGCCAACGTCTAAGAAGAACAACATTTGAGATTAATAAAAAAGGATTGAAGCTTATAATTTGTGCTTTAGTCCATCTTTTCTTTTTCTTTTTGTTAGTGTCTAGTGGCTATCTCATAGTGAATCTCAGAAGCAGTCGCAGATATACACAGCATTATCTTTGAAAATGGAAGAGTGAATACAGCAAAGTAGATGAATATACACAATACATGAAATCCATGCATGAAGACATGTACAAAGTACATGTGGCTTATAATCTCAAAAGCCCTATTATACATTCAAGCAACATGACAAGAAGAGAGGAAGCTTTAACGAACGCTAGGATTCAGCGAGTGAGAACCAATCAACATCATCATATAATAACTTGCTCTGAAGGCCTGACTCTTTGTAAAAACCAAAATACTCACTACCCCTGAATTGATCTTTCTGGATGTGAAGTCTAAATTTGTAGAGAAACTATCGAATTTCAGGTTCCCTTTCAGATTGGTAAAATATAAAAGAAAGATCACGGTACATTTAAGCTAGTGGACAAAAACAAGAACCCTCTTTCGTCCTTCAGAAAGCCTTACAAGAATGCTCTATCACATAATGCTAGAAATTGATTCCAAGTATAGGTAAAGCTCAAATACGATATAGGCTAGAGTCTTGTAGAACGGAACCGATGGAGAAAATATGGCCATCAATTTCCCAATGACCTCTGTTTTTCTTCAATAGAGAAGCAAGAACCCTCGAACAATCATTCCCATAAATTCACTATAATTTGGGATAAGTTCCCTGGACAGAACATGTATGCCAGGGGGAAATAACAAAAGCCCAATCCCTTAGAACCATATTCATGAGTGCTACAAATACGGCGGCGACTACAGCCCACAAGGCCATGAAGCAGGTAAATCTTTTTCCTTCTTCCCGCTTACCGAGTTCGACTTCAAAAGAAAATGAGATTGCACTCGGAGAGACCATGACATTGGACAATTATGCAGCCGGCCACACAACTACCGGCCGGTGAAAGAGCGAGGCAGGAACGGAAAGCAAACTACCGATGAGGATGACGCGCTTGTCGGGCTTAGTGGAGCACTTCAAACGACGGAGGAGCTCAGTCATGAGATTGACGGAAGGCACATCTTCCAGATTCACAGCGCTCGTGCTCCCCATCCTCGCAGTCGCTTCTCGCACGCAGGACTCCGGTTTCTCTGCGTCTCGAAGAAGAAAGCACGAGCAGAGAGACAGGGAGTAGACAGAGACAATAAAAGAGAGATTCTTTCCTGTCCTGGAGAGTCATAGAAAAGCTAGAATAAAAAACGACACGAATCTAAGAACATCTCCCAAAAAGCCACCAACCATACCGAACCACGTATCAACGGAAAACCGACCGTGTCGCTTTCTACATTTGCTTTTACCGCCTCTCATTTTCTGAAGTCGGACCTAACCATGGCGTTGGGAAGAAATTGGGAGTTTGGACTAGGGTACGGTTCCACCTCTCTAGGAACTCGTCGGGCAGAAAATAACGTTACCGATTTATGCTTTTCAGCATGGACAACAAGCAAAAGGGATAGAAAGGAACTCCAAGAATCTGGGCACGTAACAATGATACTGCGAACGCCCTTGCTCTCTGCTCTGGATTCAGAGCTCATTGCGTTGGCATTCCTTGTGTACTAAGCCGACTACGCCACCTCATGAACTAGATAGCAAGAAGTAGAACTAGAACCGCCATACGAATACCGCAATAGCTCACATCATCACAAAATTGAAAAGTTCCTTAGATACAGAGGTTCCAACGAAAACAATTCAAAAGGCAGCCAACTTGCTAGCTACTACGCCGCTACTACCACTTCACAGCAGTCGGTCTTTATGACCGAGAATCATCCCCGGAAAAACCCTTCAAATATCACTCATCCTCGCTCTTCGACTTTTTCTTCTTTTTCTTCTTCATATCACTTGCAGCCTGCAAATCTTCACCATCTTCAGCTTTGCTCTTCTTCTTCTTCTTCTTCGTCGTCCCATCCTGGTCAGCATCAATGCCATTCGTTCCATTAGATTTGCCATCTGCTGCTCCTTCCTCCAGCTCATTTTCCATTTTCCGCTTCTCCTTTTTCTTTTTCTTTTTCTCTGATTTAGGTTCCTCGGGAGCTTCTCCATTTGCAACAGGCTCGGCCATAGTCTCGTCATCCTCTCCAGCAGACTTCGATTTCTTTTTCTTGCTCTTTTTGGTTTGAACTTCAGAGGGCACTTCCTCAGATTCCATCTCCACATCTACAAAAAGCAACAGGAGGCGTGAGCAAGCAACTCAATATCTGAGTCAACCTTTTTTTTTTTTGGGGGGGGGGTCGTCGTGGTGGGCTCTAGTGAATCAGAGTTACAATGCAAGGGAAAGCATTTCTCTGGATATTGACCAATTCTACTTCCAAACAATTTAAACCAAACAAATTGATCATATCTCAGATTGTGGCAGGAAAAAAGTCATGTGAGATACAAAATGAGTTGAAATAGTTTTTTGATAGTAATTGTTTGGAATACTTTTTTTTCTCACTTTTCCTTATCATTTAGAAAGGGGGTCGCTACTAAAAACCTTGCAAACTCCAAAAAGTACCTTTGT
The DNA here is from genome assembly GCA_014182565.1 of Eucalyptus marginata. Lineage (NCBI taxonomy): Eukaryota > Viridiplantae > Streptophyta > Magnoliopsida > Myrtales > Myrtaceae > Eucalyptus > Eucalyptus marginata. The sequence goes on along the minus strand of CM024595.1, from coordinate 30,159,321 downwards.
TTTGAGTACTCTCCAGGGCAGCTTTCATCACATCAATATTCTTACGAGGGGCAACTCCCTTGTCATAAAAGTCAAGTCGCTCCTCGACTTGTTCACGAAGTTTCTCACCAAAAGCAGTTGTTCCATTCTCTACATATCATCGTGCAAATTCATCAAAACCTGTTGTACGGGCATATAGAAGTGAAACGGGAGAAAGTGCCAAAAAGAAATAGAATTTCACCAGAAAAGCAGTCAATCCTGGAAGCCATTGAACATTTGTTTGCCAGATAGCGAGCCATGCGGCCCTTATTACGTGCAGATGCACGGCCAATGAAAGAAGAATGGAAAATGAGACCATACTTCGGTGTGTTTCCTTTAGTCTTCAATGCCCTGAATAAAGACAGGGAAATTAGAAAATGGATCCAAATCATGATGGTGAGATTTTCGTTCCTCAAAATCATTTGAAAGTCACACAACCAAAAGGAGAGGAGGGAAAAGCTCCACTTGAAAGCAGAGCTTCCTGCTGTTTACACTAGATCCTATTAAAACTTGAGAGCAAACAAAGCAAAATCGATTCAATTCAGCAATCCAGCTCCAAATGAAAGATAGTTGGACAAAAATCTTTGGACAACAAACAAACCTGAATAGAGCTTTTTCAGCACCAAGGATCTGAAGGGTTGAAGAAGGGCACTTAGCCAAGTTAGTCAGACTACCCGCATGAGAAATCAAACGAGCACCAACAACTTCGCCAATCAAAGATGCGAGATTGGGAGCTATGTCATTCATCTTTGTTACAAGATAGTCGTAAAGCTTCTTCCTGTATTCAGAGAGGTCCATAACCCTCTGTGCAAACTGCTGGACATTAATTAAGTCAATTGGTGACAACTCCTGTCCTGCAGGAATTATAGACAAGAAGTAAGCAAAAACCCGATGAGGGCTAAGCAAGTACAAAGCACGTATGAGGAATCTACCCATGGATGCCTTGGCAGCTTCTATGATTTCCTTCGCTTTGTCTTCGTCCCCAACAATGTCCGTTAAACCAGAGATTTTGTCGTCAGACAACTTTGCCCTCTCCTCTATAAACTTAGCAACTTTGGCATATAGATAATTGTCATTAACAATCTTCACCAGTTCTGGAAAATGCCATGAATACCATTCTCTGGAAGAAGGTAATTAACAAAAAAAAAAACTTTCAAGAGAGTGAAGGAAGTACCACAAAACTTATACAAAGAAAGAATTCTCACATATCTTAACATTAGATCCGTAAAATAACAGGCTTTTTTGCTGCCGATCGTAAGCAACCAAGATGAGCAATACAAGTTACACAAAGAATTTTCTTTGCATAAATTTGAGGGACAGACCTGACTCTCATGGAGAACGAGTTGATATCCTTGTCGAGAGTGTCCAAAAGAAAAATCGCTTGTATAACCATATTGTCGACTCTGTTGACGTTGAATTTGACCTTTGCCCTGCTATAACTGTGCCCTAGACCAAGTTGTGCTTTTTCCAGGTCCCCTTGCTACAGAGATGAAAAAGGGGCCAGAAGCATTTTATCAAGAATGTAAGAATTTACATCATTTGCCAGGAGAGACTGAAAACCGGTGCAAAATCAAACCTTCAAGTCCTTGATAAATCTGTCGAAATGAAGCCGGACACCACGGAGAAGCTCGAGGACGAACTCGTTACTCTGGCAGGGGATTTTCGTCTCCTCAAAGACGTGAGACCCTATCTTAGGCTCAGCAAGTCCTAAACTAAACTTGGGCTTCTTACCATCCTTGACTTTCGGTAGATTAAGCTCCAAAAAGTTCCTCAATTCATCAGTCATAAGCCCTGACATGCAATCATATGAGCGCGTCATATCACCAGTTAATAGTCAACCAACCGCTATGCTACCGCGAGTGTAAAAGATTCAATCTTTCGAAATAGGACTAACTGGGCACTACCAATGTTCGTTGCCCAATACCGCATTCTTTAAGTTTAGCTCAACTAACAAACCAATATCTAGACTTCCACAACGAAAAGCCATTTTTGCGAACCGATCGAAAAACAGACATACAAAACCGGAGTCCGACAGCCAAGCCATGCATACAAACGACCGGAGACATTAACAAAACCACGCGAGAGGGTCCCCGTCTCACCTTCGGACACGGAGTTGCACTGGTTGAGGGCATCGAGGGCGGACTCGAAGGGGCTGAAGGCGACGAGCTTGACGACCTTCCCGAACCGGGTCAGGTCGGCGACGGAGCTCCGGACGGCCTCCGTGTTCTGGCCGATCTCGTCGAGGCCGTGCGCCTCGAAGAGGGCGTACCCGGAAGCCGACTCGTACAGCAGGTACAGCGCCATGAGCGAAGGTCCCGGGCTTCGCTCTCTGGCGTCGGTGGGGAAGCAAAATGGAGGGAGACGGAGGGAGGGAGGGAGGAAGAGAAGGAGAGACTGGGAGAGGACTAGGGTTTATGGTTTTTGCGGGAGGGACGGAAGAGTAAATATTTATTTTCGTTCGCTGTTACGTGGCGACTGCAAGCGTTAAACCAGTGTATTGACGATTTTGTCCCCCATCGGAGATTAGGTTTATTTGGGCCAACCTCCGCCCTCTTTTGAATTCGGGCCCAAATTCTTCGCAGTGAAAGCCCATTTACGGATAGTCTCCTGTTTTGGTCACGAGATTACTCCTTTTTTTTTTTTTTTTTAACTTTCATGTAGCGCTCTCTTTGATGTCATAATTTATTATTAAAAAAATTATTATAGGTGTTATGTCACGTCAGATTTTTGACACTTGGGTGAATTTTAAAAAAAAAAATAGACACTTAAGTGATCGATTAAAGGTTAAGGCATTTGAGTAAAAGTTTTTTAGAAATTATGAGACTTAAATGATAAAAAAAAAAAAGTTATGATACTTAAATGAGTGTCGTACAAATGTTATAATACTTGTTAAATTCTTATTTTTATTTTTATTACTGCATATGACATGCATGATTAGTGGCTTAACCTTCGATCTCTCTTCCTAAAATCACTAGGCATGTGATTTATGACTCACATACATTATTTTCAATAGAAATTATCTCCTATGTTTTCTAGGATCATCGTCGAATATAGGCTCTTCGTCAACGTAACAAATTGAACATGTTACTTTGAATACACCATATTTAAAAACTTACTTTGATTTTTAGATCGTTTTCAATACATTCTCGCTAACACAGTCACATGATGCTTTGATTTTACACTGCACATAGAAGTCCTATTATTTTCTTACTGCAAAAAAAAAAAAAAAAAAAAAAATATATAATTGACTAAATAAAAAAAATCCATGGATCTCAATTATCAGAAGGAAGAATTAATAGAAATTCAATTGGTAATTCAATTATCAGAAATAATATTCAATAGAAGTTCAATTGTTAATAGAATGTTATGACGTATGACAAATAGTTACGAGATATTCAATTTCAAAGAAAGTAAGCTGTTTTCTGGTATTTGTTTGTGCTGAATTAAGTTAAAAAGAATTGTTTTTACGGGGTTTGATAATATATGATCCACCAAGTTTATTGTTAAAAATTGGCATGTAATGACTAAAAAACTGGAATCAATTACAATAACAAGAACTAAAAGAAATTAAGAAATATCCGTAAAATATTATACATTATGGTTTTTTTTCCGGAACTTTAGAAGATATAGATACAGTACAATCCATTGCTCTTCTGATGAATACTGAAGGAACATTCAAATAACTAAGTGATCAAACATCGATTTATATTTCGGTTTGGATGCAACAAAGAACGTTACTAATCCATAAAGATCATGTTTATCATCATTTAACCCCGATACATGTGAATGGAGCTTTTCATACACCATGGAGACTAACAAATCCAAGTGAAAGTTATAACGATCTCGGGTTGTCCAAAATATTGTATGATTGAGTGCAAGAAAAAGAAGAACTTGTATAAATAATTTAAAATGTAGCATTTCCCCCTTTTTTTTACTAACAATAAATTAGTAGACATCATGAGCAAGCATTTCCCAAATAATAAAGGAAAGAGAAGGTGGGTGGGTGTGTGTGAACTGAAGATATATAAAGAGAGAAAAGTGAGAGAATAAAGATGGACAGATGTGTTAAAACAAAATTCTGCAGGAATTTGTTGTTCATGGCTGCGGGAGTTGCTATGAGCAACGTTACCCTTGATTGTCGAAAAATCAGGTCCTTATTCAAAACGGATATAATCACTTCAGATCCTTATTTGAAAAAGTAATATCACTTTAAGTCATAAGGTCAACTTCGAATCCTTATTTAAAAAAATAAATGCACTTGAATCCCTTTTTGAAAATTTTCCTTTATTAACGGGGAGTATATTTGCATTCAAAACTCATTATCTCTATGGTTCAATTGCACCCTGAATCATATTCTCTTACCGCCTCCTTGACTGTACGAACACTCAAAGAAAAATCAGCATTTTTTAATCCATCTTTTGTCCCTCCAGTTTTTGTTGGAAGATCTCAGAATTGATACTACATTGTAATTGATTCATTAGATATTCCGTTAATACAGTAAATAGGAAATCTTAGATAGATGTACATTGATGTATATTTACTTTCCTAGTTTACTCTTTGTCATACATTATAAATGTATAATGTACAAGCATATATGGAATATACAAGAAAACACTTCTCACCAATACTCGACGTCATGGTATCGAGCATTGCGTTTCTGTCTTAGCTTAAAATTGCCATTGCTTCTCTCGAAAAATCGAGGATTCCTTCTGCGAAGAGATTAGCAAAGCAATCAAGAATTCATTCATGGCAAAAGACAAGAATGTTATGAATCCTTCAGCAGAAGATTCGACTGTTCAAGATCAAACAATTTCTTCCTCTAATCTTGATGGATCGACTGGAGAAGGGCAAGTGACCAATGTCCCTGCCCCTGCCCCTGCTCCAGTACAGATTCCTGGGAATCCTTACTGGCCTCCAGCCCCATGGCATCAATGGGGCCAGTATCCATATGGAACCAATCCGACTGGTGAGTTGGGTCAGTCGAATGCGGGTCACAGACCCGAATTCATACCGGGTCAGGAGATGATTCCACACGCATCGTCGTACCTCTTTACGTTCAACGGAGGGCGGCCGGAGCTTGGAGATCCACTCTACACATCGCCGGCAGACGGGCGGAGTTGCGCCTAATCTCCCGGCCTCTCACCGGAACGGCAAACTACCACAATTGGGCTCGTGATTTCGGACGAGCACTAATTACAAAATCAAAAGAGGAATTTATCGACGGAAAAATTCCTTACCCGATGGAAGAACGACCTGAGAGACATTGGAGGCGATGTAATCCTGGTGCGCACTGGATTGGCAATTGCTTGGCGCCGGACGTCGCCGCCGGTCTTCCTCCGACAGAAGATCCCAAACAATACTGGGATAACCTGCAAGAGATGTATGGAAAGTCAGATAGGGCAAGGATTTTTTCATTAACGCAAGCCCTAACCGAGCTAAAATAGGGGAACCTTTCGGTGACCACCTGCTTCAACCGGTTGTCGGGACCGTGGAACGAGATCGAGGCGGCTGAAGACAAACTGGAGGGACCGGCGGCCACCCTCCAACAATATCACGCGATTAAGGAAAAGGAGAAAGCCACGAGGTTTCTACTTACCTTGAACGATTCCTATGCCGTGTTCCGCTCTCAAATTCTCGCGATGGACCCCCAACCACCGCTCGGCCGGATCTTCCAGTTGGCGTGCAGAGGAGAATCGCCGGACTGCCGCCTCGGACCATGCTCGCGTCGGAGAAGGAACAGTGGTTCTTGCCTTCTCTCCCGGGTTTTCCTTCAACGGAAACCCTAGCGGGAATGGAGGAGAATCGAGAGGAAGGGGACGAGGCCTCATTGGCCTCGAAGTAACCTTGGGTTTCCTAGGTCTTCGGGGATAGACTGGGATCCAGTCCGATCCGACTGGCCGAGGGAAATTTGCTGGATCAAACGGATTGGATCAGTTCGCCAGATCGGACGGCTGGGATCCATGCGTGCCATCAGATGGCTGGGATTCACGCGCGCAAATGGACGTCTGGGATCATCGCGGGCAATCGGACGCTCGGCATTTTGCCACGTCAGCACCATTATACAAAGCTTCATCCGTTGCACGAAATGCACCGATTGCAGGGAAGGTCAGTATGCAAAATTCAAAATTTAAAAATAAATATTGTGAATATTGCAAACGTCCACACCACACTATAGATACATGTTGGAAATTACATGGGAGACCCAACAATAAAAAGGAAAAGGAGTCTTCTATATATCAAGTATCTACACAAAGGAGTGGTGGAACATCGCAGCGGAGCATAACTCAAGAACAATATGAAAATATTGTGCAAGCTTTGAGCCAACTCAAGGCTGGTGACACTGGTGCAGGATTCTCAGGTACTTTTCTCCATGAAAGGAATTCATTATCTATTGATGCATGGATTATCGATTCAGGAGCTAGTGACCACATAATTTGTAATGAATCCCTATTTTCCCAAATCCATCAAAATCTACAAAGTCTCTTAGTACGTCTTCCAAATGGTAACATTACACATGTTACTAAAATCGGTACCGATACGTCTTAGTCAAAACTTTATTCTTAAAAATGTCCTATACATTCCAGATTTTGAGTTCAATCTTCTTTTCGTTGCAAAAGTATGTATGGACAATTCCGTAAAGCCATATTCAATTCCAAAAATTGTGTCTTTCGGGACCCTTCGTCGGCAAAGTGATGGGCTTGGGTAGTGAGGCACAAGGACTCTATTTTTGGATCAATTTGTAAGATTTAGAATTATTGAATAAAGGCATTTATTGTAACACAATGAGGTTATAATAAAAATCTTCTTTTGCATCAACGATTGGGCCACGGTGCTAAATTTCCTCATCCAAAGTGTTCCATTTGTCCTTTAGCTAAACAAACTCGAGCGTCTTTTCCAATTAGTACATCTCGAGCCAAAAATCCTTTTTCTTTGCTTCACATGGACATCTCTGGGACCTTACCATACTTCCCACTGTGATGGGTCTCGTTATTTTCTTACCATCGTTGATGACTATAGTCGTGCCACTTGGCTATATCTTATGCAATCAAAGAGCCAAACATTTACTCATTTATCAACCTTTCTTTCCTTAATTAGGAATCAATTTGATAAATCTGTACATCGAATTCGTACAGATAATGGGAGAGAATTTTTTACTTCTGATTGCATAACTTTGCTATCCACCCATGGAATACTCCATGAAAGTTCTTGTACTTATACTCCACAGCAAAATGGGGTTGTTGAGAGAAAAACATAGACATCTCTTAGAGGTAGCTCGTGCACTAAAATACCAAGCCTCCATCCCCGAAGAATTTTGGGGAGATTGTGTGGTCACAAATGCTTATCCGATTAATCGCATGCCAAGTCGAATTCTTCATGGTAAATCTCCTTTTGAGATGCTCTACAAGCGACAGCCAGATAATAACCATCTTAGAGTTTTTGGTTGTTTATGTTATACAACAAATGTGGGCCCTCGAGATAAGATGAGTCCCCGTGCAACACAATGTGTCTTTATGGGATACCCCTCTCTCCAAAAGGGTTATCGTGTTATGGAATTTTCTACAGGGCATTTCTTTACCAGCAGAGATGTTATTTTCCATGAAGAAACATTTCCTTTCAAAGACAAGCTGTTTTCATCACAAACCACTTTATCATAAGACAATCGGTTTCTCTTATCTGATGAAGACTTGTCATTGACACCGGATTTTCTTATGGTGCCTCAACCTTCTATGGTACCAGCACCAGTGACATTTCCACGTCCAGAGACAGAATTGCAAACTTCATCTGAGGCAGTTCCTCTCTCAGTGGATGCAACAGAAGTGGCTGCTGACTCATCCGTGACTCCTACACATTTGGTTGATCAACCTCGTCGTTCTGAAAGACAAAGTCGTCCTCCTACATGGACGAAGGATTATATCTGTTTCTACCGCGAAATCTTCGGTACACACTATCCTGTTTCCTCATATGTTTCCTTCAAACGGTTATCGCCAGATCATATGTGTTGTATTAGTCGAATTTCCACGAGCATGAGCCATCTTCATTCGGTGAGGCAACAAAAGATCCCAAGTGGCGGCATGCAATGGAGTCCGAACTTACTGCCCTCATAGAGAATCATACTTGGGATGTTGTTCCCTTGCCATCGAATCGAAAACCGATCGGATGTAAATGGGTTTACAAGATCAAGTTCAAATCGATGGCTCGTAGAACGCTACAAGGCTAGGTTGGTAGCCAAAGGCTTTACACAAAGAGAGGGTTTTGATTATCACGAGACGTTTTCTCCGGTCGCGAAGGAAGTTACTTGTTCGGTCTTTTTATCCCAGCAATACGTAATTGGCCCTTACATCGATGGATGTAAACAATGCTTTTCTTCATGGTGATTTGGATGAAGAAATCTACATGGACCTTCCTCAAGGATTACGAGCATGGGGGAGTTTCGGGTATGTCGTCTTCGCAAATCCTTGTATGGATTAAAACAGGCATCTAGACAATGGTATGCCAAGTTTACTGCTGCATTAACTTCTGCAGGTTTCCAACATTCTAAGCATGATTATGCTTTATTTACACGAAAGGTGGGAAAATCATTAATTTATTTGCTGATATACGTTGATGACATTTTGATTATGGGAAATAATGATTCTCATGTTGCGAGATTCAAGGAATATTTACATTCCACTTTTCACATCAAGGATTTGGGACCTCCCAAATATTTTCTTGGCATTGAAATCGCCAGTCGATAAAGGAATTTCTCTCGGTCGAGAGAAAATTTGTCTTGGAAATCATTTTGAATTGGATTATCGGGTTGCAAGCCGCCAGTAATTCCTATTGAAAGAATGCCAAGTTAACAACACATGAGTATGATCTCAATTCTTCTTCATCAAATAATGATTCATTGCTTAGGGATCCATCGGGATATCGGCGACTTGTCGGAAAGTTGATATATCTTACCATGACGAGACCCGACATATGTTATCTTTGTACTGAGATACTCAGTCAATTCATGCATATGCCAAAAGAATCGCATATGAATGCAGCTTTGAAGGTTGTTAGATACTTGAAGGGATGCCCAGGGCTCGGTATATTTTTATCTCGTGAGTGTGATATGGGGATAACAGCATTTTGTGATACTGACTACGCAACTTGCCCGATGACTAGGCGATCTATCACTGGTTTTTGTATTAAATTAGGAAAATCATTGATTTCATGGAAGACAAAGAAGCAATCCACTGTATCATTGTCATCAGCTGAGTCAGAGTATCGAGCCATGGCGAAAACAACTTGTGAAATAGTCTGGATAAGAGGGCTTCTATCAGATCTGGGAATACAAGTCAGTGGACCAAGTAAGTTGTTCTGCGATAATGATGATGCACTTAAGTTAAAAGCAAATCCGGTTTTTCATGAAAGAACGAAACACATAGAGGTTGACTGTCACTTTACTCGAGACAAGATTAAAGAGGGAGTTCTCTTAACAAAGGGCATCGGAACGGTGGATCAACCAAGATATATTCACTAAGCCACCGTGTCAAAGACAACACAGATTTCTATTGAGCAAGCTTGGTGTCCTCGACATATATAGGCCACCACTTGAGGGGGAGTGTTGGAAGATCTCAAATTGATACTACATTGTAATTGATTCATTAGATATTCCGTTAATACAGTAAATAGGAAATCTTAGATAGATGTACATTGATGTATATTTACTTTCCTAGTTTACTCTTTCAGTCATACATTATAAATGTATAATGTACAAGCATACTGGAATATACAAGAAAACACTTCTCACCAATATTCTGTCAGTTTTCGCTAGAAAATGAAAGAGTATAATTGTTAGTTGACTGTAAAATAATTTAACTTCTACTTAGTGGAGTCACTTTGACGTGATGGAGTGATCATTGGGTAATCTCCTGGAGTAAAATCTTATGGAACTCCGAGAACAATCGTAGTTATCAATTTCAGAAGAAAAAGAACATCAAGACCTGCACAAAATAAAAAATGGATGGTTTAGCTCCCATCTTAAGTATAAAAAAAGGTTTACTTTCGGAGTACCTGAAACCTTTTTTCGGACACTACCTGAGACCATGGATGGATGCAATCCTCTCGCACCACACAATCTTACGCAAGCCAGCTTGTTCCTACTTTGGATATCGAGCTAAATTTTGTTCATCACTTTCTTTGGTGTATCACTAGCGGCGACTGTGCATTGGCCTACGGGCTTTTAGCTCTTGGACCAGTCAGAACAGGCTAGCCTAAATGTGATTTGCTGTATCACTAGTGGCCTACATGAATGATGGATAAAAATGCACAATTGGAAACTTAGAAGATAAAAGATGCCCTTACCCACCATCCCTTACCAAGAAAGTCCAAATGCTTGCTCGCGAGTTTATTCATCTTTCCATTGTCATGCATGATATGAATGAATAATGGCTTCATCTTCAATCTCTCTTCCTAAAATCAGTTGGCATGGGACCTATGACTTGCATTCTCAATGTAAAAATCTCCTGTGCGTTCTCAAATCATAGAAGAATACATGGCTCTTCATCATTTGACTCTGTTCTCACTTGGATAATCATGTGACATCTCAATTTTGCATTACAAACACAATTCATTAACTAAATAATCACATTTTACGAATACTAGACAATCATCAATCTCTTAATAAATAGTAAGAAGAATCAATAGAAATTCCAGGACAACAAATAATTCATTTGTTTCATTGAAAACTCTTGTCACTAAAAAGAGTTTTCAAACAATTTAATTTTTAAAATGTAAACAATGTTTTGTGTTGTTGTCTGAAAACAAGTTTAAAAAATTGATTTTATGGTGCTTGATAATAATTGAATCCACTAAAGACAATTTGTATCGTTAGAAAATGACTTGTAATTATAACACACTAAAATCAAAATCTTCTTTATTTATTCTAATACCCATCAAAATAGCAAAAATTACAAACAAATTAGGGAAGAATCATGAAAACATATCTGTAGAATATTATATATATAATGGTGTTTTTTGGAAACTGTAGAAGGACGTGAGAATTAACGGGTATATTCAAGAGATTGTAGACCAAATGAGACTTATCAAGCAATAATAAATAAATAAGAAAAAAATTAACGAAAGATAGGAAATAAACATATAAAAGAACATATTTTTCTCACATTGGCGCACGGCCAGAAGGAAAATCATTTCCTCCCAATCCAGCTTTTTGACCTACTCTTTGCGTCCATTGATTACTTTTTCATCGTCCAAACGCTTAAAAATCTGAAATCAATTTAAAACTCTCTCTCTCCATTTATGACCCGTGATCTGTTAGTAACATCTTTTAAATTTTCTACCGAGTAAATATAGGTCATCTCCTGATCAAGTTGCTTCAAAAATAGCAGCGAACGTTCTTGAAATCTCAGGTCACTCTCCTTTCTACCGAATCTAAAATGAACTGTGCCAAGAAAGAGAGAGAGAGAGAGAGCCAAGCAACATGCTAAGAGTTTACTCCGAAAACCATAATCTCAAAAATTCTACATCAAAGGCCAAACAAGACACAGCCTATCCAACATCACAGCCAAAATAAGCCAGTCATCGGTAGCTGTCAAAGCCAATCAAATGCCTTTGTTAAGCATTGCTCGCACCCTGATCGGAAGACCATAAAGCCGGATGAAACCGGCAGCATCAGCTTGGTCGTATATCTGGCTACTCTCGAACGATGAAATGTCTTGCCTGTAAAGGCTGAAGGGGCTATTTCGACTGGTAACCATGACGGATCCTTTGTACAGCTTGAGGACCACTGAACCCGTCGTAGTCTCCGTGATCTTCTCCATGAAAGAGTCCATCGACTCGCGAAGAGGATCGAACCATCGGCCCGCATACACCAGCTCTGCATACTTGAGGGCCAGAGAATCCTTGAGTTGCACGGATTCCCGATCCAGGGTCAGAGACTCTAGCTCACGCACAGCAGTGAAAAGGATGGTCCCACCAGGAGTTTCATAGACCCCGCGACTTTTCATCCCAACTAGTCGGTTCTCAACCAAGTCGATGCGACCAATACCGTGCCTCCCCCCAATCTCATTTAGCTCGGAAAGCAAAGATGCAGGAGAGAGCTTCCTCCCGTTGATGGAAACTGGAAGCCCTGACACTATTCCAATTTCAACATACCTGTAAAATGCAGGTCATCACAATCTATGAAGTGATTAATTCATTTTGAAAGAAAGAAACATGACAGCAATTTCGATCAGGAGACTCACTCAGGTTGATTAGGAGCATCTTCGGGGTCGACAGTCATCATGTACATATCCGACTTTGGCTCATTTGCAGGGTCTTCCAGAATATCTCCCTTCAGTAAGAAAGTTGATTCAGCATCTCAGAAAGTGCACGGCAAGAACCAAAAAAACACAGCTTCAAGAGTAATGCCACTCAAACCGTCAAACACCAAGAACTTAATAAATCCATAATGACTTCTTAAATAGGAGTGAGGAATACCTCATGGCTCAAGTGCCACAAGTTTCTGTCCCTGCTATAGATGGACTTCTTTGTCACAGGAACTGGCACATTATGCTTCTTAGCATACTCTATGGCATCTTCTCTCCCTGTAATGTCCCATTCCCTCCAAGGGGCCACAACATTGAGATCAGGGTTCAAGGCAAAGAAAGTAAGCTCAAACCGAACCTATGCAAAAAAATACAGATTGTCAGGTTATATTGTAGCTGAATCTCAACACACACCCACAAATTTTATGTTAACTCTCAACAGAGACCTGATCATTTCCCTTTCCAGTGCATCCATGAGATACAGCATCTGCTCCAACTTCTTTTGCAACGTCTACCATGGCCTATTAAATAATAGATGTATCAATACATAGAAAAATCTTACTAAGACAAAAAGACTAGTATGGAGTTGAAAGTGACTAGAAGAAAACAGTGCTTAAAACAGATAATCTCCATGACAAAAACTATGCTCACTTGCACATTGGTGTTGATTGGAAAATTCATAAACATTTTTTAATACCTTAATGTCTTAAATTGATTGCAAAAACAATACATCTCTACAAGGCATATAGAAAAGCAATGCACCTGGACCACAAACATTACCTTGTTTTTGATGCTATCAGAGATAAAGTAATTGAAAATATAGCATAAACCATTAATCTTCTGATGAAAAGTGAAGGAACATTCAAATAACTCATTCACAGGCTAATCAAAGTTTCTTAACAAGGAAAGTCCAGCATCCTTTCACCAACATAGTGTTCATTCAGTCAATTTTATCTTCTTGATTACCTGTCATAAGGTACTGTAATTAATCCTTCCATTTTTCCATAAATAATTTTAACTTGAATAGCGCCAACATAATGAACTTGGATCTTTTGAAAATTTCTGGTAGGAACACAGTCAGTAAAGATTAGACTTATGAAGGAGTAGACATAAACATTTTAAATCCACTACAGAACTTGCAAAACTACTAAAGGGTTTTCTAAAGCCTAATGCTGGATTATAATAGCAAAGGATAAATCTATAAAAACATAAAATTACGAAAATTGCAATCTGAGAAACTTAATGAACCATATGCTTGAGTGAATGGTGAGATATCACAACCCTCACATTTTACTCTCAAATGCAATGAGAGGATGGGGAAAATACATATCACAATCTTTCCACCTTCTAGAAAATGATTAAAAAAGACATTACCTTAGCAATGACTGGTCGGGCCATAGAGGTCCCCAATAAGTACTTCCTTTCGTAGATGGCACCAGCTCGCAGGCAAGGATATATGTAATCCTTCACAAATTCTTCCTTGAGGTCCTTCACTACCAACTGACATGCACCACTGGCCTTCGCCTTTTGTTCCAAACCTTCAAGCTCCTTCAAACCCTACAAATCAAGCACAATATCATCCAGGTTTGAAAAAGAAACATGGGAAAAATCTATTTAAATGATGGTCATATAGAACACAAACTATTTTCTGTGAAACTATATCTTCTTTGAAATAATTCAGTAATGCATTAAAGAACATACTTGGCCAACATCGGCAGTGAAGCATACAACCTCACAGCCATAGTTCTCCCTGCAAGTCATGTAATTCAAATTTCAAGCCGAAAGCATGTGAAAGTTACATAATACCATGATCCTATAAAAACTTGTGAAATTAAAAATAGTGCTAAAAATGTACATTTTGGTATATATGAAATTTAATCCCCCATTAAATCTTGCTGAGAAAGATAGATTTCACTGCCCCCCTACTCTACCCAAATCCCAGAAAAAAGGAAGGGCTAACGGGACTATCATACCTTAATCTGCTTGTCAAGAAAGCATTAGAACAAAGTATGAGGAACATTTTGATGCAAACTGAATCTAAAAACCTTTTTCTTGCAAAGTACATCATGTATTTCAAATTATTATGGATGTGAATACTGCATGTTGCATAAGCACAGACTGAGTGGAGAAGAGAGAATTACCTCAGCCATGGAACAATAACTGAGGTATCTAAGCCGCCACTATAGGCCAGAACCACTTTGTTCAACTTTCCACGCAGACCTCCACCCTTTCTTTATCACTTGTCAAAACTGCTTGAATTCCTGCAGTCAAGAGTCAACACCCATTAGATTGCAGAGCAAACATCAAAAGATGCAGGCCATAGAATTCTGGCAAAGGCTTTGCAGCAAAATCCATAATCAGCTCTCCTAAACCGACTTATTTTGTTTGAACAGATTAGTAATACATAGGTGGAAATAACTTCCCTTGTTTTTTGTACATGTTCCGCACAACTAAACTGACAGATGATGCGAGCACATAACCAAGTATCGAGTTTGTAAAAAGTAAAAAAACCCCATCTTTAGTAGTATGAACATATCAAAATGACTAGGGAAAACAAACCTCACCTTTTCTAACACGAGATTCGGCAGTGATACTGCCATGGGTCAAACCATCGGATATCCCCCAAAGCAACCCAACCGAGCACCAAACTGAGATAAAAAAAAGTTTAAATTGATCTCATCAGCCCAACTATTTTGCTTCAGAAGAAGCATTGCCAATGGAAGGAAATCGGCATTCTCTTCATGAAGAAAAGCAAAGTCCATGGAATAGAGTAAGTTGTACAGGGCATACCTTTTGTGATACAAATGAACTTCTCAGGCAGCTTATCTTGTCATGAATAAGAAGTGTCTCTGGAAGTTTAATCAGACATGCATAAGGAAGAGTGAGCTAAAGCAAAGAACAAATTTCGTTGGTCAAAATGCGCTTCTTTCACTCCCTTTCAAAAAATCTACTCTGCTCATAGCCAGTCAGGCCATCACAAAAACTTGCGTCTAAATCAAAACTCTATCTACGCGTCAAGAGCGAATTAAGTACAACTAAAGCTTCGATCTTTATGCTAGACAAATGCATGCACTTATGTCCACAAAGCAAAAGATTCGAACTTTCACATGCAGCAAGGAAATTCAGCAACTGGGTATCAACAGAAACGGCAAAAAAATAAAAAAGATTACCTCTGTTCGATGCACAGACCGTGGCGCCGTTGCCAGAGTAGGGCATTGTCGCGTGCCACTGAGCCATGTCCGCAAACTCTCCCTCCTCCTGAGGCCACAGTCAAATGAATCGCAGAAGCCAATCGGGTGCTCCGGGTAAGCTTGCGACTCGGTTGGGAATCGGATCTTAGAACTGCAGAATTGTGTCCTCGAAAGCGTGTCGAAAAGAAGCTGCCTTTCCAAACAGGAAGATAGAGAGAGGAGGAGACAGCGTCGTAGTCCGCGGAGGGTTTTGAGGGTTTTCTTTGGGGTTTTAGGCGGGTGCGCGTTTAGTATTGTCACGAGCTGATCCGACGTTTTCTTACCCGGTTTATGAATTACCTTAACCCACCCAGAACTTGGAGAGAGAATCTATTTATATACTTATGAAATGATGGGAGTGAGGAAGAGCCTTTATATACAAGTGCCTCCCTCGTCACAGTCATACATCTCCTTACAATTTAACGGTGGAGATTCTATCTCTCAATTTATGGAATACTTGGTAGGTACAAAACTTTCCATAATAGTATGTAATTTCTAATAAGATTTTGCTAGCATAGCAGTTTTTAAAATGCTGTGAGAATAACAATTTACTATGAATAACAAATTCTTAAAAAAGTGGAACCCATAATAATTTATAATGATATGTTATATGATTTTTTATGATCTAGAATAAATTGTTATTCTAAAAGTAGATTAAAAACTGTTACGAAATCATTTCTTATCTCAACATTACTCGCCCATAGGAATATTTAAGAATATACAAGAAATCTAGATTTTTAAGGCTTGCTCGGTCTTATTGGTTCATGATTCGTTGAAAACCTCTTAATTGTGACATTCTCACTCACGTTATCTAGCAATGCCCTCATCGCATCTTCGACATGAAAGACATCAATTTACTTGTTGAACTACCAAAGAGCTTTGTGGGTTCCCAATTTACTTCGCTCTCCAATAGATCTTTCCATCAAATCAAATATACTTGTTTTTGTTCCACGAGGTGCCCTTTGCGACTCTCCTCATCTACATTTCAACATACTCATAGGGAACACCAGATATACCTATAAATTTGATTGCAGCTCCAGCTTGTATGTCACCTTCCTAACTCATTGTAATACTTGAAATGGACCTTCATAGCGACGAATCAATCCCTTATGCATCTCCCGACATCAAAAACCAAATATAGCTTAAACAACACCAGGATTTCAACTTGGTATTCCACTTGCTACCGTTTCTTATTGACCCATTTCTTTCATACACTTTGTAATTTTGTGTAGGCAAGTTTGCATAGAGTTGTTAATGCAACTCCTTAATAAATTTGTAAGCAGATGAGCTTCTCCCTCAATAGCTCATAGCAATCGTACTTGGAGTGAGCAATTGTTACCCTATCATGACCTCAAAAGGACTTTAGCTTGTAAAATCACTTTGCTGCAAATTATAGGAGAACTAGCCTACATTGATTAGCTTCGCTCAATCCTTCCGTTATGGTTACAAAATGGTGGAGGTATAATTCCAAGGGCACATTCACCTTCTCCATATGATCCTCCATTTGGGGATGTAGACTTGCAAAGAAGTTGAGGTTCGACCCTAACAGTTTGAAAAGCCAATAAAATGAGGATCACAATCACTACGATCATCTGCGATATGCCCCAATACTTGAATATGTGCTTTAGGAATAGCTGAGCCGCCTCCTCAGCGGGCAATCATTCATAGCTATCACCAATGTTGCTACTTGGAGAACTGATCCACCATGATCATGAGAGTCTAACACCCTTTATATTTATGCAAATTCACGATGAAATCCATGACGACATCTTTGGGATAGAAGGTGGTTTAAGAAGTCTTGATAGCGATCATTACTCTAACTTGTCTTGTTGGCATAGAAGACACGTACTCACATAGGCCTCAACATCATCACATAGGTGCGGTAAAAAATACCAATCCTCTACAAGTGTCATCATGCAGTGGGTCCTAGATGGCCTGCCCACTTGAAATCTAGGCACTCGCACAACACCTCCTTCCATAACTTCCCATGGAGAGGGACATATAATATTGCCCCTTGGTGTAAAGTAGGTTGCCTTCAGACCAAAATTGTCGAGTCTTGCCCTCTCATGCATGGACCCTAGTGCTAGGATCATGTTGTAGCTCCTCCTCGATTCACTCGGTCCATGGCTAATAATTGCCAACTACATCTTTTGGCTAAGTGCATCGGCCACAGAGTTGGCCTTCCCTAGGCTTGTACTCCAATACATAGTCGAATTCCAAAAGAAAGTCTTGCTAACGAGTTTGCTTCGAGCTCGGTTTCTTCTGCTAGAAGAAACCTGTGATTACATTGTTAGTCCTTACGACAAACCGTGATCCCAAGAGGTAGTGTAGCCACGCATGATGAATGGACCGCCACCATCGTCTACTTCTCTTGGATCATGTATTGCCATTTGGCCTCGTTCAACTTCCTTGATTTGAACACCACTAGGTGTCCTCCATGCATTGGCACACCACCAATAGCATAATTCAAGACATCAATATCTACCTTACTAAGTTTGGAAGAAAATATTGCGTTGATCACACAAAGTTCCACTTTTCATATTTTTCAAAATTCCCTTAGTTTTCTCTCCATTACCTTCTCAGTCCCCTTGCTTCTATCTCTGTTAGTGAGACGCACTCTCTCTTCCTCTTCCTCTATTTTTTCTCTCTCTTTCTTCTTCATCGTTCAAAGAATGAAGGTCTTCTCCCCCAAAGGTGTCTCTCTTCATTCCAACCTCCGTCGTTGCCTCTTTGATTCATTATTTTTCCCTCTCCGTTATTTGTCTCAGCTCCAACTAGTGGAGTGGACTATGGCTAACAAGGCCACTGCAACCTCACGCAGTACTTTGAATCTGTTAAATTATGTCTCGAGTTTGAGCGTTTATAAAATGCAATTCGTCGAAAACGTCCCTCTATACATAGAAGTCGAAAGTTTGTTACGTGGCCCAAGCCCACACACGCTCAACCTTCACGCGGATTTCCTGTTCGGCCATGTAAAAGAGGAAAGAAGATTGGCCGAATCCTCTCTGCGGAAGAAGTCCCTCCTGCACGTGAAAGATTGGAAATTGGTGGGCCCAAGGTCAAACTTTTGACCTTGGGCACACTTATATATATATATGAATGTAGACAAATCAGTAGGGTTTTTCGGTGGATGGCTGCACATACCTAGAGAAGTCCAGCGTTTTGAAGCCACCGAAGGAATAAAAAGCCGCACGTCCGAAGCCGCAAGTGTTCCGCGCGAAGCTTTGAAGAGATACGCGAAGCCGTACGTAGAGCGTATTGTTTTGAGCTTAAACGCGCGGTAACTTTGTGCCTTGAATTTATACCAAGTGAGTTGTTTATTTATAAACACTTTGGGTTTGGGATAAGTGGGGTTTGGGAAACACCGAGAGAGTGTTTGAGTGACTTGAGTGTGTAATCTCCTTGTATCGCTTGATCTATAGTGAAATTCGCCGCCGCTCTCCCCGTGGACGTAGGTCTTTACGATCGAACCACGTAAACTGGGTGTCCGATTTATTTTTCTTTTTTTCCTCGTCTATATTATTGTTCGATCGCTCGCCCTATCGCAACAATTGGTATCGAGCCAGGGCTTGGGCGAGTTGAAGCGAATCGATGGCGACGAAGAAGTAAAAGTGAGAATCGACAGATTTGATGGGAAGGATTTTAGTTTCGGAAGATGCAGATTGAAGATTATCTTTATCGATGAAACCGCACTTGCCCTTATCGGGGAGAGACCGAGAGGCGATGAAGCAAGGCGATTGGGATTTGCTAGATAGACGAGCTATGGGTGTTATTCGACTGACGTTGGCTCGTAATATCGTGTTTAACATCCTGAAGGAGAAGACCACTGCTGACCTGATGCAAGCCCTGTCGGATATGTATGAGAAGCCCTCTGCGATCAACAAGGTCCATTTGATGCGACGTTTGTTTAATTTGAAGATGAGCGAAGGTGCGTCAGTTGCAAATCATATCAATGAATTCAATGTGATTGTTAGTCAATTGAGTTCAGTTGAGATTGATTTTGAAAATGAGGTATGTGCTTTGATTATGTTATCTTCATTGCCTAATAGTTGGAATACTACTGTTACTGCTGTTAGTAATTCCTCTGGGTCAACAAGTTTGACGTTTGATGGGGTTCGAGATTTAATTCTAAGCGAGGACATTCGTAGAAGGGAATCTGGCGAACCTGTATCTGCCGCTTTAGTAGATGAAAATAGAGGAAGATCTATAACACGTGTGGGTAATAGTAGTACTAATATAAACAGGCGTAGTCAATCTAGGATTGCTAATGTTGTCTGTTGGAGCTGTGGCAAGAAGAGGCATCTTAGAAGGGATTGCCTTAAGCTGAAGAATGAGAAGGGTAAGGGAATTATGGTTGATTCTGCGAGATAATGTTGCACTGTAGCGAGATAGTGCCGATTATGTCTTGTCTGTCACTGATTATTCATCGTTTGATGAATGGATTATGGATTCTAGTTGTTCTTTTCATGTCACACCAAATAGAAACTGGTTTATCACTTATCAGTGCACGGGTAGTGGTAAAGTCCAGTTAGGGAACAACGCTAAGTGCGATGTTGTGGGTGTTGATGATGTTAAAATCAGAATGCATGATGGTATTGTGAGGACATTGACTGGAGTAAGGCATGTTCCAGAGTTGAAAAAGAACTTAATTTCCTTAGGTGCCCTAGATTCGGCTGGTTGCGGGTATTCTTCAAAAGGTGGAGTTCTAAAGGTTGTACGAGGTGCCTTGGTGATAATGAAAGGAATCAAGCATGGAGGCCTCGTATAAACTTCAAGGTGAGACAAGTGAAAAATTTCATTTTGCGCGGAGACGTCGGATGCATCCGTTCGAGAGTCTTTTGATTGCTCGAGGAAGACTGGGTGTTTGTGCCAAGGCACAAGTTTGATGTTGGTGTCGGGATCATGCGGTCAAGAGCTTTGATCGAGATGGAGCGGTAAGTCAATCAAACATGTGCGGACCGACAATAGCATAGAGTTCGCTCGTAGCGGCAAATAAATTTTGCATAAAAGAGAGCATAGTGAAACACCGCACTAGTGCCAATAAATCACAACAATTTGCAGAATTGATGAGAAGAACATTACTAGAGACGGCCCGTAAAATTATCTCTAGTCTTTGGTATTGCTAGGAGAATCCTAGCCGATGTGCTAAGTACGGTAAGCTACCTGGTGAATAGATCCCCATCAACCGCTATTGAATGGCGGACTCGAAGAAGTGTGGTCGGGTAACGTTGCGATTATTCTATTCTTAGAATGTTTGGTTGCCCGTGTTATTTTCGAGTGAGTGATGGTAAGCTTGATTGGAGGGCAATGTGCATATTCCATGGCTATGCACAAGGTGAGTGGGGCAATCGGTTGTGGTGCCCGGATATAAATTCACTGTTGACGGCGAGAAAAGTTACCCTTGATGAGTCTCCAGGTATTTTTGGCTAGGAGTGATTATAGAAATATTCAAACGGATCCGAACGGTGTTCGGCTTGAGGTGGAGTTGCGACCGAAACTCCCGAGGTAGCATATACAGTACTAGCAAAGTAATTGACATAGATGGTGCTCATAGCGATGTGGAGCCTATAGAGCCAATGGTTCTGATGCGCCGATATTGACAAGGTACGTATTCGATCTCCTAACAGATATGGATGCAATAATGGTTTTACTTTATCTGCGGTTGAGGAGATTGTGTTAGAAAGTCCTTGCGGAGCAGTTAAAGGTGCATGTGGAGTTGGTATTCGATGAGGTCCTTGGTTATGGCGAAGTTGACGAGGCAGGACTGGATAATATCTCGTGGCGGTTGGCTCATCGGGGCTATGGAAGAGTAACGGCGAGAATTTGAATTTTTACGGCGATTGTAATTTGGCTCAAACATCGGCCGAGGTGGAGATTGTTAAATTATGTGTCGAGTTTGAGCGTTTATAAAATGCAATTCGTCGAAGACGTCCCTCTGTACATAGAAGTCGAAAGTTTGTTACGTGGGCCCAAGCCCACACACACTCAACCTTCACGCGGATTTCCTGTTCGGCCATGTAAAAGAGGAAAGAAGATTGGCCGAATCCTCTCTGTCGAAGAAGTCCCTCCTGCACGTGAAAGATTGGAAATTGGTGGGCCTAAGGTCAAACTTTTGACCTTGGGCACACTATATATATATATATATATATATATATATGAATGTAGACAAATCAGTAGGGTTTTTCGGTGGATGGCTGCACATACCGAGAGAAGTCCAGCGTTTTGAAGCCACCGAAGGAATAAAAAGCCGCACGTCCGAAGCCGCAAGTGTTCCGCGCGAAGCTTTGAAGAGATACGCGAAGCCGTACGTAGAGCGTATTGTTTTGAGCTTAAACGCGCTGAATCTTGTGCTTCAATTTATACCAAAGTGAGTTGTTTATTTATAAACACTTTGGGTTTAAGGATAAATGGGGTTTGGGAAACACCGAGAGAGTGTTTGAGTGACTTTTGAGTGTGTAATCTCCTCAGACGCTGATCTATAGTGAAATTCGCCGCCGCTCTCCTCGTGGACGCAGGCCTTTACGATCGAACCACGTAAATCCCAAGTGTCCGATTTATTTTTCTTTTTTCGTACATATTATTGTTCGATCGCTCGCCCTATCGCAACAATAGGATCGCAGTGATCTCCCTTGTGTTCAAGCTCTTCATCCTCCTTCGACAGAGGCAGCCGTGCCCATAATTGTCGACTCGAAGCTCTTCATCTCTTGCTTGGTGAAGTTCCCGTGGACGATCTAGTGCACGCACAAGAAAGGGGCCGGCAACACCAAGAATAGCCGTGACTCCAAAGGCCAGAGGCTCAAAGTCAAGATCTATGGCAACCAAGTCACAAAGCCTAGGGCTATTACCATCTGGCAAGGTGGTGGGAGAATTACCAAAAAAATCATAAACCTATTGTAATTATGCTGATTCAGTGCTAACTATTTTGTTGGTAAAAAATCCTCCAATATGCAATGGGATCGACCGGAGTTGATTTAGTTGCTACGACATCTAGGGTCGATTCACATAGTGTGTGACTTGTGGATTAGTTTTGGACCACGATCGCCAAGTTGTTATATTTAGAATGTTCTAGGACCGTGATGACCCATAATATTTTCTCACTTTTTCATGCTATCGTGTGAGAAGGATTTTGTGTGGTCGCCAATTCACATAGTGTTAACAAGTTTTGGCACATATTCTATAAAACATTAGGTTCTCTCGGTTTTGTTGGTCCCATTGTATTTTGATCTCTACATCGTATAGTTTCAAGTTATATTCACACTCGAGTCCTTTATCTCGGCTGCCAGGACAAATATTTCAAATTTTCATTAGGGGAATTTTAGTGCGCATTCGACGATGATGAGTTGACTTCACCGTCATCTCCTCGAGTCCAAGCATTTCTGGAATCCTCGAGAATCCGATTCTTGAAAAATTTGGGGTGATCAATAAATCACAAAAAGAATAAATCTTGATTGTTGATGGATGAAGTATGACATTTTATATAGGAATTACGATAAAAGATATTGGGATGTCACATTTTTTATACGATGGATCAGTCCCTCAAGAGATCATAAAAATATCCTGATACGATCCATTCTCGCCTCTAATAACAAGTTTCACTCTGAAATCCTTATTATTCTTTAATGGTACTAACGAGAGAACACTCGCGTACCTAAAAATCAAGATGGTCGTCACCATGATTTTCTCCATGAAAGAGTCATCGAACCACCTGCCCGCTCAGTTCTGCATACCTGAGGGCGAGGGAATCTTCGACTCAGCAACGAGAAGGATGGTCCCGCCGGGAGTTTCTTTCCATAGAAACCCACGGTTTTTCATTCCGACAGCCAAGTCGACACGGCCACTGCCATGCCTCCCTGCGATTTTCGTTCAGCTCCGATGGCAAAGATGGCGGAGAGAGCTTCTCGCCATTGGCGTACCTGTAAAATGCAGGTCGTCAAAATCAACTGATCAAGGAGACGGCTCAGTCAGGTTCGATTAGGGGCATCTCCCCAGTCAA
Source organism: Eucalyptus marginata (assembly GCA_014182565.1). Lineage (NCBI taxonomy): Eukaryota > Viridiplantae > Streptophyta > Magnoliopsida > Myrtales > Myrtaceae > Eucalyptus > Eucalyptus marginata. The sequence goes on along the minus strand of CM024595.1, from coordinate 30,135,787 downwards.
CGGCCATCATGCACATGTCATTCCTTGGCTCATTTTGCAGGGTCTTCAGGACGTCTCCCTTCAGTAAATGTGCACGGCAAGAACCAAAAAGAGACAGCAGCTTCGAGAGTGATGCCACCACAAAACTATCGTGCAGCAAGGGACTTGACAGATCCACAATGACTTCAACACGATCAAAGATTCAGATCAGGGTTCAAGGGCGAAGAAATTTAGCTCAAACCAAACCTGTCCAAGGGATTTCAGATCGTCAGGCTTTGAGCTCCAATAAAAAGTTAAAGAGCACCCGCACATGCGACCTAAAAAATGGGGAAAAAATTGGATTTTTAAAGTGTAGATTAATTTAGGAAAGCATTCGAATAGCTATGAAACGGAGAGACTTAAATTCAAGTTTGTAAAGCTAGATATTTTTGGATTTAGTCCATAATTATCTTAACTATTTACACGGGCACCCCTTGTTTATGTGACTAATTACATGACAAAAAATTTTCAATCATTGAAAAGCCGGCCATATGATACATTCACATTATTTTTATATTGCAACAAATCTCACAAAACACGATAATTTTTACTATTTCCCCGATCTTTTAAATATATGCCCGCTCAGTATCTCGAAAGTCAAGTATCAAAAAGAGCATCTTATGCTGCCTGGCGTGATCGACGGATCCTGAGCACAAATTCTGTAATGTTGTCTTGATTTTTCCATTTTAAATTCCGTATCGTACGACAAAAAGATTCAACAACCACGTGGGGTCGTGGCTGGCACTCCGGCAGCATCATCAAGGCCGACCCACTCATCTCACCCCACCTCACCCGCAGCTCCGCCAGCGACTGACGGCGGCGACACCTCACTGTCGAAGACGACACAGACGCCTCGCCATGTCCTCCGGTAATAGTCTCCTCGTCTCCGTCGAACTCATTCTCTTTTGTCTCTTTGTCTCTTTGGCCATTCCTCCGATCGACCTCCGACGCTGAGGTTTATGCTTCCTCTTCGTTTCGCGCCGGATGCGCAGGCGGCACGAAATCGGCTTCTTCTCCGCCTCCTCCGCCGTCGCCGAGCTCGAGCTTGTGGCTCGCTCCGAACCCGAGCAAGAGATGGGGGGAGCTCTTTTTTCTCTTCTACACGCCGTTCTGGCTCACTCTCGCGCTCGGCATCGTCGTCCCTTACAAGCTCTACGAGGTCCGTCTCGATCCTTCGCGACCCAAGTTTGAATTTTTTTGTCTTTCTCTTGTCCGAATTTCGTATCCATTTGCATTTGCTGTTGTGGGTTTTGGTTTGCTCGAGGGGGTTTTTTGTTGGTGATTCGTGAGTCCAGTTTTCCGGGAGGCATTCGGACTTTTCCATCTCGCTGCAAGTTTGTCCCTTTAGTTTCAATCTGAAGCTGAGCTGGGTAGCTTATTTTATCGACGAAGGGGGGAAAAATCGAAAAAAGATGGTACATTGACACAACTGGCGAAAACAAAAGCAGGTGTTTTTACGTAATTTTAGGAGTAAATCGAGCATATGATTTCGTTCTAGGAAGGAGTAATCATCTATGTATTCCTCTCTCCTTCATGTTTGTGTCGACGGATGAGAGAGATGGTGATGCATCAGCTTTGCGAGAGACCTTTCGATCATTCCCTTTGTCTTTGTCTTTTCTGTGGGGGAAGGGGGGGGGAAGGGTTGGAGAGTGATGGAAATCATGAAGATAAGTTTGCGGTGAATTCATCCACTTCTACGCTCAGTTTGGATGGAGTGATTAGGAGGGAATGGAAAGAATTTGGATAGTTATAAGAGAAACGAACAGAAATGAAATAGAAAGTTTGAACTAAAATTTTGTTTGGATGTTGGTGAGGGAAAAGAACGGAAATGTATGCAAAAGGAACCTTGATATCTTTTTTATGATTTTGAAATTTCAGATAGAATAAGGGTACTTATGGAGAAAAAGAGAATTTTCTTTATATGTTGTGTGAATCCCTCTGAGTCCTTCCATAGATGTTAGGAGGAATTTAGAAACTACATAAAACTGGCTGCACTGATTTTCCTAATCCTTCTCCCTCCATCTTCACCATTCCATCCAAACCATGATCATTTTATATTCTTTCTCATCCCTTCTAATCGTTTCATCCAAACTGAATGTTAAAGTAATAAAGAATCGATAGGGTGATACATTGCAGCTTTTATCTTGCATTTCACATAACCTCCAGGCAGAAATTTCCAAAAAAAACAAAATGCGCATGCTTGAGTGAAGAGCATATACTCAGTCTAAGAAACTGTATGATTTTCTCCTTGCATCGAATGACAGAGCTTTACAGAGTTAGAGTACTTGCTTCTGGGGTTGGTGTCAGCAGTTCCAGCATTCCTGATACCAATGGTGGTTGTCGGGCAGGTATGTTTGTTGACTTTCTTAATGGGCTCACATGTCACTTGAATGATATCATCCCTTAAACACTGGTATGGATTTTCATGTATGCTCAATGCTGTGGATCTCCTGAATTCTGCATAAGCCATTGCTTGAAACTCTGATTGTGTTCTCAGTTTTAAGTCTAAAAAAAGGTGTTAAACTGGAATTTGCTTTCTGCAAGAAAGGAAAAAGATTAATTTGCTCATCATAAATAGTATTAGATATGATCCTGAGGTGCTAGAACTTTCTTTTGATATGGAATGTTCTTAAACTCTCATACTTGTGCAGGCAGATAGCAGTATGTGCTGGAAGGATCGCTATTGGGTCAAGGCAAGTACTTTTAGGGGCACAAGTGTCCATATTCTTAATGCTCCGGAAGCTACTTCCATGATATATATTGCTCATCTACGTTTGGAACATCAATTTTAGGGTATACCACTGACGGATCACACATTTTGGTGATGAAGTGCCTAGAACAGCTTTGTTTCACATGTTGCCTTGTTGATTCATGCATGATCTGCAGAGTCTGCTAGCTACTTCTACTTTGTGTCTAGGAAAAATATGTTGAGTTGGTCTGATGGAAGTAATGTTGGATCACTGTTCAGATTGCATTTTGGATTTGCAATTATAGAGAACACATCAAACCTGAATTGTTTATGGATAGATTCCATGTTGTGGGTTCAGCTCCTGTGACTCACAATATACTTAAGAAAAGCTGACAAATTTTGATTCTGTAAAGAGCTACGGCTTTAAACTTTGTATCTGTTGTTAGGGTTTAGTGGAAAATTTGAGCATTTTTATGTGCCTTTGCATTATATATCCCGCCAATATGGTGTTCAGTGGTGATGGCCTGGTTAAATTATCTGAATTACATGAGTACTGGAGCATCAACCTAGAAGTTGCATTACAGCACATTATAAAGCAAGTTCCCTGAAGGCTGTGAATGCTTCAACTTCATGTTATTTGCCTAAAGTAAGAATCATCCTGGTAAATGCAATATCTCTTCTTTTTGAGTTAAAGATGACTATACATGTGACATTTTACTCATCCACTACGTTACGAAGCTGGCCTTTTTGTGGACATCATTTAGCTGGATATTAGGATCTCCAGTAAGAGCTGCTCTTCCACCCTGGCACTTAACCATGCTTTTGCAGGCGAGTCTCTGGATAATAATCTTTAGTTATGTTGGGAATTACTTTTGGACGCACTACTTCTTCACAGTTTTGGGAGCTTCTTATACATTTCCGTCTTGGAAAATGAATAATGTGAGCCATAAATTTGAGACGTTGACTAGTTACGCCTTTCTTAATCATCTGTCGGTTGCTTATCATGCAGTCTGGTTAATTTTTTGGTGCAGGTACCGCATACTACCTTCCTCCTGACTCATGTTTGCTTTTTATTTTACCATGTTACGTCAAACATGACCCTCCGCCGCCTAAGGTATGCTATTGCTGACTTGCCTGAAAAAGTCCGGTGGGTTACTGAGGCAGCATGGATTCTGGCTCTTTCCTATTTCATAGCATACCTGGAGACTCTGGCTATTTCTAATGTATGTCCTCACCAGTTGTTTAACTATCCATACTATTATGTCCAATTCCTTTTTATATGGATGACATGCTGATTTTATTGCCTGTTTGAACTGGAGTGGTGCATATTTGTCAATGCATTGCCTCCAAGACTGCTTATTCTTGCCAATTTCCTTTATCCGTGGCCTAATCATGAATAGAATCAGTTAATTTGACATATTCGGTCAACCTTTAAATGGAATTTTATCAGATTAAGAATATCATTTCTTATCTGTTTTGTAATATCCCCGATAAATGCTGATTCATTTCTTCTTCAACATATATTGCTCAGCACGCTTTCGTAGTTTCAATGATATCTTTCTGCCTGCAATGTCACATCACAAATTTTTGCAAGCTTTCAACTTTGCATGGAACATTTTGAAATTTGTTCTTTCCTTTTGTGTGAGGCACGTCTTTGCTGCGAAACATGCCCAAGACACTTTTACATAGCAATCATCTCTATTTCATTTAGCTAATTGCAGATGCTTAAATACTCATATGATATTGAAGGGATTATGCTAAACTAATTTGTTTCATTCAATTTTTGCAGTTTCCTTATTATGAATTTGTAGACCGGGCATCCATGTATACAGTGGGGTCCCTGTTTTATGCCATATACTTTATTGTGAGCTTTCCAATGTTTCTGAGGTGAGAACTTTATGTGCCCAACACCTGTTCTATGAATTCTTATCCTCTCTGTTTCATAGAGTGTATGATTCAGCAGCAACATGCACACATCAGGGCTGCACAATCATGTGAATAGTGATAGATACGAACTTGTCCTAGTATGAATTTAAAATGGTAACTGAGAGAATTATAGGTTCCGGTTTGCATAAATGCATGGCCTGTAGTTTATCAACTCTGACAGTGATTTCATTGTTAAATAACAACAATGATCAGTATCATGCTTTCAACTTTGTGAAACCATCTGCCAGAATGAAGGCAATGGATGCAATCATCTAACCAGATGAAAACATTATCTGGTTAACAAGCCATAAATTCTGGCAAGGCTGATCTGCACTGTACGCTCCATTTTCTTCATGTTCTCTGGCATGCATTAGATCTTTTTATTTTTTTAGTCAAAGGCATCTATTTGATTATGTGATTGTTTTTCATACATTATGTTTCATATATCTAAGTTAAAAGGAATAATGCTCCTCCTCACTAGTAAACTACAATTGCACTCTCTTTTTTTCCCCCTTTTTCTTATTGAAATGGAGTGGAAGAACTGTAGAATATGGAAGAGGATGTAGAAGTCATAGCTTTGTCTTTACTTGTCATACGTTTTGTAGTTGGTCACTCATTGGAGCTCCTGCAAGGTTCGTTGGCTGAAAATAAACTTGCCCCTGCAGGATTGATGAGAAGCCAGGCAGTCCTTGGGACCTGCCAAGGGTAGCCGTCGATGCATTGGGTGCTGCGATGCTGGTGACAATCATACTCGACTTGTGGCGTATTTTCCTCGGACCAATTGTTCCAGTTCCTAACTCGAAACAATGCATTCAGCCAGGACTTCCGTGGTTTCCTGGTCATTCTGTGGAAGCTTGAGATCTCCTTGTACTGAAACGGGAGCTTGGGTTCTAGTTCCCAATTCCATAGAGGCTGTAAGTTTCGGGGTGTTCCCTGTTAGGGAAAAGATGTAGCGACAACCGTGTGCCAAGTGCCAAAGGGCTTGTATTGTACTAGTTGTAGTACTTAGGACATTAACCATTTCTTGAGCAATGTCTCCAAGTACATGCAGGTGCGCTTTGAAACCATGATGGTGTTAGTGTTGAGGTTGCCAAATATGCTTACCTTAGCTTTTGATTTGCATATATGCCTTATTTAGCTTGCCTAGCTGCGTTGCGTGGCATGCATTGAATTGTGAATGAGCTTTGATAGACTCGACGAACGTCATGGACGAGGCACTTTCTCTGTGTTGATTCTTGCAACTCAGGCATAATTTTGTTATTTCCAAATATTTAGGATGCATTTATTTAAAAGAAAACTTCACAAGAAAAGAAAATATTTAGAAATCATTTTTCAGAAAATGAATAGTTATTATTTGTTTGATGATATGTGGCCGAAAACGTTTTTTAGAAAAGTAATTTCAATCTCATGGCAACAAAAAAAAAAAATCAAAATTTTAAGTAAATTTTTACTTTATTTTTTTCCCTTTTCCTTTTTTCTTCCCGTTTGTTGGTCGTCGAGCGTCAAGGATGACTGATTCCCAACTCTACAGGCACGGGCCTACGAGACTCAAGCCTTGTGTGATAGGCGACTGGGCGAAGAAGAAAAAGGAAAAATTAAAAAAAAAGTTACATTAAATATTAGATTATTCAAAATGAATAATTCCATAAAGTGTTTAAACACGGAACTCCTTCCTAAATAAATCTAGTCGAATTCTTGGTTCCTAAATTTACGCATGAATATTTTCATTGACGGAAAAGCATTTTCGATTTAACTAATCATTTTGCTTTTGATTTAACTAATCATTTTCCGTGAACCAAACGGTTGAAAATCCAAAAAATCAATTCCCCAAAATTCCTTTTCCCGACACAGACGCACCCATGATAATCAGAACAAGAGGGCCTTTTCTTACATCCGATCTTCTAGGATGGTAGCCATGGAAATTTCTAGTGCCCATTCATGGTTTTACTCCTACTCATCAAGGCCGTACGAATTAGAACACAAGCAAATCTCCTTTTCGCTAGCATGTAAACCTAGTATGTTCATTGCAATTCTCCTCTTCGCCAACATATGATTACTTGTGAATTGCTAAAGTACCGTACATGGAAGGATCACTCATTCTGCTTGAGGGAGCCTAACCATTTGTATATGATTGTCGCAACAATTATTAGAACCCCTCGTCCTTTTCTTCCTATGTTCACTTTGACAAAGACCATCCTGTTTTCTTTTGCCTCTGAACTCCGACATTCTCACCAGACTCTTGATGAAGTTTCCACTTAGCTACGGAACCAAGGTGGCTGTGGGTTCATGGACACCTAAAAGTTTGAATTGACAAGTCCATAGATGACCCTGATTTGAATAAAGACAACAGTGATTTGCTTTTCAAGATCATGAAATGTGACAATTCCTGTTTTCTTAATCCTTTCCAACCTCCTTGCTACAGACACTTGTATTGTTCTGAGTGCGCACATGCAAGTGTGTTTTTGTGCCCCCGAGAGAGAGAGAGAGAGAGAGAGATATCTTATCTGACCACTATTAACATAGTGACAGAAAGGACTTCACCTAGAAGAGATGAACAGAAGTTCAACTTATATGATGAGAATCAGCAAAACCTAAGAGCAGAATAGAAAGCAAAAGAGGACAGATAAAATACGGAGCCAAATTAAAAGCTATTAGAGGCTTTCCTCTCTCTCTCTCCCTCCCTCCCTTTTATACCAACAATCCAAGAAAAATGAAATGAAAAAAAAAATAAAAAACTTGACAAGAAAACATTACAAGGAGAAACTAAAACAACCTATGGGGGCTTCCCCAGGTTACAAAAACAAAATGGATTACTTACGCAGCAGCTTTAGGAGGACAAGCAGCGGGTCAAAAATTGTAACTGTGAATTAGTGAACAATAATACGTCACATGAAATAGCTGAGCGCCTTTTTTCTTCTCGAACCACCTTCACCGTAGAGTTCATTCCACTGCAGAAGCTCGGTCATGTTTACAGACTCGGATGATACGCTCGCACATACCTGTTCCCATGTTAACAACAAAGATACGAAATCAATTGAAGCTTCGCCAACGATAAAGAAAATGAAATGCTATCAAGTTGTAAATTAGCTCTAGGTTTGAGGGATGATCCTGCTATGGTGAGAAAAAGTGCTACATTTCAGGTATGTCATTTTCAAATCATTTTACCCGTTCATGTGCATATTTGAAATCATCCATATTGAGAGGCCGTATATCAGCACTCCCTCTCAAAGCCGGAGCAGGTTTGCCTTCTGCTAGAGCTGCAGCACGCTCCTGCCATGAATTGCACAAATTATCAGCCATAATCGAAGTACCGAGTAAAGACGCCCTATCAAATTATGGGAAGACATGGACCTTTTTCTCCTTTTCCAGTATCTCTTTAATGGGCCTGTGCGCCGCAGTTACACATAAATTCTGCAATAAGACAGTAACAGGTGAGAATAAATTCTCCACTAGTGAACAGTTTTGAGTAAAGATTCGAAGGTGTCACCTTAAGGTCACTTCCTGAGTAACCATCTGTCATGCTTGCAATTCCATCCAACTCAACATCTGGAGATAAGTCTTCCTTTGCCAGTATAACTTTCAAAATTTTTGCTCTATTTGGAGCATCTGGAAGATTTACCATCAATCTGTAGTAATGACGAAAACTTAGCATCTTACTTTGGGAAATATGAAGGCCCACTTGGAAAGGAAAGTAAGAATTGCAATACATGTGTCCATAAAAAGAAGTCATGGCAACACTCACCGGCGAGGCAGCCTGCGGATGACCGCCTCATCCAGGTCAAAAGGTCTATTTGTGGCTGCAAGTACCAGTACTCGTTCTGTATCTTTAGTCCGTAAGCCATCCCAGTTGACCATAAATTCATTTTTCATCTTGCGCATGGCCTCGTGCTCCCCGGGGTTCTCCCTCCGGCCCAACATACTATCAACCTATAGCCACCAAAACACTATGAGAAGCACAACTAGTAGGAAACTAAACTAACAAAAGAAAGAATAGAGAAACTGACTTCGTCCACAAATACAACACTCGGGGAAATTTTACTGGCAAGTGAGAAAACAGCTTTCACATACTTCTCGCCCTCACCAAACCACTGCAAAGAAAAGAAGAGTTGAAGCGTCTGACAGAACAACATTAAATCTTCGCAAATTTCAAATGATCACAAGAAATCAGCCCCAATATTGACCTTGGATGTGATACTTGACATGGAAATGTTGATGAAATTTGCACCAGCTTCAGTAGCCACGGCCTTTGCAAGCATAGTCTTGCCTGTTCCAGGGGGACCAAACAGAAGAATGCCCTTGCAAGGCTGGACAAGAAAGGTAACAGCGAGACTAAGAGCAAGCTCCACCATGAAAGCATTGCACAAATAACTTGTATTTACAGAGGCACTTAAATACTGCTTAGAACATCAGACAGAAAGGCTTTTTCAAGCATGAAGTTGAGACAATTACTAGAAATTAAAATGAAGAAAAACTAGCACCACTTTTAAAGGCAACTCATAAAACCAATTTCTGCTTTTTGTTCTTTCAGGAAGCCTAAACCATCTGAATTTTTTGGTTTAGATAATTCTTTGACATATGGCCAGTGTCGTTTCAAGTCTTCTCATTTCCACACTGGTCTCTTTTTCATGTCTTCTCATATTTGCACATTGCTGCATTCTTAGGGGTGCATGTGTCCCTATTTTACTTGAAATGACCCTCTTTTAGCTCTTCTTGGAACAATGACACCAGCATTTCTTGAAGCATGCTCAGCAATTTTTGGCTGAGGAAAGCTGCCTAAAACACACTAAGTCCTTTGTGGGGCTAAGCGAAGCCAGGATCACCATCAACACCCTCCCCCAACTCCGCCCCATGCAACATCTCTACCAATTTGCCTCATTTATGCTATTCAGAGGGGGGGGGGAAGATAAATCTAACACATCAAAAGATCTTGATCAAGATTATCTCAACTCAAAATTCAGCTTAAAGGTTATCTTTCTCGAAACAGGTAACTTATAACGGTATAATCTAACAAAAACCAGTGTTGCCAAATTTTCTTATATTGAACAAAAATTTAAGCCAATAGGGCATTCTTGAGATGAGTGAACAACTAGTAACGATAACAGGAGTACAAACGATGAGGGGTAACTTAATTAATCTAAAGAAAAGAAAACGAAGAAAGCCTAAGTAATGCAGGGTGAGATGCGGTGGAAGTGGGCCGAACTGCAGCTGCACCAGGCAGGGCAGCCAATCGGGACCGATTGTTGCCCCATGAATGCATACTCAATTTCACCTTGCTAGCTGATCGTCTATCAGGTGCCTAGCTACCTCAACTGTCTATTAACCATGATGAATCCTGGATCGAAGAACTTGCCAGCAGATCAACTTTTCTAGATAATTGTGCTGGCTTTATAGCCTTGGAAAATAGAAAACCAGAAAGTTTCTGCACACTGTATAGTAGCCTCATTTCAGAACATCTTTAAATTTCTCCAAAAAAGGACAAGATTAAAGCAGGTAAGTCAGTATGTATATTATGGCCGATATACATGGAAATGGCAGTCATTAATAGAACACAGTTACAAATGTAAAGGAATACCAAAGATCCAAAAAGCATGCGCAAGAACCAGTTAATTCGTTATTACAACCAAACTTCAAGTGGAGCAAATTGAGTGCTCATAGAGAAAAGCAGAACCTTGGTTAATTGCCCTTTGCAGAAAAGTTCAGGCCTCTGTAGAGGAAGCATGACTAGCTCCTTCAATGTATCTTTGACATTTTCAAGAGCTCCGATGTCATCAAATGTGACTCCTATGTCACTGGGGGGAATAACATCAGCAAGAAGCCTTTTCTCAAATTCATTTTCAGTTACAACATCCTGTACAGATAAAAAACTGACCCAAAGTTAGACGATTTGTGATTCTTAACACAGGTTTTCCTGCTACACAAAATTTGTTATCCAAATATTTATGATAACCTTGAGTGACTTTTTCAAGCTCTTAGACTCATTCTGAATAGCCTGCAAGATCCCAATGCCATACTGGATGCTGCCAAACATTTCAAAATGGTTACTAACTTTAAGCTGAAGATTGCGGCCAATAAAACATGCATCCTGACAGAGAAAGGAGCAATTCCTTACCTCTCGCTGGACAGAACAAGCCGTGAATCAGCATTAGATTCAGGATTCTGCATTAAATGATGGCTTAAAGCCCATCCAATGACCTTTTCTGCACCTGCCAGTATAAACTTAAATTTTAACACCATGTAAAGGGAACATAGTGAGCAACCTCACTTAAATGGATCAATGGCAAAGTACATACTCTCAGTGGCAAGTGTTTGGTCCTTGATGCATATTGTATCAAGTCCTTCACATTCCATTCCACATCGACCAAGAACCTGCACATAAGGATAAGAAACTAAGATATTATCTCCTCTGCTGCAAGAGATTGCCAAACTTAAAAATGCCAACAAATCAAAAGATTGCCCTAATGCTTAACCTCTTCAACATCCTAGGAAACTCGTACTATGGGAACAAACTGTTACAGGGCATGTATGTTGTACACATGGCTGTGATTGGAAAAACTCTTATCACAAAATGACCATCAAAAAGAAATGGTGGGCTCTTCAAATTATATTTCATAAACCATCTATGAGAAAATCAGGCACAAGATGCTCCATGATCTAGAAAAATAGGAGTGAAAATTGCTCACTGTTCGCAAATTATTCAAATTCCCTTTGATCTTTAGGGTCTCGGAATCTCGATCCAACTGATGCTTCCAAGATGCAAGAAGCACTTCATCCTGCAGACAGTAATTGCAGTTCCAAGACTCATGTTAACTGAAGCAGTTGGAAGCGAGTATCCAAGATACACCAGAGGGAAGTCATACCTGTGGCATGTGGATTGTAACTTTGTTGGGGAAGAGCTTTGTAAGAAGTTTTGTCACCTTTGGAACTTCTTTTCCTCTGTCATGAAGCCGTCCAAAACTATCCTGAGACCATTAAATGAGGTCAGCACCATATCCGCAACTTTCATTTGTGTCTTATTTATTTGAGCAAAAAGAACTGAACAAAAAGAAACACACTTTGTCTGACAAGTCATATGAAATAATGTTAGGCTGAAGGATTAAGGAATAAAGTGGAGAACAGAATTCAAGCATGGTGTAATGCACATGCAAGGCAGCACTATAGTACAAATATCTACCATCTGCAGAAAAACATACTACATGTTTCTAAAACGAATGTGTCAAGCAAGAGTTGATGCATTCCACCAGAAAAACTGAGTCCATCACAATTATTATCCATATGTTAGTTAATCCTTGATCAACATGTCTGTTTTAACCTCTTCACGCAACATATAATATTCAGAATGGTTATATTGTCTGTCTTGACATTTGATTATTATGTCTTTGTCTCAGCCACAAATCATAGTGATATTTAAAATCAAAGGCCCAGATGTTAAAAGCATTCCATAAACATCTCATAGCACGTCAGCAAGTCACGACCCATTACACATAAGTACAAAAGTTAAAACTGACACCATAGCATGTCAGCAAGTCATGACCCAATACACGTAAGTATAAAAGTTGACGCTGAAATGGTGTATCTACATATGAATACATCATGGCTCAAAAAAAGGAACAGAGCAACTGCTCATCATTTTGAGTAAATAGCAACCTAGTAAAACTTTTGGATCTAAACTACAACATGAAGCATAGAATCACTGCGAAATGAGGAAGACCATGCTCAGATTGACAGTGTCGTCAACCTACAAGCATGTTATACTAACCTATAGATGCCAACATCCCCAGGGAAGACAATGAATAAGCGCGCCCTAAATCCCAAAGAATTAAAACAAGTACGACAGTACAACAAGGTGAAGAATGAAAATCATTACCGGAAAGGCCAAATCAAGAAGAGCTGTCTGATTGCTCCCAAACTTTGTGAAAAGAAGACCACCAGGATGTGACTGCCACCAGAAAAAAAGTCAAACACTGCCAGAATATGGTATGTACTTTTGTGTAAATTCCAGGCTAGCTTAAAAAAGAGTTAACCTCCAGCAAAGGGACAAAGGAATAAAGCACAACAAACTGAACAAATTATATCATCTTCTGTATCAGAGATTAAATCAACAAAAAGGAGGTGGAGACGAGACTGATGATCCTCTATGCGACTACAACTTGAACAAGAATTTAAACATATATCTCATCTGATGACAAAACTGTCAGAGAGAAAGATTGCAGAAACGACAACCAAAGCCAATTATTATAGAGCCATTGGAAGCATCAGATCCAAATAAGCATCATGCTCAGATTTAACAAGCGACAACGAAGAATCACCTTAATAAAAAATAGCATTATTTCTCAAAACCAGAAAAAAAGTTACCTTCTCCTTGCGGTTGTCAGTATGGGTATGGGAACCAATGACAACAACATTATTGGGAAGCTTTTCGATTCTGCTTTTAAATGTAGGGAATGCATCTGAGTTCCCAGCAATAGACTTCTCAGCATCTTTCATAAACAAAATGAAAGGAGAATTTCTGCTCTCACTTGAGACAGCCTGACACCAAAAAGAACACACAAATAAAAAACTAAAGAGATTCTAGCTATCAACTATTAACAATTCAAATAGGGAACAGGAGAAACCACCTCGAACAATGTGTCAATTAGTAGCTTGTCTAAATCTTCACTGCAGGAGCTCTCCAAACGAAGATCAGCAGCTGGACCAAACAAACGATGAAAGGAAGATGGTTAGAGAAGTAAAATGGCCTGATGATTTTAAGCGGAAGAAAACTTTAAAGAGAGAAATTATACCATTACAGAAGAATCCATGACCTCCCTCACAAGAACCCCCAAGGTCAACTCCTTCAGAGACAGATTTATCAAATCTCACACCAATTTTGGACATGGGATTATCCTCGAAAAGTAACACTACCTTTCCACATTTCCCAGAAGCCGGACCCCTGTCAAAGTCATACAAGAAAAACAACACAAAAGAACATGATCAAAGAAACGCTCCATGGCACACCATCAATATGAAAACTAGAAAGACAAAATGCATATCAGAAACATAGAGAAGTCAATGCTGATCAGAAATGAACCCGATGCACAGAGATTTCAGTGCTTTTGCTGTTATTGTGAAAATACAAAAATGAGCTATTCAGAACAAGGACCAAGAAAAAACAGTCATTATGCACAGGGAAGGAGCGACAGATGTTACTACCAAAATAAAGCAATGGTAACAATTTCTGCAGAATCTCCATGCACAACAATTTCCAGAACCTAAACATGCTACACACCCACCCACACTAAACCACCTGACAAGCTAGAGATAAGCAGCATCACATTACTTCCCCACTTAAGCATATACGTTTATAGAAAACACAAGGATGACCATCAATACACTATATGAAATCCGTCATTTGGTCTTATCCTAACAGCAAGCAATTATTTGTCCTAAAGAAACAACTCATTTGCTATAACAAGAGATGCACCCAGGACTCTGCTAGATTATCACTACTCATTGCAGATTTAGCATCTCAGCCCTTCTCATTAGTTTTTCCAGAGACCAACATGAAAGTCAATGCATGACACAAGCTCTACAAAGTTTTCCTATTTCTGACACATTTCACATTCCAATCAGAAAGGCTATGATGGTAGAGAGAATTAACAAAACAAACATGTTGATAATGGTATCTTCGTGAGATTAAAAGACAAAATCATGGGTAGCCAATAATAGAGGTACCTTGATGGCGAGGATGGGTACAAGGAGCCAGAAGCTGACCCAATAAACCTTACCCTGTCGCCTACAAGTTTTAAATCATCATGTTAAGTAAGATGCATAAATATGAACTGCATATTGAGGAAAATTAGAATGAATGACAAAAGATAGCTGTTGATAATCAATTCAATTAGCATACCTAATTTAAATGAATTACTCTTGGATGCACCAGAGGATGAAGCTACATTATCATTCTCAACCTTTGGTTGTGAATCTGGGACAAAAGAAGAGGGAGCATTTGATGAGCTAGGTGCATCGCCATCACCAATTGGCAAATTAATCGCCTTGACCAAGTCAGCTGGAAGAGGGCTTTCTTTTGGGTAGTTGCAGGATTTGTCAACATTAATTCCTTCTTTTAACAGCTCTGCTTCCTTGGAAGATAAACCCTACAACAAATTTGTAATCAACCAGTGACATAATTGACCTCAACCTATACAGCCAAGATTGGAGATTGTTTAAATAATCTCTCCCTCCCTCACTCTCACATACACCAAAGAGGGCTGGGTCCACGAAAATCAATAGGGTATAAAGTTAAAACATTGAAAAAAGCACAAGCAGAACGCTTACCCCCAAAAATGAATGGCTGTCAAATATGAGCAATTTGGCACCAAAGTGATATGCAAGTGCTTTTGCCAACATCTCCTGATAAATCTCGGACCCTGCAATTAAAATATTGACAGTTTCGAAATTCAAATTAGCTCAGAAATTGCTCAAGTAAAAAAATCTCGTTCACAATAGAGGAAGAAAAAAAATCACGCACCAGCAGGGCCTGAAAGCAAAATCCTTGGGTTCACTGTTGGAAGGTCTGAGGCATATTTAGCATGTTCTCTGTGCTTCAAATGTATAAATGAAGCAGCAATTAACACATTCTTGGTGTTCTCACTGCGAAGAAAAGGCACCACAAAGTATTTAATCCATGATCAACCATATCAGGACTAAGCAAATTAACCATGACTCTCTAAATGTTGACAGCTCGGCATAGCAAGCAGATCTAATACAAAACAACCACACGGGAAAGTAAGTCATTACCATTCAAGAGATGCTATTGTTAGATCTATTTACAGCAAAAAAAGATGCCATCAGAGAACATCACGTCGCAAGTGGAGGCATTACCTTCCTCATTGTGTTTTAAAAGAAGAAGCAGGTCCAGTGGCAAAGATTGATATTAAAAAAAAAAAAAAAAAAAAAGGCAAATTAGTTTGCAAAGATAATCCCAAGAACACTATTGATAGGCCAATAGCGTCGAGAGCACAAGCTCCTCTTAATCAGAACTGCACCAAAGAAACATGAGAAACAACACTTAAAATAAGCCTTTTCCCGCTAAGTCACACTTGACAGTCAAATTATTTTCTCCCAGGGAACCCAACTAATACACTCTCAATGATATGACACATTCATAGCATTGTTTTTTGGTGTAGACTGCAAATGGTCAAATGAACAAACTTGTAATCATTCAAGTTCAAATTCAGGATGCAGATTAGTGTTGATCACCAAAAATTATCACTGCAACCAACAAATTCCATCCAGCGACAGCCAGACAATTTCCAAAGAGTATCGCCATTGCTAAAATCACATTGACGTGCTCGTCTCTTACCATCAAGAACTAGTAGTTGCTTTTCTGTTTCTGAAACAGATGTGATAAGTGGTAAAAGTACCCACCTTAAGTAGTATGGAAAGTTATCAAATGAAACTTCTATCTCTCTGCCATCAAGGATTCCTGCATGAACCTCTTTCTTGAATACTGCACAACGTAAAGACATGCCTGATGTTGATGCTGGTTGTGAATCCCTTGTCCATTCGCTCGATTCTTCGAATACCTGTTAACACATACTTTTGCTCAATTTCAGCTTACAACTAGTTGATAGAGCAAACATCCTCAAGGAAGGCCTTAGCCAATGAATCACCCCAGAGATTTTTACATTGCCTGCCTCTATGCCAATGTCCTGGCTGCTGTCAACAGGAAGACTCTTGCCCATTGCTCCATCTTCTGCTGCTTTCTCACTTGCCGGATTCGGCGCCGAGTTGCCTTCCAGGCCATCATCAATGTCCATCCCATCATTAATTGCAGAATGAGCAGCAACTTCAGGTGCTTGATAGATTTTAATGGAAGCCGTGCCAGGCGGCTTCCATCGTGATATATCTTGCTTCAGGCTTGAAATGGATGCCAATATGCTAGCCCCAGTCATAGCCGAAGGATCCCCTGATCTCCGCTCAAGTTGAAAAAACTTTCCCATGCTTTTCATCTCCGGGCCCTTAACCGTGGGATCAGATACTATTTGCTGGAATATCTGGATAGAGAGAAATTAAGGAAATCCCACGCATAAAAAATGCATGACACATAATCATAAAAGAGTGTGGACAGTAACAGATAAAATGCAATATAACATTAGAAGTTGCTTTCCATGAAATCCTCCAATTCCACGATAAGGTGATGATTTAATGTCCAATAGAAATTCTCCAAGAGAATGTCAAGGAAATGATTCTTTTCCCCACATATAGAAGTCCTCCAGGTTAATGGCAAAAGATGATTTTAAGTCCAAAACCAAGTCAAAGGGAAATCCATGTGTCCAAAATGAGAAGGCATGCGTCATGAAAACTCTTGATCGTGCACTTTAATTACATAATCTCTTGTCTTGGTTGGCACCATTCCAAATATCTACCGAAAGCTTGGACTTTAGTTCGCTTCATACTTCATGGAGACTGCAATAACCTCACCCTCATGATAAATACAACACTTCAGTAGACTCCAATTACCCAACTTCACTCTGCTCTTGCCCTCATTCTCTTCTTTTTTTCCTCAAGTTCGCACTCACCTCTCCCTCCCCCTCCATTTATTTCTCCTACCTCACAGCTATTTTTACTTTTTTCTTTTCTTTAAAACCCCCCCTCTCTCTCTCTCTGTGTATACACACTTCCTCTTCTCTTGATTTCCATCCTTCCTCCTTTTTGCTGCTTCCACCTTTCGACTATTTACTGATAATTTACCTGCAAAGTTGCTGAGTTCCTCTCGTTCTTCATCTTCGTATTTTATTATCTCCTTCAAAAGATAAGGAGACTTCTTCTTGACTTCTGGGAAATCATAACGCAGTAACCATGGAGATGACAGATTTGCAGAACCAGAACATCAGAAACAAGAGGTTTAGACAAGTATGAAATGAAAGAAAAGGATACATAAGCATGGTTCCCCATCGCGCCAAACACGATCTCATCCCCCGAGTTTAGCGTGCAACTGGAGTTCTTCTTGACAGCAGTTCCATTTACTTGAACCAATCCCTTGCTACCCGTGGTCTCTAGTGTGGCTACAGCAGCGCCTTCTCGCTGGTCAAGCCCACAGATAGTGAGTAATGATACTGCATGTGCATTTTATAGGCTTCATCTCCACATAGAACTAAGCCAACCCAATAGAGCAAGTAACTGAAACTTGACCCGCTAATTAAAGGAAAGACCCTCCTGTACTATTCAAAGAATTGGCACTTCCTACGCATAAAAGAGAACTGTAGTTCCCCGTGACTCAAGCCCAGCAAAAGAATAATACCTGATTGTGCTTTATCTTACAAAGCATACCGCTTATTGTCTGGTCCTTCAATGGGAAGTTACACTGTCTGCTAGCACCAATTGTGAAACTAGGGCAGCTAATAGGAACGTTGGGATTCTGCAGTCCATGAAAACACACATTAAACCAGAAGAAATACATTAAAAAAAAAAAAAAAAATCACAAGAAACCAAACAAGTCAACACTGCGTTCAATCTCGAGCTCCAATCACCTGACCCAATTGCGACAACAGGCGGCACCACGGCGTAGAAGACTCGAAGCTCGGACTCTGTTTTTGGTATGAATTCCAAGAAGGGAAAGAACTCCGCTGCTTATCCACCACAAGTGGCGAAGTACCTGCCAGTAAAAACACACAAAACCCCACAGACGAAGCATAAAAAGACGAGCTTTTACGACCCAATCAGATGGACAAAGCCGATCAAGAACGCGAACGGCATACCCTCAGGGATCGGCGCCGCCACCGCGACGGCAGGCGTCACCTCCCCCTTGGCGGCGCTGACGCAATCGTCTCCAGCGGCCGCCGCATCTCCATCCACACATTCCGCTGGATCAGTCGGCGGCGCCGGCGAGCACAGCTCCTTCGAATTGTCCGCCGCCGGCATAGGTCTGTCCGACGCGCCGCCGCTATCTTCCTGAAATTCCAACCAAGAAGAAAGAAACGAATTAGATGGGGGGGAGGGGGCGAAACCCACCAAAATCCACACTCCGCGACCCGAAAAAAAATCCATCTTGACGCCCACCAAAAAAAAAAAAAAAAAAAAAAAAAAGAACGACTACATCGACGCAAAAGCAGAAGAAAAGGAAAAAAAATCAGGGTCGAAATCAAGAATCGACGGTCCGTTCTCCCTTCATCACCTTCTGACGCTTCGGCGACGGAGATTTGTCTTCCGAGGAAGAAGATCGCTTCCCATTATTGCCCGAGAAAGATCCACTGCGCCTCGTTGACACCATGACTCTCTCTGTTTCCTTCCCTCTCTCTCCCCCCTTTTCGTTACAAATTCCCGAGCTTTCTCGCCGTGCTCTATTCCGGGTCTCTCCTCCTCCTTCCTCTGCCGCCTCTTCCTGCTCTGTGCGCAGTGGTCTTCTTTCTGGTCTGCGCACTGCGCGAGCGAGACACAGAGAGAGAGAGAGAGAGAGAGAGAGAGAGAGAATGGGTATGAGCAACGAGCGAAATGCAATGTAATTGTAATGCAAATGTGGAGGGGTGGGTTCGAGAGAGAGAGAGAGAGGCAGGTTCTATTATTCTTTTCTCTCGCGGAAAAGGGCGAAAACAGGGATTAAAAATATCGAAGAATTGGTGTCTGGCTGGTCTTGTGCGAGCGGAGGAAGGATTGAAAATTTATAGGAGACAGCGAAACTCTCGTCTCATCGAAAGCGTAGGTTCGACAAATCTTGGGTTGGGTTCCGGTTCCGGTTCCGGTTCGGTGGCTCGTGGTCTCGCGCGTCCGCACGTTAGCAGCTTCCGTTCGATTCCGACCGCGGGGATGCGCCCCGATTTTGTGCATGGGGGGCGTTATGGGCCTTTTCTCGGCTCTTCCTGTTGTTACGCATCTCTCTCTCTCTCTACAAAATTCGTACTTTTCTTTTTCTCTTCCAAAATTTATTATTGCCATGCGCGGACCGCAGCATAGATTATTTCTTGACATTACACAATCGCCAATTTAGTGTAATATTTAAATAATAAATCATGTTTTCACATAATAATTTAAACATTTAGAATAATTGACAATATTCATACAAAACATCTCGACACCCTTCCACTCATAATATCTTGTCATTTTGAGTGTAAATTTTGGTGTCGTGATCGCTTTTGTATAGTTTGGTAAAGCTTAATATATTTCTTAATTTTCACAAAAAAAAAAATAGTATTAATACAAATTTTCACATGATATCAAAACTAGAAGTTCTGAATTTGAAACTTTTGAGACCCCATTTATGTCATTAATTAAATTTTCACGTTTAATTAGAGATAACTGCATGAGGCTAAAAGTAAGGGGAAGAATATTTAACTAATAAATCACACGTTCATCTATAGTTTAAATTTGTAGAATAGTTAATAGTGATGTTATAAATTATCATAGATAGATTACGTAATTTAAGACAAGTCTTTGCATAAAAAAAAAAGATTTATACGATGAATATAACGCTAATTTTATGGGTAGTACAATTGCCACATAAAAATGCTTTTATAATGGAGAAGCGATATGAGGACGCGAGAATTTCTATGCACGTACTGGCCTAAACCGAATAATTCAGCCAGGCAGCAAGTTTTTGCGTTGAGAAGACAAACGTTCTCGCTTTGTTTGACATGTCGCGTGTGTCTTTGTGGCTGTCTACGTGGATGGAGTGTTTGTGTCGGGTCCTGTGGCGCGACGTGCGTTCACACTGGGGGAGGTAAGTTAAAAGCGTAGATCAACGTTGAATCATTGCATGGCATCCATTAATTTAGACTCATGGAGATGATTAAAAGTGACAAAAATTAGGGTGGGTGATAAAACGACGAGCCGTGGAGATAGAAAGCGATTCATTGGAATAAAAACACGTCATAAGGGCCAGCACTCATTTGGGACTACGGAGGTATCATGATTATTGAAAAATTCACTCAAATGATGTAATTTTTTCAATAAGTCATTTCAGTGTCAAGAATTTTTTGAAAATATTCATTCAACTGCCGAAAATCTAATCGGGTACAGCGCATGTGGTAACCGTTTTTAAAAAATTATCGGACTCGAACAAGATTTTGTATATAAATCATGATATTTAGGTGATTGAAAAAAAAAATAGAAAAAAATAAGTCATGACATTTGTCACGTCATTTTTTCGCAAATCGTTTGAATCAACGTGGAGCTCCTAAGGTCAACGGATGAGGCTGAAAAACAAGAAGAGACGGAAGATATTGTGCGCCGGGTGCACTAGTACCTTGGAATAGGGGTTGGTAAATCCACGATCAACGGCGATTCTTCCATCTGAAGGATGGAGAATTAAAAGCATTGTTTTTTTTTTTTTTTTTTTTTTTTTTTTTTTGGTGGTCGTAGAGTTCAGGGCTTGTTGACTTGCCGGAAGAGGAACCTGAATTGGAATATTCAAGGGTTGAACAAGCGACCGAGTGGAATATTCAAGGAACTCGATCCTTCTGCCTTCCTTCCCTGAGTGGGCTCCGAAGGATGGATTCTTTACCATAAAAAAGGAGAAAGAATCCTCCTGCACAGGAGATAATATTGACAGGATAATTATTTAATCGGTCTTAGATTTATCACACGGATGTTGATTCAGTCTCAAACTTTTCAATTTAGTCGTAGAACTTTGTGTTCAATTCCAATGTAATCCTTTCGATCACTAAAAATCATTGATAAGATGGTGTGTCACTATAAAAATCAAAAATTAATAAGATGGTGTGTCGTGTAGAATGGCCAACAATGGCTATATTACCATATTAACGATTTCTAGCAAAAATCAATCAAAATGACTGCATTAAAATAGAAAGCAAAGTTTTATGACTAAATTAATTAAATTGAAAAGTTTAAGACTGAGTAAATAATTTATCAATCAATATTATCCTTGAACATAGTACAAAATATCTTTTTTTTTTATGCTAAAGGTTGGTCCACTGAGATGTGATAATTGGATTATAACGCTGGTGACTTTTTACGAAAATCGACTGCAAGGACTATATTGAATTTTTGTGTAAAGATTTAGTATTAATTAGGTAAAATTGAAAAGTTTAGAACTAAATTGATATCCGAACAATATATTTAGAATTGAATTGGGTAATTTTGCTTGACCTAATGTAGAATGAAAAATAAAGTTCCTAGATTTCAAAAGAGTGGAATGAAATTGAATTAGAATGGGTGAGATTCATAACACAAGTAGGATAATTATTCAAAATGTTTTTCTCAACGACTAATTCAATTATA
Organism: Eucalyptus marginata; assembly: GCA_014182565.1. NCBI lineage: Eukaryota > Viridiplantae > Streptophyta > Magnoliopsida > Myrtales > Myrtaceae > Eucalyptus > Eucalyptus marginata. The sequence goes on along the minus strand of CM024595.1, from coordinate 30,113,940 downwards.
AACCTTTTAATTATACCAATTTAATCCCGAGCCAATTTAGTCCTAAATACATGAATGGTTTGTCAATATAATCATTTCAAGCAATTTTGGCCAAAAATCATCAAAAGACTACGGTGGCAAATTATTAAAAGGTCAAAATGTCTAGAATTAAATTAGTACAATTGAAAAATTTATAATTGAATCGGTCGTCGTTCCATAAGTTCATGACTAAATTTATACAACTAAAAGATTTAGAGCTAAATCGGCCATCGTAAATTAAGTATATGACTTTTTAGATAATTTTCCCTAGCGAAAGCAATTCTCATCTCAGTTCACTATCCGATGTCACATAATCAATGTTCCGGATACGCTCAACATTAGTCATTCGCACCATACTTCGCTGTATAGTAAATGGGCCAGATCGATCCCGCTCGAACGGTCGTCCGGATGGTGGAACGACCTAGGTTGGACCACTAATTTGTCCAACCCAGGTGATAACATCACCCCGGGTGTTGTTGTTTCCGTAATCGACCTTTAATATTCCCGTGCAAAAGCCGGTCGAGGCAAAGCTGCTTCTCGCGCAAGTAATTGTAAGTACTTGCTACGGAAGGGAAGGTACTCGTCAAATTTTAATGCCGTTTTTGTGTACTTTTTTTAAAGAGGAAAAAGAGGCGATTTTACTGTCTCCGTGCTTTGGAACTTCAGTCAATAAGCGAGCAGGAAAATGGCTCAAAAGGGGAGGGGGCGATCTTGAAGTAAAGATGTTACGAGGGTTTTCGGTCATGTGGTTCAAGGTGTCAAACATGCACGGACGTTGAACAACACGTCTTCGGTGTTCGATGATGGCTAATGACCAGTCTTTTGACTAATTATGCTGGGCAACAGCAACGTTTGGCCTTTCTCGATTCGTACGAGGACGGTTGGGGGGGGAGACTTGGGAGGAGGTGTCTAATGACTTCCCCGAGAGCTTGCCTTCTTTGGCCAGAAAAGGCAGAGAGCATTCGGGGTTCAATTAGCATTTGTCTTCTTTGGAAAGAATCCAGGGTCCAATTATTGAACTAATAAACATTATCAGTGGGGCCGTCAAATGGATGAGTCAAAGTCAAATTTGGATCGGATTGAATTTAATCGGATCCAAATTGACCAATTTAGTTAGGTTTGACTACAAATCAAGTGATCTATACTCAATTCATACCCAACCTCATCGATATTACTAAGGGGTTGTTTGTTTATATTAACCAAATTTAAGTTTATAAACAAAATTTATGTGAGAGGACGGAATAAGTAAACGCGTTTGTTTGCGAGATGGAATCTATTGGGTGAAAGAACTTTTGGAAGAGAATGTAATAATGATCGTTTTAACAAAAATTTAAAAACAAAATTGAGAACCTTTTTAACTCTTTTTTTTTTTTTTATTTTTCTTTTGATTGGGTCCTCGGCCTCGAAAAATCCCAACCGGCCAAAGAGGGCCGGCGACCTCGTCAAACGTTTTTTTACCACAAAAAACCTCAAACCGGGCGATACGGCCCTTTGACAAATTTATCCAAAACCAAAAGAAGAAAAACTTAAAAAAAAAAAAGAAAGAAAATAAAGAAAATAAAAATAAAAATATTAAAAAATTAAAAAATTAAAAGAAACAAAAAAAGAATAAAAATTTAATTTGAGCGTTTTACGCTTCATTTTTTCACGTAGAACAAGTTTACAAACGCGATTTTTTTTGTTCAAAAATCAAATTTAGCGGAGGGTATATTTTCATTTTTTTACTAATTTGAGGTTTTTTTTGCGGTCGAATAAATTAAACGGGTAAAACACCTCCATATTAACCAAATTTAAGAAAACTCACGTCCAAATTAAAGTGAGAGGACGGAATAAGTAAACGCGAGATGGAACGTGGGTGAAAGAAAGTGAAGAGAATGTAATAATGATCGATTGGATTTAAGTAAATTGAGAACCTATTTAACTCATATTATTTTAGATTTTATATAATTAACTCATAAAACTATTCAGCCCATAAAAAGTGGGTTAAAAAAAAAGAGAGTTTATAACTCATTTCGACACGTCTAGACATTAGACACCATCTGACTCTTGTTGCAAATCTTGATTCCTATTTGGAACAAATCATATCTTAATCCATCTTGATCAGATTTTAGGATGGTATCGTGTCCTGACTCTAGCCGTCTGTCTAATACCTTTACATTCATACATCCCGTGATGGCCCATATGATCTTAGATGATTAATTTGTTTGAAAAGAGTTTTGACATGATTCCCTTTCCAGGATAGATATTCGTACAAGATTCTACGAAAGAACCACCTCCGAGACATTATTGCTCGGATGAATCAATTGCTCTAACTAACAAAAGTAGACGTTTGGTTGTCCAGAAGCACTTGAATTGACTCGCACTTGTGTCCAAAAAATAACATCGCAGCCAACTGAATTTTGCCAAATCTACGGCTAAACAACCGGCACCAATCTTCATGCATGCAGCGTCTAAGATTGGCACGCGTCTTCTAAAGCAGCTAAGCAAGTGAAAACGCCCAACTACAATTGCAAGGAGCAATTTGCAAAAAGAGCGACGAGGCATGAACTTCGAATGCTTTTGCATAAGAGGCACCCATCCAAATGCAACTGAAAATCAAGTTTCAACTTACGAGAAAACCAAAAAATTCCTGAGTTGATCATGACCTGAGTTTGCTGGAAGATACCGGCCATGATGCCAAGAAACCAAACTAAAATAGTAAATACTCAAATCGCACATTTTCACTCAACAGAGAGAAAACAAAACTGTTCCCTTAACCCCGAGGATGGAATTTAGCTAATCAAATCTCAACCACCCTAATGCGCCGACTTTCAAGAAGAAGCCCCACTACGCAGAGCGCTCTTTGATTTCCTAGGAGCAAGCTGGGTCTCAGGCTACAAAATCAACAGAGATTAGATCAGTTGATGTATTGATTTAGAGACAAACAACTCAACCAACTTCAACAGGCTGTCATCTGAAGTAAACTCAGCCAAAAAGGCAAGATAATCCCATAAGACTAAGGGAGACATGAAAAGGCATCAAACTATCTTCTACTTCTACCTTACACGAACACTTTAAGGAAATTACCTCTTTCATGACAGATTCTTCCTTTTCAGACAAAATCAGCTCAATGTGGCATGGAGATGACATATAAGCTGCCAACAGCAATACCCATGAATCAAGAGAAATTTTACCAAAGGTAAAACCAAACTCAACCAGGTCACGACTTACGATTAATTCTTCCATGAGCTCGGTATGTCCGACGCCTTTGCTTTTGAGCTTGATTAACCTGTACGTGAGATACGTATAGAGTATCCACATCCAAACCTTTCACCTGGAAACTCGCAACGTAACAGCCTGTCATCAGTGACGAGTACAGAAGTTCAACCTATTACACATTCTAGCAAGATAAAGCGTACTTCGGCGTTACTCTCAGCGTTCTTGAGCAAATCCAAAATGAACTTCGCAGATTTGACAGGCCAGCGCCCCTGGCCATTAGAATGACGGTTTTTGGCCTGTGCAGTCCGTCCAACACCCCTACAGAAGCGCCGGAACGGAATGGCTTGCTTGTGAGCCAAAACATCCTCCAAATAACTTTTAGCCTTCGTCAAGGGCAATTTCCTAATAGCATGGGCCGTCTCTCGAGTATTCTAACAGAAAGCAATTAAAGACAAGCAACTGTCAAATAGAAGATACAATGAATAACCCTGAGATAGAGATAAATTGACAAGACAGCAATGAACAGCAATTGAGCACCCAAAAATGACAACAGGGCATTTGCTCCAAAAAAAGGAAAAAGATAATAAAATCTCTGTTTGAACTAAGAGAAATCTGTTATGACCAAAAAAGAAAAAGAAAAAGACCTAAGAGAAATCTGCCACTATTTATTTTTGCTGAAGATTTCCTGAAAACATTGAATGTTTATCTTTCTTATCTCTAGCTTTCACGTCATACATCTCTTTACTTCTATCACTTGATGTTACCTGGAACCATCCAAAACAAAATGCTCTCCACAAGATTCACCTTCATTTCATTTCAATTGAAAAAGGAAACACAAAATTAATTCTGTTGCTGTACAGTCACAGCTTTTGTTTCTAGAAAATACAACACAGGGGAGTCTATGTCCAACCAAGTAGACTGACATTGGTTTTCTTGCCACATGGTTGAGAATTTTGTGAAACAAAACCCTGGGATCGAGTGGGATGCAGAAGTCTATCAGAGACAACTAATAAGTCAACATGGAAATCTTGCGATTCTGGCAGAGCTTTCATGGTTTAGAAAGTGCCTACTGATGTTCAATATATTCAGATAATTATTCGCTGAGAATGAACACCTACAGCAGATAAATTAGCTTTTCTGCACATTGATTCAATGGGCTCTGGCAGTGCAATCAACATCGCACATCTCATTCATCAAGACAATGATAGAAGCAAGACATCGCTGTTGCCTAACCATCACACGCTGAAATTTTACGACGACCTACCGTACCTTGAAATGAACCCGGAGATCGGAGCCCCTTGCCTTGCAAGCTGCAGACAACCACATACATAAGATCAAGAGAAAGTTCGACACTTTAACCCGAATTGAGCGACCCCATCCATTCAAAGTACCAATTCAACCTGACTCTAGTCACTAGTAGGTCTACCCACAGAATTATCCGCAATTACAGTCATTCGCTAAAGCCATTCCCGCCACAAATCGAAGAGGAAGCACGACACTGATTCCTTAAACAACCCTTGTTGCAGGATCACGCCCAACACGAGGAAAAGACGAATTTCCTTGTCGTCGACTACCATAGCGAGCGAATCACGAAAAACAACACGGAAGCCAAGCCATGTACTTACACTTGGTGGGGTTGTCCGGCTCTTTCGAGTACTTCACCTGAAAAAGAGAATCCTCACAACACGGACCATAAGAATCCTCGATCGATCACACATGCGAAAGCGTCGGAAGCTGAATTTGTCTGATTTCGACGCGTACTCACCATTGTTGCCCGATGCTCCGTCCTCGATCCTCCGCTCCTCGGCCTGCTGATGAAGTCCGAGCTAGGGTTTTTGGCGATTATATGAGACCACGGTGCTGTTGAAAATCGAAATTCGGGTGATCAGGGTCGGGTCGCCGATTCAGGCCTGGACCCGTGGGCTTTCGTGTGGGCTGCTGGGTCAGACCAGGCTCCAGAATAGGACAAAATTCTCCTAAATAAACAAAAGAAATTCAATATTTTATTGTTGGTCGTATTTTCCAGGAAAAATAACACAAATGATAATTAAATTTGGTTCAATCTATATTATCATTTCGAATTTTTAATTTGTGTAGTCATTTAACTTTTTTTTTTTTTTTTTTTATGTCGAGGATACGGCTACCATCTATAATGCTCGGGAGAGAAGGAGAACAGATTTCGGGAGTCGAACCAGGAGTTGGCTCGACTTTGGAAGTCGAATCTCGACTTAGGTCCAGAGAGGCAGCCTCAACCAAGACAAATGCATGAATGGGTTATCATTTAACTATTAATATTTAATTTAGTTTTTAAACTATATGGAAAATTTTCAATATCATCATTTTAACAAAATCTACTAAAGAATTTCCATTCATAAAGTTTGATTGCCAACAAAATTTTACAAGCGAATCATCCATATAAAATATTAATCTCAAATAGAAGTTGTATAATTCACATCACTAAATAACGATGGACATATTAATGATCTAACTTAATTTTTCCATTCCTAAAGTGTAGTTGGATAAAAGAGATGTACATGTCAAGTTGTTATTTTTAAATATATAACTCGACATATAACGATCCACTTCATTAAATAACATCTGGTTTGTCATTTGAGCAAAATAAAAAGCTATATTGAATATATCATGTCGAATAATTCAAAAGCCGGTCAACGACAATACACGTCGGGTCAAAATTGAGTGACTACTCCCATCTCGATTAGGTACGATCCGACGAGGCACCGTCGTAAGCCTCCGATTTCAATAGATATCTCGAGGACTCGAAAAGCGAGTCAAGGTCTCGGCACTTTATTAAAGTGCAGACCCGTCGATGATTTATCAATGACACGTGTCGCTCCGAACCACGTCAGCAACCCCGATCCTAGTCAGCCGCCCTTCGTCGCCATCGCCCGGGCCGAGCGCGACGATCGCTCTCCGTCCCCCGCCCACAGAGTCAGCAACAGCCCGCCCCGTGGCCCACAGTTAAAACCGGATAAGCGTCCCGAAGGACCCGCCCCCACCCGCTTTAGCACTTCATTATCCTTTGACCAGCACGTCCGCCGCCGTCGGATCCCCCCACGTGTCCCGCCGCGCCAACTCCCGCTCGGCATCGACGGCCGAGCGGCCTCCCACGCTCTCCCCCCCGTGCGAGCGCGACGCACGATATCCCGCCTCGTTTCGGTCGTTATCTTCTTCCTTTGAGGCCACGATATATACGTCACTGTCAATCATTGCATTCGTTCGTGGCAGTGAAGTTCTAGTGAGAGAGAGAAGAGAGAGAGAGAGCTTGAGTTGGTTGACAATGGCGACGATGCAGGAGATTCGGACGGTGCAGGAGAGCCCGCGGAGCCCGGAGGCGCGGCTCGGGATGAAGGTGGAGGACCTGTGGGACGTGCAGGAGGCGCAGCTCACCCCGACGGAGAAGCTCAACGCCTGCTTCGAGAGCGTCCCCGTCTCCGCTTTCCCTCCCGCTCCGTCTTCTCAAGGTACGCCCGATCGCCTCGCCTTCTCCGGTCGATCGGTCGCGCGGCGACGATCGGGACTCGATTCCGCCGAGGAGTTGGCGGCGGCGGCGGCGGACGGATTGTTTCGAATGCGCGTGGCTTAATCTAGCGTGTCTTCGTTCGGGAGCTTAGCTGCTGGATGATTCCTGAATTTTGGTTGTGCTTGCGGTCTTGTTTGCTGATGCTGTAGAGGAGGGATTGAGGATTGTTAGTGGCTAATCTAGGAGACGCTTGCTTAAGAGATTAGGACGATGCCGGTGCTGCTCAGGTGTTGGATCATTAGCGTTGTTCCGTGTATCTAATTTCCTAGAAATGAATTGAAGGGGAACGGAGAGGAACTTTGAGCGTTGTATCTCGACCGGACTGTAGATGGAAGAGGTCAGGTTCCTATGATTGAACTTAGAAAATGTCGTTGATCATTGCTGGCAAGAAAGCGATGCCTACGGATAAATGCATGCGATTTTTACATAAAGTAATCTGCCACGATTTTTACAGAAAGCGATGCCTATGATTCGACGTTTCAACAGTGATCTGCCACGTATATACTCATGTACTGTCGCTTGTGTATTTCGTTTCTTTCATATATGGTATATTCGGAGCAAGATGTCTTTCTATCCTGGTTCATTGGCTGAAGCCGTGAACTCTAAAGGATGTTTGTGCCCTTGTGTGCAGTAATTGAGATAAGATCAGATGCCAGTCTTGCTGAAGCAGTTCAAATATTATCCCAGCACAAAATCCTTAGCGCTGCCGTGGTGAATGTTGATGCACCTGAAGATGCCAGCTGGATTGATAGATATCTTGGCATTGTTGAATTTGCAGGAATTGTCGTTTGGATTCTACATCAGGTGAGCCGGCCTAAAACAATTGACTGCTCAAATAGGAAATGGGCTGAATTTCTTACCTAGGACTATCAGCTAACAGTTGCCTCACAGAGAGACTTGTTGAAACCTGTGCTTGCTTCTTTACTTCAAACTATTGGAATTGCTGTCTTTTAACAAAACGAAATTTAGCCGATTTTTAATCTCGCAGAGGATTTATGCTATTAGTTGTGATTTATCTAGATTCAAGAGAGCGAGGAGAGAATGATAGAAAGTTCTAAAATTTAAGAAAATGAGGAGAGATTAAGTTTGACGTGCTTTCTTAGTGCTTTTAGGCACGTGCTCCTTTCAACTTATTACTATGATGGCTGCAAGCAATGTCTCGCTCTTCTTCTGCCGTGGATTGACTCCTTTTATGAAATCAAATAGCTGAACTAGGAATGGCTGATATTAGGAGAAACCTATCAGTGTAAATTGGGAAATCGACAAGTGTACTCTCAATTTACCTCACTCTGTAATTGCAGATGTAGATGTAACCGACCTAATTAAGCGCATTCTGCTTTCTGAATGGAGGGACCTCTAACTGAGTTATCTAATTCTTCATATTGCAGTCAGAACCGCCATCTCCCAGGAGTCCCAGATCAGGAACTACTTTTGCTCTAGCAGCTAATGGAGTAACTTCTGCTTCAGGGCTTGGAAACTTAGGTCCTGAACCTGCTGCTGAAACTTCTGGAAGCTTTTTTGAGGATCTCACAAACTCTGAAATCTATAATAATACCAAGGTTGTATGTCTACATCAGTAGCTAAATCTTATGTTTGATATTTAGTTTCTTTTTTTTTTTTCCTCTTTTTCTTTGTAATGTTGCATACCTGAATAAGTTCTCATTCCAGTAAATTCTGTCTATACAGGTGCACGATATTTCAGGGTCATTTCGCTGGGCCCCTTTTCTTGCTCTGCAGAAGTCGGATACCTTTTTGACTATGCTCTTGTTGCTATCGAAGTACAAAATGAAGAGTATTCCTGTGGTTGACTTGGGTGTGGGAAAGATTGATAATGTCATTACTCAGGCTGCAGTAATTCACATGTTAGCTGAATGCACTGGCCTTCATTGGTTCGAAAGCTGGGGAACTAAAAGCCTATCTGAACTTGGGCTCCCCCTCGTAACTCCTGATCAATTAGTCAAGGTGCGGCCCATTATAGAAGCTTCCTCCTCTTAAATATTATTCTCATGTCTCGTTACCATTGAATGTCTCATTCATCCCAGAAAGAGTTAAAGGCACCACAAATAGGATCTGATGGACAAAGTGCTCTTTTGAGAATTTGAGAATTTTTAAATGTTTGAATACACTTGTTTGTGAGAGAAATCGTCCTCCATGGTAAAATGATACTAGATCATGTTACTATTGGGTCTTTTTATGCGCATTCCATCCTTTTAAGCTTTGCAGGAGAGCACTTTGCCACAGGTTGTTTGCGATCATTATGTCTGTCTAGGTGCTCTCTGGGTATATGAATCTTGTGTGCATTTCTCAACATTACAATCAATATCTTTTTGATGCATGTTGGACACTAGAATAAGCAACCATAGCGGAGAATAATGTGGAATTTTGTTGAAGATTTGGTACCCCAGGCCCAGTCGTTTGGCTTTCTCCATCAGTTTCTAGTCCAAGGCTTCAAAGCAAAATTGCAATAGCCAAGCAGTCTTTCATCTGATAAGTACTGATTCCTCTCACTGCTCCAGGTGTATGAGCATGAACCAGTGATGCAGGCATTTAAGCTAATGAGGAAAAGAAGAGTTGGTGGTATTCCTGTTGTTGACGACAGTGGTAAAAAGGCAGTGGGCAATATAAGCATCCGAGATATCCAATTCCTTCTGACTTCACCAAAGATCTACCATGACTACAGGTTGGTAACAGTTTTGTTCGTCTTTAACATGTTTCCTAATGGCGGAGCCTTCTCGTTTTATATACAAGCCAAGTTTATCAATTACATTTGGCTTGTTTATTATTATCCATTCGCTTATCACTTGTTGTTACGATCTATTCAGATCAGTTACAGCAAAACACTTCCTAGCTGCTGCTAGAAACTATTTGGAGAAGCATCAAGAGGTCTCACCAATGTTGGGCAGCATGATAACGTGCAAAAGCAATCAGACTATCAAGGAGCTAATTTTGATGCTCGACTCCCACAAAATACAGAGGATATACGTCGTAGATGATGCTGGGAACCTACAAGGTGTTATCACTCTGAGAGATATCATTTCGAAACTAGTCCACGAGCCGCGTGGTTATTTCGGTGACTTCTTCGATGGAGTTCTACCTCTTCCTCGGAACAGCAGGGTCTGATGAGGCTTTCTCATTAACCTTGGTGACCGCCTCCTAGTTGACTGACGTCTTTTCTGTTTCTGTTGGATGCCACTTCACTTTGTTTTACGTAGTGGTTTTTTGGCTAATGAATAATCATTTTTGTAAATAGTCAGGCATAATCAGTTTTTCCTACTCGGGAAATGTGACTCTGTTCGTGGTTTGCCGTGCGTGAGAACTGTGGGCGAACTTGCTCATATTGTCAAATAAATAGCTTTTCCATCTCTTCCCAAGACATGCTGGTTCTTTTCCATTACTGTTTGGCTTCAGCAATTAAGGGTCTGTTTGTTATAATTTGTTTACTGTTTCGGAACAACTATTTTTTGTTCTTTTGTTCCGGGGAACGAAAAAAGAATAGAAACTTATTTGGTAAATATTTTGTTTCCGGGAACAAAAAATCTATTTTTTTTTTTGTTTCCAAGAATAGATTTTAACAAAAATAAAAAAGAAAAGTTTCTTTGTTTCTAACAATTTAGAATTTATTTTTCTCTCTTCTTTTTCTTCTTCTCTTTCTTTTCTTCTTTCTTCTTCTTATTCCTTTTGGCCGGCCCCCGGAGACGCCAAGCCTCGTCGTGGTTGGACGAGGCTCGCCAAATCTCGCCCGGCGGTGGCCGGTGACCGGCCAAAAGAAAATGAAAAAGGAAAAAAAAAAAAAAAATAAAAATAAAAGAATTAAAAAAATCTAAGAATCCTACCAAACGTATTCTATCCCGGAATAGAAATTTAAGGAAATTACCAAACGCGTTTTTTTGCTAAGAAATTATTCCTAGAAAATAGAATAAGAAAAAATCATTATTAATTAAAAATGATTTTTCGGAATAGAATAGTTACTAAACGCGCCTTAAATAGATAGTGTGCACGAGAATGCAAGAGCCAAGGGACTTGTCTCATTGCCCTTGACAGCAGGCCTTGCAAACCATATCCTAGTCTTATTGATCATGGGGACGTATCTCTTGGATCCTTGAAACCAAATGTGACCATAAAAGCTTGTTAGGTAGCTCGAGATTATTGCCTCGGACTAAAGCACCAGTTTCTGCAGCGGTATAGCACTTCATTTGGTGTGGTTTTGTTGCTCCAATGTGTTATGTATATCAAATATGCATTGAAAATCGAGGCCAACATCTCTTTTGATCAAGTTAAGGATTCTCTATTGATGTGATCAACCTAAAAATCTGCGCCATCACAGTAATATAATGCAAAGAACCACCTAGCGTAGGGGACCCCGCCTACAGTACGCATGCCGAGCACAATTTTAATAAACTGCTCTTACTATCTTGAGATTCAGATGGTGGTCCAGCGGATCCCGTGCTTTGATTGCTTAAATCTTTGTGATTTGATTGCATCAAGAAAGATGTCGATTTATTAAGTATCCATTCCAACGTCCACGGTACTTAAACCCGTGCTGACATCAAGAAATATCTCAATTGATCGCTCGCACTCTCACGCGCACCGAGAGAGAGGGAGAGGGAGTCGGAGGCCAATTCGCTCACAAGCTAATAAGACCAAGGATAATCTACATTCATTGGATTTGCATCGCCCGGAATAAAAATAACTAACTGCTCGACACAACATGAACCTTTTCAAGTAAATCCAACAAATAATAAGCAAATCAAGGCCTGTCAAATAGAAATTCACCAACCACGTAAGCCACGTTATAAAATGACTAAATCCACCGGCTATCTCTTCATTTAACTGAGAACAAGATACCGCCGAGAGATTTTAACCAAGCATATTGTTTACCTTCCCCAACAAAAAGCAACAACTCAGGCGCCGGTGACATAATCGAGAGGCAGGAAATTGCAGAAGAGTGTATCTTTAATGGATAATCGCCCATGTCCGGTGAGCAACCCCCAAAACAAGATCAGAATCAGATGGCAACTTAATTGCAACACTGATGGATCTTTTTATAAATTAGCAACACAGTAAAACAGTTGACTTTTGCAGAATTTCTTCACCAACCAATAATGAAGAAAAGAAAGACAATCCTCAAGACGAGGAATATGATCTTCATGTAAGCAAATCTAGAAAAGATCTTTAGCAAGGATTAATGTATCATCTCATACAAGAAAAACCAAACATTAACCATCATCTGGGAGTCTGGGACTCTTGTGGTAATGCCACTGCCATCGCAAGCAGCAGAGAGTTTAAGCTAAAGAAACTCCCACTATTGCTTAATCAGTTCAATTATGATATTCTCAAATGAAGAAGTACATTTCGTAACATTGATAAATTCCTGATTCCATAGATCTCCAAGGGCATAGTAAAACTAGCAACATGCAAATCAGAGAGTTTCAACTTGACAAAACATCCTTAACCATTAACAGCAGCATTATCAGTGACTATGCCTCAATTAAAGATACATGATACTTGCATGTTAAAATGTACAAGGACTGCTCTTAAACATGAAATTCCAAGTTACCGGCAGCATTAGACAACACAGTAATGCTGATTTCATATTCATCAAGACACCAAACAGACACCAAAAGAAACCTCTTCACACATCAGCCTTGCCTTTTTTTCCTTTGCTCTAACAGAATATGAAGTTCGACAAAGTTTGTGAAATATGTAAGAATCCAATCTAGGATTTGTTGAATATAGTATGAACACCACCTACTTCTGATGACATCGGAAAAATCAGACATTATCCCATAATTTCCACTTAACCTAAATCAAATGCTTATTTTGGAATTAAAAAGAAAAAATTGAACAATATGAAGGCATTTAGTTTTGTATTTACAAACTTCCTAAATAGTTTTACCGGGCAAAAGACTAATGGAGAAATTCTTCTTCTCTAGGTTAGAGACGAGGAAATAGGTACAAGAAATAGGACAAGCACCCTCCTTTCCAAATTAGTGGTTTTCAAGAGTAGATGCATGCACTGATCACTGAAACAAGTCAGCAAGCTCTTCACTTCCTCTTTACAACCAGCTATTTGACATGAAAACCAAACGATTATTTACAGAGACAAAGATTGATCTCCAAACAGATCAAAGGTAAGTCGGAACAAGACATACAAAAAGGAAAATTGACGATCAAAAAAGATATAAGTGGCCACTATTTCAACTTGGATGGAAAAGCATTTGACCATTATGCACCATTACTAAGGACCATGACAACAATATGACATCACTCACAGGGAAAAAGCAACTCCGTAACCAATTTGAGAAAGTCCAACTTCAGCTAGCAGTGTCATGCTCTTATTATCGTTCAGTTTATCAAAATCTGAACTTGATGGCCTCAACGTACCCAATATGTCCAACAATACGTTCAGCTCCAAGCTGATCTTTTCCTTACTGAATCAAGCCCAGTCTTTTACTCCTATTAGTTAAAGGGACTTTCTAAGTTCCAACTACCAAATTTTATCCGGTCTATAGATGAAGTAACATGAACATGTCGATGCTAATGCAGAGTAATAGAATCTCAAGTGATCTCAATGAGCTTGTCATAAGGATTGCAGGATCTTCAGATGCAACTGCTCCAATCAGAATAAGGACATAGATCAATGATCTTTGCCATTAATATTGTCCATTAAATTCTGAGATCAAATTATCCTTGATCCTTCAGCCCCCAAGTAGGGTCCACTCTTAACACCTTTGTGCAAAATTTATTTCCAATAGCTCTGCAAAAGTTACAAATTCAACAACACCGCCCCTGCCCCTCAAACAGAAATGCAATATCGACTCCCTGGATCTCGAGTACTCTACAACACATTTTGGCTCTTAACTATATAATATGGGGTCACAAATGCAGATGAAAGATGAGGAGGAAAGAAAATCCCATTTACCAGCAGAGATCACGAAAATGATGAGAATTGATCACAGTGCATGGATAGAGGATTCTATGGCAAAGCCAGTACCAAGGGAAAAGGAGCTTCCACATAGAGGTACTTAGCAAACCATCTCGCACAAAATAATTTTAACTTTCAATTGAATATACCATAAACAAGATATAGCAGAGAAACTTTAACATGAAATTATCAAGGCCTCAACTCCTGCAAAATTAATATTATTGGAAACAGGGAAGGAGAAGCCAGCAGAACTGGAGCATCAGAAAAACCAAAAGGGCTAAACTGTCATCTAGCAAGAATTCCATGATATCTTGACTAGTTGAATGCTAAGTACGAATTCATATAACAATGTACACAAAAGGTGTCGAGCTATGTTCTATTATACATGTACATCAAGTAAAAGGGAAACATCTCAACCAAAAGCTGTTGTTTATAGTGTTAAAACCAAAATTAAACATCCAATGCATCATGTTACAACAGACGGGTACCTTTCCACTTTAATCTTCTTTATAAGAGCAGCATTCTCACCTGTTACATGACTCCCTGTATACTCCTAAGAACTTTTTCTTCTCAAATGATGCAGCACACCTGGCGATCCTTCAAACAAGTCCAGCAAGTGGTTCTCCAAATCTTCTGGTGTATACTTGATATACTTCCCGGCATTCCTCCCGCTCTCGAGCTGACTCCCAAACCTTCCCACAAAGGATCGATATGCCGGAATTACCTTCTCAGATATAGATATGCGGAGCTCTTCCCGGAGCTGAGGATCTGGGACCTTCCAAGCCGTCTGAATCCTGTAAATGTCCTCAAAGCATGCATTGAAGTTCTTAAACCTATCCTTCAATGCCACCTTAGAAGCATTATTTGAGCTGCCACCAATGCCCTCATCCTTCAAGAAAGATAGCGACTTGCTCCAAGAGGCCCTTAGATAACTTGTGGCATATTGGCGGATCAGCCCACGGCGCTTCCGAACCCAATGGTCACCCAAAAGATTCCCAAGCTCAGAATCCTTCACTTTCTGTACTACATACCAGATATTATTCATCAAGAATATGTACTGGATGGCAGGGTCCTCATAGAGTCTTGTTTTCTCCTCAAGGTTTGACTCTAGAGTGGAAATCAGTGACTGGAAATGCCGCGTAACTGGAGACACGCTCTCAGTTTGCAGCTTGTCCCCATCACGAAGATCGTCCTCATCGCCCTCCAAAAGAGAATCCAGAGTTTCAATATAAACCACGAGTAACTTAAGATAATTCATCACATATCGAGTTATGGGGTGAATCTCCCCATTTTGCATTGGTTTCCTCGAGGTTTCACCCTGCACTGCCTTCTCAAACTCTGAAAATGTGGCCCTTGCAGCATCTCCTAGTCCAGATAATACACCTTTGGCCTCCGAACACACAAACTCATCAGTAACCATTGCCTGCAAATTCGGCAACGCATCTGCAAGAGCATCATACATATCAAGAATCCTAAAGAGCTTCTCTGATGACCTGTTGCTGATCGAAACTGCCTCTCCAAAATTCAACAGTTGCATCATGGACCACTTTGCAGTCTCATTAAAGCAAATCTCTTTAATGGAATCAGAGCCATTAAAAATCTGATCACAAAGCCTCTTTTCGCCAGTTAACAAGACTCTTACTGCAATCTTCACAGCCTGTATCCACTTCTTCATCTTCTCATCCAAATCCTTCCAATCAACCTTCTGCACGTCCTCAATACTTAACTTCTCAACTCCTAAGATCACCAAACACTCATCCAAGGCCTCTCGCCTCACGCTAGTATAAGCCTGACAGCACTCCTTCTCATACGTGGCCCTAATCATCCTCTCAGCGATCTCCCTCAAATCCACCACGGCATCCGGATTGATCAAGTCCACAAACAAATCATCACCTATGCTCGCCCCCCGGTCGTGAAAACAACCGCTGCTGTCATTATCAACCTCGGCGAAACTCTCGAATTCATCATCGATCACACCTTCGTTCGAAAGGAAGGAGAGCGAAACCCTACGGATGGATCCGTAGAGACGATCGGAATCCAGAGGCACCGTGTTGCGGATCAGCATGTGCCGGAACTCGTCCTCCAATCGCGACATGGCGATCTGGATCGCGGAATCGGTGCGGTCCACAAAGTCCTTGTCGTCCTCGACGGTCAAGTTCTCGCACAGCTGCAGAATCTCATCGAGCGCGGACAGGTACTCGCCGGCCTCCTCCGGCGAGTCCTCCCAGGGGAGGGAGTTGGAATTGGAGTCGTAGCGGAGGATCACCTTCTCCGCCGTGTCGAAGCGGTCCTCCAGGGCCGACGAGGAGTGGATCAAGTCCGTGATCTTGGAGAGTCGATTGTCGAAGCTGGAGAAGATGAGCAGCATGTCCTCCCGGACTTCCTTGGGAGTGTTGAGGCTCTTCAGAATCTGCTGCGCGGTGGCCATCACGCGGTCCTCCGCTCCGCCGCCCCCTCCTCCCGCCCCGGCCCCACCTCCTCCCCCGCCGCCTCCGCCGCCTCCCCTCCCGCACCTCCGCCGCCGCCGCCGCCGATGCTGGACGTGGTCGTGGTCGTGGCCATGGCGTCGGTTTCAGCACGACTCCGGCGATCTCCGAGGCCGATCAACAGGTTTCTAGAGAGAGAAAGAGAGAGAGAGAGTTGGAAATTTCGATAGCAATGACGCTGAGATGATAGTGTTGCAGTGAATCTAGAGAGAGAGAGAGAGGGTTGTGGGGAGTGGCGGGGGGCGGGGGGCGTGAAATTACCAAACTGTGCCCGGCCGGCCTTCTGCTAAAACCGCAGGACGCGAGAGAATAATATCCACGACGCTAACTGGAGTAACGTGTATGGTAAGCGGTCTCGTTTTCCATGTCAGTGCACCGCACGGATAATTATTATCATAATTGACTTTCCGGATTATTTTAGCATTTACTCCGCCTCGAATTAGTATATTAATTAATTAATTAAGTATTTATAAATTTCTTTAAATCGATATATATTATCTTCGACATTCAATAGCACCATGATTTTCCCGTCCCGGTTTACAACGTACAAGTTGCAGCAGCTCTGACAATTTTGCATCGGGAGTGAATTTTATCTCAATTCGAGTTGTCTCGCATTAACATATGATCTTTTCCTTTTCATTTTCTAATAATCGAAATGGATAAATCCGAACTAAAATTTCTAAAACTTACAAAAAAATATCAATCGACTTCTAAAATTTGCCGCTAGCCTGGGCCCCACGACACCAATTATTTCCCCTCTCGCCCCTTGGTTTCTTACCCAAAATCATATTTAGAACATAATTATGTCATTTTAGTTATGTTATCGTCATATAAGATAGAAAAAAATCACGTAAGTATTTGTCATCAATCAAGTTTGATGAACTTAATGGAAAGATTTGATTACATCAATTTAACAAATTTTAGAATTTGATAGCATTCTTTATTAATTTTACGACTCAATTGTACTTTTATAATAAGTTTTCGAACTTCCATTACATTTAATCCCTAACTAAAATGGTAATCGTATATTTTTCTTTGATGGCACAAAGGATATTTGGCACCGATTGACTTTCCATAAAGTGCGATAATCTCGTCGGTCTAGCGAGTGCTAAACCACACACGAGTCCATGCTAGTGAAATGATCTCTAGAAAATGTACAAAAGGAATAAGTGGAAAGAAAAGTCACTAAATTGCATAAAATGTTTGAGAGGAAAATAATTAAAATCGACCTATTTCTTCCTCACACGAACAAAATCAATAGCAGCCATTTTTTAAATTTCGGAAATTAAAATCCCAAATTAGCAAATAGACTTTTTCCCACTTGTGCAGTAGCCTTTGACAAGGGCTATAGCTAAGACGCTGACATGTTGTAAGCTTTTGCACGGCATGGACCCAAGGACCAAAGCCAGGAGAAAGCCCGATCGAAGCTTCCCTACACACTAATTATAAAACCCCGATGAACTTAGTACCATTCGCATTTATTTTATTTTTCGTTTCAAAAAAATGTACGCAGCATAAGGACTTGCGAAATGACGAAATTGCCGCTATTCGTACCTCCCGGCGACGCTTGAGAATAAAGCGAGAAACGAGGGGTGTGCGTAGAGAATCGACAATAAAGGCGCGACACTGTCAGAGGTTTTTTTGGTCACAAGATGTTTTTTTCTGCAAAGTTTCTTGGAGTACAATAAAACAGAAAACATGCGGCCACCGAATAAACAACAATCCGAGGAGAAAAAAAAAGAAGAAGAAGAAGAGAGACCCCAAAGATTGCGGCGATGATTATGGGCCGATTGCATCTCGTTCCCACCGTGGGGAAGGCGGAGAGCGCGTTCGAGCACCGCGTTTTCTTAAGATGATTTCAGGCCCACGCGGCCCGAATAAAACCGAGGAAAATCGACACTAATGATCTTTAAATTGTAGCATGATGTATAGCATTGAAAGTGAAATTATGGAGGCTCGCGAATTGGTTTGAATGATTGATTTGATTTCGTTGGAAAGGCGAAGGATTATATTAAATAAATTAAAAACTCGACATCTAAATAGAAAAGAATATCAAAATAAGAATGAAAATATTGAAGGATGATAATGTATATTAGACCTAGGTATGTCAAAATGAATTATTCAAAAATATTTTGTTTCTAAAAATGATCGTTTGTGTCATTTATAAAAATAAATGAACGAAAAATATTTATCATCCACAAAAATATTTAAATTTAAATTGTTGCCAATAGCAAAAATATTTTTTGTTGATTAATTATTTCAAATCATACAAGTGGAGTGAGTAATATTTTTTTACTGGCTTTCTTGATATAAGTTGAATTGTCATAAACTTTCATAGGGATGAATTTTGTATTCCTCATTTAATTTATATATATATATATATATATATATATATATATAAATATGAAGTTCCCCCGATCACGCCAGTGCCTAGGTGTGAACTAGGTGCGAACTAGGTGTGAACCGGGCATAAAAATATACGTAATTAACGATGTCTGGGAGGCCCACATGGAGGACCACCTTCCTTGACTGCGAAATGCCATCATCTCCTTTCGTTTGACCTGCTGATATTTTCCCCATTTCCCAACAAAGACAGGGAATTTCTTTTATTTTTTACTTCAATTTTGTCGTCTCTCAATGTGAAATGGGATGTCAATTCACAAAATGACTTCTCAAATACTCGACCCTCGTCTTCAAATTTCGTATTTGATCTTGACCCGTTCCTCCTCGCCCACAGTCTTTTTCTCCTTTTTTTTCCCTGGTCTAACCCATAAATTGCCCAGATCCGTTGACCCTGTTCGGGGTCGAACGTGTCCATGCCTCGACTCGGTCATCTCAAGAATTTTGAGCAAATAGTACCACGAGAAATAGTCAGATTTTAAAGTAAAATTCTCGTTGGCCACGTCTTGGTAAGATGAGAAATCAAGATCAATATCGGGTCATCCATCTCACCTAACCCTGCGGACTCTAGATTCGTTGTTTCCGTTCAGTCTCTTCGGAAGGAGGACTCTCACAGTTTCTGATGCAACAGAAGACAACGCCAGACGGGTCGTTTTCCTTTCGTGGATTGACTCGTTCCGTCCGCCATCTTCCTCTCGTTAAAAAGAATGGGAAAATCTACCCGGTAACAATTCCCATCCCAGCGTGTCGTTTGGCGACCGAGAAAGCGATGGAAAACTAAAAACTACCGATTTGACCCGCCACGTTCCGGTCCTCCCCAGTTTTAACTTGCACGATCAGCGCAAGCAAGGCGAAATCAGAACGAGCGCGCATTTGACTCTTTGGTAGCAGGCGGCAGTGACACATCTCAAGGTCATGACAGAAGCTATTGCTTTTCTTCTGTACGAATCAAACTGAAGCTGCTCTGGATAAACAAATGGCATCTCATGTTCTCTAACAAACAACCAACGAAACTGCAACCCTGTTTTGCGGCTTATAACAATGCTTGTTTCCAAGCTTAAGTGACCCGAAAGGAACAGGAGACAACATGACAATCGTCAGTCCAGAATATTATATACTCATCTAGCATCAAGCATCAAGCAACCTAAATGCTCCCTTTGAAGATAGAGAGCATGACCTTTCTTCATCAGATTAAAGTCGCCGAAAAGGCATTTCTTTCACCACCAATAGCCCCATGATCTGCAATTATCTAGCTCCTTACCTTGGACAAAATAAACCAGAAGCATGCTTCCATGCAATACCGATCGATCATCACGACACTCGCCAAGTTACAGGACACCGAAAAGAGGAATTTTAAAGATGGTATCCCATCAGGCGTTTGAAAAGATGTCATCGCAAGGCTTGCACTTCATCGATTGTAAATAATAGTTCCCTGACCGAAACCGAATTCTCTCTTCTCAAGGACAATTGGCAGAAGACAGGAAGCCAAAAGAGCTTGTCTTCGATTTAAGTTTAACAAACCACCACCCAAAAAAGTAGTTCCTTTTTTCTTTTTTTAGTTTTTTATTTTATTTTTTGGGGCAAGAGTTCCTTGTTTAAACCACCCACGAAAGCATCTAAACCTGCAAGAGAGTGAGGAAGAAGCAATACCCCACCAAAGTCTAAATGCCTATACAATAACCACTTGGACGATCCCTGAAGAAAGCACTGTCACTGGCCAACTTGCAACAAGAATTTTGACCGTTAGGAGAACTTATAGTCTAGTTTCATTAACAAAGGATGCAGCATAGATCACAAGACTACGCAATGGCCATCCTAACTCCCACTCTTTGCATTTCTAATGTTCATCATCCACGAATCTAGCACAAAATCCTGCAGTTTGGTCCAGCAAGCACTAAGCAGCGGCAAAATCGCACAGAGAAGCGGGATGCAATTGCTCTCCTCTGCAGTCCTGATCTTGGACATTTCTGATGATCACTATTAAAAAGTGCAGCACATTCTCCTGTGGTGGGGTCCAGCAGATATCAAGCAACCGAACCGATTAAATCTTTAATAGTATCCCCCAACAACTTATACATTCTCTTGTCACGCTCCCAATAAGAACAGCTGCAAAAATTCAAAGATATTTAATGTAAGAAAAGACAGGGATGTTGCTGAAACATCATATGAACAAGCCAAACAATGTCCTGCTATTCTTTGCTTGTTCAGATCCCTTCCACAGTGAGCTGGAAAAGGAAGTTCGCTGTTGATCTCAACAAATTCTGTATTCTTTACATGCTAATATCCGTCTAGAATGAGCCCCAAATGATAATTTACTTATATTCATCAGGGAAATGTCTCTAAGATCATCAGAAAGTGACTCATGAAAAGGTGCTTCATCTGAGGCTCTGTTTGTTAAACGGTGTGTTGAGGCCTCAGGGCAACTCAGAAATGCGTATTCACGTTGGTTTTAGAATAGCAATTGCATTAATATAAAAACAGGATAGAGCAGAATCATGAAGGGCCTAAAGAAGAACCTCCGCAACAAAACCCTCTGATTGAATTGAGACATCATTTTTGTCCTAGCTCTTAAGGCACTTCAACCAAAGTTGTTCAAGCATATATTAAAATTCAAGTAAAAGAATATGTGGAGAGGTGTGTTGGCACAGATTCGGAAAGGATAAATGTTGCCTTTGGATTGCCTCTCTAAGCCTCTATGACTAAAAGATGAGGGATTCTCCACCCAAGGGTCTCTGAAGTCCCTTTCTATAGAATGCCTACATGCAAACATGGAGTTCTTCTCCAAAGCAGATTGCATATCCAAACTGTTCAATGCAAATGATGCATCAATGGTATTGGAGGGACAGCAATTCATGACAAAGCTAGCCTCCATAAAAGATGCTCCATAGAACACCACGATAACAAGCGACATCAAAATTCTAGCTAAAGAGACAGAAATGGGAAGCAACCTATGTCAAACACACTCATACCTTCCTCAGGGAGGCATTTGCTGAACTACACAGGATTTTCCAGGGGTATTTGCCCATTCGATGGATCGTCCTGATGAAGTATAAAGAGACATTAATTAACCACAAAACACTGGTCAAAACAAAAATCAGACCGTGGCTAAGAACTTTACCACTCACCGTTTCAGACAATTGCTCTGCTACAGAATGCATAGACCTCAGCATACTATCTAAAGTATCTCTATCCAGCTGGAACTTCACTTCCGAATCGTCATAGCGAAACTTCACATCATTTTGAAGCTGATGATGAAAACAACAAAGCACATATAATCAATGCCGATACCGTCAGATGCATAAGTTCAATGGCAAGACAAGCACGCTCCCAGAAATATCACGTAATTTTGCAAATACCCGCAAATTAATAACAGCAACCGGCTCTGGAGTCTCAGTACTGGATGTGGACATATTCCATGTCATCGCTTTCAACCGAGGCAACGTCGCCTGAACAAACGAAACAAATTAGGCAATGCGTTAGTCAAACAATGGCAGTTCCGATCAGCGTTCCTGCGGTTCGAATCCCTCACCTGATCCTTGAGCACGTCCTCTCGCCACTTCTCTGAAACTTCTGAGCAAAAGCGTCAGCAGTCTCTGCAATTCGGGCAGGACCTCGCTGGGGAAGAGCCTATGAATATCCTCCTTGCCGGTATTCTCGTAGACACATTTCCGGATCAACATGCGCAGACACACCAGAAGCTGACAACCAGAAATGGGCTCGATGTCATAAAACTCTGCTCGACAATAATCACCAACCACGACACGAAAACAATCTTGTCCCGATCAAACCGATCGAACTCTGCTCGATAATTATAATCGCGCTACTTATGTACTTCGGAGTAAGAGAAGGTTAGAGAGAGAGAGGGGGGGAGCAAATACGGGGTCGAGCTCGGAGTCGTTCTGGAGCTGGAGCATGTCGCGGATGATGCCGCGATCGGCCGCGTCCAGACCGGTCGTGCGAGTTCGCCAGAGGGCTTGAAGGACGGATTCGACCGAATCCTTCGAGTTCGCCCTCACCAGTAATGGCAAGTGGTCCCAGAAGGCATGGTTCTCCATGAATCCCAGACCTCAGTTTCAGGTACGACAAAGCTCCGTCGGGTGCCCTAGTCTCAACGAACAAGAAGGATCGGCTTGCCCGGTCCAGCTTCAAACCTTTGGGCCGGTTCAACTGGCCATCGGTTTTGGTTCCCAACGAACGGTTCACCTCAGACGACAAGAAAGGCTTTCATTTTGGAATTGAACTGGGAGTTGATTTTTGAATGGCTTTCAGCTTCTCCGGCTGTTGATTCTGAGCGTTTGTTTAAGCCGAGCTCAAATACGAAGGATATTTGATTTGATTATCATCGAAATTTATATCGAATAATTGAACTGTAGATTTAATAGATTTTTAGGAGAATTGCAGGCCTCAATTCACCTGCATGATGTTGGAATAGCTAGCAATCACCGTAAATAAAACAATTTGTTAGTTATACCATACTTTGTATTTCAAGTGAATTCAAGCTTTTAATCATCGAGCTAAGCTAGAGCTTATAAGACAAATTATCGAGCAAGTGCAAAGGTTGCGAAAATTGAGCTGAATTGAACTCGAATCAATCAACCCATCTCGAGTTGAATTGAGTTTGAGTAGAAAACCAACTTGACCTCACCTCTTCTTAGAACACAGAGCAATATTTGAAGGTTGATTCGACATGAAAGTCTTGATTCTTTTCATAGAGAATTTGGTTCAACTCTAATCAATACTTAAAAGAATCATTTAACTCTGATGGCTAAAATTATCTAGAGGTTAGTCAACAATTACCGTAACAGCCATATTTGCTCTGAAGTAGAATAAATATGAGACTCTTCCTCAAGACTCTGAAAAGATGCACGCTAGAGAGATCGCTCGAGATATGCACTTCCTTTCATGTTCGGATCAAGTTATAAGTCGCGACCTTTCGCGAGAACAGAGCTACCTGGTCATATGCTTATGTATATTGGTTACAATTCGCAGATGAACCTGTACGTAAATTCAGCGATTTATTATCAAGGAAGAAAGAATTGGAAAAGTCAGAAAACAATTAGCCAGCTCCATTCTCCTTCAATCCACAAACACAGTGCAATCCCATCTCCAAGTGAGATCACTCGACCGATCTCATTCGCTTGAAAATTCAGGTAGAAGTTGATGACGATGGTTTTGCTTCATCCCCAAAACTGTGAATTCCGCTGCGGGCTTTGAAATGTTTACCATCACCAGTAGTCCCCACAAGAGCAACTGCCATCTTTAAAATGGTGAAATCTACTGGCATCCCTGAAAACGATCTCGCGCTGTGTGGCCAAGGTTATGAGCTTAATGGCATTATGGCAGTCGTTGCAAATTCGATGAGACTGCACCATTTGCAGAGGCATCCACTCCGGAGTATTGATCAGACCGAATGCGATTGCCAGTTTCTCGCTGTGATAGAATGGTAACTGTGCTTCTCGTTCGTCGACATCGGGAAGCATGTGTTTGTCCTCAGGTACATAACCACGCTTCGAGATCTCTAGCATCAAGGTTTCGAGTTTTTGGTAAATCTCCTCAGTTTGGGCATGAGATTTATCTCCAGAAAGAAAAGCATGTGACTGCTTATTAATCTCAATCCATGTGCACGCCAGAAGCATTTTCAAGCCCTTCCTTTTCAAAGTATGTACAACTTCGGCTGCTTCTTTTGTCTTGCCAGAGCTGTTGTATATATTCAGAAGCACGATGTAATTACTCAGCTTCTCGGGCTCCATCCCGTAGAGCTTTTCAGCTGCAAATCTCCCAAGCTCGAAATTTTGGTGAACTCTACAAGCTGTGAGCAAAGCAGCCCACATGTTCACCGTTGGCTTGAAAGGAGCGCTTCTTATCAATGCAAAGGCTTCGTCTAGACTCCCCTCCCGACCTAGTAACTCAATCATGCATGTGTAGTGCATAGGACGGGGTTTTGTTTTATGCTCCCTTGTCATTGACTGAAAAATCTCCCAACCTAGTTCTGATAGTCCTGAATAACCACAAGCAGACAGAACAGCGAGAAAAGTGACGTGGTTAGGCTTCATTCCTTCACGAATCATCAGCTCAAACACCTCAACGGCCTCCTCTCCACAACCGTGATTGCCATACCCAGCAATTAAAGCATTCCAAGATATCACATTCTTTTCAGGCATCCTGTCAAAGACCCGCCTAGCATCTTCCACTCTTCCCCATTTGCTATAGAAGTCCACAAGTGTCGTGCTTGCAACTATATCCAGCCCAAATCCATGACGAATTAAGCCCGCATGAGCTTCCTTAGCATGCGCTATGGAGGCCAACCTAGTACAGATCCTTAAAATGATGGAAAAGGTAAAATGGTCCATTTTAACACCAGCATCACGCATCTGGTAGTACATACACAAGGCTTCTTCACTGTAACCATGCAGTGCATAACCCGCGATAATTGAATTCCATCCTACTGTTGTCTTCTCGGGCATCTCATCAAAAACAAATTGAGCATCTTCGATGCTCCCACATTTGCTGTACATATCTATTAATGTGCAAGAAACAAAAATATCCTCACCGAGACCCATCTTCAGAGCACAGGAATGCAACTGCCTTCCCACAGAAACAAGCCCCAGGCCAGCAGATGCACGAATGATCGTAGCAAACAATCGTGACTCCCCGTCAGAATACTCCTCCCACATCGCTAAGAACAGCTGCAAAGCCTCCACGTAGTCCCCCGAATCAACCAGTCCCGCGATCATCGTGTTCCAGGACGCCAAGTTCCTGTCAGGCATTTCATCAAACATCTTACGCGCATCGATCATCATCCCGCATTTCACGTGCATGAGCAGCACCCTGTTCCTCAAATACGAATCCGGCTCAAACCCAGTGCTGACCATGTAATTGAACACCATTTTAACCGCTCTAACAGATCTCAACCCAATACACGCGCTCACCAGCGCATCATACGTGCTACTACCTACCTCAAATCGACCTTCGTATTCCAAAATCTCGAACAACTCCAGCGCCTCTGGGTATCTCCTATGCAAGACCAGCTTCTCTATCTGACTACAAATCCCGGGATTACGCTTTCTGGTCCCCGTCCCTGCCTCCAAAACCGTTTGGTCGGGCCAACCGACATCGAATCTCGACGGCTTCGGCTTCGGGCGTGGACGTAACTCCTGCTCTGGCGAAGAACACTTGACCCGAGAAAATGGGTGCCTCCACTTTCTCCGACTGAACGAGAAACCATACCCAGATAGCTCAGGATCTGGGAATGAGAAGGGGAAGCGACATGTGCACTGAATTTGATCGAGCGATACGTTCTGGTACCGCGAGAGGGGGACTTCCATGTCTTCAAACGAACGGAATTCAATGAGAACGGTGATGTAATGCGATGGGGTGAGAGAAAAGGCACCGTCGGGATCGAGAGTCGCGAGCTTCAGATCCAGTTCTCATGCTCAGATCCTAGAAGAAGCCGGTGACCTTTTGGATATCTGCAGACGAATCCGCATCGGAGAATCCGCCCAAGCAGTTGGGGCAGTTGAACGAAGCGATCAGTCCTAGGGAACTGCTTGGACCATCTCTAAACGGTGCGTTTTTCCAGTTAATTATGTTCAGAATAAAAGGGAAGTAAGATGTATTTTCGGTTTGAGTGTATTTTCGGTTTGTAACCATATTATAAATTTTAGTTAATCGGTAGTAACAAGTGACATTTTACGGTAAGGTTAGTAACCATATTATAAAGTTACTAGTTAATCGGCCGAAACAATTTAGTTTATATAAGCTTTTAAGACTGAAAAATAATCGACACAAACAGTTTTTGTTTGAACTACTATGAAGCATGGTGTAAACTTTTTCTTCTTAACTAAAAAACGGCACATTAATTATGCATCCAAAAAATAAATTTATAATATTTATTGAGAATTACTTATACGTCGATTTAAGTTCCTATACTTTACACATGTACTATTGATAAAAGAATATAACGAAAGCTAAAGCGTGAATTTGATTCCTCTCTTTCATTTGGGGGCAAGAACGCGGTGTACCACAATTTATTTGCAATCCATCATCCAATTGCAACGTGAAATTGAAAGAGAAGAGGAAGGGTAAGTTGCGAAAGAGAGGAATGGATGTGGCAGTTGAGTTTATGGATGAGACATGATAATTGATCCATCAGTAAGTCACGTGAGTGTGTAGAGTTGATTTTCTAACTGAAATCTTGCACATGCCAATCATCCGACAATGAATATGTAAGCTATCTTTTTACATCCGACGGTGAGGTTCATGAAAGTTATTTGTTGAAAGATTATTATTAAGTCCACCACTATTTTATAAATGAGTGAGTGTCTTCTCAAAATCTAAGTTTAATCCCATCTTTGAGTTTGATGTCTAGGTTAGGCATATTAGCGATCAAACTAGACACTAAGCCAAATCCTAATTTCGAGTTGAAGCCTAATGTAGAAATACACATATTTCCTCGATCAAATCAAATTACCGCGAAAAAGTAAGATGAACCTATAATTGAGTAAAGACACTCAAGGTAGACATGAATCATAGATCGAAATCTAAGTTGAACCCTATCTTCAAGTTGAAATCTCAATCACACATGAAACATATTTTCTTGATCAAGTCGATTTACTAGGAAAATTAAAGATGAACCTATCTTCAAGTGTAATAAAAAGTATTATGGTCAAAGTATATAAAACCACGTATTAAAATCTACGTTAAACTCTAGTTTTGAGTCGAAATTCAACTACATAAAATGTATCTCCCTCTATCTAAGTTGATTCATTGAGAAGATTCAATTTTTCGAATCATTTCTCTTCTTCTCTTTCTAAGAAGTTAAATTCTTTTTTTTTTTTAATCAATCCATCTAAATTGAATGTTAACCTTCCTAGAGCCAGAACCACCCGTTTGATTAATCTATATTAGTATTGTGCATCAATTTGGTTAATGAACGCTCTATAAATTTTCAAAGGAATTTCAGTTCATGAGCATGATTTTAATGTATCAGGACATATATTGGCATAGAGTGACTTCTAGTTTGAATAATATGACAGTCACATCTAATTTCAAATGAGTATCAATTCAACGGACAACTTACCCTGTGATAGAACATGTAAAGATGTGGAGCAGAATCGGTACTGTGATCTGGGATCTTGTGTTTATGTAATTTACCATCAAAAATGAAAATAGCCTTGTATCATTCAATAGGCCCAGAAAGGCCCACTAGTTATACATCGGCCCACCACCCATTTTGTTCCTAATTTCATCACAAAAAAGTCATAGATAAAAAATAAGAGTTTAGCGATCAAGCTGTTAAGAGTAAATGTAAGAATTTTCCTGATATGGGCCACATTAATTAAGATCATAATTATCCATTTTACGGAGTTGATCTAGTAAAATGAGATATAAAGTTTCTTAACAGTCGAATATGGGCTTGACTTGTGTGGGTAGAATTGGTGCCCGTGATGAGAGGCCGTCCAATATTCTATAAATAGGCTAAGGTCCCTCCTCTAGCCATCAGTTGTTGCAATTAAAAGCATACACCCACTCTCTCATATAAGGAACACCCGTGAGAGGCGGTCTCATCGAGCTTCTAGCTATGTCAGTCTTGTGAGGCCGCTGCGATAGTTTACAGTAAACTCTCTTGGCGATAGGTGACAGGCTCATCTCACTATCCATCGCCAGCTTCGATGTGATGTTCATCCTAACGAACCCTAGTTGGATGATAATCATGGCTAAGAAGGGGAGGAAATCTACGCTTGCCATTTTCTTTTTGCTGTTTTTTTTTTTTTTTTTTGATGATCCAGGGAAGCCCCTTCTTTGGACAAATTTCACGGGGGCGAGAGGACCCACCACCCCGGCCCACCAGGTAAGACGCAAGGGTGGGGATTCGAACCCTGAAGAGAAGAGTCCCCCACGATGGGGAAGAACTACCAACGGAGCCACCGAAGCGGGTGGCATTTTTGGTGTAAAGCGGACAGAGATGGAGAGAGAGAAAGAAAAGATGTGCACCAACTTTTCTTGGTTCTCTTAATGCTTAGTAGAATGAAAAATCGATATATTAAGTCAGACGATTGATTGAAATCAAGCCTCATCATTGATCATATTGCACTCCCAAAAATTAAGTCGCTAACTTAATGAGCCGGTCCATGGGGCCACCCTTTCTTCAAAAGCAACAACATAAGGAGAAAATTTACTTTAAATAAATGTGAGTTGGGTATAGATTAATAAATTTATCTTTCCAATTTTCATGACAAAAGAAGCCATGCACATTTTTTTTTTTTGGTCAAAATAGAAACTGATATATTATACTTTAGAAATTACATCATGCGTATAGTCAACATACAAAAGACCTCGCATAAACGAAGGTGGGTAAAAAACCCAGTTGGCAGATAGCAGATTAGCTCCATGGGCTTTCGCGGCCCGGTCTGCGACTTGGCGATAGGTCACCAGCACAAATGTGTTCATCCCACTATTCATTGCCAACTTCGACGTGATGTTCATTCCGGCGTAACCCAGCAGCACGATGATTGTGGCCAAGAATGGGACGAAATCTACGTTTGCCATTTTCTTTGTTTCTTTTGGTTTTCTCTATTCTTCTTTGGACATATTTTAAAGAGAGCAGGGGTGGGGTTGCGGAGAGATGCAAGAGAGAGCTTCGACATAAAAGCGGAGGGAAAGAGAAGATACTAATGTGACAGAAAGCTAGAGCTCTTCTTTATTCTATTATGGACAAGAAGGGGACGAATCAACATTTTCCATTTGCCATTTTCCTTGTTTCTTTTGCTTTCTCTCACTCTCCTCTTCCTAATTTTTATATCGACCTTCTTTGGACAGATTCCACATAGAGAGTGGGGTGCGGAGACATGCGAGGGAGAGCTTCGATGTAAAGGGGAGGAAGAAAAATTTACCAAAAATTCATAAACTTATTAAAATTATACTAATTGAGTTTTAAACCTTTTTTTCCTATCAATTTAGTCATAAGTCTTTTGCAATTGTGTTAATTCAGTCAATCTAGCAATTTTGGCCTGTCAACGTTGATATGTACAATTGTTAATAATATTTTATTCTTTTTCGAATTTTTTATTTATATTTATATTTTTCCTTTCCTTTTTCTTTTCTTCTTTATTCGCCGGAGCCTCACCGGCCACCATAGGGAAAAAAAAGGGAAAAAGAAGGAAGAAAGGAAAAGGAAAAAGAAACAAAAACAGAAAAATTAAAAAATCATAGCTCTTTTTGTTATATTAATACTTAGTATCACCTTAATGATAGTATACTAAGTTGTGTGATTGATCATAATTAGGCTTCCAACAAGTTGACCATAATAATACATTGTGGAATCATTGATAGATTATATCGTACGTATATGGCACGTATGTGGCATGTATATTACACGTATAAGCGGCATTACTCATTACTATTTCAAATTCTCGCCACATATTTCGCTTGTTGTTTTCCCTCCAATTATCAACCTTTAGTGCATTGTTAGGTCTTTTCGGAACCAAGAGAAAGACAAGTATCGGCGAGATGCTGCAGTTGACAGTGAAGTGTTGGGTCATTGTTTTCATAGCATACATCCAATTAATCCCTGAGTGACCGATTCCGATATTGGGTTCGTGATAAAAAGAAAGCTCTGCCCACGCAAACGAGTGTCCCAATCATTTTTGCCTTCCCCGCATTGGACTTGATTACAAGCGATTCTTGCCTGTAGACAAATCAAGGAAAATGTGAGTGAACAGACTGTTTAAAACCAATTGCCTATTGACCATTACTTCTAAAATACAACATTAGAATGATAAGAGAAAAGTCATGGTCGGGAGTAGATTGCTCAGTGCACACACAATTGTGGGCATGGAATTTTTCAAATCGACGAAATAGAAGACCTACTTCATGAACGCTCTATAATTTTCGGAGGAACTTTCAATTCATGAGCATGATTTTGATGTATCAGGATAGATATTGGCATATAGTGACTTCTAATTTGAATAATATGTAGCCATATCTAATTCCAAACAAGTATCAATTCAAGAGACAACTTCCTATGATAGAACATGCAAAGATGTGGAACAAAATCGATAATGTGATCTGAGGTCTTGTGTTCATGTCATTGACCATTAGTAATGTAAACAGCCTTGCACCATTCAATGGTTACAACATTGACCCACAACCTTTAAAAATTATCTTCAAACATCACTTACGCCTTTCAAAACACCAATTTGTCCTCGTGAACACCTTGATTGTTCATTTCCCGTCAAGTTGACAACAAACACTTAGTTATACTTTGGATGAACATTTGAACTTTAACACTTATGATCCACTACAATTATATATCGATAAAGAATTATCTTCAAACTTTGCATAACTTAACACAGTTACTTGTGGCATATCAACTGAATAAATTATTTCATTGAAAGTAATTGAGTGCTGCTCAAGTAGGAGTATCATTCCTTTTTTTCTTATTGGTGGCAATGGCCGTCTTAGGCTGAGTAGGTGTCTATTCAGATGACTGCCCTAATAAAAAAGATGGACAAAGAAGTGACATGAGTCCTTAATGGACAAGCATTTTGGAGAAAAGATCACTTACTTCATATTTGCTTGTTAAAGCCGTGGGGAGTTCCACCCAAATTCTAATTTTTTCACATGTTTAGTCCATTATAGGGGTATCGAGGATTGGATCGGACCAGATTTGATACCTAACCCAAAACCCTACAGGAGGCATGATTGACTAGACCAGACTTGCCCGAGACCCAAATATCATACCACCCAAGGAAACGGGTTGAGTCGATCTAAATGTCATAAAATGGTTCAACTAAAGGGGCAAAATTGGAAATTTATTCAAAGCTACTCTATATATAGGGTTGTCATAAAAGCCTGAGCCAGCCAAATCTAGACTCGAGGAAGACTAATGCGTGGCCCAAGATACCCTAAATTTTAAGGCCAGGTTGGGTTAATGTGGGTGTTTTTTACCCCCTAGTCTATTAGTGCCATAGACACATAACAAGAAATTTCTTTCATTTATGCTATAGCGAACTGAATAGCTCGAAGATGCTTTTTGGGTCATGGGATTTTTTTGGATATCATTGACCCTGCACTTGACGGCATTAAGAGATTGTCAAAATTTGGACCACAAGTCATTCAAGGCAATTGATCCCTCGAAAAGTTTATATGGTGTTGATGGAACTAGTCCTGATGAGAAGTCAGCGGGCACTTTTGATGGTCTTGATGGTAAGGAGATGGAAAAGCAGGAATGGATTTGATTTGATTTGGATGCTTTTGCGAGGGAGAAGCCGTCTTTTGGCCAAGTTGGACATTTAGGGTGCGCATGATAAAATTTCTTTACGTTGGGGAAGAGCTTTTTTTCGGAAATAGGGAATTTCTATTTAACAATTTCCAGGAAAATTTAACCCAGTTTGATAACCGCACAAAATTTCTACTTGGAATAAAAAGAATAGAAAGGTTTGCTTAACCAACGATTCTTTTTGTATTTATTTATTTTTTATTTGTTCCTTTTTATTTGTTTTTTTATTCTTTTTTGTATTTATTTGTTCTTTTTTTTTTTTTATTCTTTTTTTTGTATTTTTTTGTATTTTTTTTTGTATTTATTTGTATTTATTTTTATTTTCTTGCATTTTTTTATTTGTATTTATTTGTTTTTTGTATTTATTTGTTTTTTTATTTGTTTTTGTATTTATTTATTTTTTGTATTTATTTTTCTTATTTTTGTTTTTTATTTGTTTTTTTGTATTTATTTGTTTTTTATTTATTTTTTTTTTTTTATTTTCTTGCGTTTGTTTTTTATTTGTATTTATTTTTTGTATTTATTTGTTTTTTATTTGTTTTTTGTTTTTTTATTTTCTTGCGTTTGTTTTTTATTTGTATTTATTTGTTTTTATTTGTTTTTTGTTTTTTTATTTTCTTGCGTTTGTTTTTTATTTGTATTTATTTGTTTTTTTTGTATTTATTTGTATTTATTTGTATTTATTTGTATTTATTTGTTTTTTTATTTTATTTTTTTTTATTCTTGCTCACTGGTGAGAAGTCAGCGGGCACTTTTGATGGTCTTGATGGCCACGGCAAGAGAGAAATAAAACAAAAATGAAAAAGCTTATTTCTAAAGGAATGGATTTGATTCGGATAACTTTTTATTAGGAATAAAGGGAGAAGTTTATTCTTTTTTTTGTCTTTAGGGGAACAAAAAAATGGAAAGTTGGACATTAAGATGACAGATCATCTAAAAATTTCTCAACGAGAGGGAAGCAGATTCCAAATTAAGACATGTGAAATCACCGATTGAAATCTAAGCTTATTCCTATCTTTGAGTTGAAATCTAAGGTATAGATATACACATGTTTCCACGATCAAATCGAATTATCGAGAAAAGTAAGATGAACCTATGAATAATTCAATAATAACACTCGAGGTAGACATGAATCATAGTTTGAAATTTAAGCGAACCCTATTTTAGGTTGAAATCTCGACCATACATGAAACGTATTTTCTCGATCAAGTCAACTTATTGGGAAAACTAAAAATAAACCTATCTTCAAGTAGAATAAAAAATATTTCAACAATTGAATTGGATATTAGACCACACATTAATATCTACGCTAAACTCTATTTTAACTTCATAAAACATATCTCCTCGATTTAAGTCAATTCATTGAGAAGTAATTAAATTATTTTTTTAATTAATCCATCTAAATTCAATGTTAAAATTCCTATAATCAATCATGCTCATTTCATTTTGGGTGTGCATTGACTTTGATCCAACCTGGCAATTGAACTAAACTGGATTGAATTAGCCAGTTCTTGGTGGTTCATAGGAATGTTGAATCTGTTATTAGTTTCAAAAATATGGAGGAGGGAATAACCGGTCCGATTCTTAATTTTAAATAAGGAATTGGATTGGATCGATGGATTGATCAATATTTTTTCATTCTTTTATTTTTAATGACCTTAATAGTATTTTTTTTTTTTTTTTTTTAATATTAGGAATCTCCCATTTGTAGGGAATAGAAGGAAAAGAAAAAAAAAAAGAAAAAGAAATCACCTATTTGGGGTTTCTCAAGAGGTTTTGAGGGAAAATCTGTCCGGTTCCAGATTATTCTTAGGACCACGCGGAGGATTTTCAAATCCACAGCCTTCTCGTAAGCGCGCAGGTTAAGCAAAAAATGGCACCGCCCGATCACCGCCGTCCGTTCAAGCGACCGACGATCTCCGATCAGCAGAGGCGGCGGGAACTCTCCCTCCTCCGTCAAGCTCAGCACCGCCTCG
Source organism: Eucalyptus marginata (assembly GCA_014182565.1). Lineage (NCBI taxonomy): Eukaryota > Viridiplantae > Streptophyta > Magnoliopsida > Myrtales > Myrtaceae > Eucalyptus > Eucalyptus marginata. Next base: position 30,080,117 of record CM024595.1, on the reverse strand, counting down.
ACGCCCAGCACCGCGCCCGCTGCTTAGCCTCCACCGTGCTCTCCCTCGAAGCCCCAGGACCCGGACCCGGGCCCGAGCCCGAGCCCGTGCCCGAGCTCGAGCTCGAGCTCGCGTCCGAGTCGGAGCACCATGTCGAAGAAGAAGGAGGAGGAGATTCGAGATCGCCGTCGAAGGAATTCGACGTCCGCCAGGCGTCGAAGCTCCGAGGGGCGGAGGCTCGCAAGTGGTTCGCGAGGCAGCTGATGCTCCCCGAGTGGATGATCGACGTCCCGGATCGTCTTCCTCAAGACTGGTTTTGACTCTCTCTCTCTCTCTCTCTCTCTCTCTCTCTCTCTGTATCTCTCTCGCCTGTCAGTGAAATTATGCAGCATAGATTTCTAGGGAAATAGGATTGGAAGTCGTTTTTGAAGGGCATTGAGTAAAGAGTTGGTTGTGGATGGTGATCACTTTGTGATTAAACCAGTCATTGAATTCTAAACCATGCGTTCATTTGGACGATAGTTGTGGATGGTGATCACTTGGTGTCCTTCCGAGGTATTATCCGCGAGTATACTTGTCAAGTTCAGAAGATGTTCTTATGCTCTTATTCATATTCAAAAAACTTCCTTTATGCTAGCCATGCATTGCTTATCCAATTGGCAATGTTAGATGTCTTATCAGTTTCTCACACGATAGCATATTCCATCAGTGGACCGTGTCTTGCACTGTGCACTTTGCACTTTGCACATTCATTTTCATTTCATCACGGAATTGATCAAGTGATATGCACGTTGTTAACTGTCTATGACATTGCCAATTTCACAGGTATGTGTCTGCGAGACCTGCTGGCAAGCGGTGCTTTGTCGTTTCTGCCAATGGGATCACGGTTAGTCGATTGCGCAATGGCTCTGTCTTGCACCGTTTCCCATCTGCTCTACCTGGTGGGTCACGATCAAGAGATGTCTCTGGGTCAGCTCAGTCGTACTCCATACTGGATTGCATATTTCATGAGGTAACTCTACCCACTAATGAAAGGCGTGTTATTGACTAGTAGTTGAATTTGACATAAGCTTACCCATTTTTGCAGCTAGACCAAACGTACTATGTAACTGACATGCTTTGCTGGCGAGGATTCTCTCTCTATGACTGCACCGCGGAGTTCAGGTTCTTCTGGTTGAACTCCAAGCTCGTTGAGAGTGGAGCTTGCGATCCACCCTCACAGAACCACAGATACAGATTTAGCCCAGTGCCCGTATACAACTGTGATGAAAATGGCCTACATGCAGCATATACAGGAGCTGTAACTTACATAAAAGATGGGCTTCTGTTCTATAACAAGTAAGCTCTTTTATCCTGGAATTTAAAATGGCCTTTAAGGGGGCATATTCAACAGATGTGAGGTCTTTTGTCACAATTTTTTTTTTAGCTATGTCTGGTTGGGGTTTTATGTTTCATCTTTGTGTATAATCTCTGTAAACAGTAATCAGAACTAAATCCAAAATGGGTAAAGCATTACATCTTCTAGATAGTTCAGAGGATTTGGATTATGGCATACCTGATATGTCATGATCATGCTATAAGATGCATATAGTACATTTGACGGAGAGCATCCATGTAGTTTCAGTCTGGATTTCGGATCTACACAAAGTATGATATCATTGCCCTCAAATTGAAGTTTGAGGAGACTTCTTTCTAAAATATCGAGGAAATAGACTATCAATTTCAAGATTGAAAGAAGCATTCAAATAACATTTTGATATAAAATTTGACAGAGGGACATGTTGAAGTTGTTCAGTTGGCCATATCCTTGCAAGTGAGGAATGATTGTGTCCATCCAATCCCTCCTCGTTAAGTAGGAATGCATCAAGAAATTTTTTTTTGATTTTCACGAATTGGAAACATCTCTTTTGGTTTCTACTTACTGAGCTTTTCCTTGTTTTTATTAGGTGATCATTAGATCTCTTCAATCTATCAATCTAGTAGTGTAAGGTTATGCTTCTGGGTGCAGCATGTGTTTGTTTTGTGACCACACCCTGTAGCTGCTTCCTGATCATTTTTCTTGTTATTTGATACAATTCAAGTAGTGACCTGTTCGGAGTTTCTCATGTAGCATGAGTGTTCACTTTACGCCAAAGTGGTTCTCAATATTATTTATATTCCTTTTTGAACGTTGTCTGTAGGCAAGCACACTATCAAACTGGTAACACACCCCTCGCATTAGTCTGGAAGGATGAGAAGTGTAGTCAGTACGTCATTGATACAGACAGTAATGGAAATGTACCAAGATTGCAACAGGTACTTGACAAACACCGCTCTCCCATGCTGTCACAAGCGCTCACAACCACAGAGAGCAACATAACAGTTCTTTAGAATGAAAACGAGCTTATGCTTTCAGCTTTCTGATCACCTGAAAGTTTCTTGCTTCTCTTGCTCTATAATCAGGTAGTTTTGGAGCTACAGGATGATTTGAAATTGATTACATCAGATGATCCTCCTGTTGTATTCGGAAGCTTGGATAACGACCTTGCCCAAAAGGTTCAGTTTGCTTACAGTTTTTTTTTTTGGTCGAAAGTTTGCTTACAGTTTAACAAATATATCTTTCCTAGTGTCTGTCACATGCATGTCTGTGTGCATTCAGACATACATGCGTGCGTGCGTGCGTGCGTGCATGTGTGCGTACATACATACGACATGCATGCATGCACATATGTCTAGCTATTCTAAAATTGAATAGTTGAATTCAATGGATCATACCTATGGTTTTATATTAAATTTGAAATCGAACTTCTGTTTTCATCCACTTCCAGTCAGGCCTACGCTCAGGATATCTCTTGAAGTTTGCTATTAGCGATGGAGGGTTAAGTTTTGCAGATGGGAGGCTTGATAGAGCTGATCTTCAGTACCTTGGCAAGTCAAATAGAGCACGGGCTTTCGCAGATAGTTACTCCAAGGTTGGTAATTGAGTTGGCTCTGTCTTTTGTAATGTATTGCACTTGTAATCAATATTGGATACTGATAATGTGTAGCTTATATATTTACACCACTTATTCAGAGTCATTGTTGTTATAAATGCCTTCCATTGAGTTATAGCAAATTCTGCTAATTATACAGAATTACTCTGGTAGTTCTCCTGCCAAGCATACGAATGGTTTGCTCCTGGCCAAAGTAAAAAAGAATGGCATCAACCATATGTTACAAGATTTTAAGTTGCTAGCTCTGTGATATAATTTCTCACTTCTGCTGATGTTTGAGTACAAATTGGAGTTTTGGAGCACAAATTAGGTGTGGCGTAATTGTGCTTTTCTGCTGCTTTTGAAGTGGTGTTTTGGTTGCCGCCCAAAGAAATGGTGGTATTTTTGGATTATAAGGTAGTGGGTCTGGATTGAGTCTTGTGTAGTATTATTGGCGTTTCTTTTTTCCTTCTCTCAAGCATTATGCTGTCTTCTTTTTTGGTAAGACACTGTTGATGTCACTTTGGCTTTTTATTAATTCTTTGTGAAGCACAGGTACTTTGCTCAGCGGATGCTGATCATTTTCTCTCTTCTTTTGAAGGTCATATTTCAATATTCTGTCCGGCATTCACCTCTAAGGATAGACGACTTGCTATCTGCAATCAGCTCAAGGGATGATCGAGAGAATGAGCATCCTGACATTGAAATGGTAGATTAAAGATGTATTGGTTTTGCGGAAAATCTACTATTTAGATAACATTCTTATAAATGATTATTTGTATCGCATATGACAATGAATTAATGAAAATATTTAGGCATGAATTATTATCGGTATTGATATTATTTTCCATCAATTAATATTTCAAAATGTTACAAACAATTATTTTTAGGAAGACGAGATACAAGTCGTCAAGTTTCCATGAAATTAACCCCCTCTTGGTATAAACTAGGATGATGGGAAATTGTTGTCCTAGATGTGTCCTTCGTATGGCGGGCTACATTGAGCTTTATTGTGTAGATTTAAGTGCTGTTTGAGGTTCTCCACGGTAAAGTGAATGACAATTGGCAGTTTTTGACACGATGGACCAAAAAGCCAGGACACCTCTGGGGTGGAGTCCAGCGGGCATATATATGAATTTGAGCATTTTGGGTTTCAAGGAGATGATGACGATCTTCTCTGTTTTTCAAGTATGGGGTCATTTCGGCACTACAAATTAGCCCAAAGGGGAAATCCATTTGTTGCCATGGTGCACCATCCGCTTTGAATGAAAGAACATGCATGCTTGCATCAGATCAGACCAAATAGAATGGCGACATGTTCTGTCGGTGAACGAGTAATTTTCTTGAGTCTAGTAACACTTTCTGTAACAATATGCAGGAAACAATTATTACCCACGTGCTGTAACTTTTCTATTGAACTAAGCTATATGCTATGGCCAACTGTCTAGATCATATATTTCGTCCTTTTTCTGGCCCATGATTTGTAAAATTGCCCTCGGACGAGCATGTAATGTTAGGCTTAGTCCTGCGTACTATGCTTTGTGCCTTTCTGTGCAGCTAATTGTTCTTTCTGGCCATGCCATTCACCTTGCTTTCTTGTTGCTGAAAATTCTTCCTCTTTTCTTGTAAATTAGGATGTTGAACGCTAGCATACAGTTGCCATTCGACATTACTTTACCAGCTGTAGCCGGGCATCGCCATTCTTGATGTTGGGTACAGAGAGGCGACCTTTTTCCGATTGTCGAGGATAGGATCCTAACCGAGTGCGAACCCTTTCAGGTTTTTGGAAGTTGCAGTGGATCGATATCCAGGACATTGAACATGGTGAAACAAAACTGAGTTTCAAAATGAAGAGTGAGATGCAACAAGGCATGGTGATACCGCTCAGCTATAATGAGCTGCTTCCCTGTGCACACAGCGAATCGTCACCTCAAAATAATATGCAGCGTGGTCATCAAGGTTCTTACCGACCATCACTCGCCTGTCCTCGTCTATCACATCTTGACTTATATCCAGAAGAGAATAAAACACTATCGCATCCACGAATTCGTCAACTGGACCCAAAAATTGCTAGGACTCCCAGTAGAAAATTTTGATTTGTCAATGCAAATTCCGTTAATTGCTGATGCCACGAACCAACAACTAGACATGCTCTTGCCACAATAATATACTTTTGGACGATTAATACACATCCAAAAGTGTGTTTGTGTGTGCATGCTTTGACCTTGAAACTACCCTACCCCAACCTGTAAATATGTCGCATCAAGTATCAAATTTAACGGCTAAATCACTACAAATGAATTTCCTCAAGAAAAAGATAAGGGAAGAGAGTGTACTGGCTGAGAAAGCAGCAAAAGTACGGTTCCTAAGATTGACCAGTGGCACCTTTATTACGTTGAGATTATTTTATGTACTCCAGTGACAATCGAAAAGATAAAACATTGCTAACAGTCTTCTGACAAAAACCGCAAGTTGTAATAATCAGGATGCCAAGGTGGTTGCAGGGCAACTGTCGTGTACACAGGCTAATACATCTTTGTACTCTCTCGATATCGTGAAGGAATCGTACACCCGGCCGTCGCGGCTTTTCTTGTACTCAAAGAGAAGAGACGAGTGATTGAAGGCTGTCAGCTTTACAAATCCCCAGTCATAATCTCGGTACAGGCTCCAGCTCGGCGTGAGGCTGCTGAATGTCGACAAATGGCTTCCTCCTCCACCAGCGACTACATGGATGGTTCCATTGACGATGCCCGAATAATGATTCAATTCTGAATTAACACACTGGTTCTGTTCCACAAAGGGGAGAATATGAATCAAATATGTTGTCATGTAGATTATTCTCCAGAAACTCAATCGACAAATTCACATTGTCAACTTGAAGAGATCGAGTTGAAAAGCTGATATGACAGACTGTTATGTGAGAGTGCAGGTATGATCACACTGGTATACAACTAATTGGAACCTATCTTTGGATGCTGGATAAACCTCAACAACGGACTGGAACTTTGCCCTAAATTTAAGACAAAGATTGCTAGAAAATCATGATTCGGCCCATTAATTCATAACATCTTCACCATGGAAGCTTCAACACTATTACTACAATGAAAGAACCTAAGTTTTCGATTTTCAAGGAAAGGAATGATGTTACTCAAGTCGTAAATGGCGGCTACAGGAGCAGTGCAGAAGGAGAATGAGTAAGAGAAACCATGTTCAACAATTAACCAAAAAAGGGCCTTTAAATCTGGTCGTAAGTTGTGAATGTGCATAAAAAGGAGAGACCTTTGTACTTGCTATGAGCAGTAGCATAAAGCACGCAATCATTTTGCAGCACCATATAACAATCAATCCATGCGTACCTGATAGATAGGGCAAGTTCTTTCATAGTTATGTACATGGCCATAGAAGGCAATGTCCACTCTGTATTTCTGCCACAGCCTCTGTAGATTTTGCCTTCCCATGGGTTCTTCAAAAGAGCCCTCCAAGCCATAATAACTGTCGGAGGAATAACCAAGGACCCGATGGGCCGCAAAAATCAACCAGGGCTGCTTACGCCTGTCCACAGTTGCAAGACAGTTCTCGATGAACCTGTGCTGTTCGGATCCCTCTCTCCAGTCGTGCTCACTATCGGCTATACAAAAGCGAAACATGCCATAGTCTGTTTTGTACCTGCAAAATTCATATGTCAACAATTCTAATACCTAGCGAGGATGTGCGTTAGCTCATATCTTATTTAGGTTCAAAGATGGCGGATCCCTAAAATACATGTGAATCCACCTCAACCACCGTCTTTAGAGATTGCTCCATGCTACCTTGTGGCTCTCTTAGTTTCTATGCAAAAGATAACAGTGTAAAATCTATCGAGGAACAGCCCTATTTTGTTTTTCTCTAGTTCGAAAGCACTCAGGCAAGGAAAGGCAAATGATAAACAAGAGCAAGCATCCAACAAAGCTCCCTTCTATGTGATGACTGAATCCCAATGTTTTAAACAAAGATAGGAGGAACCCCCTTTAGGAAATCTGCTACTAAGTTATCTCTCAACTCTTCATGGATAAAAGTTAGTGTCTTGTCTATTCTTCAACAAGGATTTGAGCTATTTACCAGAACTTAGCTCTGTTCTCAGCAGGAACATAGAACATGGTCTCAGCAAGCACACCGCATTCCCCTCCTGAATCCGTGGTGTCATAGAAGGATCCCGAGTTTGGCCAATCACGTTCATGATTACCACTGCAGAAGAAATAAACAAGAGGATATTTTAAACGAGGAAATGGAGTTACTCAAGGTGAGTGATGGTATCGACAAGAGGGACCAACAGAATGAGCAATAACACACAACCTTCCAATCATATATGGGACGGTTGATGCAATAGGTTCCACCTGCGCTGTGAATTGATCCCACTGTGAGATGTACCCATTTGCATAACAAATGTCTCCAATGTGGAAAACTATGTCTATGTTCTTCAAATCTTTAATTAGCTGGTCTGTGGTATTGAGTGAACCAGGCTGGTAGTCACTATATTCATTTGAACCATCTCTCTCAGCCTGAAAAAATATAGAAATAAATGCAGTCAATCACTTATTAAACAAAGAACAATTCATGTAACATTACCAATTAGAGTTAAGGAAATAATAGGCTCTGCAGTGAATACTATCATATTTCCCAGGACACGTGCCATGCACTTCTATGGCATTGTGCTAACATAATCCGATGCATATCATACGACCATAAGAGAAATTCATTCCCCCAGCTCTCACTCAACCCAGAAAAGCAACAGTGGGGAAAACAAAAGGATCATATATGCACCTTTCCCATGTCACCAAATACTATAATGCGTTGCAACGAATCTTGTCCGGGATATGGAGATGCTTTAAATGAATAGCTCTTGCTCATGATAGAGGTACCATTTGACAACAGATGACCCATCTTGTAAGTATACCTAGAAACCCAGCGAAACATATCAGAATAGATGATGCTGACACGTCATCCCAATACTCTTGCTAGAAACAAATCATAAGATACATACAGAGTGTTTGGCCACAAATCCTTCAAAAAACTTGTGTGAATAAAACCTGCATCACGCCATCCAACTGTCCGCGCAGGTGAACCTGAAAATACAAGCTGTGAGAGTTAAAGCATCATTATAGCCTATTGAGTGGCCTTCATGATGGTGAAATCCAACATTCAGGGAGTTGCTGTGTTATTATAAATTGAGAAAGGCCAAGAAAGTCGAGGAATAGTTTAAGACATGCAACTTGAAAAGCAAATCTCATCAAATATGCAAGGCCAACATACCACACATGCTATTCCTATCAATAGTCAGGGTTCCTGCTGGAGATCGCACTTGATTTTCTCCTTTGATGCCAAACTCAACAAAAGGGGCGGCTTCCTTTATATCATAACCACTAGTCCAGGTCACCGTCATCTGAAAAAATCAAAGGAGAATATCAAACAAAGTCCTCCAAAATGCTAATTGGGAAATGAAAGTCAAGCTAACTTATTACCTCATTCCAGGACTTGCCTTGAGCAAGGCGTGGATAAAGTGGTGCTTTAGGATAGGCAAATATTATGGAGTTTGAAACTGCCACCATCTTTGGCTGCATAAACAATCAATTTGATGGGGTAATCAAAGTACCAGAAAGTTTGATAAAAGGACAATGGAGAGAAGAAGCTGTATGGAAAAAGAGAGGCAGGATGCAATTTTTATAAAGACAGTCTAAGAAGGAGATGCTAAGAAAACTGCGCACATTTGAGATTCCCCCAGAAAATAGAGCAAATGAGAAATCTGCCCGCTGATTGATCAACTGGAACTTCAAGGAAGCCTTGCCTGTCTTCGTATACCGTGGATTCGAATAGTTCGCAAATTTGTACTGGTAAAGTAATATATATGGGTCAGTGAAGCGTGATTGACATATTCTTGGCAAGAACTTAACATGACAACCTCAAAATCCACATGAAACAAACCTTGATTGGTGCCGAGCATATGTATGGAGTCTCCTCTTTTGGGTCGTTAACTGGAGGACATGTTGATCCGCTGCCACAACAAATAGTGTACCTTTAGCGCTAGAGACCAGAAACATAGAAATTCCAGCTCATCGGAAAAATAGACTAATTTCAACTGAAGAACCGCCTGATGATTGAGTTACTGATGAAATATCGAGTTGGGAAGCACACAACACAAGCATACACATGTACGAACAAGAGCTACATTACTCGAATTTTCCAGGGGAGAAAACGCCAACCCAGTCATCCTCAGACGCATTAGCGTACTGGAGATCCACAGTCACCCACTCTGTATCCTCACCCTGCATAATCGTAGATCACATTACTGGTACCCGTCAAGGTTCCTTCAGACCAAAACGCTCAACGAACATCCCAATTGAAGAATCTCAGAAAACAAAAATAGTCTACATTGTACCCACAAAAAAAAAAAAAAAAAAAACCCAAAAAGAAAAAGGACTATCAAATCAGTGAAGTTAACTCAAAGAACGAGTTGCTCTAAAGCATTCGACTTTATCCCAGATGGTCATCCACAGTGAACTTTATATGTGAATATTAAATTGGATTGAAGATGCCACTTAACTTCGTTTTCAAAAGGAAAATAATCAATCACCCGCGCCCACGACTCGTCGTCACGCAACACCCAAGAACGATTAAAAATCTCACCTTTACGCCAAGAACGAGGGGATACGCCTTAACGGAAGCCGAATCATGGAGGGCTACCGTCGCTTTATGGATGGCGATGCTAGCGAGCGGCTGATCTCCGATACCACCGACGTCTCCCCGAGCGGAGCTCAAGCTCGCGAAACACAGTGCGGCGAGAAAAATCGAAACTTTGGCGCAGAGGAAGCGTGGTCCCATGTTTCCCGATGGTGGGCAGGCTCGAATTCAATCCGACTGGTGTTGGCGGATCCGAGGCGACGCAGAGACGTGGAATTTAACGGCAGCTCGGGACCGTCAAAGATGCGAGTTTGATACCGGGAATAATGCTACGTTTGACTTTTACGAAACTGGTTCGTTCATTCTGCTTCCGATTCCTTGTGGGACACGCGAGAAACGAGAAGAGGAAGGAGGGAAAAGGAATCGGTCGGCGTCTGTTCCGAGGAACCTCCGATCTCTCGCTCTCGCGACGAACAAGCGAAGTGGAAGTGAAAGACGTTTAACTAGATCGTTTTGTGCTGCTGTACCTGGCGAAAACACACGCCAAATTATTTGCAGGGGACACGTGTCGATAAGGGTGTGGAGCCAGAATATTTGAAACGCCATTTTGAACATGAGGAAATTGGATGACGAAACAAATTGACCCCAAACTTTGATCCGAGATCTGATATGGTCTTCAATTTTAAATTTATTCAATATTATCTTTAGATTTTAGCCAATGCCATTCCTAAACGTTTAATTTATTTAATGTGATTTTTAGACTTTTGATTACATATTCAATTTAGTCCATAAATCATATAAAAATGTTCAATATCATATAGTCTAGGGATTAAATTAAATGTCGGATATCATATTAAACAAAATAAAAAATTCAGAAATAATATTATATATTAAGTTAAAGTTCAAGAGATATATTAAAAGATAGATTGCAATTTAGATATCCCTTGTGTCATTTACAAGCGAGAAAATCGCGAAACGTTTTTTTCTTGACGTTATGTAATTATACAATAACCATATGGCATTTATACTCAGAAAAATCACGTGACATTTTTTTTCTAGACGTACTATGATTATTCATAGACTATTTGTATCATTTAACCTCGGAAAAATCATGGGACACTTTTTAACTTCTTGACATGCCGTAATTATGCAGCAACCACTATGGCATTTCGTGATGATTGCAAATCTGGTTCCCCGTACGTCTTGCAATGCCCACGATGCGAAAAACACGGGAATAGTCCGGAGAGCCCCGCCGACAATCTCTTCCAATGGTCCTGCTAATGAATTAATAATTAACAAAATCAGAAACTTTAAGAATGGGAGATCAAGTCAAAGAAAACTCACTTGGCTTCATTGCATGTCAAAAACCGTGTGCCGTATCCGGGTCCTCCAGCCCTTTCTCACGAGGGCAGATATGAAATCTAGGTATAAAAGGTCAAGGAAAGACTGGCAGATAGAGATTTTTTTTTTTTTTATCGGTCATACTCTATTCCTATTCTAACGTTCACTTTCGACTTTTCGCTCGCCTCCCATAGGGCGAAATAAAACCCACTCCCGAAATTACAACGTCCCCACCCCCAACCCCAACCCCAACCCTCCTAAAAAGGTGGGGATTAACCCCTCCTCTTTCCAAATGGAAGAGTGGTCCATCAAGAAACCCCCTCAGTTAGCGAGATAAAGATTGGAATGGGAGGAAAATAACCTAAAGATCCTGTTTGGTGACGTATCTTTTCTTTTATTTTTTTGTTCTTTTATTTCTGGAAACAGAAAAAAAAAAAAAAATAGATTTTCATTTAGTAACATTAGCCAATTTTTCTATTTCCTAAAAAATTGGAATTGAAATAGAAATAAAAATAAATAAAAATTACTTATTTGTTCCTGAAAAGAAAAATAAGATCATTTTAGAAAACAAGCTTAATGCGACATAATTCTCGTCTTTGCACCATCGATACAAAGTCACGTCTCATAAGGACTCGAGAAGGAGACTGGCATCATTGCTTCTAGCTTTGAATAATCGAGTTAACCTCGGTTACAAATGCTTTGGCTTGTAACAAGAGAAAACAATGCCTATAGGATGCTCAAAGAACAATTAATTAGCCTCCAAAAACACAGCATCTTTGTTTTACCCGGATAATATTGCATATTAGATTAAAGTTCAAGGATTATATTGAAAAATAGATTAAAATTTAGAGGTCGTTTGTGTCATTTATGCTTGAAAAAATCATGAGACAATGTTTTTTTCTTGACATACTGTAATTATACAGCAACCATATACCATTTATCCTCAGAAAAATCATGAGACACTTTTCTTCTTCTTGCCATGATTATGCAGCAACCATATGGCATTTCGTGATAATTGCAAATCTGGTTCCCTGTGCGTCTTGCAATGCCCGTGATGTGAAAAAAACACGGGAATAGTCCAGAGAGAGAGAGCCCCGTCGGCATTCTCTTCCGATGGTCGTGCTAATGAATAAATTATTAACACGATACACAAATTAGTAACTTTAATAATGGGAGATCAAGTCAAAGAGCAAACCATTTGGCTCCATTGCAGATTCTGTTTACATGCTGGCTCGCCGCCTCCCCATGAAAACCATGTGCTGTTTCGCACCAACCGCGAGGGAGGCGAGTTTCTGGGTCCTCCAGAGTCCAGCCCTTTCTCACAAGGGCAGATACAAAACCAAGAAATAAAGGGTCAAGGAAAGACAGCAGACAGAGATTGGAATGGGAGGAAAATGGCCTGAAGCTGCCAGGCCACGGCAACGTTCTGTGTTATGCCCTTTTCCAGGCAAAATGCATTATAGATCTCCTTTTAATGTAACTCATAAAGATCCCCGAGACGTTCCTCATCAAAGGATCATCTCAATCTTAGAATCAGCTGCTCCTGAAGGGAGCTAAAAGTTCTGCTTGGATTGGATTACTATGAGGCCAGAGTGGTTGGTTCACAACCATCATGTACACATGCCAGTACATCCCTGTACTCCCTAGAGATGGTAAATGAATCGTACACCTTCCCGTCTCTGCTCTTCTTGTACTCGAACAGAAGGGACGAGTGGTTGAATGCAGTGAGCTTCACAAATCCAAAGTCGAAGTCTCTATACAGGCTCCAAATCGGCTGCAAATCACTGAAGTATGATAATTCGTATCCTCCACCGCCGACAACGACGTGGATTGTCCCATTCACAGTGCCTGAGTAATGAGACTTTTCTAAGTTCACACATTGATTCTGCATCATTCAATCAACAAATTAACTGTCATCATAAGTATCAATGGCAGTGCATAAGGACTTGAGAAAGATAGACTGGCATTGTCACTTCTAATTTCAAATAATCAAGTTAGCCTCGGTTAGAAATGCTTTGGCTGGTGACAAATGAAAACAATGCCTATGTTATGCTCAAAGAACAATTAATTAGCCTCCAAAATCTCAGCATCTTCGTTTTACCTGGTAAATTGGGCATGTTCTTTCATAGTTATGGACATGACCGTAGAATGCCATGTCGACTTTGTACTTCTGCCACAGCTTCTGCAAGCTATCCCTTCCCATAGGCTCCTCGAAAGAGCCCATCAGACCATAGTAAGCCAAAGAAGAATAGCCAAGAACACGATGCACAGCAAATATCAGCCAAGGTTGCTTTTGTCTGTCCACTGTTGCAAAACAGTTCTCAATGAACTTATATTGTTCAGAACCCTCCCTCCAGTCATGTTCACTGTCGGCTATGCAGAAGTGGAACATGCCATAATCTGTTGAATACCTGCACAAATGTGGGGAAAGGGGTAAGTTTTGTATTATGCCATTACTTGAACTCTGCTCCATGAAATGACGCAAACTGCAAATGCTAGAAATTGATTATGAAGAGTCAGAGTATTTGAAATCAGGAGAAGAAACATGCCATGTGAACGCACATAGTGCATGGTCCATTACTCGTCAACTCATCCAAGATTAGTAATGACCTCATTTTCCATGAGAGTCAAAGACTTCTCCAAGCTATCATTCAGATTTGTCCCTTTCAACCATTGCATGAATAGATTTGAAAAAGGGATTTTGCTGATTCTTTCATGTGGATTTGTTCTGAGAATGAGAATTCTCCAGGTATTCCTACAAATTTCATTGATTCCTGGACACTTATTGGCTCTTTTAATTAGTTGACTGTCCTGTTAAAGACAACATTGCATGCATTTCCACCTAAATTACAATAGCACCAACCACTTACCAAAATTTCGCTCTATTTTCTGCAGGGACATAGAACATGGTCTCTGCTAGGACCCCACATTCACCACCTGAATCATTGGTATCATAAAATGATCCCGTGCCTGGAGCATCACGCTCATGATTCCCGCTGCATCCAATTCCAGCATTATATATAGGTTAGGAAGTAGCTTGCTAATCCACACATGAAATGTGTACCTCGCAATCATGTAAGGGACAGTCGATGCAATGGGCTCGATCATAGATGTGAACTGATCCCACTGTGAAATATATCCATTTGCATATGTTATATCACCTATATGAAACACTATGTCTATGTTGTCTAAATCCTTGATGAGCTGATCTGTCGTGTTTAACGAGCCTGGCTGATAGTTATTGTACTCATTTGAACCATCACGCTCTGCCTGCAATCCATCCACATGAAGTTCCATAATAGAAAAGAAAAGACATTCAACCATGTTCAGATAAGTAGATGATGTGAAAGCACGGAAATTGAACCAGATTGGGCAGATTGTATAAAGTGCTGGAGCTTGCAAATGAACAGGAAGCAAAACCTAAAAGTTTGTGAAAAGCATAATGCATCTCTGAAACTTGCTTATGCTGGACTAAATATGGCATGTGATTTTCTTGTCAAATCTTATTCAATCAAACAATGAGATTTCATGCTCTATGAAGAAAGAGAGACGCTCCGTCTTATATGACAACCAAATCAAAAACTTTGTCCAACACTCTTTCCCAAAAAAGAAGTCAAATACCAGCATTAAGTGAATCTTGAAGCTATTTAATAATCAGGAAAAGACTAATGCGTGGCATTGTCCTTCCTGAGTTGTGCTGCTTTTACCTTTCCCATGTCACCAAATATTACAACCCGCTGCAATGAGTCTTGTCCGGATATGGAGATGATTTGAAGGAGTATGCCTTGCTCCAAACATATGAATTGTCAGCTAATCTGTGGCCAAGCCTATATGTGTGCCTGGAACATCAAATCAAGAAAAATGTCAATGGTAACCTGCTTATGTGGTAAAACTCGTGACATGTATGTATTAGTCCAGAGCAATACTCTGCATTGGGCAACAGATTCTTTAGGAAGCTTGTATGTATGAAACCTGGATCTCGCCACCCTACCGTTCGTGCAGGTGGACCTGCAAACAAGAAGATTTCCTCAGAAACATGATGTGTTAGTTTAAGATCGGAGATGATGGTCCTATAGTTTGGGATTTATATTCAGCCATTGCCATACACCATTTGCCTTGGAACCTGCAGGTCTAGATCTAAAGATTGTAGACTCACAGCAAGGGCATATACTTGGCAACTACAGTTTTAGCGTTTCACAGCAAAATGATCATTGAATGTCTTGCTGACAATGATGACAAGGATTTTGAAAGAAGTAAACCTGAACCACAACTAGCTGTCAAAGAGTATACTCCTTCATGTACAAAACAATCATACCACACATGCTATTTTGTTGAAATGTCAATGTTCCAGCTGGCGATCTTGTCTGGGTTGCTTCCTTAACACCCCACTCAACAAAAGGAGTCGCTTCATCAATGTTATAGCCACTAGTCCAGGTAACTGTCATCTGTGTTTCACATCGAAGCAATTTATATCACCATCATCATATTTTCAGCATATAGAATAGACAGTTGCTTCTGTACTATTGCACTATATTACCATCTAGATAAGCATCTCAGACCAGAGAACATATCGTCAACAAAATTATCACAACCTTTATAACTGAGAGAAATGACAAGGCTTAATAACTGGGAATGCTAACACAAATGTCTGAATCATTCTAAAATCTTCAGAGTGGTGCACTTAAATCTGGACAAGTATACGGAAACATTTTAGTTTGCACCGAATGATTGTGGAGAAAACCTGAAGAGAGAAAGAAAACAATGCACTGAGAGAACTCACTTCATCCCAAGACTTCCCTTGCGAAAGACGTGGATAAAGGGGTGCCTTTGGATTTGCAAAGTTAATGATATTCGAAACTGCCACAAGCTTCGGCTGCAAGAATTATGCATGATTAATCAAAGCCTGAGTTTCCACATGACAAGTGCAAAATAACAACTGAGACTTCAAATACTAAGTGCTCCTAAAATATATTAAATCCTACTTTTGGCCCAATGTGATGCCATTACAATCTGGACCAGATCAAATATCAAAGAAACTGAAGCAGGTAGAAAGTACATTTGACAGCCCGCCCGAGAAGAGCGCAAATGAGAAGTCTGCTCTCTGATTTATCAGTTGAAACTCCAAAGAAGCATTCCCCGTCTTTGTATAGTCAGAGCTGGACTCATTGGCAAACTTATACTGAAATGGGCGTCAAATGCAGCACAAATAAGCATAACCAAGGTCAAATTTGATTGACAATATTTCAGTTATGAAAAATTCAGAACTTGCACGGGTGGATCAATCTTTACCTTAATGGGAGCCGAGCATATAAAAGGTGCATGCTGCCTTGGATCAATAGGTGGACAGGTAGAGGAGCTGAAACATTAAAGCATATTCTTATTGGTGAAGCTATGAATAGTGGAGGAAAGCGACCAGTGACAACTTGCAATACTTACTCATCTATGTACAGTTTCCCAATTTTCTCATCAAGCTAAACTGATATTTGATCGAATAAATTAGATTTCTGGAGACTTCCGTGATGCATACGGCTACAGAATGTAGATATACAGAATAAGAACGGAGTAGGAGGCTGGAGGTTACTTGAAGTTGGCAGGAGAAAAAACTGCAAGCCAGTCATCTTCGGCAGGTGCGGGGCTTTCAAAGTCCACGACAACCCACTCAGTATCTTCCCCCTACACAGACACGTGTGCACAGATATAAACATTACGATGGAAGGTTTTGCTCACTATTTTCACCAGAAATTAAACATGACCAAGTAAGTGAACAAGGTCTGTGATTGGTGACAAAGTCATATTAGAGGAATCTTCTTTATCTGATCTAGCGCCACCATACACAGGTTGTTGCAAATCAGACTAATCTGACAAGTTGGACTTTACCTGGATCAGTCATCAGCCTATTGAAAAGTAGGTTTCTGGATGTGGGTTGATATGCGTTATCAGCACCAGTCAATTTAAGATAAAATAACACAGTTTTGAATCAATGATCTCAAGTTAATCAAACAATTATACACTCGTCCTTCCTTTCTGCTGATCGAATTCTGCACCTTCTCTATACAGGTTTTTGTTCTAAGAACCAAATAGCTTTCTCTTTTACAATCAAAACACCTATACTCCATGTTGACCTCCAGAATTCCCATCAAAATGGACTTAAAACACGTTCTGTGAAGCAAGTCTCAAAAGTTCCCTGCAAGACTGGATACAATTTGCAAATCTACCATTCTCTACTCAAGTATTTAAGAGAAGCGCAAGCACCCAATTCTTTCTTGTTTGGCCGTGAGCTGACCAGAACATGACCCACTTGCACGAGGATATTATTAGCTACAAACGAAGAACTCGAAACACAGAAAGAAGACGAAACTAGGAGCGATGGAACATGGAGTGGAGAGAGAGAGAGAGAGAGAGAGAAGGGAACAAAGAAAACCAAGTACCTGTAGCCCAAGAACGAGCGGGTGGGCTCTGACGGAAGCGTTCTCATGAAGCGCAAAAACGGCGTCGTGGATGGCTATCTTGGAGAGCGGCTGCTCTCCGCCCACGGCGCTCGCGATCCGAACGCCGACCACCACCAGTAGGACCGCCGCCAGCGACAGCGACAGCAACGAGGAGCCGCCGAGGAGCGGTGGTGAATTGGCCATCTCTCTGTATCGCATGAAGCAGCAGGAGGACGAGGATCGTCTGTGATGGAAGTTCGTCCAACGTTAGTCGTCGTGAGGATTCTCTGGGAGGAACATACCGGCCATGGATTGGCCCTGCTCTGTTTTTCCCGCGCCGAGCCGGCGGTAACTCTGAGGGGACTAGAACGACAGAGATTACCGTTGACCCTTCACCCTTCGGTTTGGGAAAAGATGGTACGCTGCATTCGGGCCGTACTAGAACTCATCGCTCGTGGAAATGAAAATTCTCGATTGGAATGGGGGGTAAAAGTCGAAATTCGATCATGACGTTTTCCGCAATCTATCAATAAGCAGATCCAATAAAAATCTCCTGCGCATACCAAATCTTATAAATAAGTAATTTTCTAATGAATTCAATTTTTAAAACAATCACATGTGATCCCACAAAATTTTCCATGCATATTTATTTAAATCTTCCAATGATTTACTCGAACTTCTACTGAACTTCTAATTAACAGGAAGATACATCCATTTTGCTGCGCTGACGAGTAAACCCATTAATCATGTCGTGTGGATCATGAAATAAAATCTTATGCAAGCCAATGGAGTTCAGTCCCCAGAAATCATTTTTTAGCCAAAGGAGAAAAAGTAGAAGCAACATCCATCTCTTTTTGTATTTTAAACATGGACGGTGCGCATTGCATTTCGCATTCAAAAGTTGCAGGATCTTACGCCGCTCTTCGAGTGACATAATATCAACAAATGCAATTTCTTCTTGTCCTTCCCGTAATTGTTAACTCCCGATTGCCAAATTATCACGACTAGAGAAGACTCCTATTATCGCCGCCATGAAATAAATTACCGTTTTACTATCAACCCATTGTATTAGGTAGGACTGAAGTCGCTTGATGATGACCAAAGCCATTACAAGGACAATGGCACAGCGCATGCATTCTTCCCAACAAATGGAACGAGGAAACAAAAACCAAAACCTCTCAAGCTTCAACAGGGACTTATAGTGACCTCCTAATTGTTCCTCGAAATACCCTGTCTTGATCAACTGACTTAGCAAGGCATAATCTTAATCATGGACTAGTACATCATTTTCTGAAATTTTGATATAAAAAACAGCAACGAAATGCTGCATGTCACCTTTTCTGGAAGTTGTACTTAGCCACTCTTTCTCTATTCTATGGCCATCATCAAAATCTCTTTTCAATTCTTACACCGGATAAATATCAGCAGCTAGCCATTCTTCTGTACAGGTAGCAAAGCTTTGCTAAAACAAAATTAGTCGTCACGCAACAAACTAAAAGGAGAGAGATTATTCACACAGACACCATGTCCAAAGAGAAAACTTCTGTTGTTCTACTTCTGGGAATGCACCTAAAACCAGCAGGAAACACGACAATTCACCCTTGCTAAGTGCATAAACAAAGTGACTTGAGCTCTGCGCGCTTCACTTGTTTACGACTTGAGGCTTCGGAAAGAGAGTGGACAATTGCTTTTCCAGCGCGACCAAACTGAAGCATTATTCAGAATATAGATCACCAAACCACGGTAAAACAGTCAAACTGAAATATGGTAGAACAAACTTGAGTCACTCACATGTCGTACTTCTGAAATGCTTCATTTCGTTTGGCCACATAAAGTTCACTATCTCTTGGTATGTTGTTCAAAGGATTGGCTGTCAATCAATGAAAACAGGGGAGAAGAAGTGAGACATCATTAATTGGAAAGTAAACCAAGCGAAGCAGTAAAATAACCGAGGGGGAAAAAAGCACTGCAGACAGAAAAACACCTTCAACCATTGATCAATTAAAAAAAATTAAAAAAAAAAAAATTCATTGGTTGCTCACTGGCATTATAAAGAGAAGCGAGCATGATCTAAATGCACTTTGCCAGGTTGATTAGCAACTGCATCATGGGAAAAGCAATAAACATGCAAGGACAGACGGTAATTTTGCATCTTTGACAATTCTTCACAAATAAAGTCAGCCCCAATCATCCAGAACTTAGCAGATCCTTTCAATTTTAAGAAAAATCTAACTGCCCACTGTCTTCCCTCGTGTTAATGCATTCTCTAAAATAGGATTCTGTGTCAAAGTGCAAAGTGATACGGCGGACAGAGAATTTCATGTTTGGGGGGCAGGGTTCACCACCAGCCCATGGTACTGAAAGTTTTCTATTACTGGAAATTATGCCATCGTGCTCTAAAAGCTGGAGATGAGAACAGAAAATCATACATGGAAGTTGCATCACTTGCTTCTGAACCACGTCTTTGCTAGCATTAACAGAAGGAGCTTGAGGAAGCAGCTGTAAAAGCAAAGCCATTATGAAATAGTCAATAACGAACACAATCATCAGGTCTATGAATGCCAAAAGATAAAATTTTGGTAGAATTTTGTGAAATCATGTGAAGCAGATGGGGAAAAAAAAACAGAAACTAAAAAGAAATATGGAGAGAGGATGCCCCAGGTCTCTAAGCACAGTGATATGATCGGCGAATTGGAAAGTACTTAGAAGCAATACCTTCTGTTTTTCCCGTCTCTTTAGTATCTTCATATGGCATTTTTTGATGTAGTGCGTCAAATGATATCGAGAATGTCTCGAGCAAAGCTGTTCTCTGATCTCTGGGTTGTCAGTTAGCCAGTCAGATATATCCTTGGATTTAACTACCTCGTCATGTTCCAGTGATTCCAACCAGGAATAAACCGGTAGCCATTGATCAGTACGTTGAAACCGAGCTGGTGGATAATTCATATGACCTGTTGTTTCCTTTTCCTGCCATAAGAAAAAATACCGTGCATTCGCATGAA
Organism: Eucalyptus marginata; assembly: GCA_014182565.1. NCBI lineage: Eukaryota > Viridiplantae > Streptophyta > Magnoliopsida > Myrtales > Myrtaceae > Eucalyptus > Eucalyptus marginata. Next base: position 30,059,762 of record CM024595.1, on the reverse strand, counting down.
TTGCCACTCAGTGCCTAGTAAATAGACATGGCAATATCTTCAGAAGTTAAAAAATAATAATAATGATAAAGCATGCAATAGAAAGTCAATCAAAAGAGTTTAGGTTTCATGGACTTCCTGCAAAGAAATTGATCATAACAAGATTGCAAAAGACCTGCACCAGCTTTGCAATGGTTCTTTTCCCCCTTTCAGTACAAGTTGATAGGAGAATGATACCTGACTCCATACATTTGTGTGGCTATATAAGTTCATGATCTGACGTGGTATGCTCTTGAATCCCAAGGGGATCCTTCATTAATAGAGAATCCAGAACATTTAATAATAACAACTCCTCCGCAATCAAAGAGAATCCAGAACATTTAATAACAAAATCTCCTCCGCAATCAATCACTTACTAAAAGGACAACTCCACAACATCGCCAAAAAGAAAGCCAACTCTTGATATCTGACGAGATCCCAGCATTTAGCCTCGTGATTATGAAATGAGATAGCATCCCAAGTGATTTTGTCATGCTACTAATTTCATTAAAGTTTAGCAAACAGAATTTATGTAGAAATAAATGTCAATCCATCTTTTCTTTTGAATCTCAATCACATTTTTAAAACCTGATATCTTTTTGCAGATCCAATGTGATTATTGTATTGAAAGCATTTTAAGCTGGAGCATACATAATATTCATTATACAGAAAGCACACAGTGCATCATCCGAATGAGTATACTGGATGATTAAAGTCAATCAAGTAAACATAGCATGAATCAAAACATTTCAGCAGCTTGTTTCCATGCTCTTAATAAATTGATTACAATTCAAATCTATGCTTTCCAACTGCTTAAACTGATTGAGCACACTCCTCTGGATAATTAAGGACACTCTTTCCAGTCATTTCAAGGCTCCTGGCAACAAATTTTGGAAAGTATAGCAGAACTGAACCATCTATCGACAACATTCCAAGCTTTTTTTTTTGAAAGAAACGTGCCATGCTTTAACCCATTGAAACTCTCTCTTTTTTAAAGTAAAATTTGTATTCCGAAACTGCAAAGAAGTTTGAGGACTAATCCCCTCAACAAGTCCTCTATACTCCAGTCATTTCAATGCACTTGTACACATTTCAACCTGAACAACAAATCCAACTGATACTCAACTCAGATAACCCCGTGTACACTCTCTTCCAGCTTTTCTTCTTTTTCTTCTTTTTGTGGGCGGTCATGCATTCATCTCAGAGTTCTCCGTAAACTATACTTATTTCTAAAAATGGCCTAATAATTCATGACTCCAATAACATTCAAACGGCTCTCTACTTCATTTTGCACTTCCAGCTGACTGGCGTTGCTGGCGACACTTTCGCATACGCCTTGTACGCTCTCTTCTAGCTTTTCTCCTTTTTCTTATTTTCGTGGGCGATCATGCATTCATCTCAGAGTTCTCCATAAACTAGCCTTATTTCTAAAAATGGCCTGACAATTCATGACTCCAATGACATTCAAACTGCTCTCCACTTCAGTCTGCACTTCCATCTTACCGGCCATGCTGGCGACACTTAGGCACACGCCTTTAGTTTCGCCGAGCGGTTCATACACAACGTAGAGGCACTTCATCAGTACGTAATCGAACATCCCTTTTTTTCCAATCCTCTCATTGACTTCTCCTCCTATAAGTAACAACCGATACGCATTTGAAATCGAATCCCCTAAATCACGCACACAATCCAACCCGCCAGCCGGCAAGCATCCGTCAATCCGATTCGATTCTCCAACATACAAAACGAAAAGATGCGACCTTTCCGCTCGCGAAACAAAGTTACCAACGAGGAGCGCACAGCACCGGGCGAAACGACTCGAAACCAAAAAGGGAACGGGACGGCGGAAACAGGCGTGTACCTCTCCAGGGATTTGAGCCGGCAACCGGAGGATGTTCTGAATGGAGAGGAGGCGCTCGATGAGCTCGGCCCTCTCCATGGACCTGAGCTCCGACGGCAGGGCGTTGTGGTTCACGTCGATCCAGGCCTCGACATCGGTGGTGGTCACTTCCTTCGCCTCCGGGAAGGCTCGGAGCCAGGCTCGCGCCATGACCTCCCATTCCTGGGTCTGGTCGGTCTGGCTGGGGACCGGATCGCGCTCGTCCTCGTCTGGGGCTCCCGCCGGCCGGCGGTGCCGATGCCGAGCTCGACATTCTCGACCTGGTTGGAGCTCAGCTCGAGGTCCGGGACGAGGCGAGACGGGACGACAGGGGTCGCATTTGAATTGGAATACGAGGTATCATACGGACATGTACGTCGTATCATACAGGCCCAGATACGCTAGTCGGGCTGGAACATGCTCCACGGCACGTAGCAAAGACAGTGGGCCCGTGGGGCGAGATTACGGGCCCGATGCACAAAATTGTCCGAATAGATTTGACCCGTTACCGAATCCGATGGGCCGTATTCGTCTTCTTTCTTTACCATTTCAAGAACTAGAAGAGCAAGCATATATAATTTATCACTGCCGCGGCTGCCGAGAATGCAAGATTTGAAACTCTTCACCATCAAATAGAACGTGACACGCGCGCTCGAGAGCCGGTCACGTGTCTTAAATTATCGCAGATAGCTCATGCAACAATAATCAAAAATCTTGTATAACATGTAATGTGTAATTTGCTTTGATGTTGTTCGATCGTCATGTCTATGAAATTTCACCAGGATTGATGTTTGGAAGAATTTATTAGAAAGCTTGTAAAAATTAAATGTACAAAAACTTAGTTAGAAAATTTGTAAAGTTATAGTGACCAAAAGAAGAGTTTTTCTTATTCATAAATCTCAACATTTTATATATTGTAACTTTAACATTCAACGCTGAACATATGAAGCAAGCAAATTAATTTCGAGCAAAATATTATAGCCGCTTCGGATTTGGTCATGTTCTTTTCTTAAAAGGAACAAAGAAGAAAAATTATGGCAAAAGATTAGCCCATGTCTCGGCTCCTATCTGCTACTACGTTACGAGGAAGACCAAACCCTTCATGACTTTGCTATATGACAGTCCATAATTTCAAAAGGGATGTCGTCGCAAGTCCGCATTACTTCTTGTTGGTGATCCGGCTTCGCCAAAGCACCCGTGCACCTATCGGCTTCCTAAAACTCGTGCTTCATCTGAACTGCCGCAGCCATCGCAGCAATGCCCTGCATTCAAGAAATATAGGAACGGGGATTAAATTTTCAATTCAATCTCGCGTCGCAACATCAACATCAATTGATCATCAAACTCGATTTCAAATGTTGCTCTCGAGAGCCTGTTCAATCCTGCCCCCACAACAGCGCTTTGACCTCGATTGGATTTACGGTGACAAAAGTGCTACTGATATTCAATCAACTTCTCATTTTTTTTATAATGACCCTCGTCACGTCATTGACTTCTGAAATCGAACCATCCGCGTTCAACTTGAATTATCCATGGGGTTCCAACAGACCCTCAGGCTCTGTGCTCACGATAGCATAAAAAAAAACTCAGCAACTTCAACCTCGCTAGAATGATCAAGTTAGAATTAGTTTGACCATTATAAAAGAGTCCAAATCACCGCCAGGAAACGAGATATTCCACGGAATACTGCAATTTCTGCACTAGCACTTGGCGTTAACATGACCGTCCACATAATCTTTCAGAGATCACCCTCAAAATAGCTTCATAGAGAGCTAGGCAAGGCATCCCAAAATCATGTCAAGAATTTTCTGGCAAGAGGGCGGCTTGCCGCGTTTTCTCCCGCGAGTTCCCCCGAAGCGAGGCCTTGGATTACCGATCATGCCACGGCCCAGATGCACTTTGGGCTCATAAACCTTGGAAGGCCCACAGATCACAGGCCCGGATGCGTAAACCGTCCGACCGAAACCGAAAACCCGCATTCATCTTCCTCGCTTTCGCCGATCACTCTGTAAGAAGATCTGCTGTTTTTCCCTTTCCTTTCCTTTGGCGAGCTCTGCACCCGCGAAAACCAGAAAGGCGTTGCATGCTGGTGCTGGGAACTGGGAAGGAATCATTTTCAGCGCTTAGACAGTCCGCTCTCGATCAGTGCATCGTCGATTCAGTTCCCGATTTCGCAGCGAGGGAGTGAGGTGGGGAAATGGAGGCCGAATTGAAAAAGATGCTCGACGATCTCGAGTCGCTCGGGCGGTCCTTACCCGATCCTTCCCACAATGCCTCCATCGACACGGTACTTACTTTCAGCCTCGCTTCGTCCGCGTGCGTCCGCGATCTCCGCTTTTCCACTCGCGCGCGCAACCGCGCTCGTTTTTTCCGTTGCTCGTGTCCTGTCGTCGGATGTTGATTGTGATTTTCATCGCGATCTGCGGCATCGGGTTTGGCAGAGATATGGCAGGATGAGATGTCTGATAAGCTTCCGTCGCCGTTGTTCTCTTGAAAGCGTTCTCCGGCGTTAGAAACGCACGGGAGGTGTTGGATCCCGATAGCGTAGATTTGAGCGTTGGAGGGTTTATTTATTTGTTTGTTTTTGGATTGGATTTGGAGGGTTTATATGAATTGCCTGAAAAACTATGCGTGGACATGGAAGAGAGTTCTTGATTGTTTTGGCTTTCTATTGCCCCGTGACTTTTAATAATTCTGAAAACTGGGGAGGATCAAAGAGGAAACCTTTAGCTCAAGGAAGCTTGCGTCCTTGAAATGAAGCTGTTTTTTCCTGTAATAAATGAGCGAGGCGCTGACTATGTTTGCCTTCGTCTGGTGTGGTTTGTAGCTGAGGACACGGGTGAAGCATCTATCCGAGCTTGCAAAGTTTGCCCCAGTTCATCGTTCGAAAGTCAAGGTGTTATTCTGTTGGTTCTCTATTCCTGTTGTCTCTATGTTGCCAGGTTGTTAAACTTTGCGATTATGATATGGAGTATGTTTTTTTGTTCCATTGGCAGGATATGAGTGCTGAGGTTGTAGACAGTAACCCTTACAGTAGGCTCATGGCACTACAAAGGATGGGAATTGTGGAGAATTATGAAAGGATACGCGAGTACTCAGTTGCTATAGTTGTCTGTACTTATTTCTTCCTTCAATCTGTACCTCTATGAAAATATAGTTTTATACACGATAAATAAGTTGTTCATAGTGCATTTGCAAAATTCACTCAGCCAAAAAAAGAAAAAAAGGTTTTCAATTGACTGGCTTAGACGTTTCTATTAATGTCATATCAAACTGCAGGGAATTGGTGGCGTGGGAAGTGTTGCTGCTGAGATGCTCACACGGTGTGGTGTAGGTCGCCTCCTGCTGTATGATTATGACAAAGTCGAGTTAGCTAACATGAACAGGCTATTTTTCCGTCCAGAGCAGGTATCTGACAGCGCTTGAGTTTTCATCCTTTACAATCAATGTAATAAAACCAGGAATCCCTCGCCTTCAGCAATTAATTATAAGAATGACATCAAAATATAACTGTTAGAAGAGTAATGCTGGCCAGAGTTGCTTGTACAATATATAGTATGCATGTTGGTATCTGATTTGGTATTTGCTTGGTTAATGGTCAGTCAAATGTCTTTCTTTTACCTTCTTAGGTTGGGATGACAAAGACCGATGCTGCTGTTCAGACTCTGTCAGACATAAATCCAGATGTTGTACTTGAGGTATGTATTTTGTCCTGTCCTCGTCGGAGGTCAACCCACATGTCTTGGCAGATATGCATTTCTGAATCCTGAGCCAAGTTTTTCTCAAAATGGCAAAATTGATCCAGCATCATGAAAGTCTTCATCGCAGCTTGTGATGATGGTGTAGAGTTGCCACGTCTATGGACATTGATGTGTTGATATGGATTTTCGATCGTTCACAAATATCACTGACCTAAAGAGATAGTTAGGTTAGTTTGACATCGATTTCCTATTACTGGTCTATGCTAATTTATAGTTCTACTTCTAGCTTAGGCATAGGTGACTAGATGTTTCAAAACTATCTGCTAGGAATATGCTTGTCACTCAAAACTGGTTGAATTTGTGGGGTCTGATGTGAGTATTGATTCTTTCTGTTCTGGTTAATCATTCATCGTCAACTTTTTTTATTTTTTCAGAGCTATACATTGAATATAGCGACAGTGCAAGGCTTTGAAACCTTCATATCAAGTTTGAAGAATAAGTCCTTTCGTCCAGACAAAGAAGGTAGTGGCGTGGATCTTGTGTTAAGCTGTGTTGATAACTATGAAGCGAGAATGGTTGTTAACCAGGTAGAGTTGTTACCTTAGGTGGGCTAGAACTAATTAGTGATTTCGTTTCATTTATATGAGAACGAATTATACATATCTTGGTATGGTTTTGTGGAATGTTTTCAATGGCTACATGACATCAAAATTCTTGTGGTCATACAGGCTTGCAATGAGTTGAATCAGACATGGATGGAATCTGGTGTGTTACATACTTTCCATCTCTCTCTCTCTCTCTCTCTACACTACATACATAAGTACAATTTGGTCAGCTGGTTTAGTTGTTCAGAGTACTACTGGTCTGGAACAAAGTCCTTGAGAAACTGAGAAAAACCTAAAATAGTGCTTCCATTTCTCTGTTCTGTAGTTCTAAGGCAGTTTCACACAGGCCTTTGTGGTTGATTTTTAAGTAAATGGCTTTGCTACAATGAATGAGATACTGATTGCATTTCAGATTCCAGATGGTTTTAGAATGCTATGATCACCATTGATTTTAATTGTAGAATTGACCACCGAATCAACCTAAAGGAAGACATGCCTAATTGTTCTAAGTCATTGCTGAAGTGTGAAGAATCTGGTTGTAGTTGTAGTGCTTTATGTAAACTGTGCTGATGCAGTGAAATGTTACCGGGATCTTTATGTTCCTCATTTGCTAGAAAATTCATTTATGAGGAAATGTATGCAGGTGTCTCTGAAGATGCTGTGTCTGGTCATATCCAATTGCTGATTCCTGGGGAAACGGCTTGTTTTGCCTGTGCTCCTCCTCTTGTAAGTTAGCATTTGAAGTTTAACGTGGAGAACTCGAGGATGAATATTAATGTAGATCTATATGTACTTTTGTATGCATCCCTTTTCCCTCTCATTGACACATTGGAAATATGGATTTGTCCCTTCATTTATGGGAAAAATTAGTTTTCTTACTGACTTGTAAGAAAACAAACCGCTACTCAATTAACTTTTGCATAAGAATCTGGTTCTGTTTGTTAAGTGCTTTTCTAATGGGATTTAGTTGGAGTCAAATCGTATCTGTGTGTAAATATCTGAAGAGGAATGAAACTCTAGACTGCAAGCCCACATTTATGAAGAATACATAGTACAGGAATCTTGTGCATTCTTTTACTGGTCTGAAGGATGTTAGCACTTTCTTCTGACTTGTTTGATGTGATGGATTTTTTATTCATTTATAACATGGAAGTTGAATTTGGTTTGCATCCTTTTATTACTTTCATTTTTTTACTTTTGTTGTGGGGAGAGCTTTAAAGAAACCCTATTTTCTGGTGGTGATATACTAACATCTCATGGACTATTTTAGGTTGTAGCATCTGGAGTAGATGAACGTACACTTAAACGTGAAGGGGTCTGTGCTGCATCGTTACCAACTACAATGGTAAACAGGTTCTTCCTCCTTTTTATGTGTTTGTGGTGTCCACTGAATCATAACATCTGCGAATTTCCAGGGAGTTGTTGCAGGTCTTCTTGTTCAAAATACACTAAAGTTCTTGCTTAAATTTGGACATGTCTCACCATACCTGGTACTCTCTCTCTCTCTCTCTCTCTGTACATGCATGCGTGCATAGAAGCTGGGGTTATGCTCTTTTTCCTCTGAAATTCTGAAAGTTTTTATTGCTTGATTGCAGGGATACAATTCCCTTAAAGACTATTTCCCAACCATGGAAATGAGGCCAAATCCTCAATGTGCAAATGCAGCATGTCTAGAACGACAGGCAACTAATTTGACTGGGCTTTGTCTATGACAGCTTAATCTGTCCACTGATACATGATTTATTTATGTGATTCTCTTTTTATTTACCATGCAGACAGAATACATGCTTGCGAAGCCAGCTAGGGATGCTGCTGCTAAAGCCAAGATGGAGGCTGAGGCACCGTCTGCTGCTGAATGTCCTGTTCATGCTGATAATGAGTGGAACATAAGGTAATCATTGTGTTCAACCAAATCATTTCTAAAGATAGCTCTGTGTTACTGACACCTCATCAAACCTTTTCAGTTTGAGAAAATAATGAAGAGGACAGAAAGGACGGACAATCTTTTCCCCTTTCTTGTCTGTTTTTTTTTTTTTTTGTTGGGGGGTGGGGGGGAGAGACCATATAAGATGGAAGCCCTCTTGCAAAATCCAGCTACTTTGGTGGAACTCCTAGTGGTTCCTTGCGAAGTAACAGAATAACTTTTTTCTCGTCTTCTACTTATTGATGTTGCCCCAAACAATGGAATGCATTGGCATTGGAATCGTTACCCTCCTCTGAACTAAACATTGTGTGAAAAATGGTTGTCACGTCATGTCAGAATGACTTGTCCTTCCATCGTTTTCATGACCAATCTAATGTGTTTGGCTATTCTTTTCTAGGACTTAGTTATGGTGTCTCGAGGTTCTTTTATTCTGACGTTTTCTTCTGTAATCTTTTCTTCTCTTCAGTGTTGTTGATGATAATGATACGAAGAAGACGGATGCTGCAAGTTCAGGTGACCTTTGTCTCTTATTTAAAGGAAGTGTTTCACTGTAGGAAATTTGTCATTAAATATAAACTTTGCAAGTTCTCAATGCTGGTAATGATGCAGTTCTCTTTTCATGGGATGGTTCTCATAATTTTGGTTGAGTTCTCATGGCTGATTCACTGAAAATTTCAAGTTTCATCCACAACCAGTTCCTTTTGGGAAATCTGGCCTTACACTGTCGCGTGTGAGAATTTTATATTTCAATGGTGACAGATACAAATAAGGAAATACCACTTTGCACAATTACCCTACTTCCCTGAATGTACATGTAACTGAGCTGAGCATCTGATCCGTCGGTTTATCTTTTTAGTGTTTACTCCCTCTTGTTTCTCCAATTTGTTTGAGGTTCCATGTTTGTGATGTAGTTTTGTCATTCACTGAGGATTATACTTTTTAAAAGTTGGCATCTTCTGGAATTCTCCCTTTAGTGTATAATCAATTGTCCTATAGTGCTTCATAAAAGTCGGCATCGTCTGGAATTCTCCCTCTTAGTGTATAATCAGTTGTTGGCTGTATTGTATAATTCTGAATAGCTGTTACAATTCCAGATTTCATGTTCTTCCCCTGCCTTTTCTTTCAGTTCTCAATGTGCTCGCTTGCAACTTTAGTTCAGCCATCATCATCTGACTTTATGTTCCATGCAGATGCTCTTCCCGAAGGACTCACTCGAGAACTTCCTAGTGCTGATGAGTTTAAGAATGCTTCCGCTTCTGGATCAGCAGATGCGAATATTGATGACCTCGAAGATCTAAGGAAGCAACTTGAAGCCCTTAATTCTATTTAAGGTGCAAACTATGTATTTCACCTAAAGTGACTTACTCAGAAAATTTTTGACCAATTTCGAGGAGCCTTCAATTTGTGACACAGCCTTTACACACAAGTAGAAGAAGAAAATCAGAATTGCAGTCTTACCTTACGTAGTGTCATTTTTTTATCCCTTTTTCTTTTGCAAAGACTCTTGAAGGCTTCACATGTAGCATGATTTGTAGGTTTAGAAATTACAAGTTCACATGGGTTCAGCAAGATTAACGAAAGGTTAAGGGAACTAAACTATCCTGTTTTGCTGGTTTTTTTTTTTTTTTTTTTTTACCTTTTCTTCTTTCCGACCGTTTTGGATATTAGCTAAGCTCAAACCATAGAGATAATAGCAATGGCAGCAATTCCATTGATGCGAGTGTTGTGATTCGGCTGAAATCTGTGGTTGAGCAAGTTCGACCACGGAAAATGATGGGAAACAAGCACCCGGCCTTGTGCTGGTTCCACTCTCAAGATCTGAGAGGTCTTAGGATCCATTCCCGTCTTCCCTTGCGATGAGAGTAGCTAAGAGATCGATTTACCTATGGCTTAACGAAATTCCACGTGACGACGACGGTCAGAAAGTCTGGTAATTCGAATGTTTCAGCCAACTCAAACGGGAAACTGCCATTAAGTGCTCATTTGGCAGACATGATTTCGTAATGGGATCGCTTGCATCGTGCATGGGGTTCAGGGGAATTCGTCTGATGTCAACCTCTGCGACTCCGTTGGCATCTCTTGGATCTAGGGAAGGTCTGGGACCAGAGACGAAAGAAAGGGAGCGATCTTCGAAGGCTGAAAGATACGGTAAAGGAAGCGCCTGACACGCGCATGGTACCACTACAGATTTTGGGGCTGGCTTGCGGGGGCTGCTGTTCACTGAGGCTTTTCTTTATAGGGGTGGCCTGGCGGGCTCATTCCCCTTTCGCTCTCCCTTAGTTTTTCTACTTTTTTCCTCTTTGATTCGACAGATCATGCTTAGCCAGAAAAGGGATTTGGGCACGTGGTCGTGATGATTAAGATTGAGTATTCTATCGTGATTAGGCTGATACGTGCAAAAAGCAGCCTTTTAGCTCATGCTAATACGCCAAGAATTGTAATTTTACCAAGCATTCAACCGGCAGCTGCCGGTTAAGATCGAGAGCACGCGCCGAGACTGTAAAACCCGATCTCGCCATTGGGATCGCGATTCTCGAACCGTCAATGTTTGAGGAAGCGCAGGAGAAATCGACCTCCTCATGTGGTGGGAACTAGGAAGTTGCGTACTTTCCTTTTCAGGTCGAATCTACCCCAGTTCGTTTCGTCGTATAATATAATTTAATGCGCTGTACGGACTAGATTATTTTAATGAAAGGAAGTTTAATATGTAGAGCTCCCAACCAATTGGGAGCAAGTAATGTGAAAAATGAACTAAGTTGCAGAGCATGCTCCAAGGGATTAAAGTGAAGACGGATCAATTGGATTATCAGGACAGTGACTCGGGTGGGGGCCAAGAAGCCGCAAAGACACATCTTTTGCAACCCTTTAAAGAACGCAATGGAGAAATTTGCCCATCTTCGAATGTTTGAGGTGGGTCGCGTTCGATTAAAGTTAGAAAGAGTGTACCTCATAAAATTTAAAAATAAGTAAAAATTCAAAGAAATGATGGACTAAACTATGTATTCCCAAGGGTTAACGTCATGAAAAAACTCAAAATTGATATACCCGTAACAAATTTATCTTAAATTAATTTTTGGGTCACAAAACATCCTAAAACATCCTAAATTGGCACACTTATATTCAATTTATTTTAAACTAATTTTTGAGTTGCCAAAAACTTCAAATGGTACAGTCGTGACATATTTACCTTTTACTAGCTCCCTTCAAATTTATTTATGAAATTGTTAAGCTAAATGATATATGATGAGTATGGCAAGTTCACGTAAAAATTCATATTAATTTGGGATAAATTTGTCGCAATGTACTAATTTGGAAATACCCTAGTTTGGGTTTTTTAAGGATATTAACCATATTTCCAATTAATAAGGCATATCTACTTATGTGATCGGCTATTGTAGACTCGAAAACAAAAAATAGATTCCGCATTTATAGATATTGGACCTCGATTGCATCCTTGAACTCTGGACTTGTGTTGCCAAACCAAGCGCTTGGACACTCAACAAGCTAGTCACTCATTAAGACCGATGCCGATTCAATTTTATCAATGTACTTTTAAAATATCTACACGAAATTTTCACGTAGTCTTTCTCACCATCGCTAATCATTTTATCTGGCACATTAATATAGACAACTTTTAGATTGGTGGGTCAACGATTTTCGACCATAATTAATAAGAATGACCATATTAGAACCACGTTAGCAAAAATTAGAACTTATATGGGTACGATAGGTGCGTGACCGATTAGGTAACTGTCCCACCAAGGAATGCGTAGCGCTCCGGATGGAAACCGAGCAAAAAATGGCTGTTCACGAGAGGGGGCCCGCGGGAAATGAACGGTCCAAGTGAGGAGAACCAGCGAGCCACAATCATAGCCAGCCACACCTGCGCACTGTGCCCCCTCCCACGTGCCAATCTGCCCCCGCGGGGGCGTGGCCAGCTCTCCCATACAAAAGTCGGGGAGCTCTTTTTCTGGTACTGAGGGCCGACAACATCAGCCCTACCATAAAGTCATCTTCATTTTCTCCTACAATAAAAAAATAAAAAATAAAAATAAAATCTCTTTCCAAAAAAGCCCCCGAAAATTACCAGAAATTGGAAAAAGTCATATGAATCCCTCAATTTATATCCCCTACGCACGTGCGAGCGTAATTATTACACGCCCACGATCGAAGCCCTCCGGTCTTTCAGTCGTCCTCATCTCCTCCCGTGGAAAAAGGCAAAACTCAATAATTAATAAATTATCGCGAAGAAAAAGAGGCGAAAAAGGAAGGGAGGCGAAAAAGTGCGAAGATACAAACGCTTTGCGAGGATCCAAAAGCTACTCGATAGCCTAATAACGCGATCCGTTACGTGCGCCATCCCCCTTGTCCCTTCACATGGAACGGAATTCTCTCCTCGCCCCCGCCCATCGTATCCCACTTTTCTTTGACCCAAAACGCCCTCGCGCGTTCCGCCAGAATCGCCAAATTCTAATCCCATATGAGTATGGTAAGCTCGAGTAGTTAATTTTTCCGATAGAGGTGTTGAAATGCATTATAAACCCATTTATTAATCTATATTTAATGAGCTTAATTGTTTATAAATTAATTATGTTCAATAAATGAGTATTTAGATCTAACTTTATGGGTTATAAATGCATTGAATATGAATATTAAATGGGTTCGCATCTTATTTAGAACCCGACCTATCACCTCGACTCTAGACTTGTCAAAAAAAAAATCATGGGTTCATTTCTTAACTCTATGCTTTCACCTTAATTTGGGTTGGATTTGGTAGGGATGATATAGTAAATATACAAGTGAGTTATGTATGAGTTTGGTAAGAAGTTCGATGACTAGATTTGTATTGTATGGATATAGATAGAGGACTAAAAAAAAAAAAAAAAAACACTATCATCTCTAATTTTCGATGTTTATTGTTATAGGGAAAAGTGTTAAAAAATCCTAAACTTTTTGTATTTATTCCTATTTAGTCTTGAACTTTTTGTTGGGCTAATTTAATCTTAAACATTTTTACTTGGTGCAAATTTAGTCATTTTCCAGTTAATTTTGGCCGGATTTTGCTTATTGGACGCGTGCCAACTAACGTAAGATCATCATCATCGGTAGTGGATAGCTTTTAATAATATTTTTGAATTTTTTTCTTTTTCCTTTTTCCTTTTCTTTTTTTTCCTCTTTTCCTCCTCCTTCCTCTAGTTGGTTGCCGGACCTTGTTGGCCTTTGGCAAGGGTCAAGCCTCGCCAACCATATGCAAGGCTCGACTTTGCCAGATTCGGTGAGGTCAAGCCTCGCCTAGCCTCTAGCGAGGCCAACTTGAGGTCGTCGCAAGGGCAGCCTCACCAACCATGGGCGAGGCTCGATCTACTGCCCTTGCTAGATCCGGCGAAATTAAGCCTCACCCAGCCTCTAGTGGGGCCAACTTGAGGCCACCGTCACGGCTACTGGTGAGGGCTCAAGCCTTGTCGATCATCGCCTTTGCCCGATTGTTGAGGTCCGATGAATAGGAAGGAGGAGGAGAAGGAAAAAAGAAAATTATAAAATATTAAAATATTATTAAAAGTTATCACGTTAGCGCTGATCGTGTCATGTTAGCAAATTAGCACCCAGTAATAAAATCCAATCAAAATTAACTCGAAATGACCGAATTGGCACAAAGTGAAAAGATTTATAACTAAATTAACACCAATAAAATATTTAAGACTAAATTGACATAAATGTAAAAAAATTAAGATTTTCTTGACACTTTTCCGAGCTGTTATATGTCCCTTCCATCGCAAAAGTCAGATGGTGACTTAATAATTAGGGACACTCGTTTGGATCGTCGGTATCCTCGGATCACAAGTCCATTGTGATTGGATTAGTGCCGACTTAGATTAGCTAGCTTTTAATTTCACTGTTACAACTCTTCGCTAGCGACGTGGGACTTGTAAAGTTCCTCTTTTTTTTTTTTGGGCAAATGACATACTAAAGTTGATTAAGCCATTTTGCATGGTGGCCATGGACAAAACAGTAAAAATGGCATGTGCGAGCTGCTTATATATAGACGCCGAGTTCCGCCACACCCACAGTCTCTTCTTTCGTGACAGCCACCTTGGCCGGTCTCTCTATGTAGTCTCTGTACTTCGCCTCTTCCTCCCCTCTTCTTCTCCTCAAATGGAAGACGACGATGACCAGAAGGAGCTCCAGCTCCTGCCCGCTCCGCATTCCACCGCTTCCTCATTGAACGTGCTCTCCGCGCTGTCGGGTTCCTCGTCGAGGCGCCGGTCAGCCGCCTCCGATCCGTACGAACTTGCCCCCTCCCTCGACCTTCAGCTCTCCATCAGCCTCCGCCCGATCCGCCCGCCTACTAACGGTTGCGCCGTCTCGGGGGGCCCCGCGCGCGAATACGGCGGCCACGCCAAGCCGGAGGCGAACAACGTCAGGGCCTTGAAGTGGGAGGCGGCGGAGCAAATCCGGCTCGCCGCCATAGAGAAGGCGTACGCGGAGCGGGTGAGGGAGCTCACGAGGCGGGAGATGGAGCTAGCGCAGTCGGAGTTCGCGCGGGCGAGGCACATGTGGGAGAGGGCGAGGGAGGAGGTGGATAGGGCGGAGCGGATGAAGGAGCGGGCGACGAGGCAGATCGACTCGGCCTGCATGGAGATCACCTGCCAGTCCTGTAGGCAAAGGTTCCGACCGGCTTGACGACGCCGCGGACCGGTGGCACGCTTCCTCGCCATGAACCGATATCCGTGTTGGCGATGAGCGATGACCTTGATGATGCCGCCTGAACTTTTTCCGATTCAGTGAAGTTGCTGTGTTTTTTCGCACTTCTTTTGCAGGTCTTTTGGTATTGGATTCTTGCTATTCCCTCGTGAAAGTGGAAGCAAAAAAGACTGTCGAGGACATATAAATAATAGGTGGCATGTTGAAAGCATTACTGTCTGCACACCTTGGTCTGGGTAAAAAGGCACTGAACCACTGATCGCTTCAATTGTAAGACATGAATATAAAAAAGGAGAGTGATTTCTAAATTCGCCTGCAAACTCGGAATGCTGCGCCTGTTGTCCTGCCAAACTATGCGGTGTGTTTGCGATAACTGGCGGTTTTGACGATTCTCGACTTTACGGTTGTCTTTGTGAACCAATTTTCTAGGTGGGTTCGGAGTAGCATTCACCGTAAGAGTGAGAATGCTCGACGGCCATGGCATCTAGATAGAAGTAGCCTGGAGATATACTACCGAAGCATCTGTTGTCTATGGCATCATCTAAGTTTTTAGATGGTTTTTCTGATTCCTTCGCTTTTATTTTGCATCGTTCGATGGCGACTACCTCGGATGTTTGTCCCGACTTCTGATGGAACGGTTTAGATACCAGCGCCTGTGACTGCTAAGAAGCAGCTTTTTCGGAACGTCTGCATCAACCTGAATTTGTAACTCCCAAGGTTTTTTTCTCTAATCCCCCTAAGACCTTAAGCATAGATGAGAGCATAGCTGTTGATGTTCACTGGAAATGATTAGAACTGAAAGCTTTTTGAGAACTGGGGAATTCATACGGTACAGCCACTCTAAAGGATTACGAAAACTGCTGCATAAGAAAGCTGATCTTTGTAGTTGACTTAAAGTTAATCCATATCCAAACTGAGTTTTATTATCCTAATTATGAAAACCATTAGTGGCTAAACTCTGTAGACAAGAGGCATCTCCAGTTGAAATGACCATGACAGAAATTGCTACTGGTCTCGTGGGCTTCTTATGATCTAGCCAAACTCGATCGGGCTTTTGATTTTAAGTTCAAGTTTTGATGACTTTCTAGTTTTCATTACAATGGTGTTTTCTCTCTTAGTTGCAAGTTTTGATGACTCTAATGTCGTCAGATAATATTGGGGAACCAAGGCTCATGAATAATTGCAGATTAAAGTAGTCAAACTGATAAAATTCAGAGTCAACTTCAGAACCTTGATGTCCATAGGAAAAGGCAAACGAATCAGAACAAAAAGCAGCCATTTCATCTACGCAATGTGACAGGATAGCTGTATCCACTTTGTATTCAACTCCTTAACTTTTGCTCATCAGGAGACCAAACACCCACTATCCATGTCTGGGATCTTGCACCGGGGAAAAAGGGGATCCAGATAAGATCATTTGGTATGGATTTTACCAAAAGCACCAGTCACATAGCAATGCACTGTGCCCTCGCAAAGATGTCGTGACAATCGAACTAGCGTCGTGACAATCGAACTAGCTTGATTTGTCAGCAACCTCGCGACGTATTACTCAAATACAGTTAATCTGTCTGCAATAATACACTCCGCCTGGTTCTTTCGCGAGGTCAGTAATCGAGTGGGGCAAGGAATTTGGAAAGTTTTCAAAACTAGGTCCTATTTTGAAAAGCATGTTTGTGGGAACTGAGAATCAAGGGAGGAAAAAAAAAAAAAAAAAAAAAAGCGCAATCCTAATGACAATAACTATCATTGAGAGCCCTTTTCTTTTTCCTCTTTTTTTTGCCAGAAACTTCTTGACTGCCAAACCAAATGAGGAATCTTGAGGAGAAATCTTTTCTCAATTCATAAGCACTAGCGTGTTCTCTCTGGTCCACCTGCTGTTGCTTGCTAGCATACCATCAATAGTACAATCTGATGCCCTTTTAATCAAAAGATAATGTACTAGAATGAGCCAATTCATCGGAAGCGGTAGCTGATTATAAAGCAGATACCGGACCACATTAAGATTTCTGTTCTTTTTCGTAGGAACTGATCTGGTCGAAGTAGATAAGTTTGGCTAATGTGTGGTATCACAACGACGCCCTCTGCAGCCCACAATAAAACTTTTGGGACCCAGCAGTGCAAGTTCAGGCTCCATGGCTTCGAACCAATATGCGCGACCAAGAATTCTCACTGATTGCATACCAGTTAATCAGCACTAGCACTCGGCCTGAAAAGCCGTACTCCACTCCGCAACATGGTCGATGAGTGCTTACAAAATGGATTCCTTGTCTCTCATGTTTTCATCTTCGATACTGTCTTAGATATGCAAGGAACGATCAACTGCAACAAAGGTGGGGGAGCGGGATAAAGATGTAGGACATGCCATGAACAATATAATCAAGCTAGTCATTATGACAATACCTTAAATTTGTCTTTTCACATCGTCTTCACGTTGTTGTCAGAGCGAAACTGTGCGCGGATGCAAGATCTTATTATTAGATTTGCTGAAACACAAGGCGAAACGCCAAGTGGAATCTGCACTTCCGCACTCGCATCACCATACACATGAACGTCCGTGAAGGCGTCAATACACATGTCGGGCTCCCTCAAAATTTCTTCTTGGCACGACCGACCGATTCAAACCGATTTGGACACCGTTCTTTTCGGGATGATTCCGAGCACGACTTGCGAGCGAGATTTTTAGGGGGTACGGGGCGACGCTTCCTTGGGGAGAAACGGTGTTCCTCTCTACCTGTATTTCACAGTTCAAAGTCCGAATGAACATTTGGCCAGGGACCAGTTAGGCACGAGAGGACTTTGAGAGAGAGAGAGGGAAGGGGACAAAAGATTGTGGAGCTGATAAAAAGTCATGTGAGGACTACTTCACTGTCTTGACTTTGATAATTGGGGGCATGAGCAGATGAGAGAGGAAGGAAGATGAATGTGCCATACATGCCCACCTAAAGCACCCCTCATCGCTTTCCAAGATTGGAAGAACAAGCAGGATACAAGATGCCATGCCTTTCGGGCATATTCATTCTGAAACCGACCCAAAACAGAGGCCAAACACAACCGTGGTTGGGATTCCAAATCCTTGCGCAACCATCATTAGCCGGAACCAATCGCGACAAAGCACAAAAGCCGAATCGAGTCGGCCAAGTCACTGATTAAATCACGGTGTCGCCGAAAAGAAGTAGGGGCAACATTCACTGTGCTCTCATCGTCAAGTACAAATCCAACATGTCTCTGGCAATCATAGCGCTCGGTGTGAATGGGGTGAATAGCTTCGCACTCGAAAGGAATGAGTTCGAAGCAATGCTCGGTGTTTGGGGCAATCATTCGCGCGATAAATTAGAATAGTTACAGGTACGTGTATCATGTGGTTACAGGCAGCAGGCAACATGCATTCTCAAGAGATGCATGATGATGTTCGTGTCTCAGAAAAGGAACCTTAAAAAAAGACCAGAGAGCCACATGTCCTTTCGGCAACTCGACTACTTTTCCATGATTGAAGGAAGGCGGTTTATCACAAATACTACTGCTTCGAGTTAAAAGAATAATACAGAAAATAATAATTCGTTTATTTTACGAAAAGTGCATAATTAAAAAAAATTTAAAAAATTGATTCGTTGTATCGTTGAAAATAATTAGTTAATAAATAATTTTTTTATTATCGACAATAATATATATTGAAAAAATTTCATGGGCAATGGAAATTTTTTTCGTTTGTTTATTTTTATAAGAGATAAAAATGATTATTTTTTGGAAATGTTTTCTAAATTTTATTCATTTTTCAAAAAACAAGAGTACTCTAAAATTAAGAAAGTTATGCAGTTTTCAATGTGTTGGAGAAGAATACATAAGTCTATTTATAGGTTTCATTATATGACTATTTAAGATTAAATGTCAATTGAGATATACGCGTAATTCTAAGAGATATAGAGAGAATTATCAAATATCTCTAACATAAGAAATTATCCTATAGAAATCTCTAATTATTTCTAACACTTCAAAATTTTTAAATTTGGCATCAACAATGAAGGATACACTTTCTAATCAATATCAGCCAATATTTGCAAAAAAGGAAAAGAAAAGGAAGAATTAAAAAGAAAAAGAAAAAGGCAAGCGTCAAAATATGCTCAGGAGAAACGTTCCATCACCGCAAGAGAGAGTTGCTATGCAATTGTTGAATGCCGGCGTATCACGGAACGCTAAAATATAGGATTCTATCGACGCAGCATTTGTTGCAATTTATTGTGAACTTGAAAAGTGACCTGGTCACGCTCCTATCCTACTTGTCTTCCCGGGTGACCAATCGATTTGGGGTCTTTTTCATTTGGTCGATGTTGTTGTTAGTTAGTTAGTTTAATTAGTTTAGTTAGTTGATTAACGGATTCGGATTAACACGAAACAACCGGGGGGGTTGGCGGGAACGAGGGATGTACAGTAAGGCGAGTCTTCCAAAAGAGTCCGGGCCTGGTGAAGAAGATCCATGCGAATGGTGGGCTTCGGGGTCGGGCCACGTTCAGAGTCAAAAGGATATCGTCCACATGACCCGTCAACCATCTGCGGCTGCTTCCGATTTTGGACCACCGCTCAATTTTTCTTCTCGCGATGTGACGTCCATTCTCAATGATTGGACTGGACTTTAGTGAGCCCTTCCCTCCCTCCTCGCCCTCCTCCCTCCTTCGCCCTGTGGAATTCGGGAAGATTGGACCACCGCTCCTTTAGTTTTGATTGAGAGAGAGTAATTGTCGTAAAATGGAATCTTAATTTCTCCTCAGTTATTACCATTAAGCAAAGATTTTCGTTTTATTGTGAATTTAGAATTAGAACTAATGCTACGTTTACTCATCGGACGCCGGCGGAGGGAAGAAAAACAAATAAAAAAGGAAAATAACGCTTTCTAATGTTTTCCCCTTTTTTAGATTAGGAAATTCATTTTCGTAATTTCAAACATCTATTTTTCTTCAATCATATTTTTATTTTCGGTTGATACTGTAATTGGCTTTTTGTTGAATGATTATTTTTAGTTAGACATATCAAACGAGTGAGTTGAGTTGGATTGAAAATTGTTTTACTCAGATTGAGCTATTTAATTCGTTTTAATCTATTTCCATGCAATATATATCTAATGATTCATCTCGATCAAACTCCAAATCATTGAAACACTTTAATCGAATAAGGATAAGAGAATGAAGAAAAAGTCATAACATTGGATTAAGTTTAAATAAATAGTGAGTCCATTGAGCATTCATATTGTTTTTAGTTTTACCGTTCAAAATCTATTTATAATTTTATCTAGTGAATATAATTATTCCATATAACTAATACATAGAACAACTTAACCCATTAAAGACGAGTTAAGAAATGAGTTTATAATCCATTTTGACAGATTTATTTTCAATTAATCAAATGCATGAAAGTTAAAAGAACTTATTCGTAAATTTCTTTTTCACCCAAATAAACACATCCTTAGTATAAAATGATGCATAAATAATTACAGCAAGTTAGGAGATATAGATCGATAAATAAGGTAGTGTGGCAAAAAAGTGAATATTTAATCGATTGGACCGCATTCAAGCATCGTAATCCCTTCACATCAAATTACAAATTAAAAATTGAATAATTACGAATTCGAGTTTTCACGTCACCTTTTTTCGTGAAATGAAGCGATGATTTTCTTTTCTTCTCCCGGGCATTGTTCCCGCCGCGCACAGCCTAAAACGACGAACCACGATCGAAACGGCGCGTTTTCTTTAAGCACCCATCGCTCCCGCCGCGGAAGTTGCAGCGACCGAGAAGGTTCCCAGCCGAGCCGAGTCGCACCGCACGGGTCTCCGCCGTCCCGCGTCGCCGGCGCCGATCGGGTTCACTCCGGTGACACGCGTTCTCCGATGACTATCCCGTAAATATGGCGGGGGACTCTTCGCCGCGCCGGAAGCCGAACCCTAACTCTGGCCCCGCCGTCCCGATCGACAACTCCAAGAAGAGGACGGCGGCGGCGGCGGCGACGGCCACGAAGAGGAAGAGCGAGTTTGAGTTCTGCAAAGTCTGCAAGCTCAATCACGATCAAGGACAGCGTCACAAGTACTTACCGAACCACAAGAGATCGCTCTCCGGTTTCCTCGATCGGTTCCGCTCCAAATTGGGCGACGTCCGGTTCTTCCTCGACAACCCTAGCCTGCTCCGCCCCGAGCACGTTTCTCGCAATCGGTTCTGGTGCGTCTTCTGCGATGTCGACGTCGAGGAGCTCGATAGTTCGTTTGCCTGGTGAGGACATTTCGGCTAATTCTCGCCTGCGTTTTTCGACAATTGGAGAGATCGCCACTGAGAGATTACTCGAATTTAGGACTGTTTGTATCTTGAGCTTGCTTCGCATGTTGTATATAGTTAGAGTCTTCAGTGATATCGACATCGAGGAGCTCGATAGTTCGTTTGCCTGGTGAGGACATCTTTGGCTAATTCTTGCCTGCGTTTTTCGACAATTGGTGAGAGAGAGAGAGAGAGGAGCTCGATAGTTCGTTTGCCTGGTGAGGACATTTTTGGCTAATTCTCGCCTGCGTTTTTCGACAATTGGTGATATGAGCCACTGAAAGATTAGTTGAATTTAGGACTGGTTGTATCTTCAACTTACTTTCACATGTCGTATAGTTATTTATCTATTTCCAGTTTATGTCTGTCTGAGGGATGTTGTACTGAATTCTTATGGCCGTGGTTTGTTCTTAAATTTTTCATTTGTTCTTTCTATATCCCTATTCATTGAGTTGGGTTTAATTATTGGTGTCGTGGCGACAGTGGGAATGCAATCAATCACCTAGCAGGTGCAGATCACCTAAAGAATATGAAGCATTTTATTTGGAAATATGGTGGTGCAATGGACCGCCTCGACGATTTCAGGATTTTGGATGACGATGTAGCTAAGGTATGGTCTGACAAGTGCTCTTAGAGTGATTTTGTTGTCCTCGAGTTTTAAGTCTTTGGGTACTAAGTTATCCTCTTTTTTGTTTGAATGTTGTTGTTCTGGTTGGCATCTTCTTGGTGCTTTGTTAATTTTTATTGATCTACATGGATAACAAGAAAAGAAATGCTGCTTGTGCAGTGGGAGAAGAAATGCGAAACATTGAAGAAAGAAGCTGCATTAACTGGAGAAGGATCACATGGACCAACATGTGGACTGTCAAATGATATCCAAAATGAAAAGAACTATGGGATTGTCGAGAATTTTAGAAATAATTCTGTATATCATCCTCATGAAAACTTTTTGAATGCTGTTATGCCTTTACAATATTATACGAATGAGTATCAGATATCCCATACTGGACCTAACGGGGTTCCAAACACTTGTGGTGCATCTCACACTTCCACCTTTTCATTGCCTGCGGAGAAATATCCTGAAGTGTTACCCCAGAGATCTAGTGGTTCAACAGGTACAGAAGTAATGTTCGGTGCGACTCTTTTCCTTTAAATACATTGGTAACGGTAGTAACTATTTTTATGCAAATGATTCAGGGAATGGAAGTATGTGGTGCTCCAGTCTCTATCGAGATCGCGACAAGAACTTTGTTTCCAATGGTTTCAATGGTGATAGTGTGAGTTCTGGATCTCCTCCAGCATCTTTTCGAATTTGTTGCTTCAGTTTCTTTATAACTTAACAGTTTTTTTTGTGGTTGCTCTGCGTTTACACATGAGTATGCATTGTAGGTTCTCAGGGAGCTAAGTTAGCACCACTCATTTCCTGTTTTAATGTTTAGACTATGAAGCTCAGAAATTGAGTGTCATTCCTTTCTCCTGGTTGCTTTTGGGATACAGGAGGGAATCCCTTTCTGTGCTGCTTTTTTTGGCTTTTACTCTTTTGTAACAGTTTAAGTCCTGGAAGAGGTACTTTTCTACAGTAGCAATGCTGATTTTTGTGGGATGTAGCGTCCCTGTTCTCGAGTCTTCGTTGTTTGTCACTAGACAATGTTTCATAATCAACATATGATGTGCTTTACATATTGGATAAGTTGTTTTTTTCCTACCCAATAGGTACAAAATGTTAAACCCAAAGCCTGCCAGAATTTCCACGTCATGCAAGATGGCTTTGTCGGTTTCTTTATAGCATGACCCTCTCAAGTTAGTTTACCGCTTCTTTTTGGCCCCGTTGCTGAAGAAGAAATGGCTTTATTTAAATGACTGTATTTGTTTCTGAAATGCGTGTCCTCATTGAGTTTCATGCACGCAGTTTTTGTGTTGCATCCATTGGTATTTTATTGTGCATGCCTCGCTGGTCTATGGTTTTGGCATTTTTTTTTTTTTTACAATATGGACATGCACAAAATGGTGTATGAGTCTCTGTATATAATTCATCCTTAGCATACTTTTGATCACTTTCATGTTGTAAAATCACATGAATCAGGTTGGAGGGATGAAGAAAGGAGACAGCAGCTATCAAGGTATTTGTCTTTGCCTTCTACAAAAACCTTATGTTCATCAAAGTGGGGCCTCTGGATCAGTGTTATTGTGAGGGCACCCTCTCTCTGTGTGCATGCGTGTGTCTGTGTCTGTGTCTGGTACTGAAGGAAGTAATTTGAAGTTTGAGTTGATACCAGCATTCTTGTGACCCTTGCTTTAGGTCTGCAGCTGCTCACTGAGGTTTCTTCCTCATCCCAAGGGGATGTTCAAGGAAATGTGCATTCTGGAGCACCACCTCCTTGGTTGGATGTTTCTGAACAAAGTCAGACAGACAACCACAGACAGCAGCCATCAGTGAGCCTAATTTCTCGTTCTAATAAGCCAGGAAAGTCCAAGTTAAACCCTAAAAGGGTGGGCGCTGCTTGGGCTGAAAGGAGAAAGATTGAGATGGAGATGGAGAGAAGAGGAGAAATCATTAAGAGCTGCAATGATGCTGAATGGCTTCCAAATTTTGGCCGTGTTTGGCAGGCAGGCAGTCGAAAGGAATCAAGAAAAGAATTTGAGATGGAGAAAAGAAAATTGCCTAGTGTTGAAACTCAACCTGAGATGCCAATAGATGTACAGCCGTACATCAGCAAGCGAATGGTAAGTTTGGATTATTGATTATTGGGATACGATGAATACTGACTGCATGATTATTCTGGTTTTTTATGGAGATACCTCAACTGTCTCATTGTATTTCTGGTTTGATTTGTTATATAAACACCTTATTCACTTTTTTTAGCTCAGCAAGGGCATTCTGAAAATTCTTGGTCATGTGTATCGGCAGTTAGGGAAAAGTTCCTATTGTTATAGTTAGGTTACCTATATAAGTGGACCCAATTAATTATTAGATGACCTTTATTCCGTTTTTTTCACCATCAATACATTTGACTGACTCTTGTTGACTTGAAAGTATGTTATAGACCAGAGTGTTATTATATATGTTGAATATTGATACCATCTTCTGTGAGGTTCTCTTTTTTGTAGTCTTCTAGTTTAGGGGTGTCTTTTGTTTTGCGTTTTGGTGTTGTAACTATTTTGCAACATTTTGATGTTTTTTCATGAGTGTGCACCTGCCACTCAAAGCTTTTCTTGCTCAAGGTGATTTGTTCGGGGAAGTGCATTTTCATGTCTTCTTTTTTCCCATAAAGGTTCAGAGGATTTTATTTGTGTTTGGCTATGGAGAACATAGTTGCTTCACTTTTAGATTATTGGGCCAGCTTTCCATGATGTCCAATTAAATCATTCTCTGATTTTTCGAGCCTATTTTGACACTGCATGGGAGCCTGCAGCCAGTGTATCTGGCTCATTAAACATTATGGACCCTATTTTTCTTCCTTAATCTTTTACACTGTCTGAATTAGCTGAGCAATGTGAACTAATCAGTTGTTTTCCTAATTATTGCAGCGCAGAGATGTAAGCAAATGAGATTTGGTTGATCTTGGCAGTGTAAATATATCTGCGAAGCTTCAGATTATGTTCGGTATGTATAGTTTTTGACCTATTTGCAAGTTTTCAGTTCGACACACCCTTTCATGGCTGCAGTAGTCTGGCAAATTTTGGTTTGTGCCTGGGCATTTGCGACTATTTGTGTCATTACCCATGATTGAGGTGTCCATGTTTTCACTATGAATAATGGAATTATTGGAATGACTTTTGATGTGTCATCATGAGCTTTAGGGCCATGTTGTTCTTTCTATTGGATGTTGGACCATTGGACACTCTTTCTTCTCTCTTTTTTTCATTCATTAAAAAAAAATTGGTTCTGTGTAAGGACAATTTCATGTGCATGGTGAATGGGATTCATTTACATCGGATGCTCTGAGAAATAGAAAAGGCAAAGTTACTACAAGAGGAACTGTCTTGCAAAAGGATCTCATGCCAATAAAAACATGGTCTTGTGTATAAGCCCCCATCACCTTTCTGGTAAGGGAAGAAGCCTCTTCTGCTCCATATGCCGATAAAACTACACCAGAGGGATGCGGATTTGATGAAACTTTTATCGGTTGCCATCTCATTCTTTGCATTTCGACCTTAATAGCAATTGTTTTCCGACGTGGGCAATTTCCAAAACAAAAGTGGCCATAGCATGTTGTGCACCTACGTGAACCATTCAGTTTCTGTGGCGTCTCTTTACCCGTGCTTGCCCTTTTGGAGATTCTCATAATGTGTCACTTCTGTTTTCCTTATGCAATGAGGTTGGAGGAGACAATTGTACCTGTCATGGTTGGGTTGGGCAAAATCTTGCAGGGTCTGTATGACCCAGTATTCTGAAATTCCAGAACTTCCCTTTTGAAGAAACCAAATTCTCTTCGCATAAAAATTCCCAGGAAAACCACTTCTCGATGCTGCGATGTACATCATGAACCACTACATCTGTCGTGTTCCCAGCTCTGGCTAATATGCTTGCTGTATAGATTGCTCCCATCCTTCCAGGAGCCTCTGGGTTGCTTCCACTTGGTCCATCCACCACTACGAGATCCCACTTTGTTTTGTACACTTCTTGTGGCAAACCTGTCAGAGCCAACTGGCATTTTGACACTCGAAGCAGTGCAGCCCCGGGTGCACAGTTCGGACTTCTCCTTGCATGCTTGAGCAGTTCGTACGCCTCTTTTGCTGGTACATTGTACTGTACCTTGTATATCTGAGTGCTGCCGGCTATCCCTGTTCTATAATTCGTGAACTTGTCAGCATCATCCTCCAGTATGATTGTTCTGCCTCCTGCATTTATTGATGAGAGGCTGAGATATTGTGGCTCAAGACCAAAGATGAGAATGTTGCAAGGTCTCCTCTGCTTGACAAGGTTTGATAGAAGCTTAAATTCCTTAGCTGTTATTGAGGCGGTGTAGGCAGGTGGTGTGGAAGTTGAGTTGCCCGATATTTCCGTTAGAACCTTACTGCACGATGAAGGAGAGGTGCATGCTTGTTGCGCATGTGGAGGCGAAGCTGGAAGTGGGTGAGGAGATGAAGGGGTGATGAGGATTCGAACGAATCTAAGGATGGATATGGATGCAAGGATCAATACGAAAACTGGTATGAGTTTCCTTACACTAAGTTTCATCTTCCTAGTTCCTCGGAGCGATTTGTGTTTGAACGTGTGGTTGCCTTCAACGTTGGAAGGGGGTGGAGGAGAGTAGCGAATGAGGGGTGTTGCGAGAGTGGAGGACAGAGGTACTTCTGGGGGCATCTTCCTCTCTTTCCTTTCACCACATGTACAGCCACCTTCACATCATCTCCGTAGTGTTGCAGTGGGGGGTTCTTTTTTCGACGCCATGAGTTGCTATTGACATGAATCTTTAGTATCCTTATTGCGTCAGGGAGAAGGAGAGAGGCTTTCGCTTCAATTTCAAGAGATCTTTACGACCTGTCAGCTGGTCACCTAACTGCATTGTGTCAAATCAGATTTGCCTACGTTTGTATTTTCATTGGACAAACATCAGGTGATTGGCGTTTTAATCATTTAGCATATGATGGTGGTTGCCATAATCTGATGTGGGTCGTTGGGATTGCCGCTCTTTTGTGCATAGTTTGAAGTTGAAGGATGAAAATTGGTTGGAAGGCCATTGTCTCAAAATGATGGGCGGACAACTTGTGATGGAGACGGATCTTGTTCCGAATAAGAAGTTAAAATGCCATTTTGAAGTCAATATAACAGGTGCGAGTCGGCCCAATGAGATCTAGCCACAATCTTTGCCGATTCTCGGGCGAAAGTAATTTGAAGACACCAAAAAGAATCATTCAATTATTAAGATGGTTGGGGTTTGATTCGGTAGCTAGGTACAAGAGTTGGTGGTCATGTGAGGAGCATATAAAAATTGATATGATGTTTTATTTCGCAATTTTTTTTTTTCCAAAATATGGCATTTGAATTAAATTTCTACTTTTTCCTTTTTCTATTTGAAGTGTCAAAGTGGATTTTGAGGTCATTTTCATTTCCCAAATTTCACCTTCCTCTTTTTTATTTTTGGGTTGTTTGTTTCCTTTCGAGCCAATGGGCAATTACCATCAGCAGATTTAGAGCCAGAAGATCTCATTAGTGTTTCCAATTTTCTAGAAATATTTTACTGTATTGCATCCTTGCCTTATACGGTACCTCCGAACCAATCGATAGGTGCCAAGTTTCACGAGATAAATTTGGTCAAATAGTCATTAGAATTCAATTAATATTGACTAATCCAATGTGAGGAAGAAGCCACTTTTTGCTGGGGGAATTCTAAATATGTCGAATGCCCCGATAGGCTCAAAGCTCGAGCGAATGATCCAAAAATAGAATTATTTATATTTGGCACATCGAGGGTCGTATCTACGTCATACACTTAGCTTTACACAAATTTAATTGCTAAGCCAACGACACAAATGTTTGTAGTTATGTATTTATATGGAAATGGAATAAAAAAGGAAAAAGGCAAAAGGCTCATAGCCCTTAACGAGAAATTTTGGCAAATGGGTGGATGATTTTGGACGACATTAACATAAGAACCAACGCCCTGTCCCCACTTCGTTTCTTCTTTTAACCTGAGCTCTGTTTTTGCGTCTGATTCGAGGTACGAAAGCGCGTGAGGGCATTGTAATAACATCGGATGTTTTTTTTTCCTACCCTCTTTGCAAGATGACTTGGATCGGTTCTGGCAAGCAAACACCTTTAGGGAAAACAAATCAATCACGAGATATGCTTACGACTAATCGGTGAAGAAGCATCAAGGCCCGAAGGAAACAGACTCAAACCAAATTAAGGCGCCGCAAAAGATAAAAGGCGAGCATGCGAGATATTGAACGGTTCTGTATTGTCCAGAACCAGCATTGAACTGTGTATGCGAAGATGTTGCAAAAATAAAAAAATAAAAAGAAAAAGGAAAACTTCGATATAATGAAGATCTTACATTCGCTTGACGTCAGGCTAGCACGCTTACCCGTACTGTGTTATGAGTTAGCCGAAATCTAAAGCGACATTCTCGCGTCTAAAAGATCATTGGAAGCATTTAATGTAAACTATGTCACCATCGGTTTAAGATTATCAAATGAAAGAGAGAGAAATTTAGTTGAAAGGTCCTTTTCAAGAGGAGTTTCGTATGAAGGTGGCGTAGCATTACTTTAAAAGAAGCGTTGGAATTATCTAATAAGGACATTAAAAGATTCCAACGGTTAAGAAGGTTTCTCCACGGTAATGGTCGACCATTTGTCAATAAGCCGTGACACATGTACAAATGTGTCGGGAGAATTGTCCAAAAAGTCCTAAACCTATTACACTTCTACCAATTCAGTCCTAAATTTTTTAACTTTGTCAATTTAGTCTTAAACTTTTTCACTTCTTACCGATTCAGTCCATCCGGCCAATTTTGGCGAAAAATGCTGGACGTGGACTCGGTGGTGCCACGTAGGACCGCCGGCGTTGATAGGACAATTTATAATAATATTTTAATATTTTTTTGAATTATTATTTTCTGTTTTTCTTTTCTTTTTCTTTTTTTTGGCTTTTTCTTTCCTTTTCCGGCTCTATGTCAGCGTCGGCGGTCCTATGTGGCACTGCAGCATTTAACGACCAAAATTGGCTGGATGGACTAAATCGGCAAAAAGTGAAAAGATTTATGGCCCGAATTCGAAGCAAAAGTTAAAGGTTTAGGATTTGAATTGGCAAAAGTGTAATAGGTTTAGGACTTTTTGAACAATTTTCCCCAAATGTCTCACTATACACACACATCATGCTGACTACATGCTAAAAGGCGGGTAAATTACTCTTCTTGACATTTTCCTACTGAAAATTGCCCCCAATCTCTAGAAATTGCTAAAACAAATCAGCTGTTCCACCTTAACCTGCGTCAACTAGCCCCCAAACAAGAGATAAAAAATGGAATCTGATGTCCACCTTCCAGCAGCCAAGAAATTAGACGGGAAATTCGTTTCTGCTAATAATCAATGTCGAATGAGCTGTACGAAAGGCATCCTTGTATACATTATTCTAACGTCAATTTGCCATTATATATGATATGGTTTTTCAATTGCTTGTCTGTGTGAACGCTTCGCAGCAAGGCATCTTCAAGCCGCATCTTTCTTTCCTCCTGTAGGAACACATCGTAGGTACTGCAATCAAAAGGAATAGCTATTACTCAACTCCATATTGCCTGAGTACAATATGCATGCTCGCCAATAGAAAGTACCCGCGTCCGCACAGTGCGAGGACGTCTCTTTCTGCATAAACAAATGGTCGTCCCTGAAGATTAATGGAGCACCAAAGCCATCAAAAGTAGCTAGATGACCATACACCCCGATTAACAGCTTTTGTACTCACGGCGTAATCGTATCAGAAGATTATGACAATTGTTAAGACAGATATGAGGATGTCATGCCCTCAGTTAATGGAATGTGCAACCTGATACAAGGAGGAACTGCACTCTAAACAGTCAAGAGAACAGCAGTCAAATTGCACTGTGAAAAGTAGACAATATCAAGCTGATATGGGATAGATACACAACTTCCTCTCTCTCTCTCATTTTCTTTTGGTCTGTTTCTTGGATGGAACACAGCTACAAAAATTTGGTGTCCGTATGGTGCTAGTTCCGTACCTAGATCAGACCCTTTCATTTAATCAGACAAGAAGGTCCTGCACCTAACCCGTCCCTCACGAAATTCTTAAATCCCATTGTTCTTCTACCGGTCACAGGTCAAGCAAACCATTTCATATGCAAAGGACTAAGCTGAATCTGAAAAAAAATCACTTCTAAAAGTCTGTACCAAATCCAACGGTCACGAATCCATCGTTTCTTTATCTCTGCATGAATTAGAATCTCTGGAAATGACTTTGTGGACCAATCACAAGCCCATTTTTAAACAACCATACAATATTAGATAAAATATTCTCAGCAAGAAGAAAAAGAAAAACTCGTAGATCAAATACCAATGAAGAAGAGGTCAATTGCACCTGTCCACCAGCATCCGCAGATGTCACTTTCAGCAGAAAATTTAAAATTGAAGGATGACATCCAATCACAATTGAAAATATTCTAAGCCTAGCCGCATTCGCATTTTTCTTTTTTTTCAAGAACCAAGGTCCACCTTACCTTATTCTCCAGCTGGAAGGTTCTGTAGAGGCAGTATGGGTGATTTAACCAACGTATCAATGCTTGTTTGTTTCCAAAGCTCAAGCAGATCGTTTCAGGTGACTCGGTAATCCTTTGGTCAAAATTGCTGTCAGAACTTTGGCCAAGTCTTCTCTATGCACCTTCCTCCCTCACTTCCTCCAATTCATCACAACCTCAGCAACTTCTTGAATTTTATCTAGCACGACAGTCCATACCTACTTTCCACCAAATAAAGTGCAGATTGGCTTGTGCTTTTTCTTACTTCCCTTCCATTGACATCTCTGAAGACTCTCCTATGTCCCAAAACTCCCATATCAGACCAACTCTCTAGCGACATCTTCTGTGCATTTTGCAAGGCGTCTCTACAGAGCATCCTATCTTTAATTTCTTAGCCTTTTCATCCTCCCTTCCCTCCTGAATCTTGTCTGTTGCAAAGGAAGCATCTAAACTTTAAACAGTGGCGTACAAAGAAGCAACGATGGGTAGAGACACCAATTCAAAGATAATTTCAACGGCTGGTCTGAAGGTGAGTTCTTCAATTCAAACATTCTTTGATTCTGTATTTCTTGCTTTCTACGATCCTTATACTAGCTGCGGCTATTGCTAAAATTCGGCTAAAATATATAGGTAATGAAAGAAGATCGACCAAAGAAGTCCCCGTCCCAATCTATACTTAAGGGCTCCACAGATGATGGTAGACCAAGCAGCATGGTCATTAAGGTAGGATATTCATCAATCTCTCTCTCTGGTTTTTTTTACTTTTCCCCCGAAAAATGAGTTCCAGCAATTCGATAGTATGTTGATTTAATCAATCGATGCATTAACAGAAAGCACGTGGTGTGATTCCTGCTCACATAGTAGCAGAAGCCATATCGACACTCCGTGGTCTGGACCTCAGATGGTCCGGGCCAATCACCCCAGCAGAGATGCAATATGTTGAACAATACGTGCTGGCAAAATATCCACAATATGCTGGACTTGCTGGAGGTGAACAAATAGATCTCTCCACGCTTTGCATTAATGAGGAGCCAGTTGAACCCGCACTCGATGATAAAAGGAGATCACCACGGACTGGCTTCAGAGAACCCTCGACACCATCTTATGGAAGCAGTCACCCGGATCTAGACAGAACACAGCTAGAGCCGTCAAGATTACTTGACATCCTCACCAAGAAGGCCTCCTTCCCTGGGAGTTTCATCTCCATCCCCGAAATTCAAGCTCAAAATAAAGTTCTGAAGTTCTGTGGACTGCCGCCTGACGAGGATTATCTTGTTCTTTTCACTCCAAGCTACAGAGATGCCATGATGTTGGTAGGTGAGAGCTATCCCTTTTTCAAGGGAAACTGCTACATGACCGTCATTGGAGAAGATGGGGATTACATAAAGGAGTTCGCCACCTACAAAGAATCAAAGATAATCTCTGCACCTGAGACTTGGTTGGATCTGCGGATCAAGGGATCACAGCTAAGCCAGTATTTCCGCAGAAAATGTAAGCACAGTCCTAAGGGGCTATTTTCCTACCCAGCAGACGTGAATGGGACTCGATATTCCATGCACTGGGTTTCAGAGGCCCACCGGAATTCATGGCACGTTCTTCTTGATGCAACTGCATTGGTCGTTGGAGAGGATCGCCTAAACCTGTCACTTCATCGACCAGACTTCATTCTGTGCAGTCTGGATAACAGGCATGCCCATCCTTCAAAAATCACTTGCCTTCTGGTGAGGAAAACATCTTTTGATGCACCAACAATTGCCAATGAATGAGAAGGATGATTCCTTGTAAATATAGAATGTCTTCCCTTCAATTAAGCAACAGCCACAGAAGTGAGCTCTGGTTTTCAGATAATTTTTCATGTATAACCTCATCAGAAAAATTTTCAGAGTTTACACGATTGAAAATAGCAAAGAAATTAACTTCACACAGATCATATCTTAGATGGAGCACAAAGGACCACGGTGACAGATTTGTAGCCAAAGTTGTTATCAGATTCTAATCGTGTGCTCTATGGAAACTCATGCCACCAGTAACTTGCACTTTGAAATCTTTTTTCATGGAAGGCTTAGAGCATCTTCATATAAGAATGACCTTAATGAACCTTAACATCCATGTCTCAGGAAGAATGTCTGGAGCATGTACAGGGATTTTACAGTTTGTTGACATAGGCTCCAGGCAACGGCATAGGCTTTAGGCATGGTCCCTGAATTTTAGCTTTGACTTGTATTAAATTTAGAACTTGCAAGTTTCAGTTAATTACTAGCTTCTACTAAAAAAATAGTAAATTTATAGAAAAACATGATAAATAACATTCTTCGCACTTTAAATGGAAATCTTAGTACTTTCAATAAATTTTCACCCAAAAGCCAATAGTTAGAGGGGCAAACTTTTAGCATTTGATGCCAATCAATAAATAAGAAAATCAAGAAATTAGGTAAAATTTGGCGCTAAAATCCCCCAAGCACAAACAAGCTCCAACAAACAAGGTGATTTCTATGTGCTCATGTGTTGCCCTTTCCTCTGCTGCAATAAATAGCAGGAAATCTGGCCCAAGCTACATTAGTGTCTAGGTTGATTCCGGAGCACAAAAATAAAGAAACTTGCCGGTTGTCTGAATTTTATTTGAGATCCCATATTCCAATTCGACCCGGCTAATACTTTATTCATACCAAAAGATCACATAATAATGAGTTCCAGAAAAAGTCTTCAGGGTCTGAACACATCACCGATGGAAGAGCTTACAGACTGTATAAACTCTCAACCTCCTGGTAAATGGTAATACCTCTCAGACATACTAATCAAACTTAGCCCTACCAAACCAAAAACATATTTTTCATTAAAAGTGGATGCCAAATCTTTAAATTTGACAATGGATAGACCTCCAAAAAACATAATGGAACATGTTATGACTTATCATAGCGATTTAAAAGACGCAAGCAAATAGATCTAAACTCCTATATAAATTTATGGGCATCGATATGTACAAGAATATGCCTACTGCAAAACTAAGGGGAGTGCATCTTGCTCCTATACTCCAGGGTTGTTTCAGTCACCCCCTGTAATCAATTTATATCAATCAACTCCCTATAGTTGCATTTCTTGTTTCAACTCCCAAAATCCCACTTTTGTACTCTGACTTGATAGATTTTAAAGCTCATAACATCACATACATCTTTATGACCTTCGCTAATGGTAAAACTAGCGAGATACGTATTTCCCTTCTTATAGAAGTTTCTGTTAGAAAGTGCAACTCAAAAATTTAAATTAATAAATGAAGGGAGACTACATGCATATAAGGCACATCGAAACCCTATATATAAGTAATGTAGGATACTTTAACAACCTTTTTACGTGCAAACCAAACTAACAATAACACATGGGAATTGACAAACGAGGAGCCTCACGAGTGAAATAAATTTTGTGCAGAAGTTGATTCGTGACCCTGTTAGTAAGTTCAATTCAAAAGCTTAAAATGATAGGCGGAGGAGATTTCATAAATATAAGGCACATTGAAGCCCCATAGACAAGCAATGTAGGATACTTAAACAGTTACAAATTGAATTAGATTTCTCTTCATCTAATTTTGGAGTTACTTAAAAATAACACGTGCATTCTACATTTCATCACTTAGGGAAAATACATATGCAAACATTTTTAACCTTACCTATCATATAAATTTACTTACATAATCCCACTGCTTTAGATTTCGTCATGTCAGACATTGAAATTGAGATCTTTGGGTCAAATGAAACAAAGAATAAAGATGTGCACGGTTGATTGAGAGTCAGACAAATTATAAGGAGCTGACTGAGACATCTTCAAAAATTGGGGCCAAAAGGTAATTTTCGCACAACAACATGCTCAAATGAGAGTGGCTTAAACAGAGGGACTAATATATTTACGGTGGTAGTTCTTGCGTAAGCATGGAAGATCCCTGAATTGGCCAAAAATCCCCTTGAGATATCCTAATATTTAAATTTGTCTTTGGTCACGCAACCAAGTATATGCTCGTTACATTCCAGTTCTTGCATAAAAAAGATTTCTTGACTAGAATAAACAATAACCTTATTTCAAGATCTGTACTGTACTCTATACCAATCCCAGTATACACCAATTTTATTATTGTTAATTATTATCCTAACCTCAGATTCTGAAAATGATTTCTTCCAGACAGGTCACAATCCTTTATAACATCAATGCACAAAATAATATATCTCATGAATCAACGGTAATGAACAGGTTCATTTGCACCTGCTACCCAGCAAACTTCTAATGTCACTTTCTGCTCAGATTTAAAATTCAGAGAACTGCCTCCACTTGCAATTGAAAATACTCTAATCTAGCTAGATCAACACTTATATTTCAGGATTATGTCACTCAACTTCCAGCTGGAAGACATTTGTGTTTCCATATTGGCATTATTAGGAAGGATATTTGGTTGTTTGATTCCAAAAGCTAGAGCACAACATTTCAAGTGATCCAAAAAATTTTTGGTCAAATCCTATTACTTGGACACTAAAGATTACATATCTGCAATACCTGAATTCAGATACACATCTGCAACCAAAAACTCAACAATAAGTTTGGCCAGGTCCTCTGTTCGCACCTTCCTCCCTCGCATCGTTAGTCCTTTCGCTATATCTTAAACAACTTCTTAAAGTTTATCTTGTATTAGAGTCAATATCTGTTTCTGTCTAATCAAGTGCAGAAAAATCTCCTTATATCTTGGACACATTTCCATCCATTGACTTGTCTGAACGCTCTTATTTCCCCCATACCCATCTCTAACCAACTCATGATTCCGTGTACTGTGCAAGGCTTACCTAAATATAACTCACTTTAATTTCCTAGCCTTTTGGTTCTCATTCTCATGAATATTGTACATCCATTGCAAAGAAAGACTAAACTTCTATAAGCTTTGAATAGAGAAGGGACCACGGATAGGGACAGCAATGCAAAGATCATTTCAAATGCTGGATTGAAAGTGAGTTCTCAAACTTAAAATCTCTTTGATTCTTTTTTTTCCTCTATACAGATCTTACACTAATAGTGATGCCCATAATATTTATTGACAAATATGAAAATGAAAATTGACTGAAGAAGTCCCCGTCCCAAGTTATACATAATGCATTCACAGATGATTGCACACTCAGAAGTATTGGTCATAAAGGTTTGCAATCGTTTTTTCTTCTAAGGTAAGTGTCCACGATATAGTATTATTAGATCAGCCAGTGCTTCAACAGAAAGCACAATATTACAGTACCCCCTCACATAGTAGCAGAAGCCGTATCAACCCTCTGTGGTCTAGGCCTTAGATGGTCAGGACCAATCACCCTAACAGAGATGCAATATGCTGAACAGTACCTGCTGGCAAAGTATGCACAATATTGACCAGGTGAAGGAGAACAAATAGATCTATCCGCCCTTTGCATTAACAAGGAGCTATTTGAGCCCGTTCTTGATGATAAGAGGAAGTTTCAGAGGACTTCAGGGAACCATCCCGGCCATCTTACAGAGGCAGTCACCCAGCTAGAACCATCAAGATTGCT
The DNA here is from genome assembly GCA_014182565.1 of Eucalyptus marginata. NCBI lineage: Eukaryota > Viridiplantae > Streptophyta > Magnoliopsida > Myrtales > Myrtaceae > Eucalyptus > Eucalyptus marginata. The sequence continues at coordinate 30,023,899 of CM024595.1, read as the reverse complement.
TGAGATCATCGCCACAAGGTCCTCCTTCCCTGGGAGTTTCATCTCTATCCCTGATGTTCAAGCTCAAAACAAAGTTCTGAAATTCCACGGACTGTATAGCAATTGGTATCTTCTTATCTTTACTCCAAGCTACAAAGATGCTATCATTTTGGTAGGTGAGAGCTATCCCTTTCTCAGGGAAAACTGCTTAAGACTGTCGTTGAGAAGATGGGCATTACGTAAACGAATTTGCTACTTACAAAGAATCAAAGGTAACCGCTGCACCCGTGACTTGGTGGGATCTGTGGATCAAGGTCACAGCTAAGCCAGTATTCCTGCCGAAAAAGTAAGCACAGCCCTAAGGGCGCTATTTTCACACCCAGCAGATGTCAAGAGGACATAATATTCCATGCACTAGATTACAGAATCCCATCGAAATTCATGGCATGTTCTTCTTGATTGCAACCGCATTGATTGTTGGAGAAGATTGCCTAAATCCCTCACTTCACCCGTCAGACTTTGTTTTGTGCAGTCTAGACAACAGGCATGCCTATCCTTTAAGAATTACTTGCCATTTGGTGAGGAAAATTCTTTTGAGGCAGCAATGGTCCCCTACTCAAGCCAATGAAAGAGAAAGATAGTTCCACGTGAATGTCTTCAAATTAATCAGAAGAGCTACACATACAAGCTCTGGATTATAAATAAGTTTTCCATGTTTAAACTCATGAGAAAAGTTTTCCATGATTAAAGATAACTAAAAATATGACCTTTTACACACACGATACTTTAATGGATCACAAAACATATCTATGATCAATGAAAACTTGATGACACCTAGGTGAGTGACTTTAAACCAATCTATAGAATCACCCGGAAAGTTTCTTCACCTTCTTCCTGCAAAACAGACACTGGATGGTGCATTTAAGAAAGAAGATATGTATATTTCATATAGACAAAAGTAAGTTATGTGTACGGTGCCTATAGCAGTTAAGAGGATCTTTTGTAAAGAATCTTCCATGATTCTCTACTGCCGGGTGGGTGAGAATTTCAAAAGATAGCTAGATAGTGCATGCATGGTTTGCAGTGGGGCGGGTCAAAAGCTGAGAATTCTCTCCATCGAGGGCAGCTATTGTTTGTGAAGCACCCACCTGGAATTCTAGTGAAAGCTATCCTTCGAGAGACCTCTCTTCTCAACAAACTTATGATGCAAAATCCCAAAGACATAAAAATTAACAATGCAACCCGGTTTGACAGTAGGATGATAGTGTCACGAGTCGGTCGATTTCAATCAATCAAACACTGTGCCCTACACACGCACACGCACAACACAAGGGTCGGCTGCACAAAGGGGCGAATGTATTCACTATGAATGAGCTGAGTTCAAATGAGGGGGAGGGACCCCTATTTATACATGTTCGGGTCATATCTCAGCCGTGGATTGTCCCTCCAATCCAACGGTGATGTGGACATCGAGCCATATCGAGGAGGAGGTGCTAGGGACCCATTGTCTATTCCAACTGGTTTGATCACTTGAGCGCGGGCCAAGCAATTTAGGCAAGTTGTTGGCGTCATGGTTCGTGATATTTGGCGTGGAGATGACCTTGGATCGAATCTTGAAGAATCTTGGAAATCTTGGCGTGATCTTTGGCGTGGAGATGACCTTGGATCGAATCTTGAAGAATCTTGGAAATCTTGGCGTGATCTTTGGCGTGGAGATGACCTTGGATCAAATCTTGAAGAATCTTGGAAATCTTGGTGTAATTTTTGGCGTGGAGATGACCTTGGATCGAATCTTGAAGAATCTTGAAAATCTTGGCGCAATTTGATTATTTGGTCACCAAATATTTGACCAAGTCAAAAAAATTATTTTCTTGTTTATATATTTTCTAGAATATGACGCATTGGATTTCTAGGGTTGGTTTTAGGGTTTTGTGGTAACTAAAAGGTCTATATTAAGAACTGGTCGACTTTCTTTGGGGGATAGACATATTTTATTTTTGAGGAACAAAAAAAATTAAGAGATTTTCTTCTATTGTTCTTTTGAGGAGTTGACCTTATCAACATTTCCCTTGTGACAATTGATTCGACTTATTGAGCGAGATAGCGAATTCTTTCGTTCATGGAGTCTATAATGTTGGTTGGTTGACACGCGTTCATCAACAGGTCACGTTTATACCGAGGTTGCCAATCACAGGTTTGATTGGAGGTCGAGATTTGCAATTCGCACCATCCGGACCTTCGTAAAACGATCTTTTCGCAACGATTCACCTCATTTGGTATTAGAGCTTGCTTCTACAAGGTCTATTTATCTTTAATCTTCTGTTTATATTCAACAATTTGAGATTTATTGAGCTAGGATTTCGGTTCTAGCCAATTTAGGGATCCGATTGCTTTTGTGCTTCCATACGTAGTTGTTTGCTGGTAGTTTTAATTTTTTTCCTAGCATCTTAAATTGTATATGAGTTCGTAAAAAAAAAAAGAATAAAAAAAAGAGAAAGTTAGTAAAAAAAAAAGAAGAGAAAGAAAATGCACACAAAAAAAAAAAGTGCGCAAGAGAAAAAAAAAAGATTTGGTAGAAAAAAAAATAGCCGGACAAAAAAAAAATCAAGAAGGCGACTCGTTTGTTAGTGGACTGAATTGAAACAAAATCAATAGTGATTTGTGTTTCAATTGGAATTTCGAAAGTTGTACTTGTTGGTTTGAAATTGTTACTTGCTAAAACAAAATCAGTAGTGATCTAATCTTGTTTGATTAGTTTGATTGATTGTTGTGAGGGGGTTGAGAGACAGGTTTTGAGTCCAATAAAGAACTTGTGAAAAGAGAATACAAGAGGGAAAATGCAAGAGTGTGTAAACTTAATTGAGGGTGGAAAAAGCCAAGACTTGAGTTAAACACGAGGGGAGTGACAAACACCTTGAGAGAAACACATGAGGGAGCGATTGGTGAGGATATTTTTGTGATTAACGTTTACTTGTAGGTCTAAAATATGTCACACGAAGAAAGCGTGAATCAAAGGGAGGTTGACTTCAAATGAAGGGATGAAGCGCTTGTGGAAAGCATCCAGCAATTGAGGGTTGTAGTGGAGGAGCTTAGTGGCCAAATGATGGGGAACGGCATGAGGATTGATGGTGACCGAGAGATACCCCGAGGAAGGCCACAACATCAGCGAGACGCCTCTAGAACACGACCTAGAAGGCAATAGCATTATGATGATGATGAGGCCAACATGGAGGATGATTGAGATGCTCGATTTGAAAGGTGGAATGGAGGCCGAAGGTTTAGACACTGAGAAAATGATGAGCTTGGCAATATCAAGATGAAGATTCCTTCATTCTAAGGGAAGAATGAGCTCGATGTGTATCTAGAGTGGGAGAAACGCTTGGAGATAGTATTTGATTGCCAACGATACTCCGAGCTCAAAAAGGTAAAAATTGCAGCGGTTGAATTTACTGATTATGCTATAATTTGGTGGGATCAACTTGTGACTAGTAGGAGGCGCAATTGTGAAAGACCGATATAGACGTGGGATGAGATGAAAGCGGTGATGAGGAGGCGTTTTGTACCAAGTCATTACTATCGAGATTTGTTTCAAAAGTTACAAAATCTCACACAAGGCAATAAAAACGTGGAAGAGTATCATAAGGAGATGGAGATTGCCATGATCCGTGCTAATGTGGTGGAGGATCATGAAGACACAATGTCAAGATTTTTGAGTGGTTTAAGCCGAGACATAGCAAGGGTGGTGGAGTTGTAACACTATGTTGAATTGGAAGAATTGGTGGACAAAGCCATCAAAGTTGAGCGGCAATTGAAGTTGGACCGAAATCACAAGAGTGGAGGAGGTTCAAATCAGAATTGGAGATCCAATTGGAAGAGAGATGAGAAGTCAAATTGGAGAGGAAGTAACACCAAAAGCGAAACCTCAAAGGAGAAGGAGAGGGACTGTAAAGTTGGAATGAATCCGGTTTCAAGTAAAACCGAAAACCCTAACACTAGAACTCGTGAAATTAAATATTTTAAGTGTTTGGGCATAGGTCATATGGCGAATCAATGTCCTAATAGAAGGGTGATGATCATGATTGGACATAGTGATATCGATCATGGATTGATGCGGGATCGGTTAGGGAGCGATCGGGACTGGGATCGATTAAGGTTGTCCCCAGCAACGCCTTGGTGCGTGACACGGCCGAATCACGGGCGGTCTTGGACCATGCTTCGTCCGTGGGCCGTGTCAATAGCATGTTTGTCAATAATTAACCATAGTAGATCCTACAGTCACATAACAAGAATGGTCTAGAGTATGCAAAAGGAAAAGGACAATTTGTTGGAAGACATGGGTGCGTTTGGTTCAGCATTTCCAAGGGGTTTTTAGGTTTGAAAGCCCCTTGGGAAATTGCCAGATTGTTTGGTTTAATTTTGAAGCTTGCTTTCAGCTTTCAACTTGCCTTCAAAATGCTGAAATTATTTTTTCCCTTCAAAAACTACTCTCACTAATTTTTCATATTTCCGATTTTACCTCTGATTTTTTTTTAATTGAAAAAAGAGGTAGCCCTTCGTCGGACCAGCGAAGGCGAAGGGCTACGGCCGTCGGCAAGCTAGATCTAGCGCCAACGGCTGTCGATTGAGGTCGCCCAACCTCCAGCGGCCCTCGGCTGGGTCGCGCGACCTCGTCGGTCCGACGAAGGGTTTAGTTCAATTTAAAAAAAGAAGAAGAAGAAGATATATGTATATATACATATATTATACCTATCAAAGCTCATTGCGAAAGTTTTTTTTACCAAACGCACATTCAACTCAAAGTCCATTTGCAAAATTTTTTTTACCACCCTTTGCAAATGTTAAACCAAATGCAGCCTATCTCTTGGATATGGCATTGGCTTTAGCAATGTTAGCTTTATCTTGACTTTAATTAAATTTTGAAGTTGTGAAGTCTTATTACTTTCAAGTTTTTACTAAACAAAATATTAAATAGACAAGAACATGCTATGATCCTATATTTGAACTTCAAATGGAAATCTCAAAATTTTCAATATTATTTTCACCAAAAGCCAAAAGTTAAGAGGAACGACCTTTGTCATTCCTGCGCCAAACTTGACAAACAACTTCTGACTAGCTTTTGATGCCAATCCACAAATCAAGTTAGAAGGAAAAAAACAAAAGTTGAAGCAAAAGTAGGGGGCTAAAATCCCCCCAAAACCCCAGACAAGCACCAACACATCAAATTTACTTCCTTACCTCATAAGAATTCAGGATGAACCAGACTTCATGCTTATGGGGTGTTAACTCATTCTCCACAGCATTAAGAAGCTGTTACATTGCCCAAGCATGTTGCATTACTAGCTAAGTTGATCTCAAAGTGTGGAAATAAATGAAACCATCTGCTTTCAAAACTGAATCTGGAATCTCACATTCCAACTCGACCCTGATAAGCTATCATTCAGACAGCATTATCACATATTAATGAGTTCCACAAAAACCTTTAGGGTCTGTATATTGACCTTATAGAACCAAAAACATCCTTGCTCGACCCCACAAAGTCAATCAAAGAACATTAAAAACTGAGGCACAATCTACAGAATTAGTCACGAAACAGGAGAATACATAATGAAAATTGATGAAAAAGATGGTATGTAGGGTGGTAGGCACCTGGTGCGGTGATATCTAGAAATGAACTATAAACATTAAAAAATAAATATATGCTCCACTAGGAACTTTTTATAGCATATATTAACAGAAGAATGCAGGCAAAGAATCTCTAATTCATGACTTGCTAAACCATAATTCATTAATGACACAAAATACTGTGGCCACCCTCCGCTGACTGCATGAAAAGTATTTCTGCAATGATCAAATCTGACAAAAGTTCAGGATGAACGAATGTAATGTAGCTGCAGCACGTACTTGATTAGTTCATCTCTCATAAATTTCTTGCTTCTTGGACAGGCACAGTCTAAAAGGTTCGAATTATCTAAACCGACAGGGAAACGGACGACACAGCTTAAGAGAAAAGTGACTGCATTACATTGTTTCCTCAGAAAGGCTACAGTCAAGCACGTCTTACAAGAAGTCAAAAAAAAAAAAAAAAAAAAAAGGACTAGGCAAACAAATAAAAATCTGAAGTATCCCATATAACTTGGAAGACAAAACCTGACACAACTTTTACATAAATCCTATCATCTTAAGTATGTAGATATCTTGACCTAAAAAAAGGTATGTAGATGTATATAACTTGGTGAAATATTTAGCCCAGATGACTTAATACGCGGATCGTCCATCTCCCTCGGTAATCACATCCTTGAAAGAGCCACCACTAGGGATCATGGGCAAAACATGCTCTTGATGGGGGACAATCACTTCCAACAAGTATGGACCAGGAGTATCTAACATCGTTTGGACAGCTGCTCTAAGATCTGCCTTTTTAGTCACACGAGATGCAGGTATTCCGCAGGCTTCAGCAAATTTCAACATATTTGGAAATATATCAGACTCTCTAGATGGATTCCCCAGATATGTGTGAGCCCTATTGGCTTTATAAAAGCGATCCTCCCATTGGACAACCATGCCCAGATGTTGATTGTTCAACAGCATTATCTTGACAGGAAGATTCTCCACTCTGACTGTCGCCAACTCCTGGACGTTCATTATGAAGCTTCCATCTCCATCAATGTCTACCACAACAGCATCAGGTTTTGCAACAGCAGCTCCAACCGCAGCAGGCAATCCAAACCCCATGGCCCCTAATCCACCGGACGTCAACCATTGGCGGGGCCTCTTGTACTTGTAAAATTGAGCAGCCCACATTTGGTGTTGCCCAACTCCAGTGCTTATAATAGCATTTCCATCAGTCAGCTCATCGAGAACTTGAATCGCATACTGAGGAGGGATAGCTTCCCCAAATGTCTTATAAGTTAAGGGATTATTCATTTTCTGCTCATCAAGTTCCATTGTCCAAGCTGAAAAATCAAGTTTGAGCTTCGATTTTCTAGTCTCCATAATGCTATTAATCCCTTTTAATGCCAACTTCACATCTGCACAAATTGACACGTGAGGCTGCTTATTTTTCCCAATCTCCGCCGAATCGATATCGATGTGAATGATTTTAGCTCGGCTAGCAAAAGTTTCCAGCTTCCCCGTCACACGGTCATCAAACCTAACTCCAAACGCAAGCAGCAAATCACATTTATCAATAGCATAGTTAGCATAAACAGTTCCATGCATTCCCAGCATTTGAAGGGACAGTTCATGTGAGCATGAGAATGCCCCGAGCCCCATCAAAGTACTAGCGACAGGAATCCCCGTGAGGTCCACAAACTTTCTCAGCTCCTCGCTTGAATTCAAACATCCACCTCCCACATACAAAACCGGTTTCTTCGACTCCGATACCAACCTCACAACCTGTTCCAAAAGGGCCTCCGAAGGCGACTTAGGCAATCTCGACATGTATCCGGGCAACTTAATGGGCACATTCCAATTAGGAACGACAAGCTGTTGCTGTATATCTTTAGGCACATCGATCAGGATAGGACCAGGTCTCCCCGAAGTCGCCAGGTAAAAAGCTTCACTCACAACTCTAGGAATATCTTCCACATCAAGGACGAGGTAATTATGTTTCGTAATAGACCGCGTCACCTCAACAATTGGAGTCTCTTGAAATGCATCCGTTCCAATCATTCTCCGTGGCACCTACAAACACATTCACGCACACAATAATCCTCCACAAAGCAACGATCCATCAGAGAACGCCAGCGGAAATGAACAGAGTTCTGTATTCAAAACACTTATTTATTTAATACATATGCACAACAAATGAGGCCAGGAAAAAAAAATTAGCAGAATCTATCATCCTAATGCTACATATATCTCCATAGATATACCTCCCGTCCTCCGCCAGCATTCCTATGGATCAAAAGGAGAGACAAGAAAGGGAAAAGGAAAAGAAAAAAAAATCGGACGATCGGGCAGTAGAAACTCCTTAAAGATACCTGGCCAGTGATGGCGACGAGGGGGATGCTGTCCAGCATGGCGTCGGCGAGTCCACTGACCAGATTGGTGGCGCCGGGGCCGGAGGTGGCGATGCAGACGCCCGGGAGGCCGGAGGCGCGCGCGTATCCCTCCGCGGCGAAGATGCCTCCCTGCTCGTGGCGAGGGAGCACGTTCCTGATGACGCGAGACCGGGTGAGGGCCTGGTGGATCTCCATGGAGGCGCCGCCCGGGTAGGCGAAGACGGTGGAGACGCCCTGGCGCTCGAGGGCCTCGACGAGGACATCGGCGCCCTTGCGAGGCTCGTCGGGGGCGTATCTGGAAACGAACGTCTCGGGAGGGGCTACGGTCGGGGTCGGCGGTGCGGAGCACGGGGTTCTGCCGGCGGCTCGGGGAATGCGAGAGGGGGACGAGTCGGCGGATACACGGAGGAGGGGCTTGGCGGGACCGGAAGGGACGCGGAGGGTAAATCGGCCGACGGGAGTTTGGGATTTGGAGGGAAATGAGAGGGCGGCGGTTTTGGCGGCGGAGGAGGTGGTCGAAGCGGCGGCGGCGGCCATGTCTCGAGATCCGGTGGGAGAGAGAGAGAGAGAGAGTAACAAGGGTGTGTGCAGGTGTTCGGAAACGTGCAGCTGACTTAAGGGAGCCTGAGAGGAGGGCCCGCCTTCGTTTGTGTACGGTGTGTGTGGGGGTGTTGGCGGGGTTGAAAATTGGAATACGAGAAGAGTCGAAGACATAAATTTTTAGGTGATTCGCAAATATAAAAGATCAAGATTGTTGTGGATGCGCGTGGTGTTTTAAGTGTGACGTCGGGACGGTGGGTTCCTCCGCTAACGTATGCTCGGGTTTCTCGCGGCACGGCCACGGCTCGCCATTGCTGACGGAGGTTCAAAGGTCAAAAAAAAAAAAAAAAAAGATCAAGATTGCATGCGGTGTATGCTTAAAACATAACAAAATTTGATATAAATGGGACATAAATTAAATAAAATTACCCCACAAAAATGTGAGATAAAGATGAATAAGATCTTTAATATTCATACCCAAAAATTCAAAATAAAAAAAATAAAAAATTAATTATTTTAATTTAATCTTATTTTTATTTATATATTCGAATTTAATTATATTTTATAATATAAATTCAATATATAAATTGTTACATATTTTAGGTATATTGGTACAAATTTATTGTTTAATGGAACTTTATTAGAGAATGATGGAAGGGAAATAAAAAATAAAAAATAAATTAATTGAAAAAAGAAAGGAAAATAAAATAAAATAAGCACCACTCGCTTCGGTGGCTCCGTTGGTAGCTCTTCCCCATCGTGGGAGGACCCGTTGACCCCTTGCTCAAAGGGAGAGGATTCAAATCACTGCGGAATCGCATGCGTCTTACTAAGTGGCTAGGGTGGTGGGTCCTTTAGTTTGCCCCTAGGGTTTACTCCAGCCGTTCGCGGCTTCCCTGGGTCTAAAAAAATAATAATAAATAAAATAAGCAAATAAAAATAAAGTAGGCAAGAGTGTTGCAACAAATTTTTACCATCTCCATTTGTAAAATTTTGTGTTCATTTACACTAATATGTTTTTTATACTAAATAATATAAATGACATGATGTGAATATATTCGACTTTATCATTGTAATCACTAAGAATAAGCATGGTTCGGATAGGTTGTTCCCGCTTTAAAACTGAGAACCACCTACTAAGGACCGGTTTTGAAAAATTAGAACTGAAACTCGTCTGTTAGTTCCATGGATCCTCCTAGATGGGTCCATGGAACCGATTCCCAATCCCTACAAAGTTTATTCGGCTTTATATTTAAGTTAAATTACAGGCTATTGAATTTGATTAGGGATTAAAAACTATAAGACAAAATGAATAGATAATACTCGTTAGCTAAAAATTTGATTTCTTCGAAATTCATGGCATGGTCTTCTTAAGGTTTTTCGACATCAGAAATATGTGGAGAATTAGACTCCACGTTAAAAGTCTTAACTTCTATAGAAGTTAAAACATCGATCGATTAATTCATCTTTTTTTCAACATCAACCTAATTTAATTATGGGAATGGTTCAAGAGAGATCTAATTATACTCTTAAAATGAGCCATTAGCTCTTATAGACATCTTCAATCAATTCTCTCCTCTCTCTCTATGTTTGTTTATTTTGTTTTGATTGAAAAAGCGAGTAAATGGATTATTAGATAGAAAAAAGTAAGGGGTTAATCCTATTACTTACCCAATAGACAAAATTAGTCAGTAATTCAATTGATTAATTGAGATAGAATTTTCTTTTTATATATGTATATATATTGGTCTCGTTTGAGTGGGTGGGCGGACGGTTCCACACCTAGAATGGAGAACCGAACCAATACGCTATGAAGCATGGACATGTTCTAGAAGCTTTCATGTCGTGTCGACATCCCGACACATGTCCAACACGCTCGAACATACTCGGACACGTGGTCAACTCTTTTCGACATGATCCGACACGCGTGTCCAGAATTGGAAGAGGCATGCAAATGCAAAGGAAGAGAGAATCGTTGAAGAAAGCGACAGAGGGTGGAGGCAAGGGCGAAGGAGCGGAGGCAAGGCCGCAAACAATAGCGAGGCTGCGACTGCAAAGAGGGCTAGAGGAAGAGCAAAGATCGAGGTGACCTAAAGGGCCACAACTACGATGCTGCGATGGTGGATCGTAGGCAAGGCTGCGACTGTGAAGGAGGAAGGACCGGAGGCAAGGCGGCGAGCGATTGTGATGAGGTGACCAAGAGAAAGTAGAGATCAAGAAGAAAATGATTGTGCGAGGAGGATGAGGGGGGTGGGGATGACTTCAATTTTTGAGACAACAAATGACAAGTGATGGAGGGAAAGAAATGAGGGAAAGAAATCGGGGGCGAGAGGGGGCCTGGAGGAGGTTGGGGTTGGGGGAGAGAGAATCGGGGGAAATGACAGGTGATGGGGGGAGAAACGAGGGGAAGAAACCGAGGGGGTGTTTAGCGACTTGTGGCGCGTTTAGTAACGATTCTGTTCCCAGGAACAAATTCTTATAAGAAATGATTCTTTTTAATTTTGTTCCTAGGAATAATTTCTAAGTATTTTAAGTCGTTTGATAACTGTCCAAAATTTCTGATTCTGGAATAGAATTGTGTTTGATACCGTGCTCATTCATTATGTTCCAAATCAATTTCTTTTAATTTTTAAATGTTTTTTTCTTTTTTCCTTTTTTTTTCCCTTTCTCTCTCCTGTTCTTCTTCTTCCAATGGCCGGTCGCCGGTCCGGCGATCGGCCAGACAAGGGCCAGCAACCTCACCGGAGCGTCGCTGGCCCTCATCGGATGAGCCTCGCCGGCAGCTGGGCAGGGCTCGGCCTCGCCGGTGGCCAAGTCGGCCTCATTGGGGTTGGGCGAGGCCCGCCTAGCCACCGATGAGGCTCGCCCAGCCCCGCCGAGGCTCAACCTCACTAGATCGTGAGGCTTACCTAGCCCCGCCAAGGCTCGGCCTCAACGAGGGCTGGGCTTGCCTTCGGCGAGCTCGCGGACCTTGTCCTGGCCTGGCGAGCTTGCTGGACCGGTTGCCGGTGACTGATGGCGGTGGGTAGCAAACAACAACCACAGGATGGCGATAGATGAAGAAGAAGAAGATAAATATGATTTTGATTCTTAAATTTGTTAGGGAACAAGAATCAACTTTATTTTTATTTTTGATTTTGTTCCAAATCTACTTTCGGGAACAAATTTTTATTTTTTTTTGTTAAAAAAAATTTTACCAAACGCATTGTTTCCAAACTACTTCCGAGAACAAAAATCAGAATCAGATACCGTTTGGATGGTTACCAAACAGGCTCTTGGCGTGGGGTGGGGGAGAGAGAAACGGGGGAAATGATAGGTGATTGGGGGAGAAATGAGGGAAAAAACCAAGGGGGTTTGGCGACTTGGCGTGGGGTGAGGGAGAGAGAAACAAGGAAAATGACAAGTGATGGGGGAGAAACGAGGGAAAGAAAGGGGGGTTGGGGTCGGATGGGGGAGAGAGAAGCGAGGGAGGGAAATAATTTTTGAGAGACAGGGGTTTTTGTTTTTTGTTTGGGGGTGGGGGAAGGGGGAGAACGAGAGAGGGAAAATAACTTTTGCGCGGCAAGGCTTTTTTGTCAAAAATAAATACATGAGCTAAAAAGTTATATCGAAAAATAAAAATATTGTATATTAAATAATGATAAATTTTGGTTATTATAAAAGATCATAAATTTATTTAAATAAATTGATTCTAATCTTTTATTAGTCATTAGTTTTATCGATAATTTTTGTTAAAATTAGAAACATGTTCCTAACTATGAATATGTCTTTCGAATTTCCTATGAATAAATTTATTAATATCATTAGTGTAAATTCATTATAAGTTATTTTTATTATTTATTTATTTGTGGATTTGAATAAAATTAATTAAATATAAAAATATTCATTTAATATATAACGTATTTAACATGTCGGAATTTTCTATTTTTGAGAAAAGATGTGTCGATGTGTTATGTCGTGTCGCATGTCGGTGCTACTTAACGGATACTCACCGGTGAGTTCCACTAAATTGGAACCAAGAAGTGGACCGGCCCTAATAGGAACCATCGGTTCCGGGTAGTCCGAACGGTGCTTGATTATTTTGCACATCCTTAATGGTCACCAAACAATAGATTGGATATAACAAAATTTCTAGATTTCATATCTTATCATATCAAGTCCTATGTTGATTAGAATTCCAAATGACTAAATGTAGCCTAATCAATGGTATTTTAAAGAAACAGTTCGGAAAAGAAATCATCTATTCAATAATATACTATGCAACTGAAAAATTTCAAGGGTGAAAAAAAAAGAGGAAAATTTCAGCCCTCAAGAAAAAATTCCCCACATATCTAATCTGATTTTTACTTCTTTTTATTCTTATGGTGAGTTTCTGAAATTCATTATATTCAAGATTCCATAATCATTATAATCATGCTTAGACTAGAAGAAGTTGAAAGAAAATTATAATATGTCAACTGTTTTTTTTTTTTTGTAGCGTCTGCGCTCATTTTGATCAAACAATTATACATTGACTTCCTACTAAAACTATATAAAAAAACATATTCTAAGTTAAAAGACATAACTTATAAAAGAAAAATACTTCAGTGACTTTCTTGTAGACTTTTTGAAATCCAAATATTCAATTTTAATCAAATCTCAAATGTCAAAAGGAAAAAAAATTAAAAATTAAAGGTCGCTATAGACCCCTGAGAGAAACACATCAAGAAATATTAAATAATAATCCTCTATTTTGGTTCCTGGAAACAAATTAGTGACATCAGGGGCAAAAGGAGGACCAAATAACAATAAATTAAAACCTAAAAACATGCGGAGAAATTTATATGGAGACATGTGGATCACTATAATATACTCCAAAACAAATTGCTTCATCCGATTTCACATATCAAAAGTTATAAATTCGATTTAAACAACAGTATTTGAGGAAATCTGTTCGAAGGGATATATAATCACGTCCTCCTGTTGTTCCGTGAGGGGGGACAAAAAAGACGGACATACCCGTCGCCGGAAAGGACTAGGCGTTCGTGCACGGCGACCGAAACACGTTCAAACTTCAAAGCAAGAAGGGTTTCCAAAATATGCATACGGATCTTAGATAAAAAGTAATCCTTGAATCACTTTTTACATTTTCCTTGTGATATAATAACCAATATCCTAAAATTAAACTCTTTTTCTGATAAGCATGCGCCTTACAATTCAGACACCTTTCTTTCCGCCAAACACTTAAAACACCCACACGACGGACGTACGAGGATGGGAAGAAATCATAGTCCCCATCGCCAATTATGAACTTCAAATCGAATTCAAGTAGGCTAAGCAGGATGCGTACTCCCTTTCAAACTTAAATTTCCGTCGACTAGTGCCATAGAGAAATTGAGGATGCAATGTCAAAACTACATAAACCCCTTGTTTATGACAAAATCCAAGGTAAAACACTCAAAAATGTGCAGTATTGATTACAAACTACAAAGATAATAGGGGGAAAAAACAAAAGGCCGAAGGTCAAACAACACTGATGTCCAGTCCAATCGAACTAATAATGCTCTGGGCAAATCGCCTTATATTCCCATGAATCCACTTTCTTGATGGCCTGCAAAAGAACACCATCCGATTTTCACTTGAGAAGAGAACTAGAAGAATCACAAGACACCACAAAATTGATAAGCAATTTCATATATTCCATACGGAACAGCCAGATTTCCTTGAATTAGACATCTTCCATAGGTTCACCAATGGGGAATGATACATTGCAGTAGGACCTCATACACCAAGAATATAAGAGAAACCCAACGATTACTAAATGCAAAGACATCTTAATCAAGAAAAACAGAATTGCGAAGGCAGATCAATTAGATTCAAGTAAACAGAAGCTAAACTGTGCTCCCTATAAAATTTAAAGACATTCAAATCAAGCTAGCTCGTCTTTTCATTCAATTGCCCCATTCGCAAACATACCGTGCGTATTTCACGGCAAAGATATCTGACAACAAATTGCACCTAAATGGCACTCTCAATCTCCAACTAAAGAATTGTGAATATTTCGCAAGTTTCACTTACATATGTAAAATTCATTGAGATGTGGAGCGGAGCTAATGATTTGCAACATTTAAAACTTAGCAGTGATTTGATGAAAACTCTTTGTAAGTAGGTGATTAATAATTATACTAAGTACATATATATCCACTTATAAATGCTCAACAAGATTAAGACCCCTATCTGAACATATAAAACATACCCACACAAAAAACTTACTAAGGAAACAAAGCGACAAAAATGCATATTGCACAGGAAGAACTTATACAGCAGCAAGCGATAATGCCATACCCCATTGATTAAGCAATAAAAACCATCACATGACAACCTAAAACACGACTGCAGCAATGGAGATGTAATCATTTTTCAGATTAAAAAACAATTAGCCGACAGCAGCACCCCTCAAATTAGTCCACCAGCAATCTGTAGTTGTCAGCAAATCTCAATGCATAAGTCTCATCCATGGATGGTAGTCCAGCTAAGAATCCGCTTGGGTAAATAAAACAACACACAAACAAAGCTCAACAGCTCCTATCACAGCCTACGCAACCTCAGAACAGCGTCATACCAGTGAGGATCGTAAACTGACCCATGAACCTAATCAAAATTTTCATGCTACGGGAGATTTACCAGAGAGCAGACACAGCCAAATTCAATTTACAACTACAAGAGAGCTTCTAAATAAATCCCCATCAACAAATTATAGGTCTTTATAGCACGAAACCATCCAAGATCGAAACACAGGAAGCAAAATCCACCGACCACCAGAACCAATCCACAGATCCAGGCAAAAAAAAAAAAAAAAAAAAAACACCTACCTAACTAGAACCGACGATGATGTTGTTGATGGGAATGAAGATCAGCTTGACGAAGAACCCCACGAATCCCATCACCACGAATCCGATCGCAGTCCGGAACGCGACCTTCGTGAACTCTGCACCGACGAGATCGCCATCACACGAAAAGAAAAAATTAAAAAATTCACACCAGATCTGCAAAGATCGGACGGCCAGAACCCCAGAAGACTCCTTACCTTTGCGATCGGGCTTGTGGCATCGCTTCACGAGGCGGACGCTGTCCTTCGCGAACTCCCTCAATGGATCGACGGCCGAATCGATGGCGTCCATCGCCCCCAACTCTCTCTCTCTCTCTCGCTCGCTCGCTCGAAAACCCTAACGACCGAAGAAGACGATTTCTCAACGGGACGGACGCAGAGGAAATCCGGGTGAATGGGGCTTCGAGGGGATGGCCCCGTCTATATAGCGGGGGCGGCTCTGACTTTTCAGCTTGTCCTTCGCCACGCGATTTTTTCACGCTTATATTATTATAAACCGGAGTAGGTTCCCAACTTCCCATAACGTAAGAACGCCTCGATATAATAGTAGGCCTTTTTTTTTTATCCCTGAAAAATGCCAATTCGTATCGCTTTGAAGGTAATGGTATCGCTGTGTATTTGATCACAAATTTTATTTTAAACTCATATTAAATGAACTATCGGAGTTGGAAGGGGGAAGATGGGGTCAAACCATTCCACCTTCCGAGGGGGTGGGGTGGGGTTCAAATCCCCAGTTTTGAAGTGGGTTGGGGTGACACGTCAGCTTTGTAAGAAGGTAGGGTAAAAGTCTGAGAATGAGCGTCAGAATAGAAATAGAGTAGTACCGACAAAACTCATATTAAATGTTGCGATAGTCACGAGTTTTGAAAAAAAGAAGAAGAAGCTATTTTTTAAAAAATTCCGACGAGTGAAATGTGGATTTCTTCTTTTCCACTTTATTGAACATAAGTGAAATCAATTATTTCGCCAAAATTTCGCCAAGGCCTTTGTCAACCAAAGACTTAAAAAATTTAGATGTACCATGAAGATTTCATCTTGTTAATTGATCTTCTCAAAACCTTATAACTAGCAAGGCATCAAACAAATTTATTCTATTTGATGAATCGCTAATCCATGCAGTAGTCACAAATTTAAAAGAAAAACTATTTTAAAAGAATTCTAACGAGTGAAATTTTGATTTATTGAAAAAGAATGAATTCAATTATATCATCGAGACATTTGTCAACTAAAGAATTAATTATTTTTTTTGATGTATCATTTAAGATTTCATGATTTGTCACTTAATCCTCTTAATATCTTAGAACTAGTGGGATATCCAACAAGAATCGCCAATCTATGCAATAATCACAAAGTTTGAAAAAAAAACTATTTAAAAAAAAATTCCGAGTGAAATTTTGACTACTTCTTTTCCACTTTATTGAGAAAGAATGAATTCAATTATATCATCAAGACATTTGTCAACTAAAGACAAAAAAAAAAAAATTGATGTATCATCTAAGATTTCGTGATTTGTCAATCCATCCTATTAAAATCTTAGAATAAAATCAACCAAATTTATTCTATATGATGCATAGCCCATTAGATTTAAGCTGAGGAATGTTTTATGTTTGGTCAAAAGAAAATGAAAGAGCGTTTGTATTAGTCCTTAAGAAGTTAATGCGTCGGATATTGGGCCGAGAATGGGGCGTCGGTCCATTGAAAGACCAGTATCAAAGCCTGAAACCGAGCCGACAAAGCTGAAGAATGGAAAACCGGCTTTGAAAGGTCAATGAAAGAGTGATTTATTCTTGCTAGAAATGAAAGTCGTTTTCTCACAATCTAAGATTTTATTTTTGGTTCATAGAAATTATTTTCCGTATATCGATTAATTTTTCATCATCCAAATATTGAAAAGTCAAAAAATTATTTCTCAAAAATAGTTTTCTTTCACTCAGATAGACCATAATGCAACACTGAGGTCCCAATCAAAATGATTTATGAAAATAAGATATATAAGGTGATATTTCTAATAAGGATTCGAAGTGAGCTTATTTTCTTAAAAAAATAGTCTATAATAAACTTTGTCTTAAACAAAGGCCGGAAATAGCCAACCTACTCTCAAATAAGAGTTTAAGCTCACTTGCCGACAAAATCATATACATGGCTAGGAATATTTTTCTCCAAGGGTGTTTTTTAAAATCTTCTTTCATTTCTTTTTCCTTTTCTTTTCTTTTCTTTCTCTCTCCTTTTTATTTCATTGTCTTCCTTACGCTTTCCATCTTACTTTGCAAATCTCCTCCTCCAAAGTCCCTTTCTCTTTCCCGCCGGCCATGGACGCCCCCAACCTCATCCGCATTGCCCTTGACAACAAATCCAACACCTTCATCATTAGATAAAGGTCAATCCGAGCCCTATATCGAGCACGGGAGCCAATATCTAAGGCTCATACTCGATTGAGTCCTAGATGAGCTCTTGGTTGAGCATGGCGATGAAGAAGTTGACTTGTTTATTTTAGGACCCCGTTCAGGCTTTGATATGAACACACTTAATTGTTATTGTGTAAAAGATAGGGAAAAATTTCAAAGAAAGGCTTATAAGGATATGAAGTGTCTTTATTTTCTTAAATAAGGGTCTAGAGCATATTTTATTTTGAATAAGGACTTGAACTGCCCATATCAATCTCACAGAAAGATCTGAACTCGCTGGCTGTGAAGGACAATTTCATCTTTTAAAATTTTTAATTTTTTAATTTTTTTTTTTTTTTTTGGTTTTTTCATATAAAAAAAAAAAAAAAAAAAAGGGGGAAAACATAGCCTGCCTGTGACCGCTGCCTCATTACTGGCGGGGCAATGGCAAAGGTTGGAGGGGTCGTCGGCGCTTGGGCGAGGGCTAGTGACCTTCGCTGACCAAAGATGAGCGCCAGTAGGCCCATGCTAGAAGCGAGAAAGAGTGGCGACCCTTTCCTACATCTGAGTGAGGATCGCTTGCCCTCATCGCGGCCTAGGCCACCCAAAATTATTACCTAAATATGATACTTTTTCTTTAATGTCAAGATTTAGAGACAAGTGGATTAAAATAAAAGTTTAAATTAATCAATAATTGGACTAAAACAAACTTACTTGGTGAATCCGTTTATTTTGGTGTCCTCAAACCATAATGACCAAATGAATACAAAGTATGTTTACATGCAACGCCTGGAGAGTAAACGGAAGTGCAAGTTATTAAAATCCCATGAAGAATAACGCCATTCACAAGGCATTCGTTAGAGGCATTATTTAATATATAACCTTTACAATGCTTCTTAAATTGCATTGCATGATCTTGATAATGCTTCTTAAATCGCATCACATGTTCTCGTATGTTTCATCTGTACATTTACAGGCTGCGCTAACTTCATGCGTGTCGCAGGCTTTGAACATATTCCTCTATAAAGTGTCCGGGGGATTGGTTAGTGAAAATAAAACATAGGACTTTAGTGGAAATCGAGTTTAAAAAAGTTTCCATGGAATCTTTTCTGCTTTCGGGCCTCCTCGGTTTTCTGATGGTGAATATGTTACTTGCAAGTGGAAGACAAGAAATTGGCTTCTATCGGAACTACAACGTCACTTGGGGAAACTCTCATTTCTCCGGTCTTTACAATGACACTGAAGTCCAACTGACGTTGGATCAAAGTTCAGGTAATCATGCTGCTTACTGCTTTGTCTAATTTTAGTTATGTCTCATTATTTTAGGGAAAATTTCAAATAAGAACTCAAAATGAGTCAACTTTCTCAAATAAGGATCCGAAGTAACCGTTGTTCCAAATAAGGATTCGAAATGGCTAACAAGTCTCAAATAAGGACATGAACCCGCCAGCCGGCCAAAATGTTCATCAGCCGGCGAGTGTGTGACATTTCCGGTGGCTAGAATATGGGCAATTTTGTCCCAAAAAATTATAGATAGAAATTAACAAACCCTAAAAACAAAACCCCAAACTCTTCACGTTCTTCTTCTTTCACTCTTCATCTTTTACGTTCTTTGTCCCCTCTCATTTGGAGAACCCAAATTCTCTATTGATGGAGCAAGATCCCTAGCTCCTTGAGTTCCGAGGAAGTGGTTCGAAGTGGATTTGTTGGAAAGAAACGAAGACAGAAAACAAAAGAAGAAGATGTGAAGAAACAAAGTTAGGCGTTTCTTGTTGTGTTTCAATTCGTGTTCCATTAATAGAAAATTTCCGTGCTCCAAGTGAGAGAGGACAAAGGACGGAGAAGATGTAGAGTAGAAGAAAAAAAAAGTGAGAACACAAAGAGTTCTTTTTTTTTTAGGTCAAAAGAACGTGAAGAGTTTGGGGGGTTTGTTTTTAGGGTTTGTTAATTTCTATCTATATTTTTTTTGGACAAAATTGCCCATATTCCTACCATTGGAAATGTCACACGCTTGCCGGCCGGTAAACATTTTGGCCGGCTAGCAAGTTCAAGTCATTATTTGAGACTTGTTAGTTACTTTTGGTCCTTATTTGAGACAACGGCCACTTCGGGTCCTTATTTGAGAAAATAGGCTTCACTTTAGATCCTTATTTGAGATTTTCCCTTAATTTAAAGTAGATCATACTTATCTAATTTTCTTTCTTTTTTCTTTTTTTCCGATTTGGGGAGCCATATAAGATTATCCAAACGTCTTTAAGTTGTATTTATTGTTCAAGCTCACTCTTTTCAGGAGCTGGATTTGAATCTTTATCCTATTATCAATCTGGATTATTTAACATGAGGATCAAAATTCCAGAACAGAAATCCCCAGGAGTTCTTACCTCCTTCCATGTGAGTGAGGTTTTTCTTTTCATCATGTGCTCCTTGACTACATCAACAATGCACATTATCTAGCCATAAGATGCCCATTGGGGGGCCACACCTGTTTCTTACTATTATCATTATCTCTCTTTTTTCTTTTTTCTTTTGTTGGATTTTGACGAGTAACACTTTTGAATTTCACTTGTAGCTAACTTCAAAGGAAAGCCTACACGATGAACTTGACTTCGACTTCATTGGTAGCAACGGACCACCTTACACATTGAGTACAAACGTATACACAAATGGAGTTGGAGGCCGGGAGCAAAACTTTCATCTTTGGTTTGATCCGACTACCGATTTCCATTCCTATATGCTTCTTCGGAACCAATATCAAGTAGTGTAAGTCTCTCTCTCTTTCTTTACGTCTCTGTTTGAAATGAGAAAAATCTATTTGATAATGGCTAAATCTAAGTTGCTAAAGACATATATCCCTATCTCTATGTGAATGTGTCAATGAATACAGACATAGCTGAAGATGGATGTTAATGCTGTGAATGTTTTGTCATTACGCTGTCCGAGTGGGAACCGAAGATCTTAATCTCTTGATACATAATTTTTTTTGTTGAAACGCATTGTCACAAGTCTATTCCGCCATGATTATGGTAGGTTTTTTGTGGATAAAATACCAATCAGAGTGTTCAAGAACTTCGGGACCAAAGGGACCTACCCGACACAAGGAATGAAGGTAGCAGCGACCATCTGGAATGCCCAGGACTGGGCCGGGAAGATCGACTGGTCCAAGGCCCCGTTCACAGCCCATTTTCAAGACTTCGACATTGACGGGTGCCTCTCGCCGCCGTACAATCTGAATCCAATAGGCCCTGTAGGATGCGACGGCTCTTACGTGGATACACCGTGGACTATAAATGGAACCCTCAGCGCACGTCAAATGATGCAATACCAAAATGTGAGGCGCAAGTACTTGGTTTACGACTATTGTAAGGATAGGACTAGATATCCTCGCCCTTTTCCTGAATGCCAATAACCGATAGGAATTCAAGTATTCCATAAGCCATTTGCTGATCTATAGTATTCCAGGAGCTCCCGCCAGAGACTCATTGCTATCATTTTCAGGAGTTTGTAGATTAAAAATGATGCAGTCATCTTTGTTTTTTATCCTACTCGCATGGTCAGTTCTAGATTGAACTTAGTCTGTGTGGCTATTGACACGACAATGCCGTTTGATCCTCCCCTTAGAGACTTCATCACGGCTTCTGTAAAAGAATAAGTAACAAGTGCTGGCGAAATAATTTTTGGCCAGTCCATTCACCCGCGGATAAACTCGCTCGGCTAACAGAAAAAAGTGAAGAAGAGCCATGCTACCTATTGATAACATCAGAGGAATCCGTCTTAGAGCATGTCAATATAGTTCAATCACTGAAAGATCTCTCACTTAACAGGTGATCGATATTCTCACATCGTGCAACAAACGATGGCAGAGTGGCTTCTCATAATAATGCACCGGTAGTACACATTCTGCCACATATCGTGTTATCTCCCAGGGGGTTTTATATAAGCAAATGCGCTTCTCGGCCAAGAAAATCACGTAGCTTGTCCGATCAAGCAACACGGATGATGTTAGCAACATTGGTAGTAGTTACTTCCACCGTGTTGCCAATAAGGTACAGTAAGAACGAGCGGATCAAGTCACAGGTAAAGCTACACCGCTCATGGCATCTTCTACTAATCAGTTAGATCTACCATGGCGAAGGTCATGAACTACCATACAGGGAGCAAATCTTGCACACGCAGGCTGAAATACAGGGAAGGCAAGCGAGCGGAGAGACTCAACAAGATACTAAGCTCAAGTCATTGGCCCCTCCCTATTGATGATTGTGGAGTTGCAGTTATAGCTTTGATGCGTTACAGGTTCGGACAGATCCAGTAACACCGTACCCTAAGCAGCTCACAGAATCATAATCATCCAAGTAACTGACTCTTGTATTTCTCTCGAAACATTTCGAGGGTACGGAAAGCAACTAAGCATCATCTGTCGAGCTCTCAGACATAGGGTTATTCCTTGGTTCTCAGCTGCATCAAAGCTCTCAGACCTCACTTGGTGGTTTGCTTTCCCCTCATGCGACGCACGCATATCCAAGAAATTTTATGTCGATAATGATTTCTTCTTTTCTAATTTATTAAAAACTTAACCAATTACATCTCCGAGACATTCGTAAGTCTTCGATTTATCCGCTAAAAATCTTTAAAACGGGTCATCAAGCAAATTAAAATTCGTTAAACCTGAATCTAGCAATGAAATTTTAATTTTATTCTATTTGATGTATAGCCCATTAGATTTAAGTCAACACCTTTTGGCCAATAAATATACATAGCCAATGAACATTTGGATTAATCTTTATGTAGTTAATAATTCAGATAAAAAAAAAATTACCGACATCGACTTTTAAGTGATCCACATTATGCCTTTGAGAGAGCATACGAAGAATTTATGTCTTTGTTTGATTTGGTGGTAGGGTTCTGTGTAACGAGAAAAAGTAAGCTTTATAAGAGTGGAAAGATGACAATCCATATGATGTCTGCCTCGCTATCCATATGCTCAAAATTCTTTGCTTTTAATGTGAAAGAATATGATATAAGAATAACAATGTGGGCATCTGATCTTACATATGAATTCATTTTTTTCCTAGTAAGATGTGATTTCATTTAATTTGGACGTTCAATGATTCTAAGATCTTGCATGTCGACGTTTCAATATCTACGTACATGGATGTCCTTGAAGTTGAAGCAAAAATTCTCCAATGAGATACTCTTGCCCACTCTTTAAATTTCAATCGTTACATCACTCGTCGGCCTTGACATAGTCTATGAAGAGTTGCATTAAGCGGTCCAATAACTGGGAGAACAACCAAAAAAGTCACAAACATATTACATCTATACCAATTGGTCATTAACATTTTAATTGAATCCTAAATCTTTATACATTTTGCTAATTGAGTTTATCTAACTAATTTTGTTGGGTAATCGCTCACATGGACATTAGCCATCCGACATGGCACATCGACATTAATGTTGATATTTTTAAAAAGTATTTTTATTTTTTCGAATTTTTAAGAGCTTTTTATTTTATTTTTATTTTTCTTTTATTTACTTTTTTTGGAACTTAAGGCCATCGACCCTTTTTTTCGAATTTTAATACTTTTTTGAATTTTTATTTTTTCTTTTCCTTACTTTTTTTTGAACTTAGGGCCAGCGAACCTTTTTTTCAAATTTCTTAAATAATTAAAAAAAATTATTTGTT
The DNA here is from genome assembly GCA_014182565.1 of Eucalyptus marginata. Taxonomy (NCBI): domain Eukaryota; kingdom Viridiplantae; phylum Streptophyta; class Magnoliopsida; order Myrtales; family Myrtaceae; genus Eucalyptus; species Eucalyptus marginata. The sequence continues at coordinate 30,000,445 of CM024595.1, read as the reverse complement.
TCTTAACTTATTTTTCTTTTAACTTAGGTCCAATGACCCTTGTTAACCATAGGCGAGAATTGGAAAACCCTTCCCAGCACTTGGCAAGGGTGTTGCAACCCTCACCGATTCCTGACTAGGGTTGCTATGCCCTTGCCGACCCTAAGCGAGGCTGTCGTGGGCCCTTGCTTTGGTCAATGAGGGCATCACAACCCTCACCCAATCCATCATCGACCAAAGCAAGGTGTCGTGGCCCTCACTTGTAGCCAGCAATCCTCACTAGTCCTAAGCTCAAAAAATAGGAAAAGAAGAAAAATATAATAATAAATTCAAAAAAATATTAAAACATTTATGTAAAAATCTCTATGTCAGCACTAGTCATGTCATGTGAGATGTCTACATTCACGTTTGCAATTTTCAGCTACGATTGATCGAATAGAATCAATTGGCAGAATGTGAAAAGATTTAACACTCAATTAACATAATTAAAAAGTTTAGCACTCAATTGATACAAGTGTAATAGGCTTTTATGACTTTTTTTGTTATTTTCCCTCCAATAACAAGATGAGAAAGATTAACATGGAACTCTTTATTATGGATTTCATTGTACCTTGGGATTGATCTGATCTAGCTTTCTAATGATTGAGAATGGATTTAATCAATTACTTAGATTGGGAAAGTGTTGAATAATTCCAATCGATCAAAAATTGTAGATACCATTAGAGAAAAAAATTCATGTGCAGATTGGTTAGCAAATTCGTTATTTGAATCCTATGATGTAAATGACATTCTATTATTAAATAGGTTACCGAGAGATTTACTTTCTTTGTTGATAGGACATCAGATCGGATCACGTTTTATTAAAGGATATAAGACTAGGGTTTTGTCCTAGGCCAAAAAAAGTAGTCCAATAACTAGATGAGATATATTAACATAAAAATCTTTTATTGTGGATTTCATAGTATTTTGGTAAAGATCTGATCTTGTTTTCAAAGACTGAGAATGGACTTAATCAATTACTCATCTTGGGTCGTCTATATATGGCGTGTAATCATGTGTAAAAGTAGAGTACTTATTTCCAATCTCGTGATATCCTTCATTTGAGGCTTATTTTATCACTGCAAATTCATCTGGATAGGCTCCATTTCCAACTAATTTTCATTTTACCATTTCGATTAGCAAGACTGTATTAGAGGTAAGCAGTTTCAGGTTCTTTATAGGTTCCATTTAGAATCTAGGACCTAAAACTATTTTACCATTTCAATTAGCAAGACTATATTAGAGGCAAGCATTATTAAGGACTTTCCAAATATATATTTACCCAGCAGCATTATCTCCAAAGTTACTTCCTAAGGCACTTTTTAATTATTGTTTAGCAAACAATATTTATATTTCACTAAACCTGTGCCTTTGTATTTTCTCAAAAACTTTCCCCAAAAACCGATCAAACGCACTCTCACTCCATTCTTACATGCCCAAATTAATCAATTTTAAAAGTCGTTACCGGATTTTGCCATCTGCTACAATTCTAGACTCGATTGCCTTATTCTTGATTTTTTTATTATTTTTTTTTGTAAACATCAATGGAGTCTCACAAGTCTAGCAGGTGTTTTACCTCGATCAATTTTAATGCGAATTCAATCCATACTCCCACCTTTAGACCGTGGTGGTGATTTATTAGTTTGGGGCAGCAACAGTAGTGATTCTTTCACTGTCAAAGAAGCTTAAGAATTGATTTTACTGAGATATGAATTGTCATTGATAAACTCTGTAGTTTTATATGAAAATGGGAAGGGCCGCAAAGAATTAGAAGCTTTGTATGGCTGGTTTCTCATCGTTGCCTACTTACTAATTATGAAAGGTCCACAATCCTCTGAAACAATTTTACACGTGCTTCGGGATTGTGAGTATGTAAAGGCTATTTGACAAAAGATTTCGCTAGCAAAGCTTAAAAGGGGAATTCTCTACCCGTGATCTACACATGTTGTTGGCCTTCAGCAACTTTCGTAAGAGAAACTGACTAGCAGTTTTTAATGGAACTTGTTGGCATTTTTGGAATTGGACGAACAAGAGATACTCCATGCAGACTTTTCTTGTCCCGACATTGCCTATGGGTATGATTTTGGGATGAGTTAAAAGATGTCCTTTGGCTTGTATGACTGAAAACAGATTGTCTTCTCAAAGGGAGAAACGAGATGAGTTTATAAGTTGGATGTTGGGTTAAACTCAATTTCGACGGGGCCTCTAAAGGCAATTCAGGTTCAACTTTAGTAGGTAAGCTTTTTCGTAATGAATTAGGCAATTGGCTAGCTGGGTTTATGCAAACTATAGGAGTGTTGCTCTCCACTCAAAGCAGAACTTTAGAGTATTTATTTGGGTCTTAAAATGGCCATCTCATTGGGCATCCGCAAACTTACTGTGAAAGTGTATTCGCAAGCAGCCCTTTCCCTTCTCCAGAAATTAACTCTCTCTCTCTCTCTCTTTTACTAACATTCTCTCTCCTTTTTCAAATTGTGGAAGCGTTAGAGTATCTCCAACAGATCAAAGTTGCACATACCTTTTGGGAAGGAAAATAAATGTACAGATTGAACAGCTACAGATTGAACAGCAAATTGGGCAGGTCAATCCTTTGATGTTCTCTTTTCTCCAATTGGAAACTATCAAAGTATTAGTCAAAATATTTTATACTTTTAAGGAAGGAAACTCATGTGCAGATTTATTGACAAATCGGACACTCCTTTCTGAGATTGAGAAACTCTTAGAGTTTTTCCGATATGTTAAAATCATACATACTATTAAGGAGAAAAATCAATGTGTAGATTGGTTAGTGAATTGGATATCTCAATCCTTTGATGTAAATGGCACTCTTGACATTCTACTTTCACAGAATGGGGAACCATTAAAATATTTTCAACAAGTCAAAATCATACATAATTTTTGGAAAGGAATCTCATGTGAATTAGGCATTTATATCCTATAATGTGAATGATACTCTAGCATTAAGTAGGGCACAGAGAGATTTACTTTTGTTGTCAATGGGAGATCGGACCAGATCCAGTTTCATTAGGAGACTAACAATGTAACGTTATGGTTTTGCCCCCCTTTTCTTGGGGAAAAAAAGAAGTTGTCCGATAACTATATGAGATTTTTTAGCAAAAACTCTTGTGGATTTCGAAGTATTTTTGGAAAGGTCTGATCTGGTTTTGAAAGATTGAGAAGGGACTTCATCGATCACTCATCTTCGGTCGCCTATATATTACGAGTAATCATGTGTGAAAACAAATGTCAACCTCCAATCTCGCGATATCTTTCATTTGAGGGTTTATTTTGTCGCTGTAAGCTTATTCATCTGTACTGGTTCTATTTCCAACTATATTTATTTTTATCATTTCGATTAGCAAAGACTAATCTCGTGACTATTGCATGTCGTTGAAAAGCAGTTCCCCGTTGCTCTTTCATGGTTATGATCGATGCACGCAGGTTGTTTTCTGAGTCGATGGCATGTGAAATTGACCGAATGAATGCAAAGTAGGTTTACATGCCACAAGAGAGTAAACGCAAATGCAAAAATTCTACATTCCCCTGAAGAATAACGCCATTCACAAGGCATCCGTTACGAGCAACGTTGAGTAGTGTATCGCCTTCGTAATGCTTCTTAAATTGCGTTCCATGTTCTCGTATGTGGCATCAGTACATATAGGCTCTGAATATATTTCTGTATAAGGTATCCCATTTATGAGTTGGTGAAAATAAACGCAGGGGCTTAGTGAAACTCAAAGTTTGAAAGAGGATCACCATGGAATCTTATCTGCTCTCGGGCTTCCTTGGCTTTGTGATGGTGAATATGGTATCTGCGAGTGGAAGAAGACAAGTTCCCTTCTCTCAGTACTACAAAATCACTTGGGGAAAGGATCATTTTACTAGCCTCGACGGCGGCACTGGAGTCCAACTTAAATTGGATAATAGATCAGGTGATCATGATACTCGGTGATTTGTTTCATTCTAGTTATGCCCCATCATTTTATGGTAGATCTCACTTATCTAATTTCCTTTCTTTTTTCTCTTTTTTTGGGCAATGTCTTTAAGTTGCATTTCTCATTCAAGCTCAAATTTTTTTAGGGTCTGGCTTTGATTCTAAATCAAATCTTCTATCTGGATTAGTCAACATGAAGATCAAAATTCCAGAAGATAAATCACAAGGAGTTGTTACCACCTTCTATGTGAGTGAAGTTTTGTTTTCTTTTCATCGGGGGCTTCTTAAATACATCTACTACGCGCATTATCTAAGCCGTAACATATCCATAAGAGTCGAGCTACCCATGTTTTTATTATTACCATAATTGTATTTTTCCTGGGGACTTCGATGAGTGACGCTTTCGAAATTCGGCTTGCAGCTGATTTCAAAGGAAGCCCATCACGATGAGATTGATTTTGAGTTCATCGGTAGCAACGGACCACCTTTCGATTTGAGTACAAACGTATTCACAAAAGGAGTTGGAGGGCGGGAGCAAAAATTCCGTCTCTGGTTTGATCCGTCTTTTGATTTCCATTCCTATACGATTCTTTGGAATCAATATCTAGTAGTGTAAGTCTCTCTCTTTCTCTACATGTTTGTTTGAAAGGAGAAACGTCTATTTGGTATATAATCCCTACGCGGCGTCGCAAATCCATATTGATATTTGTTGTCATGGTAGGTTTTTCGTGGACGACATACCGATCAGAGTGTTCAAGAACTTGGGGAACGAGACGAGCTACCCAACGCAAGGGATGAAGGTGGAAGCGACGATATGGGCCGCCCAGGAGTGGGCCGGGAAGGTCGATTGGTCCAAGGGCCCATTTAAAGCCCAATACCAAGGCTTCGACCTCGACGGGTGCATCGTGTCCAACGTTTCGAATCCAAGAAAATGCAACTATACTCACGGCGTTGCCTGGACGCGAATTCAGAATCTAACCGCAGCACAAGTAGCGCAATACCAAATTACCAGGAGACACTACTTGCATTACGACTACTGTACGGATAAGACTAGATATGCTCAGCCTCCTCCCGAATGCCAAGTGCAGATATGAATTTGAGTAAATTCATAAGCCAATTGCAGATTTTGGGAGTTTCGGACACTCCCCGAGATTTACTGTTATTATTTTCGTGAGTTTCTTTTTAAATACCAGTGCAGTTCCTAATTGAGAAAAAGGAAACTCGAACCGGCCATATGTTTCCTCGAGTTGCTCGATCTCGCGTCGCATAAGCACTGCTCTTTGGTCATTCGATGATTCTAAGAGAACTCGCCATGCATGACGTTTGAATGTCTACGTACATGGATGTCCTTGAAGTTCAAGTTAAAATTTTCTCCAATAACTTAGTTTTGACATCTCTTTTCTCTAATTCTTCCCTTGTCTATCTTGGTCGTATCTTTTTCTTTTCTTTTTTGACATCTCTTTTCTCCAATTGGGCCGTGAATGGGGCCTCGAGTCCAATTGATCTCTCCGGCCCAAGCCCATCCATCCAAGAATGCTACGCTTCGGACAGTACTACAGGCTCACGACAATTGTAGTGAGCGGACGCGGTATCCTCAGCCACCTCCCCCAATGACAACGCCAATAGCAACTTGAATGGATTTCTCACCCATTTGCTAGTTTAGGGGAGGAATGTCCGAAAAGTTATAAACTCATTAGCATCTTAAACTTTTTCAACTAATTTTAGCTAGAAATCGCTAACGTGACAGTCCAATCAACACCTACTATCTTTAAATTTTCTGAATTTGATGACCGGTGGAAGCAAATATTGAAATAAATAAAAAATAAATAAAATAAAAGGAAAAATCAGAAAATTCAAAAGAAATTGCAAAAATATTTTATATCAACGCTAGCCAAATCACATTAGACAACCATTTACGTTAGTGATTTTAACTAAAACTGACCAAAATGATTATATTGACAAACCATCAAAAAAATTTAAAATTAAATTGGCCAAATTGAAAAATAAATCATAACATAATCAACCCACTCAATAGGAAGGGGAGAAAAAACAAAAAGAAAAAAAGTTAGAAAAAAATCAAAATATCATTATTGTTCACGTGAGTGCTAATGGTGTCACATCCACGTCTCAGGACCGAGTAACAAAAAATCCCACCTTAGGACAAGGATTGCAAATAAAATGGCGAGGATCATAATATGCCCGAGATTTTGTGTTTCCGACTTTGTAATTTTGTTTTTTAAGTACTCACTTATCAAATTCAATGTGATGAAGTTGAACAATGAACTATATTACTTCATTATTGTGATGTTATGTATGAAAGGGTCTATGTAGAGATCTATAAGATATTCTTCTAGCTCTTATTGTACAAATTTTACTTACGAAATTTTGTTCCAAGTATGCACATGACCATGTTCAGAATGTTTGTCTTCACCCATCATGAACAAAATTAAATTGATGAGCATTTCTGATAATGCAATATCAAGTTTACACTTTATTGAAAAAAAAGGCACGTGAGAAAATTTGGTACAAAGTTTATTTATAAAAGTTTCTTCAAAGTATGCACTTATAACCATGTTTAGAATGTTTGACTTTACTCATCATGAACAAAATTAAATTGATGAGCATTTTATGATAATGAGAATTCAGAATCAAGTTTACACTTTATTAAAAAAAGCAATTGGGAAAATTTTGGTACAAACAAAAAAAAATTTTCTTCCAAGTAAGCAAATATGATCATGTTTAGAATGTTTGTTTTCACTTAATATGAACAAAATTAAATTTTCTTCATGAGAATGATAATTTAATACCAAGTTTACACTTTATTAAAAAAAAAAAACACTTGAAAAAGTATGTACTTCAAAATTAGTGCTCAAAATTATTCCCCTAACAAAAATTCCCGAAACAATTTTTCGAAATTACTAAATTGACACCAAATTAAAAAGTTTAAAACTAAATTGACATAAAATCAATTTTTTTACAATTAAATTGATATTATTAAAAAGTTTAGCACTAACTTAGCACCAATACAATGGATTTAAGACTTTTTTGGAAATCAAACTCTCTAAACGTGGTCTATGGAACTTTCAATGATGCTACTACAATCTCAGGAATGCACGGCGATCGTGAAGGGGAAATCAAACCCTAAGCGCACGCGATACGACTACTTTCCCAAATGCCAATCACCCAAAGGAATTTGAGTAATTCCATAAGCCATCTACTAATTTTTAATGGGTCGGGAACTCCCATCGTAGACTTATTGTCATCATTTTGTGAATAAAACAATAGTGCAGTTCTCTCTTCTTCTCTCATATTTGCATGGTCGGTTCTAAATTGCACTTTATCTAATGTGGTTATCCATTGTGGGAATGGGAAGAGTTATCCCAACCACCCTTCCAACGCCAAAACACAATGCCATTTGATCCCCGCCTTAGAGACTTCGTCATGGCTTCTGTAAAAGAAAAATAATAAATACTCGCGAAATTGATTCACGATTCGTCCGTTCCCCCACCCAAAAAAAAAAAAAAGCACTGTAAGCATCACTGGCAGTGACTAGTGAGTGCATATGCTGTCCCCCTAAAACAAGTGCTTCAAGGAGCAAAGTCATACAAGAGACTACATCCATGATTGCGAGCAGACAAATGTTGGACTGAAAATACAAGCAGCAAAATGGCTTTAACCAGAAAGAAGAAAACCAGAAAAGAAGCCACATTGAAGATTAGAAGGGAGAAAGAAATGTAACTTCCACTTCCATTCATAATCATAGGTCAACTTCACATAGAGTCATCTGAGTTATAGCAGCGATTATGTTGCTGCACTCAATATAGTTATCTGAGTTCTCACAAGTTTTTGGTGGAAGTCAATACATTTTCTAACAAACGCTGCCCAAACATAACAGAATTAACAGTTGCATGGGCGGATAAAAAGTCTAGTTAACATCAGCAAAGCTCATTAACCCTTCGCCACATCAGATAAAATTCTAATGTTAAGTCCTTAATATCAGTCTGCTTGCTTCAATTGTGCGTCACCAGAGAAGATTCAGAGTCAATACCTTGCAAGTTTAAAATCAATGAAAATGATCAATCGACAATTGCATAACAAAAGCATTTATAAAATAGACAGCTGCAAACATTAAGAAAACCCATGGTAAGGCATCTTTAGACTGCATTCCCCAAAGCTCCAAAACAATATGGCCAAGCTGTTAAAAAACTTGACTAGGGTCCTATCAATGACATACAACAGGACTACTCATGAAGGTACTACTTTTCCAAGCATTATCTTCGCAAGCATTTATTTAGATCCATACAAAGATAAGGAGAAAGTTAGAGCCAGTACAAGTCACAAGAGTCAATGTGAAGCCAAAATATCACATGAACAACCTCCCGCTACACTTCAAACCAAAACTTAAATCACACAATTAAAAAAAAAACACACACACACACATAGTAATGACTTCTGAGAAATAACTCATAATTTGGTACCACTACCAACACCTTTTACTGCAAAAGGAAAAAATTCTTAACACCAACAAGGCACTAGAGGATACCCGAGTCCCACAATTAACTTCATAGTCCGTAAATGGGCAAAGTAAGTCAGCAGCCATATGGTCGAGCTTATACCGAGGCTTTACAATCCACTTAAAGGAGCACTCATCTCCCTTTCAACATTTAAGGCTAATGCAATGTTTGAACTGGCAATTAAACTCTCACTACCCTGACAAACATTGAAATTGGAGGATCATCTATTATGAACAAATTACATTCACAAAGAAGATTCACCATGAAGTTAAATTCAAGAGAATAAAGGTTACTGGGGTAAAAATGAAATGGCATTCTCTATCATTGTGAGTTTCTTAAGCCTTAGACGAATTCATTCAGCAAACAGAAAAAAGTGAACAGTCAGTCTAACTAAGTATACTATCAAGGATATCTGTCCTTGAGCATATCAATACATTTCAATCACCTGACCTGAAAAGGGAGAAGGAAAGATCTCTATCACTCAACAGGTGTCGAGAAGATTGATATTCTCACACTGTGCGTCAAATAATGGCAGAGTCACTTCTCAACAGAATTTTAGTCCATTAAAGCCATAGTCGTGCATTGGTAGTAGACAGTCTGCCATATATCCTATCTCTCCCAGAGGGGCTTTCTTTAAGCACCTATACTTTCCAGCCAAGAAAGTCACTTATATTGATTGTGTTATCTTTACAGAAAGTAGTTACTTTTACTGTGCTGTTAAGTAGGAAGGCTAAGAGCAAGTGGATTAAGTTACACGTGAGCTACTTCAATCATCATATCTTTTAATAATTGGTAATATCTACCATGGCGAAGATTATAAACTATCATACAGAAAGCAAAGCTTGTACATTTACGTTGAAAGACTGGGAAGGCAAGTCAGTGGATAGACTTACAAGCTTCTAAGCTATTGGCCACTATTGATGATTATGGAGTTGGAGTTAGCTTGGATTCCCTGTAGGTTCGGATAGACCCAGTAACACGCAGCCCCAAGCAGCTGACAGAATCATCAAAGTACTGACTTTTTTGTATTTCTCTCAAAACATTTTAACCATAGGTAAACGTCATTGGTCCAATGGTTTTGACTATTCATTTATCATATTAAACTATGAAGAGTTATAGATGCCTGCCATAATGTCAGTCAATTAATTTAAAACAGTTCATTCCTAGGTTCTCAGCTGCATCAAAGCTCTCAGACCTCTTTCTCCCTCCCCCTTTGATTCTCCCTATCACTTGGTGGTTTGCTTTCCCCTAATGGTACACATATCTAAGAAGAAATATTCATGTGAGAATAATTTTCTGCATCAAAGATGGGCAAGGAGAAGAAAAAACAGTGGAAGATGAAGGAGAATATTCAACCAAGAGTTGGGCATAATATGCAGATACACTCGCCAACTGATCTTTGTTGCCAGTGACTGACACTATTTACCAAAGTAGCAAAGCGGTGACAACATAATGAACATCCCTCCTTTATTGATGAACTAAGTTGAAGCGCTAGAATGGGAAAAAAAAAAAAATTGAAGCGCTTTTCTTATCGTTTCTGACATTAATCTGTTTACAGTTAAGTGGCCAGACAAAATGTCTATTTTTATCACTTTGGTCCTCACGAAACACAGACTGTTATAGGATGAGAAGAACAACTAATAATTTTCCAAATCTTAGAACACAGTATAACATCGTTTGGTAGAAAGCTGTGTACCTCTCTTGAAGAAGTGCTTTGCATTGGAGCAAGCAATGCCATTTGTCATATTCTATAAAAAAAGACGTCAGTCTCCCACGTCCCTCCAATTTCCTAACATTCAGATCATCTAACAGCCAGAATCTAGTATCAGCTAACGCATGGAGCCAAAGGCCTAAATATCTAAGTAACTCTTTACTCACTGGCTTATGGCAACAAGTCCCATGTCGACCCAACAAGACATAGGCCTCGTTCGTTCTGGATTGCATCATACAGGCCTTCTTTTTTTTTTTCCGGTCAAGAATCATACTGGCCTTTTGAAATGTAATCTTCACATTGTCGTTTTTCTTCTTGAATTTCGTGTCACTTGCCTTTTGAAACGTAATCTTTGCAATAAATGCACTTTTTTGGCTAGGGTATGTTCGAAATCTTCTGGTTAATAGATGATTAATACTGAAGATTGATATGGATTTTCCTAAAGGCACAGTTCCAGCATAGCCGAGCTTGAAGGAGCTCAAGCCGCTATCTCAGGGATGGCTGAGCATCTTTTCAGCTGAAACAATTCAAGCACCCCAAAGAAACTATTCGGTAGAAAGACAACTACTGGTCCAAATGTTGACTGCAATTCTACAGGATAAGACCGAAACGCTATTGCTTGGATTGAAAAGGTAAGACTTTTTCCCCCAACCAAGAACATCACTATCAAATCCTAGGTAGCATTCGACCGATAAAAAAAATCCTAGGTCGCAAAATCCAAACTTGGGGAAGCTTATGATCCAGTCCACGATCATCATACCACGACAAGCACAATTCACAAGCACCTCAAACCATTCACCCAGCAGATGAAAACTGAACGAGACGGAAAAGAAAGAGCGAAAAGTCATGCAAAAAGTGAATTGAAGCCACAAGATAGCGATCGTTTGATGCATACCCTGGGCCATCGAGATCCCCCTGCTTGCCGTACGCGCCGTCGTCGGGCGCGGCGGTCTGCCACACGCTCTGCCACGCCTGCGACGGCGGAGGAGGCTGCTGCACGTAGACTCCGCCGGCGGGGTCGAGGGCGGGGCGCCCGATCATCATCCCCGGCGCGGCGGGCTGCCCCATCGGGGGGTAATAGTAGGGGACCCCGCTCGCCGGCGGCCCGACCATGGCGGCGGCGCCGAGGCCGGCGGCCTCGTCCTTGAGCTCGTCGCGGGGGACGATGTCGACGAGGAAGTCGAAGATGTCGGTGCGGGTGATGGCGGCGGCGATGTCGTTCTTCTGGAGGGTGCGGCGCTTGTTCTCCTCGGCGTGGAGCCAGGAGCGGATGGTGAGCTCCAGGATGAAGAGCTCGCAGGCCTTGGCGAAGAGGACGGGGGCCTCGGCGGAGATCATGCGCACGTCCTCGTCGGCCTTCATGATCTTCTTGATCCGGGCCAGGGGCAGCTGGTGGTTCTTGAAGTCGTTCGCCTGCTCGATCTCCTGGCGCTGTAACGACCAGAATATCTGCAGCTGCTGCTGCTGCTGCTGCAGCAGGTGGTGGAACGGCGCCCCCGTCGGGGCTCCGGCGGCCGCCACCGCCGCCTGCGGCGGAGGAGGGGGCGGGTAGGAGTTGGGCTGGGGTTGCTGCTGGGCGTTGTCCATCGATGGTGGTGCTGGTGGTGGAGGTTTTCGAATTTTTCTGGGAAAAAAAATTTAATTTTTTGAGGGATTTGATTTGATTGTGAAGATGGAGGGGGAGAGATGGGGGATAAGGAACGAATCAGCGGTGGAGGCTGATTCTCCGACTGGGCCTGGGGCCCACTTCGTTCTTTTTTTTCATTTTGTTTAGTTTTCCCTTCTCCTCCACCTTTGAATATTTTTAAGGAATATTTCACAAAAGATCTCACGCTATACCTATTGAAACATAAATATCTAGAGTTTTTTTGTGTTAAATTTGTCCATTGTAACACAAATACTGTTATAGAAAAAAAAAATCCGAATATTTTAGAAAGAACTGAAATAGATAGTATATTTGTTATGTATATATAAGTTTTGGGTTTTTTTGTTACGCAAAAATGCTAAGAATATAGCAAGTTTAGGATTTTTATGACACAAAAAAATAGCATATGACTTTTTTTTTTTGTGATATTTACCCTACTTTTTTAACAAATACTTTGAATGAAAATGAACAAAACAAAAAAATTGGTTTCGTATCTCTTATCTATAGTAGCATTAGAGGGACTTGTCCTTTAGATGCCTTGTGATGTTGAGGCAGTTTATGCCTATATAAGGTAATGTACCGTGGCACTTCTCAAAAGTCAGAATCATTGGGTTCTAAAAATGCTCCGAATATAAGACTTGATTTTCTTAATCGTTGATTTGGAGCTATTTGGCTTTTTGGTAGGTCATCAGATGAGTGGTTTGAGTCAGGTTGGAATTTATATACAATATAAATTCAGTAACTCATAATTGATTTGACCCAACTTGTATCAAACCCGACCCATTTACTAAAATGCTTTAATATTAAATCCAACCTATAAAAATCCATATCACTTAGTTAATCCACTTTAAGTCATTCAAGTGTATATGTTATTTAGGTGAAATTGCTGTTTCAACTATAAAATACTAAAGAATTGGCTTTCAACATTGTGTAGTATTTTCAATATATGTATTGATCCACAATGAAGAATAAGAGAAAATTAGTAGTAACATTTAACGTAGAGGAATTGAAAGTTTAATTAAATGAAATATAAGATACTGAAAAGGCTAATTTACGCTAACCATGAATTGCAATAATAAGAATTAAAACTCCATTTGTTTCACGGAAAATGAATTACTTGAAAAACATTTTTCCAAAAAATGATCGCATGTATCACTTAAATAAGTAATTAATTAAAATTATTTTTGCTACTAATCATAACAATGAAAATGTTTTTCGTTTATTCATTTTCATAAGTAATATAAGTGATCAATTTCATTCATTTTTGTTATTAGAATATTACATGAAAATAACAATGCCAAATGAAACCAAGGAAATATATATTTCAATAACTAACGAAGGAAAATCACATGATTAACAAAAATAAAGGTTAATATCACAAAAGACCCTAAACTAATACACCAATAACAAATTCTTTCGTTTTCACAAAATTTTAATGTCAAATTGTTGAGTTAAATGATGCATGGTAGTTGGGTCTGTCAATTTGAGGTGTTACCCTTTGTTTCTCACAAATATATTAGTTTATGATTTCTCGTAATATTAATCAAATTTAACTTAAACAACGGAGGTGAGGTTTTTGGTGGTAAAAAATATATATATAGTTTTTGGTGAATTTGTCATGAGCGTACTAGTTTGGATTTTTGGTCATTAAAAAATTAATTTATGGTAAATAAGTCATAAGTATACAAGTTTGGAGATTTTCATGGTATTAACACTAAAAATACCAAAAAAAAAAAAAAAAATGGGAGAAAAACAAATTGTCTTGATATTTTTAATAAGTGAAGTCAGGCTCATCTTACAAGCCTATTAAGGATGTGTTTGGTAATCATTCTGTTCCTGAAAACAATTTATGTTTAGAAATGATTTTTTCTGATTTTATTTCCTAAATGATTTTCTAAGCATTCGAAGGCATTTGGTAACTACCAGAATATAAATGCATTTAATAGAACCCTCAGAATTTTTTGTGATTTAAAATTTCTTTTAATTTTTAAATAATTTTAGTATATTTTTCTCCTTTTTTCTCTCTTTTTTTTTTTTTTCTTCCTCTTCTTCTAAAGGGCCGCCGGCCCATGGCAAACGACTAGCCAAACGAGCGCCGATGACCTTGCCGACCTTGGGGGAGCCTCACCATGGTTAGATGAGGCTAAGCTTTGCCTAGTTGCTAGCAAGGTCGACGTTACCCTCGCCCAACCACGGCGAGACTAAGGTGACAACCAGCTAAAGGAAGAAGAAGAAGAAAAGAAAAGAACAAAATGCTTGATTCTAGAATTATTCCCAAAAACAAAGAAGCAAATTTTTTTTTTTACTTTTTTATTCTGTTCCAAATCTATTTCCAAAAACAAAAATATTACCAAATAGATTTTTTTTTTTTTTTGTTCCGAGTAACATAAAAATAGGAATAAACATTGTTTGACATATTACCAAATAGACCCTAAAACTTCTTTGAACTTAGAAAAGTCTAAGTAGTCCATTATCTTTTCATAAAGAGTGAAGAGGAAGTCATAAAAATTGATTGGATTTGGGTAAACCGTGAACTCATTTAACACACATATTTTTTTGGATTTTGCTATTCTAAATCATTTATTACCCATTTACAAAATATAACTAACCCATATAATCACTTAGCCATCAAATATGGATTAAAAAATGAATTTATGATTTATTTTGATAGATCTACTTTTTTATCAAATTTGATCATTTTAGCATAAGGCCGAATTGGGGTTATACAATGAATTCTCCATATTTTTCCTATTACAACGCAAAACCAAAATACTTATTTACCCACACTTCAAAACAGATCTCATACAACTAGTTCCAACATTACCATTCAACAGTACATACAAATTACTAGTTGTATTGTCACGGTTCTGTTCCGTTGCTTGTTCACCTTGATTAAAATGGCTATGCCATATTATATCTATCCATTAAATTAGATGACTTCAAGAGGACAATTTCTCCCTTCACATCTCTACAAAGCGCAAATTTATAATTTGGATACTAATAGCCTATTTAATAACCATCCTGTTAATCTATTTTTTTATTTTATTTTCCATAATAGAAAAAAAAACAAAAATCCGTTTGGTAACGTTAATTAATTGTTTTATTCTCCGGAATAAAAAGTGAAAAAAAATATTTTTGAACAAAACTTGTTCCGAGGAATATAAAGGTTACTGAATGCACTCCCAAGCTAAAAACCAGTGATTTTCAGACTCTGCAATCTGTTGGGCTCCGCTTCGAAAGTTCGAATCCCTCTTTTGAGGCTTTCATTGGTGAATAACACTGACAAATATTCCAGAAGTGTGGTCGATCGTTCATCTTCAAACACCAAAACACAAAGCAAATGGCAAGATATGACGATGAAGCTACAAAGTTTCGGCTTTTTATCACTGTTATATCTCGTAAGAGAGGGCAATACTGCGAATTTCACCAAGGTTTCAGAAAGAGTCCAGTGTGCAATCGCACTCGTCGTCGGCTTGAAAGGTAACCTTTCTCCAGAATACGATTGTTGCAGTTTAATGGCAACGTAAATTGACACCAGGAAATGGAGACCTTGCTTGGTGAAGTCAAACATAACTACTCAGTTGAAGCCTGCGCAAGTTTCAGGGAATTTTGTTTCTTCTTTCACATGGTTGCCCAACCTCTTTGGCTAGTCGAAAAATCCATCCAACGTCTAACAGATAACAAAATTTACATTGGTTCTCATTGTCTTATCACCGAGTGGCCTCAGTTGCTAAGACCAAGCTGCTAGCATTTTTTCGCCAGCGTGAAGTGAAGCCACACAGCCAATGCTGCAACTTAAACCTGGTTCACCTGCCCTTGTTAAGAGGGTGGTGAGTAACAATTCTGAAAAAGTGCTCTCAGAAAATGATGTAAGGGTCAGGTGGTAGATCATAGAGCAATTTAAGTTTGGATAAAGGGTTCTGCAATTTTTCATGAACTCCCGCAAATGCTCAACCGATACTGCAATTCTGCATGAACTTCCAAAGGTGGATATGAAAGCACAGAACATTAGTCTAAGTTTTACTTACAGAACAACTTACAGAGAAGCAGTTTTTCCTGCCCTCCGCTCCCTAGCAAGTTAAAGCAGATAATTGTCTAGCATGAAAAACCACATTTAAAAAACTAAACCTATAAAGCAAGCTTTGATTTCTCAATCTTCCTTCCCAACTGTTCTGATTCACAAATTCCCCAAGGAGACATACCTAATTTTCTTATGTAGACTATAAAACATGTGAAATCCCCAGGAGTTCTATCTAATTGTGGATAGAGGACCTTGTAGTGAGTGATGACCGCATATCAACAATAGCAGACTCATCTGCGCCCAGCTTGATGGCCTCTTTGCTTGCTCTGATGAACCGAGAAATGGCGCCATTCACGTACTCACTGGCCTGCTTTACGTTCATCTTCTTGCCCATCTCATCTGGGAAGCTGCTCAAGAAGTGGTCCCCATTTAGAACAGCCGCTAACTGCACAACTTCACTCTGAAACTCAGATAGCGCGCGGTCTTCCTTTGCTTCCGTACTCCTCAAAGGCGTCACATCAGGCAATGTCTCTGCACAACATATAATAATTCAGCAGCATGTTAAATACTTCCTAACTGTAATCAGTGATCACCTAATTCTCCATACCTGGGCAGTCAGTTCTGGGGGAGGTCAATTCTCCTACAACCTCTTCAAACGTGCCAGCCCATGCATCTCTGTGAGTCAAGAAGTTGGAGGTGAGGTTGAAAATTTTCTTTATCGTTGCAGGAATTGAAGAATGCTCGAACTCTGAATTTGGAGCTGGTCCCTTCGGACCACTTATCACTGCAATTATTACCAATCCAAATAGGAAAAGATCAATACATGCCTGAGGCACATATAGTTCCTCAAAAAATCAGAGCCATTTGTTACCAATCGCAACCAAACCACAAGCATCACCGCCCAACTATAGTAGTTTTTTTTTTTTTTTTTTTTGGGTCTGACAACTACAGTAGTTTTCTTACCGTCAAGAGCATATTTTAAATGGCCTCAAATCAGTAACACCCTTACTCAAAACAAGTCTTATTGATCTCCTTCTAAGGATGACTAATTCAACAATGCCATAATATATTTCACTAAAACAAAGAATATGTGATCCCTGCAGTCGTGGCTAATAGGCAAAAACTCGTTGACTAATTTAATAAGCAGGCAATTAAATGATTATGTTTGAAGAAACATTCCTTCTGTCAAATAGTTCGAGCTTCAGCAGCACCACAAAAAGGCTAAAGGCAGTGGGCTTACCAGTTCCTTTCTTGATCCAAGGAGACACCATGATTGTGGGCACCCGAACCCCAAGGCGGTCAAACTTGAAGAAATATGGAGCAGGGCCGGTGTTCCCATCCGGATTAGGCACATTGACGTATGGAGTCTTGACATGGTCATAGAATCCACCGTGCTCATCATACGTGATGATCAAGAGTGTCTCATTCCACTGAGGGCTTCCTCTTAGTGTCTCATAGACTTCCTTAACAAGCTTTTGCCCGTTGGCCACATCATGAGAAGGGTGATCGTCATTACCCGGCATACCCTTGAGATCAAAGTACCGAGGCTCGATGACGGTCAGGCTAGGCAACTTCCCACCTCTAGCATCTTTCTTGAACTTCAGATCATACTGATGAAACTTGAAGATATACTTCAATTTCCTCAAGTTCCTATAGAACAGCGTGTTGGGTACGTTTTGGTAATAAATCCCAAAGTTCATGCCATTCTCGTGGAGAGAATCAAAGATGGTCTTTTGAGGAAATCCTTTGGCAAGCAGTTTCTTGACATGGCTGGTGGAGCCGTGAGAGGTGGCGGAGTAGACAAAGAGCCTGTTGGGTTGCGTCGGGCCAGGAATCGACGAGAACCACCGATCGAACACCGCGAATTCACTCGCCAGAGTGGCATAAACAGGCAGAGACTCAGGCCGGAAGCCCTTCATCACAGTTTCCGAGAGGTCCTGCGACATGGTCAGCGCTTGCTCCACGAAGCCTGTCATGGTAGGAACTGTGCCGGACCCAAACACCTGTTGCTGCACGGCCTCGAACGAGTGGCCCGGATCGGGATCAACGAACTCGGCGTCGTCCGTAAAGCAGATCATTCCCGGGTCAGTTTTATTGGTCGAGACCGGATTGCACTCGCGCCCGGTAACGCCATTGATGTTAGGATTGATGCTTCTTTTCATCCATCCGAGCATGTGATCGAAGGACCTGTTCTCCAGCACCAACACCACGATCTTCTTGATGGGTTGTCCTCGTTGGGCCAAGGAGAGACGTGAAAGAGCGAGACAGAGGAGCAGGATCGAGGGAAACAGAGGAAGCAGCCTCGTCTTCTTAGGATTGCTCATAGCTGCTGTGCTAGGAAAAGCGAAAGACACAACCAGAGTGAAAAATGATGCGAAAGAAGACGATTCTGGCAGATGGGTTCGTCTAGATTTACGCAAGATTGGCCTTTTTCCCAATTAGCTTTTCAAAGGTCCTTGCAGGGGAATGGTGAACTGACAGTGGAGCTTTAGTTTTGAGTGCGGGAGTGATAAAGTTGGTAAAGAATCTTGGTATATAAAAAAGCAGTTTCCACTCCGTCCGGCTTTGGGGTGTGATGTGAAACGTTCGTTCCTGGTTTCACTCTCAGAGAAGAGGCGGCAACTGTATTTGTTTATGGTGCAGAGAGTGCGGGGAGAGGAGAAAGTTCTGGTCTTTTTTTCTGCTTATAACAAGGTTCTTTTTTACGTGGGACGAGTGGAAGATCTGCAGCGCTTTCGTGTGGTGGTGGGTGCGGTTCTCGGACGAATCAGTTTCCACGCGGGGGACTGGGGCATCATCTTTTGGCTCTCGAAAGATTTGGGTCCGAGCGTTTTGGATTCGCTGTTTCTTCTTCCTCCCTTGTGTGTTTCGATGTCATTTTCAGATTCCGAGCGATCGAATTTATAGTACAACATTCTCTGTTCTTTCCTTCGGCCGCAATCTATTTGCTTATTTTTTATCGTGCTCTGTCTAAAGTTTTCGGATGCTAAGGCTGGATACAATCTGGTTAACTTAGGACATTTCCGTTTTCTTAAACGAAGGGACCATATCAGGATTGCTTTGTATCCCCTTTATGTCACAAATCCAATCATGCCTGCGTCTGGTATGCTTTCTTTTGGGTTTTTCTTCACTAATCTTGACCCACTTTTTTATTTTTAACTAACAAGGAGGACGACGACTGCTGTTCTGCACTGACGTCGTACTCCATCGCTCTTTCCTGGAGCGAGTCGCTGGTCAATTTCCCAAAAAAAAATGGTGCTTTCGGCTATCCCAAAGTCATTACAAGATGTAGAGCCGTCTAAAGAAAACAGGGATGCAAAGATTTGATTAGGGAACCGAAAGCATCAGAAGAAGGCCAAACCTTGCATGGTGTCCCTCCTGAATCCTCGCCGGAGCAGCGTTATCAAATTCACCATCGGTCGACGGGCAGAGAGAGAGAGAGATAAGAATATTATATTAGGAGACCCAAGTGCGGGGGCTCCTTATGAACGTGAACGTCGATTCTTCGGCATTAAATGGGCATAATAGCAGCAGTATCAGTGATGGAATTTCAACGTGCCATCTCATCGTGGCATCATCATTAATTGTTGACCAAATGGAAACGCATGTGGCCGGACTGGATCTCGACATTACTGCCCAGCTTTTTAGTAAAACTCCTGGAATTATATATGGCCCAACATTTAAACGCACTCCATATCTGTCAGATTTGCGGAGCTAATAAATGATGTTGATGACACGAAAACACTCCATTTTTAGAGGGGGAAAGGAAGAATTTCGTATCGGTATCTGAACCCTAATTTAAGGCAAGAAGGTCGTAGTGGACAAGCTTCTCTGCTCTTGTCCCCTGCAGAGGAATGGTGAATGGGAAGCCCCATAAAAAGCGCCTGCACTAGAGTGGGAAAAGGAGAAAAAGAAAGGGAGAAAGAGAAGCTGAAAACCCAAAAAAGGTTAACGGTGCCAAAGTTTTACGCGTTTAATCGGGCCGGGGTAGTTGGTGGGGTCCACGCACCGACAATGGGGAACCGGAAAGGAATTGAGATCGGTTGTTGGACCGGACCCACGTGATGACACGGGCCTCGAGGCCCAGAACTTGTGGTCGGCACTTGACCCACATGGGCCTCTGTGTTCGGTTGGTGTCTGCTCCGATGTGCGGAAGCCTCTTGAATCTTGCCAGGACAGAAAACAAACTCCCCGCAGCGATGCCGGAACAAGCCAATCCCTCATTTGTCCCGGTCATTCCACCGGCGGCGCAGGGCAGGAGAGGGCAGGATGAGATGGAGTCGAGGTTGGGATGTTTAGACGTAACTAGCTAGTTCAAACCTGCGTACGAGTGGGGGAAAATGGAATACCGGCGAATTCATAGCTTTTCTTGTCCATTTACATCAGTCATGCGAGACGAACCACGAGAATTAACGACTCTGCAAGGCGTGCCCGGCTCTACAAACCCATCTTGTGATGATCATGTGTCTTGATCCGTGGATATAAGCAAAGGGGAAGAATAGGAAAAGAAAGACCAGACATGGATGATAGGCAAAGCCGTGTTTAATATCCAATGCTGCCAAGATTCTTGCAAACAATGCAAAGATCGTTTATACAGTCCCGTGGCAGTTACCCACCATACCACATACAATACTGCCTAAACCCAAGAAATAAAAAATCAATTAATATTCATTTTCGAACCCACAAGCCTCGATTGTTTTTTTTTTTTTTTCGAGTGACACAAATACCGACCTGCCAAAATATTCCTGGAGATCAGGAACTGCAAAACCTGGTGAAACAAATGGGTCATAGCACAACCTTACAAAGGCAGCCGAGTGCCAAGAACTTTTCTTCTCCTTCTGCGTACAGTTCCCCGAGTATCTATGATTAAGAGCAATAAACCCGCCCAAGAATTAGTGTTAGGATTCCATCTTTCATTTGCCACTTCGGCAGGTTCCTTGGAATTGGGCATCGATATGGAAATTTAGTTTCCACCTCTTTTCAAGTATGCCAATACTCCCAACCCAGCAACAAGAGCAGCCCCAGCTGCAACAGCACTGTATGCAGAAGCCCAAGCATCTGCTTGGGCGTAAGCCATGTCACCACCAGTCACACCTCTACTTCGCTTGGCTGTTCCGGAATAATCTAGATGCAATCTTAAACCCTACAACAGGTCAGAATAAACAATCAAACTTTATGCAGCCCCAATTTGCATAATCACCTGATCAAATTACGATAGTGTTCCACCTAAAGATGCCAGGAATAAACGGTCAATCTATTTTTGTGAGAGATAGAGAGAGCGAAAGAGAGATTGCCATTAATAAGTGAAATCAGTTTGCAGAGAGTTCTTGTGCTCCAGAACACATAGCCAATCTATAATTTTTGTAAGTACAAAGAAGGAACTGATATACAAAGCAGCTGACCTTCCAACCAGCTGACCTTGCATGTTCAACTGCAGCCGCGAGATCACCGTCTGATGCAAGGACGACCTTATCATGGTCTTCATCTTCATACTGCCAATGGACCATGAATTGGCAAAAAATGACACAGAAATTAAAGGTAGAGATGACATGGAAATCCGAAAAATTGTGACGATGGACTCACCAGAATCTGAGGTAGATTGTTTCTGTCGATGTCATCGCCTACTCTTTGGACAATTGACGTTATAATATCTGTCATGCTTTGAGCATCTGATATCAAACAACAACATGAAACAAAGGGAAAAGTCAATTGAACACAGCACTACATCTTAATGTCAGGAGAACAGTTTTGCATTAGAACGTTCATCACTGATGATGGAAGAACACATCCTCTCGAATGTCTCAAATGTATAAAGACTCCCAAAAGTTGGTACTCACAATTTCTTAAAAGTCTGAAATAGTAACTAGAGGTATCTGATCTGAAGACCAATACTTAAACAACCATGACAAGCATTTCTGGTAAAACAAAATAAATATGCTGCATTAAATTTTTCAGTGAAGAAAGGGATTCTCCCAGTGCAAACCAAGACTATCACTTCAAAATAATTTATAATGGTTAAAATTTCAGGGTGAGTACTACATCTAAACCAACAGGACGTGCCATTATAAAGATTAATGGCAAATACACCACATTAAGGAAAAAGAAGGGAAAAATGACAGCAATTTCCCATGAAACTTAAGTTCATAAGCAAGATGGAAGTATTTACCACAAGAAAATCTATGCATCCGCCCCTTCTTATCTTCAATCTTAAAGGCAAATGAATTTGGTTGGGTTGATGAATAGGACAATGATCTCCCAACATCTCCTCCATCGGAAGTTAACTTCATGGAACCTTCACTGAGATGTCACTTGGTGGGGTAAGTAAACAACAGTTGCAAAAGCAGGCCATAGAATCATCCCCGCGAAAAAGAATCTCATCATAAAAATTGGGCATATCATATTACCTTCTAGTTTCTTCTTCATCATCTGTTGGACTAGCAGCCATAGCAGTATCCCAAAACTTCTGCATCATTGTGCTTGCAGCCTCATTATTGATTCCAGCAGAACTTCCAACCTAGTCAAAAAGACAAAAGCTTTAAACTTGAAAGACTAGTAAGTAGCAAACAGAATATGGAATAAGCCTCATGAAAAATCTTAATAAGTGAAAAAAGGACACATCAAAGAGAAGGAGCCATTTTCTCAGGATTCTTCAGTCCGGTTTCAACACAAAACAAATGACTAATGAAAAGCCCCAACACTGTAAATGATGCTTAGTTAGAATCAGGGAGTACAAATTCAACTCCATGAAGTTCTATAAAATAGCAACCCATGGAAAGAGAATCCTAAAGCCAAGAAGTCGCAGCAGATAAAAGTAATATGGCATAGTGCAATCAGATTACACAGTGCATTGCAGGCCCATGCAAAATCAAGAGGTATATTAAAACCACAAAAAAGGTCAAATCTCAATCTGTTCTACTTCTTAATGAAAGTTAAAAGTAATACAAATAAACTTGACAACCTATGAAAAGGTATTTGCTATTTGAAAATCATAGGGGAAGAAAAAGTTATTATGCGGCTAACCCACACAAGGCTTGATGCAAAAGAAGAAGTGACCACACTAGCTAGAAATTCAACTCACAGTGGCAACAGCAGCATGAGTTATGTGAATGACATCCACCACGGCGACAATATTTCCATCTGTTCCAATCAATCATTTCATTAAAAAATATGAATTATCCATCTAAACCAACAAGCATCTGCTGACTCCTAATTCAATGTCAATCACCTCTATCTACCACTGGAAGGTGTAAAAATTTTCCATCGTGCATGGTGTGTAAGGCATCAACAATAGGAGTGTCAACTGTTGCACATTCTGGATTTGGAGTCATGACCTGCAATCAAAAAGGAAATCTTAATAACCGCAATTAAGCACACACGAGTCCCAATGCATATCAATTTGAGCTCTTCTCTATGCATGATTAAATTTTTACATTTTTCCAAGCTACATAGTAAAGAACAGGTCTAAAATAGATAATGAACTTAATTAGTCAAATCATTTGAGAATGCACTCTCCCATCTCAACAAAACAAGTACCTTCTCCACAGGAGTGGAATCTGGAGGAAGACTTTGAGCTATTACTCGCATCAATATATCTTTTGAACTGAAACAAACACAAAAGTTACTCCCATAAGAATCGTCACTGCATTGGATATGTTACGAGATAACTCTTCATTCAAACTGAAACACAAGTTCGTAAAAGTCACTTCTTTCTATTTCTTGGAAAATAAAATGTTTAAAACAAAACCAACTCACGTTAAAATTCCCCTTGGTTTATTTTCTACAGTCACAACCGCTGAGTTTAATCGGGATTCAAGCATCTTTTTGGCTGCTTCTAAGACCGTCTCTGTTGGTGAAACTGTTACCAATCTGAAAAATGCCAACATCTATTAGAAGAAGCTTAAGCTTTCAATACATCATAGTCCGATAAATGAAGATGGTATTCAATCAAAAAAGCAAAAGGAGATATTACCTACTTTGAATTCTCAGGAATGACTGTGGACAGAGAGGGCTTAAACATTCGCTCTTTGAGTGTCTCAATGAATGTGTTGGGGCCTGTGTTGTACACAATATATTCAGATAAAGCATGTAGGAAAAAAACAAAGACAGCAGAAACAATATTCAGCACTAACCAGAGACAGATGTCCCCCAATTTTTTTCAACCCCTTCTACAGCAGCAGCAATTGCTTTTCCCTTTTCAGCAGCTCTTTCCATACGAGCAATAGCATCGTATAAGCATTTGGCTATATCAAGCAAAGCAATGACCTCCCCGTTCTCCACAACAGGTAAATGTCTAAACTTTCCTGCAGCCAGAAGCATCAGGACCATATCCTGATTTCAACATATAAAGCAATAATAAAACTAAAGTAGACAGCATTTGTTCCTATGATTGTTGTTAACCTTGCACCATCTTCTGAAGTGCCTCAACGGCTAGGGTGTCGGAGAGAACAAATGTTGGGTTCCGAGTCATTACTGTAGAAACAGGTGTTTCCTCAAGATTCAACTCCCGCGCTACGACTCTTGTTGTTATATCCTTCAGCAAACAAAGGCAAATAAAAGCAAAATTGGTCTTAAATCAGGAATGGTGCTAAGCACAAGAATGAAGTTACCAGTTACAAACATCAAACCTTGTCTGTAAGAATACCACAGAGTAGTGCATTGGAATCAGTTAGCAGCAAAGCATCAACTCTGCGAGCTGCCATCCTGCGGCAAGCCTCATAAAGGCTTGTAGTTTCAGGTACTGTTAGTGCCTTTGACAACCTCAGTCTCTTCACAGTGCGCTCTCCAGTCAATCCCCTGGAACCAAACAAGCTTAAATAGAGTACTAGGAAATTAAAATTTAGTTTTAGCCTAAAAATCTGTAGATATGGCACTTGTGAACATGCTCAGATGAACATTCACAAGCAGAGACCAAGACAGTCCTCCTGTGCGCCTGATCCTATCCCCCCACCCCCCAAAAAAAAAAAAAAAAAAAAAATCCATTGCTCTTTATGCATACAAGAAAAACATATTATGCATCCTCTGAACAAACAAAACTGCCCTTATCAACATTTGTTATTTTCGCACGCATATGTTAACGTGTAAAAATGAAAGGCCAGGAAAGACATTTATCTAATGATTTGGAGAAAATAGGCAAAAGTAAAAATAATAGTAACAACAGTGCCCCTTCAGTCAAAGGACCTTCCACGTGAATTGATTATGCAAAGACCACAACTTAAGTTACCAAAAAGATGCATCACTTTGGAGCAAACTTCAAAGCCGAAAGACCCCCA
The DNA here is from genome assembly GCA_014182565.1 of Eucalyptus marginata. NCBI lineage: Eukaryota > Viridiplantae > Streptophyta > Magnoliopsida > Myrtales > Myrtaceae > Eucalyptus > Eucalyptus marginata. Next base: position 29,975,333 of record CM024595.1, on the reverse strand, counting down.
CACCTGGAAAGCCTTCCCCTTCTCTTTTCAGTTCGGCTGCAGAGATACATCATCGGCTCTTTCATGTTTTAAGTGAAACAGAAAAAAGTGATCCTGTTTATAGGCTCGTCCAAATTTCCGGAAGAAGGTGGCGCTACACTTTCTTTTTTCTTATACAAAATAGAAACTTCCGAACAAGACATGGACCGAAACAGAAACAATCACGAATTTCGCTCTCTCAACCGTCGGTCTTGAGGGAATGACACAGCAACAGCACCGTGGGGACGAAATGTCTATAGTCCCGATTTTCAGACCAATGATTTTTTTCAATGCGAATTCACATAGTATAACCAATCCCGCATGTTGGCGCACACAAGAACCGAATCTCAACTGCTCTATAAGGTAAACCGTATATTTAACGCGAGAAAAACCGAACGGCAAAAGAAGAATCGCAGGAAGGATGATCGGAAGTACATGGAACGAGAAGACGAAAGAGATTTCCGGGGGCCGTCGAATCCTCGTCCTCCATTTTCGGAAGCTTTCTTCTTCCCCTGCGACAAGCTGGACAGCGTCACGCTCCTCCTCGACGACCCGCCCTGGCTAGCCATCTTCACAAATTATCCCCACCAATCCTCCTCCTCCTCCTCCGGAAAATTCCTGCAACAAAAAGCACGGTCAATCTCCATAAAAAAAAAAAAAAAAAAAAAAAAAACCGACAGAATCACACGAACTGTGAGCTTCCCAACCCCGACAAAGGAAATTCAAATTGAATACAAAGGAAAAAAAAAAAAGAGGGGAAGAACGCGAACCGAGAAAACGATGTCAGTTCCTCCAGCAACAGAAAAAATCGATTGAGCCGAAGATGGAAATCTCGAACGCAATCGACTATGAATGAGAGCGAGGCATTATGAAGCTCAATCGCCCGAAGCGATAATATTGCCCCTCTCCTGCTCGCGAGAACGAGGGAAGAGGGAGCTCGGTTTCCCGGAGGAGACCGGAATTGGGGAGGAACGAGGATGGATTTTCCCGGAAAAAAAAGTCCGGCACGGGGCGATTCCGATCGAAACTTTTCCTGGTTTACCGGGAAAACGGAGCGACCGGGGGGAGACGAGCGGAGGAGGACCGGACCCAAAGAGGGGGACGCGTGCGGGAGTCAATGAAATTTTCGATTCCATTGGAAGTGGGCCAATGGGAAGCCGACACGTCGTCGCCGATTTTTATCACGAGACGAATCTCCTCCAACAAAAATGGGGGAATTTCGCTGGCCAAAGGAATAAAAGTAAAAAAAAAAAAAAAAAAAAAAAAAAAGACACGCGAAAAACGATGCGGCGGGAAATTCGATCGAACCAGGTTGAGTTTCTTTTACGCGCTTAAATAAAATTCCCCCTTTTTTTTTGGTCCACGATTTATTTGCTTATTGGTCGAAAAGGTCCACAATTTTTTGACGATGGGTCCATTTGGTTCGGTTTTGGGAATGCATTTGCGAAATACCTTTAGGTGAATGTGGTTTTAGAAATACGAAATATCGTTTAATAAAATTTGCGTTGAAAAACAACTTTTCGCCAAAATACCGTTTAGTAAAATTTGCATTTGTAATTGATTTTTATTAAATTAAAAAAGCAAAAAATATGTTTATATTTTTTTTTAAGTCTAACCACTAGACAGCCAGATCCGAATGGCTGAATCTGGCCCTAGGATGATCGCCAGGGTCGGGCGACCCTTAGGCGGCGGTCACCGGGGTCGGGCGACCCTCGGGCGGTGGTCGCCGCGCGCGCGACCCCTTGGCGGCGGTTGTCGGCCTCCGACGGCTTCTCCAGGAGAGATGAGCAACTGGGAAGTTGCATTCGAAAATGCAACTTCCCAATGGACCTCTACCCCTCCATTCCCTCAAAGTCCCCTGAAGATGCAATCTCCCCAAAGTCTTCAAAAATTGAACCAAACATCACAACATTAGGCCAAACCCCTTTAGGGAAAAGGAAGCATTCCAAATGCTGAACCAAACAGGGCCGATGTCTTTGTCTTGCATAGAAGGAAACGGATGGAGAGAATAGGAGCATTCCCCCAAAGAGCATTCCAAATGCTGAACCAAACAGGGCCGATGTCTTTGTCTTGCATAGAAGGAAACGGATGGAGAGAATAGGAGCATTCCCCCACTCTTTTGTCTTCGTCCCGATGAATTTGATTTTAGAAAGGTTGTTTTCACATGACACGGTCATTACGTAAATTTTTTATTTGTTTAATTGTCAAAGAAAATTGTACAGAGGACTGTTGCATAGCTTAGAACTTGCATCATTTTAGAGCAGTTTCGAGAGTACGAGCTATATATTATCTTCGAAAAAGTTGGGGACCATCTTAATAGGGTGGCCTCGTGTAAAGCACGTCAACACTAAAAAATATAATTAATGATTTTTTTCGGTCAATGAATAGTTAATGATAAATAAAGATTATTCAAGGGGTGGAGTTGAAATTCTCCACGTCTCTAGACAACTAAAATATTTTAATCTAGAATAATCTTCACAACGGAGAAACTATATGTTGGTTTAATGGGTGTTTATGGTTGTGACAATCGATCATTGCATAATATGATTTACGAGGTCTTCAGTCCAATCCGGTCCAATCCCTCGCCTTAATTCGATTGCGCATGCGCATGCCTTGTGGGGCGTAGGAATACGGAATGCATTTTTTTCGAGCTGCATTGCCAATTAAGCGAGCTGATGATGGTGAATCCCAGGGCCAACAATTCTTTCCTTTGGTAACGAGACCAGCCCATTACCATTTTCATTGGATGCCCTCTCTAGCAAAAACGCTTGTAATAGGAAAGAGAGAGAGAGATTGGAAGGAATACTAATATATTTCATAACTGAAATTACGCAATAATAGTATTAGACTTCCAAATTAAAAGAAAATACATAATAATAGTAAGAAAAAAAAATCATTTTTTGCATTAAAAAGAACTTATGAATATAAATGAGGAAAAGTATCGAAAAAGTCACAAACGTATTGTATTGATATTTATTCGGTATTAAACATTTCAATTGGGTTAATTTAGTCCAAATATTTTTATAGTAGTGTGTCGATTCAGTTCATTTGGTGATGTTGACATATTTAATTGATATTCTAATTATTTTTTTTTTCCTTTTTTTTTTCGTTTTTTTTTTTTTTTTTTTGCCGATCGCCGCTCCCTAGGCCCCGTCTAGGTGCGAGGCCCCCTCACCAAATCTGGCAAAAGATAGGGTCTTGACATCCGTATGCGTTCATAGTCTCGTCTCCCTACTCCGAGACTTCTATGAAGGAGGCTCCTCCACCGGTTGGTGCAAGCTGAGCACCCACAAATGGTGAGAGCACGGTTCGTCTTCCTTTTCTTCGACTTTGAGTTGCCATGGTGTGAATTGTCTTTGACTCTTGTGCTTTTTGATGTTGACCTTGCCTTTGCTTAGGTGAGGCCACCCTGACTAGCCAACGATAAAAAGAAACAAAAAAATTATTAAAATATTAATAAAAAACATCAACATTAATGTCAGTTATGTAATATAAAACGGATGATATTCATGTTAGGGATTTTCAACCTAAGAGACTAAATTAGTATTAATGTTAAAAATTATAATTAAATTAATTCGATTATATATTGGAGAAAATCCCAAATAAAGACCCAAAATGCCTTCATTTTCTCAAAAGATGACATGAAGTAAAGTTTGTCTTAAATAAGAACCTAAAGTGGTCATTTAGTCTAAAAGAAAGACCTCACTCGTTGGCCGGTGAACAAATGCATTTCCGATTCATATTCTGGTGGCTTGATTAGGGGTATTTTTGTCCATTTCTTTTAAGAAAATTCAATTGTCTTGTTTTTTTCTTTTTTGGGGTCAATGGTTGCATTGTTCATCATCTTCTCCATCCCCCTGTTCGTTTTCTTCTTAAGACCATCGAACTTGGGAAGGGCCGGCAAGCGCCAGCCGTTGGTGAGGGCTAGCAAGGGCTGGACGCCCATCATCGGCAACGGGCAAGGGATGCCAAGCCCTCATTGGCTAACGGCGAGGGTGGCCTCGGCGGCGGCCGTAAGGGTGTCGAGCCCTCACCGGGGCAAGCGAGGGCTTGCAAGCCCTCGCCGGCCCTTATCAATGGTTAGTGAGGTGGGCGAACCCTCGCCTAGGGCCGGCGAGGAGCAACCTCGGCGATGGTTGTGAGGGGCGACCTCCCCCGCCTCCGCCTGCGGTTAGATGAACCGGCCACTGAAAAGGGTCGGCGAGGGCCTACAAGCCCTCGCCTGCAGCCAGCAAGGGCTCAACGACCCTCGCCGATCGCCACCGAGGCCACCCTTGCCAGATCTGGCGAGGGTCAACTTGCAAGCCCTCGCCGGCCCTCACCAATGGCCGGCGCTCGCCCGCCCTTCCCAAGTTCGATGGTTTTGAGAAGAAGACGAACAAGGGATGAAGAAGATGATGAACGGTGCAACCATTGACCCAAAAAAAAAAAAAAAAAGAACAAGACAATTGAATTTTAAAAAAAATGGACAAAAATACCCCTGATCAAGCCACTGAAATATGAATCGAAAATGCATCTGTTCACCGACCGGCGAGTGAGGTCATTCTTTAAGACTAAATGACTACTTTGGATCCTTATTTGAGATAGATTTCACTTTAGATCATTTTTTGAGAAAATGAAGGCACTTTTGGTCCTTATTTGGTCCTTATTTCATCTTTGAGCAGGAAGGCATTTTTACGTTATTCGGGATCATCATTTTGAGAAAAGGAAGGCACTTTGGGTCATTATTTAGGATTTTCCCTATATATTGTATGACTGGATTGGTTCAATATAATAGGGTTAAGATTTTTTTTTTGTACTTTTCTTGATATAAACACATTACTATAAATGGTCAACATTTCCCTAAAATTCCCTCAAAAGGAAGGCTTATTAGGCTACGTTTGGTTCAAGATTTAATGAAGCTTTCGGCCTGAAAGTCCTTTGGGGAAATCTTTGGACCGTTTGGTTCAATTTTTTTTGCTGGCTTTCAACTTTCAACTTGCCTTAAAAATGCTGAAATTATTTTTTCTCTTCCAAAACTACCCTCACTAATTTTTCATATTTTCGATTTTGCCCCTGTTTATTTATTTTTAATTAAAAAAGGAGGCAGCCCTTCAAAGGGCTACAGCCGTCAGCAAGCCAGATCTGGCGCCGACGGCCGTCAGCTGAGGTTGCCCAAGGTCGGGCGACCTCTGGCGAGGGTCACGCGACCTAGCCGAGGGCCACCGAAGGTTGCCCGACCTTGGGCGACCTAGGGGCCGCGCGACCCAAGTGACCGCCGCTGTTTCTAATTGTTTCCTAGAAATATCTTAGAGAACTATTAGAATTGCTATCTAGTATTTCTCATTTGAGACTTTGTTGTATCCTGGAGAAAATTTGCCGGTGACCATTAGCAACTTTGTGGGGGCAAATAAATCCTTAAAGAAAGTGATATCACGCTCAAAAGTCCGACTGAGTACTTCTAAAGATCCGACTTCATTGTTCTACCCAATTCGAAGCCATATTTTCCCAACAATTTTAAGGATTTATTTCGCAACAATGGAGTCAAGTGGATGAAGCGCACAAAACGGTTTGTCAAAATGCCCTTTAGACATCCGTGCGAAGTAATTTGCGATTTTTGTGTAAATCTAAGAATGGGATGTGGTTTAAAAATCTCATTATTGCGTAGACTCAATTTTGCCTACGTTTCTTGTCGTTGAGACCGAAAATTTGAGCACATATTATTATTATTATTATTATTATTATTATTATTATTATTATTATTATTATTTATCATTCTTTGTCTCTCTGTATCTTGGAGTATTCCCATATCCATCCACGGTGATCGCGAGAGAGATGTCCGAGAGGGGTGTGGATGCGCATACAGAGGAATCGATGGCCAGAAAAAAAAAAAAAAAGAGAGAAATTGATCGGCGACGCCGCCAAGAACCAGGTCACCATGAATAAATGTGGTGAGCGTGGATCGGAACCACCAACTCCGTTTCCGATACAAATTGGTTGTTCGGGAGGAGATTCAGCGTTCCTTCGGTCCAAACTAATATGAGGCACTGGTCGTCCAAGTAACGCCTAAAGAGGAATCGAGTGGAAGCACGAGATGGAATTCGACCTAGCAAAGATCTCCCTCCGGGACTGCGACCATGTTTTCGTGGGTGTTTATCTGTTCATGAGGGCGTGATGTTTGGCGGCAAGCACATACGCGAGGTCTCTGTGCCGCTCTACGGACGTGGCGACCGAGGGGACTGTGGGACCGCGCTCTTGAATTCGAGCAATCCACGAGACGGAGTCTAAGCTCGAATTTGTGCGTGAAGAACGCGATTTTCTTCGCCGCCACAGTTGCCGAAGTGGAATCTTGACGCGAAATTGCGTCCGCAGTCCCACCACCAAGTACGATTCAGTCTCTTCGCTGATGGATCCTCCTGATCCGCGGAAGGAGTCCAAGTCGAAGTTCGCCGTTGCCCGTTGCTCACGACCACCCCACTCTCAAGACTCTCCATTCAGCCACGGGTCCAATTCTTCGCCGCCCGCAATCGTAACTCGTTCCTACCATAATCTGAAGGGAAATTTGACTACCATCGTCTCTCTCATCTAGCCGTCCATATCTCTCCCTCTTCTCTCAAGCCTGCTCTGTGATTACGGGACAGCGTGCGGGCTGATGCTTCGCTTCGCTCCACTCGTAAGCCCTCTCCATGATTCATTTTCACAGAGGGACAGAAGAAATTCTTTTCCCTTTTTGGGTAGAGAATGAAATTTCTCTCGTCACTTTACCCGAATCCCAAGGAAACGAGTCTCTTTTTGTCCCTTGGTCGCCATGTGGATGTTTATTTCCCTACTTGTAAGAGGTCTCGCATCAGTGGTCCGTTCGTTTTCAATGGAGACCAGCTCAAGCAGAAAAAGAAGGCCTTGATCGATGTTCTTCCAGATGAGTGTCTTTTGAGATCTTCAGAAGGTTGTCTACAGGCCAGGAGAGGAGTGCCTGTGCATGTGTCTCAAAGCGCTGGCTTATGCTTTTGAGCAACATCCGTGGTGACGAATTATGTTGCAACAAAACCACCTTGCCTTTGAAGCGGGAGGATAACCCTGGTGAAAATGAAGAAATATCAGGGGATGAACCTCCTGCCATCAAGGATGATGGATACCTCACAAGGGTCCTGGAAGGGAAAAAGGCCACTGATGTCCGTCTTGTTGCTATTGCTGTGGGAACTTCAAGTCAATGGGGACTAGGCAAGCTATCAATTCGTGGAAACAACTCTATTCGTGGAGTAACAGATCTTGGTTTGAGGACTGTTGGAAGTGGCTGCCCTTCACTCAAGGTTCTCTCTATCTGGAATGTTTCTTCTGTGGGAGATGAAGGTTTGATTGAGATTGCTAATGGTTGTCGGCAGCTTGAGAAGCTTGAATTCCGCCATTGCAATGCAGTTTCTGACAAGGCTTTGATTTCGCTTGCACTCGACTGATATAAGCATAGACTCTTGTTCAACCATTCGGAAAGAAGGTCTTCAAGATATTGGTCAGAACTGCCCCAATCTGAAGTCCATTTCTATCAACAACTGTCCCCGTGTTGGAGATCAAGACATTGCAAGTCTCTTGTCTAACATTTCTTGTGTCTTGACAAAAGTGAAGCTCCAGGCACTCCATGTGACCGATTTGTCTCTCGCTGTTATTGGACACTATGGCAAAGCAGTTACTGACTTGATCCTTGCCAACCTTCAGAATGTGAGTGAAAGGGGCTTCTGGGTCATGGGCAATGGTCATGGCTTGCAGAAATTGAGGCCCTTTGCCGTCACGTCTTGCCAAGGCATGACAGACTTGGGACTTGAAGCGTTGGGCAAAGGCTGCCCAAATCTTAAGCAGCTTTGTGTCCATAACTGTGCATTCTTATCTGACAGGGGACTAGACTCTTTTGCAAAGGCAACCCTATCACTTGAAAGGCTGCAATTGGAGGAGTGCCACCGGATCACACAGTATGGGTTTTTCACTGTACTCGCCAACTGTGGTGATAAGTTGAAGTCTCTCACCTTGGTACAGTGCTTGGAGATGAAGGACAAGCGGCTTTTGCCCGAGCCTAAAATTGATGAGATGCTTCAAGCGTTGGTGTCGGGGAAGTTCTTCATCGACTCTCGATTCCCCTCCAGTGAAGATCTCTTGCTATCGCAACATTTGACCATTCTGTTCGGGAATCCGTCATGGCGTAGATACCATTGACAAATCAGGACGATATGAGAGCTTCGAGAAATTTAAAATCATGAAAAAATGAGGTATGGCTCTAACTATACCTTTTAGAATGTTTCGGATTATATGATATTGTTGATTCCATTCCTAGAGTTGCCGGTATCTTCTTTTCGCCTCTCTCAATTCCAGTTTATGCACTTTTGATACCTTGATACTTGATTCGCTCGCATTTACAATGTTCTTACATGCATGGGCTGATATGTAGTGCTCTATTTATGGAGGCAATATAGAGATACTAAATGGGTTTTCAGGTGTCCCTTGTTTGGTTCTAATGTGTTTTATTTGTTATCATTGCCCCTCATAGATTTGATTCTATGGAATAGCATAAATGAGCCAAGAGAGTAGAATTGCATTGATTTACTATTTTGATATATGTATTTCATCAAGGATGAAAATTTGATGATGCATAATTTCGATTAAATACCTCTTGGAATATTCTTGAAGTGGGGTTATGTCCGAAGGGACCTTGGAACTAAAATGACTGGAATAATTGAGATTAAGAAGTATCTGACTTTCACTTTCAAAATGAAAGATTTTGGTGAAACATATATTACCTTAAGTATTAAAATTAAAAAATAGTGGGGGTTATTATTTGAGCTAAAGTGATTACATAGAGAAGATGTTGTATAAATTCTTGTTTTCAAATATATAAGTACTCCATTTGATCCCTGATGGAGAGTTTTTAATGTGAGTGCTATGGGTCTTTAATGTATGCGATACATTATACTAGACCTAATATTACTTTTTGTATTTGCAAGTTGAGTAAATTCTAATAATCCAAATATAGAACATGTGAGAGTTATATTATTGTTCTATAATAATCCGGCTATATTAGAAGGATATGCCGATGCTACTTGGATTACAAGTGTGGGAGATGAAACTTCTAAATGGATTTTCACATTATGTGAATATGTTGTTTCTTGGGCGAGCAAGAAACAAATGTGCATAATTCACTTAACTATGAAATGTGAATCATTGCTTAGTAGCAACTGGAAAGAGGCCAAATGTATTAGGAATTTGTTGTTGGATATCAAATTATGGCCTAATCCTATGCCTCCTATTTCTATCCACAATGATAGTCAGGCTACTTTGGCAAGAACCTATAATAGCACCTATAATGGTAAGTCTAGACATATTAGTCTAAGACATGAATATGTAAGACAATTGATTAAAGATGGTACTATAACAATTGTCTACGTGAGGTCAAGTAATAATCTTGCCAATCCCTTGATGAAGGCTTTACCAAGACACATGGTAATAATGATCTCACAAGAAACGGGGCTGAAACCCTTTAATTAAAATCACCAGTAATGGTAACCCGACCTTTTTCTAGAACATCACTAGCTACAAGGTTTAATGGGTAAGAACAAGTTATTGCATGTGATTGTTTGATACTGACATAGTCCCGATATGAGAAGTTAGTATCGTCTGTTACGTTTTGTAGGTTGAATTGAACTCTTAATGAAGTATAGTACAAACTTGTATTGTGTTGATAGTAACAGAAACGCATAGTAGATACTTCACCTATATGAGCTTAGAAGTGGTGTCGCTTCTTACGAAAGTTAGGGTTGCTTTCTAGAGAGCTCATGAAATAGGATCAAACACAAGGCCATAATAGTGCGGAGTAATATAGAACTTCTCGCTGAGACAAGAGGTTAGTGTATGTGCGGTATGTCCGGTTTTATTATATAAAAGTACAAGTTTAAAGCCGAGCTACTTGTCACTTTGATAGAGCTTTGAGATACTTGCATTAAGTAAAGGTTTAACTCGAAAGAGACCTTTATGTATGTATATTAATCTCACGGAAATTTTGGCTATATATTTCTAATGTTTTATTTCTTGTTTTTGTTTTATAAACAAAAGTGGGGGATTGTTGGTAATTTGTTTATAAAACAAATGAAGAGGTGCATTGTCCCATATCGAAAAGATGTGAGTGCGCACGTGGACGAGATTTGGCACTAACCGACGACTATTAATTTTATTTATTGAAAATTCGGATTTATTTCTATAAAAAATCAACTATAAAGTCTTGTTGAAACAATGTGACTATTCACGAAAAGTTACGGTTATTTTTATTTATTATTTATTTAATTCCGAATTTTTTTTATGTCTTTTCAACGTAACCTTTAAGACGTACTTGTTCACGAAAGGTTGTCTTTCTTCTTTTGCAACATTTTGAAGAGTTGCCTCTATTCGAAAGAAAAAAAATAAGTAACGTTGTTTTGAGATCAAACAATTATCTTCTTCCAATTTTTGTTTTCTTTCGAAAGAAACTACAGCCATTGTTTAATTGTTTCCTAGAGATATCCTGGAGAACTATTAGAATTCTTTATCTAAGATTCTCATTTGAGACTTTGTTGTATCCTGGAGAAAATTTCTTTGGTGACCATTAGCAACTTTGTAGGGCAAATAAATCCTTAAAGAGAGTGATATCACGCCTCAAAGTCCGACTTGAGTACTCTAAAGATCTGACTTCATTGTTCTACCCAATTTGAAGACATATTTTCCCAACAGCCGCTTGGGTCGCCCAAGGTCGGGCGACCTTCAGCAGCCCTCGATTGGGTCGTGCGACCCTCATCAAAGGTCCCTCGACCTCGAGTGACCTCAGCCGACGACCGTCGGCACCAGATTTGGCTCGCTGACAGCCGTAGCCCTTCGCCGGTTCGGCGAAGGGTTTATTTCAATTTATATATATATTATATCCATCAAAGCCAATTGCGAAAGTTTTCTTTACCAAACGCACATTCAACTCAAAGTCCATTTGTAAAATTTTTTTATCAAACACAATTGCATTTCGTCAAGTAGCTTTGGGCTTTTAGCATTTGCATTGGACTCAAAGCCCATTGCAAATGCTGAACCAAACGTAGCCTTAGTATCCGATGCGAGATAAATGCTTGTGCTCAAGTCTCATGAGTATTCGACAAAAAAAAAAAAAAAGTCTCATGAGTATGCATGGCAATAACTATTGTAGAATTTTATGAAAGAGTCAACGATAGAATATATCCATATAGAAAACTTGCAAAAATATCTAATATATACCAAGATAAATTTCCCTATAATTACAAGGCATAAATGCAATGAATAAAGTCTAAAAAAGCATTACCCTTTCATATAGGAATTTGAATCTTCAATAAACTATCCTTTTTTATTTTATGTGTTTTCTTGTTTTATTTGAACTATTTAGGCGAACATAGTGCATAATTGCATTCTTTACAAAAAAAAGAAAAAAGAGGGGAGAGAGACATGTGAATTCGAAAAGTCATAGTGCGGCATCAAACGTCAGCGAATCTTATGGCATCCTTACATATAGTGAAAACGGTAATTTAAAACTAGAAGTGGCGAAATTTATTCTCGAGTTTCTAGAAGATTGAATATGTACGTTGCACGTGTTTTGCATTGATGAGCTCCAAAGTTAAGAGAGAAGCGACGGATAAGATTCCGTTTGTTTCGCAGATAATGAATAATTCAAAAAAATATCGCTCATCTTACTTAAAATAATTAGCCAATGAAAAATACGTTCCTCATCGATAACATTTTACATTTAAATATTTTTATAAATAATAAAAATATTTTTCGTTTATTAATTTTTACAAGTGATTGAGCCGATCTTTTTTTTTTTTTTTTTTTTGAGAAAATGGTTTCCAGATAATTTTAAAACTCGGTTACTCTCCAACCCCCATTTCCATTGGGCCGAAGTCTCAGAGCCCAAAACAGTAGTTTCACAACGGCCATGGGCCATTACCAAGCCAGGCTGGGCCGCCAACGAGTCCCCCATATCGCGGTGGTAGCGACCCCAGGAAATCGGGACCGTCGTCGATGCAAGAGCGACACGTCCGCTCCGGTACCCGGCAGTTGTCCCGCCCGACAAGCGTCCACTTCCCTCCATGCACACTTTCGAAAATTCAAAACCAGTCACCCGTCCGCTCCTCCTCGTCTCTCCTCGTTCGCTCTCCAAAGGCCGCAGAAGAAATCTATGCGCAGGGACATAAGCATTTTCTAGAGTTCTTTCCAGCGATGGGGGATTGGGGACCGGTGATAATAGCGGTGGTGCTGTTCGTGCTGCTCAGCCCGGGGCTGCTGTTCCAGATCCCGGGGCGCCACCGGGTGGTCGAGTTCGGCAACATGCAGACCAGCGGCGCCTCCGTCATCGTCCACGCCGTCATCTTCTTCGGCCTCGTCACCATCTTCCTCGTCGTCGTCGGCGTCCACATCTACACCGGGTGATCGGGTAGCTGCAGCGATAGGCGCGTTGCCCTTTTCGATGGACAGGCGGGTACCCGGTTTTTGGTCTGCAGCCGACGTTTCCCTGGCTCAATCTCTCCGTCAGTGTCTGTTAACATTAGTACTTGCGGGTTCGTTTTGTCATGGTTAGTGCTGTCGGTGTCTGCTGATCGTAAGCAGGCTCCGAAGAAGACTAGGTTTAGGTACGTGTATGTTGACGATCTACTTTGTTAGTGCGACGATACACGGCTCTGAAGGAGTCGAGAAAGCGTACACGCATGTCGCGTTGATTCCATAACTGTTGTAGACCCGGTTGATATTATTAACCCTTTTTTTCTCTCTCAGTTCTTCAGTCTATTCCTTCATTTCAGTTCAAGGCAAAGCAAGTTGATGTTCATCGTGCTAAACATAAGCCACATGTTGCCACTTGGTCTACAAACGAAACGAGGACTTTATTTTCTAGAAGGGAACGATGTCACATGTCCTGCTAGAAATTAATTTGGCATGCGAGTATTGACGAATGACATGAAATCATCTAGGGTTTGCTTCGGGTCCCATTGCACCCCTCTTAATATTGCCGTGTAAGCAAGAGGTCGGGGCTGACGATGCAGGAGTACGTTGATGTCGATTGGATTGACCGACCTGACAAAGACGTGGAGCGGCCTAACAGGACAGGAGTCGCATTCTCCCTAGTCTTCATGCCTCAATTGTACTGTTGCTCCCGTGTCCTCTGGGGCGAAATCGTGGGAAACGAAAGTGAGAAGATATTAATAAAGGCAATGTCCTTCTTTATCACATCACAGGGGTCGGCCAATCAAAGAAAAGATAAAAGTACGGATAGAACTTCATGAAAGGAGCTTTGCCCCACAAGGACGACATGTCGATACCCATGCTTTGATTCCACTGAAAGTGGCGCCACTTTTTCCACGAGCCATCTGAACTTTTCTCGGCAAAGAGGTCGAACGTGTCGATTTCTCCTTGCCTGCGTATCAACTCCACGAAGAGAGGAAAAGTCAGCAGAGGAGACTGTACATAGAATACATCGTTCGATTATGTCAAATCGAAAAACATAACAGACAAAAGAGATTGGTTAATCAATCTAGGCAAATGACGTCCCGACAAGGGATTCATCATGTTCGGATTAGAGAGATGAGCTTACTCACCGTTGTCTGGAAAAGATTGTACATGCTTGAGTGGCTATAAGTATCTGATATGTGGTCAAGTGCAGACCGAAATGTATCAACAATACCGTAACACGTTTATCGATGATTTGGTATCGTGTTGACAAATCGAATAACATAACGGACAAAAGAGATTGGTTAATCAATCTAGGCAAATGACGTCCCGACAAGGGATTCATCATGTTCGGATTAGAGAGATGAGCTTACTCACCGTTGTCTGGAAAAAAGATTGTACATGCTTGAGTGGCTATAAGTATCTGATATGTGGTCAAGTGCAGACCGAAATGTATCAACAATACCGTAACACGTTTATCGATGATTTGGTATCGTGTTGACAATCTATAAAAAGCATATAATCCATTTTCAACTCAGCTATGGGATCAAAAGATGGTTTTTGAGGAATGTATCTTAGCATTCCAGATAAGATGTGAAAATCTTACCCTAGAATGCTGGTTTGTAACCTCTTTCTCCGCAAGTTTCAGTGCCCTGTGGTATAAACATTCAGGATACTTAAGAATCTGTTACATGTCCCGATCACATCCAGGACATACTGATCCTTCTTCATACATTCAGGATACTTAAGGATCTGTTACATGTTCCGATCACATCCAGGGCACACCGATCCTTCTTCATCTTTGGCATACTTGTCAATCCTCAGGCAAATAACAAGGGCTCTTTCAGACTTCTCGCAGAAGGGTGGCTTGCATCACAGTCATGTCATGTCTTGGAGAAGGGAGCTCAATGTCCGAGGATAGAGCCCAGTGCACAAAGTGGTGGGCCACCATGTGAGACTCGATCTTTACGCCTTCCAAAAAGCAGAATGAAACTTAGTGGGGAGATTCGTTTCACCTTTTTATTCAACTCGCAAATGATGGACTTCGGGAACATTATGACTTTTGCTCCCTGAGGAAGGTCACCTCAACGCGCACGCGTCGACCTTTCATGGGTTTTGCTAGAATCTCCTCGTGGAGCTCAGCTTGACGTGTCGACTTGGGAGAAGATGCAACCGTCCCATCGAACATGTTTAACTCAGCAATTTCTTCTCACAGCAGTATAAAATCTTTCGGCTATTACTTGAATAGTAATTTGTTTGTCGTGTCTCGATAATTATATGGTCACCATTACCTAAGAAACTCGTCTTCCTTTTTATATGGCCATCTTGAAAGATGATGCCGTTGCGTTACGAAAGTATGTCACGAGAACGCTCAGCCATCGCCTTCCCTCGAAGTCTAATAATAACGTTCAAAGAGCAGAATAACAACAGGCAGATCGGAGGTTTTAAGGGTAGGGAAGATAAAATTGGTATGTGAACCAAAAGGCCGAAGAGAATATTATAGGTTACTTTCTTCATACAGTGGAAGTGGGTGGAAAGGACAGTGTTGTTCGAAATTTGTATATCAAACCTAATGAAGAAAGAGACGAAGGAGAGATTTTTTTTTTTTTTTTTTTAAAATATAAGTAATATAAAGTATATGAAGTACAACAGCTTCGGGGCATTTCTGGCATTTCAAATAGAGATAATAATTCCAAAGGATAGAGATGAGAAGTCTTCGTATAGTAGCTAATACAACATTTGATTGGGAAGATTTAATTTTTTGATAAAGGGACATTTTTGTGCACCTTGACCAAAATGACGAAGGAGAGAAAAGATATTGTTGGCGTCTTGTCACCTACGTCATTTATGCCATCAAATGCACCGACCTCCTATGCTTTTCATGCATATTGCAGCGGCGCCCGACTTTATTTATATGTGCAATAGAAATGGCAGCTCATTCCTACCATATTCACCAGCTTGCATCGGCACACTCTTTTTTTTAGCTTCCAATAAGATTCCATCCCGCAATACCTGTCCAAAGAAAGAAAACCAACATCGATTTACAACTGTCTTTTTTTGTTGTTGGTCCGATCGAGTCCAAAAGAATGGGGAGAGGGAAAGTAGAACTGAAGAGAATAGAGAAGGCATCGAGCAGGCAAGTGACATTCTCCAAGCGGCGAAACGGGCTTCTCAAGAAGGCTTTCGAGCTCTCCGTCCTCTGCGATGCCGAAATAGCCCTTCTCGTCTTCTCTTCTTCTGGAAAATGTTACCAATTCGCCAGCCATGAGTAATCACACTGATATAATTGATCCATTTAGTTATCAACTACCCTTTTTTATTTTCCATTCGCACGTGCTTTTGTTCCTTCCATATGCGCATGTACTAATTTATGTGAGAATCATTTTGCTATTTTTACTGGGGCATACTCACAGCATGGATAGGACTATTGTCAAGTACCGAGACGAATTAGGACTTCCGCAATCATCTCAGAACCAGGGATGCCGAAGCGCGGAGGTGATTGAGATCTATCCTTTAATCTGTCTGAATATGTTACTCAATTCGTTGCCATGTAATCTAAATATCTACTCTCTCTCTCTCCTTTAGACTCTCTATAATCAAATTCAGGAAAGTAGAAATCTTGTAATTTGTCCTACTTCACCCTGTTAAAACTATGATGATCTCTCAAAGAAAAAAGAGATGAATTAAATTTTTCATTATTATCTTATTATAAGCGATGGAAAATACATCTTGGCCTACATTTCTTAATAAATCGAGTTAGTTGAGATTAACTGTCACTTGATATTCAGCCAAAGGAGATTAATTCCCTAGGTACAGCATGATGAACCCTAAAAATCCTATGTAGCAATGCTTTGTTTTGGTACTCTGGAGACATACTTGTAAGTCTGTTGATGCAATCTCTACAGTTCTGGAGGGCTGAAACTAACGAGTTGACGAGAGGGATTGAAACTATGGAAGCGCAACTCAAGTAGGTGGAAGCGAGTTCTTTTTTTGGCGAAAATGAAAGAAACTTAAAAGTTTCTACAGGATTGTGATTGACCAAATAAGACCCGTACTGCATATTTATGCAGGCACTTGTCTGGAGAAGATCTTTCAATGTTGGGTATGAAAGAGCTGAGACAACTAGAGCGACAGCTGAAGACCGGTGTCGAACGTGTCCGCTCCAAGAAGGTGGATGTTACTCATTAAGTAATTCTTGAATTTGGTGTGGACTAATATCTCAAGAATGCACCTTCCCAAAAAAAAAATATCTCAAGAATGCATATATTAGCTCTGTGATGAAGTGAGCTCAAACTCCTCAACTGTACAAATAATATCTGGAGGTCTTATTTTTCTTTCCTTCTTAAGGTTTAGTTGAAAAGAGCATCCCATTACAAGTATGAGTTAGTCTTATAAACATGGATCTTTCTAAGACTCTGGAACAGATGACTTAGACATGTACGAACATAGTATATGTTCAACAACTTAATTGCTGTCCTATTCTGACTGAGCAAACGGTTGCAATGGACAGAGACGCATCATTTCGGAGGGTGTAAACCTGCTGAAAAGGAACGTAAGTTTCCTCTATTAAACCAAACTCTCGTGGTGTTTTTTGCTTAATTATCCAGACTCCATATTAGTATGATTGCGCTTTGAGGGTTGATGCAACATCTTGGATACAATTTACTAAGGTCTTCTATTTGACTCATACCACCTCCTGAAACATTATCCAAAGCCGGTATCTTGCATCGCGTTTTATGATTTTGTTCTATGATTATTACAAACAGAAAACCTTGTACTCCAAAATGCAAACATCTACTAATTATTATCGATTCAAGAACATACATATTGAGAAGAATCTGCATATTACAGCGCATTGATGCTCGACCTATTGGTCTTCAAAAAGGATTTAAGATGAATAAATTATGAAATAGGACTTACGTATTAGAGGCCTATCATATCATTAAATGTCGAGGACATTCAATAAGGACTTTGTGTATACACAACATAACGGTCGCTTAATTTCTTCAGCTCAGAGTCCTGCAAGAGGAAAATGCTCGTCTCCTGAAAACAGTAAGGTCTTTCCGTAATTGTACTCGTACATACATACTTTTTAAGATGCGTAGCTTAGCAATTCACAACACTGCGCTGATCATGATCGACATATATTTTCCATCATTCCAAGGTCAAGTTCCAAGAGATGCACAGCGTCAATATTAGGCCCGGAGCTTTTGTAGAGCATTCCTTTAATCCCAACCAAAGGTACGTCATCCTCATACATCACGAAGATTGGTTTTCCCAAACGTGAGTATTTTGATCATCCAACATCACTCGACTGCTCACAAAATGGTTCGTATAGACTGTTCTCGAGTGATTCTGCACAAATCTACATCTAAAACTAAGTAATAGTTGTCTATTGAACATCTGTCAAATTGCAGGGTTCCTGAGGATGGGTCTTCCTCCATGGTAGATGGCCGACACTGAAGCAATGGCGAGGTGGGCAGGCGCTAAAACAGGCGGTGATTTTTCCTGATTGCATGGGTTGGCAAGGTGTATCAAAGCTAGGACTGTTTTTTGTTGGTATGTTGTGAACGTGCGTGAGAGATGTTATATGGACTCGACAGAAGTCCAGAAGTAGAAGCAATACATGTGTATCGTGAATAGCTTGTGGATGGATTGTGAGATATGGATTTCGTCCCCTGGGTAATGGATGATCGTAATGTTTGAACTTTCTCTCTATGATTTTGCAGAGGGAAATGAATTCATTCTATTGTTTCGTACCGAAAACAATTCCCCCATGCCGGTTCAATAAGCATTTGATAAGTGTCAAACAATTGTTGATAAAGAAAATGACCGATAATTACTGGGGAGCAACTTGTTCATAACTTAATAACACTTTTCTGAGATACCAATTTGTTTTTTCATGATTTGCATCTTGACTATTTTCAAGCCAACAATAACACTTTTCTGAGATACCAATTTGTTTTTTCATGATTTGCATCTTGACTATTTTTATGCCAACCTACCTACTTTTATTTGTACAACTTACAATGTCATCACCTGCCTAAATTAGAGTAATTGACTGTCACGACCAATTTTTCTTCGGGTGTGAACCACCTAGGGTTTGGCTAATAGATTGTTAAGCCTAGACTTAACTCGAGCTCTCCCAAGCCCATACAAATTCGCGACTTGGGTTCAAATTTTTAACATGCAATTGATTTTTAACTAAGAGTCGCTACTAATCTATTTTTTGTGGGTTGATTAGAAACCCAAGTAAAGTAACAGGAGTTTTACTTTACTCCTACGAACTGAAGACTATGGGTACGGGGACTTGGTTACACTAGATTTCTCTAATGCCCTTTTGGTACCATTCTTTTATTTTCAAAAATGTTTTTTTTTTTTTGCAAGCAACTTAAATTAATTTTAAATCTATTTCCCTAACATGTGAGGTGATCATGCGGGTGCGCAATCCACCAATTTAACACCCAGATAAATAATAAATAAATCGCAAACTTACCTCAAAGCAACGAAAGCATCCGCAATGTTAAATTAAAATCCACATCAACAACCCTAGATATGGTTTCTAATTAACACGCAATTTTCCTTTTTTTTTTTTTTGTTTTCACTTAATTAATGAAAATCATGTAATATGTAATGCAATATTAACTAAATGACCTAATTTTAGATGACATGTAATTTCTAATTAAATGGGCCTAGCAAAAATACTAAATGGCATGCATCTCAATGAATCTAACCCTAATTACGTGCATATGACATTTTTTCTTTTCTTTTTCCTTAAAAGAATGCAATCTATCCTAGAGATTGAAACTAATTTATCCTAAGACATTTTTGGTATTTTTTATGAAATTCAAAATTAGAAAAATGTGAAAATTATCTAATTAGATTAAGATCCTATTCAATTTGTATTAGGAATTAGGTTGAGCTAAATCCTAATTTAAACTAAAATATTATCTTAACCCAAATTATCCTAAAATGCAATCTATTTAAAATTTTTTTATCTAAACTTATAATAAATTAAAAGCTATTATCTAGAATTAAATTACGTGCAATCTTACTCTAAAATGCAATGACATGCAAAGAATGCTTTAATTCTACATGAATTATGTATGATGGTTTTTTTTTGTGTTTTTTATAAAAAATTTCGTAATTAAAAATCTAACTAAAGTGAGATATTATCTATCTTAAGTTAGGAAATAGACTAATCTGAATCCTATCTTAACTTAGAAATTTATCTCGACATGCAATTTAATTCAAGGATATTATCTAACCTAGATACCATCTAAACATGCGTTCTAATATAATCAGAAAAGAATCTAACTATTCTATCATGCAATTCTATCTAGGAAATTTATTGTAATCTACATGATATGCAAATGCAATCTTTTTTGGTATTTTCGGGATAAACAAAGCAATTAAAAAATAAACACCAAATCATTCAAAATCATCAAAGATATCATACATCGTTCGAATCAGGGAACAATATCCAAATCAGCTTAATTATTTCGCTAATAAAATCAATAAATTGATCTTAAGCCTTAAAGATCAAGATATCAATTGTATTCCGCGTGATTAGTTATTCCATCTAAAGCCTTATAGATGGAATAAAAAATCGATATGCGGTTGCGAACTAGGAAATAAATCCTAATTGAAAGTTATGTCTATCACTCATGGATATGAAACTAGATA
Source organism: Eucalyptus marginata (assembly GCA_014182565.1). Lineage (NCBI taxonomy): Eukaryota > Viridiplantae > Streptophyta > Magnoliopsida > Myrtales > Myrtaceae > Eucalyptus > Eucalyptus marginata. The sequence goes on along the minus strand of CM024595.1, from coordinate 29,955,185 downwards.
TAAATAGACATATAGATTAGGCAATAAAATATCCAAATATACTAGAGATGTGCATCTTACCTAATTTGATGATGTTCTTTCCAAATTTGGACCAAGTGCAATCAGACCGGGATCGCAATCGACTCCTTGCGGGTGAACAGGGGTGGTGAGCGGCGGCTCGTGCTCAAGTTACAGGGAGTCTTGCGATGTTAGACGGCAACTCCGGTGTTTGTCGGCCAAACCGAGGGACTTGTGATGACGGATCGAATGAAGCCTGCGAGCCTCGGTGTTGTTGGAGCTGCGTCGCCGAGACTTGACGCAGTTGCAGCGTGAACACAAGGTATGGAGCGCCCGTTCTTCACGCATGTCGTGCGAAGGACATGAAAATTCTCCAAGTGGGGCGTCTTGGATTTGACCATAAGGGGATGCTTAACCAAGTCAAACTGCACTCGCATAAAAAAACACAAAGATCAACGTTGGATCATCATCACTGCCACGTCTCTCTTTTTATTTTGGTCATCTCTCTTTTATCTTTTGTAGACATCACTGACTCCTTTGCTGAGGCTACATTTCGAGTGAACCAGAGCCACGAAAGCCAGACTCCGGGATTCGCCGATATTGGATTTGTTCGAGTTGACGCAGCGAAGCCTGGTGCCTCGTCAACGCTGGTTGGTGTTAGGATTTTGATAGCAAACTTGTCGGGAAGCAGCAACACCAATAGAGATCGCAGGGACGTTGTTCAGCAAGGAGAGACGTTGGCTAAGCGGTGTCTCGGCCGTGAAGAGTTCTTGGCGGAGCTCCTCTTCTCTCTTGATTCTCACATGTATTCTCTAGTGTGCTTTGAGAATAGAGTTGCCGACCTCTCCGTGGAGAATATGAGTTTTTTTTTGTTGTGGCCGCGTGTTCTCAATTGTGTGGCCCAACCAAGGTTACTCGTCGTGGGAAACTCGCTGGAAAGACTTGCAGAATAGGGTGGAAACAAAACAAAAAATATATGGGCAGATTCAATCTCGGCAACAGCGAAACTTGACTGAAATCGTGGTCAGCAATCAATGTGCACTCAAAATAATCCAACAATCAGAGACAAATCTATGCCAATTCAGTTTTTAAGAATTTATTGTCGAACATATGCTGGCAAATTTGATTGAGGAGCAGAACTTTGACTTCAGATACCAACGTTCAAGCTAAACCATCAGAGAAACAATCTCAAATAGATCACGTCAATGAAGGATTCAATATCTGAGCTGCGGTGAGGCTGGAGGATCGAGATCAGCACGGCAGTAGTTTCGTCCATGGGGAATCTGTGGTGGTGGTGTCACATATGGACCGACGGTGGGACTCTCATTACGGGCTACCAAGACGTTGCTGGATTTTCACCCAAAAAAATCTGCAAAAGTAGAAGGCAAAAAATTCAACGAGACCTCGATGATGGGAAGGAAGGACCACCGCGGTGGAGTGGTGCCCGTATAAGACTCGTCTTGGTGAAGTGGCGTTGGTCCGACGAGCCTCAAAGTTGCATCGAGGGGAGCAGCGATGTCGAGAAAGAAGCTCTAGTGCCACTGGTATAGCGGTATCGCTGCGGCTCAGACGGCACAGAAGCGACGACGTGTGCGAAACAGCAGGAATTTGCTCGTGCACCAACAGGTGATAGCAAGGACTGAAGGGTGACGGCTCCTCGTCGTCAAGAGCGGCGGCGACGTGAGACTCGCGGAACAGAGCAAAACGTTCGAGAATGCTGATGACGATAGGAGCGGCACGAGCAAGGAGGCGTCGTCGATTGCGGAACGGTGGGGCGTCGGGCCAAGGTGTCAGGGGGGCGTCGTCACTCGGTCAAAGATGACTGTAGAAGAAGACTTCTTCCCCCTGCGTTCTTCTCTTTTTCCCTACCTCTCATTGCTTTTCTTAACTTTTCCCTTGCGTGTGTCAAAGAACCTTTTACCTTACCTCCTTCTCTTTCTTTTCTTGATTGTGGCCGTCCTCCCATATATGCATGTACGAAGCCCCAGGAAGAGAAGGTGATCCGCCATCCTCTCGCGGATGCATAAAAATATATTAGCTTTATTTTTTTTCCTTTCGGGACTTATGCCTTTAACCACGCAAATATACTTATTTTCCTTTTAAGCCCAAGTCACGTCCTTCCTTTTCCTTGAAATCCTTCTGCCACTTTTATTCCCTTTCCATTCTTTCATATCGACGAAATCAACAAGATATATCAATATTCTTGCCGAGTTTAATAATACGATATCCTCTTGATTATGCATGAGCTTCAAATATCCCATATGAAGTGCTACGCGATTTTCATTCATGGGCTTGTCTTCATCACAGGCTTAGTCCAACTTGTTAAATTAAAGTTCAGAACCACAAAATCAAACCCATCCGTCACCAGCCCAATGCAAATAATATATATATATATATATATATATATATATATATATATGCTCATAAAACTATATGCTATGCAACTTAATTCTATTTTTTTAGGGGTTAAAAATTAATCCCTAATTTTTATGCAATAAATGACTGGGTCGTCAAAATTTAGGTGTCAACATTGACCAATTCTTGTTAGATTAAATTATCAACTGATTTTAGGTTATCAACTCACATAGTTGCTTTCAACGTTATTTATTCTTTTAATTTCCAATTGTTCCAATTGAGTATTAATTTTTACTTACCTAGATCAGCAACTTCTTACATTTTACTAGCTTTTTTTTAGAGATTATCAACCTAAATCTGTGTCTCACCAATCTTCTTTCCATTAAATACCATCTGCTATGGGGTTACCAACTTTGTTTTATATTATTATTATATGTTTTTTTTTTCTAATTTGTCCACTTTTCTTACCCTTTAAAAAAAAAAACATTTTGCAGAATCCTTTCTAGCGATTTATTTATAAGCTTTAATTATTGAGTGTTAAATTCTTGTTTGCACACCTGCATGATGATCTTTCATATGTTAGTGGTTTAGGATTAATATCGGTCAAGCTTGCTTGCAAAATATTTTTTGGAACGAAGCGAATATGTATCAAAAGGGCATTAAAGTAACCAAGTCCTCGTATCTATGATGTCTCGTGCTCACAAAAATGAAAAGTTCTCTCACATTTTATTAAGGTTTCTAATCAACCCATAATAAATTAGTGACAACTCCTGAATGAATTAAATTGCATGTTTAATTAATTAAATTAAAACCCTAAAGTTGCAAGGTTTGAGAGAGTTCGTGCTAAATGTACGCTTAGTAATCTATTAACTTTTCATGGGTTGTTCACCTCTTATAAGATCGTGATACACTCCTATACCAAACACATGTATATATGTTTGTGAATATTCCCCTAAGACCTAGTTATAGATTAGTTCCTGTCATTGTTCAATCTAATTATGTATTCATGTGCTGTGCGTTAGAAGTTGTTTCGTTACCTATTAGGTGAAATTATCCGTTGGAGATACAGTTGAAGATTGTGATCGTGGATTGATCCTAATTGCGGGCTGATTGATTTAGTGAATATGTGATAGTTTTAGTAAATAGGAAATTTATAATTCCTTGTATATTATTTCCTTTTCTTCTCTTTCATTCTTGCACTATAAATGTATTGATATACTTGTATACAGATCAATGAATATATAGAGAGAATTTCCTCCTTTTTCTTCATTTTTTGTCATGGTATCAAAGTAGTTGTTCCTGACCTAGCTTCCGCATATTCAGAATTGCCTTCGGTTTCTTTTCTGGCCTGATTGTTGCACGTTCTTGCCCTGCAAAATAGACCAGCAAATCGATTAGGAATTCCTTTTTTTTTTACCATGACAAAGAACAAAAACATCGAGAGCTCCTCAACAGAGGAGACGCCTATCTCAGATCCGAATACCCTTTCCGACGAGGAGCGGTCCTCTGTTCAGCAACCAGAAGAAAGTCAAGATCCAACAAAATTCGTTCCTGCATTGGGCCCAATTTTCAGCCCAGTTCAATGGCCTCCCACATTTTTGCTAGCCAATTGGTATCAGTGGGGTATTGGGCCAGGACAGACATGGGCCCAATACCCATTTGGACCTACGCCTTTTGTAATTGACCCAATAGATGAATCGGGCCAGACGAATCTAGGTCAGGGATCCGAACTTATGCCGGGTCAAGGGACGAATCCCTACCCAGCATTTCAACCCGTGTTGACACCTAAATTTTGGCAATCCGATCATTTATTTATTGCATAAAATTAGGGGTTAGTTTTATCCCTAAAAAATATTAATTGCATAGCATATAGATTTAGGTGCATTTGTTTTTAATTTGCATTTTTTCATTAGACCGGTGACGGGTGGGTTCGAATTAGTGGTTCTGATCTTTAATTTGGCAAGCCAGACTAAGCTTATGAAATGAGCAAATTGGCTAAAAAATTAATGATAAAAAATTATCTTGTGAAAAATAGGAATTTGAAATTTTTCCGGGATATGATGAATTCTTTGGATAAGGGCGGATGTGAAAAGCAAATATTGCGAATATTGCGTTTGGATATGGATTTGGAAAAATTAAAACCCTAACTCGTGGCCTATAAATAGGTTAAATGCATAGGGTTTTAGGGGCCACACATTGAATATACGACCACACAAGGGAGGGATTCTCTTTGATCACTTTGTAAAGGAGGCCACACATTGAACATACGGCCACATTGAGAGAGAGACGTTCTCCACGTTAACGAAACGATAGATTAGAGAAGGTTTTTTTTCCCTTAATCTTTTCCCGCAGGTCACAAGAGCACATGCCCCACCACTCCACTATGTCCAGGAGGACGAAAGAAAAAATATTCATATTGTAGAAGAATAGGTCAACAAAGGGTGGGGGTCTTGAAGCGTGAAGTTCGGCACCTGCAACTTCAACGCCCACGACTGCCGATCCCTCGTTGACTGCCACCTGCCTCACCCATGCCACCACTGCTGCTTTATTCTGATCTGTTCTACATCAAGACAGACGTCTTAGCGTGCTCGCTGCTCCTTCCACCGACGAATCAAGTTGCTGTTGTCGGTGTCACTGTGGATCCGGTGTCGAGCCAAGGGTCCGGTTTCTCTGTTTTGTAGGTTTGATTTCACAAATTCCTCGGCCGGGCTGCGACTCCCTGAGCCTCCTTGCCTCCTTGCCTCGAGATCAGGAGCCGAGCACTACCCTCACCATCGACCCTTGGGCCGTGACCATCGATATCGCCGTAGGTCCCCGGGAGCCCCATCGCGACGATCCCCGCAGCACCGAGGTCAGCTGTTTCGCCTAGAAACGCCCAGCAACGATTTCGGCAAGTTAGTCCGGCAAACGGACGCAGATAGCAGCGTCAGTCGATCCCAACGCCACTTGCAATCTTGCCTAGTTCCACTGTTACATTTGTCGCTGCAGACCAGCCAATCTCACTTGGAGAGTTCTGGGCTACCATTACTTGAAAGGAAAATAAAAATAAGAAAAAACTTGAGAAAGCAAGTCAGCAAACGTGGTGGTTTTTGAAGAAAAGAAAACGTCGCGAGGACACTTGGCTTTCTTCTCTGCAGTATCCTCTACACGCGAAGATTGAGACGGCCAAATTCTCTATCATAGCAACCTGGACGTTCACCAACTCTCACCTAGAAGTTCTCCCCCGCGTCGCGGTCCTCACCACCTGCAACACCAAATATTACGAGTTTTTTTAGGTCGTGATTGCAGGTTTCTTTCAGCAAGGTCCCGACAACTTCCAGCAAGTATTTGAGCCGCGCTTCACTTTTGCCGCCAGGAGAAATTTGCTCTCGATCAACTTTGAAAGAAAGTCCACTCGGTGGAGAGTCCGCGACGGTAAAAAGGAAAATAAAAAAATAAAAATAGTGAAAGTGGTGGGAGTCAGAACGAGGAAAGTGTGATCTGGATCCAAGAAAAAGAAAGTCAAGTGGAGATCTTGAAGGAGATAGAAAGCATCGCAGGAGGGATAGTCCACACATTCATTGCGGTCCTTTTCTCTTTTTGCTCCAGCCAAGTTGAGGCATCCATCGAGCCTACTCGTCTACTCGGTCAAGAACCACCATCGAAGTTTGTGTTTTGCAAGTCCATCGATCATCGTTGACAACGCGGTCGCCGTTTGCTATCGTCGACGTTGCCATGCGAGCACCACCACACATCGCCGGTCATCCGTTGAGCGGATTCCGTTGGTTCAAATTTGGTAATATTATTTGCGGAATTAGGTAATTATCTTATCTAAATTTGATTTGAATATTTTATTACCTAAAACATGCTTTTTGGTATCTTACATGCATATTTATTGCCTAATCCGCAACCGCACGTCGTTTTTTTATTCCATCTATAAGGCTTTAGATGGAATAATTAATCACGTGGAAATGAAATTGATATCTTGATCTTTAAGGCTTAAGATCAATTTATCGATTTTATTAGCAAAATAATCAAGTTTCATTAGATATCGTTTCCAAATTCGAACGATGGATAACATCTTTGATGATCATGAATGATTTGGTGCTTATCTTTTAATTGCTTTATTTATCCCAAAAATATAAAAAAAAAATTGCATTTGCATATCATGTAAATTAGAATTGATTTCCTAGATAGAATTGCATGATAGAATAGTTAGATTCTTTTCTAATTATATTAAAATGCATGTTTAGATGGTATCTAGGTTAGATAATATTTTTGAATTAAATTACATGATGAGATAATTTTCTCAGTTAAGATAAGATTCAGATTAGTCTATTCCTAACTTAAATTAGATAATATCTCACTTTAGTTAGATTTTTTATTTTCTAGCAATTTTAATTACGAATTTTCATAAAAAAAATACAAAAAATCATGCGCATGTCATGTAGGATTAGGTTTATGAAATGCACGCCATTTAGTGATTGTTGCTACTTTCATTATAAATTGTCCGTTATTAGAATTAGGTCATTTGGTTAATTTAGATTGCACATTTAATTATTGCATTTCTTTAATTTTGAATTTCATGAAGAAAACACAAAAAAAATTACTTTACTCCTATCATGTAGTTTACGTCATGTTGCCATGTCATATCATTTCATGTTAAATTAGTAGCATGTATTGCATGATTCTCATTAAATAAGTGAAAACAAACAAAAAAGAAATTGCGTGTTAATTAGAAATCATATCTAGAATTGTCGATGTGAATTTTGATCTAACATTGCAGATGTTTTCGTTGCTATGAGGTAAGTCTTCAATTTATTCATTATTTTTCTTGGATGTTAAATTGATGGTTTGCGCATTCGCATGATCACCTCACATGTTAGGGAAGTAAATTAAAATCAATTCAAGATACTTGCAAAACATTTTTTTCAAAACAAAAAAGAAAGGTACCGAAATGGCGTTAGAGAAATCTAGCGTAATCAAATCCCCGAACTCACTATCTCCTAGTTCGTAGGAGTAAAGTAAATCTTCCATTACTTTACTTGGGTTTCTAATCGACCCACCAAAAATAGATTAGTGGCGACTTCTAATTGAACAAATCATTTACATGTTAAAAAATTGAACCTAAGTCGTGAGTTGGTATGGGCTTAAGAGAGCCCGGTAATCCATTAGCCAAACCCTAGGTGGTGCACCCGAAAATTTGATCGCGACAACCCGGATACATGCCGATGGTTTTTCCGGTTGGTGGCGACGGCCGGCCTGAACCTGGCAACCCCTTCTACACGTCGTCGGCAGACGGCCCCAAACTACGTCTTATCAACATCCAACTCACCAGACCGGAAAGCTACTCCTCATGGGCTCGAGATCTCTGGCGGCTTCTTATGACGAAAGACAAGGACGGCTTCCTCGGCAGAGCCATCCCATTCTCGACCGACGAGCGCCTCCAACTAGGGGTGAGCGGTTCCCGGTTCCTTACAGGTTCCGCTTGGAACCTAGAACCTACCCTCGGGTACAGGTTCCTCATTTTTTGGAACCTGTAACCTACACGTCAGAACCAAGAACTTGGAACCTACCCTGTCATAAGGGTCGGTTTCAAGTTCCAACAGTTTTTTTTTTTTTTTTTCATTTTTAGTTTAAAAAATGGAAATGAATGCAGCAATAATAAATAACAATAAATAAACCAATAGGACCGCAGAGCACCAATATATTTCAGGCAAACCTCATAACAACCAAACTTGGAATTTAAAGATGTAAATGAGATAATTTTTTTTTATGTATTTCAACATTAATATCTATAGGATGCCAGAGATAAGAAGCGAAAAAAGAACAAGTATGGACTAAGTTTTTTGAAAGACAAAATAATCAGAACAAGTTTAGTACAATGTGTGAGAGGTTATACACAAGAAAAGAGCTCATATGAACAGAGGAATAGCCTTCTCAACATTTACATGATTACCTATCATCCATCCTTGTTTGAACTTCAATATAAGACAGAGTTGCACATGATTTAATAATGTTTTTTGTATATCTTGTGGATATTATCTATGCTTCAGGTGTCATTTCTTGAAAATGGGCAGTAAACAAGATTGTTCTCCTTTCATGGGAGGATCAATCAATATATTTGTCTACACAGGGCTGACAATTCATGATTAGTCAGCACACGAGCTATCATTTGGTGTAGTCTAGTGATGGCGGCTAATGGACATGCAATCCTCTTTACCAAAAAGAGCACAGCGAATGACGAAGATAGAACAAGAAACATACCCATATAACAGAAAAAGCTAGTCTCTCCACATCTGCCCGAAGTGAACATATATCTGCAACATAAATTCACATGTTAAGTTTGATATAGGCAGGACCATGGATTAACCACAATCAGTCTTTTCTCTGATGTCAAAGAGACGATTTTACAGCTCTAAATGTCATATTACCTTCTGTCAAAGGCTTTGGAAGCATGTCAAGGCAGGACCACCTTAGAAGATGGTGGCACTTACTACAAAGTGAAGGACGAAATTGATAAATACTCCTTGAATATGCTTGATAACAAACAGGGTGCACCAGAGAAGTTATTATCAAAACATATACTCACAGGATAAATAGAAGTTTCATAAGGAGCTAGTCAAGATTAAAGAAAATAAAAATCCACAGAAGGATTGGGAAGAAACAGAATCGAACCAGATGAGTTTTTGTATCCATTAATTTAAGTATTCTGACATGACATCAACTTCAACTTCTGTTTACTTGAATACAGGCCATGAACTTTCCTATGCAAATGACTCTAGAAAAACCATTATGGCAGGATTAATCTTAAGTCACAACCATGTTAAATCTAAATATGAAGCCCCGGGGAAGCCCAACTCTAAGGATACAAACTCCAACTTCAAAATTTCCATTGGAAAGGGTTGTACAATGCAGGGCATCATCAATATCCTTGCATCCTACCCAAAGCAGAAGCATACACTAAACATTAAAGAGTAGAAATGTCAGAAAGGGGAACAGAATTGGAAATTAGCAAGTGTATACAAGTTAGATACCTGGAGGATCCACATTAAAGACACGCAAATGCCATAAATCTTGCCTGATGGGATTTGCCAAATGTTCTGAGGAGATTGACCATGGTAATGGAGGTGTTGACACCTAAATTTTGGCGATCTGATCATAAAAATTAGGGACTAAACTTTAGCCCCTAAACAAAAAATATTAGTCAATTGCATATAGATGTTCAAAGGGTTATCATCAATTCACTGCATCCACATTAGAATTGGCCTGACATGAGAATGGCCCTCATGGGATTTGGTTACGGAAATACGCAATTGTGGGCAAGGAGCCCACTCACACATTTGACTTGAGTAAAGTCCAAAAATTGACCGATATATCCGTTGAAGAAGAGAAAGGAAGTGAAAATCCCGGAGATATTTGGTTGATTCGATGGACATGAGATGAGGGGGATTGCTAGTGAGGGGATCGGTGAAGATAGATGGAAAGAAGGCAGAAAGGTTTCGCTGAAATTTATTCTTTCTATGGTTGAAAAGGGGCTACTACGGGAATTAAATATAAGCAAAAGGATCAGCAGATTGTTTTTCGTATCTTCACACCAAGGGAAAGAATTTCATCTTCACTGACATGGTCAGAGAAAAATCACAAGAATAGGAAAGAACTAAAACGTAATATGTAGATTAATTCTCTTTCCTTGAAAGCCTAGGTCATTCTTACCTATAAAAGGACCAACTATAGACAAGCAACGGGGGGGTCGGCAATTCAGAATTTCAGAAGACAAATATACGTGAGAATCGAGACGAGAGAGAGAAGGTACGAGGGGTGGTCTTCTTCTTCGGTGCTTGACCTTCCTCAACCCATGACTTTGTTGTGACCGTCCAACTTGCTTGCTGGTCACCACTCTACGAAGATACTGGATTCGCAAACGTCCAGGCTTGTTGTACTTCATCGTTCTTTGTTCCGAGTGCACCAAGACGCGCCATCCTTGCCAACGCCGTGCCATTGCCATATTGCTGCCCGCGTTGCCCCAACGCTAAGTTCCACCCCCATGAGCCATGGCGATCCTGTTGTAGCTGTAACGTTCCTCTGAGTCCGAGCTGTCATTCCCTGACGTCAGCCACATCCATACGGCCTGTTAAGCCATCCACGGAGTCCCCAGCAATAACGGCGAGCTGTTGTCCAAGCTCGAGCCTCACCATTCTAAACCGAGAAGTTGCAGTACCGGCGAATCACCGTTCTTCTGAAGTCCACCAACGAAGAGAAAGAGGGGCGCGTAAAGAGCAAATAAAAAAAGGAATAAAAGATCGCTTTCTTTTTCTTTGCAGGCCATTTACGTGGGCTGGTGAAGTCCTGCTGCTAGGCTTTCAACGAGGACTTTCTTTCCTCGTAATTTTGGGTTGCAGGTCATCCCCTCGTCTTTTGGAGAAAGACATAAGAAGCCTTTCCTAAGTGTTGACCCCTGCATTGCATGACAACCCGCTGACTATGGTGCTAGTCACGGACCACCACAAAGAATCCGACCACGTGCGATGATGACGAGCTGCCCGACGACGTCCTTGCTATCCGTGGAGCCTCGGTCCTTAGTCGAGTTTTTTTGGCCGTGCATAGCCTTGCCCGCTAGCCTTATCGACACGAGCGCTGCTGCCGTTTACTGTCAGAGGAGCCGTGCTTCATGTCAACCTACATCGTTGTGCACACATAACGTTGCCGCCGTTCGCCGAGAAAATCCCGGCCCGATCGCATTTGGTCCAAATTTGGAAAGAATATCCTCAAATTAGGTAAGATGCACATCTCTAGTACAATTGGATATTTTATTGCCTAATATATGTCTATTTATATCTAGTGTTCATATCTATGAGTGATAGACATAACTTTCAATTCGGATTTATTTTCTTAATTCGCAACCGCATATAATCTTTGATTCCACCTATAAGGCCTTAGATGGAATTATTGATTGCGGGAATATTTAAAATTGATATTTTGATCTTTAAGGTTTAAGATCAACTTATCGGTTTTATTTGCGAGATTACGAGTTGATTGGATATTATTTCCTTATCCTCGTTGATTGGATGATATATGATCTTGAGTGATTTAGTGCTTACTTTAATTGTTCTATTTATCTCGAAAATACAAAAAAAATTGCATTAGCATCCCACTTAGATTAGAATTGGTTGCATGATAGGTTAGTTATTTTTTTTAAAATGCATGTATTTAGAATAGATAACATTCCACTTTAGTTTTTTGCTTTTGTTAGATTTTTATTTTTAGTAAATTTAATTACGAATTTTCATAAGAAAAGTACAAAAAATGACTTAGAATAAATTAGTTTCAATCTCTAGGATAGATTGCATTCTTTTAAGGAAAAAGAAAAGAAAAAATGTCATATGCACGTCATTAGGGTTAGATTCATTGAGATGCATGCCATTTAGTATTTTTTAGGCCCATTTAATTAGGCCCATTTAATTAGAAATTACATGTCATTTGAATTATGTCATTTAGTTAATATTGCATTGCATATTGCATGATTTTCATTAATTAAGTGAAAATGTCTGCAAAAAAAAAAATGTTAATTAGAAAAAAAAAACATTTTTTTAAGAATAAAGTTTGCAATTTATGGTACTTGGGTGTTAAAAGGGCATTGCGCACCCGCATGATCATGTTAGGGAATTAGATTTAAAATCAATTTAAGCTGTCTGCAAAAAAAAAAAAAAAAAAAAAAAACATTTTTAAGAATAAAGGAATGGTACCAAAAGGGCATTAGAGAAAAGTAACCAAGTCCCCGTACCCATAGTCTCTTGTTCGTAGGAGTAAAGTAAACCTCCCGTTGCTTTACTTGGGTTTCTAATCGACCCACCAAAAATAGATTAGTGGCGACTCCTAATTGAAAATCATTTACATGTTAAGAACTTGAACCTAAGTTGCGAATTGGTATGGGCTTGGGAGAGCCCGAGTTAAGTCTAGGCTTAACAATCCATTAGCCAAATCATATGTGGTCCACACCCGAAAAAAATTGGTCGCGACAGGAGGCAAACATGCCAATACTTGAGAAGAAAATGGCCTTGCATCAATGTCATTCTCAATCAATACAACCTACACACACATTGAAAGGAAAAAAAAATGTTATATTCCATCTTATCCAGTTAATACCTGTGGCACTCAAGTTATTCAGTCATTTGTTCATAGACTGAGGAAAGTTCAACACAAATGACCAGATTGAGGAAAGTTCAGAAGAAGACGGGCATCTAGAATAAAGCAAGCAGCATTTGATCGACAGTACACCAAGGACCTTTGCTCCCCACAAAAATCACATATGAACCCCCCTTCCAATTTCCTCTAAAAGGTCTTTCTCCAACAAACCGAAACCTTGTAGAATCCCTCAAACTCGGATGCTCAACATATGTCCAATATTAGTGATATTGTGCAAATGTCCTCAACTCAGTGAGATGTTGGCAATCGACTAAGGGCATTCGACTAGCTAAATCAGAAGGAAAGACAGAGAGAGAACACTCACAAGAAGAGGTCAGCGGTGGCGTTGAGGGCGAGTGACGATGGCGTCGAGGGCCAGCGGCGAGCTGCAACAGCATCGCTCAGGGAAAGCTCGGAGTTGGGCGAGGGTGCTGCGAGTCGCGGGCTTCGGGGCACGGCGAAGGTAGAGCAGCGGCGTCTTAGGATCACAGCGGCGAGGGTGAGCAACGGCGTCGGGAAGCAACAGCGGGCGGAGCAGGAGCGACGTCGGGTCGTCGCGGGTCGGTGCGAGCTGCAAGTGAGGCACGGCGGGGCTTAGGATTTGCTGCAGAGGGCTTTTGGTGTTGGCGCGAGTGAGCAGGGGGTCACTTGGAGACGCAGTGGCCGGCAAAATGGCAGAGCAGGGATGCGGCGAGGTAATCTCAGGTGCATCGAGCAGAGGGCGAAGAGAGAATTGTATCTAAAAGTGTCATGTGTGAAAGTGAAAGTGAATTTGGGGGTTTTTTTTAGCCCTAACCGGACTGGTTCCGGTTTCAGTTTCGATTCCCTGTGTCGGTTCCGGTTTCAGTTTCGGTTCCCAGAAATGAGGAACCGGGAACTAGAACCGGTTCTCGGTTTTACCCGGAACCACGCTCACTCCTACCTCCAACGACACTGGCGAAAGTGCAACCAGTTGGTTCGCACTTAGATCGGCAACACCCTCGCACCCGATGTTGCGGCTGGATTGCCGCCTACTAAGGATTCAAAGCAAATCTGGGAGAACATCAGGGAGATGTATGGCCAACTTGATCGAGCACGACTCTTCGACATCACCTAAAGCTCACCGCTTGCTTCAACCGTCTCTCCTCCTTGTGGAACGAATTGGAGTTAGCCGAGGAATGTCTATAGGGACCCGAGACAACTTTGAGACAATACAAAGAAATACGAGAAAGAGAAAAGGCCACACGGTTCTTACTCATCCTCAACGACTCCTATTCGGCCTTTCGATCTCAGATCCTCGCAATAGAACCGTCGCCGCCACTCGGACGCATTTACCAACTCACCGTCCAGGAGGAAAGTCAGCGCCTCGCCATGGCCGAACACGCTCGAGTGGGAGAAGGCTTGAGTCTTGCGGCTTTTCTGTCCGGCGTGGACTCACGAGAGGCGGCAGCCGGAAGTAGCGGAGCAGCCACGCAATCAGGATACCCAAAAATGGGTAATGCGGCTGCAGCAAGAAGAAAGCTTGATGGAAACCCTAGTTCATTTAGAATGGACGGCTGGGATTCGCGCAAACGATCTAATAGCTTGGATTCACGTGGCCTATTGGATGGTTCAGATCAACGCAGGGCATCCGACGATTTGGATCAGGGCGTTGCAATGGACAGCTATAGATCACCCATCAACTCAGACGGATTTGAGGGCTATTATCAAGCCACGTCAGCCCGTGTTTATAAATGATCCTACAACACACGTGGCGCCACATCATCAGGAAAGGTCAGTGGGCAAAATAGTAAATTCAAAAATAAATATTGTGAATATTGCAAACGCCCACACCATACTATTGATACGTGTTGGAAATTGCATGGAAAGCCTACTGATAAAAATAAAAAAAGAGAAAGAATCATCAGCTTATCAGGTCTCAACACAAAGGATTGATAGGGTACAGCAACCAATTACTCAAGATCAGTATTAGAATATCATGCAGATTTTGAATTAGTTGAAGATGGGCGACAAAAGTGCTGGGTTCTTAGGTACTTTCCTTTACGATGAGAATTATTTTTTCTATCAATGCATGGATAATTGATATGGGGGCTAGTGACCACATAATGTGTGATGAACATCTTTTTTCCCATGTTGATAAAACATCAGAATCTCCCATATTAGTACGTCTTCCAAATGGAAATGTTACTCAAGTTACCAAGATTGGTAATGTTCACCTTGGTCCACATTTTGTCCTCAGAAATGTCTTATACATTCTTGATTTTGAATTCAACCTACTCTCTGTCTCAAGGGTCTGCATAGATAGTTCATGTCGTGCAATATTCAATTCCAACAATTGTTTCTTTCAGGACCATTCGATTGGCAAAGTGATGGGCTTGGGTAGTGTTGCACAAGGACTATACTACTGGATTGATTCCCGGGAGATTTAGAATTACTAAATAAAGGCATCTCTTGTAATGCTATTAGTTGAAATAAAAATCTCATTTTTCATCAAAGATTGGGTCATAGTGCATGTTTCCCTCATCCTAAATGTCCAATATGTCCCTTGGCCAAACAATCTCGAGCATCTTTTCCAAAAAGCATATCTTGAGAAAATAGAATTTTTTCTTTACTTCATATGGATATCTAGGGACCTTACCATACCTCTCATCGTGATGGCTCCCGTTTCTTTCTCACGATTGTAGATGACTATACAAGGGCCATTTAGGTATATCTTATGCAATCAAAGAGTCAAACATTTACTCATCTTTCGAATTTTGTTTCCTTGATTAAAAATCAATTCGATCAATCCGTGCAAAAAATTCGTACGGATAATGGGCATGAATTTTTCACCTCTGATTGTGAAAAATTCCTATCTTCTCAAGGGATACTTCATGAGAGTTCTTGTACTTACACTCCACAACAAAATGAAATTGTAGAGCGTAAACACAGACATCTCTTAGAAGTAGCACGTGCATTAAAATATCAAGCCTCCATTCCTGAAGGTTTTTAGGGAGATTGTGTGGTCACTGCTGCCTATTTGATTAATCGCATGCCATCTTATATCCTCGATGGGAAAACTCATTTTGAAATGCTTTATAATCGGCAGCCCAACAATGATCATCTCCGAGTATTTGGTTGTCTATGTTATGCGACAAATGTGGGTCCTTTGTATAAAATGGGCCCCCGTGCCACTCAATGCGTATTCATGGGATATTCGCCCCTTCAAAAAGGCTATCGAGTTATGGAGATTTCTACAGGGCATTTCTTCATAAGCAAGGACGTCATTTTTCATGAGGATGTATTTCCATTTAAGGATATGATATCTTCATCATCTTCATCGTCATCCCCAAGTCATAGGCTTTTTCTATGCGAAGAAGATTTATCCATGGCTTCTCAATATCTGTCCGTTGCTCCGGAGCCATCCATTTCTGTCTTGAAGGACACCATTATTTTTTAAGACGGTTTACCTTCAGAGTTATCTGAAGATTCTTCTGCATTGGTTCCATCGAAGACTACTTCTGAGTCTTTCTTAGCACCTGAACCAATAGTAGTTGAGCAGCCTCGACGTTCTAGATTACAAACTCGCTCACCCACATGGACAAATGACTACATTTGTTCTACATTGGATCCTCTAGGTACAAAGTATCTTGTCTCTTCATATGTGTCTTTTAATCAGCTATCACCGGAACATATGTGTTGCATTAGTCGTCTCTCGGAAGAGAACGAACTTTCTTCCTTCCATGAAGCATCACGTGATCCACAATGGCAACACGCAATGGAATCGAAACTTACTGCCCTGATAGAGAATCATACTTGGGATATTGTCCCACTACCCCCACACCGAAAACCAATTGGATGTAAATGGGTATATAAAATGAGTTTCGGGTAGATGGTTCAGTTGAACGATATAAAGCTCGGCTAGTGGCTAAAGGGTTTACTTAGAGAGAAGGTTTTGACTATCATGAGACCTTCTCACCTGTTGCCAAAGAATTCACTGTCCGTTCCTTCTTGTCCATTGCAGCCATCCGAAATTGATCATTACATCAGATGGATGTCCATAATGCTTTTCTTCACGGCGATCTAGATGAAGAGATCTATATGGAGCTTCCACAGGGATTACGCAGACGGGGGGAGTCTCAAGTATGTCGTCTATGCAAATCCTTGTATGGATTGAAACAAGCATCTAGGCAGCGGTACGCCAAGTTCACTACTACGCTGACTAATGCAGGATTTCGACATTCTAAGCATGACTATGCCCTGTTTACATGGAATGAAGGTAATTCATCAATCTATTTGGTAATATATGTTGATAATATACTTGTTATGGGAAACAATGACTCTCATGTTGCAAGATTTAAAGAATATTTGCATTCTACTTTCCATATCAAGGATTTGGGACCACCAAAATATTTTCTTGGCATTGAAATGCTTGATCCGATAAAGGTATCAATCTCAGTCAGAGGAAGTTCATCCTATAAATTGTTTCTGAAGCCGGATTATCTAGATGCAAACTAGCTATCATACCGGTTGAACAGAATGCCAAGTTGACTACTCATGAATATGATTTGAACTCATTTTCATCTATTGAGGACCCACTGCTCAAAGATCCATCAGGATATCAGTGATTTGTTGGTAAATTAATATATCTTACTATAACAAGACCTGATATATGTTATGCAGTGCAGATACTTAGTTAATTCATGCATGCTCCAAAAAAATCTCATATGAATGCAGCCCTAAAGGTTGTGAAATACTTGAAGGGATGTCTAGGACTTGGAATTTTCTTATCTCGTGACTGCAATATGAAGATGATAGCTTTTTGTGATACGGATTATGCTACTTGCCCGATGACCAGAAGATCTATCACTGGTTTCTACATCAAGTTGGGAAAGTCATTAATCTCGTGGAAGATGAAGAAGCAGTCAACTGTGTCATTATCATTGGCCAAATCAGAGTATCGAGCCATGGCCAAAACTACTTGCGAAGTGGTTTGGATTTGAGGATTACTCTCAGATCTCGGGTTACAAGTTAGTGGATCAACTGAATTATTTTGTGATAACGATGTTGCACTCAAATTGGCAGCAAATCTAGTTTTTCACGAAAAACGAAACATATAGAAGTTGATTGCCACTTCACACGAGACAAGATCAAAGAAGGAATGCTCGTAGCAAAAGGTATTGGAACAATGGATCAACCTGCAGACATCTTCACTAAACTACTATGTTAAAGACAACATACTTACCTACTGAGCAAGTTAGGTGTCCTTGATATATACAAGCCACAAGCTTGAGGGGGAGTGTTGGAGATACAATTGGAGATTGTGATCATGGATTGATCCTAATTGCGGGCTAATTGATTTAGTGAATATGTGATAGTTTTAGTAAATAGGAAATTTATAATTCCTTGTATATTATTCCATTTTCTTCTCTTTCATTCTTGCACTATAAATGTATTGATATACTTGTATATAGATCAATGAATATACAAAGATAATTTCCTCCTTTTTCTTTGTTTTCTGTCATTATCTTTGACATTTTTCATGGTTGCTAAGCATATTTCTGAATCGATGTTTCCTTCGTGCTGTGTTTTTTTGTGCTCTCCACTGATCGCGGATGGTGATCATCAGTGAGGAAATGGCTTAAAGTCGTTGGCCTGAATGTTGATCTATACTATAGTAGCGTTTGAAATGGTATGTTCTTCTACGCAATATCTGTGCATTTCTATAACTCGATGGAAGTGAATGTTGAGCTGCTAGTGATTGACGGTGGCGGACGAATGTGGCAGCCGATGGTGGTGTTCCGGTGATGGATGGTGGTGACTGTGGAGCATAGGTTGTTCATGGCTTAACACTTGAAGAATTGATCGTTGATGGAGGTTGGGTATTATAATGCATAATGAGAAAAAAAAAACATTAATGCACTTGGTCTACAAGTGAAGAGACAAAGTGAAGAGAAAAAAAAAAGGGAATAAATTTAAAATATAAACAAGAAAAATTTTCAAATAAATGTTTGAAGTGGAAGTTGTTTTAAATAAGAGCATGAAATTGCTATATCGATCTTAAAGAATGGCTCAATCTCATCAGCTGGTTAATGACATTTTCACCCTTTACTATTACTTTTTTTTTTTTTTCCTTTTTTTTTTTTTTTTTATCCTTTTCACTGATGGCCGATCTTAAGCGATGACTAGCCACCGACAGTACTCGAGAGGGCGGGCCGAGGCCACCTTAGAAAGCCAGGAGCAATGGCTAGCCTTGCCTAGGTGACCCTCTTTGACCATAGTAAAGCCGACCCTTGCCAAATCTGGGCAACGGTCACATTGTCCTTAGCCAATGAGGACTTGGCTGAGGCAACCCTCGCCAATGGTTGGTGAGGACTTTTGTTAACGGAAAATGCTAATGCAGTTTTTTTGATATTTTATCTTTCCCAAGTGGCGTTAAGGTTAATTAAAACACTAAAATGAGATCGTTTTGATACGAATCCTAATTTTTACACACAATATTAATACATTCGATCGAATATAATTTTTTTTCCATATCTAGACTAATACCAATTCAACCCATTTCATGAAAAAAATTGTGACCAATTAATCAATCACCAAAACTAGTTACAAATAACAACTTGTTGTTGAATCGAAACATATAAATGTCGACTAATTTATCTAACATTAAACTTGATAAAATGAAATGGTTAGGTAGAAGAACGCGATCTATTCTAGGACATATGATGTATTACAAACATATAATCATTACATTTCAATTGGATTATTCTATTTTACCTCTTAGAAAGAAAAGAAATTAAATCAAAATACTTAACATTAATAGCATGGCGATGCATTTATACAAAACTTCTATTTCGGGCACATGCAATGGAGCTATAGACAGTTAAAGTGAAATCCAAGTCTGTTGCCTGTGACCATTGGCCATTGCTGACGCCATCCCATTGCTAGTTTCCTAGATCTAGGCGGGGATCGCCTTCACTCAGCTCGCCAGCAATCCCGCCGGCTATGGCCGATGCCTCACCGGCGATGGGGCGGCGGCCACTGGTGGGAGGATCTACCATTGTGGACCACACGACGATATTCCGTTTTCTTTGGATCCACCATCGTGGGCCCAACTAGAGCCCACAACAACAGCACTAAGCCCAATATATCTAAAAGCCCAAATCCATTTCCCTTCTCTCTCTCGCTCGCGCCGGCTCTCGCTCTGCATCCGCAGCCGAGCCTCGCTTCTCTCTCTACAGAGCACAGTCCAACGCCCTCCTCTCTCTCTCTCCTCCGATCGGAATGGCCACCTTAGCTCGCATTTCCAGACGAGCCCTAGCCACCGCGGTCTCCAACCACGGCCACCGCGCCCTCAGCCGTCGCGCCTTCTCCGCCGAGGCGGCGGCGGCGGCGAAGACGATCGCGCCGTCGCTGGATCGGGTGAAATGGGACTACCGAGGCCAGAGGAAGATCATCCCGCTGGGGCAGTGGCTCCCCAAGGTCGCCGTCGACGCCTACGTGGCCCCGAACGTCGTCCTCGCCGGTCAGGTCACGGTCGGCGACGGGGCGTCCGTCTGGAGCGGGTCGGTCCTCCGGGGCGACCTCAACAAGATCACCGTCGGGTTCTGCTCCAATGTCCAGGAGAGATGCGTCGTTCACGCCGCCTGGTCTTCTCCAACAGGTTAGGGTATTGCTCTTTTGAGGACTTGTGAAGAGCGTTGATTGTGATTTTTGGGCGTTAGGGTTCTGGAATCGGTGTTATCTCTCCGTAATTTTCCAGCAAGTTATTTTCTTTATTGCTCCACTTGCTTGATTTCGCCTGGAAGAATGTGTGCGGAGAAATGTTCTTTAAGAAGTGCTTTAGGAAGTCATTAGCTATTGAAGAGGGAAATTACTTGTCGAGGATGCTAAGGGGCCGCGGAGTTTGTTAGTATCCGCAGCTGAATTTTTTCTACTTATGGAGGATTATGATATTACTGGGGAGGCAACTGTCGCAAGTTGATTAACTTGTGATTTAGAGCTCACGAGGTGTGAATGTCTGTTTCTTTGATAAGGTGGGCATGTAACTTCTCAAATTATGCTGAAGTTAGTTTGATCGATAGCAAAAGCTTGTATTAACGTTGGGCTAATTTGCCAGTTGATCCTGTAGGGAATTGTAATCGATGTGCTGGAATTTGGGGGTCAATGGGTTACTAATCTTAATTTGTTAATTTCTGCATTGTCTGAATTTGTTGGCCTTCAATGATCTTTTTGGTTTATCATAGTATTTGATCAGGACTGTGCAGCGTCATTAATTGCGTTGTTTAGATGCTGAAAGGAAATGCTGCATGAAAGCATGTCATTGTTTCTTCTTTCTTCTATTTATTCCTTTGATTTTTATTTTTGCTGAATTGTTCTTTAACAGATCATAACTATACTGAGACAACTATTGTGTAGTGTGAACTTTGAGGTTCAAACAATGAACTGGGTATTAATATAACAATTTGGTGATCACTGGGATTATTTCCCCACGGAAAATTGTTCATTGCATTTGATATATTATGTGGTGGATATTTTGAAGAGGGAGAGAGATGAGGTCCATCACGTTCTTGCATTCCAATCAATTTTTCTTTTTCTGGGAAAAGAAAAAAGAAGCTAAAAGAAATGGAAGCTGAGGGTTTGGTGTAAGTTAATCGGGGCAGAGCAGAGTGAAATCAGTGGCTCTGAAACACCTGTGGGTTTTCTACAGGGTGCCCGCAACTCCAAGCCCTACACACAAAAAATTGATGGCATCATAGTACGGGTTTTGTGCTTAATCAATGATGTTGCTGGAAATTGGAGCCTTTTCAGGATCCTCTGAAAGCTTCACTTTCCTCTCCTCTCATTGTTCTTCTCTTCACAAACCCGCCTCCAAATGCCATTACATTTCTGATTCCTGTTAAAAAAAAATTTCCTGCCTATCTGTCTGTGGGTCGTTCCATTCACTATTAGTTCATATATCTTTTTAAAAGATATATTATGAGGTCAAAATTCTCGCAAATAAATTTAGCAGGCTTGCGGTTTCAAACGCTTCAGTTTTATTTCTTCCCCAAATGGAAAAGTCTCCGTAGTGGAGAGTTATGTTTTGTCTATTTGTTCGAGTTGTTAGTCTAATCAATTTTGTTGTTTGCCTTGCAGTAGACTCTAAGGTATGTGGACTGATAAGTTCCGAACATAGTTATACTGAGCAGTACTTTTATGAGTCTTGATTCTTGATTGACACACCATCCTTTTTCTGTTCCCATTCTTATTCTTTGTGTGCATGCTTTAGACTTTCTTATTAGTCAAGCTTTTAAGTTAGAGCTTGTTTCAATTAGATAAAAAAAGTTAGAGCTTGTTGCTGAGATGAGCTCAGTTTTTAATGTTTCTGTTCATAGAATGAATAAGAGGTGGAAGGTAATTAAGATATGATGTTTCGGTGAAGGATAAGAATCTAGTAGAAAAGATTGTTGTCAATGTACGCCAACAAAATGTAGTTTTGGCTCTACTATGCACCTACCAGCAGTTGTCTACTATATTAAGACTTAGTAACAATTCTGAAGGACTGCAGAATTCTCCTCCTTGTTTGTGTTTTGTGCTATCAATCTATGTAACCAGCAACTTCTCTTGTTTCTGCCAGGTTTGCCAGCAGAGACAACTATTGAGAGGTTTGTGACCATTGGTGCATACAGCCTCTTGCGGTCATGCACGATTGAGCCTGAGTGCATTATTGGTCAGCACTCCATTCTTATGGAAGGTTCCTTGGTGGAGACCCACTCAATTCTTGAAGCTGGGTCGGTGGTCCCCCCAGGAAGGAGAATTCCAACTGGTGAACTTTGGGCTGGAAATCCTGCAAGGTTTGTCAGGACACTCACTCATGAAGAGACGTTAGAAATCCCTAAACTTGCCGTTGCAATAAACGATCTGAGTAACAGCCACTTCTCAGAGTTTCTCCCTTATTCAACTGTGTATTTGGAGGTTGAGAAGTTCAAGAAATCCTTGGGGATTTCCATATAATAGCCACCGTTAACTTTGACTCGAGTTTTATGTTGGGCATCCCATACAAGGAAATAAGCTGCTCTAAGACATGTAAAGCTTGCCTTTCGAGCTCCATGCAAATTTTTATTGGCTTGTCACTGCTTCACAAGATTGTTTGCAAACTCGGTCACTTGATGAGAGACCGCATGTGTTTTTCAGGACTTCAAGTTTGTATGGGTTCACCATTTTCATCCTGGTATGTAGACCAAGAATTTTTGCATTTCTCAGTTGAAATCTAGTGTTGAATGGTTCTTCTGCACCTTACAAAGCAGACTTCGACCTCACGACTCTCTCTGTTATAAATTATCATCCGCGACTGCTCCTGAAAGGTCACAGCTCAGAACATACTTGTTCGGACCATGGAAGGTTGGTTGGTGAAGATTCCTGATGCTAAAGCTAACTCTATTATTGCATTGGATTGTGGCGGCCAATCAAGTTTCAGCTAACCCATTAGATTAGATTAGATTAGATGTATTGGTATTTCGTGGAGGGCCTTCCACAATTACCCGGTCGGTACGTGCTCCCCAGTGGTTGTACCCAATCGGAGCCGCCTTTTTCCGTAAGCGAGAGCCATTCGGATTCCACTACGAACGTATGCTGTCTCCTACTTCTCCCAGAGCTCTTCGCGATTCGAGTCTTGACTCGTGAGTGGCTACGGCAGAGAGAGGAAGGAAGCTGAATAAGAAGATACAATGATGGAAAGACAAATTGGCAAGACCCCGAGGTGCATCTTTTTCTCACGCCAATTTGGGAGCAAATCTCCATCGTCCTATTTCCTTTTGGTTGGACAGAGTCCTATGAGCTGACTCCCTTTTCCTGCCAAGGTGGGCGAAAGCGACCGCCAGGGTGGAGATAAATAATTAAATCCCGTCTTCTTGTGGAAAGTCTTCGGGCATCTAAATTTGCGAATCGAAATTTCGGTACCGGCAGAATTTTGTTTTATGGGGTTACTTGCAAACTTTCGATTTCTTTTTCTTGACGTGATCGATCTCCTTCACTTTCCAACAACTCTCCTTGGCACGCTCCTGAAATGCGATCCAACCTTTAGTGATTATCGGCGGGGGACATTGCGAACTTAATAATAGCCGGTCCTCGTCAGAAGAAAAGAAAAAAGGAAAAAAAGGAGGCCTGAAAGCTAGAT
The DNA here is from genome assembly GCA_014182565.1 of Eucalyptus marginata. Classification (NCBI taxonomy): domain Eukaryota; kingdom Viridiplantae; phylum Streptophyta; class Magnoliopsida; order Myrtales; family Myrtaceae; genus Eucalyptus; species Eucalyptus marginata. The sequence continues at coordinate 29,931,553 of CM024595.1, read as the reverse complement.
CATAACCATCATCTCAAGCTTCCGAGTGGATTTAGTAATTTGATTTAAGTAGGCTCCAAATATACTTGAGCTCCCAAAAAGATCGTCCGGTCGACGATGTGAAAGAGAATGTCCAAGGGGGCAGGCAGCGCCGAGTGATTTATTACGCGAGACAAATCGAACTGGTCGGTCGGTCGGTCGGTGCGATTCAATAATCGCTTACATCTATGATGAGCTGATGATAATCGCCTACATCTATGATGAGCTGATGGTTCTCGTCCCACCACGTGAAATGCGTTGGGGGAAAGGATCGGACCTTGAGTGGCCAGGGAGGGATTAATTCGTCAAAATAATTTTGTGGTCGCGAGCTAGAATGATAGTGAAGATTTGGTGAATGAACCTTTTTTTTTGTGCGAGCTTGTTGCCCCCACCTTATCGACCACTGAGAGGAGTCCCCCAGGAGCTAATTATGGAAATTATTTTAATCCTCCTTTTCTTTGCTGAGGTCTTACCAATGAATCAAGCAACGATTTTGACGTCCCAACCATTCACAGTTCGTGCAGGCCGGAGGAGGAAGGGAAGGGGGGGGCCTTCTCTCTTTATATAAATCGTCCTCGCTTTCTGTTGTAGACATATGTATTATATCTTTACACCTCAACTTCATCGATGAAACTGCAGCCATCGGAGATTGTCGAAGAGGCTCGCGGCGAGCCATCGATCTGATCCTGGCGGTGCAGGTAAGTCGAGGTTCGTGACGATGTTGGAATGGCTCAATCATATCAAATCTCCCAAGTGTCGAAATGGGTCCTTTAATCTGATTGAGCCGTGCCAATATCTTCACTTATTTTGCTTCTTCTTCTGAAATCATCCGCCGTCTCGCTTGTCATGCGTACCTTGGTCGAGCATGCTTGTTTTTCTTTTCGTCTTTCATTTTGTTAAGGCTGAGGATGATTCCTAGTGATTTCTCTGGTTCCTGTTATCGAGTTTGTTTCTACTGCAGTGTTCATAATGCGGAACCACTCGTGTAAATCACAGTAGAACAATTTGCTCGATCATGAAGCTATCTGGTCTTATGAAACCGCAGCCATGTAGTTTTAGATATCGCCGGTTGTGAGATTGGCAACATTGACTTTAGGCGGGTCGACAAACAGTGATCGCTTGTAGAGGGTGGATGCTAAATCCCCTAGTACCATGCTTAATCTAAGTACAGCATCTGTAAGTCGTGCATAGCTAAAAACATTATCGGAGGAAGGCAGATTTCAGCTCACAGAGCTACGAGATAATGATACAAATAGATTCGGGGAAGCAACTAGATGAGTGATTCTTTCTATCTTTTCCTTTACATAGCAGATTCTGACATTATAAGAGTTAGCAGTGGCAACCCAGCTCAACTCTCTTCCCAGACAAGCCAAAACTACAAGTAACGATGAGAGAGGTCAATTATGAAGACGGAAATCGTGTCATCATGAAGATTGAATGCTTAGAAGATTCTACAGGAAAACAAGTATAACGAACACATATGGATTGAAGGTCAAAGGGCTTAACCTGAATGCACCAGACCGACAAAATGGAGGAGGAATCATTGTGTTATTGCAATCTAGAGGTATAAAAAACATTTAGACTTTGTTGTTTCCTCTCGTCTTAAACTAATGAGTCGTTGCTCCTTTTCCGTCTCGGCACCCTTCCACTCGCTACGACTTGATCGTTTTGAGTGTAAGTTTTGGTGCCGTGACTCTTCTTGTATAGTTGGTTAAAGCTCAATATAATTCTTAACTTTCACCAAAAGATGAAAAACCCATAATGCTGTACTTATCTTTCTTTAGTATCAGTTAAATCATATCCAAGTGGTAAAGCATTTGAGATATGGAGTTAACTGGGTAAACAAACAAGACTCCAAATGGGAGTCCTTTTGACTTTGCCCAAGTATAACATGTATCGTCCTTGATGGAGAAAGAGCGCAATCACCAAATCAAAACGGGAGGGCGATGTAGTTAATACTCTGAATTAGAAGAGTTCATCAAAACACAGTTTACATACGAGAAAGAATACCACGATAATCTCTACATGAGAATGAATATGCAGTAATTATGCATCAGGAAATTCGGGAGTGAGCTTATAGCTTACTAGTCCCAGTGAAAGGGAATCACTTGAGAGGCTTCATTCCTTTGCCGTCCTTCAGATCCTAACTGGAACAATCCCTGGGAATTGGTATTCCTTCCGCTGCCACTGGAAATGCGAACAGAGTCCAAGGGCTCTAAGCTGTGATTACCGCGGTGGGAGTTTTGGTGCGCCAGATGGCTGAAATTAGTTCCTGAAGTCTGCATCTGTGGTGATGACAGAAGAGAGAGAGCACAGTCCGATTCGCTGACTAGCCGGTCATAGAACATATTGCGGCCAAGCCCACCACTATCAGACGACACAATTGTCCTAGGGAGCGGATGACATACAGAAGATTCGGCAGACATTTGGCTGCTCAACGCGGGATTATTCCCTTGCAAGAATTTAATTTGTTTGCCTCCCCCATATATGCTAGAGGATGACCCATATAGGTGTTGGTGGCGGGCATATAGAGCAGCTTCCGTTTCAGGATTGACAACTCCGGCCCATGTTGGGTTGCCAACAGCAGTAGTGGGATATACCTGTGAGTTAGATAGCGGTACTAATTGGGGACCTGAAAAAGATTGAATGAAGAGTCAAAGAAGCATAATAACCGACACAAATAGTCATGCTAGTATGAGGAGTCATTTACAGACTTCTCCTGCACTTATAAAGTGATCAAGAAGACCAATCTGTCTGCTCATGGTAAGGTATCATTGGCACATGGAAATTTGTAATAGAGAAGCCAGACCATCTAAGCAAGAGGCTAAAATTGCCAAGAATTGAAGATCTAGAATTAAGTTATTTCTGTTGTAATGTATGAGTATTCAACCAGCCATCATATAACAGATGGAAGGAGACATCAGGAATACTCAATTAGTCACTGGTTCTAATAACTAAGCTCATTCCTACGCAAATTGAGCTCCCTCAGAACCACTATTCTTAACATGATCGAACACAGAGCATTCCCAAGTTCTTCTGACGGGATATCTCCTTTGGACAGGACTAATAGGGGGAAACATACAGGTAAACAATAAAGTAGAAAGAGATGGTCATTCCACTACAGAAAATAAATCCCCTTGCAGATGCAATTTCTGCATGTATGGATCTTATGCCAGCTCTAATCAGAACTGAGTATTTATGAAATCGCCCTAGAGCCTGCCAAGTGCTGGTATTACACATGGTACATTGGAGCTAAGAAAAATTACTACACCCGGATCCTCACCTCGAAAACTGGATAAGATGTCTGCTGGCCGACTTAGCGGATCCGGCTGAGGTTTTCTTCGCCTTCTGTTATGTCCATCAAGGCGCTTCCTGCAACTCCTTTTGCCCTCATCAAATTCCTCCAGTGAATGGAACCTACAAGACCAGATATTGTTTAAAACATAATATTAGCCATTGTCGACTCGGCAAGTTCCTGTTGTTAGGAGCAGTTTCCATTTAAACAATCCACTTCAGACCGTGAGTATTATTAACAATGACGTAGCAAAACAATGGGTTTGAAGAATACGTTGAAGCATCGGTAACGATTTGAGACAATCAAAAGCATGATCGGTACCTGCTGCATTGCTGACAAAACCTTTGCTTTCTACCATTAATCGTCACCTCGGGAGTCTTGGAGTGAACTTCGCAGACCTTGTGGCGCCTATGGTACTCTCTACAGTTACTAAGGTCTGCATTGCAACCGTCAACAAGGCAATGTACCGCCTGACCCCCATTGCTCGCCGATCGAGCCCTCTTCGACGACCCCGATGGAGACGACGCCATCTTTGAGACACCAGAGTCCTTCCACATATTTACTGGTTCGTTCACTGTGTTACTCATTTGACCCAGCTTCAAATCAACCGAAAATTCTCCTTTTGCACTAGGAATCCCATAGCTATTCGGCCCATCAGCTCCATGGCTGCCTGGCAGGGTTTCTTGGCCAAATTCAGTCAAATCCCAAGGAGCTTTCAGATTCCAATCCATTAAGCCTTCCACCACTTCAATTAAATGAGATTGTAGGCAAAGCGAATCAGAGACCTTTCCTCACCCAGGACGACCGAGCTTTTCTCCTTTGCAAGATTGAATTTCTTTTTTTCCTCAACTGCATCAAACAGGAAGCAAAAAACTAAACAAAACAGTATCATCTAGCCAAATCAAGCACTCGAGATTTTCGTCTTTCTAAATTGCTGACGAACATAAAAGCAGAAAAATTTCCAGTCGGCTGCTGGGGAAGGAAAAATCTCTCGTGAGCTAGAAAGGAGACATTAAAGAAAGAGTTGCACAATGGGCAGCTCGAGGAGGAGTAATCATTACCTCCAGTAGCTCTTTGTGATGTCTAAGTTCATGGAAAGCGTAAAGGAAAAAAGGACATCACAAGAACCGTTGGCAATAACTACAGGTCTACAAGTACGGTACAATAATGCTGCAGAAACGTTTCCCGGGACAATCGGAAGATCAGATGAGAACGTACTAGGAAGAGATCAACGAACACATTTAAAAAAGAAAAGAAAAAGACTTTCCAGGAAGAAGAAGAAAGCAAGTAAATTTAACAAAACAACCTTGACTAAAAAGTCCATGAACAACCACAAGAGCCGAGGAGTGCAAAAGAGTAGGGTAGTTGCAGCACAGGAAGTTCAGTCCAGGATTAGAAAAGAAAGAGACCGAGCCCTTCTCTCTAACCATCCATTCCCGGCATAGATTCCACAAAGACCAGCACAATAAAGAATCAACCCGGAAAAGAAAGTAAAAAAAAACCCAACCCAAGAAAACCCAAGCGTGGAAAAAGGTGAAAAAGAAGAAAACAGGGGAAAAAAACAGGAGCTTTTTAAGGAAGAGTCACACCCACCCACCTGTTTGCTGCTAACAGAAACCCATCCCAGCCCTCCACTTGAAGGGTTGCTCTTGGTTGCGCAGAAAGAGAAAGGGGGGATGATGGGAGTGAGTTGTCTTGAGTGATGTGGAGAGAAATCATTGAAGGAGAAGTTGGAGGAGCCAAAAAGGGGGAGGGGGCAGGGGGTCAGGGGGCAGGGAGCTCGATTTGGCTCTGCCCTCCCCTAGTCCACTTCACCTCTTATTATATTATTATCTCGCATTCCATATGTAGGGTTTTTTTGGTGCTTGGAAACGTGGCTCTTTTTGCCCCGGTGGGCTAAACGAAAGCCGAGCGGAAGGGGACAAAACCCCACTGTTCTGTACCCTCTCCCAACGCTCCCTCACAGAGAGCGGCCAACAGTGAAGAGGAAAGAGATGGGCAAGGAGCCAAAAGAGAAAAGCGGGGAAAGGGAAAGAGAAAGAGAGAGGGAAACAAAAGGTGTTGCAGCGGATGATGGACGATGGGTTGTGACAGAGCATGTTGCTGTGGCGTTGTGTTTCACATTTTATGGCATGTCTTCCTTTCGGTGTTCCTTTGCTTCCATCCCTTTCAAGTTTCATCGTGCGTGTGAGTCCGATACATCACGAGTTTGGATTTTGATGAAATCTGTTATAGGACCAGCAAAATCTAAATGCGAGGAACTGGGCACTCTAATTTGGTCTTAATCTTACTCGCGAACCTTGTGTGACCGTCCATTTCTTTACTTCTTCCTCGCTAGTTTGGTCCGAGGTAAAGATGCTCGAACCATACCGTGACATAAAAAAGAAGCACTTTCATGTGTTGGGATCGCCGCGAGCGCCTTAATTTCAGATTCCTTCCCAAATGATCTATTTCACTAGGAGAATTACCGATTCCTTCTTGATTTAGCTACGTAGAATGATGTTTTGTTGCTACGTCGAGTTTTAGGGCCTTCCTCTTTCCTATTTCAGTTTCTTTCCCTTCATTTTTTCTACTATTTTCACAAATTAAGCATATGCCAGCGGGAAGTGACTTAATTTCAGATTCCTTCCCAAATGATCTATTTCATTAGGAGAATCACCGATTCCTTCCCGATTTAGCTACATAGAATGATGTTTTGTTGCTTCGTCGAGTTTTAGGGCCTTCCTCTTTCCTATTTCAGTTTCGTTCCCTTCATTTTTTCTACTATTTTCACAAATTAAGCATATGCCAGCGGGAAAGTAGATGTACGGTGCAATCAATCTCGACAATACGATGTTGGTAATTTGGTCCACTCTATGTCAAGTCGTGCCCCGAGCAAAATAATTCACCACAGTTTATATATAAACGTCGGTCGCTTTGGAGCTAGTTCCATGGTAGGCCAAAGGAAAGAATGTCTTTTGCTCTTTGCTTAACCTTTTCACCCGTTAACCTAAGGGTGAGTAGGCCGGTTGGTTAAGTGGTCCCCCAGAGGCCTACGGTTGCTTAATGCAAAACCAGACATTCTCATTTTCCTGGCAAATCTCACTTTAATCTATTAATTTTTTCTCTTTCTATTATAAGTATGCTTCCAAAGTCATCAAACCGGATCATCAAAAAGTGCGTTTCTGAGTTTAAGCACGCTCGCATTTTTAATTAAGACAAGAGACCCCAGGCCCATCCTGCCATGCCACGGTCTTCTATGTTCATCAAAGCTTGGTAATTAAATTAATCAACATAAATTATAACTAAGAGGGGATGAGACGATACAGTTAATCTCGCCTACTTATCGGTAACCCACGTTTGGTGACTACTTAGCCTGGATCTTTAGAGGAGTGATTCATATAAACGGGATGTTTTTACTGATGTAACCGATAGAGTCGATTAAAAGGATGTAAAGATTATGTTGCTCTAATCGATTTCTTATCGCATTTACTACGTGTTATCCTCTATGCAGTTCACGAGGCATGATTAATTTGTGCAATACGATAATAGCATATGGGGAGCGAGCAAGATACCATTTTTTATAACTTCGCTTGCAATGTGTTTGGAAAAAGAATTAAAATCTCAGGAAAAAGAGGAGCTTGTCATAATTTTGCCGTGCGAGAACTAAAGAAATTACTAAATAATCAAGAACATAGACCCTCCTCTTACCTAATTGCACTGTTGGAAAAATCGAATCAATCAATTCCATTGCATATCTCTACAAAACGATTTTTTAGCTCGGTCCAACTTGATCAAGTCGAGCATTCAAAAATTTTGCGCGATCTTCGGGACAATGATGCGGTGTGGCAGTATTGCATACATTTTTAGGTCTCACATAAGTGGAATTCATGTCACATTAAGTCGTGATTAGGGATTATTTCGCGAGGGAAGTGAGGATTTGTGGAGGGTTGATGATAGAAACAGAGTTAATGCAAGCCCAACCACCAAAACTAGGGGATGGGTGGGCAATGAAGATTGTCGTTGAGCCTGTCAGTAGGTCCCCCCAGCATTATATGACTTCGATGCTCTCTTTCCCTGACTTCGATCGCTCTCGTTCGGCGCCACGTGTCCCCCTCGCGAACTTCTCAGGAAATTCTCACATATGAAGCTGTCGGCAAACTATTCAACACCCGGTTTCCTGTCCCTCGGTCCTTTTCCCCTCCCCACCCCTCCAAAATTTCTGCCTTTTTAAGCTCGAGCCATTCCCTTTTCCCCAAAAATCAGACCAATCATTCGGAATTTCTTGCCTCCGAACGTTAATTTTTATTTCTCGGAAAACCGACGTGGGTTTTGGGTTGCGGAAAATTAGGACTTGATTAGGAGAATCTCCTCCCCTTTTCCGTGCTTGCTTTTTCCTTTCAAAAGTTACGCCAATCTCAGTGGGTTCGAGCTAGAGCCGCGGGCCTAAATAAGGAACCGGTTTGCACATGAAAAAGGTAAGAAAACCGAGCATCCCGACCACGCACATGAATCCCTCCATCCATTTAGATTTCGTTCGTTTCGTGAAAAATAAACAAATTTCAAGCGATATAAACAACGGATGTTAAGCAAATGTTTTCAGAACGATCCCTTTTTCGAGAAATAGACGTCGCTTTGACGGGCGAAATCTCGAACAAAGCTATGGGGGGAGGTAGTAGAGGCCGTGGATTTTCCACGTCATGGGAGCTTCGTGTGACGGTCCAAACTCCGAAAAGGATGGCGGGCGAGGCAACACGGCATCTCTCCTTTTCCACTCTTCTTTCTTTTCCGCCACGTGCGGAATGACTCTCGAGCGCGCCCCTTCCCCCAGTTCCCACCGGAGCCAATGATCGGAAAAAAGGAAAGCCAAAAAAAACGAGAGGTCTCATCCCACCGCACGGAGGAAGCGGGGATTTATTCTTTCCTCAAGAACCGATTCTCCTCCTTCCCCAACTGGACGTGATTCCTGTCTTAATTTACCGAAATTGATCTCCGCCGCCAAACCGCGGCCGGTGCGGGAAGAAACCCGGGATCGAAGCGCCGCCACGGCCGCTGGTCGGAGAGGATGCCCTTCGATTCAACTTCACCGTTTGAAACACGGTCCTTCTCTGCTGGTGGACGGTTCGTGGTGCAAATTCAAGATCGATCCCCCTTTTTCCATGGTGAAATATAGGCAAAGCTCGCCTTCTTTCGGGACAATTTGGGCCGTCGTTACTCTGAAAGCCCAACAGGACGAGGCCCAGGCCCAGGACCAGGCCCAGGACCAGGCCCAGGCCCAGGCCCAAAAACCGAACTATCTCTGGTCAATGACAATGGCGGGTTCCGATAATTGCTCTGAGGAGGAGAGAAGGAGAATCTTCGAAAAGGAAGGAGAGACAGTGTGAACTCGAAGCCAAGTCGAGACTCGAAGATCCTTCGATTCGCTTCGCGCTTGGAAATTGGGATTCCGTGCAGCATCAGCGTGAGCTTCTAGGGTTTCATTTCCGGCGGAAACGCTGCTGTTCCTCTTCTTCTTCTTTTTCTGGTAGAGTGAAGTGCTCGGGCTGTTGTCTGCGCACGTTCGGACTTCGAACTTAGGAATGGCGTTTTGCCGCAATTTTTTCTAGGTTACGGCCGGGAGATGGACGGGGAGGAGTTGACGCAGCAGGAAACCGAACTCTACGATCGTCAAATTAGGGTTTGGGGCGTTGATGCCCAGAGGAGGTTCTCTTCTCTTTTTTGCCCCACCCCCTTTTTTAACTGCTCTTGAGATCTCGAATTGTTTAATTTCCGTTGCCGTTTCTATGGTTCTTCTTGCGGTGAAGAAAGTTGCTGTCTTTTTTGGTTCGTTGTTGATATCTCTGTTAAGATGTGTAATATTGGAGGTGATCGAGGTTGTTCTCCTATTTTCAGGTTGAGCAAAGCCAATGTTCTTGTCTGTGGAATGACGGGAACTGTCGCCGAGGTAAAATCTTTGCATTTTCTGTTCAATTAAGCAGCTGTCGTTTGTTATTTGCCATGTCTTGTTGAAACTTGCATCTTTGTCAAGACGATCTTTTTCCGGGTGTGTTACTTTGTGTTAATTGTCTATGGTTTTTTGGGGGGCAGTTTTGCAAGAACATTGTGCTAGCAGGAGTCGGGAGTGTGACCCTGGTGGATGATGGGGTAGTCACTGAAGCGGCATTGTCTGCCAATTTTCTGATTCCTCCTGATGAGAGCTTGTATAAGGGCAGGACTCTTGCCGAGCTCTGTTGTGATTCTCTCATAGAGTTTAATTCTATGGTCCGTGTATCGGTTGAAAAAGGTTGACTCTTACTAGACAGTTGCTTGTAGGCTTCCTTTTCCTGTATTCACGCTGTGCTGAGTTCTGAATAGCTGAATGGTGCTCTATGGTTTCTCTATTTGGATACATCACTAGGTGATATATCGAGCTTTGGTGAAGATTTCTTCTCTAAGTTTGATGTGGTTGTCATTAGTTCGTGCTCACTGGCTACTAAGGTAAGAAGCTCTGCCCATATAAACTTGAATCCTCTTGAAAGAATTTGAAAGCTTGGTTCATCAAGTATCAATAGGCAATTGTTGTTCTTGTTTAAAAGCCTCTTGTATTTTGTATATTGCAGAAACTGGTTAATGAGAAATGTCGGAGATTGTTGAGGCGCGTGGCATTTTACACTGTAGATTGCAGAGACTCATTCGGAGAAATTTTTGTCGATCTCCAAAATTACAAGTACACAAAGGTTGCTACTCACCCCTATATTGATCCTGCTATACATTAGCAAAGTATATGGAATGGCTGTGCAATTCACCAAAAGCCTTACAAATTTTCACTTGAGTCCACATGGTACAGTTTTAAATGGTTAAATGTAGTTGGCCTTATTTAATGAATTTGCAATATCAGCTAGTGGAAGGGTAGGCAGTGAACATCGTTATTTGTTTGGTAAGATGTCAAGCGGTACATTTTCTAATTTGTTTGGAGATAATACAGGGTTGGTTATTATGCATGATAGGGTGGAACAGGTGCACTTATGACCTTGTAACTTTATGGAATTTGGTCTTAGCAGCATGAAGTATTGCCTGTGTTAATCCTCTTCTTGTTATTGCTAGCCTTGTATGTGAATTGCTTCAGTGGCATGCCTGAGACACACTTATCAGACAATGAGATTTTTGCACTAAACTTTGCACATATGAGTTGCTTTGCTATATTCAATAATATTGATCATCAGAAATATTGATATCGTCACTTTGTTTTCTTCTCCTGGATGGCAGAAAAAAGGCGATGAAGCTGTTGAATTCGAACTAAAGTATCCTAGTTTTGAGGTATGACTGAATCATCCTAATCAGATGAATTGATGTTTGTCTCGCTCTATTTATTTAGAAAATGTTATGGTAATGATGCCTATAGTAGTTAAAAGGAAAAGAAATAAACAATGATTGAAACAAGAAATGCTTGTGAAAAAGCCTTTTCAGACTACTAATCGTGGATGATCTGTTACATATTGAACTGTGCTATCACTGGGTGTGATTTTGAAGTTATAAACAAGCTTTGAGAAATGTATGCAAACGTTGAGCTGTTTTTTTCCCCCTTTATCACACAGGAAGCAATTACAACACCTTGGAAAAGGCTACCCAGGAGAATGGCGAGGCTCTATTTTGCCATGAGAGGTACAGCGAGGTTATCCAAATTGCATTTAATCTGATTTTTCCTTGGGAGCTAATGTATTTTGTTATTGGCCAGATGTGTAAAATGGTTTCTTTTGTTTACTGAGCCTAGTTGTCGTTCTTATCAATTGGCAGATGTTTTTACATTTCTCTTTCGTTGAGTACTAATACCCTTGTGTGTGTTGTCATAGAAGCTTCTGTGGTCAGCGATTCCTGTGCATTTATTCAGTTTAGAAATTAACTAATGTGCTACCTCTCTGTGCTGGTTACCTTATATTTCCTTTTATCATTTAAATGAAGAATGAATACTGTAAGTCAATTGTTATTTAATACTGCCAACTCTGTCTTCCTTCCCTACTTTTGCAGTCATGGAAAAGTTTGAAGAGGCAGAAGGGCGTAAGCCTGGCGAAACTTCGATTCTTGATCTTCCTGGTGTTATGAAGATGAGACAGGAACTTTGCGAGGCAGAGGTGTGTTATATGGAAGCTGCATGTGCCATATGATTTTTTCGCAAGGTTCTCTCTCATAAGTTTGATATGATAATTTTGTGTGGCTCTCCCTCATTACTTTGTGACCATGCAGTCATTGAATGAATCTCAAATTCCGGATTATCTACTAGAAAGATTGATGGTTGGTACGAGAGAATTTCCACCAGTTTGTGCAGTCATTGGGGGGATTCTTGGACAGGTGCTATTCCTGTTAAATTTATGCATTCTGTTGCTATCTTAATGTGTGAGTGATTTCCTTATGCCCTTTCAACATATTCTGCCAATGCAACCATTTTAGGAGGTGATAAAAGCGATATCTGGGAAGGGAGATCCTCTTAAGAACTTTTTCTTCTTTGATGCTTTTGACGGCAAAGGGATAATAGAAGACATATCAAATCCAGATGCTGCAAGCTGACCCAGCCTACATGAAAGGCTCTCTGGTTACTTTTTTCTCCTTTCTTTGTTAGTGCTAGGAGTAGAGTTGGAATCTGAGGGCTATTATCAACTGTAACTGCCATTCCACCTAGGGAATTTGGAACTTCAACGACTGCTGTGAGGGCTATTTGACAATGTTGTTAGCCTATTTTTGGTCAACTAACCTTGGATTGCTGATGAAGGTAGTGACAAAGCATCACCTTCATCTCTGATGTAAGGAACCTGCCATATGTTTGAATTCGATTAGTAAACCCAGGGCGTTGTCTTGGTCTTTTACTATTCGAGATAACCGGAAACTGGAGAAGCAGTGCGGAATGTGGCAATCGTTATTGATGCATCGATGTGACTGGAGGGCCGTGCTGGAATTGCTGTAGACGAAGGCAAAAGCAGTTATTTGGAACGTGAGGCAGTGGGTGAATTCTCAAAAGGATGGACATCATTTGAAGAAGTCTGTCGGTAGGGTTGCCTAAAGCCTCATCGTGTGGGAGGAGCTGAATGACGATGACCGTGTTACCCGCGCTGTGGGTCTAGATCATGATTCTGGAAATTTGTTGGTGGGGGATGCCGGGCCAGCAACCAATTTTTTCCACCAAAGATTGAAACTTTAATAAAGCAAAACGGGGGAGTCACTTTAACATCCTTAGCAGGACAATTGGAAAGGGAAAAAATGGAATTTTAGGGGAGAAGAATAATCGTGAAAGTTTACTTTTGACTTTATGCTGTCGGTAAGTTTAAACGTCCAATGCCTCGTGTTCGCTAAAATTTAGTTTAAGAGCAAGGGAAAACATGTTGTCTCAAGAAAATATGGAAGAGTTGAAACGTTCGAAGACTTAAGTTGACCAGATAATAGCTCGATCGAGCTGGCCGTCGCCTAGAATAATCGCTTGCCCGCAGATTGAGATTCTCAAGCATTCGGTTTTAGTTTAGATTTACAAGATCGTGATTTATCGTCTCAAATGTCAAGGGGCGATCTCAGCATGGATGATTCAGAAGATAAACTGAAGTCAGTTATGTAGTCGACAAAGTCCTTCAGATTGTGCATGAGGATTTTCAAAAGCCGAGCATGGATCAGTTAGTTTTATGCCGCTCCTATAACCTCGTGCCTCCACATCCCACGTTCGAAAAAAGATCCCTTTTCTTCACTGTCACAACTCATCATCATCCAGAACAACTAATAAAGCAGAGAGACAGAGACCCCACAAAACCATGCATGCTTCGAGTGCAGAACCAAAAGGAAAGTGCCGACACCCAACTGTACCTCAAGTTCCAGAAGTTTGAATCAAGAGCGGAATCCTATAAACCACACAACCTTCGCAATGCTAATAAAACCCCGGTCCAAGTCATTCGGCTCTTGAGGAGCAACTCTCCACGAGCCCTCATGGCCTCACTTCAGCACGGATTTCGTAGGTTACCACCGCCTTGGAAGGGAATGGCGAGGCGCTACGACTCAGCTGCGGAAGAGACGGTGAGAGAGAGACGGGCCGCCATCGAGAGCGGTAGGTTGAAGGGAAGGAGATTGTTCGACATGCCGGACTCAGGAGATGGAGAAGCGGAGACATGCAGTGGGTGGAGTGGTGTAACTGATGGTGATGACGACGACGACGATTATGAAGATGACTGCTGTGATCAGATCAAGACGAGTGAGGAAGTGGTGGCAGCGGAGGATGGTGGTCGCCGCCTGTCGTCGTCGTCTTCGTCTTCTTCTCTAGGCACAAGGGAAATAGAGAAGAAGAGAAAGATGGTAAGGGGGTTGATGGCGGGCGGAAGATGGATCGGGATGGTTTCGGTACTGCTCGTGGTTGCCGTGGTCGCCATGAGAAGCTGTGCAACTGGCCATGGAGGCGACGGCTATATGAATCTCGTCCCTACTTGACAGTTAGCATCTCCTTTCCATAAGTCTCCAGCTTTTGCTGTTTATGCTATAGTTCCTTTTGTGCATTGCATGCTGATGAAATCATAGTCACTGCCATACTTGCTGGGTTGCTTTTATTCTGGGTTTGTGGTCACCCTTGATTCGCTTCTCATTTTTCTCGTTTGCTCCCGTTTATTTAACTATCCAATCACAGTTCATCAGATCACTTGGTAGATCAAATTTATAAAAATAATGTTAGATGCGCATGCGGTACTATATGATGGAGTCGATTCGATTCACAATGGAAGCACATTCCACCTTCATTTCCAGACGAGAAGGGAAGTTCATGAAAACCGCCGTACGCTGCTCAATTGACGGCCCAATTCGGCAAAAGTCTTCAATTCGAACTCAATATTACTAGATGGAATAGAATGGACCATCTTCAACTTCGACTTCAAGCACCCAATTGGGATTAGGGCCATCTGCATCTGGAAAGCAGCTACAAAAAGCCCATCAAGAAGCCCAGCCCGTATAGAGCTCGGGTAAGCAAGACCCATATTCAACTCGGCGGCCTTCGAAAAGGATCACGAGAAAGGGCGATGGGGAACGTACTCCCCAGCTGCACATGACCCGACAGCATCCTCGGATTTGGATTAAACTTTGCGGAGATTAAGGTTCATTCCAAAACATAAAACGTACGTAAACGCATATAATCAGCCGCATCTGCTCTGCTTCTGTTTATATTCCCTGATCACGCACTTAAAAACTGTTAAAATAACGGGTGTGTCCCCTATTCCTCGCAGTATTCTCCATCTTCATTTATCTTGTAAGTAGCTTTTCACTGAGAGGCGGGCGAGGACTAAGAGTCCCGTCCGGGCCTTTCTTTTCATGTTGCGACTTTGATGGTGCGTGCATGCTTTGGATCGCATTGTATCGTATCAGCTGCGAACGGGGTTCTTTCTTTCTGCATCAATGTCGCACCCCGTGTCTTTTAGGTCTTCTCGTGGGGTACCACGATGTGTCATCGTGAAGCCACGACGATGTTACTGGGAGGGGTGGGGTCCAGGTTCTAAACGGAGGAAATCACGGCGTGCATGGCCAATCAATCAAACCGACGTTTACCGTCGTGTGTTGTGCTTTTACTGGGGCATAACGTGACGTTTGAGCTGCTTTAAGGTTCCATTATTAGTACGGTCCGATGGGGCTTGTTGCCCTAATCTGGCGTTGCAAGGCATGAGAAAGTTCGTCTTTTGGGTCTAGGATTCTTTTTAATCGCGGGTACGACAAGAGAAGGCATCGACACGTTGGTGCGTGTATCCTCCTCTGGAATATAAGTCGGTCCAGATGGACTTGCGGATGGGTCGTTCATGAGTGAATATTTGTCATCATTACAACAAGGATTAAACTTTTTTACCATCAAGTCGAGGACATCTTTGATGAGAACCTGATATTTCTGCACTGTCTTCTGTAGAAGATCAAGGAAAAAGGGGAAAAACGTTTTTACCATTATGTCGTGGCCATCTATGATGAGGAACATAATCTTTCTGCCCTGGCTTCTGCAAATAAAAAGAAGGAAAGAACATAATGGTAGGAATTACGTTTGTCTTCTTGTGCAAACCCTAATTTCATCAACCCCCCACCTGGACCATTGCATGTTTCCGTTGAGCCACGCGTTGAGTCTAAATTTGTGATCCTGAGATTTGCGGTAGCTTTCATTCCTCAAAAGTGCCTCCTTCTCATTTCTTCTGAAAAGTGGAGCTTTTGCTTCCTCGTGATATGTTTGGTGACTGTCCTCATAGGATGATATTGACAGAGAGAAAAATAACAAGAAATGAAAGATACGACGGTAATATCATATTAGTATCTAACTGTCTTGTGTTTGAATCTTTGATCCCGAAAGTTCCCATTTCTCACTCTTCCTTTCTTATGTGATGGGAATCATTCTTTAGTTTATAAATGTCGTGTTTGTTTATTTCAGACTCGCGTTATCTGTCTTGCCCGCATTTACATGGGGAGAAGTATTAAAAACAACAAAGTGAAAGGTAGAATAGGTCCTCCTTCAGTGGTTTGGACCTTTGAAATAAAAGGTTAGGTGAAATCACTGTCGACTATTCTAAAAATTTATACCATTTGACAACAACATGGTTCAATTATCAAATTATTCTAACATGAAATACACAATTGCATACATAATATAGCTAACAATGTCTCGTTCACCTTAATCCGTTGGGATAACATGTAGTGTAAGTCCTATTATAGGAAAAAGTTATGGATGTGTCTTGAACCATGATTCTTCCATCCTCTCGTACCTTTGTGAATGGAGTTTGGTGTCACTGAGGACAAGCGTGAGTGATGCAAAGGGATGATATAGCTAGTTCATGGAAGTGGCATCATGACGTTTGTGCTTAAAGTTTTAAGATAGAATGATTATATCTTTATGAAGTTTTGAAGGCATGATTGGTCTCTCATGCACAAACTAATCGGGAGCTAATATCACTCTCTTGATAAGGTCACGGCATGTTGAAATCAATTGTTGTGTCCAAAATGTTCAGTGTGTCCTGTTTGAGGGACTAGATATTTGAGATAAGCTGGGTGTAGTACGATTTGATACGAGAATGTTATTTGCTATATTGTTCTTTGGAACAACTATAGAATGAAGCTTGGCTTGGTGTTCTCGACTCATCAAGCGCCACATGAGTTATTCTATAGCCAAAGAACTGCTGGATGGCGAAAGATGGTATTAGAGCAAGATCCCTTCAATTGGTGGGTAATTTGAGAAAACCTATGATCTACCCAGTCTTGTGAGAGCGAGAGAGTGATCATTGGGGCCAAGAGGGCTCGAACAACGTGGGGCTCTCGATTAACTTTTAGGATGGCAATGGTTTCATAGAAAGGAATGAAGTGCTCATTGAATAGGGATGACGTTCGAAGATCAATTGGTGAACTCAAGAGGCGGTTTGTTATCCCATTTACAATAAGGGGAGAACCCTTACTTAGTTTGTTGAGTTTAGGATAAGCTTAGTAGGCACAAGGAAGTGTTGTTAAAGGAAGTGTAGTTGGCTATTTATGCCACACTTGTCAAGAAGTATAAGGGGGTGCATGATAAAAATTATTTCTGTTCGGAAATGATTTTTCTGTTTTGCATCAATTTCAAACAAAAACTTGTTTGATAACGCTTATCAAATTTTCTATTTCTGGAATAGGTTTTTATTCCGAAATAGAAATGGAGGAGAAATCGAAATAGAAAATTTCTATTTCGATTTCTCCCTAAATCAATTTCTATTTCTCCCAACCCTAATTTCACCCTTTTCTCCCTCGTACGCCTCCTCCTCCGCCTCTTCTCTGCCTCCTCCTCGAGACATCCTCCTCCGCCTCTCCTCCGCCTCCTCCTCCGCCTCGCTCCGCCTCCTCCTCCGCCTCGCTCATCTCCTCGAGACATCGTCTCCTCCGCCTCTCCTCCGCCTCCGCCTCTGCTCGTCCCTCCGCCTCATCCTCCGCCTCTGCTCGCGAATCCACCCCCTCCGCCTCTGCTCGTCTCCTCCACCTCATCCTCCGCCTGTCCCCAATTGTTGTCCGAGGGTCTGCTCGTCTCCTCCGCCTCGCTCGCGAATCCACCCCCTCCGCCTCTGCTCGTCTCCTCCGCCTCATCCTCCGCCCTGTCCCCGATTGTTGTCCGAGCCACCAGAAATTTGTATTTTGCAGAAGAATTTCTTGAAGTTTGAAGCGGTTGAAACTTTCCTTCATATGCTTGAAGATGGTTTTTTTAACCTAACGATTATTGTTTCGCGGTGGTTATTCAGGCTTGTTCAGTTCCGGAGAATGCATCAATTGGTAATACAATTTTCGGGTTTATAATCGAAAAGTAAGAAATGATCAAAGGTCCCATGAGGCCGAACCATTTCGCATTTGCTAGTGTTCTTAAAAATTTGTTTTAAGAAATAGAAATTTTATTCAGTTATCAAACTTTGATCAATTTTGTATCGTTATCAAACAGATTTTTTTCCTCGAAACTCGTCGAGGGAAGCTATCTGAACAAAAGTGGAGTGGAGTGAACAACTTTGCCTTTTCTATTGACCAAGCGTTGCCATTCATGTAACTCCTAGGGAGTGGATGTCGATGGTTGAGAAACACAAGGAAGCAATAGAACAACTTGCAATGAGGGCGTTGTGGAAATGAATGGGGGAGAATATCACGAACTGTGATTCTCCCATACTCTCATACCCTTGTGAGTGGAGCTTGGTGTTATCGAAGAGAACAATGAGTAATGTAGCTGGGATAATATAATTCATTCGTGGAAGTAATGTTAGGGCGTTTGTGCCAGGAGTTTTAGAATAAAAATATTTTTCTCTACAAACCTATAAAAGCAAGGTTGGTCTCCCCTACACAAACTAGTTGGGAGTTGATACCACTCTTCTAATGAGACCATAATAGGCCAAAACTAATTGTTGTGCTTAGAAGGGAAAATTGTCCAAAAAGTCTTAAACCTATTTCACTTTTGCCAATTCAGTCCTAAATCTTTTAATTTTGCCAATTTAGTCTTAAACATTTTCATTTCTTGCCAATTGAGTCCATCCGGCTAATTTTGGCCAGAAAATCTTGACGTGGAAGCTGGCGATGCCATGTAAGACCATCGGCCGACGTGAACAACTTTTAATAATATTTTAATATTTTTTTGAATTTTTAATATTTTTATGTTTTTATACACTTTTTTCTTTCTTTCTTTTCTTTTTGGCTTTCTTCTTTTCCTTTTCTAGTGGCCGGTGGCCACGGGTTGGCCACAACCAGCCGGTTGACATCACCCACCATAGGTGAGGCTTGGCCGGGCGAGAGCTAGCCTTGGTAAGGGGAGCCCTCGCCTAGGCGCAGCCGAGCAAGGGTTGCCTAGGCAAGGCCAACCTGCACCCAAGCCAAAGTGGCCTCGCCTGACGTTGCCATCGCCCGATCGACACCCGCCGAGGCTGCCCTCGCCCAAGCTAGGGCGGCCTCGCCTAGCATCGTTGTTGCCTGACCAACACTCGACAAGGCCTCCCTAGCCTAGGCGTAGGTCAACCTCACCCAGGCAACTCTTGCCCAACCGCACTTGGTCGAGGCTAACCCTCACCCGGGCGAGCCTTGCCTGTGGCGGGCGAGGCCAGTCATTGGAAAAGACAAATAAGAAAGCCAAAAAGAAAAGAAAGAAAAAAAAAACAGAAAAATAATAAAACTTCAAAAAAAAAAATATTAAAATATCATTAAAAAGTTGTCAACGTCAACATCTAGCGATCACATATGGCGTTGCCTTAAAGCATCCACATCAGCATTTTTCGGCCAAAATTGGCTTGATAGACTCAATTGGCAAGAAGTAAAAATGTTTAAGATTAAATTGGTAAAATTCAAAGTTTATGACTAAATTAACAAAAATAAAATAAATTTAGGACTTTTTGGACAATTTTCCCGTGCTTAGAATATTCTACGTGTCTTGCTTGAGGGATTGAATGCTCGAGTTAAGTTGGGTGTGATATGATTCGATACGATGATACTATTCGTTATATTGTTCTTTGGAACAACTATAAAATGAAGGCTGACCTAGTTTTCCGATTCACGAGGTGCTACATGGGCTATTCCTTGGCTAAGGAATTGCTGGCCTGTGACAAATGCATTGATTACACGACCCGCTTATAATGTAAACCGGCGCATTCATGTATCAGTGGCATACGATATGATTGCATGACTGAGACTCCTCATCGCCAGGCGGAACGCGTCTGGGGAAAACCCACTTCACATGCCAAGCCAGATCAGAGGGGAACAAAGGCCAAATTATCAGGGTCGATGAAGAGCACGATCAGCAAGACAAAAGAGGAATTCGGATAAGGTGGAGAAACGCTCTTGGATCAGAGACGCCCACCCAGTTCCTTGCTGTCCTCGCATGTCTCGATAAACATGGACATGGTGATCTTATGGAGAGGACCCAATGATTCGAGTAGGGTTTTGGACCGTGAGAAAAAGATGAAGAGACAGAACTTGCAGGCTCCATGCACTCCAAAGTAGGGAGAAGGCCGTCTCGAGTCGGTCGGCCATGCAGCAGGCTTTTATGTGGCTCTCCGTTGGCGTTAGGGTTTACCTCCAATCAAAACAGGGCCGTGATTTGACGATTCTGCTGAAAATGCTCCTTCGGTTCCATGCACCACCTTCCATCACTAAAAATGTCATCTTCGTTCCCTAATCTTTGTCCCCATTTTTTTACCACACTTCTGCTGCTGGATAGAACCAAAAGAAAATACTTCTGGGTCGTTCCTGAAGGTTCAAGATGATTCATAAAGGCATAAACAAACTCATGCTACCATAAACTTTTTGCCAGCTAAATTTGACGGAAATTATCCAAAAAGTCATAATTTATCGCATTTGCCAATTCAACCTTAAAACTTTCAATTTTGTCAATTGAAATTTAAATATTTTAACGTTTTATCAATTGAATCGGTCCGATCGATTTTGGCCTGAAATTGCATAGCACGATTGGCGCTAACACTGGCATTGAATTTTTTTTTAACCTTAAACTAAATGGACTTAATTGACAAAAAGTAAAAAGTTTTAGAACTCAATTGACAAAAAATAAAAAGTTTATAACTGAATTGACAAGAATGGGTTTAGAACTTTTTGAACGAATTTTCTCTAAATTTGTATTTTAGCCGATATGATCACATCGCGATTGCGTCTTACTAAAAATTATTCATATACATAAAGGTGCATAAGCAGATAATCTTTCTTTCTACACGTATGGTGCCGATCGGTGTCATGATCCAGAAAAGAAAAGGCAAGGATTAGCAATCATATAATAACTAAAGAAAAAGAAGGGTTGGTCTTATCCAAGTTCCTAATGTTCCACTGTAGCTGCGTAAAGGGCTCTAAATTATATAACCCTTTCGAACAATCTCAGAGATCGTTGCAATCGTATATCTCATCCTCAATCCTCCCTATAATTGAGAAAATTATTCAACCCAAAATCAAATCAGATCATATCACCAACGTCACCCCACCCCCTCACAAAACCATATCCTTATACGTGAATCAGACCCAACGACGTCCTCTTCCGTATGATCCCACTTTGCACCATTTTCGTGACATATCGCATCTACAATTATTGCCCGATGCGAATTGAGACGTCGGCAACTTGCCCTTTCTATCATTGGTATCTCGGAATATTGATAAAGTACACTTGAAGTTTAATCCTCCTCGTGTTTCGTTGGGATGAATATGGAGTGAAAATGGCACGGATAATTTCCTAGTGATCTCGAATTTTAAACAAGTTCTTAAAAGGCTTTATATCAACTCTCGTTCGGACTTTGAGATCCCTCAGATATAAAACACTAAGAGGGTATTTTTTTCTCCTAGGACACCACTTGCCTCATCTGTAATTGTATTTCGAAATGTTGGTAATTGCACTTGAAGTTCGATCCTCTTCCCTTTTCGTTGGGATGGAATACGGGGTGGAAATGAAAATGATTGATCTTCCTCTCGATCTCTCTTAACGCTTTCATTCTAGAGAGATCGTGAAATATCGAGCTTAGGGATGCCCCGGTTGCCTATGCCGTGGCCAAGTCTAGACGATTTGTCTCACATCGTGATAGGAATTGTTTGATGATGACCTGTGTGGCTATTTGCGATGTGTGACTAAGATGATAGATCGAAAGCTGAGCACGTTTTCTAGCTCCTAAGCTGAGGTCCAGTGGCTCAAAGTTTGAATTGCAAAACTAGCTGAATAATGAATAGCCTATGGTCTGTGGTGTCTACGTAGCTCGAAGGTTAGGAATTATAGTTCATCTAATAATCAAACGCGTCTGGTGGCGCATTGGAACCAAATCTATCATAACTAAAATTCATTGTTCCCAGCAAATAAAAGGATAAGCAAATAATTTGTTAAGAAAATATCCTTCATATATCGATGTTTTTTCGCCTCATAGAAGATTGCCAAATGTTCATGCACTAATCTATGATTGACTTGCAAGAGTATGTGAACTTTTTTTCTTGATGAGTTTTGCTCATTCATTTTCACCAACACATACCCTCTTCAGATATTGACGTCCATTCCTTTGATTTCAAGTTTTGATTCAAGTGTATTTCTCTTGATAACCAGACATAAGTAGGTAACACTTATCTTTTTGCATGAAAAAAGATGGGATCGCCTTTAAAAGCAAACGACATACCTTCTCTGGAAAGGGAAAAGAAGGCAAGTGAAGATCATCATCAGAGATAGGTAGAGAACATGGTCGAAATTGACAAGTGATTACAATGTTTTAGCATTTGTAACACGGTGGGTCTAATTATTGAACACTTCCAACAAACTAATGATGATGGTTCGAAAGTTTTGATGGAATTTAACTTATACAATTGTAGTAGGCAGTTTCATTACAATTCACTTATTGAAAACTAGAATGATATTATTTTGATTGAATCGTACTTAAGGAAATCGCAATAATTACTATTGCTATATTGCAGAGCTAGGGCAATTAATTATCATTCATGCACCAAAAATAAAAAACAATTGCATTTTGCACTGAATTTTCATAAATAGGGAAACCCTATAGATAATGCGAATTGGTCGCTCTTCATGTGCTAGAAACCTATAACTTGCATTATGAGTAGTGTAGATGAGACCCATTTCCGCGATTGTCGCTAGAATATGATAAAGCAAGGAAAATTATAAATGAGCCATACAACTATTATATGTCGTTTTTTTCGGGAACAGATGGATGTGCTATTGCCTAAATGCTCTTCTCGCCCTTCCACAAATTATGAATGTTACACTTGTGGAATTGAGGTCGCATCCATCCCATATACAAAGCAAATTCATCTACACTTTTTAATTTCAACTTTGTACGCAGTTTCATTGTCGCCCATTGGGAAAATGATTAATGCGAAATAATGGTCGGACCAATATCTAACTTTTTTGGGGGAATGTATGATGCCAAATAATCTTAATTGCCCCGAAGAAAATTACCGATATCCTAACGCAGCAAAAACCCCAAGGCAGCGGTTTCGTAGTCCCCCCGTTTTGAATGCCCGTTTTGTCTTTGACCCGGTCAAATCTGTGGATTTTCATTTCCCATGAGCATGAAGTCGAAACAACTCGAAGTCTCTCTGCAATCGCCGCTTAAAAAAACGATGATTAGATTATACCCTTCGGAGCTTAGATTCTCCAAATCCCGAATCCCACGGAACTAGCCGCTTAATTTAACCCCAGGTCCACAATTTAACTAGTGGGGTTGACCGTGGAGTCCCCAAAGGTCAAGAAGAATCGAGCGTGAAATCTCGGCCGTTGATTGAGAAGGCGAGTAACCGGGAGATGCAGTGACGGTGGGGTTTTTTTTTTTTTATTAATTTCTAGCCAGCTGACGGGTGATTTATTACGTTAGCTTAGAAATGGGTACATTATAATTCCTAAGGCGGACCTTTTGAACGTGTGTAATTATTAGTTTGAAATGCGAAGGCAAATTTTCCATCCAACGGATCCCACTAATTTCTAGAAGTTGTAGTGAGAGGCTCGAATTTTACTTCCGAAGCTGCTTTGAAGCTCGGGGAGCTGACGACCCGGGGGGCATGTAACCTCCGGGCACCATGTGTCTCAAGACCATTCACCCTGCAGTGCACGTGCCCCCTTATATAAAGCCACGTAATCGGGCGGTATGGCGAGCCGGATGCTGATGTTGGTGCTGTTCGTGGTGCAGGTGATGGTGGTGATGGTGGTGGGAGTTGCGAGCGAGATCTGATGGTCCTGAGCAATTTCTGGTAGCCACTGCAGCAACACCCAGAGAGAGAGAGAGAGAGAGAGAGAGAGAGAGAGACTCAAATCTTATCTACACCCTAACCCCAAGTGTCTCCGTACCCTTCTTCTTCTTCTTCAAGTCTTGTCTTCTGAACCAGAGTTAAACAGAACAGCCCCAATGGGAGAGGTCCTCTTCTTCGCTTTCAAAGCTCTGCCTTCGCTTTGCTGTTTGTGGGTTTAGTGCGCTGATTCCTTCTTGGTCTGCGTGGATTTGTGCAGGAGGAGAAGAAGCCAAAGGCTCAGGAGGAGGCCAAGAAGGCGGAGGAAGCGAAGCCGGAGAAGAAGCCCGAGAAAGCGGCCGATGAAGAGAAGAAGGGAGAGAAGAAGGGGGAGGAATCCAAGGACCCGCCTCCTCCTCCGCCTGAGATAGTGCTCAAAGTCTACATGCATTGCGAGGGCTGTGCTCGCAAGGTCCGCCGGAGCCTCAACGGCTTCGATGGTCAGTCCTCTGAAGCTGCCGAATCTGTGATTTCGACCAGTGCTCTGCTTCTGAGATTCGAATGTTTCCTTCTTTCCGTTCGACTATTTTAAGGGGGTGGTCTTTTTGGGTTTTGATTGATCTTTCTGTAGGAGTGGAAGAGGTGACGACGGACTGCAGGACGCACAAGGTGGTGGTTAAGGGAGAGAAAGCAGATCCGCTCAAAGTGTTGGAGAGAGTAAAGAAGAAGAGCCACCGACAAGTGGAGCTTCTCTCCCCTATTCCGAAGCCACCTGCTCCAGAAGAGAAGAAGCCTGAGGAGAAAGAAGCCCCCAAGCCCGAAGAGAAGAAAGAAGAGGTCCGTCTCTTTCTCTTGCGTCAAAGGATTCAGCTTTCTGCGACTTTGGGGTGTCTTCGCTTTTCATTTGATTTCTTTCTTTCTTGTTCCCTGTTCTTGCCATTGTTCTTTTCCTGATTCTATTTTTCTGGGCACAAAATGTTGCTCAGCCGCCGCAGGTGATCACGGTGGTGCTCAGCGTTCACATGCATTGCGAGGCCTGTTCTCAGGCGATCAAGAAACGCATCCTCAGGATGAAAGGTGTGAACTTTTCCACCTCCGACGTCATTTTTTGTCATGCTGTCGTCTGCGTATTTGACGATTTCGTAATTTGATCGTTGAAAAAGAAAGAAAACGCTCCTTTCTTTTCTAAATAAAAGTTCTACGCTTTACTTTGAATCTCTGTAGAAAAGGAGTTCGCTCTTTTTTTTTATCCGTTTCGAAGATCGATCAGAATCCTATTATATTTTCAGATTCAGGGAAATACCCGTTTGATTGGATTGAATAATGCGTCTCTTATTCAAATTACTTCCCCTTATGACCGAATCCATGTAATTAAATATCTCGACAAGAAATTCCTCCAGTCAACTCTGTATCGACCCTTCTCTGCACTCGTCAATCCAAAAGCTCGATCGTGACCATAACAAAACGGGTCCTGGTCGTTTCAGGGGTGGAATCTGCTGAGCCAGATCTGAAGAGCTCGCAGGTGACGGTGAAGGGGGTTTTCGAGCCACCGCAGCTGGTGGACTACGTGCACAGGAGGACGGGAAAGCACGCGGTGATAGTGAAGCAAGAGCCAGAGAAGAAAGAGGAAGAGAAGCCCAAAGACGCCAAGGAAGAGAAGAAGGCGGAGGAAGGAGGAGGGGACAAGAAGAGCGAGGGAGAGAGCAAAGAGAAGAAGGAAGGCGACGCCGCCGCCGAGCCCAAGGCGGAGGCCGCTGAAGAGGGCAAGGTGGTGGAGATGAAGAAGAACGAGTACTATCACTTTCCACAGTACTACACTGCCCCGAGATATTTGCCAATGGATTTCTACGCACCTCCGCCTCAGCCTCTGCCCCCGCCTCCGCCACCATACCATTACAATCAAGCTCTAATGGCTGCACCGTACAATCCCTACGGTCCTCAGACCTACTACCCTCCTCAGATCTTCAGCGATGAGAACCCTAATGCCTGTTCTGTCATGTAAAAACTGGGACACCCCGAGGGTAGAAATGGGAAATGAACCTTCCCCCCTTCCTTGTCCTGGTCCATGCTCTGCATGTGCCCTGTCTCCTGTCCTGTGTTTAAAGGCATAAAATCTACAGATTAAGCTGTAGAGTTTTGTTGTACTCTCTTCTTTTTGTACTACCCTTTTCCCTTTCTGCCCCCCTCCCCTCTCTCTCTATATATTATAAAAAGAGAAGTTAAATGTCATGTTAACATAGAAAAATAATAGCACCATGACATGAAATACAGGATTCTGAACCTTTTTGGGACTCGGTTAATCCCTACTGCGTTGCGGGCTTCTGTTTTGGGATGGTTGATGTATTGTTTAAGTGTTGAGATTCCTAGGCGGGTCTTCACTCGTCACGCACTCTGTTTGGATCGGGGCAAGTGGGTCTTCGGTGGTTGCTTGAGCGAGGGAAATGAGTGAAACATGGACCTCAAGGTCCCAAACGCAACACATGTTTCGCCACTCACCAGCACTGGTTTGGTGTGCGTGTGGTGAGTGGTGGATAGATGCACAGTACATGTGCCCACCGAGATCACGTTGGCAGAATTTTTTTTTTTTTTTTTTAAAAGTCACTTCGATAGTCGTTCGTCAATCGTTAAACTTAGAACGAAAAAAGATGTCGGCCACTTTATCGCTCGTTAAGATATGCTCGGCCTGTTTTAGGGATGGGAGATGAGGCAAATCAGGTGGTGGGAGGTCAAAAATTATTGGTGGAGAAACTGTCGGAGGATTGAGATGTTTAAGCAAACGGGTGAAATGTAATCGTTTCCTCGTGAACTTTTTACCAACTTGCAATAGCTTACAAACACCTTTTGAGAAGCCCGTGTCCTCTAAATTCTATATGCAATGTAGTTTTTAAGTCGGTGCAAAACTACACATATGAGTTGACATCATTTCGCCACACACTTACATCTGTAACCATAGCTTCAGCCACAACAAATATCAAATGAATTTTCGTTCTTTCTGGCAATGCTCTCCGCTTTGTGTCGAAACACTCATAAACCGCAAAGAAATGTTTCCAAGGAGACTTTCTTCATTGATCTCCACGTCGTGAAATTCACCATCTTTAAGCACCCATATTGGCAAAGCATAATCCGATTTCGCTGGGGTCATCTTATAACAACGGAGCTATTCCTCTTTGCCTCGGTCTTTCATGCCCGTGACCTAAGTTCCACTTTATGCCCGGCCTACTGTTCATAAAACAGGGCACTGTCTCGAGAGAGATCCTGAAAGCACAAAAGACATATAAATGCGTCTGCCAAATGCATCATATCAGGATACATGCGATAAAGATATGGAGGGGGGTAATGCAATAGAAAAGAGGAGTGAGAGAGGCCTTTTTCTTTCTACAGAGCAATAATGGAGTGCTAATTACAACTGCGAATGCTCAGAAGGCCTGCACTGGCCATCTTATACGGTTTGGGGGCAGGCAAGGGTGATGTCGTGATGACTGTGTACTGGCTCGTTTCAGGATCGAATGCCAAAGATTTTTTTCCGGGGGTCGGTGCTGGTGAAAGACATGGCCACCATGGTTAGGTGAAGGCAGTAACTTCTCGGTCTTTTGCAGTAGCTATCATTAGAGGGGTGGTGAGTGAAAGCTCGCGCGCTTTTTGTGTCCAAAAGTCCGATTAGGTCCTCATCGAGCTGGGGTGGGGTGGGGAGGGGTGGGGAGAGATTCTCGGCTGCCATAAATGAGATAAAAGCTCCGGTGGCACATGCAACTCGCCTTTTCCTCGAAGTATTTATACGTTGATTGTGGCTTTGTCGAGTGCCTGTCGCAACAGTCCTCGTACGCCCCCTTCATGCCTCGTTTACCCGATTGGTGTATATGATGAAAAGATCGAGGGGTCCATCGTGGATCCCTCGGCCATTTCCTGAGAGATTCGCCCCCGTCTGTTTTCATTTTCTTCCCTTCCCCTCGTTTCAGCTTCGGCCGTGTTTAACTTTTCTGTCGAAATCCATCAGTAAGCTTAAGATCGATATTTGACCGTTTGCATGTATGTGTTTGTGAATGTTTTGTCCCCTCTATAAGATCATCCTCCTGACTCTACCAAATGTCCATGCTCAGAGACGTTGTTAAGAAGGGGTGATTGGCGTACATGTTACGGAACATAGTTGCCAGCATCATACGACACGACATATTACAAGTCCTAATCGTGACGGTATGCTCGTACTGTACATGTTTAGGTTTTGGGTTATGTCCAAGCTACTTTGTTGACCTTTTGGATTCGATGAACGTACGAAGATGAGTGTCCAGGGAAGCTTGTATAAAGAATGACATGCTAGAGGCCATTTAGGATGAAAAGGCGGACGAAAACCGTACTTCATGGTTATCCTTATCCCAAGATGGAGGCACACAAAAAGATAATGCGTGACGAAACTGCTGATTCGATAAGTCAAATGAAAATGAAATGGAAGATGATGTAGAGCGTTGGCTAGGGGTGAGAGGTACCAATGTCAATTCAGCTATGACTTGGAATTTAGAATTTATCCTATGAAATCAATTCCCAACTTTTTAAAACCTAAAATTGACTCTGCATATTTTTTAGTATGGAATGTATTTAGTCACAAGTTTTAAGGTTAATTTAAGAGTCTACCAAAATTTTACCTATACTTTTAATTAAATAATTATAATGAATCATTATATATTATGATCATTATTTAAAGTTATAATCTACTGACCACAACTCATACTTAAGTACACGAAGAATGTAAAATTTTAACAAAGTAAAAGTCTTATTCATGGATATATCGAAGTTCAAATTAATGATTCCGGATTACATGCATATTATTTGATGCCACAAAATACCGTGAAATTGCAAGACGACTTGTTATAGGTTCTAGCCTATCGAGACGATTTCCCTTAATTTAGAAACGAACCAAAAACTTATCTATCCAAATAAGTTCTCTAATTTTTCGAACTTTGTATGTCTTGAAATCTCAAACAGGACCCATTGCCATCAATCCGATTTTCTGATTCCTTATTCTATCATAAAATCATGTTCACTCCTAGTACTGGCCATTTGGTGGAAAGATAAAGCAAGGCCAGGCCTTTCTCTCGTTTTCATCAAAGCCTTGCGTCACCTCCCACCCTCGTTTTGCTTTCTCCACATCTTTTTCTCGCTTTTGTCCTCTCTCTGAAAAGGAGTTTTAAAACTTTCATACCACCATCATCGTCACCATCATCATCGTCCTGCACGAGTTTAACCATGAGAACTGAAGAATGAGTTTGATATCATCTTGAAGTGGCGAATGCAAAGAGACAAGCGAAGGGTGGCGTTGTCGTTCCAACCAAGAAAGCAGAGAGGGGTCGCATTCTCCTCCTAATTCTCATCCTACCCGACGCCACGATCGATTATAGACCAAACGGAGGAGGGGACCCATTGGCAGGTTTCGCCTCCTTGGCCCTGGACCACCTCATCTCTTTTTGCCAAACATAATGCCAATCCATTCTCGAATCTTAGGTCCTCCCCCATATTCATCGTGGCGAAAAAATAAAGGTTTCTTTTTTTTTACCAAAAGGAGTAACTAAACAGCTGGTGGATATGCTTGATAATATAATAAAATAATTGGTTTCTAACTTCTTCTTTTTTTTATGCCCTGAATCACTGTACAGCCGACAACCGGTGGTAGAAACCAGGAAGATTGGCACAAAGCCACCTCCCACAAGCACTCCACTTAAGCCCATGCAACGCCATGGGGTGCGGAGTTTCGAACCCCTCCCCTACTGGATGAGAGGACAGGGCGCGAACCAACGCGTCCACCGCGAGGTGGGTATTGGTTTCTAACTATTGATTGCTCAATATAAAAGAAAATGAAGTATGGGTTGGACAATATGTATTTTCTTGATTTAATTTATTAATGAATATGGTTAATATTAACGAGAAAATTTCAGACTTTACCCACTTTGATATAAATATCACGAATTTTTTATCACTAAAAATAATTGTTCATTGTGACATAAATGCCTCAAACCCCTTTTTGCGTCATAATTTTTTTTTTTGAATTTATAATAACATGATAAATATATCATTTGTGGAATTGAAATAGAGGGCAGGGGTGAGCGGTTCCAGGTTCCTCATTTTTTGGAACTTGAAATCTACCCGTCAGAACCTGAAACCTGAGACCTACCCTCTCACGGGTTTCATGGTCAATTCCAAAGTCCAACAGGCTCTTTTCTTTTTTTAGTTAAACAAAACAAGAATGAACGCAATAATAATAAATAAGTTTGTTATTCATCAAAGAGAATATAAAATAAACAAAACTATCAACGGAAAAAAAAGGAATTCTTGGCAAAGAATTCAACTAAATAAAAGTAGAGGTGAGCGGTTCTAAGTTCCATACAGGTTCCATCTTGAACTTATAAACCTCCGTTGGAATAGGTTCTTAATTTTTAGAATTCGAAACCTATCTTGCATACCCTAGAACTTGGAACCTATACTGTCATGGTCTCACTTATGTTATTATTTGAAATATTACAATTCATTAATCATAACTTATATTTAGATATACGAAAAATATGAACAATAATAAATTAAAAATCTTAGCTATAAAATGGAAATTTAGACTAGTGCTTCCGGATTATATATTCATCATTAAATAGCATGGAATTTGAAGATGCACGGAAACATGGATCGAGAAAAATATTGAAACTTGTTTTAGGTTCTATGTTACAGGTTTCAAGTTCCAAATTCCAGATTCCTCCAACTAAGAACCTGAAATTTACTTGTTGAAATAGGTTTCTCATTTTTTTAAACCCGGAACCTACTCTACATACCTTGGAAACTGAAACCCACGGTTCTTACCGGTCTAATTCTCAAGTTTAAAGTTCTATCCTGAAATCATGTTCACCCTTAATAGAGAGTATATGTATTAGGTTTTTCGTGATAGAAAAGTTTGAATATTTATATTATAGTAGGAAAAGTGTTTTTTTTTTTTTTGGGCGGGTGTTTGCCCTAAAGAATGTTACCAAAATTAAAGATTTTATTGGCGTTTAATGAATGTAAGGGGAGAAGATTAAAAGAATTGGGAAAAGGGGCGAATCCCAAAAAGGGGTGGCCAAAGTTATCGTAATCACACACAACGAGGCGTCTCGGAAACGTTGAGACCGAACTCCAAAGCAAAACTCCAACCCCCTTTTTATAAGCCTTTAGATTTGCCAATCCAAACCATCCACCTCTTTTCTTCTCCCTCTTCTCCTTCATTTTTTTAATCATCATTATCTCAGAATAGCAAATATTCTCAGAATTGGACCACTTTAAATTCCGGGGCCCTTCTCCCTACGACTTCTTAAGGCGCGACCACTAATGAAACGAAAAAATGTTCGCATTTACGGCACGTGCCGATGCGCGACTCTGTAGAAGGATAGTGTGATTATGATTAGGGTGAGGTTTTGAAATTAGAACAAATAAGGCTTGGGCGAATCTATGTCGAAGAGGAATTTAGGAGTGAGCATGATTTTATGGTAAAATCTAAAACATGAGAATTGGACAAGTGGGAATTTGTCCAATTCCATCTTCAGGTTTGCATGATAGATTTGAGGTTGCAACCCATTTAAATAGATAAGTTTCATATTTTAGATTATTGAAACTTGTGGACTTGATACTTTAAATAATTTTTTGTAATTTTCTTAGTTCATGTTTTCGCGATATCATGAAGTATTCTATGATGTTTGATGATGAATATAAAATTTGATCGGTAATATTAACTTTCATTTTATGATTAAAACTTTTACTTTATTAATATTTCATATTTTTTATGTGTTATGTATAAATTATGATGAGTGAATTATAACAGCTAGTGATGGTTATTAAATGTAATTTTTCACCTTAATTATTCAATATCTCTATGACAAGATAAGTTTTATATTTCAATGTATGTATGATAAGGTTTGGATTATAAAGGATGAGAAATTTATTTTAATGAATAGGTGTTCAAGTTTTAAATAAGATCTGCATGAAATTTTAAAGCGCTGGGCACTCAGGACCTGCAGTGCCGGCGCTTCGGTTGGCCCATCGAGCTAGAGAAAAGCCGCGCCGTGACCCACAATGCCCCGCTGCAACACGAATTGTAAAGTACGAATTATTCAATTTCACCTGAGCAGAGGGAGAAGGAGTGGGGCCGCCACCCACTAAATTCGACTGACAAGGCTTCACCAGCTCCACCTTGGATTCACCTCGGGGATGATGGCGAGAACCCGACAAGAGAAAGACAGGCTGATCTTCCCTCGCTCTCTCCCCTTTTTACTCGCCCACTGAACGACGGTGATGATGAGGCGGTTGATGGCCATGAACGCTTTCAGGGATTAGCTTAGCTTAGCTCTAGCTCGTTTTTTCATGTTGTCTCCCCTCCTTTGTTTTAATTTTATCTTCTCATTTCTAGGAGAAAAAGGAAACTAATTAATATCATAAAAAAAAATCTCAAATTTATATATTTATAATAAATTTAGTCAAAATTATTTTTAATCACAAAACACTCCAAATTGATACATTTTAATAAATTTATTCAAAATTGATATATTTATGATAAATTTACTCTCTATTAATTTTATTAAATTTTACTATTAAATTGTTGAATTAAATAACACGCGATGGTTGATTGATATACCAGGTTTAAGATTTTTTTTTTATGACCTTTAACCACCATACAACCCAGAATGGCCGTGGCGATAAACCAAGGGAAGACTAGCGCATGAACCCACCTCCCAAGGCACTCCACTTAAGTCACGCAATGGGGGTGTGGAGTTTCGAACCCTCCCCCTCGGATGAGGGGGTAGAGTGCAAACCAAAGACGCCCACCGCTGGATGGGAACCAATTTAAGATTTTACTCTCCATTTATTCAAATTATATCATTCTTTTGGTATTAATCCAATTTAACGAATGGTATCCAATTTAGAGTTTTTGGCGATCAAAAAATTTAATTTTTTGAAAAATTTATCATAAGTATACAAGTTTAGAGATTTTTGTGGTTATTTGAGGTAAATAAGTAAATATCGGTTTGAGATTTTTTATGGTTGAAAAATCAGTTTATGATAAATTTGTCATAGGTATATCAGTTTGAAATTTTTTGTGATATTAATTCAAAAAAAAAAATAGCATCCCTCGTTCTCGCGGCGAGAAGCATAACCCGTCTTCTCAAATATGCTGTTTAGAATTCGTGAATTTAATGTAGGTAGAATGGGTTTGAGTGTTTTTGTGTCAGGGTCAGCTTGCGCCGTTTGATATTCGAGGTCTCTCGACGCACTTAGACGAGTTTGATTCTTCGAGATTCTCTCGATTTACTGATCAACCTTTCGATTTACTTATAACTTAATCGACACAATAATTGTACCGGATTCTGAAGAATGCATGTGGGGAAGTAGCGGAATACGAAAACAGGTACTGCAGCCCATTTTAACGTGCCTCAATGCACTTTTCTTTTATGGGGGGGTAAAAAATCATGAGAATGGGGAGTAGTGCAAGCGGAAGTGTTTAGGAATATCGTTAAGTGGTGAGGACTAACCTCGAGTAACATATTATTAGACTTGTCAAAAGGACGTGTTGGGTCAAATCAAAAACGTTGGACTCGAGTTAACTCAATTAATTTATTTTTATGCAATATAAATTTAATGATTCATGATCAATTCAAAATATATAACTTAACCGACCTAATCCATAGAAAAATCATATTCAAACTAAGGCGAAATATAGAGTGAGCCAGCACAGAGTGAGGATGATCGAAAGTGAGTCATAGAGGTAGATAAAAATAAGTTGAGAACTCATTTAATATCCACATTGATTGCCGATTCATTTTGATAGGTCTACATATTACACTTACGTTGGGAATTGGATCTTTAATGTGTCTAGAGAGTTAGGTGAATTTTATGAATGGCCCATCATGCGCTTTTACCGTGATTGTCAAATGATAGGTGGGCGAAACGGTCCCCGCCCCCCAATATTTTGCTTGAGGGGTCGAGCCCACGTGGTTGGCCTCCATCGTATTTATCATATTTCGTTTACGTACGATCCCCATTTCCGACGTCGTACTCTTGCGCACGAATCGCGACAAAGGGCCAATGAAGGTGGTGAACGGTCCAGGAGGTAAGAGGAAGGGAGATCATGAGGATCTATCTACCTACTAGTACTTGCTCTTTTATTACTCCTTCGCATTCCCCGATCCAAAAGACACTACGAGCGCGACGCGTTGCCTAGAGATACAGACCTGGCAACGTACGACTCGTTGAACGTTCGCCTCGGAGCTGCGTCGCTCTCCCCGAGGACGGAGCTCTTATCGATGTCGGAATGGTTTTGAGGCAGCAGCAGCAGCAGCAGCAGGGGGAGGGGGGCATGTTCTTGGACTTTTAACGTGAGGCGGAGGATAAAAAAAAATGGTGGTGCTGAGTCAATGCCGGGTGGATTCTCGGGGGGAGTTCGCGGGGGGGTTGCTGCTGGTGGGGCGTCACGTGGTGACACTGATTACGAATTTTGTCAGGCCTACCGAGCCCGCCATCCTAATCTCAGCATCTTCGTACCCTCCCGCCTTACTGCGCATTAAATTATATGTTTTGTATGCATCGCGCCGTCGCTGTCTCGATTGCGTGATGCGAGTCATGATAAGAATGAATGGAGATGGAGGATTTGGATTTGGCTTTTGGTTCCTCACCAGTTGTCCCCGGGAGCTTTAGAACCCTCGACTGGGCTGCCGTGGAGACGGTCCTCTCCCGCGAGCTGCGACGAGGGTTCTCGACTGTGGGGACATGCGCAGAGGAATCGACCCCTGGCACTGTGAAGTCGAGTCCTTGTCCGAGTTCACGCGGGCTGAGCTGACGATGGGATAGAGCTGATGAATCGCTGCGTACGAACCAATGACTGAGGGAGACAAATGAGCGAGTGGGCACAATTGATGCATTAGGCAAGCCGATCGGGGGTTGATCAATAATCGATGTGTGCGTACTACCTAC
This sequence comes from Eucalyptus marginata, assembly GCA_014182565.1. Lineage (NCBI taxonomy): Eukaryota > Viridiplantae > Streptophyta > Magnoliopsida > Myrtales > Myrtaceae > Eucalyptus > Eucalyptus marginata. Next base: position 29,897,142 of record CM024595.1, on the reverse strand, counting down.
TACGGCGCAATGAAACTAATAGGTGCAGATAAATTATATATATATGTAGGGAGTTAGGCAAGCTGATCAAAGGATGATCAATGACCAATGTGTGCATGCCCAGTACGATGGAATGAAATTAATAGGTGCAGAAAAATAATATATATGTAAATAGCATCTAAAGGATAGTTTAATGTATTATTAAAAAATGAGGGGATGGTGATACCAACCATACCTATTGATATTTGAAATGATTTATTTTAGGGCGAATATCACAAAAAAACTATAAATTTGTCCACCATAACACAAATGTTCCAAACTTTTTTAAAACCAAAACCTATATATGTATACCATCTATTATAGTTCTAACTTCTATCCTAGGTATATGTGTGATATCGATATAAGTTTTGAGTTTCATAAAAAAGTATTTATTTGTATTATAATGAGTAGGTTTATGATTTTTAGTAAAAAAAAAAAAGATTGAGATATTTAATGCTGGGTATAGTTTGGCTTTTTTTCTGGTATTAACACTTTAGTTTATAATTCAGATGGCGAAGAAATGAAAAGGTATTTTGCATATCTAGGTAATTTTATAAGAACCACTTGAGCAGAATATGAGAAGTATGATGCTACATCATTACACAGAAGATAACAGAGGTGAAAAGACTGCGCACGAGGCTTAATACACATTTCTTTTCGCTCCCCTCTTCAATTATTTTTTGAATTTGTCGACAACTGCTACTGTGAGAGAGAGAGAGAGAGAAGAGTTATATACATTCTCTCTCAAATCATTTCGACTCACATGGGATCTCAAGCTACGGTCGAGAATGAGAATGAGAATGACGGGTTGAGATTGTTGACAATGATCATCCTCTTATACTCTAACCTTCCCTTGTTCCCTTCTTTTCATCCCTCTCGTTTTTTTTATAGGCACCAAATCGCTGGCTTTCCCCTGCCGTCACATCGACGCCGGTCTTTGACGGGATTTTCTGGTCAAAGTCCCCTCCAAACTATTGTTGACAATTATTATCATTGCATGTTAGCGGATGGATCGTAGGACGGGAAGGAGAACGCCCACATGGAGTGTTTGTCGACCGAGAATGCATGAGATTGGAGGCATCACGTGGTCGGTTCCATGCCTAGGCCCTCGCGAAACAGTACGACCGAAAAGATGTACGCAAGACAAAAGTACTCCTGTGTAGATCTTTTTAGGGTCATTGATTCTTTCTTCTTTTAACAGCCTCTTCGTGTGGCGGACATTTGTGGCTGTCCTCGTTCTCTGGTCGGGCCCTAGGGGCAGGTGGCCCATGGAATTAACGTGGACCATCCGAAATGGGTCGGCACTCGATAGCTCCTATGTATCTAAAAGATCTACAAAGTTGACTTGATGACGTGGAATCGGGCCGGTACTTTTGTCATCTTGTACTGGGCCGATTTCTATGTTTGATTTGTCTTAAAATGACCCTTCTGGGCTAGTCCGCGATGGGCTCCGTCCTTCAGCATCTGCGACCAAAGGGCTTAACCAAAAGCCTATCGACTTCTTACCTTTTCTTGGAAGAATATTTGGCGCTGACCCATGATCAAGATTAGAACCTACAGCCTACAGCTCATGTCTCTTGTACTATAATTTTGTAGAAATAAGTTGATAGCCCAAAGATTGAATTACCCAAGAGTGGCGGTGAAGTAGAGGGTAGAAGCCAAATAAGTGCTGCCTGAGGTTGGAGACTTGAGGAAAGAGCAAAGGCAGAGAGAGAGACGGGTAGGCTTGAGACCTAAGGAAAGAACAAAGGCATGGCTGTTGCCTGCCCGAGAAGATGGTGATGCATCGTGCATGCGCTAATTCACTTTCGTGGGCTACTTTTGTTCGCGCGATCAAGGCAGAATCCGATACCAATCTCTCTCGCCTTATATGCATCACCATATCACCCCATCTTTTGTCCTCCAGTCCTGACTTTCTTGACCACGAAGTCGGCCTGTTCAGGTTCATCAAAACAGAGAAACGAAAGCAGAGAGAGAGAGAGAGAGAGAGAGAGAGAGAGAGAGATTGAGAGTGAACAATGGGTCAGTTGTGGACATCGTACAAAAGCTTACGTGCACTCGCAGGGTAATCTCGCGCCTCGCTTGAGTTGATCCATGTTGATTATTTACAGATTTTCTTCTTGTTTTCTTAGGTAACTGTCTCTGACACGTACTTTCTTCCTTGTGTTTTTTCTTGGCATCGTTGGGAAAAATTCATTCAGACCAATACTCATGCTGTTGTATCCTTTGTAAGCAAGTCCCTCTCTATACTATTCAATTATTTCATGATTCTTTTATATAAAGAAAACAATAGATAATTAATACTAAGTACGTTATTATGGATTCAAAAATTGATTCATGAAGTAGTAAGACAAATTATCAAATAGACAATTATGAAAATAAGGTCATGTTCAGTTGTGTAGACATTTTTTTGGCCCAACTAGGCCCTAGAATTTCTAGGATCAATGTTTAGAGAATTGATTTATATCAAACTAAATCGCGGTCAACATGAAGGAGGATTACTTAGAAATCTCCAAATTTCAAGATAGCTCAATGCCTAGCGCTTGAGTGCATTTTGAGTCTCGAAATCACCATGTTTCTTCCTAATTTAATGTTTAACTAGGTTCTTCAAACTTTTTATGACTTTCTAGAGTGCCTAGTGAATTATCATGTTCTTCAACTTAAATATTTTGTGCTTTGGCTTCTTCGGCACACGTCTAATGAACAGATTTTGCCACATCCTCTACGAATCAAAGTTGTAAACGATCTATTTTGATAGACAAAGCATGAAACTAATGACTACTTACAAACGTACGTGGGTGTGGAAAACGCCTTTTCAGACAAGCATCGGTAATGACCATAGAGAGCAGACCGATGAACGTGGCAGAAAATGAGCAGTGGCTCGCTTACTGGATCCTGTACTCGTTCCTCACCCTCATGGAGATGCTTCTCCAACCCCTCTTGCAGTGGTACCTCTTCATTCTCTTTCTGCATCATTGGATTTATTATTTTCCGGTGCTGCGATCGCTGATGTTGTAAGGGCTAATTGATGATGCCTGTGTCTGGTATTTGCATGCTCACCTCACTGTTTAGGATACCGATATGGTACGACGCGAAGCTACTGTTCGTGCTGTGGCTGGTCGCTCCCAGTTGTAAAGGGGCGGCTTTTCTTTACGACAAGATCGTGAGAGGGCATCTCCTGAAGAAACTCGGAGATTACACAGACCGTTACAAGTCGCACTGATGCTATTTCTTCTACCGACACACTTCTCTCCCTGTACTTCCTCATGATTTGGCAAGAAACTTATCAAATAAAAAGGGTTTGGCTTTAATATACTGAAGACCAATATCGACTATCAAATGAAGTAGACATTTGCAGAACTCCTCCAGTACATTTTTCCTTTTTACTTCATCGTTGATTGTATTATTGGGGATTTGCTCGTTTTTAATTGGAACGAGAATTCAACCAAATCAAATAAGGTGTTGGGGCCGAACATGGACCAAATAAGCATTACTATGTACATCAGTCATTGCCACTTCTTCCTCTAACTCACATCATGCGATCTGGTCCCTCTCCTTACATATTCGTATGCTATTTGATTATCTTAGCACAAAGCATGGTCATAGAATAGAAATTTTTGTTAAGGGTGTTCTCTCAACATTTGCTGAGTAATCAACTACTTTTAAAATTCTCAGTTTTCTGACCAGCCTTGTTCTCTCTTTCCACCTCAGAAGAATTTAAAGAGCCAATAACTTGTTCCAAGGTCAAGGTAGTGAGACCACGTCCTTCACGTATTGCAATCCTTTTAATAATGTTGTCCGTGAAAGGGAGTGACCATCTCCTCCACTAATTGTCCCAATAATACAAGTGCCGCATTGTTAAAATGTAGAGCTAGCTGCGGCATAGAGCTGACTTCCTCCTACGACAACCCTTCTATAGACTTAACTGTCGGACTCTCCATAGTCATTTCACATCAAACCTTGTATGCACAAGGCAATAGATCTCTCCTCAAACTATAAGCGACCTCGAAGGTTTACATCCCCGTCAATTCAAACATTTAACCGAGTAAACTGTATCAGTCTTCTGGGAAAAGTAGATTACTAGATTATGGAAGGACTAAAACGCACAACAAAGTCCACTTTCAGATCAACAATGAACTGTTGCGCAACCTCATCCTGTGGTTACTCCACATGTAATTTGAAGGGCTATGAAAGTTCTCTGAATTCCATGCAGAGCAGAGACCGCAGAGCAGACACAGTGAGCCAAAACCACAAACTTCACGAAACACAAGCTATCATAAGATTGTGATTTCATATGTACATATGCTTTTTCGACTAAGATCACAGAATTCACAGGCATGAGTTGACTTTGTATGCTTTTAAACACTTAAGTCTTGTCCACATGTTGGATGACCTGGTCTATCGACTTGTTTCGGTGAGGTCCGGGAATTGGACAGATGGAGGATAAAGGAATGGCTTTAACCCAGTTAGCTCCAATATTTTGAGGCTAAGTGCACTCCTCTCCGAGATCTCGGTTCCAGCCACCAACAGCAACCAATTACACCATTCAAGTACCTCGGGGCAAAACACCTTCCAGTAGAAGGTCGACTTCACCCATGCTGGTTCCGTCAGGTAGTTGTCCCCACGGCATGCCCCTTTCACCATTTCCTCTGCTGCTGCTCCCACCGACCTTATCGGCATCACCCCGACTTGCACCTAAATAACAACATGAATACCCACTTACATTAACCGTTTTGAGCAGTCGGCGCACATGATAATGACGGAGTGATTGAACTTGGATTAATCAAATCAAATCGATTTCATGAGACAGAGAAAGCTCATCCCATGCTGGTTCCGTTTAGGCAAGGTTCTGATAGAAACTGCACAAATATCTTAGATGATATAAACTCTATGATTGTACGCGAGAAAACCTTACATCTCTCAGTTGAGGATCCAAAACCATGCGACCTTCTTTGGAAAGGAACTTTCCTTGAGTCATTTCCGATTCAATCAAGCCTGGAGTCACAATGGTTATGGTAATCTCCGATCCCAATTCAGTCCGCAATGTCTCATAGAAGCTTATTAGCGCAGCCTTGCTTGCCTGAGGAGATCCACTAGATTAGAACAATGAAAATCACAACCTTCCTAATGAATTCCCAAATTTCACAGAGCTGCTTGAGTTCGGTGTTAAAGAGTTAAGCAACCGATAAGGAGACAGTACCTTTCTTGCTGTCAAAGCAAAAAAATTCCAAAACCAAAGTGGCTTTTAAAGCGAACAAGTTATAAGTAATAAGAAAAGGCTATATCATAACAATTATAATTTGACTGACTGAGGAATGCACATGAAGTGATCTTGCCATCCTAATTAGTCAGTGACTTACATTGTAGACAGACATTCTTGGGGCCGGAAGCCACCCTGCTGCCGAAGCTATCACTACAATCTTTCCTCTGCTTCTCTTCAGATAGGGAAGAGCAAAGTAACTGCTATACACTGAACCCCAGAAATTTGTATCCTTTGCAAGTCACACATGAAAGGCAAGCTTATCAGATTTAAGTTCCCAATTCCCAATCTTCTTTTTGTATGAAGAAAAACTTGAGCTATGTATTGCAGGATCAATGGTTGAAAATCACTTCGCTTTAGTGTAATTCAATCAGAAAAAAGAGATCAATTGATGGACTTATATCAGATATAACTTATACCATCGCAGGGGCGAGCTTAGTGATGTCGGGGCAGTCTTCAAACATGCACATGGGAGATACCCCAGCATTAGTCACCAGGTGATCCACTGTCTCGACATGAACCAAATGACATCAAATCATTCGCTAGTATCAACTCAATGGTCAACATTATTATCAATGAAAAGACTATAAAAAAAAAGTGACGTGCTTACAGCGGCCAAAATGGTCAATCGTTCGATCGACAAACCTCTCACAATCTTCGGCCCTAGTCACATCTCCTGGATGACGACCACGTCAGGAGAGCCCAATTGATAAGCTATGTTGGCCACATCAATCAAGCGGTTCTCCCTTCTCGCAACCAGCGCCAGGCATGCCCCTCTCTTTGCATACGAGTATGCGAGGTGCTTAATCCACGGGATTAAGTCACAGAGCATTACTATTAGTAGCAGATGCAAGACTCAAAATATGCTAAATGTCGCTCGTAAAATTGCTATGCTAAGGTATGCAATAATTCTACAAATGGACATTTAACCAAATACCGCATACTCGAAATGGCAATAACAATCCATCACATCACTTAATCATGTCACTTATACCAATACAGAAGCTGATCGTACTATGCATTGTATCTCTCTAGTGTTAATGGGCCGAGATGCACAAACTTAGAAAGGGTCCGAGAGAAGAGACGAACCTCGCCGATGCCGGAGGAAGCTCCGGTGATGAGGACGACTTTGCCGGCGACGTCCTCGCTGAAGGCGGAGCGGAAGGCGAAGAGGAGGAGCTTGAGGAAGAGGTAGGGCGGGAGGACGAAGAGGAGGGCGGCGACGGCGAGGGGAGGGAGGCTGCGGTTCAAGCACGCGTGGATCGCATCCGCGGCTCGTCCCGTGAAGAAGAGGTATAGGAAGGTGGCCGCGGAGATGATGTCCATCCTTCAGTCTTGATTTCGGAAGCGGGAGTGCGTCTGCGGTTCCTAAAATGAGCGAGCGAAGTTCTGGAAACGTAGCGATTTTGCATGGACTGGACTCGACACGTGGGCTTTGGTCGTCCCCCGGTCCTCTGTCACGGCAGGAGAACGGGACACGGAGCTGACTTGGGTTAGTACAGGGACGACGACGTCATAATTTTCAGATTGTCGTTGCTTCTCAAATTTAGCAAATGCGTGGTTTCTTCTAGGGCTAATCGGTTCCGATGCGGTCCAGTGCGATTCCACCTTGAAACGAAATCGGGAACCGGACCAATCGATCCTAGAACCGGTGATATGGTCCGATTTTGGTTTAGTCTAATAGAACTGAAATCGGGAACCGGACCAATCGATTCTAGAACCGGTGATATGATCCGATTTTGGTTTAGTCTAATAGAACCGGTCATCTTTTTCCTATTTCTTGATGCTATACGTTATAAAGAAATTAAAAGAAAAAATATTGCTTTTTTTTTTTTTAAGAAATAAAAATATACATAATCGGTCTGATCTATTCCCCTTTGGAACCAAAAACAGAACTAAACCGATCTGATCTATTCCCTTTTGGAATCGAAAACCGAACTATCAGAGACCGATTCCACTTTAAGGAATCGGGAATTGAACTCAACTAACTAGTTCAGTCTGATTCGGGCGGTTCTCAATTTAGGTGGTCCGTTTTGCACACCCCTAATTTCTTCGTCCCTAACTCATCAAATGAGTGAGTTGAGCTGAATTTGATCCGGTCAATAATGATCAGACTCAAAACAACATATTTACAAACAATACAAATTTAACGATCTCTATTTGATCAATCCTTCTTTAGCAAATTTTCTTGTTATGCTCTTGTCATTGAAAAATGAATGGCTCATTGAGTTAGTTAGGGAGCTTAGGAGTTAGATTATGGACGAGAGTATGAATATGAGGTGAAAGTCCGGCCTCATCCATAAATCATGGAACGGATTGGGCTTTGAGTTTTTGCTAAGACGAGGGAGCACCATAATCGAGTAAATCCTCCACCAGAGCAAGAGGAGCAAAATCTGTCTCGCGCTCTAGATCTCAATATATTGGGCTCGATATAAACCCATACTAATTCTTTTTTTATTATTATTATTTATCTTCCAAATTTACCTACTCAGTTTACTTTGTCACTCTTAACGTATTGAGCAATTATTGCACCATCAATTACTGCATCCACGAATATAATATTGAAAAAGGGTAACACGTAGAAGGAGTTGTCATTCGATCGAGTTGGTCGAACCAAAAATTTGTGGCAGACGACCATTATGATTGTGTGAAATGGACAATAATTGAGACGCCGGAGTTGAAGCAGGCCAATCTTCATCACCATCGTCATTATAAAAGATCCAAAGATCAAGAAGCCTAGGCCGTCCGCTGGATTGGCGAGGATCAAGCCTCATTGGCAATGGACAAAGCCCGACCTTGCTAGAAGCCGCAAGGGTGGCGGCACCTAAGCCACCCACTATATTGGCGAGGGTCGAGCCTCGCCGATCCTACCTTTGGCGGATGACCGGCTAGAAGAAGAAGGAATGAAAAAAGAAAAAAGAGAGAGAAAGAAAAAAAAAAGAAAAATTAAAATATTATTAGAGATTGTTCATGTCAATATTAATAGTGCTACATAAGACCGTTAGTATTCGGAAAATTTTTTGAGCCACCGTGTCACAAAGCAGACCAACCGTGGGGATGCATTCTCAGTCACGTGCTTAAAGCACATAGGAAAGTCCGAATCACGTCGGAATATGAGATTCAAATTCTTGTGATGTACCATCCATCATGGATTTGAAATTCAATCTAGAAACGGGTGGTCCGGCATCGGACTATTACTTAACCAAACATATGGCCCGGTGATGAAATGAAGATCAAACAGGGAAGAAATCATTAGCTAATTGTATCATTGCTTCTTTACTATTTTCATTTCCTATCCTTCTGTTGTAAACGACAGTGTTGATTTGTAGTGGACCATTTGATAAACAACGCCAGGATCTTGAAACAAGGCCTCTTCGAAATTCTTAGCCACATACTGGATTACACTCGCGTTACGGTATTTCATTTGATGGGTTTTTATGTCTGATGGGTTTATTTAAGCCCTGTCCGCCTGTTGGGCCAAAACCCGGCTTGTAAGTGAAGGGCTCATGGAGGAGTGCAATTATTGTAAAAAAGGAGGAGAATCTGAGCAGTTGGTTATCAGATAAGTTGTGTTTTTAGAAAGTGAAAAATACGTTTTTCTCAATTCTATACTCTCTAAGTTTTTCCACAAGAAACAATACGCTCCTCTTCACGAACGGAATCGAGGCTTCCACGAATTCCTCACAAACTGCAATGATGGTGTTTAATCTGTGAACAATAATGTATGTCCGATTACGTGATATACTTTTTGATCGGTGTTACATGTGTTTTCTAGGCACGTTTTCCACGTTTATTTTCGATGTTTGATTGAGTATCAGATCGAATTTTGGGAATCTGTTTCCCAACATCATTAAATCCTTCTTCTAATGTATAGGATATACAAGCGTGCTTGCACGAGCTGTGTTTCATCCTTTTGCTTCTTTCATTTCGTTAGGATGTGAATCTGTGGGGAACGGTCTACGGGACCCATTACGCGATTCCTCACCTTAAAAAGAGCAAAGGAAATATTGCGGTCATTGCTTCCTTCGGAGGATGTTACCCCACTCCAGGAATCTGCTTCTATAGTGTAAAGTTCACCCTCTCTTTCCCTCGGAGTTCAACATTCCAAATCATCATTCCTTCAGCTATGGCTTGTATGATAAATTACATGAGATTTGTGGGTGGTGGTCTAGGCTAGCAAGGCTGCTGTTATTAATTTCGACGAGACGTTGAGAACTGAAATCGGGGATTCTATGGGCGTGATGATAGTAACACCCGGATTCATCAAGTTAAAAATGACAATGCATCGGCATTCCCCAAAGATAAATATTGGTGTCGCATCCTTGGATCTGAGATTGTTGGTATCGAGAATTTAGCGAGTGTGATGGTGAGCTCACGGCAGATTCAACTCCTTTTGAGTGAACGACAGGTTAAATCGGCATATATTTCGCCGGAGTCCATGGAGAGAGCTGCGAAAGCGATAGTGAGGAGCACGTGCCACGGGGACATGTACTTGACGGTGCCATTTTGGACGAGCGTCTTTCATCTGTGGAAGGTCCTATTTCCTGAGGTCACGGAGCGGTGCAATCGCTGGAGTTACGTCACCATGCCAAGGGCTTCAAGAAGCACGAGGGCTCGATCTCGAAGGGTCGCACTACCGTCCATTGAAACATAAATCTGTCGACTGTCATTTTCCTGAAGGATGTTTTCGTGTACATGACATGAACACTGAACTTAGAGACAAGAGTTGGGTTTGTATACTTTCGAACGCTTACTCTCGTCGACGTGTTGGACGGCATACGAAATGACCTGGTCTATCGACGTGTTTCGGCGATGTCTGGGAATTGAACAGACGAAGGATGATAGGAATTGCCTGACAAGGCTGACCTCTTGCGTATTGTTGTTTTGCTGGATGGTATTTAGCAAGCCTCGTCAGAAAATGGAAACCGCACGAATATCTTATACGATGTATACACGAGAAAACCTTACATCTCTCGCAGTTGAAGATCCAGAACCATGCGACCTTCTTTTGAAAGGGACTTTCCTCGAGCCGTCTCCGATTCAATCAAGCCTAGAGTTGCAATGGTTATGGCCATCTCCGATCCCAATCTTTCCTCAATGTCTCGTAGAAGCTTTATTACGGCTCCCTCGCTTGCCTGAGGTGATCCACTATATTAGAACCGCGAAAATCACAATCTTCCTAATGAATCGCCAAATTTGACAGAGCTATTTGAGTTCAGTGTGAGGAGTTTAGCAACCCGTAAATGAGACATTACCTTTCTCATTGTCATGGTAAATAAGTCCCAAAGCTAAATCAACAAAGAGTTGGTGGCGATGATTGAAGCATTTAGGCAAATTGAGTGATAAGTTATAGGAGATGGTTATTTCTTAACGGACTTTGCTAGCATGACAGTTTTTAAAGTACCGTGAGAATAATAATCTATTATAAGCCACATATTTTTGAAAAAGTAGATCCACAACAATTTATAATTATTTATGATTTGATTTTTTGTTATTTAGAATAGACTATTATTCTCAAAGTATATTAAAAATTATCACGCAATCATTTTTCTTTCTTAACAATTATAATCCAAAGCTATCGCTACCGTCTTTCCTATTGAATATGGAAAAAGAAAAAGTGGGCTGCGACGTAGACGTTAACTTACCCTCGGCTCCTTAAACCTGCTTGAAATAGGCACACAAGCTTGGTCAACCAAAACTCAAAGCCTTCAAAGTTCAACAGACTGGTCTCAACCCTCTTGTAATGCACCAAAACCCAAATGGATCTGATCCACAAGATCTTCAACCTTTTGCTCCCTCCGCTCGCGATCCTCGCACTTCTCTCATGGTTACCCCTACACGTCGTCTTCGTATTCCTCAGGCTGATCAAGAGATGTTTCGTGCGTGCCGAGGATGACGTCGCTGGAAAAGTCGTGCTCATCACCGGAGCAGCCTCAGGGATTGGCGAGGTTATTCAGTCCGTGCTCTTATATGCATAGAGACTTGGCTATTAACCGTCCCCATGTGATTTGATTTTGAACCGTACATGAATGGCGTTCGCAGCAAATTGCATATGAATATGCGAGGAGAGGGGCGTGCTTGGCTCTGGTGGACATAAGGGAAGAAGCCCTCGGGGTGGTGGCCGAGAGAGCGAGGCTGCTCGGGTCTCCAGACGCGATCACCATCGGAGCGGATGTTTCCGACGACCACCACTCCCAACGTTTCGTTCACCAGACGGTGAACCACTTTGGCCGGCGTAAGTTGTCTCTGTTTTGGTTTTTTTCTTTTCGTTTGACCTTATGAATAGACCATACGTCACAGGCAACCATTAGGACAATCTCCATCAGTTAGTCAAGTTTGGTGAGTCTTATCCAATGAGCTGGGTCGGCCCACAGAATAGACAAGAAAACATCAGCTAGTCAATTCCCGCAAGTGAAATTTCCGAGCCGCCGGATCAGAAGCGGACCAGCTGCGGGGGTGCATTCGAAGTAAATGTCTTCAAAAGCGTGTAGAAAAATGTCCCAATCACATCGAGATACGAGATTCAAATTTTTACGATGTTTCCTCATGGATTTGAAATTCAATTTAGATATAAGGGATCCGGCATAGGACTTTTATTTGACAACCGAGAATGACGCCATAATAAAGAAGAAATCATAAGTCGATTGTATTCTTGCTTCTTTTGATGGGGTCGAGTATCCTTCTGTTGTGAACGATAGTGTTTATTGCAGTGGACCATTTGGTAAACAACGCTGGGATCGTAAAACATGGCCTCTTTGAGGATCTTAGCCACATATCAGACTATACTCGCATCATGGTATTTCATTATATCCCTCTTCTATTGTATAGGATATGCAAGGATGCATGCACAAGCTGTGCCAAATCCGACTCCTTTGTAGCTTTTTTTCTTATCGAAGGCCTTTCATCCTTTTGCTTCTCTTTTTGTTAGGATGTGAATTTCTGGGGAACGGTCTATGGGACAAGTTACGCGATTCCTCATCTTAAAAAGAGCAGAGGGAAGATTGCGGTCATTGCTTCCTGTGCCGGATGGTACCCCGTTCCAAGATTGTGCTTCTACAATGTAAAATTCACCCTTTACTTCCCTCTAAGTTGAACATTCTGAATCATCATTCCTTCAGCTATTATACGAAAAATTACTGGTTGAAATCGTGCTTATGTGATTCGCATGAGATTTGTGGGGTGGTCCAGGCTAGCAAGGCTGCTGTTATTAGTTTCTACGAGACGTTGAGAACTGAAATGGGTGATTCTGTGGGCATAACGATAGTAACACCTGGAGCCATCGAGTCAGAAATGACAATGCCTCGGCATATTCCAAAGGTAAGTATCAGTGCTGGGTCCTTCGATCTGAGATCGTTTGTCTCAATAATTTAGCGAGTGTGATGATGAGCTCACGACAAATTCAACTCCTTTGAATGAATGACAGAGCAAATCAAGATCTATCCTGCTGGAGTCCACAGAGAGAGCCGCGAGAGCAATAGTGAGGAGCACGTGCCGTGGGGACATGTACTTGACGGAGCCATTTTGGATGAGCGTCTTGTATCCATGGAAGGTGCTGTTTCCTCAGGTCACGGAGTGGTGCAATCGCTGGATCTGCATTGCCATGTCAAGGGCTTCGAGAAGCGCAAGAGCTTGAAGGGTCACATTGCCTTCCATTCAAACATAAACCTGTCGACTGTCATTTTTCTCAAGGGATTTCGTGTGCATGACATGAACACTGAACTCAAAGACGAGTCGGCTTTGTATACTTCTTGAACGCTTACTCTTTTCTACGCGTTGGACGGCATAGGAAATGACCTGATCTAGCAATGTGTTCTGGCGAGGTCTGGGAATTGAACTGATGGAGGATAATAGGAATTGCTTGACAAGCTTGACCTCTTGTGTATTTTTGTTTTTATTGGATGGTATATGACAAGCCTCGTCAGAAGATGGAAACCGCGCGAATATGTTATATGATATAATACGCTTCGATAGTACACGAGAAAACCTTACATGTCTCAGTTGAGGATTCAAAACCGTGCAACCTTCTTTTGAAAGGAACTTTCCTTGAGTCATCTCCGGTTCAATCAAGCCTGGAGTCACGATGGTTGTGGCTATCTCCGATCCCAATTCTGTCCTCAATGTCTCTTAGAAGCTTTATTATGGCTGCCTCCCTTGCCTAAGGAAATCCACAACGCTAGAACCATGAAAATCACAACCTTCCTAATGAATTGCCAAATTTGATGGAGCTATTTGAGTTCGGTGTGAGGAGTTTAGCAACCTATAAATGAGACATTACCTTTTCCGTTGTCATTGTAAATATATTCCGAAGCTAAATCAACATACAGGCGGTCTTGATGATTGAAGTATGAAAGTGTCACTGGTCCGCATTTCCTTCCTTTGGCCATATAGAATAGACCATGCAGCGCCTAGTGAGCAGACAACACCAGGCCAGCCTCTCTTTTATAGTTGTTTCAAATAACAATACAGCGAAAAGTATCCTCATATCGGATTATACCACTCGCAACTTAGCTCGAGCGTTTAATTCATCGAGCAAGACAACCAATCACTTTAAGCATAATAACTAGTTTGACTTGCCATGACCTCATCTGGAGAGTAGCATCAACTCTCAATATGTTTATGCATAGGAGGCCAACCCGCCTTCAGAGATCTAAGAGATATATAATCTTTCTATCCTACAACTCCTATCACCAATCATTCCGATGCCACTTCCACGAACTAGTTATATGCATCCCCTTTGCATCATTCACTCTTTATCCGATAATTTCAAGCTCCACTCACAAGGGTATGCAAATACGGGAATTTTTTGGACTATAACAAAAGCATTAGTGGTGGATGCAAGACTTTATTTCTGGGGCATGCTGAAATTAGTCTTCAACTTGATATGCTAAGTCGTTGACGTAGTATTTCCATACATGGACATTTAACCAAGCAGCCCATACTCAATACGCAATAACTGAGATAATCATAATATTTGGACAAAAAAAGGTAATCGTGAGACGCATAGCATCTCTCTTGAGTTGATGGGACAAGATGCACAAGTTTTGTGCAGGGTGCAATATATATAAATCGAGAAAATTATTCAATAATCCTAATTTTATTATAATTTTTCAATTTAGTCTTAAATTTTTTAACTGTGTTAATTAAATCTTAAACATTTTCACATTTTACTATCCATGGTCAATTTTGGACAAAAATCACCAACGTGGATACCAATTATACTACGTAGAATGACTGGTGCTGATGTTGACATTTTAATAATATTTTAATATATTTTTTCTTTTTCTTTTTCTTGTTTTCCCCTTCCCATCTTCCTCCTCTAGCCGATCACCATGCCTCGGCGATGGCCGACAATCTAACAACGGCAAGGCTCGGCTAGGTTGCTCGAGCTGACCTCTGGCCGATTGTGGAGGCCTAGCGTTGGCTAGAGAAGGAAGAAGGGAAGAAAAAAAGAGAGAGAAATAAATAAAGGAAAGGAAATATAAAAAAATTATTAAAACATTATTTTAAATTATCCCCGTTAGCGTCAGTCGTGCACGTAGGTCGGCCGATGCCTGCATCAGTGATTTTCAGCCAAAATTGGCTAAGTGGACTCAATTGACAAAATATAAAAATATTTAACACTCAATTGGTACAATCAAAATATTTATAATTAAATTGACAAAAAATGTAATTTATTTAGGACTTCTTAGATAATTTTCCCAATAAATATTGTATACAAAACTTAACTTATCAAAGTACACAACTATTTGATATTGCACCAAACGGCCAATGGAACAACACCAGCCAGCCCCCCTCACTCTCCATGCCATTGCATCCATGATAGGGACTAATCGTTGAACATTATTCTTAGATGATGCTTGTGCATATATGCCCTTAGTTACACGTAGGATCCACGGTATCTAACGCGGGCCCGCCTCGCGCCTAAGAAAGATTGGCGCTGTGGTGGACAAATAACAATTGCCCCACTTATTCTTTGTTGACCAGCGAATACATCTTAAGTTTTTTTTTGTATATATTCAATTTGGCCCCCGACAAGAATCCCACGCATACTACAAGAGAAGCAGTTATTCCGCATTTCCTTACTTTTGCCCCCGTGATTAAGAATCCTAATAGACAATGGCGTAGTTATTAAGAAATGATTAATTCACATACAAATTTCACGTGTTGTTGAACACGTGGCCCATTATTTGATAGGACAAAACGCCTAAAAAGGTTTACTTCGATTGATGAGATTTACAAGAATATATCACTAATTACTAAAGTTTGCCCCCCACTTAGAAAGGGTTCTAGATATCACGAGTTGATTTTTGTATCAGAAACGTGGGAAAATCACTAAAACAATCATAAATATATTATAATTGTGTCAATTTAGTCATAAACTTATTTTTTTATCAATCGAGTCATAAACTTCTTATAATTATGCTAATTCAATTCATTCGTCTAAATTTAAGCAAGCGACACTAATGTGGACGCCAAGCCACCAACGCTAATGTGGATAATTTTTTAATAATATATTTATTTTATTTTTAAATTTTAAATTTTTGCTTTTTATTTTTATTTTTCCTCCTTTTTCATTCCTTTGGTCATCGGACTAAGGCGGCCGGTCAATGGTGAGTTGGGCATGGGCGAGCTCAACCAAGCCGATTGGAGGAAGGAGGAAGGAGAAAAAAATAAGGAAAATAAAAATCAGAAAAATAAATAAAATATTATCAAAAAATTATCCACGTTATCATTGACCCACCTCCATGTCAGTGCTAGCTAGGCAAATGTGGTAAGATATATTGAATTACAAAAGGTTTATGACTCAATTAGCCAAAAGAAGCAGTTTAAGATTGAATTGATACAATTATAATATGTTTATGACTTTTTTATAAAATTTTGATATAGAAATCACAACATTGTAATTTTTAAAATTTTGTCCAATTTTTCAATTGATGCAATTAAGTTCCTCAAATTTTAGCAAATGCATAGTGTCCTCTCTACTACGCCTGTCAAATGAGTTGATCATGTCGGGTTTGAATTTTTTGAAAAATTATATGACCAAAATTGACCCATTCCAATGCAATACAAATTTAATAACACATACCCAAAATGAGATTCATTTGTAGCAAAATTTCTCCTTAAATTGTTACTCCTAAATAATGGGTGGTTCCATGAATCGACTCATTGAGTTAGTGAGGGAGCTTGGGGGTTGGATTATGGATTGGGGAGTGAAGGTGGCATTGAAAATGAGGCTCGAGCCATGTATAGATCATTAAACGGGTTGGAGCTTTGTCTTTTTTTTTGCTCTACATAGATGAGGGATCTTAATGTATTGGGCTTAATTTAACGCCCAATTTATGTTTCTCTCGTGACGGACAAATCCATACTAATTTATCTTCTTTTAATCACCTTCCAACATTACACGCTTCAGTTGACAAGCGAGCTATGAATTTGTTAGACAACAACATACTTGTCGATCTTAATGTATTGAGCAATAATTGCATCATCATCACATCAGCGAAAAGAAAATTGAAAAAAGGGCAATGCATAGAAAAAGGCGTCATCCAATTGGCTCGGTCGAACGAAAAATCAGTGGCAGACGATCCTTTTGATTGTGTAAAAAGGACAATAATTGACACGCCATAGTTGATGCGCGCCAACTATATAGAATCGCTTCTCCCGTGTCTTTACAAATGCGTTTTTCACTCTTGCTAACTTTCAAGAATATTGTCCAGAGTAGGAATCACGAGTCTACAAAATAGATGGACTTAACATATTCTCAACAATACTTGAATTATGTCTAACCGTTCGGATAAAATTCAAGATAGGATAAAATCCTATCTTGCATTTTATGTCTGCTCAAGATAAGATAAATGTTTAATATAAGGAGTATACATACATAATAAAATTATCCTATGAGGGAGGTGTGATAGAGGTGAATATGATTTCTAATATCTATAATAGAAAAATTAATTTATTTGAATGACGATCTTATTAAATTGGCAAAATTAAAATTATATTTCAATATAACTAATATTTGAATTCTAATATAATATATCAAAATAACAAAAAATAACAATTTAATTATTTGAATTTAATCTTATTTTTGTTAATATATTTGAATTTAATTCTATTATATATATAAATTCAATATATATTTATATTTACTACATATTTTAGGTATTTTAGGATTTTTGGCATATTAGTATGGTTTACTATTTAATAAAATTTTGTTAAAGAATAATGGAAGGGGAAGAAAGAAATAATAAATTAATTTAAAAAAGAGAGGATAATAAAATAAAATAAGCTGATAAAAATAAAGTATGCAAGAGTGTCATGAGAGATTTTTATGGTCTCTGTTAGTAAAAGATTTTGTTCATTTATATTAATATGCCATTTATACCAAATAATATATAATATGATGTGAATATATCTGACTTTATTATTGTAATTACTAAATAATAAATAAAATATAGCAAAATTCTTGGATTTCATATCCTATTTTATCAAATTCTATCATAATCAAAAGTTCGGATGACCAAACGTAGTCTCAAATTCTTTTGTTATTGCCCTAGTCAACTATATCACTTATGGCCGAGTCATCTCAAATTTATATAGCTGTAGAATCATAGATTGCACTTGGATCGTGATAAGTGTAGTGTCTGGAGTGATATTTATGTGAGCTTTGCACATTCTATGTAAGTAAAAGGTGCCAATTGACATATAGTGCGGCACTATTTATATGCAGATTTATCAACCGTTAGAAACTCCAATTGTTGCCAAATCTATTCGTAAAAAGTGCCAATTGAGAGGTCTATCTATTTTGCACCCCTAATTCTGCAATAGACTTAGTGAAATTCGGCCACACGCTCGTAAAATCATAACTCAGCTTCTGTGTGTTTTTTTTTTTTTTTTTTTTTTTTTTTTTTTTTTTTGTAGCTTATGGTTAAAATATGAACTTTTGCACACTTAAAATACATCCATAGAATATTTAAATTATCTCTTGCTATCGTCAAAATTCTTTACGGATATTATCTAACATGGACGATCGTCTCGTGGTAGTTGTCCTCCTTTACCAAATTTTCTCTCCTCCCCATCATGCACAAGATCTAAGAGTGTGCGATGGCCATTGTGAGGTGGTTAGGAAGGATAACAGGTATCGCGTCATGGCTGCTATTGCTGCTAATTTCTCTCTCCCGCAAGCGCGCGCAATGACAACTCAAATGGTGGCGACTCTCATATTTGACACCCGACAATGGCGTGCTCACTACCAGGGGGCGGTTCCCCTACTTTAGTCAATCATCCTAAGGGGTCTTAGACCCACACAATAGTACGCGTGATGTGCATTGGTCATCGTGGCTTGAAGAGACTATTTTTTTTCATTTGTTTGCTTGTTTTTCCTATGTTGACTCGGTGCTTGCTAGGCATAGTCCCAAACTACATATACACGACGAATTCTTCCAGTAAATAACGAGTGTCATACACATCGCAATATAGATCATGTCCTTATTCATGTCAAAGTCTAGTACGTCCATGCACCGATTCTTTTTCTTTATGCTCCATCCACCTCTACCGATATTGCAAGCAACAACACCGTGCATTTCTGATCAATTATAGTATCTACGCGTGAATGAAAACATGGTTGGCATTCTCTGGGACCGGCCTAGCTCAGCCCTTTCTCAATCGACCCGCCCTTTCGACGGTCGAGTTTTGTCGAAGGATTTGCGGCCGGATTCGTCCGAAAAGTAACGTACGAGAGGAGGAGGAGGATTTTGAAAATTTGGGAAGAGCGGAGGTGCAAAAGAGAGAGGCGACATTATTAGCCATCGAAGCGCGATAAACAGGAAGCACGAATTCCAGCTCGCTTTTTTCATTTTGAACCGCGCCCGCCCTCGCCCAAAGTTTCACTCCCTCCCTCTCCCTCTCTCTCTCTCTCTCTCCCTTTGCCGATTCCTCAGATCCCCCCACCTCCTTCCCTCCCTTCTTCCGCTCCTCGATAAACCTCGCGCGCGCGAATCAGAGCAGGTCGCTCCTCCGCCGATCGCTCCTTCCCTTTGCCCGCGCGTCAGATCAGATCGGATCCGACCTCCTCCTCGTCCTCGTTCTCGTTCTCGTTCCCGTTCGCGTCCTCGTCCTCCACGCCCCGCGCCTAAACCCCTCGCTAGGGTTTTTGCGCCCTCCCTTCATTTCGTCCCTCGCCTCTCGCCCATGGCCTCCGGAGCCCTAGCGGAGACCGCGGAGCCGGGCGGGGCCGCCCCCGTCGAGGGCAAGGAGGAGCCCGCCGAGCAGCCGGAGGAGGCGGAGCGAGAGAAGGAGCCGGAGATCGCTCCGGAGGCCGAGGCTTCCGACGAGAAAGCGGACGACGAAGAAGAAGACGACGACGACGACGGCGACGGCGACGGCGACGACGACGGCCCGGAGGAGAAAGGGAGCGAGGAGAATGCCAAGGGGAGCTCCGCGGAGGAAGAGGCGAGCGGGCGGAAGAGATCGAGGAGATCGCGCGGCGGGCTGGCGGGGAAGAGGAATCCGGCTACGCCCGGGGTCGAGCGGCCCACGAGGGAGAGGAGATCGGTGGAGCGGTACTCCGCTCCCGCCCTCGCCAGGACGCCCTCCAGCAAGGGGTTCTCCATCGAGAAGGTAGCGGCGGAGCAGCTTCGTCCTCTGCCTTGGATTTTTCAGTCTTCTTTTTCTCATTTTTCTAGAGGGGATTCATTTTATTAAAGGCTTGTTGGTGTTTCAGGGTCGCGGAACTCAGCTCAAGGACATTCCGAATGGTACGTTTCCAGCTTTAATTGTTTGCCCGAGTTTTACAGTGCGTCTGCTGGCTCTTGGCCTAGTAATACTCTCGTGGAGAGTTATTTGTTATCTTGGTATGCCGCTTCGATGTCTCGACCTGTGTGAAGGCTGATGTTCCTGCGAGGATGGTCTTGGCATGTTTGTTGCATTTTGCGTGGTGTCTGTGCCTTAAGAATCTGCATGCTAGATGCAGTCTTTATGCCTGGAGAATCTGCATCCTAGGTGTTATCAAGCTTTGTAGTCATGTTTCTATGTTTCTTTTTCTGGTTACTAGTTGCCGAATATTTGCGTTTGAATATTCAATTATCGTCATATATACAGTCGCTTTGCTTGAAATCCAACCATCTTGTGGGTTGTAATGACGATAATCATCTATTGCCTCACCTGAGCCTCTGTTTATGAACTTTTGTGTATTTGACTTTTGTTGAAAGTGTGCAACTAATCGTCCATCACTATGAGTAATCAGGGGATGTATATCTTCATGAACATGAACTCTCCATCTCAATTTTTGAGGATTTCTATGATTTGAAGTAGCAAAATAGAAATAGAAACTACAGTCATTGGAGAAACAAAAATTAGTCAGCATTTGTTGCTGCTGCTTGCCGGCACATTTGTCATTTCTGAACTTGAACTAGCATAAATAGGTGCTTCTACAAGAGAGGATTTTTTTACTAGACTTACAAAACATGCCCGACAGGTCACCATTTTTAGTGCTCATTTGGCTTTATAAATTTTAAGATGCCACTTGTAATATAGAGAAAAATATTAGCGTGGCTTGCTTGTTTCTGGAGAAGGATTGTTCAAATGAACCTATTGTTTAGGGTTTAATGTTTCATCATTATATAGGTCTAACATTGACTATGATTATCATTCTGAAAGAAGTCAAATGATGTGATATATAGGGACTATTTACTGTTAGGGCAAGCTTATTGTGCTTTTAACATGGGCCGTGATTCATATTCTAAATGAAGTCAAATAGTAGTGATATATAGTGACTGCACTTTGAAAGTTTAGGGCAAATGGTGATGACGTAGTCCTCATACTTGCATGTTCGGCAAGGATGGTTCTGCACTAATATCTTTGTTGACTGAGCAAGTAAATAACATTGTCCATGTCGAATTGTTAAGTTGTTTGTATCAAACTTAACGGCTTGCTTAAATTTGAATTGGTTTTTGATTCGTATTGTAGTTTGATTTGTTTGGAGGAGAATGCTGCTTTGTAATATCATATGACTGATGAAGTTATTATTCAAACCAGCATTTTAGAAATGCAGAGCAAGTTAAGTTGGCTTAATAAAGAAATGTGCATATTGGTTGGTGGGTCTGTTAATCTAGCCTTCTTAATTTGCTCTCTCTGATCGATTAGATTGAAAATGTTTTGCCAAAATTTCTAGCAATTGCTTTCTAGGTCTGAAGATATATAGATGCAAATGCAATCCTTTTTAATTTTGGATGCAAAATTTTGTTAATGTAGGTATTTTACTTCCTTCTTTTTGCTTGTGGGATTCTTGAATTTTCCTTGCTTCCATTTGTTTTTGTTATCTTGTTGTGACTGCTCTTCAACCTCGTAGATAACACTGTTTAAATTTTATTTCTTTCTGTTTACAGCAGCCTCACCCCTTTTTTGTGATATTTTTTTAACATTTCAGTTGCATTCAAGTTATCGAAGAGAAAACCTGATGACAACCTGCAAATACTTCACGCATTACTTTTCGGAAAAAAAGCTAAGGTGACCTTCCAATTTAATTATATTGGCTAGATTTCTTTCATGCCATTTTTTTGGGGTATGTAGTTATACGGAGAGGCTTAAAGACTTGCCCTAGCCTATCTAGTGGCTGTTTACTGGAATCACATAAATCATGAAGTTACCAGTTTGCACAAATAGTTCTGCTTTTTCAATTGATTGACGAAGCAGCTGCTTAGATCAGTCCGCAAATAGGTTTATTCTATTTTGTTTTTTATTCATATCTCAATAAGTTAACACACTTATGTTTGAGAATCATTATTAAATAGCCAAATCATATTATTGGCTGTTTCACTACGATTGAATTATGTAATGCTTGAGGATATTGCTTGCAAACTTTTGCTCCCTGTGGGTTCATATCATGCTTCATCAGCTTGCAGTCCAAATTAGTGAATTACATACTTTGTGAAGATTTAAAAGCCAAATAAAGAGTATCCATCGTTTCTTAGTTCTTATTCCCTCATAAACCTTGGATTTATCAAATTGCAATGTAGCTTTTGTATGATCGGGGTGTCTGAGATGACTTTTGTTTTAGCAACTATAGAGAAAGCTATGATAAGTTTGAGAAGGCTGCTGTATGATTGGGGTATCTGAGATTAATTTTGTTTCAGCAACTTTGTCAGAAAGCTGCATTGTTGAGTTGGAAACGTTGAACCGTGTACGGGCACTATCCTTTAGCTCCAGATTTGGACTGCACTTCTATTCTGCTGTTATTTCTCATGCATTCAGCAATTAAAATTGTCCAACCAGTTCTTGAAGTCATTCTTCTAAGGCAATCAGATAACTGACATCTCTCTAGGGTATCTTAGGGCCTACTTGGTTTGAGTTCTCCAAATTTGTCTTTTCATTTTAAATTGGGAATGAAAACATGCCAATGCAGCACTCCTTTTTTCAATTTTTAAGTGAAAATGTGAATGCACCTTTTTGGTGTTTCCACACCTTTTCAATCTAAAATCAAAATACGGTTTTTATTTTTGACCGAAGCCTTCTACTTCTATTTGTGTCGCCAACATATCAAGTTTTTCACTTGATACATTTTCTTCAAGTCGATCTCGGATTTCTTGAGCCAAGTCAGAAAGAAAAGGTAGAGAAAATGGTCCATCTCTTGAAATAAAAAAATCAGAACCCATGAGAGGGAAAGAGGGAAGACAATCTCAGTTTCATGAAGTGGAAGGGGCGATGTCTGCTTGAGGGGATTAACTTGAGCTTTTACATAGTGAGAGGGATGATGTGATGACTTCCAACTGCTCTCTCAAGTTGGTGAAATCTTGGCTTTGAAAAAACAAAAGCATTTTCACAAACTAAAAGGACTCTTAGTTTTCCCTATACATGCCATCAATCAGGTTCTCTTGAGCAGAACTAGATGAATTGAACATTTCGTGTTAGTTGTGCTTTGTTGTATTTCAAACAGTTGAGGTTTTGGGAGGAGGAGCTGATTAAAATAGCTGTGAAAGAACATATACTTATATGGAAATTATGATACTTGTTTTAGTGGTTGCTGTAGGTACTAGACTAGGTGGTAGAAGGGGCGCACATGTAGGTCACAAGTGTATTTCCAAATGGTTTGTGAGACCAATGTTTTTTTTCATCTTGATCGAGTTCTGGACAATTTTTCTTTGTTGAGTGTACTGCTATTTGGTTACATTCTTATCATAATTATTGTATTTTGATGAAACTTCACAGCGCCTTCAAACGTTGTCTCTGTGTGTCACTTGACATCATACATGTTGTATTATATGCAGGTGCACAGCTTGAAGAGAAACATAGGCCAGTTTTCTGGCTATGTGTGGACTGAGAATCAGGTATATCCCTTTTCAGAGCCTTCTGGTTTGTAGTCTTTTGCATGTGCATATATTGAATTGTCTTGGCTTGTTTAGTGATCCCAGGAGATAGGATTATTTTGGAGATTTTCACTGTGTATGCATTTTAATATTTGGGAAGATGTTATAAATTTACATTTGAAGGAGTGTGGATGCTCCCTTCCAATTCTTCATTTTTTCTCTAGCAGGAAAAACAGAGAAGTAAAGTGAAGGAAAAACTCGACAAATGTGTCAAAGATAAGTTGATTGACTTCTGTGATGTGCTCAACATTCCAATAAATAAGGCTGCTGTGAAGAAGGTATGTGATGATACAAATGATTTTTGTTTCCAGCTTCCTGTTTGAAATGCATTTGTCCTTCTATATTGGGTTGGGCATTTTCCAGGAGGAGCTTTCTGCAAAGTTGTTGGAATTTCTGGAATCACCGCATTCTACTACTGATGTTTTGCTTGCTGATAAGGAACAGGTACTAGTATTATGCAGTGTTGATTTTGTGTCTATCTTTTGTATTTAATTTTTCTTGATGAGGATTTATATTGGGCTAATGTTAATTGAGAAGGGCCAAAAGCGTAAGAGGAAGATCACACCAAGCAAACCCTTAGTCCCTGGAGAAGCATCTAGTACGATGACAGAAAAGGTTTCTTTTTCTCTCTTTTGCTGGTATTCAATATGAAGACCATTCTCGATCTGCCTTCTTTACCAAGTACCAGTATTTTTTATTATTTTTATGTCACTATTTTGCATTCCTTTTGTTTCCAAGTCAGCATGTGATTGCTTGAAATGATACTCAGCTTAGTGATGTTACTAATGTTGTTTATCTGTTTAGCCATCCTCAGTTTAAGGAAGGACTGATTTGGCCGTATTTTGTCTATTCATTTCACCTAACACCTATGATTCCTGACCTAATTTTCATCTTTCAGCAGTGTTATTATGTCCATATAAGAACTGGTAGGGACATCGACATAAATCGCCTGGTTTAGGGAGAGACAAAATATATCAGAGTTAAAGAGCATTCAGTTCTATTCTAGTTCAGTAATTCCACTTTATCTGTTGCAATGTTTAGTATTGCCTATTTGTCTGGTCTCGTCCTCTCAAAAAGAGACCTAGAAAACACTGGTGATGTAACTGCAACAGTGGCCAGAGAAAAATAATGTGCCAGCGGGATGTTTTCCTATCACAGAGCATTAAACATATAAAGGTCATCTCCATTTGGGATTGATTTCATTGTTGTTGGTGCTTTAAGCATTTTATTTTGTCTAGTACCGCCCTCTTACCATTTGTCTCCTTTGATACTTGGAAAGCACTCGTAATTTTAGTTTCTGTATATCATTTGCTGTAGAGACAAAAACAAGCACTTGACTCTGTGAAGAAGTCATCTGAGATTGCTTCAGAAGAGGATGATGATGATGATGATAAAGGTGACAGTAAGGAAGTCAAGGACAACTCTGATGCAAATAGTGATGATGATATGGTGTCAAAAGAGGAGAGTGGTGATGAGAAGAGCAAGTCAGAGGAAGAGGATACACAGGAGGAGCCGGTGTTGAAAAGTTCTTCCAGGAAAAAAACAAAGGAGAGCTCAGTGTCCAAAACCAAAGATACCTCAGTCTCTGCCAAAAAGGTCACTCCTGCAAAATCTGCCAAGAAATCATCCACCTCAGCCTCAAAGAAGAGTTCCGTAGATGGGGTTGGTAGTAAAAAACCACTTTCTAAGTCAGAAGGATCCAAGTTGAAGAAACAAAAGGTTGAAAAGAGCAATCAAAATGACCAAAGTGTTTCCTCAAAGGCGAAAACCTCGAGCAAGAAACAGTCCGCCAAACCCTCAACAGAGGCTTCAGTCAAGGATCGACGTAAGTATGCTTGCCTTTTGTATCCTGGTTCAAGTCATGTAAGATAGATGATAGAAATGTCTGATATACGTGAATAATACAATCCTTATCACAGTTATGAGTATCGATCCTTAAGGACTTTTGCTAGTTTTATATGTAGAGAAAAAATGTGAAGATGATTTTGCTGGTCGTATGATTGATGGAACTATAAATTTGTTACCTAGACTATGTGTTGAAAATTAAAGATTTTTTATATTTTGGATATTAAGTAAAGTGATGCTTGCAATTTTTTTACACAAACTATATATGGATTCCTGCTCTAAATCTTGGGTCTGCCACTGGAGAAGAATATGCAAAGTTAGCTGGATGTTCTTTCTCATGTGGTCGTACGAACTTCTACATCTTTTTTGGCAATGCTTGTCACTGTCATTTCTTCTTTTGGTTGAATGTTCTTTGTAAGATTGTATCTTGATTTTCTGCGTAAGTGTATATTGTTATTAAAATTTGTTAAATCGTCTACATGTGTGCATCGTAATGGGCTGCTAAAACATTTTTGTTGGGATTCTTATGTTTTGTAACAGAACTAAATATTTGTGGTCCATTGTTTACTAGTTCTCTTACTGCGTGTTTTATCTTTTTCTTCATTTTGCACCCTTTTTAATCAGCTGAGAACTGAATTAACAAATCGTAGTTAATGGTGTCTTTGTCCATATAGTAGGGAAAGGCAAAAGTAGCAAAAAGGCGAAAGCTGAACCCAGCAGAGAAGAGATGCATGCTGTTGTCGTGGATATTCTCAAGAAAGTTGACTTCAATACTGTACGTTTAGTTTCTAAATCTGTTATTCCATTGTTGAAATGTTTCTCTTTTTTATGCTTTCCTAAACGTCATTCATGCATTGTATGATGCAGGCAACCTTATCCGACATTCTCCGGCAACTTGGTATGTTTCTTTTATGCAGAGAAGGCTATATTATCTTCTGTTACGATCTTGACTAACAACGCGTGCAAACTTCAGGTACCCATTTTGGTGTGGATCTGATGCACAGAAAGGCAGAAATTAAGGATATCATTACTGAGGTCATAAATAATATGACCGATGATGAGGATGAAGGCGATGATGAGGAAGCGGAGGATAAGGCTGATGCCGATGACAATGAATGAGAAGTGAATAGGATCCGATTCTCGAGTTTGAATTAGTTCATCAGAATTACAACAGGCATGGTAATTTCTAGGTAGATTGTAGTTTCTGCGAGCAAACCAGATTGGCCAGTTAGATATTGTGAATTAGTTGGAAGAGATCAGTTTGTACCATATAGCTCCAGACTGGCTTTTCACAGGTAGAGTTGACCTTGCTGCTGATATGGTTTTTGTTAGCTTAATCCCTCCTCCCTTCCCCTTCCAAGATTTTCCTCCTCAAAGGTGTAAAATGAATTAGCGGACGGGGACTGCCTGTCGAGATTGGTTAACATTGTGAATGAATTTTAGACATCAATAATGAGACAGCATCTTGTAGACTGGACTAACCATGAAGTTATCTTTTCGGTGCCTACTTGTCTTTTATATCCCGTGGGGCCCGAACCAGTCTTGACGGTTTACTTTCTGGAGTTGGGTTCTCTCTCTCTACATACCTTCAATCAGCGCACACCCATTGTTAAGTCACAGGTTCTGACCAAATATTGATCAGCTTGTCTCATCACGTCCCACTCCAAACATTCAATAAATTTATGTGCAATTTCATTTGTAGTCTTAACAGGGGCATGAATGTCACCAATGACGGTGCTAAAGTCCACCTCCGAAAAATATTAATATTTTTGAGTCTATAAAATATAATTTGAGTCATTCTAAAAGATCTAGAATATAATGAACTTTTCCATTTTATTCATGATATGTGCTTTTTACCAATGGAAATAATATAATGGATAAAGAATGCGATGAAACTAGTGTCATAGGTCGGTAGTTTCCTTGGCCGTGGATCAATCCATGTGGTTAGTCTTATTTCTATAATTGTTTCATCATTCTATAGTTGTTTTGGTGAACAATACGGCGAATAACTCTTTTATACAAGATTATAGCATGCTTAGTTTTACTCGAGCGTCTAGTCCATCAAGTAAAACAATAGCCCTCTTTAGGCTCAATAACTAGTTTCAGCTTACCATGGCTTTATTAGGAAAGTGGCATCAGCTCCTGATTAGTTTGTGTATGAGAGGCCAACTCCGCCTTCAGAGCTTTTTAGTAATATACTCCTTCTATCCTAGAACTCTTAACACCAACCGTTTTGACGCCACTCTCATCAGACCAATTGTGTTCATCCTTTCTGCGTCCTTACTCTTCACTCGATAACCTCAAGCTTCACTCCCAAGAGTTCACGGGTATGGGAGAATCACGGACCGTGACAAACTCCCCCACTCAATTCCGCAACACCCTCGTTGTGGGTTGTTCTGTCGCTTCTCTACGTTTCCCTAACCATTAATGCCACTCCCTGAGACTTACATAGATGGTAACGCTCGTCTAACAGAACAGGTTACTCCACTCCATTGCTTGCTTCCCTCGATCAAAGCTGTTCGTGAATCTCCAGTCACTTGTGCTTCCCGACAAGTGTGGCACCCCTAGCTAACCGCACATCTATAATAGCACCTTCTTTCGCTTACTAAGCTCCTCCTGATGTTAGCAAGCCAATAGAGGGTTCCCTTGGTGGAAACGTGATCGCAGACCTCCTCTTAAGATTCGCCCATTGATTTACAAATGTTATCCCCATTTAGCGAGCAATTTGGTTCCTTCCTATGCCCCTATTACCATCCTAAAAGCTAGACGAGAGCCACACGTTGTCCGAACCCCTTTAGCCCTGGTGATCACTTTTCGCCCTCATAGGACCGGGAAGACCACAGGCTTTTCCCCGAATTACTCACCTACTGGAGGGATCCCTCCTCTGATACCATTTGTCACGAGTCGGTAGATTCCTTGGCCGCGAATCAACCCATGTGGCGCTTGACAAGCGAAACTCGCTTGGCCAGCCTTCCTTTTATAGTTGTTCCAATGAACAATATGGCAAATAGCTCTTTTAACGAGATCGTACCATGCCCAACTTTGCTCCGACGTCTAGTTGTTCAAGCGAGACAACAGCTCTCTTTAGGCTCAACAACTGGTTTCGACTTGCCATTGCCTCATTAGGAGAGCAGCATAAGCTCCCGACTAGTTTGTGCATGGGAGGCCAACTCCGCCTTCAGAGTTCCTAAGTAATATACTCATTCTATCCTAGAACTCCTAGTACCAACCGTCCTGATGCCACTCCCAAGGACCATTTGTGTTCATCTTTTCTGCGTCCTCATTCTTCACTGATAACCTCAAGCTTCATTCCCAAGGGTTCACGGGTACGGGAGAATCACGGACTGTGACAAATTTCCCCACTCAATTCCGCAACGCCCTCGTTGCGGGCTGTTCTGTTGCTTCCTCGGCGTTTCCCTAACCATCAATGCCACTCCCTAGGACTTACATAGATGACAACGCTCGCCCAACTGAACATGTCACTCCATTCCATTGCTTGCTTCCCCCGATCAAAGCTGTTCGTGAATCTCCAGTCACTTGTGCTTCTCGATAAGTGTGGCACCCCAGCCAACTGCACCCCTATGGCAACATCTTCTTTCGCCTACTAAACTCCTCCTGATCTCAGCAAGCCAATAGAGGGTCCCATTGGTGGAAACATGATCGCAGACCTCCTCTTAAGATTCGCCCATTGATCCAGGAATATTATCCCCATTCAATGAGCAATTCAGTTCCTTCCTATACCCCCATTGCCATCTTAGAAGTTAGATGAGAGCCGCACGTTGTTCGAACCCCTTTAGCCCCGACGATCACTCTCCGCCCTCATAAGACCGGGAAGACCACAGGCTTTTCCCCGAATCACCCACCTACAGGAGGGATCCTCGCTCTAATACCATTTATCACGGGTCAGAAGTTTCCTTGGCTGCGAATCAACCCGTGCGGTGCTTGATGAGCGAAACTTGCTAGGCCAACCTTCCTTTTATAGTTGTTCCGGTGAACAATATGGAGAATAGCTCTTTTATACGAGATCGTACCACACCCAGTTTTGCTTGGGTGTCTAGTCCATCAAGTGAGACAGCAGCCCTCTTTAGGCTCAATAACTGGTTTCGGCCTGCCATGGCCTCATCAAGAGTAGGAGTGAGCGGTTTCAAGTTCCTTATAGGTTCCGCCTGGAACCTGGAACCTGGAACCTACTCTCGGGTACAGGTTCCTCATTTTTTGGAACCTGAAACCTACCCGTTGGAACCAAGAACCTGAAACCTACCCTGTCACGGGTTAGGGGGGGTCGGTTCTAGGTTCCAACAGGTTTTTTTTTTTTTTTTTTTTTTTTTTTTAGTTTAAGAAAATGAAAATGAATGTAGCAACAATAAACAAACTTGTCATTCGTCAAAGAGAATATAACACGAACACAATTTATAATACTCATAAGCGTTTAATATTCTAGAATGTGAACTATTTCTGTTTTGCAAAGTCTAGCGGTTCACTTCACAAAGTCTAGCCTTACCTCATCAACAATCCTGCACCAAAATAAAGCCATATCCCTCATTGTTTTACAGCTTCTAATGACTTTAGCAACTTTAGTAACAAAGCTTTCAGGTGGAGTTGCATGAATATCTCTCGGCAATGTTACTAGAGATTTGGTCCTTCTTGCTGTCCAATTCAATTTGACTTTCATCTAGAGTTCTTGGTCTAGAAACCTTGTCTTTTGCTTCATACAACAAAAGACAGTTGAATGTAGAACCTATAGCCCACAACTAGCAAATATAAAGCACAGCTAAACATTTTGTTCACCAAAGGCTGCCATAATTTCAATAAAATACGCAAATTTCATAGGATTACACTAGTCAAAATATCACAAAGTTAACTTTATTCACATAGGAGGAGAAGGAGGGGGAGAAAGACGTGTTAGGATAGGCTTGACATGCCATTTAAAGTGGGGAAAACCTTAGTGCTTCAGCCTACTCAAGTAGCAGTAGGTGAAAATCCCATTACAAGAACGTTCATTTCAACTTGCTGCGAAGAAAAAAACAGAAATTTCTAAGTTTGCCTCACAACCACCACATGAGACCTTCTCAAAGTACAATCTTGCACAAGAAGACTGGGTATGCCGAAAGAAAGACACAAACGACATTTCATAGAAGAGCTACCAATTGGGGGTGGGGACCGCCATACTTGGTGAGAGAGGGCCGCTTCCTCTCCTGTTGGTCATCTTCACCCTCCAAGCTCCTCTTCCCTCAATTATTCATCGAATTGTTCCTTTCCATGTACCTAGTTTGTCTCTGCATTCCCAGCAAATCTGTAGAGCACAAGAATCGACACTCCCCTCAGCTTCCTCCATTCAAATCCACGGACAACCGAGCAACACACACACACACACCAATCCTAAAAGCCGATCTAAAAAACAATTCGCGCTCACACGCGACGCGCGACCGGCGTTGGATTGGGTGAACCACGACCCTCGCCCTCCACCCCCACCACTCGAACGCACAGCAGCAGCAGAAACAACTAGAAACCCCCAAATTTGACGTGCCGTCGCGACACTCCCAAATCTCAGCTCACCTCATTTGGGCGAGCGGCGGTGGCGTCGAGCAGAGGTCAGTGAGCGGTGGCGTCGAGGGCGAGCAATGGTGGCATCGAGGGTGAGCAACGGTGGCGTCGAGGGCGAGCGGCGAGCCAAAGGTCAGCGGCGGTGGTGTCGAGGGTGAGCGGCGATGGCGTCGAGGGCGAGCGGCGATGGCGTTGAGCAGAGGTGGAGAACGGGCAAAGAGAGAACTGCGAATCGGAAAGTGTCGTATGCGAATTTGGGGCTTTTTTTAAGCCCTAACCGGACTAGTTCCGGTTCCCGGTGCCGGTTCCGGGTTCGGTTCAGGTTCTTATGGGAACCGGAACTGGAATTGGGAACGCCGGTTCCTAGAAAAGGGGAATCGGGAACCGAATCGGAACCTCCGGTTCGGTTCTCCGGTTCCCGGTTCTACTCGGGAACCGCGCTCACCCCTAATCAGGAGAGTGGCATCAGCTTCCGACTAATTTATGCACGGGAGGCCAACCTTGCTTTCGAGCTTCTAAGTAATATACTCATTCTATCCTAGAACTCCTAGCACTAACTGTCTTGACGCCACTCCCACGGATCTGTTGTGTTCATCCTCTTTGCGTCCTCACTCTTCACTTGATAACTCCAAGCTTTACTCCCAAGGGTTTACGGGTATGGGAGAATCACGGACCGTAACACCAGCACCTTGGAGGACAAATATGGTGAAAATAAGGCCAAGAACAGACTCCACATGTTGAAATATCTTAGAACATGTGACGGATTATGATGAAATTCCAGTGTATGGCTTCAATGTAAAATGCACACTGGCACATATGACATAAGGTTGCTACAATTAGAGGTGAGCGATTATAAGATTGATTCAGGTTCCACTTAAAACTCACCTGTCAAAATCGGATCTTAAGAATCTACCCTGGATACCTTAGAATTTAGGAGGCAAAAGATCGCCTCAAGTGCTAAAAGTTGGCAGAAAGGGACACTTAAGTGTCAAAAGTTATGAAAGTGACACTTAAGTGTCACATTTTTGGAAAAGTGGGACACTTGAGTGCCACCTTTGGCGAAGCCGGTCGAAAATCACACGTGGCAATTAAATATTAATATTGCTCGCCTACGTGGCTTATCGCAGAGCTGACTCAGCTCCAATTCACAAAAAACGACGTCGTCTCCCCAATTGCCCTAAATCTAAAACCCTAAATCGGGCAAAATCCCATTGAAGCGCTGGAGTCCTAATCCCAAACCCTAATTCAATTTGCCTCAAATTCTACAATCGAATATTGGAAATGAAGAGCATGACTTTCAGCAGTGACTCAAATTCCTCTTGTCGAAGCGAAGGAGAAGGCGAGCGTTTCTATTTTTGTGGATTACCAAGTCTAAGAAGAACATTGTGGACTCGAATGAATCTCATGAGAAGATTCTATGGATGTGCCTGATACAAAAAAAAGGGTTGAAGTGCAAATATTTTAAATAAGTCAATGCGAAATTCTCTCACCGAGCCATAGAGGTGATATTGGACCTACTTGATGGGTGTCATCAACCTCCATCTATGCTTATGGATGACTTGGACGATGTTGACTCAATGCAAGCTCAAGCATTTTCTGCTAATCATTTGAAGAATGAAGTTTTAAGGATGAAAATGGAACAGAAGTGTTACCAAGCGTTTATTGTGTTGCTATGTTTTTGTCTATCCTACTTTATGATGAAATGTAAAGTACTGGAAGATAAGAAGAAGTTTCTTCGACTGCCACAGTTGTAAATGAGTGGACAAATGTACTTGTTTTGAATAAAATGTAACTTATTTTTTTGGGAGATGAGTAGAAGTTTTGTGTTATCTACGAGATCGTTGTGGTTTTTTTTTTTTTTTTTTGTGCTATCATATGTATTATGTTACTTATTGTGCTTGTGGGGAGGTCAAGGAAAGGGAATGGATGAATGAATAAATAAATGAGATACTATTTGTATTATGTTTTTGTTTATTCTTGAATATAAATCGGTGAGGATGGAATATATATTGGGTCAATGTGTTGTTGTGATTTTTTTACTTGAATTGAATGTAAACCAGTAGCAAACATTGAATTGAATGGAGTTGCCATAAGTTGAACCGTATATATAAACCAGCCAACATATACATATGACATATACGAGTGATTAGTCGAGTGCTATAAGTTGTATCTAGTGATCACTTAAGTGCCGATCGTAATAAAAAAAGAATAATTTAAGTGTCAAGTTATTATTAAAAGTGATCACTTAAGTGCCACTTGTGGTTAAAAATGAACACTTAAGTGCTAGGTTTTTTAGAATGTGATTAGTCAAGTGCCAATTTTTTTTTGTACGTTTCCTTTAGAAATTGCACCAGCTATCGGCTACCACCAGCCATCACCACCGCCCACCATTGGCCACCATCGGCCTTTAGCCATTACCACTAACCACACCAAGCATCTCAGGCACCCACTTGAGCCACCATAAGCCATGACTGTGTTGGTGGTATGTTGCTGTAGAAGTTGCTATTGTAAGGTGCCTTGGACCAGCTTGCACTAGCACTACCTAGTGCAAGATGTGCATATTGTACACTTGCATCTTACACCAGGTGCAGCACAAGCCCCCAACCCAACTTCTATAATAGACCCACCATTAGTAGGCATCGGCAGTCACCACTAGCCTAGCTACCACATCAGCACGTAGCTACCACCATAAGCCCACCATTAGCAGCCACTATTGGTGGTGGGTGGTGGGTCTGTTACAAAAGGGGCTCGTGCAAGTTAGGCTATGCGCACTGCACACTTATACTAGTATTAATTGCAGCAAGAGCCCCCAACCCAACCCCCACAATGGACCCACCACCATCGGGCTTCACCATCCGCCACCGCTAGCTAGTCACGGCCACAGATCCACCACTAGAAGCAGTAAGTAAAAGTAAAAACAAAATTAAAAAAAAATGAAAAAAAAGGCAAAAATGACAAGCAACAAGATCGTTCCATTGATATTGAAATTAAGTCTCATAAACTCATTAACAAACTATTAAAAAAAAAAACATTCATAGTAAAACAACTGACTCCTCAACCCCACAAACCATATCATATCCCATTTCATTAATCAATATGCACAATGCCTCATGTTTGTGCTTTTTTTTATGGACTTTTCACTTGATTCATAATCATTGCACTTTTTCTAACCGGACATGAAACTTCTTCTTCAACTGTCTCAAGATGTGTTGATTCTAATGGAGCTGCAATTGTCCTAGGCTGAACTGATTTAGAAGGAGTTGCAACCGTCGTAGGCTGAACTTATTCAAATGGACTTGCAACTGGGTTCTTCTTACTCTTCTTTCTTGTTGGCGCAGCCGATGTCTTCTTCTTTGTTAGCGCAGCCGTTGATTCTTAAGTTGGGCCTTGAGAGATAAGAACCTCTGAACTTCTCCCAGACTTAAAAAAGAAAACTCAATTATCAACAAAAGTTTGCACCATAAATTAAATTAAATGCAACCTATAAAACTTATATTAAGAATGATTGTTCCAGTACATTCATTTGCATAAATGCCATAACCATATTATTTTAGCCTCTTCCCAAGAGCCCATCTTGTTCGAAGGGGAACATCACTTTCAGGTACTTGTGATTGGTTGGCCCTTCTTCTCACCTTTGATTTCTTGGGCTCTTGTTGTGGCTGTTCAATGGCAACATGGGCTTCTTCGGCCAATTCTTCCGCTAGGCGTCTTCTAGATGGCTTTCTTGTAGCTGGCCCTTAATTTGGCTTTCTTCTGGTTGTTTTTCAATTTAGCCCTTCAGCTTCAGTGACACTTTCTATTGGCTTTTGTGGTGGCCCTTGTAATGACCCTTCTAGTGGCCTTTGTGGTGGCCTTGGTGATGGATCTTTCATTGGACCCTCTATTGATAGCCGAGCTCTAGCTTGCTTTCTTTGAATTTGAGAAAAAGGCAAAGGATATCATAAATATAACATCGGGTCATATAACAACGTAAATGAAAACTAAATATAAATTATTGAACTTACTGAGTATTTTTTTCTCTACTGCTGCTGAAGAACAGTCGATTTAATTGGCCCTTTAGTTGCTTCGGCCAATCCTTCAGCCGGCTGTCTTCTACCTTGCCTTCTTTGAACATGCCCTTCAATTTCAGGTACAGTAGGGGCTTCGGCCAATTCTTCACGTGTCATTCTCGTGACCTGATAAAGACAAAAACATTACATACATGTCAATTATATCTATGCATATATTTGTAATAAACCATAAAATAATATAAACACAAATGTCATGACTTACTTGGTTTATTGTCATTAATTGAAGAACAGTCGACTCACTTCGCCTTTCTTTTTGTCCTTCTCCAATTGTCCCTTCACTTGGCCCTTCGGCTGGCCTCAACTGTTCTTAATGCTTCCTTAATTGACAACTTTTAGTATTGTGCCCTGCTATGTGGCAAAAAGAGCACCTCATCTTTAAACCTGTTCTACTCATCCTATGTTGACATAGACCTCTCCCTTCGTCATTCTTCATTTTCGCTTTGGTCTTCCTATTTTCTTCTTTAGTGGCAAAGGTTGAGGTGCTTCGCGATCTGTTGGCTCTTAGAACTTGTTATTTCTGATTGGCTGCATCATAAATTGGTACGAAGCAAGATATTTCAGTTTCTTGTACCAATCATCAATGTACTCCTCTATGTTGTGGCCCTTCAATTGGATGGCACATATGGCATGTGCATAAGGAATTTCACTTAGTTGTCACTTAGTTGTCATGCTCTACATGAACACTTTCTTGTACCTAAATTGACAACATACTTATCGGAACCCTTCATTATCTCATATCCTTCATCCCCATTCCAAAATGGGATGACAATACCTACTTACAGCCAAGTTCTTATCCAATTTCTTAGCAATTCTAGAACCACATTGCCTAGTCTACTTTGCAGCCTCGTCTCTTTGTTTGTGCAGCCGAGTCATGACCATAACCCGTATGTTTTCAAGCATTAAGATAATTGATTTGCATCTGACATCTATTATCCTCTCATTGAATACTTTGCAGATGTTGTTATTGATGTTATCGCACTTAAATTCCTTGTTGAAGAACGCTCTACACCAATATTTTGGTTTTGTTTGGAATAGTGCATCATAACATTCCTTTGTCAATTGAAGCAGTTCTTTTTTGGCCATCTTAAAGTCAGCCATATTCGTGTTCTTTGCTAGCTGCCAAAATTGCGACTGCAGCTTGTCCCATTTTTAGGTCTTTGCCTAATTTGCGTATATGTGTCGCGCATACATTCGATGTTCGGCATAAGGCAACAACTCAGCTATTGCCGGAAACAGTCATTGCAATAATTCAAAATAAGAAATGTAAGCAAATGGCATGTTGATATCAAAAAACAAACAATTGACCAAATTTTTTAAAAAACAAACATTACCTTTTGTTGGTCACTCATAAATGTCTACCCTTCCTCATTTTTTATCTCCAAATCAATCATCAAATTTCTTAGGAACTGGGACCAATTGTCTTTATTCTCTACCCTCACAATAACCCAAACCAATGGAAATATTTGGTTATTTGCATTTCTTCCAATTGTGGCCAACAATTCTCCCTTGCACAAGCCCTTCAAAAAACAGCAGTCCAATCTTATAATCCATCTACAACTAGATAAAAATCCTCGTTTGCATGCATCGAAGCAAACATAGAACTTATCGAACTTGGTCTCACTATCGGAAGTGGTCTCTCCACGACCTCTACATACACTCTACTTGAATGATTTTGCAGCCTACACTCCAAAGCATAATCCCACAACTGTCCATATTCGCTGATGTATTGACTAATGAGTATCTTCATCACCTTTTGCTTCGATCTTTTAAATTGATTCCTGAATATATTGATGCCTACCTGCTCATTCACCAACATCCTGAACTCAATACTATTCATCTGAGGCATCAGCGTAATAAGATCAAAGAAGTGCTTGGACAACTATGCACTCGTTATTATTTTATTTTCAAAATTAATGGAACAAGTATGTTCCTCTTTGTAGGCTATAATCTGGAAGTATTCACTTCTCCTAACAAATGCGCCATAGATCTTCTATGGATGATTTTGTTGCGAACATCTAGCTCTTACAAAGGTCTTAGTGTTTCTAATGAAGTCAATATTCCTCTGTGTAGCAATGAAGTTCTTCAGTATAGGTTCCTTAAATTGTTTCGCATCTTGAAATTTCATATCTACTGACAAAGTAGGAGAGGCAACGGATGGATCATAAAAAGGAAACCTACTTTTCCTTCTATGTACAGCCCATTGATATTTTTCAAGCTCATCTTGGGAAGTAGCATTCTCGACGCTTTCTTCATAATTAGTCTCATTGCCAGCAGCACTAGCATCTGCAGGGCCTTTGGGCTCTATTTGGAACTTCATCAGCTACTTGCAAAATTTCAAACTTATCTGTCAAAAAATCCCTTTGCTTTTTTCTTGACTATACAAGCTTCTCGTCGTCGTTATCACTTATGAAATTTTCAGCAGGCAACCCTTCATCGTCATCATCACTTGATTAAGCTACTTCCCAATCTAATCTAGTAATTGTGACATCATCTATGTCATCATCACTTTGGTGAATTATATTTGCGCTCCTCTCATCTCCATCCTATCTATCCTGCCCTCATTCGACCCCAACCTCAATACTACCTTGAATACCATCTCCTTCTTGTCCTACTT
Organism: Eucalyptus marginata; assembly: GCA_014182565.1. Classification (NCBI taxonomy): domain Eukaryota; kingdom Viridiplantae; phylum Streptophyta; class Magnoliopsida; order Myrtales; family Myrtaceae; genus Eucalyptus; species Eucalyptus marginata. Next base: position 29,859,429 of record CM024595.1, on the reverse strand, counting down.
GGGCGCTCTCTCCATCATCATTTTCGTCCTCACTTTCACTATTGTACTCAACGTATACTTTTACCTCTTCGCCATGAAGATAATGGTATAGAACATCCATAAAACCATTATCATATTCTAAGCTTCTCAAATAATCTCTTGAGCCTTTCTCAGGAACACAATACAGTAACTTCTGAACTTTACAAGACAAATAAGTCACTATATCCCTAATAAATCCTATATAAGATGCATTCTTTATCTCGACAAAGATGGTGCCCTCATTTCCACCCTCATACTCCCACTCATCTTCCCCAATCACAAAATCCCCACCGTAGCAAACTATGACAGTGACATAATCCTTGTCATAAGCCATTTCTGCTCCAAGAAAAATAATAATTAGTTTTTGGGACCACATCTACAAAGAAAAATAGACAGTTGCACATGGGAGTCCCTCCACTCTCATGGACTTTATTAAAGAAAATGGAAGGGGGAAGAGATGCACATGTTAGGCCATTTACTAGAAAGATACCATCCACAACAAAAAAAAGTCCTCACACTGACAATATGCCCCTACATGACAGAAAAAAAAGAGATCGCCACTTTGATTATTTGCCTTCCATTCCCTTAAAATATTAACCAAAAAACAGAGGTCCCCACAACAAGCACATGTTCTCACAACACCCATTTCAACACTTCAATTTAAAAAAAGTGACTAGAGGTCCCCACAACAACCACTCTAAGCAGTTAAAATCTCTGCCGCATATCACATTTCACATCTAACCCCTAAAAATCTCCCTTGCACATCACAATACCACATCCAAGCTCTAAACACACATCACAATGGCACCATTCTAAATCACACATTACAATAACACCAAATCTTTGAAGTTGAGCCCTAATTTTCCCCTCGTCGAACACTACATTTGAAGCCAATCCCTAAATTGCCAATTCGAACCCCCATTAGGGTTTTAGTACCGCTTCTGACCCCTAAATCGCACATTAAAGTACCATCCGAGCTGACCTCCACATTTCCCCGCCGAGCCCCAAATTTTCCATCGGAGCCCTACTAAAAGAATTCGAGCCTTAATTTCATCACAGGGGAGGGGGAGAAGGGGCCAAACCTGGAGGAATGACAATGGTGAGCGGCGACGACAACCAACAATGGTGACTAACGACGGTGACCGATGACCACCTCTGGGTGTGAACGACGACGGAGAGAAGGGCTTGAGATCTAGTGTGAACGTGAGTGGACAAGGAGGAACGGCGACGGCTAGGTTTGCTTAAGCCAAAATAACCTAAACGACGTCATTTAACACCAAGGAAAAACGATGTTGTTTAGGTCGGCTAAGTCAGTGTAAATGGACGAAGTCGTTTTTGTTGTCCACGTGTGCTTTTTTTTTTTTTTAAACGTTTGCCACCTTAGTAAAAGATGTTGCTGGAAAATGCCACGTATGCAATTTGGCCGGATTTTCTCGTTGGTCGCACTCAAGTGATTAATTTTACTCCGATTTTGGCACTTAAGTGTTACTTTCGTAACTTTTGGCATTTAAATGTCCATTTGTGCCAACTTTTGGCACTCTAGGCCGGGTGTAGAATTTAGGACTTATCTCATCACAGGTTTCAAAATTAGTTCCAGAGTCTATTTAGATTCTATCTGTATCCTCAATTAAACGATTGTAGTGCATCATCAATTTTAATGAACATTAATTGCAATCAAAATTCATTGACCATAACTCATATGAAATATTAGCAAAGTAAATGTCTTAGTTATGAATATACCAAAAATGAAAAATCAACTTTACCAAAAAAATAAAATAAAATGAAAAATCAAACTAGTTGTTCCATATTATGCATTCATCATCGGATGTTGTGGAATATTGCAAAATTGCACGAAGACATGGAAAAAAAAATACAAATACTTGCTATAGGTTTAGATTCTAGGTTCTATCCACGTGGATTCTATTCGTCGGAATAACCTTCCCAATTTTTTGAACCTATAAGTTACCTTACATACCTTGGAATCTAGAATTGGATCAATTTCTTGGTTCGTGATTCTACCTAGGAAGTTGGGCAGCTAAAATCTGTGTCAGCATTGATTGGTTGGCGAAAATTGGCCAAATGAACTGAATTAGCACAAATAAATTAGGTTTATGACTCAATTGAGTAAAAAAAAAAATTAGGACCAAAATGACATAATTGCAATACTTTTTTGATAATTTTCCCATAAGTTTTTGTATATTTCTCTATGTGTTTTGATGAATCATAGGATGGACTCACAAGATATTACAATATCAATTATAATCAATCAAAGATATGCACAATCTTGAGAGATATGGAGAATCAATGAAGATATGAAATTTTTTATTTACGATATCTTTCAATGATCTTAAATAAAATTTGATTAAATGAGCCAATTTTGAAGTATAATATTTCACGAACTACGAGTTCAGGGTACATTATTTGGTCCAAAAAAAAGTCCAATGTTTTCACAAACTGCAGGTTCGGGGTACATAAAGAAGCTATAGGTGTGTTGCGTGAAAGTTCCGTCATCCATCGCCCCTCTCCTGTATCTTTGCTCTTCCTCTTTCTCCTTTTTCACTTGATAGGTGGTGAATTTCTGTGTCCCTCGTGGGCATCTAAAAAGATGAAGATCACAACCGTTTAGGCCAGCTTCTTAAACGGTTGAGATCTGTTACATTTATCTAACAATGAAAGATTGACAGGTCATTGTGTTTTGCATAGACTATGACTTGACCTGTCAAACCAAAGCAAGGCATAGGCAAGGGTACTAGATCACCATATTAGTTTCCATATATATGATTAGAATATATTTGACACACCACTTAAAGAAGTTTGTGAATCCTGAATGAAATGAAATGAAATGAAATTTCAAGTTAGTGGATTTTGAGTAGAATTAACTATATTAGACCTGTCTTACATATATAAATTTCGCAAGATTGATACCGTCCATTTAATAAGATATTTCCTAATTTGAGTAGGTTACCTAATTTGAATGAATAGTTTCCTAAATCAAATATGTTTTCTAAAAGGGGTTTTGTGTTTTGGATATAAATATCATATGTAAGATGAAATTCTACTCAGTTATTAGACTCGAATAAACAAAAAGAGTGGTAGGTTTTCTCTTTGCAAGTTTTCTAAGTGAGTTTTTGCGATGAATTGTGAAATACTTATTTATTGTGAGTTTTTTAATTGAGTTTTCTATGGTATACTGTATAATGATGCCTTATAGGTTTTTGCTTAAGGTATAACCTATGATTGGCAAACAGTGAGTTTTGCACTCTTTTGGATTCATAGTGGAATTATTGGTGCTGGTTTTTTTGCCGGGGAAGATATCGACTCTCAACTGAGAGTGTTAATCATTTTTTTTTTTTTTTTTGGACCGGAGGAGGAACCGCCCAGAAGACGCTCGGTGTAAACCCCAAGAAGGGGCGGGGACCCCTCCCCGCTTAAGTCGTGCCTAAGTCGCGCACGTGGTGATTCGAACCTCCTCCCTTCCATAATTAGGGGAAAGGAAATGGTCAAAAACGTGTTTACGTTTATCATTGATTTTTTTGGTAATTTAGGTAAAAAGTGTGGTAGGTAAAGAGTATTTATCGTTCATCATCGATTTTTCTGGTAATTTATTTTTCTTGCGTTGGACATAGGCTGCAAAATATATCAGTTCCTGCATGATTGCCACGACAGTCTGTCATGTTTATCCGCATAGCTATGGTCCGCACGGAGAAACGTAGACTCATGACCTTCCATGTATTTATGATGGACATTTAATTCGTCAAAATTCTCCTTTTTATAAAGTCAATCGTACTACTTACCATCCATAGATCTTTTTCCCTCAAATTTTATTTGGAAAATCGATTTTTTTTTTTTATTTGGGGGAAACAAAACTCCTCTTGTTTTCACAACAGCACAAATGTAAAATTCATAAATCGAAATAAAAAAAATCATGGTCACCACCGAAATAACTCAGCGCAGTAATAATATATTTAAAAGAACAACAGCGGTCTAGGGATGCGAGTGTACTTTTACAAGTTATTTTAGTACGGGTGCTTGCTCGGCAAGGAACCGGGTAAAAAAAAAAAAAAAAAGGAAAGAAAGAAAAGAAAAAGAAATCGTACGCACCGCCTGAGACTCGCCGTCAACGCTGACGGAGGAGACGCCATTTCCGTCAACTATTGGCGGTTGGATGCACGGGCGCTCCCCGAACTTATTGTTATTATTATTATTATTTTTTTTGTTGGGTTTGATCGTAAACACTCTCGCAGGACTGGACGCGCTCTGGAAATTCCCAATTCCAATTCCGATTCGATCCCTTGGAGAAAGATTTTCACAGAGATTCTCGATCGTCCTTTCCTTCCCCTCCGCAAGAGTCCCACGCGCCGTCGCGATCGATCCCGGTCGCCGGTCGCCGCCGGTTTCGTCGCCCTTCTTCTTCTACTCCCCCGTGTTCTCCGCCGTGGGTTTCGCCGCCAGGCTGCAGCGGTTGTTTCCTTGATTTCTTTTTATTTTTTTGGTCTCGGAAAGTTATGTACGCTCGCGTGAAGCAAGAGGCGGCGGCGGCGGCGTCGTCGTCGTCCTCGCGGAGAGGCATTGTCTTGGACAAGAAGCCGGCGCCGGCGCCGGCCGACCTGCCGTTCATCGACCTCGACAGCGGCAGCAGCAGCGGCGAGTCCGACGACGACGAAGGCCCTTCCAAGAAGAGGAAGCAGGGCGTCGTCATCCCCGAGGGCTTCCTCCAGCCCCTCCCGCCGGTGCCACCGCCGGAGTCGCCGGCGCCCGGGCGGGCGTTGCGGCAGCTCCCGCAGGCGGGGCGACTACTAAGCAGTTCTGGAAGGCTGGGGATTACGAGGGCTGTCCCGGTGGCGGTTGGGATTCCTACTCAGGTGACGTTTCGTTTCGTCTGCTTGCCGCAGTTTGTTCGTCTTGTTTTTCGGTTTTGATGCTAAACTCGTGGTGGGGAGAGGGTACATTGCATCGTTGCTCCTGTTTCGTCGTCGTTTTGATTTAATTGAAATGCGTGCTTGGAAATATTTTGAGGAATTATTCAGTCTTGGAATGCATGTCCTTGTCAGTCCTAGGTTGGAGCATCGGTGTCTTGTTTTTTTGTGGTTTCTGGTTAGAAAGGCCACACGTTTCTTCGGGTTCCGTTTGTTTGCATCACCGGTGCATATTCATATGTCTATTTGATGATTCAGGGGGCATTGATCATGTCAGGGTTCATCCCAAGTTTCTACATTCTAATGCAACCAGTCACAAGTGGGCTCTTGGAGGTAAACTTGCCCATCTTTCAAACATCGATCATCTCTGTCTCTTGAAGTTAAGATGTCTTTAAGCTTATACAGGCTACCTGTGCATCCTTTGCAGCTTTCGCAGAACTTTTGGATAACGCGATGGATGAGGTGTGCGTAGTTCCTGTATTTATTTCTAATTATGTCGTGGTTATTTTCGGACTTGCTATATTTTTATTGTCTTTACTTCCTCTGTCTTGATTCAGGTTTCTAACGGGGCAACATATGTTAAGATAGACATGCTAAAAAATAAGAAAGATGGGAGTAGAATGTTGCTGATTGAAGGTATTTTGCTTTGCTTGTTTCTTTCTGTTTTATTGCATCCTTAGTTTTCCCTTCTGAAATATATGGTTTTGCTCGGGATCATATTTTAAGCTCACACCATGCACCTTTTGGAGAGTTGTACCCATTGTTGATGGTATTTGGGAAGCATGGTGGCAATCAATGGTAACAAATGCAATTGTTTACCAACTTCTGTAGTGTCAAGACCTTTAAGAAAAGTGGGCATCAGAAATAAGTGATGTGTACTCAATTTTATTAGATTGCTAATCTTGTACTGTGTGGTAACTACAAGTGGAGTAGAGCCTAGACTGTTGGTATATATTGAATGAGGAGCAATTAGGACATCTCTGTGCATTGATGATATAGAGAAACTTTTATGTCCATGGACATGGGGAGGTTATAACAGTCTACATGCTGTAGACTAAGCAACCATCTATGGTCATAGGATGCTGGGGAAGTGATGAGCTGGACAAGAATGTTTTTGCTATTGTGGAAACATCAGGAATGACCATGGAGATGACAGAGACGTCATGGATCTAGTCAGTTTAACACAGATGCTGTTGGAAGTGACTGGTTGTCTGTTTGCACATTCTTTTCCTTCCTTTTCTGCTATTTTCAAACTGGACGAGGTCTTCACTATCCCTGGAGCATAGTGAATAATATAGATAACTACTGTATAATCTATATCATAGATCTCAAACTGTTCATTTTGTAGCATTGGGAATTGCTTATTAGACAGCTGTTGGAAGAGCTGTGTGGTCTTTTGAGTTTTTTTTGTCTTTTTCTTCAGTTTATTATCATAAGTGACTTGATTTTGTTTCAGGGGCATATTTACTTCTAATATGATTCATGCACAGTATATCTGTTTAGAAGTTTATTTGGTGGGAACCTTTTCTATTATTTGTCTAAGAGTAGGTTGTGACCCTTACTCAAATGATGACCTTTTATTGTCCTTTAATTGCAGATAATGGTGGCGGCATGGATCCAGATAGATTGCGGCAGTGCATGTCTCTGGGGTATTCTGCTAAAAGCAAAATAGCAAATACAATTGGACAATGTAAAAATCTTTAGGAAGAACATTTTTATGATTTTTTCAAGTTATATGCTTGATAGCATGTTGTTATTTCTTTTCCAACTGCAGATGGCAATGGATTTAAAACGAGCACTATGAGGCTTGGGGCAGATGTGATAGTGTTCTCAAGATGTCGTGGAAAAGATGGGAAGAGGTCTGTATTCGATATATTCAATATTTCCAAAAATAATTCTTTGCATGATTTAATCTGCTTAACACATATATACTCCCCACACTTCCGGTAGTTCTGTTAAGTTGTCACTGCACAAAGTTTCAGACATTTCCAAGAGTGCCGTTATCATCAAATGGTCCTCAAAACTACCTTTTAATAGCTTGAGCCATTGCCAAATTATCTAGTTTCCTCCGTCCTCAGTTTTTCCTGGATGTTCACTCAATTATCTGCAACTTTGTTTCTCCTGTAATGGTTTGAATCGTCAACTATCTTTATTCTTTTCCCTAGTGTTTTCAGATATGAACTTTTTCGAGAATTTAGGTACAACTACAAGCCCACAGGGCCACAGCTTTCCTTGTTACTCACCTGATATATGGTTCTCTTGATGTAGAAGCACGCCTTCCCAATCCATCATGTTGTTAATGGTCTTGTTAGTGCTATTTTTTAGGATGCATATGGCTTGATATGTCTTGTTTACATTCTACTGACCTACTTTTTCTCTGGTCTGTTCTCCTTTCTGAACTTGATTGCCTTGTTACCTTTGATGTGCATTTCATTCTTGAGAAAATATAGATCTTTTTTTAAGTAAAATTTGGACTTTTCTCTCAGTGTTACACAGAGCATTGGGATGCTTTCTTATACGTTTTTGAGGAGCACGGCGAAGGAAGATATCGTAGTACCCATGGTAACGACATCTCAATCTACTGTTTCTTCTTCTTCTTCTTCCTTTTTTTTTTGGGTCGACGATGTACATCTACCTTTCACTTTTTGGTAATTTTCTTTATACTGGTCTTTGGGCTAGTGTACTAGGCTCAACACTATTTCGATGAAGAGCAGTGCATTTTTTTCTATGGGTCTGATTTATCTTTTCTTTAGTATTTTGACCAATTGTATACATTTGGAAAGATGATACCAAATAATGACTCTTTCGATAAAACATCTAAAAAATATTTATTATTAATCTACGTATGGAACAGCTTGATTATGAAAGACGCGAAGGCAGTTGGAACCAGTTGATACGGTCTTCATTTGGCGATTGGAAGAGAAATCTCGAAACAATAATACAGTGGTCTCCCTTTTCCGCTGAGGAGGATCTGTTTCAGCAGGTATTCCCCTTCCCCTTCCCCTTCCTGTGAATCATTCTTTGATACAATATGTCTCTCTGGCTGCGATTTTTAATTTATTTTACTTAATGTTGGTAACTTAAAGCTTTCTTCATCACAAGATCAAATATTGTGAGCTACAACGATTCTTAATATATTTTAAATTATGTAACTTTGGCACATTCTTTGCCGAATCCTGGCTGACACTGACCTAAAATAAGGGTGTTGTTATTTGATGTAATGTGTTTCTCTTAGTTTTGGCTAGTCAATGAGGGAGTCTTTCTTGAAAGTTTTAGCTGCATCTCTCACGAATGTTTTAGTTGTGCATATTGGGTGGTATACAAGCTATTTTGCTTCTCTGTTTGGGTGTATTGTCTCAATATCTACCAATCACTGTTGGCAGCTTAATCACATCTTTTACCTTTTGTTATTACTTTACTACAGTTTAGTCTGATGGGAGATAATGGTACACGTATAATTATCTACAATCTTTGGGAAGATGATCAAGGATTTCTAGAGCTCGACTTCGATGCAGATCAATACGTGAGTATCTTTCGTTGATGTTTTATAGACTACTAGGTCTTACCACTCTGTGTCTGATGTGCATTTTTTTTACGAGTCTCAGGATATTCAACTTAGAGGGGTCAACAGAGATGAGAAGAACATAGAAATGGCAAAAAAGTTTCCCAATTCTAGGCATTTTCTGACTTATAGGCACTCCTTGAGGGTAAGTGGTGGTTGATGCTATGCTATGTCGTGTGACTGAAATTAGTCATTTCACAATTTTAGTTTTACTTTAGTTCAGTTGAATGCGTGCTTGGCTTCAACTAGATATGTAATTAGTGAATTGATGTTGTGTCTTCATTGCATTTGCACTTAAAGCAGCATGGATAACCTGATCTTTTGACATTCTTGCTACTATTTAAAATTACATAGATAAATTGCAAATGTGAAGAAGATTTTCTCAGTGTTTACGGGCATTTTACAATAAATTAATCAAACAAGCAAGGAGCTCAAAAGACCCAATGCTAGTTCCCACTGGGCCAACATTTTCTACCATCTTTAATTGTAGGGTTATATTTTTGAATTATTTAGGACATCCAAGTTCTGCCATTCAGCATTGACAAGAGTGTGGTATCCATGTCAAGTCATGATGGAAAATGCGAATGATAGATCTGATTTTCTGTATAGCAGGAATTCCAAAAATTACTTCAACATCTTAGTTTTTATCTCCTGCATGCTACACACTAAAAAATGCATGGATCTGTTTTATGTGTACATGTTTTAATCGATAGATTGGTAAGACACTCATTGGTGAAGTTATGTCAGGAGTGCTTACCATACTAGTACCGCTCTGTGGAGCTTAATAAGGCTCTAAAGGTTATTCCTTCCTCTTGTTTACTTGTAAAACTTTATCAAGTGGATTTGGCAGCTTGTGGGCTGCTCTCGGTCCACATGCATGCAGATGTTGTCTTTAAATTTGTATGCCAACCTCTGGAACTTTGCCAGTGAGGATCATTACAGCCTTTTATTTTCATTTGACCTTTTTTGGGTTTTGATGATTTTTCATTGCAATTCATTATTTTAGCTTCAAAGAATTCCTTTATTGATGGAACGTCAACTTTCTAAGCGAAAAATCTAGTCACTAGTGAGTTGCAGGCTATATGAAGAGGTGAAGGCATGACTAGAAAATGCCAAATTTGCTCATTGATGCCAGCCCTTTGTCAGATGTTTGGGGGATTCAGTTTGATTCTGTTGTAATTATGTCCCCTGCATCCTGAATTTATGAGCCACTCGATTTCCACAAGGCAGCAATAACCAGAGCAAATTTATAACATTAGCAGCTGTGCATAGATGTCCACTAATCAATGAATATACTATTTTCTTTCGCGAAGAGTGTATGCCTTTAGCACTTTTCCTCTCAAAGTCTATAAACTTAATTTGTTTGGTAAGAAGTCATGATTACAATGATCCCTGTGTTGTAACTAGCTTCATTATCTCTCTCTCTCTCTCTTGACTGACATTTTTACTTGTTTTATTTTTATTTGAAGAGTTATGCTTCTATTCTCTATCTGAGGATTCCCCCTAGGTTCCGGATGATTATTCGAGGGAAGGATATTGAGCATCATAATATTGTAAATGATATGATGTTATCTCAAGAAGTTACTTATCGACCACAACCTGGTGTGGATGGAGTTTGTAAAGAAACTGTAATGCTTCAGAACAATTTTCTTTTGGCTTTTGCTGATATTCTTAGTACACCTACTTATGTGCAAATATTGTTGTCAGATGGCTGCTGTTGTTACAATTGGGTTTGTGAAGGATGCAAAGCATCATATCGATGTCCAAGGATTCAATGTATATCACAAGAATCGTCTGATTAAGGTTCATATTCTTCTGGTAGAAATGATTATGGCACTGGTTGAACTTCTTTTTGTTGATGATGCTAATTAGAATTTCGTTACCACTTTACTATCTAAATGGCTGTCACAGAAGGTTGGACTAAATGACACCTTGACGCTTTTGTTCATGGTGTTCGTCTTATAAGTGGTCGATCATTTCTTTCAGTGGTTCTTTTACTTTGTGTATGTTTGTTTGGACGTTTGAACCTCTTTCTAGGTTTAAGGTTCTCGTGTTACTTGCCCGATGAAGGCCTCCGTATGCATCATTGTCAGAATCTCAGTTATTATTATAAAATTGTGATGTCCAAGATTCCAAATAGCAACATTGAATCTAGTTGCTTGGATTATTTCAGACTGTGATCTTCCTCCTCTTGTATGTTGGCTTCTTTACTCTTTGTGTTGTAGCAATCCCTATGTTCTATTTATGTTCTCTTTTGGGTTAGTTTGGCAGTGAATCATGGTTTCTTTAAAATTCCTTTTTGAATTTTATGAGGATTCTCGAGTGCTCTGATTTCTTCCTTTGTATAGATGGAATTGTAAATTGACCTCATCCATTCTTTTTGCAGCCATTTTGGAGGCTTTGGAATCCTGCTGGAAGTTGTGGTCGTGGAGTCATAGGTTTTTCTTTGGCTTTGATATCCAACATTTTACTATGTGAAATATGTATTTTTAATATGTTTCCACATTGGGCCAGGTGTTCTGGAAGCTAATTTTGTGGAACCAGCTCATGATAAACAAGGATTTGAGCGAACGACAGTGCTTGCTAGACTTGAGACACGGCTGATTCAAATGCAGAAGACCTATTGGTATACATTTCTCCATTCCTATCGTCTTCTCCTCATTAGAGTTACTTGTTACTAATTCCCTTTGCTGATTTTCTAGGAGGACGAACTCTCCTCGAATTGGCTATGCATTAGGCAATATTAAACTCCCTAGTGAATCTGCAGGAGGAGGTAGGTCTCCCTTTCAGCTACATGATTCATTTAAAATGAATTTCGCTAGATCATCTTCATGATTCAAAATTATGATTAGCCTCTTGACACAAATGTTTATCCTGGTAGATGATTCTCCTGATTATGAGACACAAACATCTTCAAAATCAGGAAGGCATACTGCGTCAACCAGTAAGCCAACCGTACGAAGTCCTGACAAATTCTCTTCACTCTCTAAAGATGGAAGGCATACCTCTTCTGGAGGCAAAACAAGGATGAGCCCCCGTTTTGAATCAAGGACTTTGAATTTACAAGAATCGTCTTCATCCCCTTCTACAGAGGCTGTCAACGGGGATGACGTGTCATTTCACCAACCTGATTCTAATGGTGGTAACCACGAATCTTCTGTAATGGGCCTCCAGATTTCTTCAACGCTTGCATGCTTTGGTGAGGACTCTGACCTTAATTATGACTCAGGTGGAAAAACCAATGGGTTGAGCACGGCAACCCCTCTGCAGGTAATTTAGCAATTTACAGTTCTTCGCTTGGATAGTTCTATGCATGTCATTCTGGATGCTGTGAGGTGTCATCTATGATTATTAATGCAGGAGGATTTCGTAGCTTCTTTGGTAACTTATTTGTGCTCAAATCATTAATTTCGCTTTGAGCCCCTTATAGAAGCTTTTTGGTCATTAGTAAATTTCCATATTTTTCCCCTTCTAGAAATAGGAGTGGAAGGCGACTGACAATTAATGTATAATGATTCTTTGGGAGATAGCTCGATAAAGATAAGATATTACTAATCTTCCATTTATGATGATAGCAGAGGAGAGTAATATATGAACAGTCAAGTTTGACATGGTTTGTGCACTTTTGACATGACAAGATGTAAAAGCATGTCAAAAGTAGGCATGTTGTCCTAGCAAAGAGTTGCCCCGGCTGAATGGATTGGGAGGGAAGGACTGAAGTTCAATGGACACGAGGAAACTTGGGAGTATCGATTAAAAAGTATGAAAAGTTGTTCAAGAACTTGTGATTTTGGAAACTATTTCTCTGAGAACCATACTGTCTGAAAATTATAAGTGAGTCGAGTTTTTACATCTAAACTTCATGAAGATGGTATCTGCCTTTGGCTGTCAATGCTGTGTGAATTCTTGTAAATATTGTTCTTGTCACAGTTCACGGACAATGCTTATTTACATGCCATCCATCCCAGCTTACATACCTATTCGTCTTAGTTTTTTTTTTTGGTAAGGAAAAATTTTGACATATTTATGTAAATGTAAATAGATTAGTGCCTACTTGAGTCTTTGAACCGCAGTCCGGCCCGTGCGACAACCAGCGGGTTTAAAATTGTATGGAACCCTAACATTGCCAATTAAAAGTTTTCCTAATATATTTATATCGCTTCTTCCAGTTTTAAAGTTTCTTTTGATGCTTGCTTATTTAATCGGTTTGTTTTTCTGGCAGGCAGTAGATATAGAACAGTTGAGAGAAGAGAATCGTCAGTTAAGGGAAAGGTGAATGTGATGTGCTTTACCATCATGCATTGTGCTTGGTTTTTTCCTTTTTTGATTAATTCTCTTCATCTAATTGATTTCCTTCCTGTTGTTGTTTACAGATTAGCACAGCAGGACGGAAAAATTTTGAGTAAGTTGCAGCATGATTTGCAGACTGAGAGAGAGAGGTGCAGAACTCTTGAAAGTCAGGTGAGTGCTTTGCCATTTTAATGCCAAGATGTTATAACTTGCGACATTCCTTCAATATGGACTCATTACTCTGAAATAGTCTTTAGAGTCTAGGTCTCAAAGTTATCCAAATTAATGTGTTCCTCAAGTTTTCCTTTTAATTCTCAGTGAAGTGTGTCCTGACCACTTTCGTCTCTGTACTACTATATCAGCTCCAAGAAGCCCAACGAAAAATAGAACAATTGAACAGGGAGCAAGAAACTTTAATTGATATTTTTCAAGAGGAAAGGGAACGAAGAGAAGCTGTTGAGCAGAACCTGAGGAAGAAGAAGCAGGTCGACCTTAGCTTCGTTAAAATATCGCTGTGCTATAATATTTTCTTGTTCTTGTTGCTGTTGGAATTGGATGGTCTCCTGACTTTTTTTTCCCTGTTCATCTACATTTCTGTAGGAGGCTTCTGCTACCATCCAAGATTTGCTGGACAAGGTGAAACTACTGGAAAAGATGAAATATCCCAATGGAAAATCACAATCTTAGGCTTCGGACGTGGGTGGCTAACTGCTTCTTGTTTATAAACTCTGATCTACTCTTTTGTAATTTTGGTCAGATTCTGCTAACCCTCTGATTCTAGAGCCATTTAGTGTAGGAAGAAGTAGTCCATTTAGGTGGGTGGTGTCACGAAATCTATGGTCTCATGATGTGCTCAAGCCACGATGTGCTGACGCGATTCTGCTTTTGCTCAGAGTTGGGCCCTCATTTTTTTTGTCACACCCAATTTTTTCTTCTAAGGTAATGGTGCCTTGTTTTCACTTAAAAGGAGACTGTGGAGCACGCATTTAGCGCAACTATCGAATGGCTTGACTATTTGGCTTGCATCGTGCTTGAATGGAGCGAGAGACGGGAATGTCGGTCTATAGTGTTCTGTTACTGGCGGTGGGTGTAGTGTGAGATGATGGGGTGGAGTGCTGTAACAGCGGCTGCGCTTGTTATATGCGCCTGGGAACAACTCTGTTGATTGACATGTGTAGGGTAGGCGAATTTTCCTTGGTCAGTCTCGAAAGGGTCCTTGAGGGTCTTTTGTTTGTATTTCAGTCGGCACCAAGCGACGAACGGCATCTGGCTTTAGAAGTCTCAGGAAATGAAGAAGATCAGAGACCATTGGATGGTATGATACTCGAAAAATCTGTGATCTTTCGATCGGTATTGGAACGGCGGCGTTGTTGTTGTACGGTGTTTAGACCTTCCGTTCCAGCCTCTGGCCACTGTGATATGGGATTGCGAGCTTATTGAACCTTTAAGATTGTGCTGGAGTTGCTGCGTGATTAGTTTTATGGGTGGAAGTAAGGTGAGGGAGGACATTTTTTTCCATATATAGTCGATACAGGCTAAATTGACGATAGAGAGAAATCAATCTCCGTTTGATGGGTCTGAGTTATATCTTGTTAAGGCAAAATCATTAAATCGAGCGAGCACAGAGGAGCCAAGCCTTGTGTATCCGTCGTAGAGTAACGGCCCAACTTACTTCAGCATTGATGGCGGAGTAAAATCGATAATAAAGTAGAAATTACGTGAATATTTCCGTTCTTTTTAAAACATAATTTTTATTTTTGGGTTGCGATTGGTTGGTTTTAATAGAACACGAAACTCCAACCCTTTTGGCTGAAAAAAAAAGAAAAAAGAAAGAACATGTCGCTAAGATTTAGCAAGGGATTCCATAATCTTTTTCCCCTTTATTACCCCGCAGATTGATGTCGAGAGTTTGGGATCATTTAGTAGATCTGAAATCAAAAAAAGGCAAAGCCAAATACGAAGATGAATGAACAAATTAGATGAAAGATGAAATTTGAAGGCTTTATTTTTGTGTTTTGCGAGAAATGAATAATTCAAAAATAATTGTTTGAAAATGATGATTTGTATCGATTACAAGAATGAAGGAAGGAATGAACAAATGAAGAATATATTCATTATCTGTGAAAATGTTTAAATTACCATTCAATTTTTCGTAAAATAAAGGAATCTTTTCTTATTTCACACCAGCGTTGGAACTTTTATTTTTTGTTATCCAAACTAGATGAATGATAACATATTCCCCTGTAGCTGTCTAACCCGAGACAACCGAAGCATAAATCATTAAATGAATTAGTTGGGTGTCGTTCCACATCCGATTTATGAAAGCGCACGCCCTCAAGTGTGTTGTTAACTAAAGAATGCCACGTGCGCCATAATCTAATTTAATGATTGATTACTACACAAAGCAAAGCAAAGCAAAGCAAAGCAAGCCAAGCCCTCCCTTCCCATTCTCACTCCCCATATAACTGAATTCCATAAACCCTAGAAAGGCTTCTTCCGCCAGTCTCCTCCTCCTCCTCTCCCATGGAAGCCATTGCTGCCGCCCTCGTCCTTTCCACCTTTGCAGCACAACGAGAGTACGTACATGCTCCTTCCCCTCTCTGCGATCCACCCCATGTTTGCAGCGATTCTCCTCCTCTTCCCCTCTCATTAATGCCTTCTGTCATGAGCATCATCCTCCTCTCCTGCTGCTTCCGTTCGTCTGTTCCAACAACCCTCCTTCCCTCCCCCTCTCTCTCTCTATCTCGTACTGCTGTCTGTCTCTGTGCCTTTGTCTGCGCGCCTGTCTGTCTGCGGGTGTGCGCTTGCTCGTGGCTTTGTGTGGAGAAAGGAGTCGCAGTTGTGTACTGTGGAGGAGGCGCTGCTTTGTCGACTGCTGCGTTGTCGCGCAGTAAATTGTGGCTGCCCCTCCCGACCCATTTTCTCCGCCTGCTTTTTGGGTTTTTTTTCCTCTCTTGTGTACCTCTGCATTAATTTTCCCGGAAATGTCCGCTTTCGTTTTCCACGCCTCGCCTGGATTTGTGCATGGAATCCACATTCTTCGCCTCCTCGGCTCTGTCATACATGTTATATATGCGGGTGTGTGTGTGTGTGTTTTGCCTATATTCGATTCGGTTCTGCTGAGTCGAACTCGAGAGCCTCTGTCCGTGGTTTCCATTTCCATGTATCTTTCCACGAGCTGCGGGGGCGTGTCGCATGTCGCCGTCGCTTTCCCCGTTTTGAGGTCAAACGCTCGCCCTCCCTGCTTTAGCTTTTTCGGCTCGTGGATCGACGCTGCTCGAGCTGTAATGCCGTGTCTGCATTAATGCTCCCTCCCATCTCTCCCTCTCCCCTCCCTCTCCCTCTCTCATTGACGGTTGTTGCTTTGACTGATTTGATATCTGATTCGTACATATTCCCCTCATCCTCCCCCTCATTCCTAGCCCTTTCTTCTATGCAGGTTCCTCTAGCCGAAGGGTCCTCTCATCACGCCTCGCTCTCTCTCTCTCTCTCCCTCTCCCTCTCCCTCAACTACTCAACCTGTGGCTGGCTGTTGATGGTGGTTTAGGATTCCGAGCCGGACTAACAGTCGCGACGGAGCTGCGCGGGCGGTTTTGGGTTGGGTCTTTTTCCTTCTCTCACCAGTGAAGGGAAGCGCTGTGAACTTGGATGTGGCTGCGATATTCGTTTCTTGACCTTGATTCTTGCTGGACAATGGAGAGTTTCTGGAGGCGGCGTCCCGTCGCCATCGCTTTCGCCGTGTTGCTGGCGACGATGGTACTGCTCGCGGTTGCGGTTATTGGAGGTGCGCATGATTGCGTTTTCGGTCCTCACCTTTTCTCAGATTCTTCCCCCTACACTTTTCTTTGCTGGGCACATTCTTTTGTGTCGATACGATGCATGTCTGCATATGCATGGGCATGGGGGTTTTACTGCGCGTACGTTTTCTCAATAAAGAATTCGACGATCCCGACAGTGGGTTCGGTTTTCTCTCTCTTTTTCCCTTTTTCTTTGTTTTTTAGTGTGTGTCAATGGCGTCTCTGTGGGACATGGAGGTCCCTTTCTCTCTCTCTCTCCTTGTCGTTTTTCCTTTTGCAGCAGCGAGCCGGTGTGGCGAACTTTTCGTCTTACATGTGTTCCCTTTTTGAGGAATATTCTCCTCGTTCTGTTAAAGATACAACGATGTCTCCATATATTGCAGGAGGTGTGATCGACGGGCACTGGCCATTTCAGTCGAGTCTAATGGCTTCTAAGGGAGACAGGCTGAGGAAATCTGCACTGCACCGGAAGCTGCTTCGTCTTGGTAAGCTCCACACCCTCTGAATGATCTTCCATTCAAGCTTTTCTGGGTCGTGGGTATTTCTCCTTCTTCGTCCTCCTTTGTGGGTCATAAATTCTTGGGTGGGGATGGATAGGAGTGGAGGAGACCCGAGTCCTTTCCGGCATCTGCAAATTCTGGGTTTCCACGGTAGTTTGTCTATAGCCTTTCCTGGGTTTTTCTGAGAATGATCAGTCCTTCTGGCATAATGTGCTCGCGATGTGAACGTTGAATGACACCTCCCTCCAAACACAATCGCTGGAAACGCTGTTCGCTCAGGGCTCAGACTGGCTCGGTGAGTACGGCTCGCCAGTCAGAGGAGGTGCGCGTCTGGAGAATTCCTCTCCGCCCCGTTCTAACGTGCGCCGCTTCGTGCTCAGGGCAACTCCAAAAAACCCATTTCTTTATCCTTTTCTTTCTTTTCTTGTTTCGATCAATGTCGCTTCGATGTTCCATCATTAATTGCTCGACTCTCCAGAGACCCCGCCGTGCGCATTACTTAATAATGCCCGCGCATCCTAGCATATAATGATTCACGCTCTAGCTGTCTCTCGGCCTCGCCTAGGGATAAGGCGATTTTGAATTTCCAAGGCAATGGAAAGGGAGCTTCAGCTTTTGAAGGGTCGTTTTCCTTAAAGCGAAACGCGCCAGAAAAGGAGCGGAAAAGGTCCGACAACTGTACGCCCTCGGCGAAAAAGTCGACAAAAGCAGTGATAAATATCCCCACCCTTTGGCTTTTGCCACGTCATAATAATTTCCCTGCGTTTCGTCTCTAAAAAAGGCCATTCTTGTCTGTTCGACGCGGTCCCGCTTCGTCCGTTCTCGCCGTAATAACTTTGTCCTGATTTGTGCCCTTTTCGCTCTGCGCAGCATCCGCCATGGAGGAACCGAACCGGATGTGGGGGGAGAGATGTAGCAAGGCGGACATAGTGATCAGCCAAGGGCCGACGTCCCCGCTCCCCAGCGGCATCCCCACCTACACCGTGGAGATCATGAACGCGTGCGTGACCGGGTGCGACATCTCCCGCATCCACCTCAGCTGCGGCTGGTTCAGCTCCGCCCGCCTCATCAACCCGCGGGTCTTCAAGCGCCTCCGCTACAACGACTGCCTCGTCAACGCCGGCGAGCCCCTGGCCAACGGCGACACCCTCTCCTTCCAATACGCCAACACCTACTCTTACCCTCTCTCCGTCTCTTCCGTCTCGTGCTCTTGAGGGGAAGGGAACGATGTCCCGCGTCGACGACAGTTTCGGTGTTCATAGGATACGGCCTTTTAGTTTACTTGCTTTCGGTTTTGTAACGTTTGTTGGTGCCACTGACTTTGTGGAGCTTGTTGCTTTGCTTGCATGGTGGTTGAGCGGTAAATACTGAATAGGATTCACCTTGTATTTTGGTCCGGGCGTGGAGTAGGCTCTAGGACACGGCAGAACATGCTGCCGGAGCTTACGATGATCTTTTCTGTTTCACGACGATACCATTTTGTGGGGGGCGCAGAGTGTAAATAGCTTGAAACAAGAACACGTGATTACAGAATGCTGTCTGGTTTGCCGATGAGGGAGAAAAATGATGATAGTTTTGATGAGCCTTCTTCTAACTTTACCACGTGTTCTTGTTCTGTTCTTGTTCTGTGTGGGCCGCCTGTATGAAATCTTCCATTGCTCGTTGCTCATTGGTGGAAAAAAGAACACAGGATGATGGTAATTCACGACAAACTGGCCAGGAAAAAGGGTTCTATGACCAGTATGTTGTTTAGATTCATTTCGAATCATATAGTTTCATTTGCAATGTAGCATTAATCTGGTATGATGGTGGCGTAATATGCCTTCTGTTTTGTGTTTCGGCCTCGCCATGAAACGCCAAACAGTGGGCGACGGTATATGACAACGTTCCAAGTTCAATCCCTGAGGGGTCGAATTTATATATATCCCTCGCCATGAATTGCATGAACTGGTAATGTCTTGTTCGGTCTACGGTCTACGGGAGGGAACTGGACCCTTCTCCATAGCACTAGAGTGCAATGAGAATGACCGCAAGCGTGGATCGCAAACCCAGCCCATGAGAAGCTAAATTCTAAATTGTCTTCATCAGAAAATTTGACCCAAGGTTCTCTCTGGGCTCATCGGCCATTGGCCTTGCGTTTGGGCATAGGCCTACCGGGTTCGTTCGTGTCACCAGTTGGGCACGAAACATACCGATTGGAAATAAGGCTGAAAACTTGAAACGCAGTATGACAGGCAAGCGCAGTTTTGAATTGTGCTCGAAGTCAGCTCTGCAATTCACCTCAACAAAAGACGTATATTGCTACAAACCATCACGTAACAACTAGTTCGCCGGAAAATCTGGCGAGTACCTTCATTAGATAACCATATTCCAGATTCCTCCTTAATCTTCATGTCAAAATCCATGATTGGGAAACCGATGGAACTAGTGGGGAGTCGGTAAGAAGCACAACTTTCTTTGTTTTCCAAACTAGTTAGTAATGATTTTCCCACAGATAACAACCACATGACATTCATCACAGCACGAAAGACCGTCTCTCTTTAAAATGTGATAGCATTCATCTTCATCCAGGGCTCCGTACATCCGACATCTCAACTATATCATAAAAATAACACCAAAGAACTGTGAACCGACGATAGAAAGACGAACTTATGCTAGCACTACTCATTGACGGCCATCAGATGCGCTTACCATCCAAAACTTGCAGAAGAGATGAATGATACAGCAACATTTAGAGTACATTAACACATGATTTTCCCTATACACTTATACACTTCCGAAAACAATTGAATGGTGGATATTCCCAGCAGCAAAGCAGTGATGTGAATATAAACTATTTTGAGAGGCTACACATATATGTTCTCACAATATGGAGCAAGCGCAGACAACTTTCCTCGGGGAATCATCCAGTTTCTTCTCTGTTTCAAAACAAGTTCACGTGTAAATCGAGATGAAGACTCATCAATAGGTGGATAAAGGAGTTTTCACTACTACTACGAAACTCTCAAAAAGGCCTGAATTCTCCAAGAGAACAAGTCTACAGATTCCAGATTAATAACTGAGTCCTAGTCTATGAATAAAAGATATATGCTTGTTCACTGTAAGTAAGATCTAGTTCTTATTTCACAATAACAAAGCAAATGATGAAGTCTAACCAGAAATACTAGACATCACATAATAAGTTTCTTCTCAGTTCATCTCTAGACAGGCGAACTTGGTCAATGAAGGAGCTTCTCATCCGCATATGAGCCAGATACAGCAAGCGGATAAAATTTATCTGAAGTAACTTAATTAACAAAGGTCCTTTCTAACTCTGAAAAGCATGCTGATATAAGAATATTGCCAATCAAACCTTCGAAGCTATTAGATGTAACAAAATAGTAAAAGATACCTGCTCTTTTTTTTGCTAAGGATGACTGTACAACAACGTGCATTATAATTCCTCCTCCACCAACATCATCAAAAGGCATTTTGCACTGACCAATTGTCTTAGTGTTTTCCAAAACTTTACCGGCACTTATCAGTTTTATTTCACTTGCTGCCTTTGGTATGACCGTCTTGCCTGAGGAACAATGAACAGTAAAACCTCAGCGGAAAAAAGACAGTTCTTAATCTACGGCAAATTAGCAACACAGAAAACATTCACTGGAGATTAAATCCTTAGCTAGGGTTCATGTTATCTTCTGAATAGTTGTTCATGTACACAGTTGAAATTCAAAATGCTACAGCTTACAGAAAATGCCCGATCAAGAATAGATTTGCTAACCTGATTCTCCTACATTGTATTGCCAGCAGACAAGGTTTGAGTGATTTCCACATTAAGTGGAATGATGCAGATACAATCATCAATACACCCAAGGCCAGGCTATCTCTTCTCTAGGGTTGCAAATGCCCCCCTCAGATATTGTTTTATAACAGAACAAGAAACAAAGAAAAATCAAGACTATATTTTGTCACTCTCATTGCCCTTAAATTAATCCAAATTCTGCCTGTCCTTGCCAGGGGACACCTTTTTTAGAAAAATATCTGCCTTACAATTGCTTTCGGAAAAATATATTCAGTACATTACTTGTTATCCATATGTAAACATCTTTTCCCTTTCTTACATCTATGCGACTACATATCATCACAGGCTTAGCCACTAATGTTATAGAGCCACTTCTTGCCCCAACTTCCCAATGGCAGGCGTTTAACAAATGCGATTGCAAGTGGATCTGTTTTTTCCTTGCACAAGAACATCCGCATTCAAACCATCAGGGAAAAAAAAGTTTGGAATCCATAACAGAGATCAAAATAATGGACAAGCAGCCCGAGCACGTGTGTCTACGTGTTTTGGCATGTGGGCTTGCTTGTGATTCTACCTTTTTCTCGTGCTGCAGGTGGACTTGTTTCATCATGTCACATTTATCATGCAAACAGCAACGACAGAGACGAAAACGATCACACAAAGAGACGATTACAACTCTTCATGATAGCAACATGAGTCATAAACCTTGTGGTCACCGGCAGTCACAATGATGAAATTTCAGGTAAGTTTAAAGCAGGGTCATCGCTAAATTAAGAAAAGGCCCAGTACTAGACATGATCTCAGTTCCTACATTCCACAAGAAAGCAGCTCTTGAGGTCGGCTAAAAACAAGAGAAAGTCCAAATAGTCTAGGATGCGTGCATGACCTTGCTAAGCTGTTTCAAACTATATCACCAATCTTACAGATCATATCTGAAGAAGATGAAGAAACCGAATGATAAGGTCATTCAGCACAAACCACATACTGAAACGAACATAGCAAGGAGAGGTGGAGGAAACCTTTGGGCCAATCGGAGACGACTCTCTGCTTCAACATATCGATGGTGGACGCCGATGAGAACTGGAAGGGACCCATGTCCGATCCATCGAACAATCTGAACTTCACATCCACCAATTCCTCTTCCCGCATTTCCGCCTCCTCCTTCTCGATCGCTCCCGCGTGCCCGTCTCTCTGTTTCGTCTCAGTTCAACAAGGGACCTTGTCGGATCATTCCATCTGAATCAGCGAAAGGAAGTGGAGTCGATGGATTGAGCAGGCAAGCAGGAAGATGAAAAGCCGAGACTTGTTGAAATCAAAGATATGGCATGGGAAAGAAAGCGAAGATGGTGTTCGAGTTTAAAGGTATTGATGGGCAAGGAGTAGCTCAAAGAAACATGTCATACCTTGGCAAGTTGGTGAAGCTAACGACCGAAATGCGACTGCCTTTGGTTCGGAAGATGGGTGTCGGTTTGTTGGCGAGTCACCAAACGAGACAGGAAACGAAGACCAAAATACAGATTAGAATAGTGTCGGACGGACAGACGTGACGGGACGCTGGAAACGACGTCGCCTCGGCCCTGCTACTGCAGCTCCCGCTTACCTCAGATGGGATAAAGGAAGTGCCTTTTGCTTTGACGCATCATATTCCTCCCCGACGCCGTCGTTTCTAGCCGGTGGATGGTCGCAGGAAAATGAAGAGGAAGAGAAAGGAACAAGGGGGAGGAGCGAGCGAGGAGGGGGAGGTCGTGTGGCAGACTCCGTTGAATCCGCCGGAGCGCCAAGATTACATCTTTCGCGAAGGTAATCCTCAAGAGAGTATTTTTCTTTCATGGGACATTGTTGTAGGGATTCTTGCTAGTAGAGGGAGCGAAAAGAAGACTGATCTATTAAGAGAATGCAGGGAGGCGCTATGTCGCACCCTACCACTTCGAGTTCATCTCTCATGTGAGTCGTCGCTATCTCCTCTTTCTTCTTCTGCAGTGGAGTGGTTCGCATGCTTTACTTGTGATCTAATTTTTGTGTGGTCAAGACCCTCGTTAAGCCCTTTTTCGCGTCAACCTTGAGCTCTCAATTTGGCTGGTTTTCTTGTTATGAATTATGATGTATTATAGGTCAAGAGCCGCTGGGCTGGCAAAACCATTGTGGATTTGTTTGCCCATGAGTTCAAAGGCAGACCTTATGAGTATTATGTAAGCATTTTCTTCATTGCATAGCGAATGTTTAGTTCTGCATGTGACCATGACTTTTAACCATGCCTAGTTATAACCTGTAGGTCAGTGCTGTTGAATGTGGACGGATACAAGTCGAGGGGAGGGTAGTTCCTGTCTCTTACATTGTAAAATCGTCTGAAAAAATAAGCCACTTTGTACACAGGTTGGTTTGAGCTTTACACTTGCTATGATCTCCTTATCAAATGTTGCTTTTCAAGAGTCTAGAAGCTTTACACTTGCTATGATCTCCTTATCAAATGTTGCTTTTCAAGATGATACATGATCTCCTTATCAAATGTTGCTTTTGGCTGATACATCAGTTTCTTTTGCTTAGGTTCCCTTTCTTTACCTTTTCTGTTTCTTCAGGCTTCTTTATTCCTTCTTCACCCGCGAGTTGAGAATTCTAATCTTAATTTAGAGTTTTTTCTAGAAGTCTTAGGGTATTCTTTGAATATGCATTGATCTTGATAAGGTTGTAGGCATGAGCCTCCTGTGATGACCCATGGTGTCTCCATCCTACAGAAAGAACCAGATGTGGTGACTGTTTGTAAGCCGGCATCTATTCCAGTAAGGAACAACACAATTATGTTTTCCCTCATTTCAAATGTACAACAAAAGAGTGATTTTGTGTGGAATTTGCATGAGTGCTGTAAAATCACTGATGAGATTCAGAGAGTAATGTGGTTACAGCAGCCTTGCTTGGCCTAGCTAGCTCTTTTGGCCTTATAGGATCTATGTTTATAGAAATTTCAACTTGTTTATAGGTGCATCCGTGTGGTCAGTATCGTAAAAACACTGTGGTTGGCATCCTTCAGGCAGAGCATGGGCTGGCACCCCTATTTCGTATCCTAAGTAGCTCTTTCACATGCATATGCATTCTTGGCTCTATCGAAATCAGATTGGGCATATTCTGTTTCCTTGTGATTCTTGATGTCTATCATAACTGTTTTTCCATCCTCTGACCTATATCTGGTGTCACATCCACATTATGGATTTCGTACGTCCTCCTTGATATTATAATACAAGCTGTTCACCGACTAGATCGCCTTGTCTCCGGACTCCTTATATTTGCCAGAAATGCGTCAAAAGCAGATCTTTTCAGGCAAGAGGTGAGTGCTGTATTGAAAAGTGTGCTTTTGGAACCTTTACTAGTGTAAATTCCTATTAGCTGCAATACTATGTGGGTGGTCAATTTCCTAAATGGAAGTGGGGCTCTCTTCCATTTACAACAAGGGTAGTGGTAGTTCTCTGAGCATGCTGCTGTGTTGCGACATCTTGTTCATCATTTGTAATATCATCACACCGTGTCATGTACATCTACTTTATGGAGTGACTTAAAGAGGTCATATAATTTCTTTCTGTGATGTGCATTTCTTTTGTATGTATCTTCAGTCTGTAGAGTTCTAATCCGTGTCTGGTGACTGTTTCTCCTAATGGCAGTAGTGCTAGCAAGTACTATTTCTGCTTTAGACTTCATTCCCTTGAGTAAAAATTATCTAGAATATCCTATTATGTACTTTTAAGTGTTTATACATCATATTCATGATGTGGCAAGGTACAAATGATACTTGGCCTAAAATTTAAGTTTCAACTGACATTTAATATCTTCAGATTGAAGGTGGTTTGGTGCAGAAACAGTATATTGCAAAGGTGGTGGGTGAATTTCCTGAGAATGAGGTATCTCTTGCTTCAATCTGTTGATTTTGGAGTATGCACTAAAAGTGGATAATTTATGAACTGAAAAATCCTGCAGTATGGTGCTACATGAGGGAGTTTAACCCTGGAGAATTGGAATTATGAGATGTTGAAGTAGATGTACTCAATCTAGCAATGCGATTTTTTTTTTCCAATTCGACTATTTTCTGTTTGTTTGTTGAGTTGTCTTGAGAAGAGGTGCTGAAAGGACAAGTCTGCCCATATGCTTTTTCTCCATGTAGATTTTAGTTGTTAAAAATCAACTGCACATCTTGTGTGACATCTTCAGTGATTATTGATGAAAGATCCAGCTGTGGTTTCCCGTATCATTTTATCAAACCCAAGGAAGATCCACTTATTTATGAACACAATCAACTAGTCCTTTTTCGTTTAGCTCCTCTCTTCAGAAGATCCTGGAGGCTAGTTAGATCGTGTGAAAAAGTTCTAGAGAATGTGGTATCAGAAATGCATTCTTATTAGTTCTCATCTGATTTATGTGTTCTGGGGTTTCTTGTTAGCTGGAGGTCAATGTCAACATCAATTACAATGCTCGAGAAGGCAGGAGCACAGCGGAGGTGAGTGTCTGCTCAAAAGCTTGTTATTTCAACCTTTTTCTGAGTTTAAATTCATGTCGATCACTGTATTACGTGAGATCACGGAAATGAAACTGAGCATCTGGGTGTTGGAGAAGGGTCTTGAAATGATGGCTTTCTGATAATGCTTTTGAATGAAAATTATGTCATGCCTTCCTTTTGTACTGATTTCTTCTCCTTTCTTTCTTTTTGCTCTCTTTCCTTCATAAAGGAAGGTTTTTGTGGCTAACCAATATGAATTCATTATGGGATGCAATTTTGAATGTTATCAGAGTGCTATAAATGGAAGCTAATGCCCTTTCTTAACATTTTTACAGAGGCATGTAAAAATAACTATATAGTTTTTGTAGATATCCATTTATGATGGCCTATCAATACTTTTTAGGAGCATCCATATACTTATGAGCCACTGTGGACTGTTATCTTGGTGATGCACAACACACTGTTTGAAATGGAATTGAAAAGTAATGTGTGATGGTAATCTGAACTAAATTCGTCAGAAGTTAAGAGCTCCGAGCTCATGACATAGTGCTGGCTGATACAAAATCTGTGAGCCTTGGTATATGAATCAGCAAACCTAAATACTGCCAGCCAAAAGCAAGAAGCCACAGTTTCCCTATTCATTAGCACATATGCTCTCTCACTTTACGAGCTCCTTTCGAGCAATAGTATGTGGTTTGGATTTTATACGGATGAGTCGTCATATAAAGGCTTTTTAATCTCTTAAGGAAATTGAAAATGGTGGTAGGATATCATCTGCCACCCTTCTCCTGGTCCATGTGGCATGGTGTGTCGCAATGTATGACTGCTCTTAGAGCTTTCTTTTCCTTCTACATTTAAAATACATCTGCCCTGACTGTTTCATGGTTGTCTTAATTTCAACCAGTAAATTAGAGCATTGGCAGTGAATGTAATAATGTGCTTAATGCCATTAGTCTGGTCAATATCATCTCTTTTTACAGGCAGGTGACCCTACTTGTGATACTGCCCTCTTGAAAGGAAAGGCCGCTTGTACAAAGTTCACAAGGCTCAGCACCAATGGAACTCATAGCATTGTTCTCTGTGAACCGGTCACTGGAAGAACTCATCAGGTAAGGCAATATGATGCTAAAGGATGCAAATATCATGTTGAGAGTCTGATACCTCCTATTTTCTATTCCATAAGCAGTGAACCTTCCTCAGTTGTTTTTCCTTAATGTAGCCAAGTTAATTGCTTGCATAGATGTACCCACACATACAGGAAGGACATTGCATTTACTGTTAACTTTTTGAGTCGTGCGCTTTCGTTTCTGCACTTTGTCTCTCCATAAACCCTGTCCTGCTCATTTTTAAGATACTTTCCGGTCCTGCTTATTATATATCTCTCTGCATTTGGTTAAGTCAGCCTGTTTTTTATTCCTTTTAATTTGTGAGGTTTATTTGATATATGCTAGTATTTGCAGCACTTTCTTCTCTCAACCCTGCTCTTTATGTGCAGATACGAGTCCATTTGCAGTTTAGTGGCCATCCAATCGCCAATGACATGCTTTACCTTCTTGAACAAAGGACCAATCGTTCAGCTGAAGGAATGGTTGCTGATAAAGCTGCCGGTTTGTCATTGGAATCCAGTGTCTCTGATATTGGGCAGATAGATAAGGAAGAAGAGCCTTGCATTGAATTTAGTACTGACCCTTTGTGCACAAATTGTCCGAATTTAGCTCCAAAAGGGTGTGTTCCTCCTTTTTCCCATCTTGGGCACTTGTCTTTACTCATATTCTGCTTGCACACCCTTGCCTGCGTGTGTACGATAGAGAACCTAAGATTTGATTTCTGAGTTTCTGCAAAATGCAGATATGACAGGAGTGAGGAGGGATTATGGCTGCACTGCATACGATATTCAGGACCCAGTTGGGTCTATGAGTGCCCATATCCAGATTGGGCATCACTTAGCTAGCCTGAGAACATTCCGAATTTTCATCTCGAGGCTGTTCTCTAAATTTGCTTGAAAAATGTAGCAAATTCACATAATGCAGCTATTTACTTTTCCAAAATGCCTTGGAAGAATCTGATGCAGTAAGAGGCAATTGGAAGCCTGTAAAATTTTTTCAACTACTGCAATAGTGTATTCCAATGCTGAGTGCATGCTCATTGGTTGTAGAGAAAAGAGCTTCCTCATCGGTGAAATTGCTAGCGTTGAAGTCCTTCATGTTTGTAGGATGAGAATCAACTGTTGATCCCGCTTGACAAAAGAAACATTTTGCTGTGACTCAGTTCTTTTATCGTCAGTCTGATTGAGGTACTACTTACTGTTTACTTTCCTTTAGGGGGAAGTTCCTCTGATCTCTCAGTTGAGTATCAGAGATATCTATGGCGGTTGGGAGTACTTTTTAACTACGATTTTGTGTAGTAACTGGGTTGACGGTCCGGTTGAATCTGGGCCTAATGGTACGTGCTATCCTTAGTGAGTTTATTACCCACTTGAGCAAACTTCTCTCAAATTGGAGTCAGAGAGTAAGAATGTCATCTCAGGGCACGCATTACGTGACCACAGTTATATTCTGATGAAGAGGCAGATTTACTCAATGAATGTAAAGAGGTCTCCCAAAGTGTCTCGGATCTTAGCTCATGATCCTAACTTAGCCGGATTTCAAAGGAAAAAAATGTCTAATAAGGGGCCAGACCTCATGGCCTGGTAAGTAGATGATATCAATCAATCAGCAATGAACGGAGAGTAGATGAATCTGTTTCTGAAAGAGTAATGCGTCTGATAACTGTATTATTAGGAAAAACAGGTTGAACATTCACAAACAACACTCTACAACCCCACCCACCCCCCGGGACATGCAAACACTCTTGCATTTGCATTTTACATAGCAGAAGCAACGAGTAAGCCAGCTAGGAGCTGCTGGAAAACAGAAAGTCCGACTGGGCATATAAGTAACTTAGACGCCTGTCAAACTTCAGATGGAGTGGCCGCTGGTTCTTTATCAGAAGCTTCAATAAAGATGATGAAGGCATGCCCATTGCAACTTTGTATATCAGAGCTCAGCTTTCCAACACTGGTATCATTCTTCTCCTCCTCCATCACAATTGTATTTCCCTTCCTGTATATGGCATGCAGCACCATCTGAAGCACTCCAAAGATGACTCCTAACACGTTTGGACCCTATATATGCACGTACACATGTTAATATTGTTCATTCAGGGGAACGAAGATAATATTGCCGCACTTTGCCATCTTGATTTTAACACATAGATGAACCATGCATACCGCGACATACAAGTCCTTGAGGAATAGGCCGTATAGGAGCCATGTCACAGCACTGAGCATGAGGAAGAACGATAAAGAAAAGGGCAAGAACTCCACGCTCTTGGTGCGTATCACCATTCTCTGCACACACGTATGTAAACTCACATGTACGTCGAAACCAAAATACATGTCATGCACAACATGTGTCCTACATTGACATGCAAGACAGGCGTTCTCGTGCAGAAAAAAGAAAGGAGTCAGATGGAAGTAAATTACAATGACGCTTAGAGGAGCAGCAAAGACTGCAACAGAGAGCGCAACGCAAATCCACCCAACAAGTTGGACCCTCGCCGATCCCTTTGCCAAGAAGTGGGACACAAGAAGAATGGAACAATACCCTCCGAAATTCAGCAACAGCAGCGTCAGCGTCGTCATCTGCTCATCCACTCTCCAACAATTAGAATACATTAGGCGTGTTCTTTGCGAACAACGCTGTAGCTACGTACCCTGGCTTGTTTAGGAGCATAAGCAAGGTAGAGAGCGATGTAGATCGTCTCTATGGCGCATCCGACCGAGTTGACCGTGAGGAGCAGGAAAGCGCTGGACTCGGACTTGAGGGATGCATAGTACAGCCAAAGCATGGCGCTGAACAGAGAAACCACGTACGGAACTGATTCAAACCCTTCGGTCGACTTTCTCTTGCATATCCTCCAAAATGTTGGCCTGCCAAAGAAGATTAAATAAGTCCTAAACCTTATGGTGTCAGTGTGAATGGAGTGAGAAAGAGTTAAAAACTTACACTGGGGCCAAAAAGACCACGATGGATATGATATTACCTACGACAACAAAGATCCAAAGGTTGACAAACGGGTCAAAAAAAAGTCATCGGTTGTTGTTCGATAGTAACTAGAAAACAGTCGGATACCGTGTGTAAAGTACCTAGAACTCCAAAAATGAGCACCCGGGGATTGTCAGTCGTGAAGATGGCCATTTTCCCACTCTCTTCCTCTCGGAAACTGAAGATATTCAAATGGAAGATTTCGAAGCTGAAAACAAATAAGGCTATGTTGTGGAAATTGTGCTCACGTAGGCCTTACAATTTATAGAGGAGATGGAAGGCAAAAGTTATGCTAGAAGATAGAATTATTTACGATGGTGGTTGATTGAAGAGAGAGCTGTCCAAAAAATTTTAAACCTATTGCATGGCAGCCAATTAAGTCATAAACTTTTCAATTTGCTGAATGTAGTCTTTAACCTTTTGATAATTTTTAGATGTAATTTATCAGGTCAATTTAAATCGAAAATTGTTGACATGGCAGTCTAGTCAGTACCAAATATCCTATGTAGAATAGTCGGCAATTGACGTGGATGATCTTAAATGACATAATTTCATTTTGCAATTTTTCTTTTTATGAATTCTTTGATTCTTTTTGTTTTAATGCACTATTCATCTTTTTTGTTCGTCAGTCATCAAAGCCTTGGTGATGGTTTGTGAAGGTCGTCGGGCACGGGCGAGGGCAACCTTGGCATCAGCACCCCTGACAAGGGCATCACGACTTTGCCAAATCTAACGAGGATTACCTTAGCTTGTGGTCGGCGGCTTTGCCCAGATCTAGCAAGGGCTATGACCCTCACTTTTGATCGGTAGAGGATAAAGATGAACAATAGAATAGGAAAAATAAAAAGCTAAAAATATTGAAATGAAAAGAAAAGAAAGAAAGAAAATTCAGATATTCTTGGTTCAATGCAAAGTGATGTCGTTTCATATAAAATTGTCCATGTCAACTATCGGCCTGGTTTTAATAGAACCGTTATGTCAGCGATTTCTAACCTAAGGTTTAGGACTACGTTAGTTAAAACTGGCAAGTTTAGGAATGGATTTATTGCCGTACGATGAACTTATGACTTTTTAGATAATTTTGGTGTTGATTAAGTGGTGTACTAGACATGAACTTATCATGTCAATAAAATTATTGATTACGTTGATGGCGATAATATCTTTTAATATTGCAAATGGAGATAATGATCTCGCCTAATAATTGCAGGCATGACGTGGTAGGTGATTGTGCGCCCGTACGCGACCTCAGCACCTTATCATACCATAAAGATTCAACGCTTTCTAGGACCCAAAGTCACTTTTGATCACGTGACCACATTCGTTGAACTAAAGTTAATATCGCCTAAATGGAATTTGGATAAAAGGACTTTCATGTGCTAATTATACTAAAATTGATTGACATAATTGATATATTAAGTGATGTAATATTATATCTATTCACTGTGTCCCACTTATTTAAATGCATACTTACAATTTGCTATGTCATTTGGTTTATCAATTTTGCATATCACATTTTCATATAGCTTAGTGGTACAAATATCAATTCGATACACCTATGACAATATATTTAATCAATGTGAAAGGAAGTAATTAGGGGACAACAAAAGTCACTTATCAACATATGTTTCGGTATATGAGGGCCACAAGTTGACAGAGTGCGTGTCAAACACTCCTAAGAGTAATTCAATCAAACACAACCTCATCGTAAGGTAAGTGACTTTTGTACTTTCAACTATTGAGTATGATAGCGTGCCTTGTTGTCCATGCCTTTAATGGAAAAGTACTAAAAAAGTTTTAAATCTATTGTACTAGTATTAATTCAGTCGTAAACCTTTTAATTGGATCAATTTAATCATAAATCTTTTTACATTGATACTAATTCAATTAATTTGGTCAATTTAAGCAAAAAATTACTGATGTGGATGCCAGCTGGTAGACGTGGTGTGACTAGCACTGGCATGGACATTTTCAATAATATTTTAATAATTTTATTGCATTTATTGAAATTTTAAACTAGTTTATTGAATTTTGTTTTTTTGCCCCCCTTCCCCCTTTCTTTTCCTTTTCTTTTTCTGGTGGCCATCACTAGCCACCAACCACAGTCATGGCTGGCGAGGTCACACTTGCTGGCGACAAGCAAGGATTGGTCTCACCAAGTCGAGGCTGAGTGTCGGCCGTCTAGGCATGGCCAGGCCAGGCCCCCATTGCCAAGCAAGGTCGACCCTCGCCCAAGTCGGAGCTACCTTGCCGTGCCTGCCTTGCCTAGGCGAGGGCGAGGTTTGACGAGCCTCGACAAGCCTCGCCTTGGCCATGGCGAGGTCGGTCTCGCATCGAGAAGGGGCATAATATTGATTTTCCTTCCTATTATCGTTGTTTTATTGCAATTATATATTGATTTTCTATATAGACACATCTTCATACACATTAATTATATATTGATGTTATATATTAATATGTCTTCATTGACACGGCAATCTTAGATACTTAGAAAAAGTTAAACTAAACAGGATGTAGCTTACGTTTCTACTTGAGTGATAAGTTAAAAGGAAAAAATTAATTTACAACACTTTATACAATCATCTGGCCATCTAGAAAAGAATGATTTAGTCAAAATAATAGAGGGGTGAATGCATTGGAAGCACCAAAACTTGTCACGAAAGTGCAATGAAGTTTTAAAACTTTCAAAAAGTACAAACGAGTTTTAAAATTTATCAAATTGGTCTAATTAAATCATTTCGCTAATTGCACTTTTAAAAATTTTAGAAATTGATTATACTTTTATAATAAATTTTAGAACTTTCCGTGCACCGATCGTGATTATTAATCAATATGAAGTGAGAATAAAAACAGAATTTGCGATAGTAGCATATTGAACTTAGTATTTAAGTAAGTAAAGCTAAATTTGCTGCGAAGAAAATTTGACTCTAGACATTAGACAAAAGCGAAGACATATAACAGAGAAAATTTCTTCCGACCCTTACCTATACCAAGAAGCTATGATCTAGGAGCAATTACACGACTCTCTCTTGGTCATCAGGATATGTCGAATGTATTAGCTTATGTTAAATTAAAGAGCCCGGTACATTCTATGAAGATCTCAGGTGGAGCGATGCAGACTCTAAATGTCGAAGGATTGGGATGAGTCGGTTCACAGCTAGATCTCCACTTGGCCAATTTGGGTAATCCTACAGATGTCAAGGGGATAACCATCGATCCATCCATTCATGGAGTGACGTCTTGCCATCCCCCACCCCATCTTTTTCACACACCCCTCCGCCAAAAATGGGAGACAGGTGGTTTCAGATCGATCCGCGTATCCCTTTTTCGCTATAAATGCCGAATAATTTCGGGTCTTTATATCGTTTCCTATGGCTAATCAAGGCTTTAATTTGATGATATGGTTGCGCTTTATCGAGTAGCCCCTTTTTGACCGTGATATCAGCATTAACCTTATCGCAGATTGCATGCGTTCGTAACACGCGTCTTATACGAGAACATGCGAGTAGTGTACCCTCGACATATAAACTCTCCTCCCAGATTCGTTCGATGGTATTTGCGATGGAAATTTCGTGCGCCAAATAGCTGGAGAGCTCTCGATGTGGGCAGGCTCGGTTCGAGGTTGAGTGTTGAATTATAATATGAGATGGCCACTTGATGGGATGAGAGCTGATAAGAGTCTCTAACAATTATCCGGCAACTGTGGAATCATTGGTGTTGTTATATATTTTATTAGCAATTGGTATATGCTTCGCTTTTGGCTTTAGTTATTTATGTGATCTCTTTCTATAGTGGGAGAAAATCGTTTATAAAATCTTAAATCTATTACACTTTGGCTAATTCAATTCTAAATCTTTTAATTTTGCTAGTTGAGTCATATACTTTTTTTGACAATTTGCTTGTTGAGTCCATTTGGCCAATTTTCGTATATGGCACCGCTATCACGAAAGTGGACAACTTTTGTAAATTTTTTTTTATTTTTCTTTTCATTTTTTCATTTACTTTTATTATTATTATTATTATTATTATTATTATTATTATTATTATTATTATTATTATTATTATTATTATTATTACTTTTAAGTAGGCAACTTTTGTAACTTTTTGACAATTTGCTAGTTGAGTCTATTTTGGCTGTGTGGTCGCCCACCTAGATCCGACGAGGGCCTTCGCGCCCTCACTCGTAGTCGACAAGGCGATGGCCTTGAGTGAAGCCTTCGTAGTGGGCGAGGGTTGTTGGTGACCCTCGCTAGCCTAGGAAAAAAAAAAGCAAAGAAAAATAAAAATAAAAAATTATTATTTTTCCAAGAATTACAAAAATTGTTTACGTTGGCATCACGTTGGATGACTGGTATCTATGTCGGCAATAACCTAGTTGGCTGAATGGACTTAATTGTCAAATTATTAAAAAGTTTATTATTCAATTTGCAAAGTTGTCTAGACCCAAATAATATTAGTAAAATCGAAATGTTCAAGATTGAATTGGTTCAAGTGTAATAGGTTTAGGTTTTTTTAAAGAAATTTTCCCTCTATAACGGTTTTGGACGTGCCTGTGTGAATGTTCTGATTGGGAGGAGTATCATTGTCCAAATTAATGGAGGCGTCGTCCATTGCGGAAAAAGGTTTTCACTTTTGAAGCAAAAGTGAGGGCGAGGTTCATCGATTATTGAAGTAACACGCTTTGCCACAAATCCATTACGAGGACATCTTTTCCAGAACAACACCACCCTGATGTTATCTATCAGTCAACGCTGGTCAAACATTGCAAGTCGACATTGAATGAAGTTCGAGTTAGGACCATCCATTTGTAATTCGGAATCATGTACTCAGCCTGAGTCGAAAGCAATAAGACCCTAACAAAGCACTTCCTCGAAATGAAGGGAAAATGATAAGAGAGGGAAACTAACGGAATCTCGACATTCATATTCAATTGTGATAGGGAAACGGTATGAGAGTCGAAGGTTCCATCCAACACGAAACATCTCCTTTAGCAAAAGAGATTTGCGGTCTGGAAATAAGTGCTTGGACGTCGGGACATGGAGTGCGTAAATGGGCCACCATTATCGTCTGCTAAATGTTTGGATATTAGTAAGATATTGTTAGGTGATTGACGTTGAATGGGTGCCCCTACTAATATTAAAATTTGTACGATCACATGTGGTTAATTAGTTGGTCTTTGGTCTTGATGTTAAGGCTGAGTTGCAGCATACCATGCACGTGGTTTTATTTGATGAATCACGTAGCTTAACATCAAGTTCTATGTTTCAAAATAGGGAAAATTACTCAAAAAGTCCTAAACCTATTGCAATTGTGTCAATTTAGTCATAAACTTATTTTTTTTACCAATTGAGTCCTAAACCTTTTACAATTATTCCCGATCAGTTCATCCGGCCAAAATTGGCCGGCCGGCGTTGACGTGGTAGCCGGCGGCGTTGGCGAACTTTTTTTTTAATAATATTTTATTAATATTATATATATTTTTTCCTTTTTCCTTTTTTTTTTTTTTTTCCCTTCTCCCTCCTCCCTCCTCCCTCCCCCTTCCTTTGGCTCGGTGGGCTCGCCTTGCTAGTCGGTGAGCTCGTGCCCAGTGATGGTGGGGTGTGCCCCGCTAGATTTGGCGGGGCTCGCCTCGCGGTTGCCGGCCGAGGCAAGGGGGCTCGTCGTCGCGTCGGCGAGGGCTCGCCTCGCTCGACGACCGGAGGCGAGCCCTCGCCGGATCGGCGGGGGCTTGCCCCACCATCGCCCTGGGCAGCTCGCCGACTGGCGAGGCGAGCCTGCGGGATCGCCTCAGGAAATCGAGGATGGCAGCTCAACTGAAGGAAATATTTGAGAATGAAAGGTTTCAGAGCTCAACACGAGATGCCCTAGTGATGAGCTGTGCTGTGTGAACTCTAGTCGCGCAGGCCATGCAATATCTATAGAGGGAGGAGAAAGACCACGCCCTCTTGGCCCATGACGTAGAGTATTATAATCGCCCAATATAATTGATTGGGTTGTGTAACACAGACAGACGGTGCACCCGAAATATCAACAACTAGTCAGATGATTTCTATGTTTATCAATATTTTGGGAAAATTGATCAAAAGTATTAAATTTATTGTACTTTTATCAATTGAGTCATAACATTTTCAACTTTTGCCAATTGAATCAATCTAGTCAATTTTGGTTAGGCATTCTTTGACATGGACAACTGACACCAATGTTGGACTTTTTTAAAATATTTTAAATTTTTATGACTTTTTCTTTTTTTTTTTTACTTTCCTTTTATTAATTTTTAATTTTTTTGGATTTAGAGTTAAGGCCGGCAAGGGTGGTTGGCTGCTCGCTGACCATAGGCAAGGGTTGGCTGCCCTCGCCAGCCACAAGCTAGGCCCGGTTGACCCTCGCCGGCCCGTGGCGAGGATGTCGTGCCGCTTGCTGGCCTGTGGCGAGGGTGTCGTGCCCCTTGCCAACTCTGGGCAAGGGCCATGATGCCCTCCCTAGCGAAAGTGAGGGTGTGCAAGCCCTTGCCTAGAATTGGCGAGGGTTGGCTGGCCATCGTCATCGGCCCTAACTCCTTTATCCAACCAAAAAAAAAAATATATATATATATATATATATATATATATAATTTAAAAAGTGTCACATCCGTGTTAGTTGTCCATTTCAAGAATTTCCAGTCAAAATTAGTCAGATGGACTCATATGGCAAAAGTAAAAAAAAGTTTGGGACTCAATTAGTAAGGTGTAATAGGTTTAGGATTTTTTGGATAATTTTTCTCAATATTTTATGCCGGACTTATGTATTACAGACTTGTCGCGACCTAATTTTTCGGGTTTACCACCTAAAACTAGGTTAATGGACTACTAAGCTTAATGGCTTAGCTCGGGCTCTCCCAAGCCCATACCAAATCGTGACTTAAGTCTAATTTTTTTTAACATGCAAAATATTATCTAGGAGTCGCCATTAATCAGTTTACGGTAGGTCG
The DNA here is from genome assembly GCA_014182565.1 of Eucalyptus marginata. Taxonomy (NCBI): domain Eukaryota; kingdom Viridiplantae; phylum Streptophyta; class Magnoliopsida; order Myrtales; family Myrtaceae; genus Eucalyptus; species Eucalyptus marginata. The sequence continues at coordinate 29,823,030 of CM024595.1, read as the reverse complement.
ATTAGACACCTAAGTAAAATAAAGGGAGATTTATTTTACTTCTACGAACCAGGCCAAGTGTACGGGGACTTGGTTACACTAGAATTTTCTAATGCCCTTTCGGTACCATTTTTTTTATTTTTAAAAATGTTTTGCGGGCAGCTTAGATTTATTTTAACCTAGACTTCTAGTATGTCAAAAGGTGATCACACGGGCTCAACCATTATTGAATATTCAAATAAGAAAATAAATAAATTGCATCACACAAAGCAAACATTTTTTTTTTTTTTTTTTTTGGGTTTTCTTAAGAGTTAGAAAAATGCATTTTTTAGCTAAATGACATGATTTTACTAACATGCAAATTCAAATTAAATGGGCCTAATATGCAATCTAGTTAACATGCACCTCATGACCTAATTTACTAATGAACATATTCTAATTAAACAATCCTATTATGTAAACTAGTTAATATGCACCTAGTATTTTTGTATTTTTTATTGAAAATTAATAAAAACCCTAATTAAGCTATCTAAAAAAAATAATTTTCTAATTCATTTTTTTGGATTAATTTTGACTTAAACCCTATTATGTCTTAGAAAACTATTTTTTATTATTTTTTTTGTTATTTTTTATGAGAATATAAAAATATGCCAATTTTATCTAAGACTCTATAAAAAGGTTGTTTAAGATTGACCCTAACCTATTTTAAAAGATATCTAAAAATGCAATTCTAAAAATATAATCCAAAAAAATACTAAACCTACGTGTCTAATTTATTAAACCTACATGTCCTATATGCTCATGCAAGATTTTGATTTTTTTTTATTTAAACTTATAATAAATTAAGAACTATTATCTAGAATTAAATTACGTGCAATCTTACTCTAAAATGTAATGACATGCAAAGAATGCCTTAATTCTACATGAGTTATGCATGACGTTTTTTTTTTTTTTTGTTATTTTATTATTATTTTTATTTCAAAATTAAAATTTAAGATGCAATCCCAAATAATAATAAAACTAACATCCTAAATGAATTTTTTATTCCTTTTTCATGATTTAAAATAAAATCCCTATTCTAAATATGCAAGACAATAAAAAAACAAACCTAATCCTATCTTTTATTTCCTCGCCTTTTTTATTTCAAAATTAACAATTCCTAATAATTAAGCATGCAATAAAAAAAAACTAACAACCTAAGTCACTTGATTTTTTTTTTATTTTTATTTAAAATAAAACTTCAATTCTAAACATGCAAACCCTAATTCTAACCTACACTTTTTTTTTTGATTTTTTTAAGAAAATTAATTTAAAAACACCACAGCAAATCAAGCAATATTAATACCCCAAATTGACGAACCGTATCTCGCACGTGAGATCGGGTTGTAATTTCACATAAATCACGAATCGGATCTCGGACGGAAGATCGGATTGGCAATTTTTAAGTAATTGCGAGTCGGATTTCGGGCTCGAAAATCGGACTGACAATCACTAGTTTCAAGGCAATTTCATATTATGCAATTTCATCTTTACACTAAGGAGTAATTATACTAAAAGAACAGATAAAGTAAAATAACAAAAGTAACAAGAAATAAAAAGATAACTAAATAAAAGAAAAAGAACTACCTAAATTGTTTTTGTTTTTTTCTTTTTTTGCTTTCCTCTTTTTTCGTTTTGTTCCCGCGCACGACTTGGAAGCTCAAACAATTGAACACCGGTCAGAGCTCCGGCAGGGGGAAGGCACCGGCGAGGATGGTGCGGCGGCGGTCGGCGCGGAGCAGGGCCTCGGGTAGCTCTGGGCGGCGCGGCGGTCGCGGCTGCTGGGGGTAGCAGCGGCGTTCGGAGTTCCAGTGGTGCTCGGGCAGAGGCGAGCGGTGGTGCGACGGTGTGGTGGTGCCGGCGAGTGGACCCGAGGTGGTGCAGCGGTCGCGAGAGGAAACCGGCGGTGGGGAGAGCGGCAACGGCGCGCGGGCGTGGTCTGAGATGGCGTCGGCGCAGCGGAGTGGGCTCGTCCGGGGGTAGCTTGCAGGCGAGACGGTGGCGGCTGGATCTCGGGGGCGCGATGCAGTGGTGGGGACACGAGAGGCGGCGCGGCGTCGGGGGCGAAAGGCCGAGCGCGGGTGCGCCGGTGGGCAACTCGGGCGGCAGGGGAGGCGTCGGCTCCAACGTCGCGGGTCGGTGGTGGCGGACGCACGAGCCAACGGGAAGCACGCGGATGCGCGTCGGGACCGAATCGGAGGCGCAGCGACGGCGGGGTGGAACACCGGACGGCTGCAAGGCGGGCGAGATGCTGGTAGAGCGGTGGTGGCGGAGGTGCGGGCGCGAAATCGGCGCGGATGGAGTCGCGTGCGCAGGTGTGGAGGAGGAAGACAAACAGTGATTTTTATTTATTATTTTTTATCTCTCCCCTCTCCTCTTACGTCGCCCTCTCCCTCTTTTCTCTGTCACTCTCTCACTTCACCTTCTTTTTGGTTTTTCTCTGACAGACTCACTATTCCTCTCTTTTTTTAATATCCTCCCCCTGACTTCCTTTTTTCTTGTCCGAAGGAGAAGCCCCTTCACAATGAATATTTTTTAGCTCTCCTCTCTTCCACTTTTCTCTCAACTCGTCTCCTCACGGGCTCTTCTTTTTTAAATATTTCTCACAAACCTTTCCCTTTTTTAATCGAAGGAGAAGCCTCTCACGATGAAATTTCGCTCCGCCCCCACTTTTAAGCCGAGGATCCTTGCTTATTTATAGGCAACAACCGACTTTAGTGTGAACAGGTGAACAGGAGATAGCTGCAATTTTTCTTTGCTTGTTCAAGTTCGGTTCTTTCTTTTTCAAATATGGTGGCCACCGATCTGCTTTTTCAGCAAGGATAATATTATAAAAATGTTACTCCATCTTCTTGCAGGCAAATTGTAGAATTTTCACGTCTCCTATTTCGTGCGTGCATGTGCATGCATTAATGAAGGAGAGACAATGGACGTGCAGGGACTTCTTTCTTCTTTCTTCTTCGTGTTTGAAGCTTCTTATGCGGCTACTTGTTCCTCCTATTCCATGGGATTGCCGCAACTTTTGACTTTTCTTGTTTATTATTTGCTTCCTCCTTCAGCAAATTTCTCGCTGCTTCTCCTGACAACCCACACTTGAGAGAGCATATTATATAATATACCATGGGCTCATTTTGCTTCTCTAAGGGTTCCTCTTAAGTCCTCACGTACGCCGAATTTGTGCGTGCATGCGCATATGCATTAATGAGGGAGAGACAACGGACGTGCAAGAACTTCTTCTTTCCTCATTTTTTTATGTGTGTTGGACCAACGAAGAGAGAGACCATCCTTTTGTGAATATTATCGATCACGAGCATTTTGCGTCTTGTTGCCCTTTTAGTACCGATGCAAAAATGCGACTTCACAAAAATGCAATTTTACTATTTTTTTTATTATTTTTTTTAATTTTAATTTTAATTTTTTTTTTTTTCATGCAACTAATTACTAAATGATTAGGCAAAATTTAGGTGTCAACAAGACTTTATCTTCCCCTTTCACCTGAACATCCCACCATACATTCGAGCTTCTTAAATAAATAAGGTTTTCATATCTTTTCCGTAGGTTTTTAGATGTTTGTCGTTTAAGACTCCCTTTCTTTATCAGTTTTGGCATGCGCAGACTCGAGAGGGTAATGCGAATCCATCCGCTTAGCGACCTATTGCAGAGCAAACGTTCTGTGCCTCCCACATGATTGGAGGACGGGTGGCTCCTGATCGACATTCGCACTTCCCTTGAACTCCGAATGGCAAATCTTTTCGGCTTAATGAATCCAATGTTAAAGAACTCGATGGTATTGCGCTCCATCTGCAACAGCTTTTTTGACCGTCGCGCGTGATAGGACGAATGTAACATTTTTTTTCCTGTATTGGGACAGGTGGCGACGTTTGATCCCGTAACAATTATACATAAGGGTGTGCTCCGGATCCATCATTTGATTCATCTCACTTTAAGGTTTTGTGCTTGGAATTCGCCTCATCATAAAACTGAATAAAAAAACTGCGCTAGCCCTCCATCATTCTTTATACCGTTGATTATTAAAAGCCCCAAAATTTTTTGAAGTGTTGGTCTTGGAATATATATGACAAACTGAAGTGATAAGATTTTCTTTTTCTAAGTGCTCTGAAGTCTAATGACGCGAATGCTATGATTAGCTCAGCAGATTTCTTATGATATATTGTGTACTTAAGATCCCGTTAACATGAGCACGCAGTGCTTCTCTTTGGCTAGATATTTGCTGTAGCTCAGGTGATTTCTATAATGCATGCGTGTACAACCCTAGGATGTGTTATTGTCCTGACTCAGCATTTAGATAAAGGTTTCGACCTTTTGAACCAACCGAGGAAAGGAAGTAGAGCAATTGAACCTGCTCATTTTTCCGACCAGAAACTTTTATGTCGTCTACCAGTAAACTTCGGTCACACTTTAATCTTCACCATCAAAATTTTCAGTTTCCAGGTTCGAAATAGATTGTATGGTAGATTAGTGAGGATAATCCATTAAAATGTCGTTCTTCATGGTGGTCTGTTGCCTGACCAAATGGGCCAATATTACCAAAATCCGGCTCTCTTATGTAGTGGTTCAGCATGGTGGGTACTATTTAGATCCCATTTGCTATAGTTATGACTGAATTGTATCTCTATTGTTCTATATAGTTGTATCGTGAAGTGTTGTGATTCATATATTTGAAAATTTACATCTTAAGACCGTAGTACCTAAAAGATGGGTGAAGCAGCTTTCTGAAGTTTGCTACAAGCTACTATAGTTTTGGAGACATTGCACTTGAGGTGCTTGTCGAATATCTTTAAAAATTGCAGCCTCTTTTTCACAGATAAAATTGTTATGTAGAAGTTGCATCAAACCACAACTTTTGAAAAACAAATCAACGTTTAACCAAAAAAAAAAAAAAGTATTGTAATTGTCATGATGTGATAGATTTCACCAAACCGTTATTCTATTCACCTTAAGGGAGAAAAGAATTATTTTCATTACCATGTCCTATACACATTTCTTATAAAAAGATTGTCTAAGAATTATTAAACCTATTATAGTTTTGCCAATTTAGTCATAAACCTTTTAACTTTGCCAATTGAATTCTAAATCTTTTTATGTTTTGTCAATTAGGTTCATTCGATTAATTTTGGCCAGAAAATGCTAACATAGACATCGGCTAGCCTATATGGCACGATCGACATTAACGTGAATGATATTTAATAAAAAGTTTTATATTTTTCCTTCTATTCTTTTTTCTTTTTGTTTTCCTTTTTCCCTCTGTTGGGCCTCGTTGATGGTCAGTAGAGGTCATTGGCCTCAGGCAAGGGCTGCCCAAGGCTAGCTCTCTCGCTAGCCTCAGGCAAGGGAAGCTTGGCTTGGGCTGGCTAGTCCTCGCCCTTGTCTAGGCGGGCAAAGGCCTGGCGAAGGTGGAGGTTGTGGGCCTTACAACCCTTGCTTGAGGTTGGCAACCTTCGCTGACCATTGATGAAGCCTGGCGATGGTTGGCAAAGAGAAGAAAAATAAAAGAAGAAAAAAGGAAAAAAATAAAATAAGGAAAAGAGAAGAAAATTTAAAAAAAAAAAGAAAATTTAAAAGTATATGAAAATATAATTAAAAATTATGTCATTTTCTTCCAAAACTAATAAGATGGATTCAATTAATAAATTATGAAAAGGTTTATGATTTAATTGGTAAAAGTGAAATGTTTATGATTTTTAAGACAAGTTTTCCCATTTCTTATGAATCCGCTTATTGAACTATTTGATGTGTAACACTCTCTCTTCCTCCATCAAACTACTTTAAGGTAGTAACCTTTTCAATTGATTGTTTCTTTGCATATGAGGTAGATATAACTGTCTAATACATTCAATAAGCAAATATATTTGCAATTAACGCACTGCTCTATCTTAGTAATTTTTCAATGGATTAGTAAATTTCAATTTTCTCAAGTAAATATGGTGCTTGCTTTTGAAATTTGAGGTTGGCCAATTCCAGTCGATTTGATAAATTGCCAAATGTATTTAATAATTATTGTGCTACTTCAGGTTAGTTTTTCCAATACATAATATTTCATTTCTAGTAGTGAATACGTTGTTTGCCTATAAAGTGCGGTGGTAATGTCTCTCAAGTTTGGTCAATTATCCACTATATGAATTATTGTGATGCTACTTTGAAAGCGGCACTTTTTATTTTGTTGAAGAGTGCTCCAAGGACACTTGCTAAGTTATCATAACGAGGTACTGCAAATTTCAATACACTAATTGACCTCGCAGTATGTGTTCATTATTATATATTATTCCAATGTTTATGACATTTCCAATAAAACATTTATATCTCACCTCTCCTGGATTAGATTATGGCAAAATTTTGCCTTGTGGTTAAGTTAGATTTATGCCCTGTCTTAATCATCATTCTTATTCTAACAATTTTCGACACATGTCACGTATTTTGACATTACGAGTTTATGAATTTGAAAATGATGTTGCGCATCGTGTGATCGTCTGTGAATTTTCAATTAAGGTCTCTCTTGTTAAGATGCTTCATTATGAAAATGATGTGGCCATCTAGAGCCTTCTTTGAATTGTGTAAGTATTTCTACAACATATATAGACGTCAAGAAAACCTTTTAAGGTCTCTCTTGTTAAGATGCTTCATTTTTGAAATAGTAAATTGGATTAGGCATTACGGGCCTAAATTGGATTTATTGCTATTTAATTATTAATTTTCGTAAATATTTAATTAATTAATTATTTTCCAAAAATTAGATCGAGATGGTCGACGACCGGAATTTTATGCTGATTATCGTGGTGCAGTCCATTTATTTAATTGAGCTTTATTTTGTGCTGAAATGAATTATTCATGATTATAAGATTATTTTCCTGAATTAATTATAATTAATTGGAAAATAACCGGGCGTTGGTTGATAGCGCCAAAAAGTATTTTGGTGGACTACAGAAAATGGTGGGATTTGTGGAAGGGAAATTATTGTATTTTGGCTAAGGCCGACTGTGTACCCACACACGTGTACTTTTATCGGAAATGATAAAAAGGACAAATTGATTGTACGTTCGGAATAGCATATTATATACCGGCTTGGTGACTCTATATGTCATTTTGGAGAATGGACAGTATGCAATGCCGGCTCAGTGACTCTATATGTCATTTTGGAGAATGGACGGTATACAATGTCGGCTCGGTGACTCTATAAGTCATTTTGGAGAATGGACGACATGCCATAACGGCTCGGTGACTCAACAGATCATTTTGGAGAATGGACGTTATGATGAATATAGTCGGTGACTTAGTATGTCATTTAGGAGAATGAATTGTATAATATACTGGCTCGGTAACCGGATGGGTTATTTTAGAGAATGGACATTATTGATTGAAATGACCAAGAAATGGTTTGTTTGACATGTAATCGACTAGGTCGATTGATCGATGTTTCGATCGATTGTGGATGATAAGGTGCCTATTCGAACTGTGCTAATTTGCAGGTGGAAATTGAGGCCAAAGTAAGTCCTCTAACCTCTGACCCGTGTTGTGCATAGGCATCCCTTATGGCATATTGGTTTCCTAATCGGGTCTTAGGAGGGTAGAACTCGCTGAGACGTAGTCTCACCCCGTTGTGGGACAACATTTCAGGTCCCTAGATAGCAGCATCTCCACCTCCTCGTCCTCCTATGCATTATGGTATCCCCGAAGAAGTCACCAAATTAGAAATCCATTTCCCAATACACCCTCACCCGGAAGGACTAGAGTACGTCCTGGTTAAGTCGATCGTCTGGGTTGACGTGGGTACCGATGAGCTAAGGCCCCACAAGTATCGATCGTGGTATCGAGAATATTATGATGGGCGAAGGGAAGATCCCATGCCGGAAGAGGATGTACCCCTAATCGTTTTAGAGGAAGCGTTTGCTAAGGGGACAACAGATCCTAAAGGTGGATCGGTAGTGGATGCAAAGGACCCAAACCTCGAGAATGATGCTGGTACTCCTGTGTACTCAGCCGGAGGCGCTAACTGGGGTGAAGAAGAAGGGGAGATAGTCGAGCAAGAGGAGGATTAGGAGTGGGAGAGGCTAGAGGAGGAGCCTGAGGAGGAGGAACTGGAGGAGGATCAGGAGTTGGAAGACCTTGATGAGGAGTCTGAAGAAGAAGAAGAAGAAGAACCTGAAGAGGAGTCAAAGGAAGATCTAGAGTATGACCCGGATGAGGACTGACATCCCATCCCGTTTTGTAAACTTGAAGTTGTGGACTGATATATGATAGATCAGACTTCTGTGAATAGTATTGTATTATATACTATATGGTTTGTATTGTATAAAAATATGGTTGTGGTTTTTCAGTTGTGAAAAATATGGCATTACTTTTTTACCCCATTGTTTTTATTGTCTGGGGATTTTCTATATGCTTCCGCATGCGTATTATAAATAAACATGGTCGGCGATGAGTCTTGGGACGTCGTTATTAATCGACCAGGTGAGGGATGGGCACGCGTTCGAGGATCGGGGCGTGACAAGTGCGGCGGATGGAATAATCCCATGTGATTCAAGAGAGATATCACCTAGAGAAGTAGGTGATTGAGAAGTTGTAGGGAACTCTGATGTGACTTCCTGTGGAATATTGGGAGTCATATTATGCTTGATAATAAGGCTACATCATATTTAGGAGCCGAGGATGCCATGGGAGATGACATATAAGGAATCATCGTCGGTTGAAAGGGTTCTTCAATAAAAAATGGGCAGTGATCAATAGCCGTATTAATTTATTGATGGAAAGATAATTGGTCTTGGAAAGGGAAAACATCTTCGTGGAAGATAATATCTCTATTGACAAATAAATGCTTGGTGGATGGGTCATAAACCAAATATCCCTTCTAAAAAGTAGGATATCTCATGAATATGCATTTAATAGCATGAAGATACAGTTTGTTTTGAGGGCCCATGGTAGACACCTAACATAAACAACCAAAGAGACAAAGTTGGCAAATGTCTAGACTTTTCCCAAAAAGCAATTCGAAGGGGGTTCTTCCATTGAGGACTCGAGACGGATCCGATTGATTAAGTATGCTGTCATGACAACAGTCTTCATGGAACATTTTTGGAATAAAAGCTTGACATTTAAGGGAGGAGTAGCTTCTAGGAGGTAATGATATTTTCTTTCGACAACATTGTTTGGTTGGAGGGAATATGTGCAGGAGCTCTCATGAAGGATTCCATTTGCAATGAATAGTGAAGAATATTTGTGATTGAAAAATTCACAGGTATTATTAGTGCGAACTCGTTGTATGGATTTATGAATGATTTTTTAATAAGGGTGAAAAATTTTTGGAAGATGGGAAAGAATTTGGGCCTAGGAAGTTGCTTGTGTACGCAAACAAACGATCATAACTCTTCATGATAGTGTCATGAGTCATGTACTTGTGGTCACCGGCGGTCGCATTGATGCAATTTCAAGTAAGTCTAAAGCGGGGTCATCACTAACTTAAGAAAGGGCCCAGTATTAGACATGATCTCAGCCCCTAGGCAGATCCTACACTCCACAAGAAAGCAGCTCTTGAAGTCGGCTTTAGAACAAGAGAAAGATCATATAGACTAGGATGCGCGTATGACCCGGCTAAGCTATTACAAACTATATCACCAATCTGATAGACCATATTTGAACAAGATGAAGATACCGGATTATAAGGTTATTCAGCACAGATCACATACTGAAACGAGCATAGGAAGGAGAGGTGGAGGAAGCCTTTGGGTCAATCGGAGACAACTCTCTGCTTCAACATATCGATGGTGGACGCCGATGAGTACTGGAAGGGACCCATGTCCGATCCATCGAACAATCTGAACTTCACATCCAGCAATTCCTCTTCCCGCATTTCCTCCTCCTCCTTCTCGATCACCCCCGCGTGCCCGTCTCTCTGCTTCGTCTCAGTTCAACAAGGGACCTTATTGGATCATTCCATCTGAACCAGAGAGAGGAAGTCGAGTCGATGGATTGAGCAGGCAAGCAGGAAGATGAAAAGCCGAGACTTGATGAACTCGCGGCAAGCGGAAATCAAAGATACGGCGTGGGAAAGAAAGCGAAGATGGTGTTTGAGTCTAAACGTATTGATGGGCAATGAGTAGCTCAAAGAAACATGTCATACCTTGGCAAGTTGGTGAAGCTAACGACCGAAATGCGACTGCTTTTGGTTCGGAAGATTGGTGTCGTTTTGTTGGCGAGTCACCAAACGAGACAGGAAACGAAGATCAAAATACAGACTAGAATAGTGCGGACGGACGGACGGGACGGAACGCTGGAAACGACGTCGCCTTGTCCCTGCCACTGCAGCTCCCTCTTCCCTCAGGTGGCATAAAGGAAGCGCCTTTGCCTTTGAAGCATCATATTCCTCCCCAGCGCCGTCGTTTCTAGCCGGTCGATGGTCGCAGGAGAATGAAGAGGAAGAGAAAAGAAGGAGGCGGAGGAAGAGGGGGAGCGAGCGAGGAGGGGGAGAAGGTTGTGTGGCAGACTCCGTCGATTCCTCCGGAGAGCCAAGATTACATCTTTCGCGAAGGTAATTCATTTATCTCGTAACCTCATTATCGACAGAGTATTTTTCTTTCACGGGTCATCATTGTTTTATTGATTCTTGCCAGTAGAGAGAGCGAAGAGATGACTGATCTATTAAGAGAATGCAGGAGGCGCTACGTCGCACCCTACCACTTCGAGATCATCTCTCAAGTGAGTCGTCCCTATCTTCTCTTTCTTCTTCTGGAATGGAGTGGTTTGCATGCTTTACTTTTGATCGAACTTCTATTTGGTCACGACCCTCGTTAAGCCCTTTTTCGCGTCAACCTTGAGCTCTCAATTTGGCTGGTTTTCTTGTTATGAATTATGATGTATTATAGGTCAAGAGCCGCTGGGCTGGCAAAACCATTGTGGATTTGTTTGCCCAAGAGTTCAAAGGCAGACCTTATGAGTATTTTGTAAGCATTTTCTTCATTGCATAACGAATGTTTAGTTCTGCATGTGACCATGACTTTTAACCATGCCTAGTTACAACCTGTAGGTCAGTGCTGTTGAACGTGGAAGGATACAGATACAAGTTGAGGGGAGGGTAGTTCCTGTCTCTGACATTGTAAAATCGTCTGAAAAAATAAGCCACTTTGTACACAGGTTGGTTTGAGCTTCACACTTGCCATGATCTCCTTATAAAATGTTTCTTTTGAAGAGTCTACTCTAGCAAAGAAATACCCCTTTGGCCGCATCAGTTTTTTTTGCTTAGATTCCCTTTCTTTACCTTTTTTGTTTCTTCAGGCTTCTTTATTCTTTCTTCACCTATGATTTAAGAATACTAATCTTAAATTACAGTTTTTTTCTGGAAGTTTTAGGGTTTTGTTTGGATATGCATTAATCTTGATAAGGTTGCAGGCATGAGCCTCCTGTGATGAGCCATGGTTTCTCCATCCTATGGAAAGAACTGGATGTGGTGACTGTTTGTAAGCCAGCATCTATTCCAGTAAGGAACAGCACAATTATGTCTTCCCTCATTTCAAATGCACAACAAAAGAGTGATTTTGTGTGGATTTTGCATGAGTGCTGTAAAATCACTGATGAGATTCAGACTAATATCGTTACAGCAGCCTTGCTTGGCCTAGCTAGTTCTTTTGGCCTTGTAGGATCTATGTTTACAGAAATTTTAACTTGTTTATAGGTGCATCCGTGTGGTCAGTATTGTAAAAACACTGTGGTCGGCATCCTTCAGGCAGAGCATGGGCTGGCACCCCTATTTCGTATCCTAAGTAGCTCTTTCGCATGTGTATGCATTCTTGGCTCTATCGAAATCAGATTGGGCATATTCTGTTTCCTTGTGATTCTTGATGTCTATCATTAACTCTTTTTCCCTCCTCTGACCTATATCTGGTGTCACATCCACATTATGGATTTCATACATCCTCCTTGATATTATAACGCAAGCTGTTCACCGACTAGATCGCCTGGTCTCCGGACTCCTTATATTTGCCAGAAACGCGTCACGAGCAGATCTTTTCAGGCGACAGGTGAGTGTTGTATTGAAAAGCGTGCTTTTGGAACCTTTACTAATGTAAGTTCCTATTAGCTGCAATACTATGTGGGTGGTCAATTGCCTCAATGGAAGTGGGGCTCTCTTACATTTACAACAAGGGTGGTGGCTGTTCTCTGAGCATGCTGCTGTGTTGCGACATCTTGTTCATCATTTGTAATATCATCACACCGTGTCATGTACATCTGCATCATGGAGTGACTTAAAGAGGTCATATAGTTTCTTTCTGTGATGTGCATTTCCTTTGAATATATCTTCAGTCTGTAGAGTTCTGATCCGTGTCTGGTGACTGTTTCTCCTAATACCAGTAGCGCTATCGCGTTCTATTTCTGCTGCTGACTTCATTCCCTTGAGTAAGAATTATCTAGAATACCCTATTATATACATTTAAGTGTGTGTACATCATATTTGTGATGTGGTAAGGTACACGTGATACTTGGCCTAAAATTTAAGTTTCAACTGACATTTAATTTCTCCAGATTGAAGGTGGTTTGGTGCAGAAACAGTACATTGCAAAGGTGGTGGATGAATGAGGTATCTCTTGCTTCAATCTGTTGATTTCGGAATATGCACTAAAAGTGGATAATTCACGAGCTAAAAAATCCTGCAATACGGTGCTACATCAGGGAGTTTAACCCTTAAGAATTGAAATTATGAGATGTTGAAGTAGATGTACTCAATCTAGCAATGTGATTTCTTTTCTCCAATTCTGACTATTTTCTGTTTGTTTGTTGAGTTGTCTTGAGAAGAGGCAATGCTGAAAGGACAAGTCTGCCTGTGTTCTTTTTCTCCACATAGATTTTAGTAATTATAAAACTCCTTTTGAGTGGGAGAGGGTTAGTTGTTAAAAATCAACTGCACATCTTGTGTGACATCTTCAGTTAATTATTGATGAAAGTTCCAGCTGTGGTTTCCCATATCATTTTATCAAACCTAAGGAAGATCCACTTATTTATGAACACAATCAACTAGTCCTTTTTCATTTAGGTCCTCTCTTCAAAAGATCCTGGAGGCTAGTTAGATTGTGTGAAAAAGTTCTAGAGAATGTGGTATCAGAAATGCATTCTTATTAGTTCTCATCTGATTTATGTTTTCTAGGGTTTCTTGTTAGCTGGAGGTCAATGTCGACCTCAATTACAATGTTCGAGAAGGCAGGAGCACAGCAGAGGCGAGTATCCGCTCCAAACCTTGTTATTTCAACCTTTTTCTGAGTTTGAATTTATATCAATCACTGTATTACCTGAGATCACAGAAATGAAACTGAGCATCTGCGTGTTGGAGAAGGGTCTTGAAATGATGGCTTTCTGATGATGCTTTTCAATGAAAATTATGTCACGCGTTCCTCGTGTATTGATTTCTTCTCCTTTCTTTCCTGTTGCTCTCTTTCCTTCATAGAGGAAGGTTTTTGTGGCTAACCAATGTAAATTCATTATGGGATGCAATTCTGAATGTTATCAGAGTGCTATAAATGAAGCTAATGCCCTTTCTTAACATTCTTACGGAGGCATGTAAAAATAACTATATAGTTTCTATAGATTTCCATTTATGATGGCCTCTCAATACTTTTTAGGAACATTCATATACTTATGAGCCACTGTGGACTGTTTATCTTGGTGATGCACGAGACACTGTTTGAAATGGAATTGAAAAGTAATGTGTAACGGTAATCCAAACTAAATTCGTCAGAAGTTAAGAGCTCCAAGCTTGTGACATAGTGCTGGCTGATGCAAAATCTTGAGCCTTGGTATATGAATCAGCAAATCTTATACTGCCAGCCAAAAGCAAGAAGCCACAGTTTCCCTATTCATTCGCACATATGCTGTCTCACTTACGAGCTCCTTTTGACGCAATAGCACGTGATTTGGATTTTATACGGATTGAGTTGTCATATAAAGGCTTTTTGATCTCTAAGGAACACGTGGCATGGTGTGTCGCAGTGTACGACTGCTCTTAAAGCTTTCTTTTCCTTGTACATTTAAAATACATCTGCCCTGACTGTTTCATAGTTGTGTCTTAATTTCAACCAGTACATTATAGCACTGGCAGTGAATGTAATAATGTGCTCAATGCCATTAGTCTGGTCAAAAACCTCTCTTTGTATAGGCAGGTGACTTGTGATACTGCCCTTTTGAAAGGAAATGCCGCTTGTACAAAGTTCACAAGGATCAGCACCAATGGAACTCATAGCATTGTTCTCTGTGAACCAGTCACTGGAAGAACTCATCAGGTAAGGCAATATGATGCTAAAGGATGCAAATACCATGCTGAGGGTCTGATACCTCCTCTTTTCTATTCCATAAGCAGTGAACCTTCCTTAATTGTTTTTCCTTAATGTAGCCCAGGTCAATTGCATGCATAGATGTACCCACACATACAGGAAGGACATTGCATTTACTGTTAACTTTTTGAATCATGTGCAATTTCTTTTCTGCACTTTTGTCTCTCCATAAACCCTGTCCTGCTCATTTTGTAAGACACTTTCAGGTCCTGCTTATTATATACCTCTCAGCATTTGGTTAAGTCAGCCTGTTTTTTAAACCTTTTAATTTGTGAGGTTTATTTGATATGTGCTAGTACTTGCAGTACTTTCTTCTCTCAACCCTGCTCTTTATGTGCAGATATGAGTCCATTTGCAGTTTAGTGGCCATCCAATTGCCAATGGCGTGCTTTACCTTTTCGTCACAAAGTTTGCAGTTTAGTGGCCATCCATTGTATTTATATTGAATATAAATTGTATATGACAATAATATCCTTATGTAAGTAAAAAAGGAAATAAAACTCTGATAATAAAGGAAACTTAATTAAAGTAATTTAACATTTTTTAAACAAAGGACCAATCATTCAGCTGAAGGAATGGTTGCTGATAAAGCTGCCGGTTTGTCATCAGAATCCAGTGTTTCTGATATTGGGCAGAATGATAAGGAAGAAGAGCCTTGCATTGAAGTTAGTACTGACCCTATGTGCACGAATTGTCTGAATTTAGCTCCAAGGGTGAGTGTTCCTCCTTTGTCCCATCTTGGGCACTTGTCTTTACTCATATTCTGCTTGTACGCCCTTGCTTGCGTGTGCACAATAGAGAACCAAAGATTTGATTTCTGAGTTCTGCAAAATGCAGATATGATGGGAGTGAGGAGGGATTATGGCTGCACTGCATGCTATACTGTTGACCCGGATGGGTCTATGAGTGCCCATATCCAGATTGGGCATCACTTAGCTAGCCTGAGAACATTCCAAATTTTCATCTCGAGGCTGTTCTCTAAATTTGCTTGAAAAATGTAGCAAATTCCCAAATGCAGCTATTTACTTTTCCAAAGAGCCTTGAAAGAATCTGATACAGTGAGAGGCAATTGCAAGCCTGTAAAAATTGTTTCAACTACCGCAATAGTGTATTCTAATGCCAAGTGCATGCTCATTGGCTGTAGAGAAGAGCTTCCTCATAGGTGAAATTGCTAGCGTTAAAGTCCTTCATTTTTGTAGGATGAGAATCAACTGTTGATCCCGCTTGACAGAAGAAACATTTTGATGTGACTCAATTCTTTTATTGTCAACTACTTACTGTTCACTTCCCTTTAGGGGGAAGCTCCTCTGATCTCTCAGTTGAGTATCAGGGATATCTATGGTGTGTTGGGAGTACTTTTTAACTATGATTTTGTGTAGTAACTGGGTTGACGGTCTGGTTAAATCTGGGCGAATGATACGTGCTAATCCTTGGTGAGTTTATTACCCTCTTGAGCAAACTTCTCCCAAATTGGAATCAGAGAGTAAGAACTTAGAATGTCATCTCGGGGCACGCATTACGTGACCACAATGATATTCCGATGTAGACGCGGATTTACTCAATGAATGTAAAGAGGTCTCCCCAAGTGTCTCGGGTCTTAGCTCATGGTCCTAATTAGCTGGATTTCAAAGGGAAAAAATGTTTAATGAGCAGACAGACCTCATGGCCTAGTAAGAAGTGTGCGTTTGATAACGCTTCGTATCTAGAAATAATTTTTGATCAAAAATGATTTTTTTAAATTTTGTTCTCGAGAACAATTTTTAAGCATTTTAATCGTTTGGTAATTGTCCAAAATTTCAATTTCCGGAATAGAATTGCGTTTGGCACCGTTCTCAAAATTTCTACTTTAAATCATTTTTCTTTTGATTTTTAAATAATTTTATTACTTTTTTTTTTTTTTCTTTCCTTTCTCCTCTTCTTCTTCAAGGGTTGCCGGTTGCCGGCGGCTTTGGGATGACCGGCGACGGTCGATGAGGGTCGGCGACCTCGGAGCGTCGCTGGCCCTTGCCGAGGCCACACCTCATCCACCGAGCCTTGCTAGTAGCTGGGCGAGCGGCCTCGCCCCAAATTTGGCGAGGTCGGGCGAGGTCGACCTCACGGTGGCTCAGTCGACCTCACGGTGGCTCAATCGAGCTTTGCCCGGTCAGGCTCACCAATGGTCGGGGGAGGCTCGGGTGAGGCCCACCTGGCCATTGGCGAGCTTGCTAAACCTCGCCCTGGCCTGGCGAGCCTCCGGCGAGATTGCCAGACCTCGTCGGACTGGTCACTAGTGATCGGCGACAACAGTTAAAGAAGAGAAGAGAGGGAAGAAGAACAAGAAGAAAGAAGAGAAGAGAAAAAATGAGTTGGCTTGATTTTGAAATTGTTTCGAGAACAAAAATCAATTTTTTTTTTACTTTTCAATTTTGTTGCAAATCTACTTCCGGAAACAAAAAAAATAGAAATTTGTTTCTGGGAATAAAAGTTTTACCAAACGAATTTCTATTCCAAATTTATTCCTGGAAACAAAAGAATATAAATTGTTACTGTTTGGCAAGTTGACAAACACACCATAAGTAGATGATATCAATCAATCAGCAAAGAACGAAGAGTAGCTAAATCTGTTCCTGAAAGAGTAATGCGTTTGATAACTGTGCCATCAGGAGAAACAAGTTGAACATTCATAGACAACACTACCCCCAATCTCCCACACGCGCATGTAAACACTCTCTTACGTTTGCATTTTACATAGCAGAAGCAACGAGTATGCCATCTAGGAGCTGCTGGAAAACAAAAAGTCTCATCGGGCATATGAGTAACTTAGACGCCTGTCAAACTTGAGATGGAGTGGCCACTTGTCCTTTATCAGAAGCTTCAATAAAGATGATGAAGTCATGCCCATTGCAACTTTGTATATTAGAGCTCAGCTTTCCAACACTGGTATCATTCTTCTCCTCCTCCGTCACAACTTTATTTCTCTTCCTGTATATGGCATGCAGCGCCATCTGAAGCACTCCAAAGATGACTCCTAGCACGTTTGGACCCTATGTATGCACGTACACATGTTAATATTGTTCATTCAGGGGAACGAAGGTAATATTGCCACAGCTCGCCATCTTGATTTTAACAAGTAGATGAACAATGCATACCGCGACATACAAGTCCTTGAGGAATACGCCATATAGGAGCCATGTCACAGCACTGAGCATAAGGAATAACGATAAAGAGAAGGGCATGAACTCCACGCTCTTGGTGCATATCACCATTCTCAGCACACACATATGTAAACTCATGTACGTACAATTTGTGTCACACATTAATATGCAAGACATGCGTTCTCATGCAGAAAAAAGAAAGGAGTCGCATAGAAGTAAATTACAATGACGCTTACGGGAGCAGCAAAGACTGCAACAGAGAGCGCAACGCAAATCCACCCAACAAGTTGGACCCTCGCCGATCCCTTTGCCAAGAAGTGGGACACAAGAAGAATGGAACAATACCCTCCGAAATTCAGCAACAGCAGCGTCAGCGTCATCATCTGCTCATCCACTCTCCAACAATTAGAATACATTAGGCGTGTTCTTTGCGAACAACGCTGTAGCTACGTACCCTGGCTTGTTTAGGAGCATAAGCAAGGTAGAGAGCGATGTAGATCGTCTCTATGGCGCATCCGACCGAGTTGACCGTGAGGAGCAGGAAAGCGCTGGAATCGGACTTGAGGGATGCATAGTACAGCCGAAGCATGGCGCTGAACAGAGAAACCACGTACGGAACTGATTCAAACCCTTCGGTCGACTTCCTCTTGCATATCCTCCAAAATGTTGGCCTGCCAAAGAAGATTAAATAAGTCCTAAACCTTATGGTGTCAGTGTGAATGGAGTGAGAAAGAGTTAAAAACTTACACTGGGGCCAAAAAGACCACGATGGATATGATATTACCTACGACAACAATGATCCAAAGGTTGACAAACGCGTCAAAAAAAAGTCACCGGTTGTTGTTCGATAGTAACTAGAAAACAGTTGGATACCGTGTGTAAAGTACCTAGAACTCCAAAAATGAGCACCCAGGGATTGTCAGTCGTGAAGATGGCCATTTTCCCACTCTCTTCCTCTCGGAAACTGAAGATATTCAAATGGAAGATTTCGAAGCTGAAAACAAATAAGGCTATGTTGTGGAAATTGTGCTCACGTAGGCCTTACAATTTATAGAGGAGATGGAAGGCAAAAGTTATGCTAGAAGATAGAATTATTTATGATGGTGGTTGATTGAAGAGAGAGCTGTCCAAAAAATTTTAAACCTATTGCATGGCAGCCAATAAAGTCCTAAACTTTTCAATTGTCCTAAACTTTTCAATTTGCTGAATGTAGTCTTTAACCTTTTGATAATTTTTAAATGTAATTTATCAGGTCAATTTAAATCTAAAATTGTTGACATGGCAGTCTAGTCAATACCAAATATCCTATGTAGAACAGCCGGCGATTGATGTGGATGATCTTAAATGACACAATTTCATTTTGCAATTTTTCTTTTTATGAATTCTTTGATTCTTTTTGTTTTAATGCACTATTCATCTTTTTTGTTCGTTGGTCATCAAAGCCTTGGCGATGGTTTGCGAAGGTCGTCGGGCACGGGCGAGGGCAACCTTGGCAATAGCACCCTTGGCAAGGGCATCACGACTTTGCCAAATCTAACGAGGATTACCTTAGCTTGTGGTCGGCGGCTTTGCCCAGATCTGGCAAGGGCTATGACCCTCACTTTTGATCGGTAGAGGATAAAGATGAACAATAGAATAGGAAAAATAAAAAGCTAAAAATATTGAAATGAAAAGAAAAGAAAGAAAGAAAATGAAGATATTCTTGGTTCAATGCAAAGTGATGTCGTTTCATATAAAATTGTCCATGTCAACTATCGGCCTAGTTTTAATAGAACCGTTATGTCAACGATTTCTAACCTAAGGTTTAGGACTACGTTATTTAAAACTGGCAAGTTTAGGAATGGATTTATTGCCGTATGATGAACTTATGACTTTTTAGATAATTTTGGTGTTGATTAAGTGGTGTATTAGACATGAACTTGTCATGTCAATAAAATTATTGATTACGTTGATGGCGATAATATCTTTTAATATTGCAAATGGAGATAATGATCTCGCCTAATAATTGCAGGCATGACGTAGTAGGTGATTGTGCGCCCGTACGCGACTGCAGCACCTTATCGTAGGCAGGCATGACGTAGTAGGTGATTGTGCGCCCGTACGCGACTGCAGCACCTTATCGTACCATAAAGATTCAACGCTTTCTAGGACCCAAAGTCACTTTTGATCACGTGACCACATTCGTTGAACTAAAGTTAATATCGCCTAAATGGAATTTGGATAAAAGGACTTTCATGTGCTAATTATACTAAAATTGATTGACATAATTGATATATTAAGTGATGTAATATTATATTTATCCACTGTGTCCCACTTATTTAAATGCGTACTTACAATTTGCTATGTCATTTGGTTTATCAATTTTGCATATCACATTTTCATATAGTTTAGTCGTACAAATATCAATTCGATACACCTATGACGATATATTTAATCAATGTGAAAGGAAGTAATTAGGGGACAACAAAAGTCACTTATCAACATATGTTTCGGTATATGAGGGCCACAAGTTGACAGAGTGCGTGTCAAACACTCCTAAGAGTAATTCAATCAAACACAACCTCATCATAAAGTAAGTGGCTTTTGTATTTTCAATTATTGAGTATGATAGCGTGCCTTGTTGTCCATGCCTTTAATGGAAAAGTACTAAAAAAGTTTTAAATTTATTGTATTAGAACTAATTCAGTCATAAACCTTTTAATTGGATCAATTTAATCATAAATCTTTTTACATTGATACTAATTCAATTAATTTGGTCAATTTAAGCAAAAAATTACTGATGTGGATGCCAGCTGGTAGACATGGTGTGACTAGCATTGGCATGGACATTTTTAATAATATTTTAATAATTTGCATTTATTGAAATTTTAAACTAATTTATTGAATTTTGTTTCTTTTTTTTTTCCCTTCCCCATTTCTCTTCCTTTTCTTTTTCCGGTGGCCATCACTAGCCACCAACCACAGTCATGGCTGGCGAGGTCACACTTGCTGGCCACAAGCAAGGATTGGTCTCACCAAGTCGAGGCTGAGTGTCGGCCATCTAGGCATGGCCAGGCAAGGTCGACCCTCGCCCAGGTCGGAGCTACCTTGCCGTGCCTTGCCAGGCCTTGCCTAGGTGAGGGCGAGGTCTGACGAGCCCCGACAAGCCTTGCCTTGGCCATGGCGAGGTTGGTCTCGCATCGAGAAGGGGCATAATATTGATTTTCCTTCCTATTATCGTTGTTTTATTGCAATTATATATTGATTTTCTATATAGACATGTCTTCATCCACATTAATTATATATTGATGTTATATATTAATATGTCTTCATTGACGTGGCAATCTTAGATACTTAGAAAAAAGTTAAACTAAATAGGATGTAGCTTACGTTTCTACTTGAGTGATAAGTTAAAAGGAAAAAATTAATTTACAACACTTTATACAATCATCTGGCCATCTAGAAAATAATGATTTAGTCAAAATAATAGAGGGTAAATGTATTGAAAGCACCAAAACTTGTCACAAAGGTTAATGAAGTTTTAAAACTTTCAAAAAGTACAAACGAGTTTTAAAATTTATCACATTGATCTAATTAAATCATTTCGCTAATTGCACTTTTAAAAATTTTAGAAATTGATTATACTTTTATAATAAATTTTAGAACTTTCCGTGCACCGATCGTGATTATTAATCAATATGAAGTGAGAATAAAAACAGAATTTGCGATAGTAGCATATTGAACTTAGTATTTAAGTAAGTAAAGCTAAATTTGCTGCGAAGAAAATTTGACTCTAGACATTAGACAAAAGCGAAGACATATAACAGAGAAAATTTCTTCTGACCCTTACCTATACCAAGAAGCTATGTTCTAGGAGCAATTACACGACTCTCTGTTGGTCATCAGGATATGTCGAATGTATTAGCTTATGTTAAATTAAAGAGCCTGGTACATTCTATGAAGATCTCAGGTGGAGCGATGCATTCTCTAAATGTCGAAGGATTGGGATGAGTCGGTTCACAGCTAGATCTCCACTTGGCCAATTTGGGCAATCCTACAGATGTCAAGGGGATAACCATCGATCCATCCATTCACGGAGTGACGTCTTGCCATCCCCCACCCCTCCGCCAAAAATGGGAGACAGGTGGTTTCAGATCGATCCGCGTATCCCTTTTTCGCTATAAATGCCGAATCATTCCGGGTCTTTATATCGTTTCCTATGGCTAATCAAGGCTTTAATTTAATGCTATCGTTGCGCTTTATCGAGTAGCCTTTTTTTGACCGTGATATCAGCATTAATTTTATCGCGGATTGCATGCGTTCGTAACATGCGCCTTATACGAGAACATGCAGTAGTATACCCTTGACATATAAACTCTCCTCCCAGATTCGTTCGATGGTATTTGCGATTGAAGTTTCGTGCGCCAAATTGCTGGAGAGCTCTCGATGTAGGTAGGCTCGGTTCGAGGCTGAGTGTGGAATTATAATATGAGATGGCCACTTGATGGGATAAGAGCTAATAAGAGTCTCTAACAATCACCCGGCAACGGTGGAATCATTGGTCTTGTTATATATTTTATTAGCAATTGGTATATGCTTCGCTTTTGGCTTTAGTTATTTATGTGATCTCTTTCTATAGTGGGAGAAAATCGTTTATAAAATCTTAAATCTATTACACTTTGGCTAATTCAATTCTAAATCTTTTAATTTTGCTAGTTGAGTCATATAATTTTTTTGACAATTTGCTTGTTGAGTCCATTTGGCCAATTTTCGTATATGACACCGCTATCACGAAAGTAGACAACTTTTGTAATTTTTATTTATTTATTTTTCTTTTCATTTTTTCATTTTTTTTTTAAGTAGACAACTTTTGTAACTTTTTGACAATTTGCTAGTTGAGTCTATTTTGGCTGTGTGGTTGCCCACCTAGATCCGACGAGGGCCTTTGTGCCCTCACCCGTAGTCAACAAGGCGATGGCCTTGAGTGAAGCCTTCGTAGTGGGCGAGGGTTGTTGGTGACCCTCGCTAGCCTAGGAAAAAAAAAGCAAAGAAAAATAAAACTAAAAAATTACTATTTTTCCAAGAATTACAAAAATTGTTTACGTTGGCATCACGTTGGATGACTGGTATCTATGTCGGCAATAACCTAGTTGGCTGAATGGACTTAATTGTCAAATTATTAAAAAGTTTATTATTCAATTTGCAAAGTTGTCTAGACCCAAATAATATTAGTAAAATCGAAATGCTTAAGATTGAATTGGTTCAAGTGTAATAGGTTTAGGTTTAGGTTTTTTTAAGAAATTTTCCCTCTATAACGGTTTTGGACGTGCCTGTGTGAATGTTCTGATTGGGAGGAGTATCATTGTCCAAATTAATGGAGGCGTCGTCCATTGCGGAAAAAGGTTTTAACTTTTGAAGCAAAAGTGAGGGCGAGGTTCATCGATTATTGAAGTAACACGCTTTGCCACAAATCCATTACGAGGACATCTTTTCCAGAACAACACCACCCTGATGTTATCTATCAGTCAACGCTGGTCAAACATTGCAATTCGACATTGAATGAAGTTCGGGTTAGGACCATCCATTTGTAAATCGGAATCACGTACTCTGCTTGAAACATCTCCTTTAGCAAAAGAGATTTGCGGTCTGAAAATAAGTGCTTGGACATCGGGACAGGGAAAATTGTCCAAAAAGTCCTAAACGTATTGTAGTTTTGCCAATTGAGTCCTAAACCTTTCAATCTTGCCGATTGAGTCATAAACCTTTTGTCAGTTTGCCAATTGAGTCCATCCGGCCAATTTTGGCAGAAAAATGCTGATGTGGACGCGGCGATGCCACGTAGGACCGCCTGGCGCGTGGCCGACGTGGACAATTTTTAATAATATTTTAATCTATTTTAATTTTTTTTTAATTTTTTGATTTTTTATTATTTTTTGATTTTTTTTTATTATTTTTTGATTTTTTATTATTTTTGATTTTTTTTTTTTCCTTTTTGGCTTTTTACTTGGCCTTTTCCGGTGGCCGGCCACCGACCACAGCCCGCCTGGCTGGCCTCGCCGCCAAAGGCGAGGCCCGCCGGTGGGGCCGCCCGGCCTCGGCGAGGGTCGGCTCGCCGCATTTGGCGAGGGGGAGCCCTCGCCAGGCTCGCCTCGCCCAGGCGAGTGTCGGCCTCGCCTGACCAGATCTAGCGAGGCCGGCCCTTGCTTGGCCGGCCGGGCATCGGCCCGTGGTCGGGTGGCCGCCGTCGCCCGCCCGGCCAAGGGTGAGGCCGACGCTTGCCGGGTGAGGGGCGACCCTCGGCGAGGGCTCCCCTCGCCGGATCCGGCGAGGCTGGCCCTTGCCGGGGCTGGCGGCCTCGCCCGGCGTTGCCGTCGTTGGCCGTGCCTCGCCCGTGGCGGGCGAGGCCAACCGGTGGGCTGTGGTCGGTGGCCGGTGGCCGGCCACCGGAAATGGCCAAGGAAAAAGCCAAAAAAAAAAAAAAAAAAGAGGAAAAAAAAAAACAGAAAATCAAAAATAAAATAAAAATCAAAAAAATTTAAAAATATTAAAATATTATTAAAAATTGTCAACGTTAGCTCCGGCCGTCCTACGTGGCACCGCCGGCGTCCACGTCAGCATTTTCCGGCCAAAATTGGCCGGATGGACTCAATTGGCAAACTGACAAAAGGTTTAGGACTCAATCGGCAAAATTGAAAGGTTTAGGACTCAATTGGCAAAACTGTAATAGGTTTAGGACTTTTTGGACAATTTTCCCCGTCGGGACATGGAGTGCGTAAACGGGCCACCATAATCGTTTGCTAAATGTTTGGGTAATTAATAATATATTGTTAGGTGATTGACGTTGAATAGGTGCCCCTACTAATCTTAGAACTTGTGTCACATGTGGTTAATTAGTGGGTCTTTGGTCTTGATGGTAAGGCTGAGTTGCAACATACCATGCACGTGGTCTATTCGATTGTGATAGGGAAACAGTATGAGAGTCGAAGGTTCCATCCAACATGAAACATCTCCTTTAGCAAAAGAGATTTGCGGTTTGAAAATAAGTGCTTGGACGTCGGGACATGGAGTGCGTAAACGGGCCACCATTATCGTTTGCTAAATGTTTGGATAATTAATAATATATTGTCAGGTGATTGACGTTGAATAGGTGCCCCTACTAATTTTAGAATTTGTACGATCACATGTGGTTAATTAGTTGCAACATACCATGCACGTGGTTTTATTTGATGAATCATGTAGCCTACCGTCAAGTTCTATGTTTTAGAATATTTAGATGCTAAACTATACTTTTATCTAACAGTTTAAATTTTTAAAAAAAAATTTAGAAAAGTCTCACAAACTCTCATATCGTATTAGATTAGGAGGTCTTGATTTCAAATACGTTTTTCCTAAAAGTGTATTAATGATGTGAGTTTCAAAAGCAAAAATATAATTCACCAAGTCATGATGACGGGCCCAAGGGCACGTGAGAATAATTAAGTAGAGGATAGAGACCTCCAAAGGGAAAATTACCAAAAAAGTTATAAATTTATGATATTAGTATCAATTCAGTTTTAAACCTTTTAATTGAACCAATTCAATTATGAACCTTTTGATTATGTAATAATATTTCAATGGGTAAGCCTTTTGACTCATCCTTTTGCGCCAAAAGACGCTCCGATCTTCTTCACATGCGTTGGAGAAGATGGGGCCCTTTTCACGCCACTTCGGGAACTTTACACGGCATCGATCTTTTTGTTTGGTGAACATATGAACATAAACAAGCTTATAATACCGCACTTCTCTTGGTTAGCACTAAGCAAGTAATCGAAATGACGACTGCTCTATAGGGCTCTCTTGTTAATGAGGTCCCCGTTGAAATTCGAAAGAAGGATCGGAGGGGGCAAATCCATCAAAAAGTCTATGCTTTTCGAAAGCAACCTCTAGAAAAGGAAGCTTGATAAAGTCAAAGGAAGCAGCCATAATTGATCTGATTAGCACTTTGAACTATACGTTAGTACTTTCCTTCGGGGCGAAGATGTCCCTTCTCTCTTCTTTTCAATCGATCGATCGCCGCTGAAATACGATGCGGTGAAAGTTTCCTTTAACTTGGCAGCGACCAGTGCCATTTTATTTTTTTTTTTTAAATTTTTTCCTTCTCTTTTTTTCTTTTTCCTCTTCTTCCTCTTGGCATTCTTCTCCAGCAGTGGCCAGCAAACCTTCGGCAGCTCCTTGGCCACCGAAAGGAATCCGAGGAAGAAGAAGAGAAAAAAAGAAGAGGAAAAAGGAAAGGAAAAAAAAAAAAAAAAAAAAAAATTTAAAAATTCGAAAAAAATAATAAAAAAATTATTAAAAAAATTGCCACCCACGGTTGGTGTTCACGCCGGCACCGTTGGCTAAAATTGATTGGATGAATTGAATTGGTATTACTGTGAAAATATTTATGATTAAATTGATACAAATATTATAGATTTAAGACTTTTTTGGTACTTTTCCCGACATCCAAACGATTATGTAGTTAGGCAGGGGATCCCAATTGGACTGGGACTCTCCACATTTTGCTCGATAATATTTACGAGAATTCATGTCATTTCATGATTAGTGCCTACCGAATTAGCTCTATGAGAAAAGACTTCACTACAAAATGGGCTTTCCTAACTGCGAACTTCGTCAGAATGTCCATCTTTGTGAACGACCAATACAAAGCTTGATTGAGGAAAGTTTTCTCCGCCGAGTGTGGAAGAAAATATTCCCCAAGCAAGAGAGTAATCATCCCTGAGCCTATTGTGTTCGTCACTATAAACCGAGTCAAGTTACTCGTGAGTATGTACCTTGGGCCTCGGTTCAATGATATATTACTTGATCAAATCAACTTGTTTGATCTAGAGTCGAGCTCGAGCTACTCGAATCTCGTAATGAGTCAAGCTCAAGCTTGCAATTATAATTGCGATAAAATCAAATATTGAGTTCATTGAGGTTACACGGAATATCCAAACATATATGAAAAACCAAGGAAGATATTCGAGCTTTATGAAGCTCCACAAAATTGAGTTTCTTTAAGCTCAAGTCGAGCTTGGTAAAACTCTACTACCCAATCGAGCTCAAGTCAAGTTTCGAGCACTCCCTTCAATAAATTACACATCTCCAAGATCTTTAGCCAACATAGAAATGCCGCCCATATTATTGTCAACAGTGGTGTCGGAATTACTTTTGGCGACTTATGTGCACTAAATGGCGCTAGATATGTTATTTAAGGCCATCTAGGCGTTTGTTAATGCCATCAATCAAGTCCTTAAATCGCTTTTGTTGAAACTTTGCTCACTGAATGACTTCAACGATGATATGTATTATTATTAGTCTTCCAAAGAGTGGGCTTCTCTGCTTCTAAGGGAGGTAGATCATGAACATCTTTCGGGTTTTGTTAGTATAACAGTTTTTGGACTATTGTGAGAATAACAATATCTTATGAGTTACAAATTCTTGAAAAAAATGCTCAACACAATAATTTATAATTATTTATTATTTGATTTTTTAAGATTTATAATAGACTGTTATTCTAATAGTAAATTAAAGATTTTCGTGCAATCATTTCTCACATCTTTGACAGGCAATTTCTATTCATGTCGTGAGTCATGATCTCATAGGTGAATTGAGGCAAACTTACCATTGACAGAGCGATCTAGATATATTTTGTTTTTCGAAATACGGATCAAAGAAACAGTAGAATGAGTTCATTCACAAGAGGAACGAGACACGAATTATTTTTATTGCTAGACGAAACATTGCATTTCCAGAGCACTTAAGCGCGCGCTCTTAATCACCACTTGCATATACAAGTTACGACGCGTGCATTAACAACAAACAAGAAAGAACTAAATTAGCTTAACTAGCTACTCGAAAGACAACAGTGGATGCATATGCGCGACTTAACCCGTGTCAAACTTTACATAAACCATTCGTCACTGGTCCATTATCGGAAGCTTCAAAGCTTTTCTCACCCTCGTGTACATCGTCTTTCCCCTCTTTGACCTCATCAACATCGATGACGCTGTCGTTCGAAGCGATAATGTCACTTTGAGCATCGACAATCGGCATTGCACCACCGAAATAATCGGGTTCCTCCAAAACCATCACATTCCTCTTCCTATATATCAGATACAGTCCCATCTGAAGCACGCCAAGGATAAACCCCGATACGTTCGGAACCTATAGAAATGATCATACTTACGTTAGTGAATTTATATAAGAAAATAAATCAATATCTAAACCATAGTCTCTGTGACAAACATTTTTATTTGGGCAATAGAAGACTCTTTTTAGCATAGTTTCTAGTATTTACTGAAAGTCAGTGCGTACCACAATGTGGATGTCCTTGAGGAATATACCGTGGACGAGCCAAGTTATAGCGCTGAGCGTGAGGAAAAATGAGAGAGAGAAGGGCATAAACTCTACGCTTTGGGTGCGTATCACCATTCTCTGGACAATATTCGTCGAAAAATTTTTGTCATGCAAAACTTGTCTCAAATAACTCAGTAGCATTGTGCATGAAGAGAAGTACAACTAGGGAAAAGTAAAAGGTAAGAAAACAAGAGTTACTCCAATTATTCACCATAACAATTAAAGGAGCTGCGAAATCAATGATGGAGAATCCAACACAAAGCCACCCAAGAAGTTGGACCCTGGTTGGTTCCTTTGTTAAGAAGTGGGACAAGAGAAGAAAGGAACAAAACCCTCCAAAGCCCATCACCATCAGCTTCACTGTAAAAATCTGCAGGCATGCATGCATGCAAGCAAGCATTTATCATTAAAAAACCTTCTTTAACAACGTATGCTGTTACTTATCAACCGTGTATGAATTGTGACGATATCATACACATGTGATCGGATAGGTTAGTATCGTACCTTGGCTTTTTTAGGAGCATAAGCAAGGTAGAGAGCAACATAGATGGCCTCTATGACACATCCCACTGAGTTGACAGCGATGAGAAGGAAATTATTGGACCCGGAGTTGATGCATGCGTAGTATATCCAGGGCACGGCGCTGAGAAAAGAAACCACGTACGGAACTGATTGAAGCCCTTCGGTTGACTTCCTCTTGCATACCCCATAAAACGTTGGTCTGCCAACATTAACAAAAAAAGAATTGCAAGAACCCTATTAATCAGTCGTTCACGTTCATACTTCCAGACCCTTCTGTTAAGCTAAACAAAAAGTCGATCAAGAGGATGGACTTACACTGGGCCCAAAAAGACCACGAAAGATATGAGATTACCTGGGACAAAGAATTATAAAAAAAGATAACAAATGAATCAGTCCATGCCCTTACGAGCGAATCAAAATCTTGGTGAGATAGAGGTTAGTAATGGCACAACTTATAATTTGCATGTTAACTCCAGTTTGATGAAAATACTAAGTGAGAATACAAGTTAGATCCTGTGTAGTTAAAACTATATACCTAGGAGGCCAAAAGCAAAGGCCCAGGGATTATCGGTCGAGAAAATCACCATTGCCCCTCTCTCTACTTCTCAGGAAATCCGGGGCGGCAGCTCAACTGAAGGAAATATTTGAGAATGAAAGGTTTTAGAGCTCAACACGAGATGCCCTAGTGATGAGCTGTGCTGGGTGAACTCTAGTCACGCAGGCCAAGCGATATATAAAGAGAGAGAGGAGAAAGACCACACGGTCTTGGGCCATGATGTAGAGTATTATAATCACCCAAAACAATTGGTTGGGTGGTGTAGCACCGACAGACTGTGTACCCGAAGGATCAACACCTAGTCAGATGCTTTTTGTTGTGGAAACGAGTCATCGAATATTAAATAAACAGAGCGAAAAAATAAGTCAGACACTAGATTTACGTGGTTCAGTCGTAGTGACCTATGTCCACAAGAAAAGTAGTGACGAATTTTACTATAGATCAAGTGATATACAGAAATTATAATCACACTTGAGTCGTTTAAACACGCTTAGTATTTCTCAAGTTTCAATTACACTTAATAACTCACGTAATGTTTAGCCTCATAATTCCTCATAAAATAATCTCTCAATCTTGCAAAAGAATTAAACAAATCTATTTAACTGGCTTTCATTTCAGGAGTGGATTTCGACTTCTACGCCCTGCAAGGAGGCATGGCAAAAGTCTGAGAGTGAGTATTAGAGTAGGATTAGCGTAGGACCGACCAAAAAAAAGAAAAGTCACTTTTGATCACGTGACCACGTTCGTTGAACTAAAGTTAATATCGCCTAAATTGAATTTGGATAAAAGGATTTTCATGTGCTAATTATCCTAAAATTGATTGATGTAATTGATATATTAAGTGATGTAATATTATATTTATCCACCGTGTCACACTTATTTAAATGCATAATTACAATTTGCTATGTCATTTGGTATATCAATTTTGTATATTACATTTTCATATAGCTTAGTTGAACAAATATCAATTTGATACACTTACGACGATATGTTTAATCAATGTGAAAGGAAGTAATTAGGGGACAACATAAGTCACTAATCAACATATGTTTCGGTATATGAGGGCCACAAGTTGGCAAAGTGCCTGTCAAACACTCCTAGGAGTAATTCAATCACACACAACCTCATCGTAAAGTAAGTGGCTTTTGTATTTTCAATTATTGAGTATGATAGCGTGCCTTGTTGTCCATGCCTTTAATGGAAAAGTACTAAACAGGGTGTAGCTTACGTTTCTACTTGAGTGATAAGTTAAAAGGAAAAAACTAATTTACAACACTTTATACAATCATCTGGCCATCTAGAAAAGAATGATTTAGTCAAAATAATAGAGGGGTAAATGTATTGAAAGCACCAAAACTTGTCACGAAAGTGTAATGAAGTTTTAAAACTTTCAAAAAGTACAAACGAGTTTTAAAATTTATCAAATTGGTCTAATTAAATCATTTCGCTAATTGCGCTTTTAAAAATTTTAGAAATTGATTATACTTTTATAATAAATTTTAGAACTTTCCGTGCACTCATCATGATTATTAATCAATATGAAGTGAGAATAAAAACAGAATTTGCGATAGTAGCATATTGAACTTAGTATTTTAGTAAGTAAAGCTAAATTTGCTGCGACGAAAATTTCACTCTAGACATTAGAAAAAAGCGAAGACATATAACAGAGAAAATTTCTTCTGACCCTTACCTATACCAAGAAGCTATGATCTAGGAGCAATTACACGACTCTCTGTTGGTCATCAGGATATGTCGAATGTATTAGCTTATGTTAAATTAAAGAGCCTGGTACATTCTATGAAGATCTCAGGTGGAGCGATGCATACTCTAAATGTCGAAGGATTGGGATGAGTCGGTTCACAGCTAGATCTCCACTTGGCCAATTTGGGCAATCCTACAGATGTCAAGGGGATAACCATCGATCCATCCATTCATGGAGTGACGTCTTGCCATCCCCCACCCCATCTTTTTCACACACCCCTCCGCCAAAAATGGGAGACAGGTGGTTTCAGATCGATCCGCGTATCCCTTTTTCGATATAAATGCCGAATAATTTCGGGTCTTTATATCGTTTCCTATGGCTAATCAAGGCTTTAATTTGATGATATGGTTGCGCTTTGTCGAGTAGCCCTTTTTTGACCGCGATATCAGCATTAACCTTATCGCAGATTGCATGCGTTCGTACCATGCGTCTTATACGAGAACATGCGAGTAGTGTACCCTCGACATATAAACTCTCCTCCCAGATTCGTTCGATGGTATTTGCTATTGAAATTTCGTGCGCCAAATTGCTGGAGAGCTCTCGATGTGGGCAGGCTCGGTTCGAGGTTGAGTGTTGAATTATAATATGAGATGGCCACTTGATGGGATGAGAGCTGATAAGAGTCTCTAACAATTATCGGGCAACTGTGGAATCATTGGTGTTGTTATATATTTTATTAGCAATTGGTATATGCTTTGCTTTTGGCTTTAGTTATTTATGTAATCTCTTTCTATAGTGGGAGAAAATTGTTCATAAAATCTTAAATCTATTACACTTTGCCTAGTTCAATTTTAAATCTTTTAATTTTGCCAGTTGAGTAGTATATTTTTTTGACAATTTGCTTGTTGAGTCAATTTGGCCAATTTTTGTACATGGCACGCTAGCATGAAAGTGGATAACTTTTGTATTTTTTTTCTTTTCATTTTTTCATTTGCTATTTTTTAAAGTAGACAACTTTTGTAACTTTTTTTGACAATTTGCTAGTTGAGTCTATTTTGGCATTGTGGTCGCCTACCTAGATTTAGCGAGGCCTTTCGCACCCTCACCCGTAGTTGGCAAGGTGATGGCCTTGAGTGAAGCCTTCGTAGTGGGCGAGGGTTGCTGGTGACCCTCGACAACACAGGAAAAAAAAAGCAAAGAAAAATAAAAAATAAAGAATAATTATTTTTTTAAAATTACAAAAATTGTTTACGTTGGCATCACGTTGGATGACTGGTATCTATGTCGGCGATAACCTAGTCGGTTGAATGGACTTAATTGTTAATAAAAAATTTTATAATTCAATTAGCAAAATTGTCTAGACCAAAATAATATTAGCAGAATTGAAATCTTTAATATTGAATTAGTCCAAGTGTAATAGATTTAGGTCTTTTTAAAGAAATTTCCCTCTATAACGGTTTCGCACGTGCCTGTGTGAATGTTCTGATTGGGAGGAGTATCATTGTCCAAATTAATGAAGGCGTCGTCGATTGCGGAAAAAGGTTTTAACTTTTGAAGCAACAATGAGGGCGAGGTACATCGATTATTGAAGTAACACACTTTGCCGCAAATCCATTACGAGGACATCTTTTCCAGAACAACACCACCCTGATGTTATCTATCAGTCAACGCTGCTCAAACATTGCAATTCGACATTGAATGAAGTTCGAGTTAGGACCATCCATCTGTAATTCGGAATCATGTACTCAGCCTGAGTCGAAAGCAATAAGACCCTAACAAAGCACTTCCTCGAAATGAAGGGAAAATGATAAGAGAGGGAAACTAACGGAATCTCGACATTCATATTCAATTGTGATAGGGAAACGGTATGAGAGTCGAAGGTTCCATCCAACATGAAACATCTCCTTTAGCAAAAGAGATTTGCGGTCTGGAAATAAGTGCTTGGACGTCGGGACATGGAGTGCGTAAATGGGCCACCATTATCGTCTGCTAAATGTTTGGATATTAGTAAGATATTGTTAGGTGATTGACGTTGAATGGGTGCCCCTACTAATATTAAAATTTGTACGATCACATGTGGTTAATTAGTGGGTCTTTGGTCTTGATGGTAAGGCTGAGTTGCAGCATACCATGCACGTGGTTTTATTTGATGAATCACGTAGCTTAACATCAAGTTCTATGTTTCAAAATAGGAAAAATTACCAAAAAAGTCCTAAACCTATTGCAATTGTGCTAATTCAGTCATAATTTTTTTTTTTGATCAATTGAGTCTTAAGCCTTTTACAATTATTTCCGATCAGTCCATCCGGCTAAAATCGGCCGGCCGACATTGATGTGGTAGTCGGCCGGGTCGGCGAACTTTTTTTTAATAATATTTTAATAATATTTTATATATATTTTCCTTTTTTTTTTTTTTTTTTTTCCCTCCCTCCTCCCTCCCCCTTCCTTTGGCTCCGGTGGGCTCGCCTTGCCAGTCGGTGAGCTTGCGCCAAAGTGACGGTGAGCGTGCCCCGCTAGATTTGGCTAGGGCTTGCCTCGCGGTCGCCGGCCGAGGCGAGGGGGGCTCGTCGTCGTGTCTGGCGAGGGCTCGCCTCGCTCGACGATCGGAGGCGAGCCCTCACCGGATCGGGCGGGGGCTTGCCCCGCCGTCGCCGGGCAGCTTGCCGATTGGCGAGGCGAGCTCGTGGGATCGCCTCGGTCGCGGCGACCGGCTAGCTTGGCCGGTCATCGGAGCCAAAGGAAGGAGGAGGGAGGAGGGAGAAGGGAAAAAATAGAGGAAAAATGAAAAAAATAAAAAATAAAATTAATAAAATATTTCAAAAAATAGAATATTATTAAAAAAAGACTTGCCGGCGTCGGCCGGTTGCCACGTTAGCGTCGGCCGGCCAATTTTGGCCGATGGACTGGTTGGAAATAATTGTAAAGGTTTATGATTCAATTGGTCAAAAAAATAAGTTTAGGACTGAATTGGCACAATTATAATAGGTTTAAGACTTTTTTGGTAATTTTCCCTTTCAAAATTTTTAGATGTTAAACCACATTTTCATCTAACAGTTTAAGTTTTTAAAATAGTTGACAAAAGTCTCATAAAATCTCATATCGTATCGGATTAGGAGGTCTTGACTTCAAATTTTTCTAGACCTCTATTTTTCTTCCCAATTGCTTATTTCCACCCTACACATGAGGGGTAATAGAATATTCAAATAAAAGCTAAAAGCTTTTGTGCAACTTTAACGGGGCTTTACAAATACGTTTTTCCCAAAGTGTCCTAATCATGCAGGTTTCAAAAGTAAAGATACAATTCAATGAGTCACGACGAAGGGCACAAGGGCACGCGAGAATAACCAAGTAGAGGAAAGAGACCTCCAAACGAGGATGCAGTTAGGCAGGATCTCAATCGGACTGGGACTCTCCACATCTTCATGATTCGTGCCTACCTTTGTACCGAACGGCCGTCCCCGTACGTGCATTCTCGTGTCCAACCTTGTTGTATACGAAGATCTATGCGGCAGGACAACGAGCAGCACACCAATGTGCTTAGGTTTGGGTCTTTTGCTTTTCCCTTTAGTTGCCGATAATGCGTTGCTTTCTGGTTGCGCTCATTGGATCATATCCGAAGCAACTCTCCGAATTGGTTCTATGAGAAAAGAGTTCAGTACAAACTAGGCTTTCCTATGTACGAACTTCGTCAAAATGTCCATCTTTGTAAACCATCAATACGAAACTTGATTGAAGAAAGTTTTCTCCACCGCGGGTGGAAGAAAATGTCGCCCAAGCAAGATAGTAATCGTTCCCAAGCCCCTTGTGTTCATCATTGTAAACCGAGTCAAAGTTACCCGTGAGTACGTAGCTCGGGCCTTGGTTCGATGATATATTACTCGATCAAATCAACTTGTTTGATCTAGAGTCGAGCTCAAGCTGCTTGAATTTCATATCGAGTAAAGCTCAAGCTTGCAATTATAATTGTGATAAAATCATAGAGTTCCTTGAAGTTACAAAGTGTATCCACACATATACGAAAATCCAAGGAAGATATATGGGCTTTATGAAGCTCTAGAAGATCGAATTTCTTTAAGCTCAAGCCGAGCTTGGTAAAACTCTATTACGTGATCGAGCTCAAGTCAAGTTTCGAGCACCTGACCAACGTGCCCTTCAATAAATTACACATTTCCATGATCTTTTTCCCAACATTAAAAAATGCCGCCCATTTTCACTCAAATATTGTCAAAAGTGGTGTCGGAAAGACTTTTGGCGGCTTATGTGCACTAAATAGTGCAAGATATGTTATTTAAGGCCATCTAGCCAATTATTAATGCCATCAATTAAGTCATTAAATCGCTATGACCACCAATAAGGGAAAGGCTGGAAATAAAATGCTATGGGCATAAGAACTCTGCTGTAGACTGCAGCGGTGACTCGACCCAAAAGCGTGGCTCGACTCGATCGGCACCCGAGTGCCTGACCAAACTATTGAAGTTTCACGGACTGATGAGTAGATAATAGATATTGCCTCAATGTTACGAAGCTATGTCATCCTTAAAGAAGTGCAACGGGCTAGAACGAGAGGCCCTGATGGAAGTTGTCCCAAGCTTTTGTATCTGGTAATCTCATGCCCGATGATATGACTCCTCCACTAACACAGAACCTGTATCCATTTGACTTTTATTGAAACGTCGCTCATTGAACGACGCCGACGATGATATGGTTAATTATTAGCTTTCCGAACAGTGGGCTTCTCTGCTTTTAGAGGAGGTAGATCACGACAGGCATCTTTCACGGCCAATTTCGATGTAGGTCACGAATCATGATCTTCATATGTGAATCACGGAAAACTTGCCATTTCTTTTCGAAATATGGATCAAAGAGATAGTAGAATGAGTTCATTTACGACAGGAACGAGACAAGGAAGATTTTAATTACTAGAGAAGACATTGCAATTCTGGAGCACTTATGCACGTGGTGTTAATCTCCACTTGCATATACAAGTTATGACGCGTGCATTAACAACATAGAAGAAAGAACTAAATTAGCTTACTAGCTACTCGAAAGACAACAGCAGAGACATATGCTGCGACTTAACCCGGGTCAAACTTCACACGAACTATTTGCAACTGGTCCATTATTGGAAGCTTCCAAGCTTATCTCACCCTCGTATACATCGTCTTTCCTCTCCTTGACCTCATCAACGTCGATGATGCTATCGTTAGAGGCGATATTGCGACTTTAAGTATCGGCAATCGGCCTTGCACCACCGAAATCATCGGGTTCCTCCAAAACCATCACATTCCTCTTCCTATATATCAGATAGAGTCCCATCCGAAGCACTTCAAGGATAAACCCCAATACGTTTGGAACCTATGTAAATGATCATACATACGTTAATGATTGTATATGAGAAATAAAGCGATATCTAAACCGTAGTCTCCAGGACACACTTTTTTCTTTGGGTAATAGAAAACTCTTTTTAGCATAATTTCTAGTATTTGTTGAAAGTCGATGCGTACGGTGACGTGGATATCCTTGGGAAATATACCATATAGGAGCCAAGTTACAGCGCGGAGCGTGAGGAAAAATGAGAGAGAGAAGGGCATGAACTCTACGCTTTTGGTGCGTATCACTGTTCTCTGTGCCATATTCGTCGAAAATAAATGTCATGCAAAACTTGTCTCACATAACTCAGTAGTGCATGAAGGAAAGTATAACTAGGGAAAAGTAAAAGGTAAGAAATCAAGAGTTATTCCAATTATTCACCACACTTAAAGGAGCTGCGAAAACGATGATGGAGAATCCAACACAAAGCCACCCAAGAAGTTGGACCCTGGTTGATCCTTTTGTTAAGAAACAGGATGAGAAGAAAGGAACAAAACCCTCCAAAGCCCATCACTATCTACTTCATTGTAAAAACCTGCATGCATGTGTCACGAGTCGATTGATTCCAATGATTCCTACCTGTGCGGCCTTAGGATTTGATACCAAGTTAGCTTTACACATGTACGCAGCTCACAAGAACAAAGTGTGAGAGTGAAGCTCAAATCGTATTAGCTTGTGAACAAGAGTGTACAAGTGAGGGGAAAGGGTCCCCTGTTTATACAAGTATGGGTTGATTCTAGCTGTTGATCCCTCTTCGATCCAACGGTCGTATTTGAATATATACAATCATTATAA
Source organism: Eucalyptus marginata (assembly GCA_014182565.1). Lineage (NCBI taxonomy): Eukaryota > Viridiplantae > Streptophyta > Magnoliopsida > Myrtales > Myrtaceae > Eucalyptus > Eucalyptus marginata. Next base: position 29,786,250 of record CM024595.1, on the reverse strand, counting down.
GGTTGCACCAGAAGCTCAAGAGGCCTTAGGCCATGGGTGAACTCAAGGGATGTCTGCCATGGGTCTACAGGGTTAGTATGTGGGAATTGAAGGGTCGCCTGACACACGGAAGTTGAACGGTTGCTGGCTTCTTCTTGTATTACCCATAAGGCGGCTCTATTGCTCATGGGTCGTTTATGGGCGCTCGTGGGCTAGTCCTTGTGTGGGACATGACCTTTCATTTGGACATCTTGGATCATGCTTGTCCTTGGGCTGTGTCGATCTCCCCCATCTATTCGGATGACGCCCTTGTCGCTCTTTGGCATGGAATGCTTCGATGTGTTTCTTGAACCGTAAAGAGTCTCGGATGGTTCCCAACTCACTTCACTCTCCGGAACGCCCTTCCATTGGACTAGTTATTCCTTCTTGGGCGTGCAATACCTCTTCCGTACGACTCGGTCTGCCATGATGTACTCGACGTTCCAATTGTTCGAGGTTTTTGCTCCAAGGGGTGTCCGTTGTGATTCCCCTCGGTCCAGGTCTTCCTTATCTACATAGAAAGGTTTGAGCATATTCACATGGAACATTGGATCTACCTTGAGTTTGGATGGCAAGTCGAGCTTGTATGCAACTTTTCCGATCTGTTGCAACACTCATAAGGGGCCTTCATAGCGATGGATTAGTCCCTTATGCACGTCTCGATATCGGAGGACCAAATGTAACTTGGCTAGCACTAGGTTACTGACTTGGAATTCCATGTGCCGTCGCTTCTTGTTGGCCCACTTCTTCATAAGTTTTGCGGCCTTGTGTAGACACGCTCATGCCAAGTTCGCTTGTTTGTGCCATTCCTTTGTGAACTTGTACGCCGGTGGACTACTCCCTTGATAGCATGAGGCAACCATGCTTGGTGAGAGTGGTTGTTGCCCCGTTACGATCTTAAACAGGCTCTAGTTTGTGGACTCACTCCACTGTATGTTGTAGGAGAATTGGGCCACGTTGGTTAGCTTCGCCCAGTTTACTTGTGTGGTGCTCACATAATGCCGGAGGTATATTTCGATGAGTGCATTCACCCTCTTCGTTTGACCGTCAGTTTAGGGATGCAAACTTGTTGAGAAGTTGAGGTTTGACCTCAGCAACTTCAAGAGCTTAGTCCAAAACCGCTTGGTGAATCGAGGATTGTGATCGCACAAGATCATGCGTGGTATCCTTCAATACTTGACAACATGCTTGATGAATAGCTTAGTCGCCTTCTGGGCTGGGCAATCTTTAGTCATGGGCATGGACTTTGTGTATTTGGAGAACCAATCCATAACGGCTATGAGGGTCCGACATCCTTCGAACTTGGGCAAATTAATAATGAAGTCGAGGGAGACACTCTCAAATGGACATTTTAGGATAAGCAATGGCTCAAGGAGCCCTGACGACGACTATTGTTCGATCTTGTCTTATTGACATATTGGACATGTACGCACATAAGATTCAACATTATCCCGCATGTGAGACCAATAATATTGATCCTCAACGAGTGCCATGGTGTGGTGAATTCCCGGATGACCTGCCCATTTGGAGTCATGGCACTGGCGTAGCACTTCTTTCCTTAGCTTCCCGTGGAGTGACACATGGAGTTGTCGTCCCTTGGTGTAAGAGAGGCCGTCCTCATGCCATAATTGCCTTGTCTTGCCCTTCTACATGTACTTAAGGAGCACTTGGGCTGTAGGGTTGTGCTCGAGCCCCTTCTTGATATGGTTGATCCACGGATAGTTGGGTCGACTCGCTATATTTGCCAGTTCCAACTTCCAACCAAGGCGTCCGCCATGGAATTAGCCTTCTTTGGCTTATCCTCCAGCACATAATCGAACTGGACTAAGAAGTTTTGCCACCAAGCTTGCTTCGAACCGAGCTTCATTTGAATTTGGAAGTAGCTCGTGGCCACGTTGTCCATCCTCATGATGAATCGGGATCCCAAGAAATAATGCCTCCATGTATGATGGCAATGCACCACCGTGATCATCTCTTTCTCTTGGACCGCGTATTGCCGCTCGGTATCATTCAACTTTTGAGATTTGAAGGCAACCGGGTGCCCATCCTATATAAGGACACTACCAATAGCAAAATCAAAGGCATAGGTTTCTACCTCATATGACTTGGCATGGTCAGGCAGCACGAGCACTAGGTCTTCAGTCATGGCTCGCTTCAATTGATCGAATGCCTCTTGACACCGATCCATCCACTCCCACGGCCTTTCCTTTTCCAACATGTCCATGAGTGGCGCAATGAGGCTTGAATAGCGTTAAATGAAGTGTCATTAGTTGTTCGTGAGACCAAGGAATGATCTTAGCTCTGTCACCTTGGTCGGTGGTTCCCATTAAACGATGGCATGAATTTTAGCCACATCCATTCACACTCGTCCCCTCCCCCTCCCCCCTGATGATGTGACCGAGGAAAAGAACTTCCTCTTGCGCGAAGGCGCACTTCTCACGCTTCATGTATAGATCATTCTCCCGCAAGATTTGGAAGACTTGCCTTAAGTACTCAACGTGTTCTTCGAGAGTCCGGCTATGCACTACAATATCATTGAGTACACCACAACGAACATATCAAGGAATGGGTGGAGTACCTTATTCATTAGAGTGCAGAACGTGGCCTACGTATTAGTCATGTCGAATGGCATGACGAGGAAATCGTACGAGCCATAGCGTGTCACGCACATGTTCTTCGGTTCATCTCCCTTGATGATTTGAACTTGTAGTAGCTCAATCGAATATCAAGCTTGGTAAACCACTGAGCTTCCCCAAGCTAATCGAACAAGTTTGCAATGAGAGGGATCGAATACTTGTTTTTGATGGTGAGTTTGTTTAATAGCTGCACATCCGAAGAGATCTGTCGTGCTTCTCTTGGAACAAGACTAGGGCACTGAATAGAGCCTTGGATGGTCAAAGGTATCCCACATTGAGCAACTCCTTGAGCTGTTTATGCAATTCTTCCAACTCAGGTGGCGCCATGCGGTGGGGTGCCATGGCTAGTGATTGAGCATCGAGCGCGAGCTCAATCCAATGGTCCACCTCTCTTCGAGGTGAAAGCTTCTTGGGCAGCTCGAGCGGCATCACATCTTAAAACGAATCAAGGACTTGGGTCACCTCCTTCGCGATGTGTCACCTCCCTTCACGTCCTTAGTCTTCAACATTGCCAAGAAGGTCACCTCGCCCTTCCTTACTCCCTTCGATAGCTGCATGGCCGATATAATCTTTCTATCGCATTCCAACTCATGATGGATCGAGACCATGCATTGGCAGTGGTTATAAAGGATGTAAATGTAATCCACGAATGGCATAATCCCCACATTGATCCTTTCGAGGAATCCAAAACTTAACACAAAGTCATAGTCGTTAAGGGGGATTATCTCAATATTTTCTTTGTTGGTCCATGGACTAAGATGGAGCTCTATGTCTCTAGCCATGCCACTAGTTGAGACTTCCTTGGAGTTTACTATTTTGAACCAATCGGCTCCTCCCTTTTCAGCCAGAAGATTCAGTTTCTTAGCGGCCTTTTGGGATATGAAGAGGTCCCTAGTATCCACAAGCACCCTCATCGTAGTATCTCCGATCTTTACATCCATGAACATCGGGTCTTTGGGTTCCTTCTCCTTCTTGTTTTGATCGAACAAGGGATGCGTAGTGAACCTAACTGTGCCTCCTCTTGCAGCTCGTCCTCCTTGAATAGGGATACTAGTTTGCCTCTCTTGGGACAATCTCGAGCCATGTGAGGATAATCGCAAAAGAAACACTTGTATGTGCGCACCTTCTTTTGTCCCCATCCACTCGACTCCAGTTGTGTGTTAGGTGTTGCCGTCAGTGGTTTGGCTTCATTCGGGCGATTGAATCTTTCTTGATCTCCCCCACCATTGGCCTTGTCCTTTGGACGAGAATTGGACTTCTCATGGAAGGTGATTTATACTCCACAAGGAACTTGACCACGGACATAGCCCTTGCAAGATTCGTCGCGTGGCACTACTTGAGCTCTTGCTTGACCTATGGCTTGCGTCCACTTATGATTGGTGATATGCCTCCGTCTCAAGTCATGGACAGGATTTGGAGCAGAATCTTTGAGAATTGCTTCACATAGTAGGGGTGATCGGGTCCAAGATAGGTAGGTTCTAGACCTAGATCTTGTACTCGACCTTGTTATAACCGGTTCCTCTTTTATGGACCCTGTACTCGACCCTGTTTCCATTGGATCCTGTACTTGAACCACCATGTTTTTTTTATGTGGTTCCAGGGTTTACTTGTTTCCACTTGAACCTGTTTTGCAACCGCTCGATATCCTTTATGGTTTTGAATTTTATATTAATATGCGAGAAAACGATATAATCCTCCTAATTTGTTTTGAAATATTAAGCACTTGTAATCAATAAGTACATGAACTTTTTGACTAAACAACAAACTAATGATCCACAAGGCTAATTATCATAAATAAAATCATAAGGCAAAGCAAAAATCTTAACATTGCATAAACATTAGCAAAAAACATGGGTCTAATATTAGTCTCATTCCTGCAATGAGTACTGAGAAGTGCTCTGGTGGGTCTTCTTCCTCTTCTTCTGCTAGCTTTGATTTCGAGAGTAAAGATGTGGATTTGTGTGTTTTGCCAGTTGAAGGAACAATTAACCCCAAACAATTAATTCCAAATCCAGCGCCATCAACAATAAAAGCAGCAACATCAATGGCATATGAAAAAAAAAAAGGCAAAATTTTCACTAAGCCGAGGTGAAAGCTCGCACAGAGGATTACATGGAAGAAGCCTAGGCCGTCTCGCATGTGTAGCAGATCGCTGCCTTTGTTTTCCCTGACGTGCATTCCAAGAAGGCCTGGGCCCACCAACCACGTGAGCTGCTGTTGCCCTCGCTGCCATTTGATGGGAAGGCCAGAGGGGGCGAGAGTCTAATGGATCCACCCATCTCCACGATCTTGTAGAGCCTCGATATGGCAGCGATTCACCTGACGCTGAAGCTCTTCGAGTTCTACGACTTCTTCTCTCTCTCCCACCTTACCAAACCCACTCATTGTGAGTTCCCATATGAACAAAAGAATGCAATTTTTTCCACCAATCCGATAAGAAATCCAACTCGGGAAATCACCCCCAAAGAAAAAGAGAGGAATCGAGCTTCAATCTGAAAGAAAAGTCCAGAAAAACTAAGGAAATTTGCGAGCTTATAGATGAGAGAGCCGGTGATAGACGAAACAGAGCCAGAGGGAGCTGAAGATGGATGGAGTGAGGAGATGGATGAAAGCGAGCGAGGAAGAGAAACTCAAGAATGATGAAGGGAAAAATGCCGTGCAAGTTTGCAAGAGATAGAAAATCAAGGGAAGAAAATAGGGTTTTGGACTTTTGGGGTTGGGCTTACAAAATCGGTTCCTAAATTGGTCCAATCGATTCGGTTCTCAAGTGGGTATTCACTTCGAACCAGTTCAAAATAGTGCTGAATTTTGGGAACCGATTCTTGGACCGGTTTCAATAGGAACTAGTTCTCGATCTTATTTTTCAAATGGGCTGATTTGGTTTCTAGGTATACCCAGTCCAGTTGCACACCTTTATCACATAGTCGTGAACTGCGCCATTTTGTTCAAGATGTTTGAGTTCATCGTGAGTTTTATCCTTTGCATATGTGGGATAGTAGTTCTATCGAAATTCCTCAACTAGTCAAGCCCATGTCGTGATAAGGTTGCCACACCTATCATCTGATCGACAACGTCACAACAACAATGCGTTATCAACTAAATACATGGATGTGATGTTTACCCGAGACGCATCGTCGTTGATTTACATGGCCTATATTGTTTTATGTACCACAAGAAATATCCACGTCCTTGGCCACCCGCTAGCCCTTGAACTCCCTTGACTTGGGTGTGTCAATTTAAGAAGTACCGACACTCTCCAAGAGCCTTCGTGTCGTGTTGGACACTTTGACATGTGTCCGACACTCTCGGACATTCTCCGACACTCGGTCAACACGTGTCGAAAAATCCGACACATGGTTAGTTTTTTTGATACTCTTCGACACTCGAGTTGGAATTATGACATATGAGTTTCCGACACGTGATTCTAATATTGAGGTCAATTTTAAAAATTCAATAAATGAGAGTCAAAATATATATGTGAAAAAATAAAACACAATAATAAAAATAATAGATGGAGAAAGAAGAAAAACCTAGTATTCTCTTCTCTTCTGACTCCCACTTCCCGTGATACACAATTCACCCCTTAAGTTTTTTTTTTCTTCTCTTCCAACATATCTAACATGCAAGTCTAGAATATGGATCGTTTGTTTTTTCTCTAAGTTTTATGAATTATTTAAATATAGTTGAATTTGTCAAATTGAAATAATGAATAATATTAATAAATGGCGGATTAATGTTTTTAGTATATATTCATTCTAGGCTTATTTATTTATTTATTTATTTATGAATTTGATTCAAATTAATTTGATTGAAATAATCATAAAAATGATAATGTATTATGCACATAATATATAAATATATATATTTATATATTTAATAACAACATGTTCCAACGTGTCAAAATTCTCTGTTTTTTGAGAAACAACGTGTCGGCGTATCGTGTCGTGTCATGTCGTGTTGCGTGTTAGTGTTGGTTCTACTTAGGTGTTAGTAAGTGAGCTTGCTTGCATGGTGACCACCTCGTTCACGCGTGCCACTTCAAACTCCGCGAGGTTGTCTTTGAGCTCGGCAATCTTCATGCACATGGCTGCCATCACGGCCTTCCATGTCTCATTCCGCTACTACAACTTGTGGATGAGGGACCCCAACACCTTGACGCGGAGCACTCCCATGCTGGCGTTGAGTTCTTGCACCTTGGCCAAGAACTCCTCCCTTTCAGCTTCCGCTCCCTCAATGGTTTGGTTCAGGTTGTCCACCATCCCTTGGATGTTTGTGACGGTCTCCTCTAGAACCGTCATTTGGTTCACCAAGTTGCCTTTTGGATCCTTCAAGCTTGAGATAGCATGGTTCATCTTCGATCGAGTGACCTTCTCGATCAGTCTTCCATGATCCTAGTGATCTTTGCCTTGAATGATCACAACATCAGAACGAGGATTAGTCATTGTGCTTGGAACAAAGGCTCTGATACCACTTGTCATGGGTCGATCAAATCAGATGTTCCCTATCTATGCGGCTTAGGATTTGATCTCAAGGTAGCCTTACAGATGTACTCAGCTCATAAGAGTGAAGTATGAGAGTGAAACTCGGATTGTAGTAGCTTGTGAACAAAAGTGTAAAAGTGAGGGGGGAGAGTCCTCTATTTATACAAGTACAGGTATGATCCTAGCCATTAATCCCTCTCTGATCCAATAGTTGCATTTGAATATGTACAATTATTACAAGGTTACACTAGAAGCTTAAGAGGCCCTAGGCCATGGGAGAACTTGAGGGACATCTGTCATGGGTTTGTAGGGACAGTTCATTGGAACCGAAGGGTAGCCTAACACAAGGAAGCTGAATGGTCAAGGGCTTGTTCCCTGCATTGCTCATGGGCTGGCTCTCGCATTGCTTATAGGTTGTTTGTGGGCACCTCATGGGCTAGCTCTTGTGTGGGACACGGCCCATCATTTGAATGTCTTGGATCATGCTCGTCCTTGGATTGTGTCACATGCACACACAGATTTATAATATTAAAAAACCTTCTTTAACAACGTGTACTGTCACATATCAACCGTGTATGAATTGTGACGATATCACATGATCGGATAGGTAACTGTGTACCTTGGCTTTTTAAGTAGCATAAGCAATGTAGAGAGCAACATAGACGGTCTCTATGACACTTCCCGCTGAGTTGATAGTGATGAGAAGGAAATCATTGAACTTGGAGTTGAGGGATGCGTATTATATCCAAAGCATGGCGTTGAACAGAGAAACCACGAATGGAACTGATTGAAATCCTTCGGTCGACTTCTTGTTGCATACCCTATAAAATGTTGGTCTGCCAGCATAAACAAAAAAAGAGTTGCAAGAACCTTATTAATCAGTTGGTCAAGATCATACTTCCAGACCCTTCTGTTAAGCTAAACAAAAAGTTGATCGAGAGGATGAACTTACACTGGGTCAAAAAGACCACGAAAGATATGAGATTACGTGGGGCAAAGAATTATCAGAAAATATGACAAATGAATCAGTCCATGGCCTTATGATGGGATAGGAGTTAGTGATGGCACAACTTATAATGTGCATGTTAACTCTAGTTTGATGAAGATACTAAGTGAGATTACAAGTTAGATCCTGCGTAGCTAAAACGATAAACTTAGGAGGCCAAGAGCAAAAGCACAGGGATTATCGGTCGAGAAAATGGCCATTGCCCCTCTCTCTACTCAGGAAATCAAGGATGACAGCTCAACTGAAGGAAATATTTGAGAATGAAAGGTTTCAGAGCTCAACACGAGATGCCCTAGTGATGAGCTGTGCTGTGTGAACTCTAGTCACGCAGGCCATGCAATATCTATAGAGGGAGGAGAAAGACCACGCCCTCTTGGCCCATGACGTAGAGTATTATAATCGCCCAATATAATTGATTGGGTGGTGTAACACAGACAGACGGTGCACCCGAAATATCAACAACTAGTCAGATGATTTCTATGTTTATCAATATTTTGGGAAAATTGATCAAAAAGTATTAAATTTATTGTACTTTTACCAATTGAGTCATAACATTTTCAACTTTTGCCAATTGAGTCAATCTAGTCAATTTTGGTTAGACATTGTTGACATGGACAACCGACACCAATGTTGGACTTTTTTAAAAATATTTTAAATTTTTATGACTTTTTCTTTTTTTACTTTCCTTTTATTAATTTTTAATTTTTTTGGATTTAGAGTTAAGGCCGGCAAGGGTGGTTGGCTGCTCGCGACCATAGGCAAGGGTTGGCTGCCCTCGCCAGCCACAAGCTAGGCCTGGTTGACCCTCGCTGGCCTGTGGCGAGGATGTCGTGCTGCTTGCTGGCCTATGGCGAGGGTGTCGTGCCCCTTGCCAGCTCTAGGCAAGGGCCATGATGCCCTCCCCAGCGAAAGTGAGGGCGTGCAAGCCCTTGCCTAGAATTGGCGAGGGTTGGCTGGCCACCGTCATCGGCCCTAACTCCTAAATAAAAAAAAAAAAATTTATAAAAAAAAATATAATTTAAAAAGTGCCACATTAGTGTCAGTCGTCCATGTCAAGAATTTCCAGTCAAAATTGGTCAGATGGACTCAAATAACAAAAGTAAAAAAAGGTTTGGGACTTAATTGGTAAGGTGTAATAGGTTTAGGACTTTTTGGATAATTTTTCTCAATATTTTCTGCCAAACTTATGTATTACAGACTTTATCTTCCCCTTTCACCTGAACATCCCACCATACATTCGAGCTTCTTAAATAAATAAGGTTTTCATATCTTTTCCGTAGGTTTTTAGATGTTTGTCGTTTAAGACTCCCTTTCTTTATCAGTTTTGGCATGCGCAGACTCGAGAGGGTAATGCGAATCCATCCGCTTGGCGACCTATTGCAGAGCAAACGTTCTGTGCCTCCCACATGATTGGAGGACGGGTGGCTCCTGATCGACATTCGCACTTCCCTTGAACTACGAATGGCAAATCTTTTCGGCTTAATGAATCCAATGTTAAAGAACTCGATGGTATTGCGCTCCATCTGCAACAGCTTTTTTGACCGTCACGCGTGATAGGACGAATGTAACATTTTTTTTTTCCTGTATTGGGACAGGTGGCGACGTTTGATCCCGTGACAATTATACATAAGGGTGTGCTCCGGATCCATCATTTGATTCATCTCACTTTAAGGTTTTGTGCTTGGAATTCGCCTCATTATAAAACTGAATAAAAAAACTGCGCTAGCCCTCCATCATTCTTTATACCGTTGATTATTAAAAGCCCCAAAATTTTTTAAAGTGTTAGTGGATCTTGGAATATATATGACAAACTGAAGTGATAATGCATGCGTGTACAATCCTAGGATGTGTTATTGTCCTGACTCAGCATTTAGATAAAGGTTTCGACCTTTTGAACCAACCGAGGAAAGGAAGTAGAGCAATTGAACCTGCTCATTTTTCCGACCAGAAACTTTTATGTCGTCTACCAGTAAACTTCGGTCACACTTTAATCTTCACCATCAAAATTTTCAGTTTCCAGGTTTGAAATAGATTGTATGGTAGATTAGTGAGGATAATCCATTAAAAATGTCGTTCTTCATGGTGGTCTGTTGCCTGACCAAATGGGCCAATATTACCAAAATCCGGCTCTCTTATGTAGTGGTTCAGCATGGTGGGTACTATTTAGATCCCATTTGCTATAGTTATGACTGAATTGTATCTCTATTGTTCTATATAGTTGTATTGTGAAGTGTTGTGATTCATATATTTGAAAATTTACATCTTAAGACTGTAGTACCTAAAAGATGGGTGAAGCAGCTTTCTGAAGTTTGCTACAAGCTACTATAGTTTTGGAGACATTGCACTTGAAGTGCTTGTCGAATATCTTTAAAAATTGCAGCCTCTTTTTCACGGCTAAAATTGTTATGTAGAAGTTGCATCAAACCACAACTTTTGAAAAACAAACCAACGTTTAACCAAAAAAAAAAAAGTATTGTAATTGTCATGATGTGATAGATTTCACCAAACCGTTATTCTATTCACCTTAAGGGAGAAAAGAATTATTTTCATTACCATGTCCTATACACATTTCTTATAGAAAGATTGTCCAAAAATTCTTAAACCTATTATAGTTTTGCCAATTTAGTCATAAACCTTTTAACTTTGCGGCAGAAGAACAACCCAAGTGCCATAACTTGGCACAGGGGGACACTTAAGTGCCATAACTTCAAAAAGGTACACTTAAGTGCCACTTTTTTTGAAAAGTGGGACACTTAAGTGCCACCTCCGGCGACCCTTGCCGGAAATCCTACGTGGCATTATTTTATTATTTTTATTGCCTACGTGGCTCGCCGGAGAGCTGAGTCGGCTCTAACTCACCAAACGACGTCGTCGCATAATAAAAGCCCTAAATCTTCCAAAACGACGTCGTCTCCCCAAATGCCCCAAATCTAAAACCCTAAATCGGCCAAATGCCCTATTGAAGTGCTCGAATCTAAGTCTCGAACCCTAATTTTCATTTGCCCAAAATTCCTTCGTCGAATCTTGGAAATGGAGAGCAGGAGTCGCAGCAGTGCCTCAATTTCCTCTCACCGAAGCGAAGGAGAAGGCCAGCGTTTCTGTTTTTGTGGGTTACCGAGTCCAAGAAGAACATCGTGGACTCGAAGCAATCATGGGAGAAGATTTTATGGATGCGCCCAATATAAAGAAGCGTCGAAGAGCAAATACTTCAAATGGGTTGATGCGAAGTTCTCTGACCGAGCCACAGAGGTGATATTGGATCTACTTCATAAAAGACAGCAATCTTCATCTGTGTTCGTGGACGACTTGGACGATGTTGACTCAATGCAAGCTCGGGCGTCTTCGTTAAACTTTTCAAGAATGAAGTCTCAATGCATGTTCAAGCATCTTCAACTAAACCTTTGAAGAATGAAGTTTCAATGATGAAAATTGAACGAAAGTGTTACCAAGCGTTTGTTATGGTGTTGTTTTGTTGTCTATTATACTTTCTGATGAAATGTAAAGCACTTGAAAATGAGAAAAAGTTTCGCCGACTGCCATAGTTAAAAATGGTGTTGTTCTGGATTAAACGTAGGCTTTTTTCTTTTGAAAGATGCGAAGAAGTTTGTGTTTGTTCCACAAGATCATTGTGGCTTTGTTGTTGTTTGTGCTATCATATGGAGTTGCCAGAAGTTAAATTACCATCATCTTCTCTGTTTTGATGCAGACCAACATATAGACAAGAGAAACATGAGTGATTATCCGAGTGCGATAAGTTGTATTTAGTAATCACTTAAGTGCTAGTCGCGATGAAAAAATGAGCACTTAAGTGTCAAGTTATTATTAAAGTGATCAGTTAAGTGTCACTTGTAGTTAAAAGTAAACAGTTAAGTGCCAAGTTTTTTAGAATATGACCAATTAAGTGCCAATTTTTTTTTGTGTGTTTTCTCTAAAAATTGCGCTAGCCACCACCACCGGCTGTGCCACCAACCATCACCACTAGCCACACTACACACTAGGCGCTCCAGCCACCACCATGCAGGTGGTGTTGCTGCACAGGGTACTAGTGCAAGCTGAGCCTTGCACTGGCTTGCACCAGTACACATGGTGTAAGATGTGCAAACTGCACACTTGCACCAGGTGTAGGTGCATCATAAGTGTATAACCCCCACCACAAACCCATAATCACCGGGCATCACCACCAGCCACACCAACACCCCCAACCACCACATTAGCACCCCAACAACAAACTCACTACCACCAAACATCACCATCCACCACCACCAGCCACACCAGCACTCCAGGTACTACCACAGAACACCAACAGCAGTAGCAACAAGTAAATGCAGAATCCATGACAACAGCAAAAATTGCCAAGCAGCGCAAGATCATTTCATTAATATTGAAATTAAGTCTCACAACATCAATGACAAACTAAAGAAAAAAGAAAAAAGATAACCATCCATAGCAAGTGTTATTATAACGTTAACGTTTACATAACCTGTTTTGACTCATAAGTTCCACAAATCCTATCACGTCTCATCTCATCAATCAATATGCACGACACCCCCGTTCGTGCTCCTTTCACTTGATTCATAATTCTTGCACTCTTTCTAACCGGACGTGCAACTTCTTCTTCAACATTCTCGGTATCCACCGACTCGAGATGGAGCTGCAAATGTCCCGCAGCCGAATTGATTCAAAAGGAGCCGCAGCTGCAACGGGTTCTTTCTCTTCTTTCTTGTTGGCACGGTTGATGTTTTCTTTTTGTGGGTGCAGCCGTTGATTCTTGAGTTGGGCTCGAGATAAGAACCTCGAACTTCTCCCAGGCTACAAAAAAAACAATAAATTATCGCAAAAAGTCTACAAACATAAACTAAATTAAATGCACCCATATAACTTACATTCGAATAACTGTTCCAAGACGCTCATTCGTATAAAGGCCATAGCCATATTGTCGAACCTCTTCCCAAGTGCCCCTCTTGTTTGAATAGGGGCGTCACTTTCAGGAACTTGTGATTTGTTGGCTTTTTTCTTGCTTTCTTGGGCCCTTCAGCCACAAAGGGGCTTCTTCGACCAATTCTTCAGCCGGGTGTCTTCTAGATGGCCTTTGTGTAGGTGCCACTTCACCCGACCTTCTTCTAGTTGTCCTTCGTGTAGCCCTTCAACTTAACACCTCCTTCGTTGGGCCTTCGGTGGTACCGGTGGTGGTACTTGTGGTGCCCCTTGTAGTGATTCTCCGGTGGGCCATGTAGTGACCCTTGAGGTGGCTCTTGTGATGGCCCTTCATTTGGCAATTGAGTTCCAACTTGCTTTCTTCGAACCTGAGAAAGAGACAAAAGACAAAAGACACCATAAATATAACATTGGGACATATAATAATGTAAAGAAAATGAAAAACTGAATACAAATGGTTGAATTTAGCACTGGGTATTTCTTTCGCTGCTGAAGAACAGTCGACTGAACTGGCCGTGATGCTGCTTGGGCCAATCCTTTAGCTGGCCGTCTTCTACCTTGCCTTCTTCGAACAAGCTGTTCAGTTTCATGACTTACTGGGGTTCTTGTGACCTAACAAATACATTACATACAATGCCAAATAGGATATTATGTACATTTTTATGATAAACGACAAAGCAACATAAACATAAAATAAATTTCATGACTTAGGGGTTCTAGTTGTCGGCGAAGAACGGTCGACTCACTTGGCCCTGTTGTTTGCATTTCTCCAACTGTCTCTTCACTAGGCCCTTCACCTTGCCTCAACGGTTGTTGTTGTTGCTTCCTCAATTGACAACCTTTAATATTGTGGCCTGCTAGGCGACAATAAGAACACGTTATCTTTGCACCATGCTTGCTCATTCTTTGCTGACACGAGACATCTTCCTCTGCCATTCTTCGTCTTCGTTTTGTCCTTCCAATTTTCTTCTTGATGGCAAAGGTTGAGGTGCTTCATGATCGTGGGCTCCCAAAACTTGCTACTTCTAATTGGCTGCATCATGAACGATAGGAAGCAAGGTATTTTGATTTATGGTACCAATCATCGATGTAATCATCTCGTATTGTCGCCCTTCAACTGGATAGCACATATGGCATGTGCACATGGAATTCCACTTACTTGCCATGCTCTACATGAACACTTCCTCGCTTCCTAGATTGACAACATACTTATCGGCACCCTTCATGATCTCATATCCGTCATCTCCATTCCAAATGGGATGACAATGCCTACTTGCAGCCAAGTTCTCATCCAATTTCTTGGCAATCCTAGGACCATATTGTCTTGTCCACTTTGCAGCCTCATCTCTTTGTTTTTGCAGCCGAGTCATAACTGCAACTCGTATATCTTCAAGCATTGAGATGGGTGGTTTGCATCGGCATCTATTATCTTCGAATTAAATACTTCACAAATGTTGTTGTCGACGTTATCGCACTTGAACTCCCTTTGAAGAATGCCCCGCACCAATGCTTCGGTTCTAGTTGAAATAGGGTAGCACAACCTTCCTTTGTCAAGCGAAGCGAGTCCTTCTTTGGCTATCTGAAGTCAGCCATGTTTGCACTCTTTGCTAATTGCCAAAATTGCAACTGCAGCTTATCCCCTTTGTAGGTCTTTGCCCAATTTCCGTATATGTGCCGCGCGCACATTCGATGTTCAGCATGAGGCAACAACTCAGCTACTGCCGGAACCAATCCCTGCAATAATTCAAAGTAAGAAATACTAGAGCAAATTACATGTTCATTTACAAAGCAAACTATTGACTAATTTTTTCAAAAAGCAAGGATTACCTTTTGTTGGTCGCTCATGAATGCCCACCCTTCCCCATTTGTTATCTCCAAGTCAGCCATCAAATTTTTCAAGAACCATGACCAATTGTCCTTGTTCTCAATCTTTACAATAGCCCAAGCTAGTGGGAACATTTGGTTATTCGCATCTCTTCCAATCGCCGCCAACAATTCTCCCTTGCACAAGCCCTTCAAGAAACAACCGTCCAATCCTATAATCCGTCTACAACCAGCTAAAAATCCCCGTTTGCATGCATCAAAGCACACATAGAACTTATCGAACTTGGTCCCATGATCGTGAAGCGGTCTCTCAACCACCTCTACATACACTCTACTTGTAGGGTTTTGCGATCTGCACTCCCAAGCATACTCCCACACTGTCCATATTCCTTAGCATACTGACCAATAAGTATCTTTATCACCTTTTGCTTTGCTCTTTTGCACTGAGTCCTAGATACATTGATGCCTACACGCTCCTTCACCAGCATCCTAAAGTTACTAATTTTCATCTCGGGCATCGCCTTGATCGGATCGAAGAAGTGCTTGGACAACCATGCACTTGTTACGCTTTTTGTTTTGAAAATTAATGGAACAAGTGTGTTCCTCTTGGTAGGCTCTAATCTGGAAAGACTCACTCTTCTTAACAAACGCGCCGTAAATCTTCCATGGACAATTTTGCTGCGAACACCTAGCTCTTACAAATTTCTTAGTGTTTCTAATGAAATCAATATTTCTTTGTGCAGCAATGGAATTCTTCGGTATAGCTTCCCTAAATTGTATCGCATCATGGAATTTCATACCTACCGACAAAGTAGGAGAGGCAACGAGATGGATCATAGGAAGGAAACTTACTTTTCCTTCTACGCACAGCTTGTTGATCTTCTTCAAGTTCGTCCCGGGAAGTAGCGGTGTCGATGCTTTCTTCATAATCTGTCTCCTGGCCAGCAACACCAACATCTGCAGGGCCTCCGTCTCTGTTTGGAACTTCATCAGCTACCTGCAAAGTTGCAAATCTATCTGACAAAAAGTCCCTTTGTATTTTCCTTGACTGTGTAAGCTCCTCATCGTCGTCGTCACTTAAGATTAATAAATTTTCAGCAGCCAACCCTTCATCGTCATCGTCATCATCACCATCACTGGATTCAGCTACTTCCCAATCTAATTTAGTGATGGTGACATCACCTATGTCACCATCGCTCGGTGAACAAGCATCGCACCCCTCTCCTCTCCGTCCTGTCCATCATGCCCTGCTTCATCCCTAACCTCAGTACTAGCTTGAATACCATCTCCTCCTTCTCCTACTTGGGTGTTATCTCTGTCATCATCTTCGTCCTCACTATCAGTATTGTTTTCAACAAATACTTTCACCTCTTCGCCATGAAGATAATGATATAGGACATTCCTAAAACCATTATCATCATCCAAAACTCTCAAACCATCTTTCAAACCTTTCCCAGGAACACAGTACAACAACTTTTGTACTCTACAAGGCAAAAATGTCACTATATCCCTAACAAATCCAATATAAGATGCCTTCTTTATATCTACAAAGATAGTACCCTCATTCCCTCCCTCATACTCCCACTCATCCTCCCCAATCAGAAAATCCCCACCGTAGTAAACAATGATAGCAACATGGTCCTTATCATGAGCCATTTCTGCAACAAAAGAGAAAAACAATTAACTTTTGGGACCACATTCACAAAGGACAATAGACAATTGCAAGTGGAGGTCTCTACACTTTATTAAAGAAAAGAAGAAAGAGGGAAGATGCATAGGTCGTCCAACAGCTGCAGCTTGAAAAAAGGCCTTAGGACAAATAGAGATGGGACCCGACAACTACTTTGATTATGTCGTCGCATTCCTTTAAAATATGGAGAGGGATCTCAGATAAGCATGGGTCCTCATGACACCAATTTCAACAATGCAATTTATTAAAAAAATACCCAAAAGTCCCCATCCCCGCGACAACAAGAGATTCGATTCGAACATGTCCAAGGTCCAATACTCCGAACCCTAACAATCACCAATCATCATCGCACATTTCACATCCGACCACTACAAATTACTTTCGCACATCACAATTCAACATTAGAGCCCTAAATCACACATCACAGTGGATGGGGAGACGTCGAGCCCTACACCTAGCCCTAATTTTCCCCCCACCGAGCCCTACATTTTGAGGCCGATCCTAAACTGTCAATTCGAACCCCAGAATAGGATTCTAGCACCACATCCGAGCCATAAATCTCACATCAATACCATCCAAGCCTAAGCTTTTCCAGCCGACCCCCAAATTTCAAGTCCGAGCCCTAATAAATAAGTTGGAGCCCTAATTTCACCACAGGGGAGAGGAAGAAGAGAAAAAACCTGAGCAAATCGACGACGGCAAGTGACGACGGCGAGCGACAACGGCGAGCGATGACTTGCGAACGGCGACCTACGATCGGCGACTGCGAACGATGAACGCAGAACGACGATGGAGAGGATGTCAGATCTGGTGTGAACCGATGGACGAACGGTTAAAATCCAAATAAGCTAAACGACGTCGTTTAGCACTAAGGAAAAACGACGTCGTTTAGTTTAGCCAAAGGCACAGTAGATGGGGCGACGACGTTTTCCCCCTCCACGTGTGTTTTTTTTTTTTTTTTTTACAAAATTGCCACGTCGGTTAAGCATGTCGCCGGAAAATGCCACGTCTGCATTTTGGCCGGTTTTTGGCCGGATTGGCACTTAAGTGTTCCATTTTACTCCGATAGTGGCACTTAAGTGTACCGTTTTAAAGTTATGGCACTTAAGTGTCCCTCCGTGCCAAGTTATGGCACTCCAGGTGTCCCATAGTCTAACTTTGCCAATTGAATTCTAAATCTTTTTATGTTTTGTCAATTAGGTTCATTTGATTAATTTTGGCCAAAAAATGCTAACATAGACATTGGCTAACCTATATGGTACGATTGACATTAACGTGAATGATATTTAATAAAAAATTTAATATTTTTCCTTCTATTCTTTTTTCTTTTTGTTTTCCTTTTTCCCTCTGTTGGGCCTCGTCGATGGTCGGTAGAGGTCATTGGCCTCGAGGCAAGGGCTGCCCAAGGCTAGCTCTCGGCAAAGGAAGCTTGGCTTGGGCTGGCTAGTCCTTGCCCTTGCCTAGGCGGGCAAGGGCCTGGTGAAGGTGGAGGTTGTGGGCCTTACAGCCCTTGCTTGAGGTCGGCAACCTTCGCCGACCATCGATGAAGCTCCGGCGATGGTTGGCCAAGAGAAGAAAAATAAAAGAAGAAAAAGTAAAAATATAAAATAAGGAAAAGAGAAGAAAAAAGAAAAGAAAAGAAAATATATGAAAATATAATTAAAAATTATGTCATTTTCTTCCAAAACTAATCATATGGATTCATTTAGTAAATTATGAAAAGGTTTATGATTTAATTGGTAAAAGTGAAACGTTTATGATTTTTAAGACAAGTTTTCCCATTTCTTATGAATCCGCTTATTGAACTATTTGATGTGTAACACTCTCCCTTCCTCCATCATACTACTTTAAGGTGATAACCTTTTTAATTGATTGTTTCTTTGCATATGAGGTAGATATAACTGTCTAGTACATTCAATAAGCAAATATATTTGCAGTTAACACACTGCTCCATCTTAGTAATTTTTCAATGGATTAGTAAATTTCAATTTTCTCAAGTAAATATGGTGCTTGCTTTTGAAATTTGAGGTTGGCCAATTCCAGTCGATTTGATAAATTGCCAAATATATTTAATAATTCTTGTGCTACTTCAGGTTAGTTTTTCCAATACATAATATTTCATTTCTAGTAGTGAATATGTTGTTTGCCTATAAAGTGCGGGGGTAATGTCTCTCAAGTTTGGTCAATTATCCACTATATGAATTATTGTGATGCTACTTTGAAAGCGGCACCTTTTATTTTGTTGAAGAGTGCTCCAAGGACACTTGCTAAGTTATCATAACGAGGTACTGCAAATTTCAATACACTAATTAACCTCGCAGTATGTGTTCATTATTATATATATTATTCCCATGTTTATGACATTTCCAATAAAACATTTATATCTCACCTCTCCTGGATTAGATTATGGCAAAATTTTGCCTTGTGGTTAAGTTAGATTTATGCCCTGTCTTAATCATCATTCTTATTCTAACAATTTTCGACACATGTCACGTTTTTTGACATTACGAGTTTATGAATTTGAAAATGATGTTGCGCATCGTGTGATCGTCTGTGAATTTTCAATCATCTAGAGCCTTCTTTGAATTGTGTAAGTATTTCTACAACATATATAGACGTCAAGAAAACCTTTTAAGGTCTCTCTTGTTAAGATGCTTCATTTTTGAAATAGTAACATGCGAAACTAATTCTTCACATAGTAAAAATTATTAGGTGAATGTTTTATATATTGTTGACACCTAAATTTTGGCGATTTAGTTTATTTATTTATTGCATAGAAAATTAGGGGTTAATTTTATCCCTAAAGAAAAAATAATATTTTTAATTGCATAGCATATAGATTTAGTTGCATTTATTTTTTATTTGCATTGTCTGCATTTTGTTGGACCGGTGGCGGATGGGTTCAAATTAGATGGACCAGGCCCACGAAACGAGTAGGTTGGCCCAAGCCCATGTTTTTTAATAATTGAAAATTATCTCGCGGGAAAATAAAATTTTAAAATTTTTCCGAGATATGAACTTTTTTGGATAGGGTATATATGAAACAAATATTGCGTTCGGAAAAGTGAATATTGCGTTTGAAAAAAAAAGATCTTTGTGGATATTGATTTTGAAAAGTTAAAAACCCTAATCGATGGCCTATAAAAAGTAAAATGCATAGGGTTTTTTAGGGGAGCCACACATATTGATACAGACGGCCACATGTAGAGATATACGTGAGAAAAGAGAGAGGAAAGAACGTGAGTTCTCTTGGCCAAGGCCGTCACTGCGCCACGCTCTCATCATCCGTGACAACTTGTCGACGAGCCGCAAGCCTTGCCATGCCGAGCTCGCTGTCCTCAACCTTGACGATGCTGCTGCTCTAGTTTAGCCGTGTTGACGACGAAGCTACTGTTCATTCCACGATAACGCTAAGTTGCTGATCTCACTGCCCGCATCACCAGCGCCGCACCACTTGTTCTCAGGAATCAACGGAATCCCATCTTCATCATGCCTTTCCTTCTTCGACAAGATCAACACGTGTAAAGAAGACAAAAGGAGCCATTACACGAGAGAAAGTCCTCATATTCAGAGGTCAATAGTCAACAAAGGTGAGGGCCGCACAATTGATACATCCATGCAATTGAGGGGGAGATGTTCATTGACTATAAGTCAAACGGAACCCAGAACGCAGCAAGTTCTAGTGCTGATCTGACGAAGTCAAATCAACGGACTCCAAGCGGCGTCACAGCAATTTGTTATCGATCCCAACAGCGCCCTCGGCTTCTCTAGCAAGCACTCGGACCTTCAAGCGTCAATTGAGCCACCAGTGGACTCTCGAACGCAGATCTTGGAGTCTTACCAAGTTGCTGCCTTGGCGAAATTTCTTAGACGATTACACGGTATCTAACTCTTGGCTTTGCCTCGCATCGTCGCGCGGAGATTCCTTGATGTTAATTCAGCCCACCTCATCATTGGCTACATCACCATGAGTCCACCATCTCGGCTGCTATCCGAGCCGAACCACTGCAGCGACCCATCCCCGCGAGCTGCACCGAGCCTCCATCGTGGTTCACTTGAACTTATCAGATTTTTGAAAAATCCAAATTTAGGTAGAAATTTGTTTTATTTTATTTGATAGGTTTATTTTTAGGTAGATTTAATTTATTTAGGTAAATTTACTTTATCTTATTTTAGTTTTGATAAATATTTCCAATGCATGATTGAAATTCTCTGATATAACATCCAAATCGCAACCGCACAAATTTTTATTCTATCTATAAGGCTTTAGATGGAATAATTATTCACGTGGGAGTAAAATTGATATCTTGATCTTTAAGGTTTAAGATCAATTTATTGATTTTATTAGCGAGATAGTCAAGTTTGAATTTCAAATTGAGTGATGGATAATATTTTTGATGATCATGGATGGTTTGATGTTTATCTCATAATTGTTATGTTTATCCCGAAAATACAAAAGAATTGCACTTGCATCCCATGTAGATTAGGATAGATTGCATCTTAGGTTAGAGATTACTAGGTTAAGATAATATCTTATTTTAAATTATGATTTAATCTAACCGATCCGTAATATAAGCTGGATAAAATTTTAATCTAGATAGTTATTTTTTGCATTTTTCTTAATTTCGAATTTCATGAAAAATCAAAAAAATTGTCTTAGAGTAAATTCATTTCATTCTCTAGGATAGAATTGCATGTTTTTTTTTAAGGAAAGTAGAGATGTCATGTGCACGTCATATAGAAGTAGATTTATTTAGCTATTATTGCTAGGTCCATTTAGTTAAAAAGTGTCCGTCATTAAAATTAGGTCATTCGGTCATATTGCCATATCACTTCATGTTAGATTAGTAGCATGCATTGCATAAGACATTTTTTTTTTCATTAAACAAGAGAAAATCCTGAAAAAAAAAAATTGCGTGTTAATTAGAAATCATATCTAAGATTTGTTGATGTGAATTCTGATTTAACATTGCAGATGCTTTCGTTGCTTTGAGGTGAGTTTTTGCAATTTATTTATTATTTTACTTGGGTGTTTAATTGGTGGTTTGCGCACTCGCATGATGACATCACGTGTTAGGGAGTAAATTAAAATCAATTCAAGTTGCTTGTCAAACATTTTTAAAAAACAAAAGAGAAAGGTACCGAAAGGGCGTTAGACAAATCTAACGTAATCAAGTCTCCGTATCCAAAGTCTCTAGTTCGTAGAAGTGAAATAATTCTCCCATTATTTTACTTAGGTGTCTAATCAACCTACCGTAAACTGATTAGTGGCGACTCCTGATTGAAAATCTTTTGCATGCTAGATATTTGAATTTAAGTCGAGAGTTGGTATGGGCTTGGGAGAGCCCGAGCTAAGTCTAGGCTTAGCAATCCATCAGCCAAACCCTAGGTAGTGCACCCGAAATTTTGGTCGGGACATATATACTAAAGGATTTTGGACATTTGCAGAATGCTGGTTTCTTATGACTGTTTGGATTTCACCAATGTGATGGTCCACATTGATTCTAGTGGATAATACGATCATACCTAACAATTCTTCATGTATAACATAGACCAGCTATAGCTAAGTCTCTCTTTTTATATGTACCATGTTAGGAAACAATGGGTATTGCTTATTCTATTTATTTAGACATACCACATGTTATGAGATGATGAGCATGGATGCATATGGTCTTAGATAGGACCATTTTTAAGTATAGAAAATATATTGTTCAAGCTTATATTTGTATTGTCAAACTATCTATCTAACTAGATGAAAAAAAAAAAGAAAAAACCTTAGTAAGTCCTTTCCTATATGAAAGACATGTAAAATTGAGATCCAATGACATAGGAACTAAAATTGATAGTTCCGCAGCCATTTAACTTATGACCTTACAACTTCAAATTTTAAAGGTAACATCTTTTATCATCTCTAGATGTATTGATGGACTTATAAGTGTAAGACAGATTATTAACAATGACTCCTAGTTATTTCGTTCAATGAAATTGTCAAAGAATTGGAAAAATGCATATTGCTTTCTCATATCAATTTTGTACAATTATAGTCCTATTTATAGCACATAGGATCAAACTAATTAAGGAAACAAAGATATGCAGAACAAGGGAAAAAAATCAATTTCCTAATACATAATGTTCAAGTTCTCATCAATGAACTAATCATCATCAATTAGAATTAGTATCTGGATCAAGATCAATCAGTTTAGACAACAGTATCTTTAACACTTCCCCTCAAGTTGGCAATTTATATTCATCAAGGACGCTTAGCTTGTTCAATATATACGCATGTTGCCTCTCATATGGGGGTTAATTGAAGATGTCTGTGGGCTGTTTCGTTGTTCTTATCTCTCTTGCTTTGACTACCCTATCTTGAATTTTGTCTCTAATGAAATGACAATTAGCTTTAATATGTTGAGTCTTTCATGGAAAACTAGATTTACTACAAGTTTAAGTGCAACATCATTATCATATAATAGGATGATTGGTTCTTTTACCCATATGCCGAGATCTTGAAGTAATCCTCTAATCCAAATAATCTCAAAGCTAGTTTGCCCATTGCTTGATATTTTGCTTTGACGGACGATAAAAAAGTAGCTGACTGTTTCTTTGTTTTCCAAGAGAGTATGAGTTGCCCAATTTGAAGCAGAATCTAATGAAAGATTTTTACTCATAGGGCAAGTAGCATAATATGTATCACCGTACGTTGTCTTCTCCATAATATGTATCACCGTACGTTGTCTTCTCCATGTTGCTTTCCTGAGAGAGTCGTATTCCCAAACCTAGAAATCCCTTTAAGTACATTACAACCTTTTGTGAATCATTCATGTGGGACTGTTTCAGATTATGCATGAACTAGTTGAGAATCTACATGGCATAGCATATGTCGGGTTTAGTCATGGTTAGATATATGAGTTTCCCAACAAGTCTTTGATAAGAAGAAGGCTCTCTGAGCAAAGGGTTGTCATTTAGGTGTGATAGTCCTTTATCATACTCAATAATTGTTAGCTTACCATTCTATTCAATTGGAACGATAGTTGGTTTGGATCTTGATAGTCTTGCTTCTGATATGATTTCTAGGACAAATTTGCATTAACGAGGCAAATTCCCTTATCCAATCGTGTAATCTCTACCCCAAAACAGTATTTGGGAGGTCTCAAATCCTTAATATGAAACGTAAAGTGTGGATACTCAAATTTCTTCATGGCATTTTCATTATTTCCTATAATGAGTATATCATCAATGTATATAAGCAAATAAATTAATGATGTACCTTGACTCAATGTGAATAAGTCATAATTGTGTCTAGATTGTCGGAATTTTGCAATTGGAAGTGTAGTGGCAAATTCGGCGTACCATTGATGAGAAACTTGTTTTAAGTCCGTACAAGAATTCATAGAAATGACATACTCTATTCTCTTCCTATCTACATAAACCCGACAAAAGGTCCATGTAGATTTCATCTTTAAGATCCCCATGAAGAAATGCATTATGAACATCCATTTGATGAATGTGCCAATCACGAAAAGCAGCAATGGAAAATAAGGAATGGACAATGACTTCCTTCGCTATTGAAGAGAACATTTTAATATAATGAAAACTTTCTCGTCGAGTGAACCCTTTAACTACTAGTCTTGTTTTGTAGGGTTCAATGGAACCATCCGCATTGTATTTGATTTTTTATACCCACTTGCAACCAATAGATTTTCTGATGAGGGGTATAAGAACAATATCCCAAGTTTATTTTCTATTAGGGCTTGTAATTCATCCACCATTGCTTGTTGCCAACGAGGGTCTTTTGCAGCTTCATCAAATAAAGATGGTTCCTGTGCTTCAAATATTCTACTAATGTAGCACATGTGTCAAGTGAAAGAGGAGCAAAGCTGACATATGATGAGATGGGATATTGTGTACCAAATTACTCTAACGTAGGATAAATATAATTTGTTGTCCATGTGGGCAATCACGTAGTACAACTAGAACGTCGAGGAGGAACTAGTGCTGTGACATCCCAGATTTTCAATCCTGTTTTCTATTGAATAAATCGGACATTTCATTGACGCGCCTATAGGGCTGTTCTCAGAGCTGATTACTCTCGAGATAACTAGACTATCTGGAGAAACTATTAAGGATTGTAGGGCAAATAGACTTGAGAATTCGACTAGAAATAAGCTTCTCGACCGTGCTTATCTTTAGAGGTCATTATGACACAGTATAAAATCGATTTGAAGTTAGAGATAGACTGGTTCGACTGAGATGTGTAGCTAATCGTGGGTGACACCACTAAATTGGAAAATTCTCGTTGACCGGCACTAGATTGATTTTCTTATTGTTTTGGTACCCTGTGTCCGTATTTGAATCCTCGAGATTTTCGCAACAACTGAGAGTCACCAATGAGTCGAGTGGGTTCATTGTGGTTCGAAGAAAATCGACCATGGGTCATTTGCACAGAAAAGTTCTGAAAGTTACCCGGTAGCCTAAGTCATGCTAAAAACGCGCCGAATGGAAATTAATTGCGAATTTGAGTCCCATTTCAGAAATTGAAGTTTCTGTCATGTCACAATAAATTCTAGGAGTGTCGACTCGGTCTCAGAAGATTTTTTGCAACCCGAGACTTTTTGGGAAAAAGTTGACATAGGACCATTTTTGTACAGAAAGAGCCGGGGATCGTTTTTTATTGTAAATTTGGGAGGCATAATGGATATATGGGTGAGGAAAAATATCAATGGGAGCATTGATGTGCCAATTGAATTATTGATGGTCAATTGAGATTGATTTAAGTGAGGAATGATGTCCAATTGGTGAGGAATATATGCAAATTCGTAGCTCCTCCTCCTCCTAGCCATTTTGGACCAATTCAATGTTGCAAGGAGTGCATTGTTGGCCTAATGTGAGCCAAGGATCCATACTTGGTCATGGTTGGTCAAGGGAGACAAGAGAAGAGAAGAAGTTGGCTTGGTGGAGCCCTTGTCCCCCCTCATCTCTATCCTCTCTCCCTCTTTCCTCAACCGGCCAGCCTCTCTTCCCATCCTCTCCATTTTTGACCAGCAGGCCAAGGAAGAAGCAGCCGGAGCAAGCTCGTCGCCGCCAAGACCGCTCGCACTGTTGCCGTCGCACACTGTCCGCCCGCGAGAGCCGCTTGCACGCCGCTGTGCCTTGCCGCACCTCTTGCCGTCCAGCAGCTCCTGCCCGTGCGTCCAGCAAGCTTCTGTGGTCGTCCAAGCCCCCGCCAAAGTCCACCGGAGCTCCTACGGCCACCGGTTACCTTGCCAAACTGTCCACCGGTCCATCGTCGCCAACATCTCGCCAAGCCAGCTTCATCTCCTTGGATTTACAGCTCAAAATAGCGAGCAGGATAGTGGGTTTCCAGCAGGCTCTTAGGCCCGTTTTGAGGTCGATCCCGACCCTGAAACCTAGGTCCACTTTGGAGAAAAGTGACCCTCGCGACGTTCCCGACGTTTGGAACCGAACGACTCGCTAATCAAGTGAGTTTAACTCACTAATCCCTACTTAGTAGACTAATGATGCTTAGGGGTTGATTATATTTAATTAAGTGCAATTAGATGGACATATTAGATTAGAATAATTAAATTAGGGATTTACCTATGCATGTTAGACAAATGGTTAGTGTAATTAGCAAGTAAATAGGCTCGAGTAATTATTGAACGAGTCTCGGAATTTTTCCGGGTTTGTCTCAGAGTCCAATTAGGCATTACAGGCGTAAATTGGATTTATTCTATTTAATTATTAATTTTCGTAATTATCTAATTAATTAATTATTTTCCAGAAATTAGACCGGGATGGTCGACGACCAGAATTTTATGCTGATTATCATGGTGCTGTCTGTTTATTTAATTGAGCTTTATTTTGTGCTGAAATGAATTATTCATGATTATAAGATTATTTTCCTGAATTAATTAATTTTGATAATTAATTGGAAAATAACCGGGCGTTGGTTGATAGCACCAAAAAATATTTTGGTGAACTACAGAAAATGGTGGGATTTGTGGAAAGGAAATTATTGTATTTTGGCTAAGACCAACCGTGTACCCACACACGTGTAACTTTTATCGGAAATGATAAAAAGGATAAATTAATTGTACGTTCGAAATAACATATTATATACCGGCTTGGTGACTCTACATGTCATTTTGGAGAATGAACAGTATGCAATGCTGGCTCGGTGACTCTATATGTCATTTTGGAGAATGGACAGTATACAATGTCGGCTCGGTGACTCTATAGGTCATTTTGGAGAATGGACAACATGCCATGACGGCTCGGTGACTCAACAGGTCATTTTGGAGAATGGACGTTACGATGAATATACTCAGTGACTTAGTATGTCATTTAGGAGAATGAATTGTATAATATACTAGCTCGGTAACTCGATGGGTTATTTTGGAGAATGGACATTATTGATTGAAATGACCAAGAAATGGTCTGTTTGACATGTAATCGATTAGGTCGATTGATCGATGTTTCGATCTGTTGTGGATGATAGGGTGCCTATTTGAACTGTGCTAATTTGTAGGTGGAAATTGAGGCCAAGGTAAGTCCTCTAACCCGTGTTGTGCATAGACAGCCCTTATGGCATATTGGTTTCCTAATCGGGTCTTAGGAGGGTAGAACTCGTTGAGACGTAGTCTCACCTCGTTGTGGGATAGATGGTAGCATCTCTACCTCCTCGTCCTCCTATGCATTATGGTATCCCCGAAGAAGTCACCGAATTAGAAATCAATTTCCCGATACACCCTCACTCGGAAGGACTAGAGTACATCTTCGTTAAGTTGACCGTCTGGGTTGACATGGGTACCGATGAGCTAAGGCCTCATGAGTATCGATCGTGGTATCGAGGATATTATGATGGGCGAAGGGAAGGTCCTATGTCGGAAGAAGATGTACTCCTAATCGTTTTAGAGGAAGCGTTCGGTAAGGGGATAGCAGATTCTAAAGGTGGATCGGTAGTGGATGCAAATGACCCAAACCTCGAGAATGATGTTGGTACTCCTATGTACTCAGCCGGAGGTGCTAACTGGGGTGAAGAAGATGGGGAGATAGTCGAGCAAAAGGAGGATCAGGAGTGGGAGTGGCCAGAGGAGGAGCCTGAGGAGGAGGAACCGGAGGAGGATCAGGAGTTGGAAGACCCTGATGAGGAGTCTGAAGAAGAAGAAGAAGAAGAACCTGAAGAGGAGTCAGAGGAGGATCTAGAGTATGACCCGGATGAGGACTGATATCCCATCCCGTTTTGCAAACCTGAAGTTGTGGACTGATATATGATAGATCAGACTTTTGTGAATAATATTGTATTTTATACTATATGGTTTGTATTGTATAAAAAATGTGATTGTGGTTTTTTGGTTGTGAAAAATATGGCCTTACTTTTCTATCCCATTGTTTTATTGTCTGGGGATTTTCTTTATGCTTCCGCATGCGTATTATAAATGAACAGGGTCGGCGATGAATCCTGGGACGTCATTATTAATCGACCAAGTGAGGGATGGGCACGCGTTCGATGATCGAGGCGTGACAAGTGCGGCGGATGGAATAATCCCATGCAATTCAAGAGAGATATCACCTAGAGAAGTAGGTGATTGAGAAGTT
This sequence comes from Eucalyptus marginata, assembly GCA_014182565.1. Lineage (NCBI taxonomy): Eukaryota > Viridiplantae > Streptophyta > Magnoliopsida > Myrtales > Myrtaceae > Eucalyptus > Eucalyptus marginata. The sequence continues at coordinate 29,758,062 of CM024595.1, read as the reverse complement.
GTAGGGAACTCTGATGTGACTTCTTGTGGAATATTGGGAGTCATATTATGCTTGATAATAAGGCTACATCATATTTAGGAGCCGAGGATGCCATGGGAGATGACATATAAGGAATCATCATCGGTTGAAAGGGTTCTTCAATAAAAAATGGGCAGTGATCAATAGCCGTATTAATTTATTGATGGAAAGATAATTGGTCCTGGAAAGGGAAAACATCTTCGCGGAAGATAATATCTCTATTGACAAATAAATGCTTGGTGGATGGGTCATAAACCAAATATCCCTTCTAAAAAGTAGGATATCTCATGAATTTGCATTTAACAGCATGAAGATAGTTTGTTCTGAGGGCCCATGGTAGACACCTAACATAAACAATCAAAGAGACAAAGTTGGCGAATGTCTAGACTTTTCCCAAAAAGCAATTTGAAGGGGGTTCTTCCATTGAGGACTCGAGACGGATCCGATTGATTAAGTATGCTGTCATGACAACAGTCTTCCTGGAACATTTTTGGAATAAAAGCTTGACATTTAAGGGAGGAGCAACTTCTAGGAGGTAATGATATTTTCTTTCGACGACACTGTTTGGTTGGAGGGAATATGTGCAGGAGCTCTCATGAAGGATTCCATTTGCAATGAATAGTGAAGAATATTTGTGATCGAAAAATTCACAGATATTATTAGTGCGAACTCGTTGTATGGATTTATGAATGATTTTTTAATGAGGGTGAAAAATTTTTGGGAGATGGGAAAGAATTTGGGCCTAGGAAGTTGCTTGTGTACGCAAACAAACGATCATAACTCTTCATGATAGTGTCATGAGTCATGTACTTGTGGTCACCAGCGGTCGCATTGATGCAATTTCAAGTAAGTCTAAAGCGGGGTCATCACTAACTTAAGAAAAGGCCCAGTATTAGACATGATCTCAGCCCCTAGGCAGTTCCTACATTCCACGAGAAAGAAGCTCTTGAAGTCGGCTTAAAACAAGAGAAAGATCATATAGACTAGGATGCGTGTATGACCCGGCTAAGCTGTTACAAACTATGGGGGTGTTTGTTAATGTTCTTTTTTTTTTTTTGTTTATAAACAGATTTTGTGTTTTTTTGTTCCAAGGAACAAAAAAAGAATAGAAACGCGTTTGTTTGCGTTTTTGTTCCAAATCTATTTTTTTGTTCCAGAGAACACTTTTGGAACAGAAACAAGAAACAAGAAAAACTTGTTTCTTGTTTTTGGAACAAAAATTAGAAACACATTTTCTCTCTCCTCTCTTTTCCTTTTTTTTTTTTTCTCTCTTTTTTCTTCGGCTGGTCACCGGCCTCGGCCATGGCCGGCGATCGGCCAAAGAGGGCTGGCGACCTTGCCGAGGCGTCGCCGGCCCCGGGTGAGGCTCGGCCTCGCCCGGGCCACTTCCGGGCCGGCGTCGCGGCGGTGGGCTGGGCGAGCTCGGGCTCGCCGGATCAGGCGAGCCGATCCGGCGAGCCCGAGCTCGCCCGCCCACCGGCGAGGCTCTCAAGCTCGCCCGGCTAAGGCGAGGCCAAGCCTCGCCCAACCACGGCGAGGCTCGGCCTCACCGGGGCCGGCGAGCCTCGCCGTGGCGGGGCGAGGCCGCCGGCCCTCGTTGGCCGGTCGTCGGCCATGGCGAGGCCGGCGACCGGCCAAAAGAAGAAAAAAAGAAAAAGGAAAAAGAAAGAAAAAAAAGAACAAGAACATAAAAATATTAAAAAAAAAAAAAAAAAACTAAAAAAAAAGAATACAAATTTACCAAACATGTTTTGTTCATTTTTATTCCTGGAACAAGTTTACTAAACGTGTTTTTTTGTTCAAAAATTGTTCACCGGAACAGAAACAATTTTTTCTATTTCTGTTACCTGAAACAATTTTTAAATAGAAACGTTACCAAACGCACCCTATATCACCAATCTGATAGACCATATTTGAACAAGATAAAGATACCGGATTATAAGGTTATTCAGCACAGATCACATACTGAAACGAGCATAGGAAGGAGAGGTGGAGGAAGCCTTTGGGTCAATCGGAGACAACTCTCTGCTTCAACATATCGATGGTGGACGCCGATGAGTACTGGAAGGGACCCATGTCCGATCCATCGAGCAATCTGAACTTCACATCCACCAATTCCTCTTCCCGCATTTCCTCCTCCTCCTTCTCGATCACCCCCGCGTGCCCGTCTCTCTGCTTCGTCTCAGTTCAACAAGGGACCTTATTGGATCATTCCATCTGAACCAGAGAAAGGAAGTCGAGTCGATGGATTGAGCAGGCAAGCAGGAAGATGGAAAGCCGAGACTTGATGAACTCGCGGCAAGCGGAAATCAAAGATACGGCGTGGGAAAGAAAGCGAAGATGGTGTTTGAGTCTAAACGTATTGATGGGCAATGAGTAGCTCAAAGAAACATGTCATACTTTGGCAAGTTGGTGAAGCTAACGACCGAAATGCGACTGCTTTTGGTTCGGAAGATTGGTGTCGTTTTGTTGGCGAGTCACCAAACGAGACAGGAAACGAAGATCAAAATGCTGACTAGAATAGTGTCGGACGGACGGACGGGACGGAACGCTGGAAACGACGTCGCCTTGTCCCTGCCACTGCAGCTCCCGCTTCCCTCAGGTGGCATAAAGGAAGCGCCTTTTGCTTTGAAGCATCATATTCCTCCCCAGCGCCGTCGTTTCTAGCCGGTCGATGGTCGCAGGAGAATGAAGAGGAAGAGAAAAGAAGGAGAGGGGGAGCGAGCGAGGAGGGGGAGAAGGTTGTGTGGCAGACTCCGTCGAATCCTCCGGAGAGCCAAGATTACATCTTTCGCGAAGGTAATTCATTTATCTCGTAACCTCATTCTCGACAGAGTATTTTTCTTTCATGGGTCATCATTGTTTTATTGATTCTTGCCAGTAGAGAGAGCGAAAAGATGACTGATCTATTAAGAGAATGCAGGAGGCGCTACGTCGCACCCTACCACTTCGAGATCATCTCTCATGTGAGTCGTCCCTATCTTCTCTTTCTTCTTCTGGAATGGAGTGGTTTGCATGCTTTACTTTTGATCGAACTTCTATTTGGTCACGACCCTCGTTAAGCCCTTTTTCGCGTCAACCTTGAGCTCTCAATTTGGCTGGTTGTCTTGTTATGAATTATGATGTATTATAGGTCAAGAGCCGCTGGGCTGGCAAAACCATTGTGGATTTGTTTGCCCAAGAGTTCAAAGGCAGACCTTATGAGTATTTTGTAAGCATTTTCTTCATTAAATAACGAATGTTTAGTTCTGCATGTGACCATGACTTTTAACCATGCCTAGTTATAACCTGTAGGTCAGTGCTGTTGAACGTGGAAGGATACAGATACAAGTTGAGGGAGGGTAGTTCCTGTCTCTGACATTGTAAAATCGTCTGAAAAAATAAGCCACTTTGTACACAGGTTGGTTCGAGCTTCACACTTGCCATGATCTCCTTATAAAATGTTTCTTTTGAAGAGTCTACTCTAGCAGAGAAATACCCCTTTGGCCGCATCAGTTTCTTTTGCTTAGATTCCCTTTCTTTACCTTTTTTGTTTCTTCAGGCTTCTTTATTCTTTCTTCACCTACAATTTAAGAATACTAATCTTAAATTACAGTTTTTTTCTGGAAGTTTTAGGGTATTGTTTGAATATGCATTAATCCTGATAAGGTTGTAGGCATGAGCCTCCTGTGATGAGCCATGGTTTCTCCATCCTACGGAAAGAACTGGATGTCGTGACTGTTTGTAAGCCGGCATCTATTCCAGTAAGGAACAACACAATTATGTCTTCCCTCAATTCAAATGTATAACAAAACAGTGATTTTGTGTGGATTTTGCATGAGTGCTGTAAAATCACTGATGAGATTCAGACTAATATCGTTACAGCAGCCTTGCTTGGCCTAGCTAGTTCTTTTGGCCTTGTAGGATCTATGTTTACAGAAATTTAATCTTGTTTATAGGTGCATCTGTGTGGTCAGTATTGTAAAAACACTGTGGTCGGCATCCTTCAGGCAGAGCATGGGCTGGCACCCCTATTTCGTATCCTAAGTAGCTCTTTCGCATGTGTATGCATTCTTGGCTCTATCGAAATCAGATTGGGCATATTCTGTTTCCTTGTGATTCTTGATGTCTATCATTAACTCTTTTTCCCTCCTCTGACCTATATCTGGTGTCACATCCACATTATGGATTTCATACATCCTCCTTGATATTATAACGCAAGCTGATCACGGACTAGATCGCCTGGTCTCCGGACTCCTTATATTTGCCAGAAACGCGTCACAAGCAGATCTTTTCAGGCAACAGGTGAGTGTTGTATTGAAAAGCGTGCTTTTGGAACCTTTACTAATGTAAATTCCTATTAGCTGCAATACTATGTGGGTGGTCAATTGCCTCAATGGAAGTGGGGCTCTCTTACATTTACAACAAGGGTGGTGGCTGTTCTCTGAGCATGCTGCTGTGTTGCGACATCTTGTTCATCATTTGTAATATCATCACACCGTGTCATGTACATCTGCATCATGGAGTGACTTAAAGAGGTCATATAGTTTCTTTCTGTGATGTGCATTTCCTTTGAATATATCTTCAGTCTGTAGAGTTCTCATCCGTGTCTGGTGACTGTTTCTCCTAATACCAGTAGCGCTATAGCGTTCTATTTCTGCTGCTGACTTCATTCCCTTGAGTAAGAATTATCTAGAATACCCTATTATATACATTTAAGTGTTTATACATCATATTTGTGATGTGGTAAGGTACACGTGATACTTGGCCTAAAATTTAAGTTTCAACTGACATTTAATTTCTCCAGATTGAAGGTGGTTTGGTGCAGAAACAGTACATTGCAAAGGTGGTGGATGAATGAGGTATCTCTTGCTTCAATCTGTTGATTTTGGAATATGCACTAAAAGTAGATAATTTACGAGCTAAAAAATCCTGCAATACCGTGCTACATCAGGGAGTTTAACCCTTAAGAATTGAAATTATGAGATGTTGAAGTAGATGTACCCAATCTAGCAATGTGATTTCTTTTCTCCAATTCTGACTATTTTCTGTTTGTTTGTTGAGTTGTCTTGAGAAGAGGCAATGCTGAAAGGACAAGTCTGCCTGTGTTCTTTTTCTCCACATAGATTTTAGTAATTATAAAACTCCTTTTTAGTGGGAGAGGGTTAGTTGTTAAAAATCAACTGCACATCTTGTGTGACATCTTGAGTTAATTATTGATGAAAGTTCCAGCTGTGGTTTCCCATATCATTTTATCAAACCTAAGGAAGATCCACTTATTTATGAACACAATCAACTAGTCCTTTTCATTTAGGTCCTCTCTTCAAAAGATCCTGGAGGCTAGTTAGATTGTGTGAAAAAGTTCTAGAGAATGTGGTATCAGAAATGCATTCTTATTAGTTCTCATCTGATTTATGTTTTCTAGGGTTTCTTGTTAGCTGGAGGTCAATGTCGACCTCAATTACAATGTTGGAGAAGGCAGGAGCACAGCAGAGGCGAGTATCCGCTCCAAACCTTGTTATTTCAACCTTTTTCTGAGTTTAAATTTATATCAATCACTGTATTACCTGAGATCACAGAAATGAAACTGAGCATCTGCCTGTTGGAGAAGGGTCTTGAAATGATGGCTTTCTGATGATGCTTTTCAATGAAAATTATGTCATGCCTTCCTCGTGTATTGATTTCTTCTCCTTTCTTTCCTGCTGCTCTCTTTCCTTCATAGAGGAAGGTTTTTGTGGCTAACCAATGTAAATTCATTATGGGATGCAATTTTGAATGTTATCAGAGTGCTATAAATGAAGCTAATGCCCTTTCTTAACATTCTTACAGAGGCATGTAAAAATAACTATATAGTTTCTATAGATTTCCATTTATGATGGCCTCTCAATACTTTTTAGGAACATTCATATACTTATGAGCCACTGTGGACTGTTTATCTTGGTGATGCATGAGACACTGTTTGAAATGGAATTGAAAAGTAATGTGTAACGGTAATCCGAACTAAATTCGTCAGAAGTTATGGGCTCTGAGCTTGTGACATAGTGCTGGCTGATGCAAAATCTTGAGCCTTGGTATATGAATCAGCAAATCTTATACTGCCACCTGAAAGCAAGAAGCCACAGTTTCCCTATTCATTCGCACATATGCTGTCTCACTTTACGAGCTCCTTTCGACGCAATAGCACGTGATTTGGATTTTATACGGATTGAGTTGTCATATAAAGGCTTTTTGATCTCTAAGGAACACGTGGCATGGTGTGTCGCAGTGTACGACTGCTCTTAAAGCTTTCTTTTCCTTGTACATTTAAAATACATCTGCCCTGACTGTTTCATAGTTGTGTCTTAATTTCAACCAGTACATTATAGCACTGGCATTGAATGTAATAATGTGCTTAATGCCATTAGTCTGGTCAAAAACCTCTCTTTGTATAGGCAGGTGACTTGTGATACTGCCCTTTTGAAAGGAAATGCCGCTTGTACAAAGTTCACAAGGATCAGCACCAATGGAACTCATAGCATTGTTCTCTGTGAACCAGTCACTGGAAGAACTCATCAGGTAAGGCAATATGATGCTAAAGGATGCAAATACCATGCTGAGGGTCTGATACCTCCTCTTTTCCATTCCATAAGCAGTGAACCTTCCTTAATTGTTTTTCCTTAATGTAGTCCAGGTCAATTGCATGCATAGATGTACCCACACATACAGGAAGGACATTGCATTTACTATTAACTTTTTGAGTCATGTGCAATTTCTTTTCTGCACTTTTGTCTCTCCATAAACCCTGTCCTGCTCATTTTGTAAGACACTTTCAGGTCCTGCTTATTATATACCTCTCAGCATTTGGTTAAGTCAGCCTGTTTTTTAAACCTTTTAATTTGTGAGGTTTATTTGATATGTGCTAGTACTTGCAGTACTTTCTTCTCTCAACCCTGCTCTTTATGTGCAGATATGAGTCCATTTGCAGTTTAGTGGCCATCCAATTACCAATGGCGTGCTTTACCTTTGTAAACAAAGGACCAATCATTCAGCTGAAGGAATGGTTGCTGATAAAGCTGCCGGTTTGTCATCAGAATCCAGTGTTTCTGATATTGGGCAGAATGATAAGGAAGAAGAGCCTTGCATTGAAGTTAGTACTGACCCTATGTACAAGAATTGTCTGAATTTAGCTCCAAGGGTGAGTGTTCCTCCTTTGTCCCATCTTGGGCACTTGTCTTTACTCATATTCTGCTTGTACGCCCTTGCTTGCGTGTGCACAATAGAGAACCAAAGATTTGATTTCTGAGTTCTGCAAAATGCAGATATGATGGGAGTGAGGAGGGATTATGGCTGCACTGCGTGCTATACTGTTGACCTGGATGGGTCTATGAGTGCCCATATCCAGATTGGGCATCACTTAGCTAGCCTGAGAACATTCCAAATTTTCATCTCGAGGCTGTTCTCTAAATTTGCTTGAAAAATGTAGCAAATTCACAAATGCAGCTATTTACTTTTCCAAGAGCCTTGAAAGAATCTAATACAGTGAGAGGCAATTGCAAGCCTGTAAAAATTGTTTCAACTACCGCAATAGTGTATTCTAATGCCAAGTGCATGCTCATTGGTTGTAGGGAAGAGCTTCCTCATAGGTGAAATTGCTAGCGTTAAAGTCCTTCATGTTTGTAGGATGAGAATCAACTGTTGATCCCGCTTGACAGAAGAAACATTTTGCTGTGACTCAATTCTTTTATTATCAGTCTGATTGAGGAACTACTTACTGTTCACTTCCCTTTAGGGGGAAGCTCCTCTGATCTCTCAGTTGAGTATCAGGGATATCTATGGTGTGTTGGGAGTACTTTTTAACTATGATTTTGTGTAGTAACTGGGTTGACGGTCTGGTTAAATCTGGGCTAATGGTACGTGCTAATCCTTGGCGAGTTTATTACCCTCTTGAGCAAACTTCTCCCAAATTGGAATCAGAGAGTAAGAACTTAGAATGTCATCTCGGGGCACGCATTACGTGACCACAATGATATTCCGATGTAGACGCGGATTTACTCAATGAATGTAAAGAGGTCTCCCCAAGTGTCTCGGGTCTTAGCTTATGGTCCTAATTAGCTGGATTTCAAAGGGAAAAAATGTTTAATGAGCAGACAGACCTTGTGGCCTAGTAAGAATGCGTTTGATAACGCTTTTGTCTCTGGGAACAATTTCTGATCAAAAATAATTTTTTTTTAATTCTGTTATCGAGAACAATTTCTAGGCATTTTAAATTGTTTGGTAACTGTTCAAAAATTCAATTTCCGGAATAGAATTATGTTTGGCACTATTCTCAAAATTTCTACTTTAAATCATTTTCTTTTGATTTTTTCCTTTCTCCTCTTCTTCTTCAAGGGTTGCCAGTCATCGGCTTTGGGATGACCAGCGACAGGCTAGATGAGGGCCGGCGACGACCTCACCGAAGCGTCATCGGCTCTCGCCGAGGCCACGCCTCATTGATCGAGCCTTGCCGGTAGCTGGGCGAGCGGCCTTGCCCAAATCTGGCTAGGTCGGGTGAGGCCGACCTCACGGTGGCTCGGCTAGGTTGAGCCTTGCCCAGTCAAGCTCGCCGGTGGTCGGGGGAGGCTAGGGTGAGGCCCACCTGGCTATTGGCGAGCTCGCTAAACCTCGCCTTGGCCTGGCGAGCCTCCGGTGAGATCGTCGGATCTCGTCGGACTAGTCACCGGTGACCGGTGGCAACGGGCGGCGGCAGCAGCAATTGAAGAAGAGAAGAGAGGGAAGAAGAACAAGAAGAAAGAAGAGAAAAAAGAAAAAATGGGTTGGCTTGATTTTGAAATTGTTTTTGAGAACAAAATATTAATTTTTTTTACTTTTCAATTTTGTTCCAAATCTACTTTCGGAAACAAAAAAATAGAAATTTATTTCTGGGAATAAAAATTTTACCAAATGAATTTCTATTCCAAATTTATTCATGGAAATAAAAGAATAGAAATTGTCACTGTATGGATGATAAGTTGTCAAACACACCCTAAGTAGATGATATCAATCAATCAGCAAAGAACGGAGAGTAGCTGAATCTGTTCCTGAAAGAGTAATGCGTTTGATAACTGTGCCATCGGGAGAAACAAGTTGAACATTCACAAACAACACTACAACCACCACCCCACCCCCAGCAGAAGCAACGAGTATGCCATCTAGGAGCTGCTGGTAAACAAAAAGTCTCATCGGGCATATGAGTAACTTAGACGCCTATCAAACTTGAGATGGAGTGGTCACTGGTCCTTTATCAGAAGCTTCAATAAAGATGATGAAGTCATGCCCATTGCAACTTTGTATATCAGAGCTCAGCTTTCCAACACTGGTATCATTCTTCTCCTCCTCCGCCACAACTTTATTTCTCTTCCTGTATATGGCATGCAGCGCCATCTGAAGCACTCCAAAGATGACTCCTAGCACGTTTGGACCCTATGTATGCACGTACACATGTTAATATTATTCATTCAGGGGAACGAAGGTAATATTGCCACAGCTCGCCATCTTGATTTTAACAAGTAGATGAACAATGCATACCGCGACATACAAGTCCTTGAGGAATAGGCCATATAGGAGCCATGTCACAGCACTGAGCATGAGGAACAACGATAAAGAGAAGGGCATGAACTCCACGCTCTTGGTGCATATCACCATTCTCTGCACACACATATGTAAGCTCACGTACGTACAATTTGTGTCACACATTAATATGCAAGACATGCGTTCTCATGCAGAAAAAAAAGAAAGGAGTCACATAGAAGTAAATTACAATGACGCTTAAGGGAGCAGCAAAGACTGCAACAGAGAGCGCAACGCAAATCCACCCAACAAGTTGGACCCTCGCCGATCCGTTCGCCAAGAAGTGGGACAGAAGAAGAATGGAACAACACCCTCCGAAATTCAGCAACAGCAGCCTCACTGTCATCATCTGCGCATCCACTCTCCAACAATTAGAATACATTAGGTGTGTTCTTCGCAAACAACGCTGTAGCTACGTACCCTGGCTTGTTTAGGAGCATACGCGAGGTAGAGAGCGATGTAGATCGTCTCTACAGCACATCCGACCGAGTTGACCGTGATAAGCAGGAAAGCGCTGGACTCAGACTTGAGGGATGCATAGTACAGCCAAAGCATAGCGCTGAAAAGAGAAACCACGTATGGAACTGATTCAAACCCTTCAGTTGACTTCTTCCTGCATATCCTACAGAACGTTGGCCTGCCAAAGAAGAATAAATAAGTCCTAAACCTTATATTTGTCAGTGTGCATGGAGTGAGAAAGAGTTAAAAACTTACACTGGGGCCAAAAAGACCACGATGGATATGATATTACCTACGACAACAATAATCCAAAGGTTGACAAACTCGTCAAAACAAAGTCATCGGTTGTTGTTCGATAGTAACTAGGAAACAGTTGGATACCGTGTGTAAAGTACCTAGAACTCCAAAAATAAGCACCCAGGGATTTTCAGTCGTGAAGATGGCCATTTTCCCACTCTCTTCCTCTCAGAAACTGAAGATATTCAAATGGAAGATTTCGAAGCTGAAAACAAATAAGGCTATGTTGTGGAAATTGTGCTCACGTTGGCCTTGCAATTTATAGAGGAGATGGAAGGCAAAAGTTATGCTACAATACATAATGATTTATGATGGTGGTTGATTGAAGAGAGAGTTGTCCAAAAAAATTTAAACCTATTGTATGGCGGCCAATTAAGTCCTAAACTTTTCAATTTATCGAATATAACCCTAAACCTTTTAATAATTTTTAAATATAATTTATCAGGTCAATTTAAATCGGAAATTGTTGACGTGACAGTCTAGTAAGCACCAAATGTCCTATGTAGAATAGCTGGCGATTGACATAGACAATCTTAAATGACATGATGTCATTCTGCAATTTTCTTTTTATGAATTCTTTGATTCTTTTTTTTTTTTTAAATGTATTCATCTTTTTTGTTTGTCGGTCATTAGAGTCTGGGCGATGGTTTGTGAAGATCGTTGACCCACGAGGGCAACCTCGGGCGTTGGGCAAGGGCATTACAGCCTCGCCAGATTTGGCAAGGTTTACCTTAGCTTGTGGTTGGCGGCTTTTCCCTAGATCTAGCAAGGGCTATGACCCTCACTTGTGACTGGTAGAGGATAAAGATGAACAATATAATGGGAAAAGTAAAAAGCAAAACATATTGTAAAGAAAATAAAAGAAAGAAAAATTTTCAAATATTCTTGGTTCAATGCAAAATGACGTCATTTCATATAAGATTGTCCATCTCGGCAATCGGCCGAGCATTAATAGAACCGTTATGTCAGCAATTTTAACCTAAGCCAATAAAAAGGTCAAAAGGTCTAGGACTACATTCGTTAAAATTGGCAAGTTTAAGAATAAATTCATTGCTACAAGATAAATTTATGACTCTTTAGATAATTTTCATGTTAATTATGTGGTGCAGTAGATATGAACTTATCATATCATTTAAAGTATCGATTACATTGATGGCCATAATGTCTTTTAATATTGCAAATGGAGATGATGATCTCGCCTAATAATTGCCAGTGGCTTGATGTAGTAGGTGAATGCGCACCCGTACGTGATGCCAGCACCTTATATTTATTTTATTTATTTTATTTTTTTTGGCCCATGCGCCAGCACCTTATCATGGTATAAAGATTCGACACTTTCTTGGACTCAAAAGTCACTTTTGATCACGTAACCACTCCGGTTGAACTTAAGTTAACATTGCCTAAATGGAATTTAGATAAAAGGATTTTTATGTGCTCATTTTACTAAAATTGATTGACGTAATTGATATATCAAATGATGTAATATTATATTTATCCACCGTGTTTCACTTATTTAAATGCATACTTATAATTTGCTATGTCATTGGGTATATCAATTCCGCAAATCATATTCTCATGTAGTTTAGCTGTACAAATATCAATTAGATACACCTATGATCATATATTTAATCAATGTGAAAGGAAGTAATTAGGGGACAACATAAGTCACTAATCAACATATGATTTGTTATATGAGGGCCACAACTTGGCAAAGTGCTTGGCAAACACTATCCTAAGGGTAATTTAATCACACACAACCCTGTCGTAAAGTAAGTGACGTTTGTATTTTGAATTACTTAGTACGATAACGTACCTTGTTGTCCATGCCTTTAATGGAAAAGTACTAAAAAATTTTTAAATCAATTGCATTGGTACCAATTTAGTTCTAAACTTTTTAATTGGACTAATTTAGTCTTAAACATTTTCACATTGATACTAATTCACTTCATTTGACCAATTTAGGCTGAAAATTACTAATGTGCATGTCGGCCAGCTGATGTGGTGCGATCAACATTGACATGGATATTTTAAATAATATTTTAATAATTTTTTGAATTTATTGAAATTTTAAAATAATTTATTGAATTTTTTTCCCTTCCCCCTTTCTCTTCCTTTTCTTTTTCCAATGGCCATCACTAGCCACCGCCCATAGCCATGGCTGGCGAGGTCGCATTTGCTAGCCACGGGCGAGGGTCGGCCTTGCCAAGTCGAGGTCGAGCATCGACCGTCCAAGTATCACCAGGCAAGGCCCCTCTTGCTAGATTTGGCGAGGTTGACCCTTGCCTAGGCGAGAGCAGCCTTGCCACTTCTCACTAGGCCTCGCTTGGGTGAGGGCGAGGGTGAGGGTGAGGGCGAGGTCCGGTGAGCCTTGACAAGCCTTGCCTTGGCCATGGCGAGGTCGGTCTCAGTCGAGGAGGTTGACCCTCGCCTAGGCATAATATTGATTTTCCTTCTTATTATCGTTGTTTTGTTGCCAGAGATTGATTATATTGATTTTCTATGTAGACATGTCTTAATCCACATTAATTATATATTGATGTTATATATAAATATGTCTTCATTGACATAGCAATCTTAGATACTTAGAAAGGGCTAAACTAAATAGGGTGCAGCCTACATTTCTACTTGAGTGAAAAGTTAAAGAAACTAATTAATTTACAACACTTTATACAATCATCTGGCCATTTAGAAAAGAATGATTTAGTCAAAATAATTGAGGGGTAAGTGTATTGAAAGCACCAAAGCTTGTCACGGAAGTATAACAGGGTTCTAAAACTTTCAAGAAGTACAATTGAGTTATAAAATTTGTCAAATTGGTTCAATTAAATCCTTCCGTTAATTGCACTTTTAAAAAGTTGTAGAACTTAATTATATTTTTGCAATAAGTTTTACTTCCGATGCACTTATCCCGATTATTAATCAAAATAAAGTGAGAAAAAAAAAACAAAATTTGTGATACCAGCATATTGAACTCAGTATTTAAGTAAGTAACGCTAAATTTGCTGCAAAGAAAATTTGACTCTAGACATTAGATAAAAGCATAGACATATAGCAGATAAAATTTCTTATGATCCTTACCTATACCAAGAAGTTATGTTTGAGGAACAATTACACATGCCTGTATGTTGGTCATTAGGATATGTCCAATGTATTAGCTTGTGTTAAATTAAAGAGCCTGGTACATTCTATGTCGAAGGATAGGGATGAGTCAGGGTTCCCAGCTAGGCCTCCACTTGGCCAATTTGGGCAATCGTGCGGACGTCAAGGGGATAACCTTCGATCCATCCATTCATGGAGTGACGTCTTGCCATCCCCACCCCAACTTTTTCACGCACCCCTCCACCAAAAATGGGAGACAGGTCGTTTCGGATCGATCCGCGTCTCCCTTTTTCGCTATGAATGGCGAAATCATTTCGGGTCTTTATATCGTTTCTTTTAGCTAATCAAGGCTTTAATTCAATGGTATCGTTGCGCCTTATCGGGTAGCACTTTTTTGACCGCGACATCAGCATTAATCTTGTCGCGGATTGCATCCGTTCGTAACGTGCGTCTTATACGAGAACATGGAGTAGTATACTCTTGACATATAAACTCTCCTCCCAGATTCGTTTGATGGTATTTGCGATTGAAGTTTCGTGCGCTAAATTGCTGGGAGCTCTCGATGCGAGTAGGCTCGGTTCGAGAGTTGAGTGTGGAATTACGATATGAGATGGCCACTTGATGGGATAAGAGCTGATAAGAGAAACAATGATCCGACAATTGTGGAATCATTGGTGTTGTTATATATTTTATTATCAATTGGTATATGGTTTGCTTTTGGCTTTAGTTATTTATGTGATCTCTTTGTATAGTGGAAGAAAATTGTTTATAAAGTCTTAAATCTATTATTTTGTTCAATTTAATTCTAAATCTTTTAATTTTATCAATTGAGTTCTATAATTTTTTGACAATTTGCAAGTTCATTTGGTAAATTTTCTTAAGCAGCATCGCTAGCATGGAAGTAGACAACTTTTGTAATTTTTTTTTCTTTTCATTTTTTTCATTTGCTATTTTGTAAAGTGGACAACTTTTGTAACTTTTTGACAATTTGCCAGTTAAATCTATTTTAGCTTCGTGGTCTCATTGGTTGGGGGCAGCCATCACCTAGATCTGGCAAGGGCCTTTGCACCCTCGCCCGTAGTCGATAAGGTGATGGCCTTGAGTGAAGCCTTCGTGGTGGGTGAGGGTTGTTGGTGACCCTTGCCAGAGGAAAAAAAAAACCAAGAAAAATAAAAAATAAAAAATAAGCATTTTCTTTAAAAATTACAAAATTGTTTATGTTGGCATTATAAGGATGACTGATATTTATGTCAGCGATAACCTAATTAAAATTGGTCGAATGGACTCAATTGACAAATTGTCTAGAGGTTTATAATTCAATTGGCAAAATTGTCAAGACCCAAAAAATATTAGTAAAATTGAAATATTTAAAATTGAATTGGTTCATGTGTAATAGGTGTATGTATTGTTAAAGAATTTTTCCTTCTATAATGATTTTGGACGTGCTTGTGTGAATGTTTTGATTGGGAAGAGTATCATTGTCCAAATTAATGGAGGTGTCGTCATTGCGGAAAAAAGGTTTTAAATTTTGAAGCAACAGTGGGGGCGAGGTACATCGATTATTGAAGTAACAAACTTTGCCACAAATCCATTACAAGAACATCTTTTCCAGAGCAACAACACCCTGATGTTATCTACCAGTCAACGCTGGTCAAACGTTGCTATTCGACATCGAATGAAGTTCGGGTTAGGACCATCCATTTGTAATTTGGAATCATGTACTCTCCTAGAGTCGAAAACAATAGGCCCCTAACAAAGCACATCTTCGAAATGAAGGGAAACTGATAAGAAAGGGAAACTAATTGCGGCTCGACATTCATATTTGATTGTAATAGGGAAAGTCGAAAGTTTAAGTTCCATCCGACATGAGACATCTCCTTTAGCAAAGGGATTTGCAGTATGGAAATAAGTGCTTGGACGTCGGGACATGGAGTGCGTAAATGGGCCACCATTACTGTTTGCTAACTGTTAGGATTAGTGATAATAGGGATAAGATTAGGTAACCGTACCGTTAGATTCCAAATCCAAATGGCGGGATCTCCTCCACAAATTTTTTTTCAAGGAAACGTGTTAACTTGTTTAACTGGTTTCCTTCAAAAAATTAAAATTGGAAAAACTCACTTCAAAATTCCATGAGATTCCTTCACATGAGAAAAGAAAAATTAACATAAGAAAACACATAATTTTAGAATTAATTGAATATCAAAATAGAGATACTCGCAAGTGGAATAATATATGCAAAATAAATAGTTAATGTCATTAGAAAAATCAATTTAAGTTTTTTTGTCAAACATGGAGAAAACACAAGAAATATTGATTTTGAGACTTATAACGAAATCAGTGTGCTTTCAAATGGTTTTATATATATATATATATATATATATATATATATATATATATATATATGTTGCTCAAATCAAATTACTCTAAAAGGACTCTCTAGTTGCTAGAATTACGATTGGTGATATCAGTAATGTATGATAATAAATGAAGAAAAACAAGAAAAGACCTAAATATGTATAATTAATTAGTAAACGAAAAATCTGTTCATTTGAGTCTCATAGATGAAGATGTGCAAGGAGTTAAGAAATTACAAGATCAATCTTAGGATTTCATGAGTCAAGAATAAAGTTCAAAAGGAATAATTCAATAACACATGACCATGTGATGCCAAACCCTATGTCAATTCTTATGAATTAGAAGTTAATTTTGTAGCAAAGTAATTTTTTTCAAAACAAAACAATAATAAGTAAAGTGATGATTTCTTCTTTAATTACAGATTATATTTTGAGAATACCTCTGGCAACTCATCTAATCCAATTTTTAAGTGAGTGAAAATCATTAAATTCTCTTCAGCGCCTTAGTAGAGTTGAAAGCAATGGTGGTGATGATTGATATGAGGGTGGTGGAGATGGGGTTTAGGAAACCATGACCTGGAACTTATCATTCTCACCAAGGGTGTTAACAAAAGGATCTCCCTCAGCCCCTTATAAAAATCCAGCCGTTTCTCCATTATACAAGCCCATTCTTAAGTGAGCAAAAAAGAATTCATACCAAGTTGAACTTCCAGATGAAACGCCATCTAGCCAAGAACGATTGAAGAAGGTTAATCCTTCTATTTCCATGTTCTAAGATACAGATTTTCCCCCTCTCGCTCGAGAAGACTCTAGGCTTTCTTTTCCCGCCACTGAAGAATTTATTGATCCATAATGGAGATATTGTCATATTCCAAAGATTCCTACTCCAACCGATGTGGACGAACATGGAAGGCAAAAAAGAATTCCTGTTGTTGAAGTTGTTTTAAATTGGCAATCAGAGATTCTTTTGGTATTTTAAAACAATTGATTTTAGAATTGTTGATGTACATCAAGATCCCAAAAGATATGATGAATCCACAAAAAAAAAAAAAAATGCTTTCAAATTTCCAAAAAAGACTTCATGCGTTGGAATCAGGACAACATTTGGGATATTATTGTCTTGAAAGCCCAAAGGATGAGATTGAAAAGTTCAAAAGACAAATCCAACTCCTTGAGAAAGGAAAATTCAAGCCTTTTGATCCATTTCCTTCTTTGCCCAGAACTCAATGTTCTTTTCCACCACCATAAAACACCTTAGTTTTTGTTGCCCTTGTAGAAACTTCTATCGGATAAGATAGAATTGATGTGTTAGAAATGAGAAATCGTCTCCAAGAAATGGACAGGATAAGGAAGGAAAAGAGAAAAGAGAAGATTATTGAGGAATCCTCCAAATTTGCCAAGAAGGATTCAAACCAGATGATGTTATCTAAGTTGTTAGAATCATTCCTAAGGGATCTGAGCAATCAAGAGGATAAATAGTCTAATTCTGATAACTTGTTAGATCGGACTTAACCTCCCCTAGAACCAATCCTTCCAATCAATTTAAACTTAGACTCGGAACCAGACCCAGTATCCCTTTCATCTTCTTCCTCTTTTTCAATCATTGCTGTCGAGTCATTCCCCATTGTACTAGCCACATCTTCAATATTTATGGCTGATCCACCAGAATAGGAAATGAAATCAAATCCTTCCGAACAAGAGGTTATTCAACCAAATAACCCATCACAGATTCCTATTTCTTCTTCTAAATAGTTCTTCACCATTGATGACATTCTATATTTCAAATGGATAGAAATATTTGAAGAATTCCACTCCTAGCTAAATATTCGAACTCTTACTATTGAAAGCAAATATGAGATCCTTTTTGAATTCATCACAAGGTTTACTGATAGTCTCAAACGTCGGTGGCAATCAATTTCAGAGGCAAACCAAGTGTAATTTTTGCTTTTGGCAAATTTTGCCCAAGTTGTTGGATTTGTCTACCACTTTTTCATTGGTAAACTCGTTGACTTACTTGAGCTTAAAAGAAGGGAATATTTTGAAAGAAAATATTGTTCACTCCAAAGAAGACATCTCGATCGACATTATCAAGAAATGCTTAAACTTTTCTATGGCTTTGGAATTGATGCAAACTTGAACCAAGTTTTCTTGGCCTCTATTCCTAGAGAACTCTCACAGCAAATTGAGATATCATTTTTCAACAAACAAATGAGACTTGTGGATATTCCCTTTGGAGAAATCCAACAAGAAATTCATATTTGTCTTGATGATTTATGTCTTAGACACCAAATGATGAAAAACTATATCAGAGACGATTGAGAACTCGATAGTGCTTGTTCCCGCTAGCTCTTAAGGTCAAGTGCTCCAAAAAAAGATTTTGATGGTTCTTGCGGAAAATACTTCGAAAAAAAAAAAGAAGCATTTCAAGAAATACAAAGTAGGAAGATCTGAGCAGGCATCTAAGCATTTTCGAAGAAAGAAAAAATGACAATTTTTACGAAGATGGAAGAATTGTTTTGATGATAAGAAATCAACTTGATGCTTCATTTGCAACAAAAAAGGTCACTTCACCAAAAATTGCTGCTAGGAAAAAAAGGTCATAATCATTTGATACACCATATTAAATTCGAAACTAGTGTCTCCCTTGAGAATGATGATATTGAATCATTGTTTTCAATTGATGAAGATTCATCTAAACAAACTCTTTGTATCATGCCTTGTTATCAAACTTCCAATAAAACTAATTCTGATTTAGACTCTGAAGATCTTTTTCATCTATCCCTAACATCTGTGGATCTAGACCCGATTATATATTCCAGCCAAGTTCATTACCCTCATTTTCCTATGAAAAATTTCACTTCAAAGTTTGTTAAACCAATCTCAGTCACTACCCCTATAGATACAGATGCTAGTTTTTCAATTTTGGATACCAAAGTCCTTCTTGAAGAATACTAGACTTCTTGTGTCCGGTACTTCAATTCTACTTCAGAAGATATTTTTTCTACAAATGTGCATACTACACTAGCAACCATTTAGTTTTTTTCCCTAGTGCTCTACAACTGCTAAAACCCTTGGATCTAACCTTCTCAACAAAGATTTGATCATTGGGTGGGATGTCATGACTCAAATCTCTCAACTTTGAATTATTCCTAAATAAGGGCTTAAGTATAAAGACTAATTTTCTGAATTTGTCAATATCCAAAGGCTTTTCTTCATTCAAATGAGTTTACTAGATTCAATCATGCAAATTACAATCATGTCAGAATCTCACTCTGACTTCTCTAAAAAATGCCCCCATCTTTTGTGGAAAAATTTAGAGTTTTTTGTTCATCTCCCGTTAAAAAAATGAAGATATAAATTCTATCAAGGTGAGTTACACTGGAATGAATCTAGAACATCTTAATTCTATTCAGAAGGGAATGCTCGGAACAACTCTAGCAAAGTCTTATTGAAATCTCAAACTCCCAATGGGCTTGTGAAGTCTTTTATATCAATAAGAGAATAGAGCAGAATAGAGGAAAGATTCGATTGGTCATAAACTACCCTTAACATTTTTCTCCAAAATGATAAATTTTCTTTGCCTTTTCGAAATTCTCTTTTTGTTGGATTAACCAAAGCTCACATTTATTCTAAATTTGACCTCAAAGTCAGATTTTGGCAACTGTGCATTCATCTTGAAGAGAGACCCAAGACAGAGTTTTGTATTTTAAACTAGCATTTTCAATGGAAGGTTCTCCCTTTTGGTTTTGTTGACACCTAATTTAGGATCAAATTTTTTATTTTAGAAAATAAAATAGAAGATAATAAATAAAATAAAGCATTTGGGTTTGTGGAGGGAGATTTCAAAAAAAAAAAACAAATTTTGAATAATGAAGCATTTTTATTGTTGAACACATATCTTCATTTCAAAATTAAAAAAAAATGAAATTAATGAGGGGAATTAATGGGATTTGTCTAGCGATATGGAAAGAATGGACACTCACTCGAATATTGGGCGTGAATGCGGACATGTTCGCAGCAATATAAATGAATTGCGAAAGAAGGTGAGAGATTTACGGCAACAAATCAGGGCTAAGATTTCGGCAATCCCCACGATCAAAGGAGCACGGGTTCTGACTTTCCAATGTTAAATGGGAGTCTTGTACTATAAAAGGGACACGTCGAGTCATTAAAAAGAAGGTGGTGGAATTCAAAAAAATTGAGAGCAAATAAAAATTCTGTCGTTTGGGGGCTCCTTATTTTTTACTTTCGTAGGAGGGTAGCTTCTCTTCATTTGAAAGTCCAAAAAAGTGAAAGAAGGGAAGAGAGAGAGCGGAACCGTCCGTGCGGTCTTCTCGAGAGAGAGGGAGAGGGTCTGATTTTCTTTCCTTCTGCAAAAGAAGTGCTGCAGAAGGCAAAAAGGAAAGAAAAAGCTGCAAAGGAGAAAAGTCAAGGTCAGCTACGTCAGAGGCAGAAAAAGTGAAAAGGGGGCAGAGAGTGGACGTGCAGCAGAACAAAAAAAAAAAAAAAAAAAAAAAGAGAAAAGGGGACTGTTCATCATCTCCTTCGTGGAAGCCATCCGACACCGCCCTTTGTTCACCGCTGCCCGGATCGTGTTCGCGGCTGGGTCTCTCCGCGCGTCCGCCTCCGGCAGCCACCTTCGCGCTCGCACCTGCACTTCCCGTCGCCGACGCTTCGCGGCCTCCCGATCCGCAACATAAGCACTCGCGCCATTCGCCCAAGCCGACGCCGTTGCTGCAGTCGCAGCAACTCAGATCTGGAAGTTTCCACACCACCGTGCGACTCAACGCTTGAAGCCATCACCGTCGCCTGAAGCCGAAGTCCATTACGGCTTGCGCCCCCATACCGCCACTCCGCCTTAGCCGCGAGCCTGCCACCTCCGACGCCGACGCTCATCCGCGCCAGCGACCAAGCCTCGCAAGTTGACGCCGAGACCCGAAGACCCGAAGGCCTTTCAGCTCACGCCGCCGTGCCGCCGTCTAGCCCTCACCCAGGAGCTCCGGTCGCCGGCCATCTTTCGCTCGGTTGCCCTCTTGTTCCGTTGGTTTACCTTAGGTAGTTTTACTTCTTTATTTTTATTTTTCATTACTTTGTAGTTTAGGTTGTTTGTTTATATGTTATGTTTATTTTCCTGTTTATTTCATTTGATAGCATGTTTAGTTTAATTATTTAAATGTTGGGTGTTAATATTTGCAATTTCTATATGCATTATCCATAAATTTTAGCTCAAATTACTATAATTATTAATTTGATCCGAGAGACATCGGGTCATTTTTTTAATTATACTAATTTTGGTTTTGTGGTAGAATTTCATTTGTTAAATCACAATAATTATTTAATTCGGTCCGTAAGACTTCGGACTAAATTTTTAATTATTTTGATTTCCTTGTTGTGATTGTAGAGTTAAAATAATTATTAATTTAATCCGTGAGACAACGGATTATCTTTTGATTATTTTAACTCTTATCTTAGTTTTTACGTAAAAATAATTGCTTGTTTAAAAAATGAAAATTAAAAAAAAGGGAATAGTGAAAAGTTAAAAATTTGCATGAGCATATAGGTCATATAGGTTTATTAAATTAAGACACGTAGGTTTAAATTAACCTTTAGGATTATTTTAGAATTTCACCCTTAGATAGTTGTTTTTTAGTCGGGATTAGATTTAAACAATTTTTTTTATTTAGGAAAAGTTTGCATGATATATAAAAAAAAATAAGAAAAAAATAAAAAATAATAGGTGCATATTAACTAGTTTGCATAATAGGCACATTTAATTAGAGTTTGCATATTAATAAATTAGGATTGCATCATATTATCATGTTTTAGTAATCCCATCGTGTAATTTTTAATTGCATATAATTAACATTTTTAAAGAAAAATACAAAAATCATTTACTTGGTTAATTAATAAATTAGTTCATAATTAATCTCATTTCATATCATCATTGTTTAGTGTAGGTTGCATACATTAAAAAAAAAAAAAAGAATCATTAAAAAATCACAAAAAGATTATGCATATAGAATTGTTATGTCATGCAGCCTATGTCATGTAGTATATGCACATTTAGGATTGCATAATTTAGATTGCATCCATATAGTTCAAATTAGGCCATATAAATTGCATTTCACATATCATTAAAGTAAAATTCATACATATTAAGTTTAGATTAAGATTGCATCTAATTAGATATCATGCATTTAATTAGATATCATGTCATTTAGAAAATCATGTTTAAGGCATGCATTTTTATTAGCATTTTTAAATGTTTTCTTAGAGAGTGGACTTTAATAAAGTTGTGGTTTATAATTTCTTAGCATTTCGATTTATTGAATGTTATTTAATTGATTGTGCACCCGCATGACCACCATTTGCATGTTAGTATCTTAGGTTAAAATTAATCAAGACTGCCTGCAAAAATGTTTTTTTAAGGTACCGAAAGGGCGTTAGATTAATTTAGCGTAACCATGTCCCGAATCCATTAAATCTCTGGTTCGTAAAAGGTAAAGTATTCTCCCATACTTTACGGGTTTCTAATCAGCCCTAATTGGTTAGTGGCGGCTCCAATTTGATATATAATTTGCATGTTTTAATGGGTCATTTTCTTAACGAGCACAAATTGAGCATCTTAAGCGGAAAGTGGAAATGATTGAAGCTGAAAATAAGAAGCTTCGCAAGGCGTTGGGTTCCCGAAAGCATATAAAATGAGATGTTCAATGTTTAGAGATCTTGATTTCAATTCAGTCTTTTCAATTTTAGTTCAATGTTTAGGGATTTGAATTTCAATTCTTAGTTCATTGTTAGAAAGTTTGGTTCATTGTTAGGGAGTTTGGTTCAAACATTTAAAATAAATAAAATGAGATGATTAGACCATTGTCATGGGCCATTTTCTTATCTTGTCGTTGTTTCTTATATTATCTCTTTCTCACCTTAGGTAACAACACGGCTCACCCAAGATCACCAATCCGTACTCGTTCTAGAGTAACAATGGCTGATGACGCCGAACAAATGCGTGGTGCTGAACCAGCTCGTGTCGTTGCCCTCGAAACAGAAATGAAGCAAGTCCTGAATGTCCTTGAGCAGCTCTCTAAACAAATCGATTCTCTCCAAGCAAACACTGCCCCTCCACCCCCGCAAGTTGAAGTGGTGTTACCACAACATGCTCCTATGGCTGATTCAAGAGATAAAGGCAAGAATATATCCGCAAGTGGCCCATCAAGCTCTAATGATGTCTCTAGGGAGAAAACTACTGACACGCCTCAAATCATTGTTGATGAGGAGATACAAGTGATACGAGACGGCTGTACCGAAGGCGAGCGGGAAAACACACAGCGAAAATCGAGGAGAAACTTAAGCATTTGCGGGGTGCATTTAGCCAAGACCCAACCGATCTATCCCATTATGCAAAGATCAAGATACCAAAGAAGTTCAAAATGCCGGACTTTGAAAAGTATAATGGCACTTCTTGCCCGAAGATCCATTTGCGGACTTATGTGGTTAGGATGACCCCATATGTTGATAACATACCCCGATGATTCAGCAATTTCAAGCAAGCCGAGGGACCGGCACTCCGGTGGTATATTATGAAGAAGATTAATCTCCTAGAGACTTGGGAGGATTTGACCGATGTCTTCTTCAAGCGGTACAAGTATAATATTGATGTCACTCCATCTCGAGAGGATTTTGCCACCGAGAAGAAGAAGATAGAATCTTTCAAGGCCTATGTCACGAGATGGAGGACGTAGCCGCTCAAATTACTCCGGAGCCGGCGAAAAGGAGTTGATGGATTTGTTCATGAAGACGCTCCCACCCGAATACCGAAATCGAATGTTAGGATCGTTGCCGAGTCGTTCAATGTTGGTCCCGTTGGCGAGCGGAATTGAGATAGCCTGCGTGATGGATGGGCGTCGATCAAACCAGCTCATATAAGAAATTTCCGGCCAAGAAGGACAAAGAGCCCGTAGCGGAAGTCAATACGGCTTATGTTCAACCCCTCGCCCCGTCTCGAACACTCAACGGGGAGGAGCACGTCCTTTCTTTGGCCAGCAGAGGAACTCTTCCAGGCATCAATTTACGCCTCTCCCTAAGCCATTGTCCAAGATCTTGCCGACTCTTCAGAAAAATGGATTACTCGCTAAGGAGCCTAAACGACCTAATCCCGAGCGTTTCCCCAACTATGATCCTTCTAAGACATGTGCTTACCATATGGGGGAGGCGGGGCATTCTGTTGATGATTGCTATATCTTTGCGACACAAAATCCAAAATCTGTTGGATGCTAAAGTGGTCTCATTCCGCGAAGCCCGAACATCGAGAATAATCCACTCCCTGACCATCCAGAAACTGTGAATGCCATTTTCAGTTTTGATGCTGGTCGAAAGAAGAGCTTGAGAGTACATCTGGACGATGTTTATAATGGTTTAGTTCAAGCTGGATACTACTCAGATGTAGAAGAACCTACCATGTCTCAGAAGGTGCAGAGAGTTAAGATAATGTCCAAGAAGGGGATGATTGTTTGCGTTGATCCTGCCGACACAGTTTCAACTATCACTCCAATCATTATTGATCTGGAGGAAGAACTTTCTGATTTTGAGAATGAATTTACCGGCTTGAACATTGGAGCTAGCGATCCCTTAGTTTTTTGACATGCCACCATTGGAGGATGCTTCGGATGAAGATGGATTAATCATCAATGATGTGCCGCCATTAGATGATGAAGAATTGATTCTTGATGTTATGCAACCCTATGCATACACGAATGATAAGGCGGTCCCATGGTGTTATGATGCGGAGATAGATGTGGTCACTCGATCGGGACGCACTTACGCTCAGGCCAACTCACAACCGTCAAGCCAGCCATTGATGAAGAGGCTAAAGAATTTTTAGCGTGATTAAGGCAAGTGAGTATAGCGTAGTGGACCAACTTCGAAAACGCGGCACAAGTCTCCATATTAGAGTTGCTTTTGACATTAGAGAAACATCAAAAGGCTTTGATGAAAGTCCTTAATGAAGTACATGTCCCAGAGTCCATTGAGCCTGAGAAGTTGGGGGAATTCGTGGGAGTCATTTTGTTAAACGACCAGATCACTTTTTCAGATGATGAAATCCCGGATGAAGGAAGGGGACACGGCAAAGCCCTTTATATCTCAGCCAAGTGTCGAAATACCTTGGTATCCCGTGTCCTCATTGATAATGGATCGGCTTTAAACATATGCCCCCTTGCGACTCTAAAGCGTCTTGGGTATGATCTAGGGAAAATTCGTGCGGCTAAAACCTCGTTCGAGCATTTGACGGAACCAAGAAAGAAGCGGTTGGGGAAGTTGATTTAGACTTGCGGATAGGGCCAGTGTTATTTAATGTGGTTTTTGGGTCTTGGACATACCCTACAGCCTTCAACTTTTTGTTAGGTCGTCCATGGCTTCATGCAGTAGGGGCAATTTCTTCAAGTCTTCACCAGAAAGTGAAGTTTGTGACGAAAGGGAAGCTTATTACAGTTCGAGAAGAGGATGAGTTCAAGATTTATCACGAGACGGCTATCCCTTACATTGAACCAGATTGTAAAGAAGAATCAGTTTTCAAGCATTTGAGTTGGTTTCGACCATTCATGTCTCTCAAGGTACTACCCTACCCAATCCAAAGTTATCAAAGTCGGCGATCATGGTAGGCAAGATCATGGTCGGGAGTGGCTTTGTTCTAGGTAATGGTTTAGGCCGACATGGTCAGGGCACTCGCCAACCAATTGAGGCCGAGCGGAATTCATACACTCTTTGGGTTGGGCTATCGTGATAGAGGTGGACGATCCTGTAGAGGAAGAGGAAGAGGACAAGGACGAACTAGTGTCATTAGACCCCACATTAGGTCCACATTCCCTGGGCCTGCAAGGATGATGCATGAGGAAGAAGGGGCGATCGATACCTGTGTTCAGTACTCCAAGCCTCCGATTCTTGCGACATTGATGTTATTCCGCCGAATGGGTAGTGGTAGACAAGCCGGTTGCAGACACCACTCGAACCACTGGAAAAGACGACGCACTCGGAGGAATGGCCGAATTATTCGAAGAGAATTTCGTGTTGGTCATCGACGAAGTTCGAGAGTAGGAGAATTTTAATTATTTGCACACTCCTTTGCGTAGGAGTTTTTATTGCTTCCCGTATTTGCATTTCCATTCCTAGCATTTCTATCATTTCAATGATGTAATTTGCTTTTCATCCAATAAAATACATGAAAATTTTCATGTTTTGAGGGCATGATGAAGTACACCAAACTAGCCCGGTGATGATATCCAGCCAATAAAAGAAAAGAAAAATCCAAGGAGAATTCCGAGGCCGGGCTTCATCATGCTTCCTCGTGTCAAAATGTTTAAAAATGGTTTTTGCCAAAAGAATTTAAAAAATAGGTTACCCTGTTTGTCTTCCTAATTCATCCACTTCCTGTTTCAGGAATGATATTGAGACTTGCAAAGGTGTGAGAATGGTCCAATCTAATACAGTATGTGCTAATACTAATGATCCCGAAGACTCAAACGAAGACTCCAGTGAAGTGCAACGTAGTTGGGAACAACATGAAAAGACTAAGGCTCCCACATCCGAGCAGACCGTCACTATTAATTTAAGTGACACTGAAGAGGCCAAAGAAGTGAAAATTGGGGTGAGTCTTCCCAAAGATGAGGCCGAGCGCCTAACTCAGTTATTGAAGGAGTATCAGGATATCTTTGCATGGACGTATGCTGACATGCCTGGTTTAGACCCGTCAATTGTGGAGCATTGCCTACCTACTAACTGGATGTGCCACCTAAGAAACGAGAGGCTACGGAGAACCAAGCCTCGAACTCTCAAAGAAGATAGAGGAGGAAGTGATGAAGCTCTTGAAGGTGGGATTCATTGAAGTCTCACAAGTACCCGAATGGGTGGCCAACATTGTACCGCAATGAAGAAAGACGGTCGAGTTCGAGTATGTGTTGATTATCGGGATCGAACAAGGCCACCCAAAAGATGATTTTCCGTTACCGCACATAGATGTCCTTGTGGATAGTACCGCTGGTTTTGAACTATTCTCATTTATGGACGGTTTTCGGGTACAATCGATAAGGATGAAGGAGGAAGACAAGGAGAAGACTGCATTTATCACCCCGTGGGGAACCTTTCATTATAAGGTTATGCCCTTCGGACTCAAAAATGCAGGAGCAACTTACCGAGCCATGATAGTATTGTTTCATGACATGATGCATCAAGAGATTGAGGTCTATGTTGATGATATGATTGCAAAGACTCGACCTGGAAAAAGCCACATCGAAACCTTGAAGAAGCTATTTGATCGACTCCGTGAGTTCAAGCTTCGACTGAATCCCGCTAAGTGCGTGTTTGGAGCAACATCCGGTAAATTGCTCGGATTCATTGTGAGTAGTAAAGGGATTGAAATCGACCCAGCTAAAGCTAAAGCCATTTGTGAGCTGCGACCTCCGTCAACTGTGAAAGAAGTCCGGAGCCTTTTGGGGAGGTTGAATTACATTGCTCGATTCATTTCCCAACTTTCTGAAACCGCCGAGGCCATTCTTCAAGCTCCTAAAGAAGAATGCACGAGTCAATTGGGATGATGAATGTCGAGAAGCGTTCGACAAGTTGAAGAGTTACTTGATGAATCCACCGATGCTTGTCCCACCATCGCCGGGTCATCCCTTAATTCTCTACCTCACTATCCATAGTGAGTCACTAGGTGCAATGTTGGCTCAAGAAAGTCCCGTCGACAAAAAAGAACAAGCCATTTATTACCTGAGCAAGAAGTTCACTGTATCAGAGCTGAAGTATCCTGATGTTGAAAAGACTTGTGTAGCTTTGGTATGGGTATTGCATAGATTGCGACAATACACACTGCATTACCAGACATTCCTCGTGATCGAGAGTGACCCCATCAAGTACTTACTTGAGCGACCAGCTTTGGTGGGTAAGTTGGCCAAATGGCAAATTTTAATTTCCGAATTTGATGTACAATTCATGCCACAAAAGTCAGTTAAGGGTCGAGTGATCGCTGACCTATTGGCCGAGAATTCAGAAGTCTCTAATGGCAATGACAGTTTCCTTGATGACCGCGTCTTGAGTATAAATGAAGACTCGTGGAAGATGTTCTTTGATGGAGCTGTAAACTTGTCTGGTTCTGGTATCGGGGCGATTTCGATATCCCCCAGATGGACAAAGCATCATCCGGTGGCTGCAAAATTGGTATTCCCATGCACTAACAACGTGGTCGAGTATGAAGCTTGCATCCTCGGGCTTCAGGCTGCAATTGAGATAGGTGTGGCCAAGTTAAAAGTGTTCGGGATTCCACATTAATCATAATGCAGACCGTAGGTGAATGGAAGACCAAGGAGGCCAAGTTGCTCCCATACCACAAGTATTTAGAAGATCGATGGAAAAGTTCGAGGAAGTTTCGTTTGAATACTTGCCAAGGTCTCATAATCAATTTGTGCACGCACTTGCGACATTGTCTTCTATGCTGCAAGTCACTGATGGGTTAGAGGTCGAGCCTCTGAAAATAGAGGTTTTGCCGAGGCCAGCTTATTGCATGGTAGTGATAGAGGAACCGGATGGAAAACCATGGTACCATGACATCATGACCTATATTCAAAAGCGAAAGTTCCCTAAGGTAGTAATCCAACCGACCGAAAGCATCTCATGAAACTTGCCTCCAAATTCTTTATTAGTGGAGATACATTATACAAACGGTCTTTCGACACCGTCCTCCTTAGATGTGTCAATGCTAAGGAAGCCACTCGTTGATGGAAGAAATACATGAAGGGGTGTGTGGTCCTCACATGAGCGGCCACATGTTAGCAAAGAAGATTATGAGACTAGGTTACTTTTGGCGACTTTGGAAACCGATTGCATTCAACATGTCGAAGTTGTCACCGTTGTCGATTTATGGAGACAAAATAAATGTTCCTCCAAATGAGCTGCATCAACTGTCAGAGTCATGGCCTTTTTCAATGTGGGGCATCGATGTAATCGGCCCAATTAATCCGAAAGCTTCGAATGGTCATTGTTTCATCTTGGTCGCTATTGATTATTTCACAAAATGGATAGAGGCAGCATCCTATGCAATTGTTACCGCAAAGAATGTTGTGAAGTTTGTGCGACGGGATATTATTGCTCGTTATGGCGTGCCTGAAGCCATCATCACAGATAACGGGACAAACCTTAACAACAAGCTTGTTAATGATTTGTTCAAGGAGTTCAAAATTCGTCATTTGAATTCATCACCCTATCGCCCTCGATGAATGGTGCGGTTGAAGCGGCGAATAAGAACATCAAAAAGATTCGGCAAAGACAGTGATAATTATCGTGACCGGCACGAGAGGCTTCCTTACGCCCGATGGCGTATAGAACTTCGCCGCACTTCTACGGGGCAACTCCTTTTTCTTTGGTGTACGGCATGGAAGCCCGCGGTTGAAGTAGCAATCCCTTCTCTAAGAGTATTATCTCAGTCCAAGCTGACAGAAGCTGAATGGGCACAACAGAGGTATGACCAACTCAATTTGATTGAAGAAAAACGATTGAAGACTGTATGTCATGGTCAATGTTATCAACAGCGGGTGGCCAAGTCCTTTAATCGGAAGGTTCGCCCAAGGCATTTCAAGGTCCATGATTTGGTGCTACGCAAGATGCTACCAATTAACCTTGATCCTCGTGGCAAATTCACTCCGAATTACAAGTGGGCCATACATTGTGAAGAAAGTACTTCCGGAGGTGCTTTAATTTTGGCAGAAATGGACGGGCGGGAATTCACAAATCCTGTAAATTCTGATGCTGTAAAGAAATATTATCCATGAATAAAAGGGCTCGTAAAAACCTTTTCCTCACTCAGAGTTGGTCAAATCTTTAGTGTATAATGTTGCATACTTTATTTTTGCAGGGGCAAAGAATGGATGTGAACGATGGTGTCTTATTTTTGTAAGGAATCTCTATGAGCTCCTTTACAAAGGAAGGGCAAGACATGGACACATAATAGTTTGACTTTATGAGCGTGCCCTCTTTGTCTTTATAGAATGCTTTCACATGATATTGTGTATTCGTCAATTCCACTTGAAATTTATCAAAATGGATAATTCAGTGAAAGATGTCGAGTTATTTGAGCATGCTAAATGAGGTGTGAAAGGCAAGCCTAATCCCATACACCGTCCCCTGTCTATATATTGTGAGGTGAGTATGGAAACATTTTGTATTTCAAGGTGAAGAATATTCTTGCGAAAAGTACGATAGTTGAAATGACGAGAGGCAGTTCATTTCTCTATCCCAAACACTACAGGTGTTCCATTGCTTAACCATTTTTGAGCCCATACACTTATGGATGTTCTTTTCAAATTACCCCTGTCAAGAACCACCCCACATCGGGGCAACTGGGAGATAAAAATGACATCATGAAGTGAGGAAAGTGAATTGAAATTTTCTTGCTCTCACTTGCATCAATCTTCAAGTTATGCTATTACATTGAATTCATATGGTAATTTAAGTGCCTTAGGATGACGAAGAGCATTTCTTTCACTATCCTACACACTTATATCCTTTGTATAGCCCACTTGAGCCTCGTGATTTCGTTTCTTTTAAGCCCGTTGGTGATCATCCCCCACACTTTGGGGCAAGGCAAGAGACAGATGAAGACCCTTGAAAGTTCGAGTGTCATTTAAAGTATACTTGACACATGCATTGTGCGCAAGAACATGAAATCAAAATAGAACTAAGGGGCATGAAAAAGTGTGCTTCGATAAAAGCAAGGCCAATGCCCGTGAAAAAAGAAAGAAATGACTGATGAATTGGGGGGCATGAAAAAAAGCGGTGTGCTTGATCGATGCCCATCATCAAAGAAAATGATGTTGAGAAAAGATCTCCAGTTGAATAATCATTGGCATCAGGTGATAAACCCTTGAGCCAATAAAGAAATCTGTCAAGAAGACAACGGGTGGCGAAGAGAACGGTGGCAATGTCAAGATGATCACCAACTTTGACCCCTATACACATCTTTGAGCCTAACGATCCTTTCGTTTCTCAACCCATGAACCCAGCCTATGTTACGTCCCTTACAAAGTCTCTTCAGATTAGGGCACTTGAATTAACATAGGAATTCACATGTTTTAAGCATTGCTCAAGAAGTGCGAGCAAGATTATTTCTTTCTCATTTTGCAGGGTTCTTGACTTGTAAACCCGGAGATGATTACAGGATCATTCTTTCAATTGCTTTGACTCGAAGAGTCCCTTTGTTAAGCCGTGGACCAAGCCTGCATTACAGTCATTGACAAAGACCTCTTAGATTGGTAAGGTCGTACTGATTGCAAGAAAATTCGAACTCTTGTCGACAAGATGATGATAAGATCGAGTGATATATTCCTGCATCAATGGACGGGACAAATAACCCTTCTTAAATGAGAGCGAGAGAAAAGCCTTTTCACACCAAAAGTGTCTCATTTAGCATGTTCAAGAGATTCACGCTATAACTGAAAATTGTCCTGGTGATAATTTTTCCAGTAGAAGCTTGATAAAGCCATCATGCATGGACCTTCATTGAATTTTTCCTCAAAGACAAAAAAAATTGTCTTTGAAACCCCGAGTTTGTTCAATCACCTTTGTACTTGATGAGAATTCCAAGTACCTATTTATAAAATGTTTTCAAATGTCTAGTGTAAATTCCAGATATTTGAACCCTTAAATGCTTGATGTGATTTCCAAGTGTTTGTCTTTCCAAATATCGACGTGATTTCCAGATGTTTAGTAAATGTTTTCAAATGTCGACATAAAAATCAGATTTTTGAAATTTCAAGTACTTGATGCAGTTTCAGTGCTTAGAATCTGATGAGAATTCCGGATCCCTAAAGACTTTGAGCCTTTCAATTATCGAAGGGAGTTCCGGATGATTGACGGGTCTCATCGGAATCATTTCACACCTAAATCCCCAAACAGGTATGACAGTACGTGCTCTTCTTTGCATTTGCATTTCATTGGTCATAGACACATAGAGATCTATGTTCCTGACCGAATCATTGCATTTACATGGCATTCTTTAGGGGTTAAATTAATTTGAGTCCATTTCTTTCAAAAAAGAGTCAAGTCATTAACATTTGCATATGCATTTCATATTTCATTTTACATGGTTTAATTTTAGGTGTCATATATCTTTGAAGGGAAACCTCACGAGCTTCCCTTCAAAGAGGGGCAGCTGTTGACACCTAATTTAGGATCAAATTTTTTATTTTAGAAAATAAAATAGAAGATAATAAATAAAATAAAGCATTTGGGTTTGTGGAGGGAGATTTCAAAAAAAACAAATTTTGAATAATGAAGCATTTTTATTGTTGAACACATATCTTCATTTCAAAATTAAAAAAAAAATGAAATTAATGAGGGGAATTAATGGGATTTGTCTAGCGATATGGAAAGAATGGACACTCACTCGAATATTGGGCGTGAATCTGGACATGTTCGCAGCAATATAAATGAATTGCGAAAGAAGGTGAGGGATTTACGGCAACAAATCGGGCTAAGATTTCGGCAATCCCCACGATCAAAGGAGCACGGGTTCTGACTTTCCAATGTTAAATGGGAGTCTTGTACTATAAAAGGGACACGTCGAGTCATTAAAAAGGAGGTGGTGGAATTCAAAAAAATTGAGAGCAAATAAAAATTATGTCGTTTGGGGGCTCCTTATTTTTACTTTCGTAGGAGGGCAGCTTCTCTTCATTTGAAAGTCCAAAAAAAGTGAAAGAAGGGAAGAGAGAGAGCGGAACCGTCCGTGCAGTCTTCTCGAGAGAGAGGGAGAGGGTCTGATTTTCTTTCCTTCTGCAAAAGAAGTGCTGCAGAAGGCAAAAAGGAAAGAAAAAGCTGCAAAGGAGAAAAGTCAAGGTCAGCTACGTCGAGGCAGAAAAAAGTGAAAAGGGGGCAGAGAGTGGACGTGCAGCAGAAAAAAAAAAAAAAAAAAGAGAAAAGGGGACTGTTCATCATCTCCTTCGTGGAAGCCATCCGACACCGCCCTTTGTTCACCGCTGCCCGGATCGTGTTCTGCGCTGCTGGTCTCTCCCGTAGCGTCCGCCTCCGGCAGCCACCTTCGCGCTCGCACCTGCACTTCCGTCGCCGACGCTTCGCGGCCTCCCGATCCGCAACATAAGCACTCGCGCCATTCGCCCAAGTCGACGCCGTTGCTGCAATTCGCAGCAACTCAGATCTGGAAGTTTCCACACCACTTTGTGCGACTCAACGCTTGAAGCCATCACCGTCGCCCGAAGCCGAAGTCCATTACGGCTTGCGCCCCCATACCGCCACTCCGCCTTAGCCGCGAGCCCGCCACCTCCGACGCCGACGCTCATCCGCCCGGCGACCAAGCCTCGCAAGTTGACGCCGAGACCCGAAGACCCGAAGGCCTTTCAGCTCACGCCGCCGTGCCGCCGTCTAGCCCTCACCGGAGCTCCGGTCGCCGGCCATCTTTCGCTCGGTTGCCCTCTTGTTCCGTTGGTTTACCTTAGGGAGTTTTACTTCTTTATTTTTATTTTTCATTACTTTGTAGTTTAGGTTGTTTGTTTATATGTTATGTTTATTTTCCTGTTTATTTCATTTGATAGCATGTTTAGTTTACCAAAATTTATGGATAATGCATATAGAAATTGCAAATATTAAACAATTTGATCCGAGAGACATCGGGTCATTTTTTTAATTATACTAATTTTGGTTTTGTGGTAGAATTTCATTTGTTAAATCACAATAATTATTTAATTCGGTCCGTAAGACTTCGGACTAAATTTTTAATTATTTTGATTTCCTTGTTGTGATTGTAGAGTTAAAATAATTATTAATTTAATCCGTGAGACAACGGATTATCTTTTGATTATTTTAACTCTTATCTTAGTTTTTACGTAAAAATAATTGCTTGTTTAAAAAAATGAAAATTAAAAAAAAGGGAATAGTGAAAAGTTAAAAATTTGCATGAGCATATAGGTCATATAGGTTTATTAAATTAAGACACGTAGGTTTAAATTAACCTTTAGGATTATTTTTAGAATTTCACCCTTAGATAGTTGTTTTTAGTCGGGATTAGATTTAAACAATTTTTTTATTTAGGAAAAGTTTGCATGATATATAAAAAAAATAAGAAAAAAAATAAAAAATAATAGGTGCATATTAACTAGTTTGCATAATAGGCACATTTAATTAGAGTTTGCATATTAATAAATTAGGATTGCATCATATTATCATG
Source organism: Eucalyptus marginata (assembly GCA_014182565.1). Lineage (NCBI taxonomy): Eukaryota > Viridiplantae > Streptophyta > Magnoliopsida > Myrtales > Myrtaceae > Eucalyptus > Eucalyptus marginata. Next base: position 29,724,045 of record CM024595.1, on the reverse strand, counting down.
TTTTAGTAATCCCATCGTGTAATTTTTAATTGCATATAATTAACATTTTTTTTAAAGAAAAATACAAAAATCATTTACTTGGTTAATTAATAAATTAGTTCATAATTAATCTCATTTCATATCATCATTGTTTAGTGTAGGTTGCATACATTAAAAAAAAAAAAAAAAGAATCATTAAAAAATCACAAAAAGATTATGCATATAGAATTGTTATGTCATGCAGCCTATGTCATGTAGTATATGCACATTTAGGATTGCATAATTTAGATTGCATCCATATAGTTCAAATTAGGCCATATAAATTGCATTTCACATATCATTAAAGTAAAATTCATACATATTAAGTTTAGATTAAGATTGCATCTAATTAGATATCATGCATTTAATTAGATATCATGTCATTTAGAAAATCATGTTTAAGGCATGCATTTTTATTAGCATTTTTAAATGTTTTCTTAGAGAGTGGACTTTAATAAAGTTGTGGTTTATAATTTCTTAGCATTTCGATTTATTGAATGTTATTTAATTGATTGTGCACCCGCATGACCACCATTTGCATGTTAGTATCTTAGGTTAAAATTAATCAAGACGCCTGCAAAAATGTTTTTTTTTAAGGTACCGAAAGGGCGTTAGATTAATTTAGCGTAACCATGTCCCCGAATCCATTAAATCTCTGGTTCGTAAAAGGTAAAGTATTCTCCCATACTTTACCTGGGTTTCTAATCAGCCCTAATTGGTTAGTGGCGGCTCCAATTTGATATATAATTTGCATGTTTTAATGGGTCATTTTCTTAACATCAAGTCGCGATTGGTAGGGCTTGGGAGAGTCCGCGCCAAGTCTTCGGACTTAGTAATCCATTAACCTAGTTTTAGGTGATTCACCCATCGAAAAAATCGGGTTGCGACAGGTTTGAAAGTAGTCCTTTCTTTTTTTCAAAAGGCTATGTGCTGCATCTTTGAGCCAATCATGTCTAATGTAATGGTTTACATTGATGACATATTACTTTACAGTCCTAATGAAGAATCTCACTACCGACTCTTCAAATAGTTTGCAAAAATTATAAAGAAATATGGAATCATGCTCTCTAAAAGAAAGATGAATATTGTCTAGACAGAAATTAAATTTCTAGGTATGCACTTTAATTAAGGTACAAACCATCCAGGGCCACACATTACTAAGGAATTATTGAAATTTCCTGAAGAGGATTTCACGACAAAGCAAGTTCATCAATTTTTTGGGATAATCATAGAGACTTTGTTCCAAATATTGTAAAACTGTTGATTCCATTGCAACTTATGCTGAAAAAAAAAATCCTCCATCTTGGGGAAAAACTCAAATTAGGTCAGTTGCCTCAGGTATGCTATCCCACAATTAGCGAACCTTAGGTTTTTTCCCCTACATTTGTTTTGTTTTAAATTTATTGAAAAAGCAATGTAAGACTTCACGCTAACACCACACCGCTATTTAACGGTGACTAGTCAGCCACATTAGTATTTTCATCTACTATTTTAATGTAATAACTAATTTGAAAAAATAAATAAATTATGGTGTCGTGGTCCTTTTCTTCTTTAGCTTCCACTATAGAAGTAATTAAAGGTGTGTATCTTATAAAGTTTATATTTAAATTCTTTCACAAGATTAACCGGTTGCCATGAACTTGTGGAACAAATATATGGACAGAATTGCACCGTCATTAATTATAAGTAACAATACCATCTTCTTAATTAGTAAGATCACTTGTGGTTAATTTGTGGGTCATCGGTCTTGGTGGTAAGGCTGAGTTGCAACATACCATGCACTTGTATTCAATTAATGAATCATGTAGCCTAACATCAAGTTCTATGTTTTAGAATAGTTAGATGTTAAACCACCTTTTTGTCTAATAGTTCAAATTTTTAAAACAGTTGACAAAAGTCCTACAAAATCTCATATTGTATAGACTAAGAGGTCTTAACTTCAAATCTTTCCGGGCCTCTATTTGTCTTCCCTCGCTTATTTTCACCATTAGAAAATTCAAATAAAAGCTAAAAGCTTTTGTGCAACTCTGACGCGGCGTTACAAATGCATTTTTCCTAAATTGTCCTAATCATGCGAGTTTCAAAAGTAAAGATATAATTCGATGTCACGGTGAAGGGCCCAAGGGCACGCGAGAATAACTAAGGGATAGAGGCCTCCAAACGAGGATGTAGTTAGGCGGGGGATCCCAATCAGACTGGGACTCTCCACATCTTGCTCAATAATATTTACCAGAATTCATGTCATTTCATGATTCGTGCCTACCTTCGTACCGAACGGCCTTCTCCGTACGTGAATTGTCGTGTCCAACCTTATCATACACGAAGATTTATGGGGAAAGACAACGACCAGCCCACCAATGTGCTTAGGTTTGGGTCTTTTCCTTCTCCTTTTAGTTAATTGGATCATATCTGAAGCAATCTTCGAATTAGTTCTATGAGAAAAGACCTCACTACAAACTGGGCTTTCCTACGTGCGAACTTCGTCAAAACGTCCATCTTTGTAAACCGCCAATACGAAGCTTGATTGAAGAAAGTTCTCTCCGCTGAGGGTGGAAGAAAATATTGCCTAAGCAAGATGATAATCATCCCCAAGATTCTTGTGTTAGTCACCATAAACTAAGTCAAGTTACTCGTGAGCACGTAGCTCAGCCTCAATTCGATGATATGTTACTCGATCAAATCAACTTTTTTGATCTTGAGTTGAGCTCGAGCTACTCAAATCTCATATTGAGTCAAGCTCAAGCTTGCAATTATAATTGTGATAAAATCAAACATAGGGATCCTAAAGTTACACAGTGCATCCACACATACACGAAAATCCAAGGAGGATATTCGGGCTCTATGAAGCTCTAGAAGATCGAGTTTCTTTAAGCTCAAGCCAAGCTTGGTAAAACTCTATTACCCGATGAAGCTCAAGTCAAGTTTGGAGCACCGACTTACGTGCCCTTCAATAAATTACACATTTCCAAGATCTTTTTCCCAACATTTAGAAATGCCGCCCAGTTTCACTCAAACACTGTCAAGAGTGGTGTCGGAAAGACTTTTGGCGGCTTATTGCACTAAATGGTGCTAGATATGTTATTTAATGCCATCAATTAAGTCATTAAATCGCTATGACCAGCAATAAGGGAAAGGCTGGAAATAAAATGCTGGGGCATAAGAACTCTGCTGTAAATTGTATTGATGACTCGACCCAAGCTTGGCTCAACTCAACTCGATCGGCACCCAAGTGCCCGACACCAAATTATTGAAGTTTCACAGAAAACTATTGAAGTTTCACAGACTGGTGAGTACTTTATAGACAAAAGATATTGCCTTAATGTTATGAAGCTATGCCATTCGTAAAGAAGTGCAACGGGCTAGAACGAGAGGCCCGGATGGAAGTTGTGCCAAGCTTTTGTATCTGGTAATCTCATGCCAGATGATATGGCTCCTCCACTAACACAAAGAGAACGAGTATCCATTTGACTTTTATCGAAACGTTGCTCACTAAACGACGCCGACGGTAATAGGGTTGATTATTAGTCTTCCAAAGAGTGGGCTTCTCTGCTTTTAAAGGAGGTAGATCATGACAAGCATCTTCGACAGCGGATTTCGATTCAGGTCATGAATCATGATCTTCATAGGTGAGTCGAGGCAAACTTGCCATTTCTAATTTGAGACATAGCGACCTAGATAATATTTTCTTTTTCAAAATACGGCTCAAAGAGACAGTAGAATGAGTTCATTTACAATAGGAACGAGACCAGAAAGATTTTAATTGCTAGACAAGACATTGCAATTCCAGAGCACTTATGCACGCGGTGTTAATCACCACTTGCATATACAAGTTACGACGCGTGCATTAACAACATAGAAGAAAGAACTAAATTAGCTTAACTAGCTACTCGAAGGACAACAACAGAGGCTTATGCAGCGACTTAACCCGTGTTTTCTCTCCTTGACCTCATCAACATCAATGATGCTGTCGTTAGAGGCGATATTGTGACTTTGAGTATCGGCAATCGGCTTTGCACCATCAAAATTATCGGGTTCCTCCAAAACCATCACATTCCTCTTCCTATATATCAGATACAGTCCCATCTGAAACACTCCAAGGATAAAACCCAGTACGTTTGGAACCTATATAAATGATCGTACTTGCGTTAATGAATGTATATCAGAAAATAAAGCAATATCTAAACCGTAGTCTTTGTGACAAACTTTTTTCTTTGGGTAGTAGAAAACTCTTTTTAGCATAATTTTTAGTATTTGCTGAAAGTCGATGCATACCGCAACATGGATGTCCTTGAGGAATATACCGTAGAGGAGCCAAGTTACAGCGCTAAGAGTGAGGAAAAATGAGAGAGAGAAGGGCATAAACTCTACGCTTTTGGTTTGTATCACCATTCTCTGCACAATATTCGTCGAAAAAAACATTATGCGAAATTTGTCTCACATAACTCAGTAGCAATGTGCATGAAGAAAAGTATAAAAAGGGAAAGGTAAAGAATAAGAAATCAAGAGTTACTCCAATTATTCACCATAACACTTAAAGGAGCTGCGAAAACGATGACGGAGAATCCAACACAATGCCACCCAAGAAGTTGGACCCTGGTCGATCCCTTTGTTAAAAAGCGGAACAAGAGAAGAAAGGAACAAAACCCTCCAAAGCCCGTCACCATCAGCTTCACTGTAAATATCTGCATGAATGCATGCATGCAAGCATTTATCATTAAAAAACCTTCTTTAACAACGTATGCTGTTGCATATCAACTGGGTATGAATTGTGACGATATCATGTATATGTGATTGGATAGGTAAGTTCGTACCTTGGCTTTTTTTGGAGCATTAGCAAGGTACTTTACACATGGTATCCAACTGTTTTCTAGTTACTATCGAACAACAACCGATGACTTTGTTTTGACGAGTTTGTCAACCTTTGGATTATTGTTGTCGTAGGTAATATCATATCCATCGTGGTCTTTTTGGCCCCAGCGTAAGTTTTTAACTCTTTCTCACTCCATGCACACTGACAAATATAAGGTTTAGGACTTATTTATTCTTCTTTGGCAGGCCAACGTTCTGTAGGATATGCAGGAAGAAGTCAACTGAAGGGTTTGAATCAGTTCCATACGTGGTTTCTCTGTTCAGCGCTATGCTTTGGCTGTACTATGCATCCCTCAAGTCTGAGTCCAGCGCTTTCCTGCTTATCACGGTCAACTCGGTCGGATGTGCCGTAGAGACGATCTACATCGCTCTCTACCTCGCGTATGAGTAACTTAGACGCCTGTCAAACTTGAGATGGAGTGGCCACTGGTCCTTTATCAGAAGCTTCAATAAAGATGATGACGTCATGCCCATTGCAACTTTGTATATCAGAGCTCAGCTTTCCAACACTGGTATCATTCTTTCTCCTCCGCCACAACTTTATTTCTCTTCCTGTATATGGCATGCAGCGCCATCTGAAGCACTCCAAAGATGACTCCTAGCACGTTTGGACCCTATGTATGCACGTACACATGTTAATATTGTTCATTCAGGGGAACGAAGGTAATATTGCCGCAGCTCGCCATCTTGATTTTAACAAGTAGATGAACAATGCATACCGCGACATACAAGTCCTTGAGGAATAGGCCATATAGGAGCCATGTCACAGCACTGAGCATGAGGAACAACGATAAAGAGAAGGGCATGAACTCCACGCTCTTGGTGCATATCACCATTCTCTGCACACACATATGTAAGCTCACGTACGTACAATTTGTGTCACACATTAATATGCAAGACATGCGTTCTCATGCAGAAAAAAAGAAAGGAGTCACATAGAAGTAAATTACAATGACGCTTAAGGGAGCAGCAAAGACTGCAACAGAGAGCGCAACGCAAATCCACCCAACAAGTTGGACCCTCGCCGATCCGTTCGCCAAGAAGTGGGACAGAAGAAGAATGGAACAACACCCTCCGAAATTCAGCAACAGCAGCCTCACTGTCATCATCTGCGCATCCACTCTCCAACAATTAGAATACATTAGGTGTGTTCTTCGCAAACAACGCTGTAGCTACGTACCCTGGCTTGTTTAGGAGCATACGCGAGGAAGAGAGCGATGTAGATCGTCTCTACAGCACATCCGACCGAGTTGACCGTGATAAGCAGGAAAGCGCTGGACTCAGACTTGAGGGATGCATAGTACAGCCAAAGCATAGCGCTGAACAGAGAAACCACGTATGGAACTGATTAAAACCCTTCAGTTGACTTCTTCCTGCATATCCTACAGAACGTTGGCCTGCCAAAGAAGAATAAATAAGTCCTAAACCTTATATTTGTCAGTGTGCATGGAGTGAGAAAGAGTTAAAAACTTACACTGGGGCCAAAAAGACCACGATGGATATGATATTACCTACGACAACAAGTAATCCAAAGGTTGACAAACTCGTCAAAACAAAGTCATCGGTTGTTGTTCTGAAGGGTTTGATAGTTAACTGTTAGTACTATGCAAACAGTTGGATACCGTGTGTAAAGTACCTAGAACTCCAAAAATAAGCACCCAGGGATTTTCAGTCGTGAAGATGGCCATTTTCCCACTCTCTTCCTCTCAGAAACTGAAGATATTCAAATGGAAGATTTCGAAGCTGAAAACAAATAAGGCTATGTTGTGGAAATCGTGCTCACGTTGGCCTTGCAATTTATAGAGGAGATGGAAGACAAAAGTTATGCTTCAATACATAATGATTGATGATGGTGGTTGATTGAAGAGAGAGTTGTCCAAAAAGTTTTAAACTTATTGTATGGTGGCCAATTAAGTCATAAACTTTTCAATTTACCGAATGTAATCCTAAACCTTTTAATAATTTTTAAATATAATTTATCAGGTCAATTTAAATCGGAAATTGTTGACGTGACAGTCTAGTAAGCACCAAATGTCCTATGTAGAATAGCTGGTGATTGACGTAGACGATCTTAAATGACATGATGTCATTCTGCAATTTTTCTTTTTATGAATTCTTTGATTCTTTTTTTTTTAAATGTATTCATCTTTTTTGTTTGTCGGTCATTAGAGTTTGGGCGATGGTTTGTGAAGATCGTCGACCACAGGCAAGGGCATTATGGCCTCGCCAGATTTGGCAAGGTTTACATTAGCTCGTGGTTGGCGGCTTTTGCCTAGATCTAGCAAGGGCTATGACCCTCACTTGTGACTGGTAGAGGATAAAGATGAACAATATAATGGGAAAAGTAAAAAGCAAAAAATATTGTAAAGAAAAGAAAAGAAAGAAAAATTTTCAAATATTCTTGGTTCAATGCAAAATGACATCATTTCATATAAGATTGTCCATCTCAGTAATTGGCCGGGCATTAACAGAACCGTTATGTCAGCAATTTTAACCTAAGCTGATAAAAATGTCAAAATATTTAGGATTATATTAGTTAAAATTGGCAAGTTTAGGAATAAATTCATTACTATAAAATAAATTTATGACTCTTTAGATAATTTTCATGTTAATTATGTGGTGCAATAGATATGAACTTATCACATCATTTAAAGTATCGATTACATTGATAACCATAATGTCTTTTAATATTGCAAATGGAGATGATGATCTCGCCTAATAATTGCCAGTGGCTTGATGTAGTAGGTGAATGCGCGCCCGTACGTGACGCCAGCACCTTATATTTATTTATTTATTTAATTTTTTTTGGCCCATGCGCCAGCACCTTATAATGGTATAAAGATTCGACACTTTCTAGGACTCAAAAGTCACTTTTGATCACGTAACCACTCCGGTTGAACTTAAGTTAACATTGCCTAAATGGAATTTAGATAAAAGGATTTTTATGTGCTAATTATACTAAAATTGATTGACGTAATTGATATATCAAATGATGTAATATTATATTTATCCACCGTGTTTCACTTATTTAAATGCATACTTATAATTTGCTATGTCATTTGGTATATCAATTCCGCAAATCACATTCACATGTAGCTTAGCTATACAAATATAAGTTAGATACACCTAGGATGATATATTTAATCAATGTGAAAGGAAGTAATTAGGGGACAACATAAATCACTAATCAACATATGTTTTGTTATATGAGGGCCATAACTTGGCAAAGTGCATGTCAAACACTCTCCTAAGGGTAATTTAATCACACACAACCATGTCGTAAAGTAACTGACATTTGTATTTTCAATTATTGAGTACGATAACATACCTTGTTGTCCATGCCTTTAATGGAAAAGTACTAAAAAAGCTTTAAACCTATTAAATTGGTACCAATTTAGTTATAAACTTTTTATTTGGACTAATTTAGTTTTAAACATTTTCACATTCATACCAATTCAATTCATCTGACCAATTTAGGCTAAAAATTACTGATGTGCCTATCAACCAGCTGATATGGTGCGATATGACATGATATTTTAAATAATATTTTAATAATTTTTGATTTATTGGATATTTTTACCTTCCTCCTTTCTCTTCCTTTTCTTTTTCCAGTGGCCATCACTAGCCACTACCCACAGCCATGGCTGGCGCGGTCACATTTGCATGGCTAGGCAAGGCCCCTCTTGCCAGATCTGGCGAGGTTGACCCTTGCCTAGGTGAGAGCAACCTTGCCGCGCCTCACTAGGCCTCGCTTGGGTTAGGGCGAGGGCGAGGGCAAGGTCTGGTGAGCCCTGACAAGCCTTGCCTTGGCCATGGCGAGGTCGGTCTCGGTTGGGGAGGTTGATCTTCGCCTAGGCATAATATTGATTTTCCTTCTTATTATCGTTGTTTTCTTGCAAGAGATTGATTATATTGATTTTCTATGTAGACATGTCTTAATCCACATTAATTATATATTGATGTTATATATATATGTATTCATTGACATAGCAATCTTAGATACTTAGAAAGGGTTAAACTAAATAGGGTGTAGCCTACATTTCTACTTGAGTGAAAAGTTAAAGAAAATAATTAATTTACAACACTTTATACTATCACCTGGCCATTTAGAAAAGAATGATTTAGTCAAAATAATTTAGTGGTAAGTGTATTGAAAGCACCAAAGCTTGTCACGGAAGTATAACAGGGTTCTAAAACTTTCAAGAAGTACAATTGAGTTATAAAATTTGTCAAATTGGTTCAATTAAATCCTTCCGTTAATTGCACTTTTTAAAAGTTGTAGAACTTGATGATACTTTTGCAATAAGTTTTAGGATTTCCAGTACACTTATCCTGATTATTAATCAAGATGAAGAGAAAAAAAAAAAAAAAACAAAATTTGCAATACTAGCATATTGAACTCAGTATTTAAGTAAGTAACGCTAAATTCGCTGCAAAGAAAATTTGACTCTAGACATTAGATAAAAGCATAGACATATAGCAGAGAAAATTTCTTCTGACCCTTACCTATACCAAGAAGTTATGTTCTAGGAGCAATTACACATGACTGTATGTTGGTCATTAGGATATGTCAAACGTATTAGCTTGTGTTAAATTAAAGAGCCTGGTACATTCTATGAAGATCTCAGGTGGATCGATGCGTACTCTAAATGTCGAAGGATAGGGATGAGTCAGGGTTCCCAGCTAGGCCTCCACTTGGCCAATTTGGGCAATCGTGCGGACGTCAAGGGGATAACCTTCGATCCATCCATTCATGGAGTGACGTCTTGCCATCCCCACCCCAACTTTTTCACGCACCCCTTCACCAAAAATGGGAGACAGGTCGTTTCGGATCGATCCGCGTCTCCCTTTTTCGCTATGAATGACGAAATCATTTCGGGTCTTTACATCGTTTCTTTTAGCTAATCAAGGCTTTAATTCAATGGTATCGTTGCGCCTTATCGGGTAGCACTTTTTTGACCGCGACATCAGCATTAATCTTGTCGCGGATTGCATCCGGTCGTAACATGCGTCTTCTACGAGAACATGGAGTAGTATACTCTTGACATATAAACTCTCCTCCCAGATTCGTTTGATGGTATTTGCGATTGAAGTTTCGTGCGCTAAATTGCTGGGAGCTCTCGATGCGAGTAGGCTCGGTTCGAGAGTTGAGTGTGGAATTACAATATCAGATGGCCACTTGATGGGATAAGAGCTGATAAGAGTAACAATGATCCGACAATTGTGGAATCATTGGTGTTGTTATATATTTTATTATCAATTGGTATATGGTTTGCTTTTGGCTTTAGTTATTTATGTGATCTCTTTGTATAGTGGAAGAAAATTGTTCATAAAGTCTTAAATCTATTATACTTTGGTCAATTTAATTCTAAACCTTTTAATTTTGTCAATTGAGTTCTATAATTTTTTGACAATTTGCAAGTTCATTTGGTAAATTTTCTTAAGCAGCATTGCTAGCATGGAAGTGGACAATTTTTGCAATTTCTTTTTTTTTTCTTTTATTTTTTTCATTTGCTATTTTTTAAAGTGGACAGCTTTTGTAACTTTTTGACAATTTGCCAGTTGAATCTATTTTGGCATCCTGGTCTTGTTGGTTGGGGGCAGCCCTCACCTAGAGTTGGCGAGGGCCTTTGCACCCTCACCCGTAGTTGACAAGGTGATGGCCTTGAGTGAAGCCTTCGTGGTGGGTGAGGGTTGAAAAAAAAACCAAGAAAAATAAAAAATAAAAAATAAATATTTTCTTTAAAAATTACAAAATTGTTTATCTTGGCATCATGTAAGATGACTGGTATTTATGTTAGCGATAATCTAATTAAAATTGACCGAATGAACTCAATTAGCAAATTGTTAAGAGGTTTATAATTCAATTAGCAAAATTGTCAAGCCCCAAAAAATATTAATAAAATTGAATATTTAAAATTGACTTGGTTCATGTGTAATAGGTGTAGGTCTTTTTAAAGATTTTTCCCTTCTATAATGATTTTGCACGTGCTTGTGTGAATGTTTTGATTGGGAAGAGTATCATTGTCCAAATTAATGGAGGTGTCGTCATTGCGGAAAAAAGGTTTTAAATTTTGAAGCAACAGTGGGGGCGAGGTACATCGATTATTGAAGTAACAAACTTTGCCACAAATCCATTACAAGAACATCTTTTCCAGAGCAACAACACCCTGATGTTTCTACCAGTCAACGCTGGTCAAACGTTGCTATTCGACATCGAATGAAGTTCGGGTTAGGACCATCCATTTGTAATTTGGAATCATGTACTCTCATAGAGTCGAAAACAATAGGCCCCTAACAAAGCACATCTTCGAAATGAAGGGAAAATGATAAGAAAGGGAAACTAATTGTGGCTCGACATTCATATTTGATTGTAATAGGGAAAGTCGAAAGTTTAAGTTCCATCCGACATGAGACATCTCCTTTAGCAAAGGGATTTGCAGTCTGGAAATAAGTGCTTGGACGTCGGGACGTGGAGTGCGTAAATGGGCCACCATTACTGTTTGCTAACTGTTAGGATTAGTGATAATAGGGATAAGATTAGGTAACCGTACCGTTAGATTCCAAATCCAAATGGCGGGATCTCCTCCACAAATTTTTTTCAAGGAAACGTGTTAACTTGTTTAACTGGTTTCCTTCAAAAATTAAAATTGGAAAAACTCACTTCAAAATTCCATGAGATTCCTTCATATGAGAAAAGAAAAATTAACATAAGAAAACACATAATTTTAGAATTAATTGAATATCAAAATAGAGATACTCGCAAGTGGAATAATATATGCAAAAAATAAATAGTTAATGTCATTAGAAAGATCAATTTAAGTTTTTTTGTCAAACATGGAGAAAACACAATAAATATTTGTTTTGAGATTTATAACGAAATCAGTGTGCTTTCAAATGGCTTCATCAAATCACTCTAAAAGGACTCTCTAGTTGCTAGAATTACGATCGGTGATATCAGTAATGTATGATAATAAATGAAGAAAAACAAGAAAAGACCTAAATATGTATAATGAATTAGAAAACGAAAAATCTGATCATTTGAGTCTCATAGATGAAGATGTGCAAGGAGTTAAGAAATTATAGGATCAATCTTAGGATTTCATGAGTCAAGAATAAAGTTCAAAAGGAATAATTCAATAACACATGACCATGTGACACCAAACTCTACGTCAATTCTTATGAATTAGAAGTTAATTTTGTAGCAAAGTAATTTTCTTCAAAACAAAACAATAATAAGTAAAGTGATGATTTCTTCTTTAATTACAGATTATATTTTGAGAATACCTCCGGCAACTCGCAATGGGTTTGTGAAGTCTTTTATGTCAATAAGAGAATAGAGCAGAATAGAGGAAATATGCGATTGGTCATAAACTACCCTTAACCTTTTTCTCCAAAATGATAATTTTTCTTTGCTTTTTCGAAATTCTCTTTTTGTTGGATTAACCAAAGCTCACATTTATTCTAAATTTGACCTCAAAGTCGGATTTTGGCAATTGTGCATTCATCTTGAAGACAGACCCAAGACAGGATTTTGTATTTTAAACTAGCATTTTCAATGGAAGGTTCTCCCTTTTGGTTTTAAAGTAGTCATTTCTTTGTTTCAAAAGGCTATGTGATACATCTTTGAGCCAATCATGTCTAATGTAGTGGTTTACATTGATGACATATTACTTTACAATCTTGATGAAGTACCGACTCTTTAAATTGTTTGCAAAAATTATAAAGAAATATCGAATCATGCTCTCTCAAAGAAAGATGAATATTGCCCAGACGGTAATTAAATTTCTAGGTATGCACTTTAATTAAGGTATATATCATCCAAGGCCATATATTACTAAGGAATTATTGAAATTTCCTAAAGAGAATTTCACGAGAAAGCAAGTTCAGCAATGTTTTTGGGATAATCATAGAGACTTTGTTCCAAATATTGCAAATCGTTGATTCCATTGCAACTGGTTTTGGAAAAAAAAAATAAATTCCACCTTGGGGAAAATCTCAAATTAGGTCAGTTGCCTCAGGTATGCTATCCCACAGTAGGTGAACCTTAGATTTTTTTTTTTCCCCTACATTTGTTTTGTTTTAAATTTATTGAAAAAGCAATGTAAGACTACACGCTAACACCACACCACTATTTAACGGTGACTAGTCAGCCACATTAGTATTTTCATCTACTATTTTAATGTAATAACTAATTTGAAAAAAAAATTATGGTGTCGTGGTCCTTTTCTTCTTTAGCTTCCACTATAGAATTAATTAAAGGTGTGTATCTTATAAAGTTTATATTTAAATTCTTCCACAAGATTAACCGGTTGCCATGAACTTGTACAACAAATATATGGACAGAATTGCACCGTCATTAATTATAAGTAACAATACCGTCTTCTTAATTAGTAAGATAACATGTGGTTAATTTGTGGGTCATCGGTCTTGGTGGTAAGGTTGAGTTGCAACATACCATCCACGTGTATTCAATTGATGAATCATGTAGCCTACCATCAAGTTCTATATTTTAGAATAGTTAGATGCTAAACCACCTTTTTGTCTAACAGTTCAAATTTTTAAAACGGTTGACAAAAGTCTTACAAAATCTCATATCGTATCAGACTAAGAGGTCTTAACTTTAAATATTCCAGGTCTCTATTTGTCTTCCCTTGCTTATTTTCACCATTAGAAAATTCAAATAAAAGCTAAAAGCTTTTGTGCAACTCTGATGCGGCGTTACAAATACATTTTTCCTAAATTGTCCTAATCATGCGAGTTTCAAAAGTAGAGATATAATTCGATGAGTCACGATGAAGGGCCCAAGGGCACGCGAGAATAACAAAGTAGGGGATAGAGGCCTCCGAACGAGGATGTAGTTAGGCGGGGGATCCCAATCGGACTGGGACTCTCCACATCTTGCTCAATAATATTTAACAGAATTCATGTCATTTCATGATTCGTGCCTACCTTCGTACCGAACGGCCTTCTCCGTGCGTGAATTGTCGTGTCCAACCTTATCATACACGAAGATTTATGGGGAAAGACAACGACCAGCCCACCAATGTGCTTAGTTTTGGGTCTTTTCCTTCTCCTTTTAGTTAATTGGATCATATCTGAAGCAATCTTCGAATTAGTTCTATGAGAAAAGACCTCACTACAAACTGGGCTTTCCTACGCGCGGACTCCGTCAAAACGTCCATCTTTGTAAACCGCCAATAGGAAGCTTGATTGAAGAAGGTTCTCTCCGCTGAGGGTGGAAGAAAATATTGCCTAAGCAAGATGATAATCATCCCCAAGCTTCTTGTGTTAGTCACCATAAACTAAGTCAAGTTACTCGTGAGCACGTAGCTCAGCCTCAGTTCGATGATATATTACTCGATCAAATCAACTTTTTTGATCCTGAGTTGAGCTCGAGCTACTCAAATCTCATATTGAGTCAAGCTCAAGCTTGCAATTATAATTGTGATAAAATCAAACATAGGGATCCTAAAGTTACACAGTGCATCCACACATACACGAAAATCCAAGGAGGATATTCGGGCTCTATGAAGCTCTAGAAGATCGAGTTTCTTTAAGCTCAAGCCAAGCTTGGTAAAACTTTATTACCCGATCAAGCTCAAGTCAAGTTTGGAGAGCACCGACTTACGTGCCCTTCAATAAATTACACATTTCCAAGATCTTTTTTCCCAACATTGAGAAATGCCGCCCATTTTGACTCAAATACTGTCAAGAGTGGTATCGGAAAGACTTTTGGCGGCTTATGTGCACTAAATGGTGCTAGATATGTTATTTAAGGCCATCTAGGCACTTATTAATGCCATCAATTAAGTCATTAAATCGCTGTGACCAGCAATAAGGGAAAGACTGGAAATAAAATACTGGGGGCATAAGAACTCTGCTGTAAATTGCAGTGATGACTCGACCCAATCTTAGCTCAACTCAACTCGATCGGCACCTAAGTGCCCGACACCAAACTATTAAAGTTTCACAGACTGGTGAGTACTTTATAGACAAAAGATATTGCCTTAATGTTATGAAGCTATGCCATTCTTAAAGAAGTGTAACGGGCTAGAACGAGAGGCCCGGATGGAAGTTGTGCCAAGCTTTTGTATCCGGTAATCTCATGCCAGATGATATGACTCCCTTACTAACACACAGAGAACGAGTATCCATTTGACTTTTATCGAAACGTTGCTCACTAAACGACGCCGACGATGATAGGCTTGATTATTTGTTTTCCGAAGAGTGGGCTTCTCCGCTTTTAAAGGAGGTAGATCATGACAAGCATCTTTGACGACGGATTTCGATTCAGGTCACGAATCATGATCTTTATAGGTGAGTCGAGGCAAACTTGCCATTTCTAATTTGAGACATAGCGACCTAGATAATTTTTTCTTTTTCGAAATACGGATCAAAGAGACAGTAGAATGAGTTCATTTACGATAGGAACGAGATCAGAAAGATTTTAATTGCTAGACAAGACATTGCAATTCCAGAGCACTTGTGCACGCGGTGTTAATCACCACTTGCATATACAAGTTACGACGCGTAAATTAACTACATAGAAGAAAGAACTAAATTAGCTTAATTAGCTACTCGAAAGACAACAACAGAGGCATATGTAGCGACTTAACCCGTGTCAAACTTTACATGAACTATTCGCCACTGGTCCATTATCGGAAGTTTCCAAGCTTATCTCACCCTCGTATACATCGTCTTTCCGCTCCTTGACCTCATCAACGTCGATGATGCTGTCGTTAGAGGCGATATTGTGACTTTGAGTATCGGCAATCGGCTTTGCACCACCGAAATTATCGGGTTCCTCCAAAACCATCACATTCGTCTTCCTATATATCAGATACAGTCCCATCTGAAACACTCCAAGGATAAAACCCAGTACGTTTGGAACCTATATAAATGATCATACTTGCGTTAATGAATGTATATCAGAAAATAAAGCGATATCTAAACCGTAGTCTCCGCGACAAACTTTTTTCTTTGGGTAATAGAAAACACTTTTTAGCATAATTTTTAGTATTTGCCGAAAGTCGATGCATACCGCAACGTGGATGTCCTTGAGGAATAAACCGTAAAGGAGCCAAGTTGCAGCGCTGAGAGTGAGGAAAAATGAGAGAGAGCAGGGCATGAACTCTACGCTTTTGGTTCGTATCACCATTCTCTGCACAATATTCGCCGAAAATAAACGTCATGCGAAACTTGTCTCACATCAATCGGTAGCAATGTGCATGAAGAAAAGTATAAATAGGGAAATCTAAAATAAAATCAAGAGTTACTTCAATTATTCACCATAACACTTAAAGGAGCTGCGAAGACGCTGACGGAGAATCCAACACAAAGCCAACCAAGAAGTTGGACCCTGGTCGATGCCTTTGTTAACAAGCGGGACAAGAGAAGAAAGGAACAAAACCCTCCAAAGCCCGTCACCATCAGCTTCGCTGTAAATAACTGCATGAATGCATCCATGCAAACATTTATCATTAAAAAACCTTCTTTAACAGTGTATGCTGTTACATATCGACCGGGTAAGAATTGTGACAATATCATGTATATGAGATTGAATAGGTAAGTTCGTACCTTGGCTTTCTTAGGAGCATAAGCAAGGTAGAGAGCAACGTAGATGGTCTCTATGACACATCCTACTGAGTTGACAGTGATGAGAAGGAAATCATTGGACTCAGAGTTGATGGATGCGTAGTATAGCCAGAGCATGGCGCTGAGCAAAGAAACCACGTACGGAACTGATTGAAACCCTTCGGTCGAGTTCCTCTTGCATACCCTATAAAATGTTGGTCTGCCAACATAAGCAAAAAAAGGATTGCAAGAACCCTATTAACCACTCGTTCATGTTCATACTTCCAGACCCTCCTGTTAAACTAAACAAAAAGTTGATCAAGAGGATGAACTTACACTGGGGCCAAAAAGACCACGAAAGATATGAGATTACCTGGGACAAAGAATTATAAAAAAAGATGACAAATGAGTCAGTCCATGGCCTTACGAGGGAATCAATATCTTGATGAGATAGGGGTTAGTGATGGCACAAGTATAATATGCATGTTAACCCCAGTTTGCGGAAGATACTAAGTGGGATTACAAGTTAGATCATGTCAAGCTAAAACTATATACCTAGAAGGCCAAAAGCAAAAGCCCAGGGATTATCGGTCGAGAAAATGGCCATTGCCCCTCTCTCTACTTCTCAGGAAATCAAGTGTGGCAGCTCAACCGAAGGAAATATTTGAGAATGAAAGGTTTCACAGCTTAACACGAGACGCCCTAGTTATGTCTCTAGCCCTCAGTGATGGTGCTGTGTGAACTCTTGTCTCGCAGGCCATGCAATATATATAGAGAGAGAGGAGAAAGACCACACCGTCTTGGGCCATGATGTAGAGTATTATAATCACACAAAATAATTGGTTGGGTGGTGTAGCACAGACAGACTGTGCACCCGAAAGATCAACACCTTGTCAGATGATTTTTGTTGCGGAAATGGGTGATCGAACATTAAATAAACAGAGCGAAAAAATAAATTGGACATTGAATTTACGTTATTCGATCATAGTAACCTACATCCATGAGGAGAGTAGTGACGAATTTTACTATAGATCAAGTGATGTATGGAAATTACAACCACACTCGAGTCACTCAAATACGCTCAGGTTTCTCAAGTCTCAATTATGCCTAATAGCTCACGCAATGTTTAGCGCCATAATTTCTCGTGAAATAATCTTTCAATCTTGTGAAAGAATCAAACAATTCTATTTCTTTGGTTTTGAATCTCGTAACGAAATATCTTTCACAAAGTGTTATATTTTGATTTTTATTAAATGAGACTTAGGTTCTATGTTAGCTTTGAACAAAGAGGGTCAAATGCAAACGAGACTATATCTATTATATAATGCCGAATCTAAAGAAGTTGCTTAATACGCTCACCAATGGTAATCAATGTCGAAATCTATTTAAACTCACTTTAACATAATAATGAAAACTTGTTAAAATTAAAGTGGTTTATACAATATCGGAGGACAATTTGACAACACTGGATAGGACAATTTTGTGTGTTGTTAAGGAGGCTTTCTGTAGGATTGTCTATGGTATTTATAGGACAATTTGGTAATCGTCGGTAGTCGGTTGCTTCCTCCTCAAGAGTCGCTCCACTTGTTCTATATTAAACCGCCTTATCCACATTTGGTTTCTAACTTATTCGACAACGTTCTTATGGCTTGTCTAGCAAGAATTAACTGTTATTCTTGAGTTTGGTGCCCTTTTAACCGTTCTTGCTTAAATTCACCATCAATATTATGTCTTTAATAGTGTCTCTTGGTTTCAACACATGGCAACCAATTGCTTCATCATAGAATTATGTATCTTTGCTTGTATGTCGATCGAAACATAACCTAAGGATTCTCGCTATCTTCTGTTTTGGGCTGATGTAAATTATAGCCTACATGTGGCAACGAGGATGATTTTAGAGTTTTCTGTCCCTCGTGAACAACACATGTTTGCAGGGGTATTTTTAGGTGTCAACAAAATCTTAACACAAGATTTTATGGCTACAAATACTAATCTTTTTTGGATGTAATTGATGAAGAAATACCCATGCACGAAGAAATATCCACTATCAACCACTCCACGGCACTTCGAGGACTCTTCACGTGGCCACCGCAAAGCCCACGGTGAGGTCACATCTGCATAGTAGCAGTGCTATCCTTTTGGAGCACTCACGGCGTGATTTGCAACATCAATCCAAGGCAAGATACACTAGTGAACAAACCCCTAATTCTGTATATAGAGCCACCGCCATAGAAGTTCAAATCGGTCAGCAAAATAAGCCCAAGTTGACCGAATTACTGTCCAATTTGAATTCACGTTGGACTTTCCAATAATCGTCCAAAGAAAAATACTAATTTAACTCTGACAATGTATTTTCATCTCTGTTTTGCTTGGCCGATTTCAACACTAATTTTGATATTGAATTTTATCCACAATTCAATTCGGATCGAGTTCATTCAACGGCTCAAACTCGAGAAATATTTTAACAATTTCTATGTTTATCAATATTTTCTACCAAATCGAAACCTAGTGGAGACGCTTGGTGTCTTAAATGTGACGTCGGGGTGGTGGATCCTCTGCTAGCGTCATCCCGGGTTAACCTCGCCGGCTACCAGCTGTACGGGAGTTCCCGGGTCATCAAAAAATATAATATATATATATATATATATATATTTTTTTTTTTTCTACCAGACTTTAAACAATTTCTATGTTTATCAATATTTTCTGCCAGGCTTACGTATTACAGACTTTCTCTTCCCATTTCACCTGAACATCCTACCATTCATTCGGGCTTCTTAAATAACTAAGGTTTTCATATCTTTTCCGTAGGTTTTTAGACGTTTGTCGTTTAAGACTCCCTTTCTTTATCAGTTTTGGCACGCGCAGACGTCGAGAGGGTAATGCGAATCCATCCTTTTAGCGACCTATCACGGCACAAACGTTCTGTGCCTCCCACATGAATGGACGACAGGTGGCTCCTGATCAACATTCGCGCGTCCCTTGAGCTACGAATGGCAAATCTTTTCGGCTTAATGAATATAATGTTAGAGAACTCGATGGTATTGCGCTCCATCTGCAACAGCCTTTTTGACCGTCACGCGTGCGTAGGATGAGTGTAACATCTTTTTTCCCTTATTGGGACAGGTGGCGACATTTGATCTCGTGACAATTATACGTATCTAACTCTGGTGGTAGAGCAGATATTAAAAGGGCTTGCCCGGGATCCATCATTTGATATCATCTCACTTTAAGGTTTTCTGCTTGGAATTCGCCTCGTTATAAAACTGAATAGAAAAACTGCGCTAGCTCTCCATCATTCTTTATACCGTCGGTTTTAAAAGCCCCAAACAATTTTAAAGTGTTAGTGGATCTTGGAATATATATGACAAACTGAAGTGATAAGATTTGCTTTTTCTAAGTGCTCTGAACTCTAATGACGCGAATGCTACAATTAGCTCAGCAGATCTCTTATGATATATTGTGTACTTAAGATCCCTTTAACACGAGCACGCGGTACTTCTCTTTGGCTAGATATTTGCTGTAGCTCAGGTGATTTGTATTGTTGGGATATAATATGCAGAAACAATAGGATATTGCAATTTACGTCAATTCGAAATTGCCAAAGAAATAAATGAGAAAAATAAGGATACCAGAAATTTACGTGGTTCGGTTCGAGTATCGGTACCTACGTCCACGGGGAGAGCCAGCAGCAAATAATTCACTAAAATCGGAGAATCAGAATTTACAATCACTCACACGCTCAAGTGTTTCCCATACCTAAATTTAACCAAAAACCCAAAGTGTTTATAAATAAATAACTCACTTGGGTATAAACTCACGGCACAAGATTACCGCGTGTTCAAGCTCAAAATACAACGCTCTACGTATGCCTGGTTCGCGTATGTACGAAAGCACGTATCTCTTCAAGCTTCGCGTGACTACTCTTTATCTCGTACAGGACGTGCGGCTTTTTACTTCTTCGGCGGCTTCAAAACATTGAACGTGCGGCTCCACTTAAGTAGGTTTTTTTTTTTTTTGCCCTTTTTGGCTTCACGTGGAAGAGACGCTGCAGAGGTCTTTCATAGCTTTGTGTGTGTGTGCCCAAGGTCAAAAGTTTGACCTTGGGCCCCACCACATAACAAACCAACACACGCCTATAAGAATTTTGCTTCTGAAGGAAATTTCCTCTTTTTTATCTCTTCCAACGAAGTCATCTTTTCCCCTTAAAAATAGATAGAAATATAAAATAAAGTGTGCCCCTTTTGTCTTGTAGTGGTAAATCACATCCTCTTTACTTCATCTTATTTCAAACTCGAGATATTAATTTAACAATTTTTCACCTTGGCTCGATGTTTGAAGCCAAGTTATAGTACTTATCATCCATGCTACTCTCCCAACGCCCCGACGGGCGCTCACTCTCCACAGACACCAATAGAGCTCAAGTAGAGCTTGAGCTTCGCCAAATGAACAGACTTAGTCATCGTGTCTGCCGGGTTATCTACTGTAGCAATCTTTTTGATAATAACATTACCCTTAGCTAAGACATCTCAAATGAAGTAGTACCTGATGTTGATATGCTTCGTTCACTCGTGATAAACTGGATTATACGCCAAATATATCGCACCTTAGTTATCACAATATATATCCACACTTTTCTATTCTAACCCAAAGTCCGAGAGCAAACTTTGTAGCCATATCGCCTCCTTCACTACAAAGGTTAGTGCCATGTACTCTGCCTCAGTCGAAGACAATACAATATGATCATATAAGGACGCTTTCCAACTAACTGCACCACCCGCTAGCGTAAACACGTACCCTACTAAAGATCTGCAATCATCCAAGTCACCGGCGTGATTCGAATCCACAAAACCAGTGGTCTCACTACCATTGCTGTCCCTTCGATATACTATACCCACGTTTGTTGTCCCCTTCAAATATTTGAGGATCCACTTCATAGCTTCCCAATGAGCTTTACCAGACGCTTCATATAGCGACTAACCATGCTCACAACTTGTGAAATATTAGACCTAGTGCATACCATAGCATACATAATACTACCTACGGCACTAGAATAAGGAACACGGGACATATGCTCCTCCTCCTCCTCCTCAGTATGTGGTGATAATTTATCTGAAAGTTTAAAGTGCTTCGCTAAATGTGTACTTACAGATTTTGCTGACTGCATATTAAAACGTGCCACGATCTTTTCAATATATTTCTTTTGAGATAGACGTAAAACTCCTGTAGTCTTGTCACACAAAATCTCCATACCTAATATTTTTCTTTGCAGCACCTAAATCTTTCATCTCAAATTCAGCATTTAATTGCCTCTTCAGCACATCAATATCAAACATATTCTTAACTGCTATCAGCATGTCATCAACATATAAAAATAGATAAATCAAAGAACTATTCTCCAATCTCCTATAGTAAACGCAGTTATCTACCTGACTTTTCAAGTAGTCTTGACTAACTATGAAAGCATCAAAATGTTTATACCACTGCTTAGGAGATTGTTTTAGCCCATACAAAGATTTCTTCAACAAGCAAACATGATCTTCCTTACTCGGAATAGCAAATCCCTTTGGTTGCCTCATGTAAATTTGCTCCTCCAATTCACCATGAAGAAACACAGTTTTCACATTTATGTTAGGACTAGAATTAGCACCTAGAGGGGGTGAATAGGTGATTAAAGCGATTTTAACAATCAAATCCGAATATGAGATTAATGAATTAAAAACAGCAATCGCAGCAAATGAAAGTTATGAAAGATAAAAGGATTAGGGAGAGAGAATCAAGACTCCAGATTTATAGTGGTTCGGCTTATATCAAGCCTACGTCCACTCTCCCGCACGGACAGCCCTTCTTCGGGCTGGATTTCACTAAGAATCAAAAAGAGTGTTACGCCTCACGCTCTTGAGTCCACAATGTAGAACTTCTACTACACTTCCTCAAGGTCTCACCACTCTATGATCACTCTTTTGATTACATGTATTGCTCAAGAATAAGATCACAAACGAAATATGGAGATTCGACTTTGGAATTCTTCTATCCAAGACACTTCAACAACTCGAGCGTCTCTCTTTATACGCTTCTTCATGCCTTCATTACCGTTGGCACCTTCCAAAGAAGTTCTTCCAATCAACCCGTTGGACAGAATCAATTTGGAGAGATCTCGAGCTCTTTAAGGTAAGTGTAGATAGCCCATCAATCCCGCTCGCCCATACAATCGGGATCTTGGTTTCCATAAGTAGAACTTTCCAAATAAGTTGCGAATCTTAGAGAATCTATATCAATTCGGATACGAATGTAAGATCGTGTAGTGCTGAATCCAAGCCGAAAGATATTCCTTAGCCATTGAGATAAAAACTATATAGAATCGAATAGAAGTTTTTATCTTGTCGGTCCGGAAACCGTCCATGAGAGTAGACTTTGAAACTTGAGTCTTGTTGACGTCGACTTTGATCTTCGACTTTGCGCAGAGTCTCGCAAGTCTTCGCACTAGATCGAGAGAAATGTTTTGTCAACTTCAAAACCTTTGAGGAG
The DNA here is from genome assembly GCA_014182565.1 of Eucalyptus marginata. NCBI lineage: Eukaryota > Viridiplantae > Streptophyta > Magnoliopsida > Myrtales > Myrtaceae > Eucalyptus > Eucalyptus marginata. The sequence continues at coordinate 29,701,056 of CM024595.1, read as the reverse complement.
AATTTATCCAACAATCTCCCCCTTTTTGATGGTGACAAAACTTTCCCGCAGATTTGAACACTATTGCCCTGCAAAACAACTTTTAAGCTTGCAAAGATATTATTAGAATAAGAATAGTATAAGATGTCCCGTACGCGATGTCCCTGCATACGTACTTACCCCCCGTACACGTATCCGCATCCACGTAAAACCTCATTAGTCAATAGACTTTACTATCTATATCTAATTTTAACATCTTAAGGTAATGCAATAGTAAGCAATCATTCAAAACTCAAGATAAAGTCAAAATATCAATCACAAACAAACCATTAAATCCAAAAAAAAAATAGAAATGAAAGTTTAAGGTTTGGGTTTGGAATGAGAATAGAGTGAAAATCTGCCCGCAAAGTCTTCTCCCCTTTTTGTCAAGCATTAAAAAGTAAGAAAATCAAGGAGCACGAGGAACGCGAACAAGTTGAAAGTCCTCCATAGACTTGACAGCTCCTTCCAGCTTCCTTAAGTCTTCTTGAAGTTCAAGCGAGAGCAAAGTGCCTTTTGTCGTGTCTTGAACCTTACTTTGAACATCTTTCACCGATCATGTAAGGAGATGAACATAGCATGATTCTCATTCTGGATAGTCCGAAAGTCACACCCCATAGCATATATTTGGCCTTTGAGCTCCAATATGATGTCAAGCAACCTTCGAAATCTCCCGAATTGTCGGGCCCGTGTGCTTGCGTCAACTCGGTCTGATGGTGGAGTTAAGCCGGTGTGAATGTCAGAAGGAAGATCAATGTTTGGAGATGAAGCCTCTCCCTCAGGATGATGAGCAGCATAAACATCTTTCGCATCGTGGCGATCCGCTCACACTTGCACTTGTAAATGTCGAGAAGAGGAGTGCTTTCTCTTGGATATCTCCCCCGTTTCCATGCCTTCGGAGGGGAGAAGAACTCTTCTTTCGAGGAGTCTCCTCGCTGACAAGATTGTGCCGATCCTCCTTTTCGCTGGAGAATCTCGTCTTGGCTTGTGAGTCCGCTGGTTTATGCCGAGAGTCCGTCCCGGCCGACTCTTCCTCTTCATCTTTTTTTCTTCCTCTTTTTCTTTCTTTTCTTTTTCTTCCTCTTCCTCTTTCTCTTCTTCTTCTTTTTCTTTTCTTTCTTTCTTCTTCTTTTCTTTCTTTCTTTCTCTTCTTCTTTCTCTCGTCTCTTCTTCCTTTTGCAAGGATTCCCTTTCCCGGTTTCCTTTTTCGCTTCTTCGCAAACCGTTGTTCGGGAACAAACTGATACAGAGCAGAAAACCGAGAAACAAAGGCCGAGATAGGCATATCATCCTCATCATCTTCATCTTCCAAGATGATTGCCCGCCTCTTCTTGATAGGACCAAGGATGTGTTCCTTTCCTTTCCTTTTTGCCAGTAAGAGTCTCGGGTTTGATCTTCACAGGGGTTTTTTCTTTGAACGCTCCAGCCTTCTTGCCGAGTTCCTTCGCACGCATCTTTGTTATCATCCTCGTCCGATGACCATTCGACCAATAGTCTTCACGAGAGAATGTGGGGAGGCTGGATGTTCGATGTCCGAAAAGTCGTGTAATGAGAGCAAAGATAAGGGAGTTGTCCCTTGTCCTTTGCCATAGACCCGTACATGTGAAACATGATAGTGTGTGGCGAGAGAAATTAAGACCGATCTTGATTGCATACATCAACTTTGCCTCTGAGATGGATACATCTCGTCTTTGATGTTGATTTTGGTCTAAGACAGCTTGATCACAATCTTGTGAAGCGTAATATTTGTTGCATTCATTCGAGTAGGATAGACGACCTTCAAGCAATTCGGTCTCTTGCAAGCTCCATGGTTGCATGACTCACGTACACGTAAATTGATTGGAAAGCACCTCTTTCCACACCAATTACATCTCGCGAGTGTCTCGTATCAACAACATATTCTCTATCTCGCACGCTAAATGAAAAGTCTGTTCGCATCAAGGAAACCGAGATTAGAGTAAAATATGCGGTTAATTCGTAATGAGCCACATCACATTCAAGTGCAAAACTTGTGCAGCTTGAAGTTTCTCAAACTTCTCTCCGAGATTGATGCTCGCAAATCCAGAAAATCAAAGTCCACCGTTCGTGGATTTATCACCCCTCGCTTCAGCCAGCTTCTCATACATCTTCCCGTGTCCATCGATCGAAACAGCTTCATCCTTCTTTCCTCGAAGGTTTGCAGCCACACCCATCCAAGGTTTAAAATGTAAATACATTTTCTCATCATCATCCTTTCCTCTCGGTTGATTAAAACTACCAAACCTAGGGTCACCGGGAAAGTTTGCAAAAACTTTTGCTGCTGTTCCAAAGCCAGAACAACGCCCGATCTTTCCATCACGGTGAGAAAGTGCGTCTCATTTCTATAACCTTTTTCTTTCGTAAATTCATCGATGAAGGTCATTGCACCCACCTTCCTTCAATGCAGTAAAGCCTATAAACAAAAGCAGTGCTTGAGTGATCTTACCGGTTCAACATTTTCAAGCACTTCTTTCGCATGTTGAGGGCGACTATCATGAGGTCTAGTTGAGGAGGAGCGCCGTTGAGATCGTTGAGGAGACCGCTCGTTGGAAAGTCGCTTTCTTCGTGAGATCGAAGTGCGTAGGCCCCTCTCCGAGCCCCGTGGTCCCCTGCTTGCAAGCCTTGATGATTTTCTTTGGTGAGACATTGTCGCTTTCTTGGAGAAACTTTCACACTTGTGTCGCAAGAAAGTTAAAAACTTGAGAAGTAGAAATCGAGGAGAGAAATTCCAGAGAGTGAAAAGCTTTGAACTAGGGTTTCTGGGTAAAGTTTAAAACGAAGAAGGAGAAGAAGTATAAAAGGAAATCGAATCGTGGTAACTGAATCGTCACAAAATAAATTCTTTTTGAAAAATAACTGCCTTAATAAATCGATAACCACCCTTTATAAAATAAACCGCCTTAATAAACATGATTATCCATAAATAAACAAACAAACTTACCTTTTCGAGATAAAAGATTAAGTAAATGAACTTACAGGCCGTGTCGATTGGTATTCTCGCCTACACCCTTTTGAGTCCGATACTCCGTCGACTTTAAGATTCTCGAGTCCGAGCTTCAACATTCTTCAAGAGATACAATATTGAGTCTTGAGCGAATAGACTCAAATAAGCTTTTCTCAAGTGGCTTTGTGAAGATGTCTCCGCGCTGATTCTTCGAGTCAATGAATTGTATCAAGACTTCTTTGTTCTCAACATGATCTCTTATAAAATGATGTCGAATCTCAATATGTTTGGCTCTTGAATGTAGGATAGATTCTTTGTAAGATTGATTGCGCTGGTATTGTCACATCTCGATCTCTCGTGCAAGAGTCTTCAATACCAAAGTCTCGTAGTTGTTGTTTTATCCAAAGTATTTGAGAACAAAGAACTTCCAAGTGCTACGTATTCTCGCTTCGCCTGTTGAAAGAGCCACGTACTTTGTTTTCTTGAAAACCAAGATACCACCCCGTTGCCAAGTAATTGACAAGTTCCCGAAGTGCTTTTTCTTTCAACTCTACAACCCGCAAGATCTCGCGTGCTCAATAACCAAGAAGGGTAAAGTCTCCTTCTTTGGGATACCATAGACCAATCTTAGCAGTAGTTGCAACGTATTTAATGATACGTTTAGCAGCACTTAAATGTGATTCCTTAGGATCCGATTGAAACCTAGCACATATGCAAACACTAAATAATATGTCGTCTAGATGCAGTAAGATAAAGAAGTGAACCAATGATACCCCGTATAATTTTTGGTCGACTTTCTTCCCCGCTTCGTCTTTTTGTCTATCTTCAAAGAACTTGACATTGGAATGTCGCCTTTTTGCAATTCTCCGCACCGAACTTTTTAACAAGTTCTTTTGCATATTTCTCTTGATGAATGAAGATTCCTTCTTTAAGTTGTTTCACTTGTAGACCAAGGAAGAAGGATAGTTCACCCATCATGCTCATCTCAAATTCATCCCGCATAGACTTAGAAAATTTCTTGCACAAAGTCTCATTAGATGATCCGAATATAATGTCATCAACATAAATCTGAACGAGTAGAAAGCTTTTGCCTTCCTTTTTAATAAACAGAGTAGTGTCTACCTTTCCTTTAGAGAAACCACTTTGAATTAAAAATTACTTAACCTTTTCATACCAAGCTCGAGGAGCTTGTTTTAATCCATATAAAGCTTTCTTCGCCCAACACCGAGTCCGGTTTCTTTGAGTCTTCAAATCCGTGAGGTTGTTCCACATAGACTTCTTCTTGAATAAATCCATTCAGAATGCGCTTTTGACGTCCATTTGAAATAACCTGAAATTCTTATAACATGCAAAAGCAAGTAGTAACTCGATTGCTTCTAACCTTGCTACCGGAGCATAAGTCTCATCATAGTCTATCCCTTCTTCTTGCGTGTATCCTTTAGCCACGAGTCTTGCTTTGTTTCTTGTCACTTTGCCTTTTTCATCAACTTTGTTCCCGAAAACCCATTTAGTTCCAATAATGATTTACCTTTGGTTTAGGAGTTAATTCCCAAACGTCGTTAATACCGAATTGTCTCGAGCTCTTCTTGCATTGCTTCAATCCAGCTTTCATCGCCTAAGGCTTCTTCAATGTTTTTGGGTTCTATTTCAGTAAATAAGTGCAACCGCACTAGACTCTTCTCGCCTTTTGGATCTTGTACGAATTCCCTCATTAATGTTCCCATAATGAGTTCTTCGGGATGACTGGACTTGTGTTTCCAAGCACGGATGGTCTCGATGGGTTGTTGATCATTTTCTTGAGTTGAATCTCCATCGACAACTTGTTGTACCGCATCTGGATTTTGACCGTTTTATGGGAGATAGATCTAGCAAGAGTCCTGGAAATGATTCTCGATTCTTCGCCCGTATTGGCTGAACTTGTGGAGAGTCTTGAAATTTGACGTTCATTGATTCTTCCACGCCCGAGTCTTCTTGTTGAATACTATAGGCTTTGCTCGCATAGCTGAGTAACCAAGAAAGAATCCTTCATCCGATTTTTCTTCAAACTTACCAACTCGATCATTTGCATTCTTCGTAATAAAGCATTTACAACCAAATACTTGAAAATAAGAAACAGCTTGGTTTCTTTTCTTTAAAAATTTCATAAGGAGTTTTCTCAAGAATTGGTCTTAAAAATACTGTTAATAATATAACAACGCTGAAAAATTTTCAAATTTCAGCCCAAAACCTTGAAGAAATATTACTTTCAATTAAAAGAGTTCTTGCCATTTCTTGTAAAGACCTATTCTTCCTTTCCACAACCCCATTCTCGTTCGGGTGTGTATGGAGAGGAGAATTTTGTGAAGACCGTAATCATCACGTAATTTAGTAAAGTCTTGATTTTCAAACTCACCTCCATGGTCTGTACGAATACTTGAGATAGTGTAACCTTTCTCATTCTCGCACCTTCTTAGCAAACTTTGAAAAGAGAGAGAAAGTTTCAGACTTACTTGAAAGAAAGTAGACCCAAGTAAATCGTGAATAATCATCCACTATTACTAGGCGTAACCTTTTTCCACCAATGCTTTGCGTTCTAGTAGGTCCAAATAAAGTCCATATGCGTAAGTCGCAAAGACACGATTAGTAGAAACTTTACTTATTGGTTTGTAAGAGTTTCTAACCCGTTTACCCAAGCACGCATGGTGTGCATAGATCGACTTTGAATAATTGAGAATAGGCAATCCTCGAACAAGTTTCTTGAGGAGATCTTGCTGATTTGCTTCATATTGATATGGCCAAGTTTTTCGTGCCATAGATTAGCTTCATCTTGTACCGATATCAAGCACCGTGATCTTTCATGATTTACATCCGTAAGATAGATATTTCCATGTCTTCGCCCAAAGCAAAGGATTGAGTAGAGTCTTTACCGATTCCCGAGCACTTTCTTTCCCGGAAATTGATCTTGAATCCAGATCACACAACCGGCTTATGCTAAGCAAGTTGTAATTTAATCCTTCAACTAAGGAAACATTCTTGATTGACAGACTTCCAATCTTGACTGTTCCACGACCAATGATTCTTCCTTTGTTGTTACCTCCAAAGGAAACTTTTCCTCCGTCTTTCTCGGGGTCAAGTGTTATGAAGCAACTTGAGTCTCCCGTCATATGTCTTGAGCAGCCACTATCTAGATACCATTTAATCTTCTTTTTGATAGTGACCCGCAATTAAAAAGAATTCAAGCTTTCTTTGGTACCCACATCATCTTGGGTCCGTAAGAGTTAGAGCAATAAACAGCCTTTTGCCCAATTCCTTTTAACAGTCTCCAAACCAAAGGACATTCTTTCTCAAAATGTTCGAGCTTTGACACTTGGAACATTTCAAAGCATTTCGCAACAAGTGTTTTACAAAGACTTTCTGAAAATGATTTTTATAAGCAATTCTGGTTGGTCTTTGTTTGATTCTTTCCTTCACCTTTGGAAAATCAATTAGAGGAATAGTTTCAGTAAGTCATACCAAGACCTAACTTATCAAAGTAGGGTCTTTGTATCGAAAGAATCTTATCCAACTTTTCAGTAACCATTTGAAAATCTTTTGATATATTAGAAATATCATTTTTCAAAAGATTATTTTCTTTGGAAACAGAGTCCGAGTTTTTTTCAAGACAAGAAAGTTGTTTTCTAACTTTTCAAACTTTCTTTCCAAAGTTTTTCCCGTTGCTTCAATGTAGAATTTTCCTTTTTCAATTCGGAGATCCTCTTAAGAGAAGTTTTTAGACTAAGACAAAGTTCATCAATGTATTTCGAAACTTTGATAGGAATTCTTAGATTACTAACCTCGAGTTCACTGTTCGAGTCCGATCTCGAATCGTGGTCCGAGTCGAATCGATTTTGCCATTAAACAGATATTGGCATAGTCATCATCACTTTCTTCACATTCGCATCACCTGTGTCTCGCTTTGAGTGCCTTCCCGTATTTCTCGCCTTTCCTTTTTCTTCTTTAACAGAGGACAAGCTTGGGTCCGATGTGTCCCTTTTTCTTGCATTCAAAGCAAGTCACTTCTTTGTTAGAGTCATCTTCCTCTCGTTGATTTGTTCTCAAACCTTTGTGAGCTCGTTTCTTCCAGCTTGAATTTTCTTCCTTTTCTATTCAACTTTCTGAATCTCTTTATCATAAGTGCCGCCTCTTCATCATCTAGATCTTCTTCGTAATCAGTAGCATCGAATAGTCATTAGACTTTAAGGCAATTGATTTCTTACCTTTTGAATCTTCCTCTTCGTTGGTTTGCTCTACTTCATAAGATTGAAGAGTCCCAACCATTCGTCTACGAGAGTGGAGCAATCCTCTCGTGTCTCTCTTATTGAGGTTTTTATGTGATTCCGCCTTTAGAGAGTCCTCGTAGGAGTTTGTTGACCTTCATATGTCCCGAGATTGGATGTCCCCGATATTCAAGACCATTCACAATTTCAGAAAGCGACTAAACATGTCGCTTATTGATTCTCCCGATCTCATCTTAAAGACTTCATATTGTCCCAAAAGAATGTTGATCCTTGTCTCTTTCACTCGACTGCTCCTTCATAGGTAATGTGAAGCCTATCCTGCACTTCTTTTGCTGTACCACAAGAAGATATTCTGTTATACTCGTAGGGGATAAAGCACAATATAAGGAGTAAATGGCTTTAGCGTCAAGAGTCTGCCTCTTGGTGATTTCTTCTTGAGTCATTAGAGTGGGATCAGCAACTTCTTTTCCTCTCTCAGATCCTGATGCTGCAGCAGAATGATTCCTTTGTCTACCACTTCCCATTCCAAAGGATCTTTCGATCTTAGGAATGCTTTCATCTTGTTCTTCCATATGTCAGTAGTCTTTTCCATCAAAGTATGGAGGTCTGGTATTGCTTTGACCTTCAACCAACCCCGTAGGTAACATACTAGCCATAGATCTTTTACTCGAAGTAAAGACACTTCTCATAAACGAGTACACAAGCTCGATACCAATTGTTAGGACTAGAATTAGCACCTAGAGGGGGTGAATAGGTGATTAAAGCGATTTTAACAATCAAATCCGAATATGAGATTAATGAATTAAAAACAACAATCGCAGCAAATGAAAGTTATGAAAGATAAAAGGATTAGGGAGAGAGAATCAAGACTCTAGATTTATAGTGGTTCGGCTTATATCAAGCCTACGTCCACTCTCCCGCACGGACAGCCCTTCGGGCCGGATTTCACTAAGAATCAAAAGAGTGTTACGCCTCACGCTCTTGAGTCCACAATGTAGAACTTCTACTACACTTCCTCAAGGTCTCACCACTCTATGATCACTCTTTTGATTACATGTATTGCTCGAAGAATAAGATCACAAACGAAATATGGAGATTCGACTTTGGAATTCTTCTATCCAAAGACACTTCAACAACTCGAGCGTCTCTCTTTATACGCTTCTTCATGCCTTCATTACCGTTGGCACCTTCCAAAGAAGTTCTTCCAATCAACCCGTTGGACAGTAATCAATTTGGAGAGATCTCGAGCTCTTTAAGGTAAGTGTAGATAGCCCATCAATCCCGCCGCCCATACAATCGGGATCTTGGTTTCCATAAGTAGAACTTTCCAAATAAGTTGCGAATCTTAGAGAATCTATATCAATTCGGATACGAATATAAGATCGTGTAGTGCTGAATCCAAATAAAGATATTCCTTAGCCATTGAGATAAAAACTATATAGAATCGAATAGAAGTTTTTATCTTGTCGGTCCGGAATCTGGTCCATGAGAGTAGACTTTGAAACTTGAGTCTTGACGTCGACTTTGATCTTCGCACTTTGCAACTTCAAAACCTTTGAGGAGAGTCTCGCAAGTCTTCGCACTAGACTCGAGAGAAATGTTTTGTCAACTTCAAAACCTTTGAGGAGAATTTATCCAACTCTTCCGTTCGCCACGCCATTCTCGCTCGTGGTGTCCTGTGTATTGTGCGGTGTCTCACAATACATTTTTTCTCGCAGAACTCGGTAAAATCTTTACCACAGAACTCCATGCCATTATCAGTTCTCAGGCACTTGATTTGTTTATCTAACTGCTTCTCAATCAATGTCTTAAATTTCTTGAACCGATCAAACACTTCATATTTGTGCTTCAGAAAGTATATTCATACCTTCCTCGAATAATCGTCGATAAATGTCGGTATATATCGGGCACCTCCTTTCGAAGGAACCGAAGACGAGCCCTAGACGTCTGAGTGAATATATTCAACTGGTCGTTTGGTCAAATGAATAGCTATAGTAAACTTAACTCGGTGCTGCTTCCCATAGATGCAGTGCTCACATAAGTCCATCTTTCCCGTCTTTTGACCCTTCAACAACCCCCTTTCACTCAGTATCGTCATACCTGCCCCACTCATGTGCCCTAAACGTATATGCCATAATTAAGTCAAGTCAGAATCTGACTCACCTGATGAAACTGCAACGGTTCCAGTCATGGTCTCTCCCAGTACATGATAGAGAGTATTCACTTTCTTCCCCTTCATCATTGCCATGGCACCTTAAGATATCTTCAGTATTCCACCTTCAGCGGTGTACCTACACCCGATGTCATCGAGTGTCCCCAAAGAAATAAGGTTCTTCTTGAGCTCCGGTACATGCCTCGCATCTGTCAATGTGCGCACCACTCCATCGTGCATCCAGATTCGAATTGTCCCTATCCCCACAGCTTTACAGACTGCATTATTCCCCAAAAGAACCCTACCACCATCTGCAATTTGGTAAGTAGTAAACAAGTTCTTACGAGGCGTCATATGATAAGAACACCCCGAATCTAGCACCCATTCATCTCCTGACAAAGTAGTAGTCACACATAAAACAGCTTTTGCATCACTAGTGCTCCCCTCGGCAACGTTTGCCATACTACTTGTGGCATTCTGCCTATCAGCTTTATTTCTCCGCCTTGGACAATCTCTCCTGATGTACCCCTCCTCATGACACTCAAAGCACTTCACGCGTCCCTTGGATTTTCTATGGTGTGATTTTGATCTGCTTTTACCCCTGCTGCTATTAGGCCCTTGATGTTGTTCTCTACCCCGAATCGTTAGTGCTTGTGCTGCTCCTTGCGCCAGACCATCATCTCGCAACTTTTTCTACCACTCCTTAGAGAATAAGGCGAACTTTACCTCTTCTGAGGTAATTGTAGTACGCCCCTGCAACAGTGAATCAGTAAAGTGCTTCCATGACTTTGGTAAAGAGGCTAACAACATCATGCTCTGTTCTTCGTCTCAAGTATCTTATCGACGTTCTTCAGATCTAACATGAGTTTATTAAATTCATCTAGGTGGAATCTGATAGACGTACCTTCAGTATATCTAAATTGAAACATCTTCTTCAACATGTACAAGCGATTGTTCAAACCTTTCTTCACATAGAGTGCTTGAAGTTTTGCCCATAATGCTGCGGCATCCTTCTCCTCAGCAACCTCTATTAAGACCTCATCTGACAGATTTAACAGGATTATGCTATTTGCTTTTTCCATTAGCTCTACCCTCTTAGAGGCTTTCATTATAATTGGCAACTCATCTTCACCATCCAGTGCCTTGGCCAAACCTTGTGTTGTCAATAATGCTCACATCTTGATGCTCCATAACACAATGTTGTTACTCCCGTTAAACTTCTCAATTTCAGATTTCCTCTTAGACATAATTGCAGTAACAAAATTTCCATATAATAATTAGACAAGCAAAATCTCCAAATCACAATCAAGAAATCCAACCCTAAGCTCTAATACCAATTATTGAGATATAATACGCGGAAATGATAGGATATTGCAATTTATGTCAACTCAAAATCGCTAGAAAAATAAACGAGAAAAATAAGGACACCAGAAATTTACGTGGTTTGGTCCGAGTATCGGTACCTATGTCCACGGATTTAGCCAACAGCAAATAATCCACTAAAATCGGAGAATCAGAGTTTACAATCACTCACACGCTCAAGTGTTTCCCACACCTAAATTTAACCCCAAACCCAAAGTATTTATAAATAAACAACCCACTTGGGTATAAACTCACGGCACAAGATTACCGTGCATTCAAGCTTAAAATACAACGCTCTACGTACGCCTGGTTCGCGTATGTATGAAATCGCGTATCTCTTCAAGCTTTGCGCGACTACTCTTTATCTCGTACAAGACGTGTGACTTTTTACTTCTTTGGCGGCTTCAAAACGCTGAACGTGCGGCTCCACTTACGTAGGTTTTTTTTTTTTTTTCCCTTTTTGGCTTCACGTGGAAGAGATGCTGCAAAGGTCTTTCGTAGCTTTGTGTGTGCGCCCAAGGTCAAAAGTTTGACCTTGGGCCCCACCACATAACAAACCAACACATGCCTATAAGAATTTTGCTTCCGAAGGAAATTTCCTCTTTTTTATCTCTTCCAACGAAGTCATCTTTTCCCCTTAAAAATAAATAGAAATATAAAATAAAGTGTGCCCCTTTTGTCTTGTAGCAGTAAAGCACATCCTCTTTACTTCATCTTATTTCAAACTCGAAACATTAATTTAATATCTATAATGCATGCGTGTGCAATCCTAGGACGTGTTATTGTCCTGACTTAGCATTTAGGAAAAGGTTTCGACCTTTTGAACCAACCGAGGAAAGGAAGTAGAGCAATTGAACTTGCTCACTTTTCCAATAAAAAAGTTTGATGTCGTTTACCTGTAAACTTCGGTCCCACTTTAATCTTCCCCGTCACAATTTCAGTTTTTAGGTTTGAAATAGATTGTATGGTAAATTAGTAAGGATAATCCATTAAAACTGTCGTTCTTCATGTTGGTCTGTTGCCTGACCAAACGGACCAATATTATAAAAAATGTAATGGTTCAGCATGGTGGGTACTATTTAGATCCCATTTGCTATAGTTATGACTGAATTATATCTCTATTGTTCTATATAGTTGTACTGTGAAGTGTTAGTGATTCATATATTTGGAAATTTACATCTCGGAATTGTAGTACCTAAAAGTTGGGTGAAGCACCTTTCTGAAATCTGCTACAAGTTACTATAGTTTGGGAGACGATGCAGTTGAGGTGCTTGTCGAACATCTTTAAAAGTTGCAGCCTCTTTTTCACAGCTAAAATTGTTACGTGAAAGTTGCATCAAGCCACGTCGAGCGTTTATTAAAAAAAAAAAAAATGTATTGTAGTTGTCATGGTGTGATAGATTTAACACCAAATAGTTATTTTGTTCAACTTAAGCGGGGAAAAAAATATTTCGTTACCATATCCTATACACAATTCTTATGGAAAGATTGTCAAAAAATTCTTAAATCTATTGTAGTTTTGTCAATTTAGTCATAAACATTTTAATTTTACGAATTGAGTTCTAAATCCTTCTTACATTTTATCAATTGAGTTCATTCGATCAATTTTGGTTAGAAACTGCTAATGTGGACATTGGTTCTCCTATATGACATGATTGACGTTGACGTGGATAATTTTTATAATATTTTAATATTTTTCCTTCTGTCATTTTTTCTTTTTGTTTCCCTTTTCCCCTCCATGGGGCCTCGTTGATGGTCAGCAGAGGTCGCTAGCCTTAGGTGAGGGCCGGCCTAGCCTTGGGCAAAGGAAGCTGGAGCCTGGGCTGGGGAGCCCTGGCCCTCGCCTTGGTAGCCAATAGCCTAGCAAAGGCGGAGGTCGTCGGCCTCGCGGCCCTCGCTTGAGGTTGGCAACCTTCGTTGACCATTGATGAGGCTTGGCAATGGTTGGCGAAGAAAAAGAAAAGAAGAACAAAGGAAATAAAATAAAATGAGAGAAGAAAAGAAAAAAGGAAAATTAAAAAATATGAAAATATAATTAAAAATTTCCACTTTAGTGATTTCCTACCAAAACTAAATAGATATATTTAATTAATAAATTGTGAAAAAAAGTTTATGATTCAATTGATAAAATCGAAAGATTTATGATTTTTAAGACAAAATTTTCCATTTCTTATGAATCTGCCCATTGAACTATTTGATGTGCACCACTCTCTCTGCCTCCATCGTACTACTTTAAGCTAGTAACCTTTTCAATTGATTGTTTCTTTGCATATGAGGTACATATAGCTGTCTAGTACATTTAGTAAGCAAATATATTTGCAATTAACACACTACTCTATCTTAGTAATTTCTCAATGGATTAGTAGTTATCAATTTTCTCTGGTAAATATGGTGCTTGCTTTTGAAATTTGAGGTTGCCCAATTCCAGTCGATTTGATAAATTGCTAAATGTATTTAATAATTCTTGTGCTACTTCAGGTTAGTTTTTCCAATACATAATATTTCATTTCTAGTAGTGAATATGTTGTTTGCCTATATAAAGTGCCGGGGTATTGTCTCTCAAGTTTGGTAAATTATCCAATATATGAATTATTGCGATGCTACTTTGAAAGCGGAATTTTGTTTTTTGTTGAAAAGTGCTCCAAGGACACTTGCTAAGTGATCATAAGGAGGTATTGCGATTTTCAGTACACTAACTAACCTCGAAGTATGTGTTCATTATTATATATTATTCCAATGTTTATGTTATTTGCAATAAAACATTTATATCTCACCTCTCCTGGATTACATTATGGCAAAATTTTGCCTTGTGGTTAAGTTAGATTTATTCCCTGTCTTAATCATCATTCTTATTTGAACAATTTTCGACACATGTCATGTTTTTCGACATTACGAGCTCATGAATTTGAAAATGATGTAGCGCATCATGTGATCATGTTTTAATTTTCAATCATCTAGAGCATTTTTTGAATCGTTTAAGTATTTCTACAACATATATATACGTCAAGAAAACTTCCTAAGGTCTCTCTTGTTGAGATGCTTCATTTTTTAGGAAGTAACATTGGAAATATTTTTTTAATAGTAACATGCGAAACTAATTCTTCACATAGAAAAATTATCCAAAAAGTCCTAAACCTATTGCACGTTTGCCAATTTAGTCATAAACCTTTCAACTTTGCCAATTGAGTCCTAAACTTTTTCACTTTTTGCCAATTGAGTCCATCCATCCAATTTTGGCTGGAATTTGCTAACATGGATGCCGGTCTGACGTGGACAAAATTTTTAATTTTTTTTAATTTTGAAAATTTTTTTTTATGTTTTAATTATTATTTTTTTTTTAAAAAATTTCTTTCCTTTTTTCTTTTTCCTCTGGCCGGTCGCCCAGCCTTCGGCGATCGGCCAGAGGCCACAATCAATGAGGGTCAACCTCCCCAGCCTTGGGCAAGGTTGGCCTCGCTAGGATTTGGCAAGGGGCAACCTCGTCGGCCTTGGGCAAGCCTCGCCCTCACCAAGTCCGGCGATCGCTTAAGGCCAGCCATAGGCCACGATTGGCAAGGGTCAGCCTCCCGGCCTTGGGTGAGGTCACCCTTGTCGGGATCCGGCGAGGGGTGACCTCGCCCAAGGCCAAGGAGGCCGACCCTCATTGGTCGTGGCCTCTGGCTGGTTGCTGGAGATTGGGCGACTAGCCGAGGAAGAAAAAAAAAAAAAAAAAAAAAGAAAAAAATTTAAAATGCAAAAAATAATAAAAAAATCGAAAAATTATTAAAAAATAATAAATTTTGTTCATGTCAACGCTGGTAGTGTCATGTAGGATGGTCGACGTCCATGTCAGCAAATTCTGGCCAAAATTGGCCGGATGGACTCAATTGCCAAAATGTTGAAAGGTTTAGGACTCCATTGGTAAAATTGAAAGGTTTATGACTCAATTTGCAAAAGTGCAATAAGTTTAGGATTTTTTTGACAATTTTCCCTTCTTCACATAATAGAAATTATTAGGTGAGTGCTCTATATATACTAAAATGATTTTGGACATTTTCAAAAAGTTGGTTTCTTATGACCATATGGATTTCACCAATGTGACAGTCCACGTTGATTTTAATAGATGATACGGGCACACCTAACAATTCTTCATGAATAACATAGACCAGCGGTAGCTAAGTCTCTCTTTTTATATATAGCGTGTTAGGAAATAATGGGTCTTGCTAATTCTATTTTTTTAGACATACCACATGTCATGAGATGATGAGCATGGATGCATATGCTCTTAGATAGGACCATTTTCAAGTATAGAAAATTTCTCGGTCAAACTTATATTTGTATTGTCAAACTATCTATCTAACTATACGAAAAAAAATAACCTCAGTAAGTCCTTTCCTATACGAAAGACATGTCAAATTGAGATCCAATGGCGTAGGAACTAAAATTGATAGTTCCGTAGCCATTTAACTTATGACCTTACAACACCAAATTTTAAAGATAACATCTTTTATAAAATCTAGATGTATTGATGGACTTATAAGTACAAGATAGATAATTAACAATGATGCCTAATTATTTCGTTCAATGAAATTGTCAGAGAATTGGAAAAAATTATATAGCTTTCTCATATTAATATTGTACAATTATAGTCCTATTTATAGCACATAGGGTCAAACTAATTAAGGAAAAAGAGATATGCTGAACAAAGATAAAAATCAATTTCCTAATACACAATATTCTAGTTCCCATCACTGAATTAACCATCATCAATTAGAATTAGTATTTGGATCAAGATCAATCAATCTAAGCAATAGTATCTTTAACACTCCCTCTTAAGTTGATGGTTTATACACATCAAGGATGCCTAACTCGCTTAATATATACGCATGTTGCCTCTCATATAGGACTTTACTAAAAATGTCTGCGGGCTGTTCCGTCGTTCTTATCTCTCTTATTTTCACTATTCCATCTTGAATTTTGTCTATGATGAAATTACAATTAGCTTCTATATGTTGTGTCTTTCATGAAAAATTAGATTTACTACAAGTCTAAGTACAACACCATTATCATAGATTAGGATGGTTGGTTCTTTTACCCATACACCAAGATCTTGAAGTAATCCTCTAATCCAAACTATCGCAAAGCTAGTCTTGCCCATTGCCTATATTTTGGTTTGACGAACGATAAGAAAGAAATCGACTATTTCTTTGTTTTCAAAAAGAGTAATGGGTTGCCCAATTTGAAGCAGAATCTAGTAAAAGATTTTTTATTCATAGGACAAGTAGCATAATATGTATCACTGTACGCTGTCATCTCCATGTTGCTTTCCCGAGAGAGTAGTATTCCCAAACCTAGAAATCCATTTAAGTACTTTACAACCTTTAGTGAATCATTCATGTGGGAATGCTTCGAATTATGCATGAACTAGTTGAGAATCTGAACGACATAGCATATGTTAGGTTTAGTCATGGTTAGGTAAGAAGAAGGGTCTCTGAGCAAAGGGTTGTCATTCAGGTGTGATGGCCCTTAAAGAAAAAATGAATTGGATCTCGATAGTCCTGCTTCTAATATGATTTCTAGGACTAATTCACGTTAATTGAGGCAAATTCCCCTTATCTGGTTGTGTAATCTCTATCCCAAGAAAGTATTTGGGAGGTTCTAAATTCTTAATATGAAACGAAGAGTGTGGATAGTCCTTAAATTTCTTCAGGGCATTTTCATTATTTCCTATAATTAGTATATCATCAATGTATATAAGTAAGTAAATTAATGATGTACCTTGACTCAATGTAAATAAGGCATAATTGTGTCTAGACTGCCGAAATTTTGTAGCTGTAAGTGCAATGGTGAATTCGACATACCATTGATGGGAAACTTGTTTAAGTTTGTATAGGAATTTATAGAAACAACATATTCTATTCTCTTCCTATCTGCGTAAACTCAACAAAAGGTCCATGTAGATTTCACCTTTAAGATCCTGCTGAAGAAATGCATTACGAACATCCATTTGATGAATGGGCCAATCATGAAAAGCAGCAATGAAAAAGAAGGAATGGACGGTGACTTCCTTTGCTACCGGAGAGAACGTTTCAATATAATCAAATATTCTACTAATGCAGCACATGTGTTAGGTGAAAGATGAGAAAAGCTGACATATGATGAGAGGGGTTATTGTGTATTGGATGACTCCAAGGTAGGACAAATATAATCTGTCATCCATGTGAGCGGTCACGTAGTACGATCGGAATGTCAAGGAGGAACTAGTGCAGTTGATGGAAAAAACCCATGTGATTCAAGAGGAATATCACCTAGAGAAGTAGGTGATTGAGAAGTTGTAGGGAAATCTCATGTGACTTCTTGTGGAATACTGGGAATCGTATTATATGTACCTGATAATAAGGCTGCATCATATTTAGGAGTTAAGGATGCCATGGGAAATGACATATAAGGAATCATCATTGGTTGAAAGAGTGATAAAAACTTTCTTAAGTGAAAAATGGGTGGTGATTAGTAGCTGTATTAATTTAGTGATGAAAAGATAACCGGTGCTGGAAAGGGAAAACATCTTCAAGAAATATAATATCTCTACTGACTAATAAATGCTCAATGGATGGGTCTCAAATCAAATATCCCATTTGAAGAGTAGGATATCTCGTGAATATGCATATAACAACATGAAGATACAATTTGTTATGAGGAGCCATGGTAGGCACATAATGTAAACAACCAAAGACACAAAGGCGGCAAATGTTTGGACTTTTCCCAAAAAGCAATTCAAAGGGGGTTCTTCCATTGACGACTCAAGACGGATCCGATTAATTAAGTATGTTGCCATGACCATAGAGTCTTCCCTGAACCATTTTGGAATAAAAGCTGGACATTTAAGGGAACGAGCAACTTCTATGAGGTAATGATTTTTTCTTTCGACAACACCATTTGGTTGGGTGGAATATGTGAAGGAGCACTCATGAAGGATGCCATTTGTAATGAACAGTGAAGAATATTTGTGATTGAAAAATTCACAAGTATTATCGGTGCAAACTCGTTGTACGGATTTATGAATGATTTTTTAATAAGGGTGAAATTTTTTTGAAGATGGGAAAGATCTTGGGCCTTGGAAGTTGCTCATGAACGCAAACAGACGATCACAACTCTTCATGATAGCGCATGAGTCATATACTTGATTTCACCGACGGTCGCAATGATGCAATTTCAGATAAGTTTAATGCAGGGTTGTCACTAACTTGAGAAAGGGCCTAGTATTAGACATGATCTCAGCTCCTAGACAGTTCCTACATTCTAGAAGAAAGCAGCTTTTGAAGTCGGCTTAGAACAAGAAAAAGTTCATATAGTCTAATGTCACGGCCAAGAGGTTTCTATAGCTAAAGGGCCGTGTTTTTTCAAGGAGGACCTCGTGTGATCGCTAGGATTCCCAACAAGACTTTTTCCGGAACTTTCCAAGGGCGGGCGATACAGTAATTGAGCCAAATTCTAGAATTCTTCTGTCATTAGTGTCGGTAGTTAGTAGGTTTGGCAGTACGATCTCGTCCACCAGATGAAAAGCCGATCAATGGATGTAATCAGAGGGCCTCAAGTATAAGAACGGGGTGCTCTCCCCCTCATTTGTAACCATCCAAATATTTCAGCAATACAAAGGCTCATTTTTATTTATTTATTTTTTTTTCCAGAGCTTCTCTCTTTAGGAACTTTCTCTCTCAACGATCCGGGGGAAGCGAGCGAGTGAGCAATCAATTGAGCAAGGCTTGGCTTAGGCGATCTAAAAGAGCCTGAGTCGCCACATGATCACGATTCCAATTGATCGACCCGTGACAAGTGGTATCAGAGCAAATGATGGATCCGTTTTGAGAGATTGAAGAGCACCAGCTATTTGAGAGAATGTCGAGTCAAGAAGCTGTCATGGATAGAGAGGCCATTCAAGTCAAGGAGACTCACGGCTGAATGAAGAAAAGAGAAGCCTCGAACATGTTCATGTCAACTGAAGTGGCGAAGGCTTTGGGACTTCGAGTGGAGCCAACCGGGAAGTCATTCAAGGCCATCAACTCGGATGGACTCAATGGCGTAGGATTGAGTCCCGACGTGGATGTCTAAATCGGCGGATGGAAGAGCAAGTTGTCATTCGAGGTAATTCCTCTCAATTATGATCTCATTTTGGGTATGTAGTTCTTCCATAGCGTGAGGTCCATGATCAACATGAGGACCAAGTGCATCATGATCCTCGATCCAAAATGTCCGGTGATGATCCCCATGACGAAAGGCGTAATCGACACCAAGACCATTGCGACAATCCGGCGTCTCGACAAGAGCTTGAAGGCCAAGAAGCGCATGAACAAGCCGTCAACTAAGGAGAAGTTGAAGGAAGAGTTGGATCCCACTCCAACACACGACATGCTGATCCAAGTGCTCTTCCCTGAGATCGAGTACTCGCCGCATACCATGCTCGAGCTGAAGTTGAAGGGGTGTGGTCTGTCGTACGAGCGACTCCGAACCAAGCAGAATCAACGCAGGAAAGCCCGTGCTTGTGCCAAGAAGGCTGCCCATTGAGCTGTGAGTGACGAGGGTATCGCTCGAATGAGTGGGGGAGAATGTCACATCCAAGAGGTTTCTGTAGTTAAAGGGTCGTGCCTTTCCAAGGAGGATTTCCTGCGATTGCTAGGATTCCCAACAAGACTTCTTCCGAAACTTTCTAAGGGCTGTCGATATGATAATTGAGCCAAATTCTAGAATTTTCCTGTCATTAGTATTGGAAGTTGGTAAGTTTGGTAGTACGATCTCGTTCGCCGGATGAAAAGCCGATCAATGAATGTAATCAAAGGGCCTTAAGTATAAGAAGGGTGGTCATCCCCTCATTTGTAACCATCCAAACATTTCAGCATTACAAAGGCTCTTTTCTTTCCGAAGCTTCTCTCTAGGAACTCTCTCTCTACGATCCAAGTGAAGTGAGCGACTGAGCGATCGATCGAGCAAGGGTTGGCTTAGGTGATCCAAATGAGCCTGAGTTGTCGCACGGTCACAATCACAATCGATCGGCCCGTGACACTAGGATGCGCGTATGACCCCTGCGCTGTTTTTAATTATATAACCAATCTCACAGAACATATGTGAACAAGATGAAGATATCGGATTATTAGGTTATTCAGCACAAAACGAATACTGAAACGAACGTAGGAAGGAGAGGAAACCTTTGGGCCAATCGGAGGCGACTCTCTACTTCAATATATCAATGGTGGACACCGATGAGTACTGGAAGGGACCCTTGTCCGATCCATCGAACAATCTGAACTTTACATCCACCAATTCCTCTTCCCGCATTTCCATCTTCTTCTTCTCGATCACTACCATGTGCACGTCTCTCTGCTTCGTCTCAGTTCAACAAGGGGCCTTGTTGGATCATTCCATCTGAATCAGCGAAAGAAAGTCGAGTCAGTGGTGAGAGCAAGCAAGCAGGAAGATGTAAAGCCACGACTTGATGAACTCGTGGAAACGGAAATCAAAGATATGGCATGGGAAAGAGAGCGAAGATAGTGTTGAGTTTAAACGTATTGAAAGGGCAGGAGTAGCTCAAAGAAAGATGTCATACCTTGGCAAGTCGGTGAAGCTACTGACCGAAATGCGACTGCTTTTGGTTCGGAAGATTGGTGTTGGTTCGTTGGCGAGTCAGCAAACGACAGGAAATGAAGACCAAAAACAGATTAGAATAGCGTTGGACGGACAGATTGGGACAGAGCGCTGGAAACGACGTCGCATTTTTCCTGCTACTGCAGCTCCCGCTCACCTCAAGTGGTAAAAAGGAAGCGCCTTTTGCTTCGACGTGTCATTTTCCCTCCTCAACGACGTCGTTTCTACCTGTTCGATGGTCGCAGGAGAATGAAGAGGAATTGAAAGGAAGGAGGAGGGGGAGATTGTGTGGCAAACTCCGTTGAATCCTCCGGAGCGCCAAGATTACATCTTTCGCCAAGGTGATCTACTTATCTCATAACCTCACTCTCGACAGAGTATTTTTCTTTCATGGGACATGGTTGTATAGATTATTGCCAGCAGGGAGGGCGAGAAGATGATTGATCTATTAAGAGAAATGTGAGTCGGCCGTTATCGCGTCTTTCTTCTTCTGGAGTGGAGTGGTTTGCGTGCTTTGCTTGTGATCAAACTTTTACCTGATCAAGACCCTCGTTAAGCCCTTTTTCGCTGGGCTGGCAAAACCATTGTGGATTCGTTTGCCCACGAGTTCAAAGGCAGACCTTATGAGTATTATGTAAGCATTTTCTTCATTGCATAGCGCGTGTTTAGTTCTGCGTGGGACCATGACTTTTAACCATGTCTAGTCATAACCTATAGGTCAGTGCCGTTGAAAGTGGACGGATACAAGTCGAGGGAGGGTAGTTCCTGTCTCTTACATTGTAAAACCGTCTGAAAAAATAAGCCACTTTGTACACAGGTTGGTTTGAGCTTTGCACTTGCTATGATCTCCTTATGAAACATTGCTTTTCAAGAGTCTAATCTAGCGATGATATATCCCTTTGGCTGCATCAGCTTCTTTTCCTTAGATTTCCTTTCTATACCTTTTTTGTTTCTTAAGGCTTCTTTATTCTTTCTTCGTCCACGAGTTGAGAATTCTAATCTTAATTTACAGTTTTTTCTAGAAGTTTCAGGGTATTCTTTGAATTTGCATTAATCTTGATAAGGTTGTAGGCATGAGCCTGCTGTGATAAGCCATGGTGTCTCCATCCTACAGAAAGAACTGAATGTCGTGACTGTTTATAAGCCGGCATCTATTCCAGTTAGTCTCCACCAATTAATAGGGTTCAATTTGATCGAACAACACAATTATGTTTTTCCTCATTTCAAGTGTACAACAAAAGAATGAGTTCGTGCGGATTTTGCACGAGTGCTGTAAAATCACTGATGAGATTCAGACGCTAAAACAATTACAGCAGCCTTGCTTGGCCTAGCTAGCTCTGTTGCCCTTAGAGGATCTATGTTTATAGAAACTCTGACTTGTTTATAGGTGTATCCGTGTGGTCAGTATCGTAAAAACACTGGTCAGCATCCTTCAGGCAGAGCATGGACTAGCACCCTTTTTTTGTATCCTAAGTAACTCTTTCACATGCATATGCATTCTTGGCTCTATCAAAATCAGTTTGGGCATATTCTGTTTCCCTTTGATTCTGATGTCTATCATTAACTCTTTTTCCCCTCCTCTGACTTATATCTGGTGTCGTATCCAAATTATGGATTTCATATGTCCTCCTTGATATTATAAAGCAAGCTGTTCACCAAGTAGATCGCCTTGTCTCTGGACTCCTTATATTTGCCAGAAACGCATCAAAAGCAGATCTTTTGAGGCAACAGGTGAGTCTCGTATTGAAAAGTGTGCTTTTGGAATCTTTACTAATGTAAGTTCATATTGGTTACTAATCAATTGCCTAAATGGAAGTGGGGCTCTCTTACATTAACAGCAAGGGTAGTGGTAGTTCTCTGAGCATGCTGCTGTGTTGCGGCGTCTTATTCAACATTTGTAATATCGTCACACCGTGTTATGCACATCTACTTTATGGAGCGACTTAAAGAGGTCTCGCAGTTTCTTTCTGTGATGCGCATTTCCTTTGTATATATCTTAAGTCTGCAGTGTTCTAATCCATGTCTGGTGACTATTTCTCCTAATACCAGTAGAGCCATTGCATACTATTTCTGCTGCTGACTTTGTTCCCTTGAGTAAAAATTATCTAAAATATCCTATTATATACTATTAATAAGCCATATTTGTGATATGGCAAGGTACACACGATGCTCGGCCTAAAATTTAAGTTTCAACTGACATTTAATATTTTCAGATTGAAGGTGGTTTGATGCAGAAACAGTACACTGCAAAGGTGGTGGGTGAATTTCCAGAGAATGAGGTATATCTTGCTTCAATCCGGTGATTTTGAAATATGCACTAAAAGTGGATAATTTATGAGCTGAAAAATCCTGCAGTCCAGTGCTACATCAGGGGATTTAACCCTGAAGAATTGGAATTATGAGACGATGAAGTAGATGTACTTAATATAGCAATGTGAATTCTTTTTTCCAATTTGACTATTTTCTGTTTGTTTGTTGAGTTGTCTTTAGAAGAGGTACCACTGAAAGGACAAGTCTGCCCTCTCAAGATAGATTTTAGTAATTTTAAAACTCCATTTTAGTGGGAGAGGGTTAGCTGTTAAAAATCAACTGCACATCTTGTGTGACATCTTCAGTTATTATTGCTGCAAGATCCAGCTGTGCTTTCTTGTATCATTTTATCAAACCCAAGGAAGATCCACTTATTTATGACATAATCAATTAGTCCTTTTCTTCTAGGTCCTCTCTTCAAAAGACCCTGGAGGCTGGTTAGATAGTGTGAAAAAGTTCTAAGGATGTGGTGTCAGAAATGCATTCTTATTAGTTATCATCTGATCATGTGTTCTGGGGTTTCTTGTTAGCTGGAGGTCAATGTCAACATCAATTACAATGCTTGAGAAGGAAGGAGCACAGCGGAGGTGAGTATCCACTCAAAGCCTTGTTAATTCAACGTTTATCTGAGTTTACATTGATATCAATTGCCATTTTTACATGAGGCCATGTAAATGAAACTGAGCATCGGGGTGTTGGAGAAGGGTCTTGAAATGATGGCTTTGTGATAATGCTTTTCAATGAAAATTATGTCATGCCTCCCTTGTGTGTTGATTTCTTCTTCTTTCTTTCTTTTTGCTCTCTTTCCTTCATTGAGTAAGGTTTTTGTGACTAATCGATATGAATTCATTATGGGATGCAATTTTGAATGTTATCAGAGTGCTATAAATGGAAGCTAATGCCCTTTCTTAACATTCTTAGGGAGGCTTGTAAAAATAATTATATATTTTTTGTAGATTTCCATTTATGATGGCCTGTCAATAATTTTAGGAACATGCATATACTTATGAGCCACTGTGGACCATTATCTAGGTGATGCACAGCATACTATTTAAAATGGAATTGATAAGTAATGTGTGACGGTAAGCCGAACTAAATTTGTCAGAAGTTAGAACTCTGAGGTGGTGACATAGTGCTGGCTGATGCAAAATCTGTCAACCTTGGTATATGAATTGGCAAATCTAAATACTGCCAGCCAAAAGCAAGAAGCCACAGTTCCCTTATTTATTAGCAGATATGCTGCCTCACATTACGAGCTCATTCCAATGTAATAGTAAGTGAATTGAATTTTATACGGATGGGTCGTCATATAAAGGCTCTTAATCTCTAAGGAAATTAAAAATGGTGGTAGGTTGTCATCTGCCACCCTTCTCCTGGTCCACTTGGCATGGTGTGTCACAATGTGTGACCACTATTAAAGCTTTCTTTTTCTTCTACATTTAAAATACATCTGTCCTGACTGTTTCATGGTCGTATCTTAATTTCAACCAGTACATTAGAGCATTGGCAGTGAATGTAAGAATGTGCTTAATGCCATTGATCTGATCAATGTCACCTCTTTGTACAGGCAGGTGACCCTACTTGTGATACTGCCCTCTCGAAAGGAAGGGCCACTTGTACAAAGTTCACAAGGATCAGCACCAATGGAATTCATAGCTCTGTTCTCTGTGAACCAGTCACTGGAAGAACTTCATCAGGTAAGGCAATATGATGCTAAAGGATGCAAACATAATGTTGAGAGTCTGATGCTTCTTTAATCTATTCCATAAGCAGTGAACCTTCCTCGGTTGTTTTGGCTTAGCGTAGCCAAGATCCATTGCATGCATAGATGTACCCACACATACATGAAGGACATTGTATTTACTGTTGACTTTGTGAGTTAGGTAAGCTTTCGTTTCTGCACTCTTGTCCCTCCATAAACCCTGTCTTGCTCATTTTGTAAGATACTTTCGGATCCTGCTTATTATATACCTCTCTGCATTTGGCTAGGTCAGCCTGTTTTTTATACCTTTTAATTTGTGAGGTTTATTTGATATATGCTAGTACTTGCAGTCTTTCTTCTTTCAACCCTGCTCTTTATGTGCAGATACGCATCCATTTGCAGTTTAGTGGCCATCCAATTGCCAATGACATGATTTACCTTTCTGAACAAAGGACCAGTCGTTCAGCTGAAGGAATGGTTGCTGATAAAGCTGCTGGTTTGTCATCAGAATCCAGTGTTTCTGATATTGGGCAGAACGAAAAGGAAGAGGAGCCTTGCATTGAATATAGTACTGACCCTATGTGCACGAATTGTCCAAATTTAGCTCCAAAAGGGTGAGTGTTCCCCTCCTCTTTCTCATCTTGGGCACTTGTCTTTACACATATTCTTGCCTGCACACCCTTGCCTGCATGCCGGACAATAGAAAACCTAAGATTTAATTTCTGAGTTTCTGCAAAATGCAGATATGATGGGAATGAGGAGGGACTGTGGCTACACTGCATACAATATTCTGGACCTGAATGGATCTATGAGTGCCCATATCCAGATTGGGCATCCCTTAGCTAGCCTAAGAACAATCCAATTTTTCATGTCTAGGCTGTTCTCTAAATTTGCTTAAAAAATATAGCAAGTTCACAGTTATGCAGCAGCTGTTTACTTTTCCAAAGAGCCTTGGAAGAATCTGATACTGTGAGAGACGATTGCAAGCCTGCAAAAATTGTTTCAACTACCACAATAGTGTATTCCAATGCCGAGTGTATGCTCATAGGTTGTAGAGAAAAGAGCTTCCTTATCGGTGAAATTGCTCTCGTTAAAGTCCTTCATGTTTGTAGGATGAGAATCAACTGTTGGTCCCGCTTGACAGGAGAAACATTTTGCTGTGGCTCAATTCTTTTATTGGCAGTCTGATTGAGGAACTATTTTCTGTTTACTTTCCTTTAGGGGGAAGTTCCTCTGATCTCTCACGTGGGTATTAGGTATATCTACGTATGGTGTGTTTGTGTAGTAACCGGGTTGACTGTCCGGTTGAATCTGGGCCTAATGGTATTACCCACCTGAGCAAACTTCTCATAAATTGGGATCACAGAGTAAGAACTTAAAAAGTCATCTCAGGGCATGCATTACGTGACCACAGTTATATTCCGATAAAGAGGCAAATTTACTAAATGAACGTAAAAAGATCTCCCAAAGTGTCTCAGATCAGAGCTTATGATCTTAAATAGCTGGATTTGAAGGGAAAATAAATGTTTCATGAGTGGACAGACCACCTGACCTGGTAAGTAGATGATATCAATCAATCAGCAAAGAACGGAGCGTATCTGAATCTGCTTTGCAAAGAGTAATGCGTCTGATAACTGTACCATCAGGAAAAATAAGTTAAACATTCACAAACAAGACTCCACCCCCACAAGCACCCACACGCCCACGGACTCTTCCATTTACATATTACATAGAAGAAGCAACGAGCAAGCTAGCCAGGAGCTGCTGGCTAGCTGCTGGAAAAAAAAGAGGAAAAAAAAGCCTGATCAGGCATATGAGTAACTCAGACGCCTGTCAAACTTCAGATGGAGTGGCCACTGGTCCTTTATCTGGAGCTTCAATAAAGATGATGAAGCTTCCCTCGCACTTCTCTTTGTCCTCGTCAATGACGTTGGTATCGATGTGGGAGGCAATGGCATGCCCATTGCAACTTTGTATATCAGAGCTCTGCTTCCCAACACTGGTATCATTATTTTCCTCCTCCATCACAATAGTATTCCCCTTCCTGTAATTGGCATGCAGTGCCATCTGAAGCACTCCAAAGGTGACTCCTAACACGTTTGGACCCTATACAAACACGTACACATGTTAATATCGTTCATTCAGGGGAACGAAGATAATATTGCCACACCTCACCATCTTGATTTTAACAAGTGGATGAACAATGCATACCGCGACATACAAGTCCTTGAGGAATAGGCCATATAAGAGCCATGTCACAGCGCTGAGCATGAGGAACAATGATAAAGAGAAGGGCATGAACTCCACGCTCTTGGTGCGTATCACCATTCTCTGCACGCACGTATATAAACTCACATGTACGTCAAAACCTAAATGCATGTTGTGATCAACTTGTGCCGCACATTAATATGCAAGCCAAGCGTTCTTATGCAGAAAAAAAGGAAAGAAGTCACATAGAAGTAAATTACAATGACGCTTAGAGGAGCAGCAAAGACTGCAACGGAGAGTGCAACGCAAATCCACCCAACAAGTTGGATCCTCGCTGATCCCTTTGCTAAGAAGTGGGACAGAAGAAGAATGGAACAATACCCTCCGAAATTCAGCAAAAGCAGCCTCAGCGTCAGCATCTGCATCCAGTCTCCAACAATTAGAATACATCAGGCGTGTTCCTCACGAACAAACGCTGTAGCTACTTACCCTGGTTTTTTTAGGAGCATAAGCAATGTAGAGAGCATTGTAGATGGTCTCTATGACGCATCCAACCGAGTTGACCGTGATGAGCAGGAAAGCGTTGGACTCGGACTTGAGGGATGCATAGTACAGCCAAAGCATGGCGCTGAACAAAGAAACCACGTACGGAACCGATTCAAACCCTTCAGTCGACTTCCTCCTGCATATCCTCCAAAAGGTTGGCCTACCAAAGGAGATAAAATAAGTCCTAAACTTATATTTGTCAGTGTGCACGGAGTGAGAGAGTTAAAACTTACACTGGGGCCAAAAAGACCACGATGGATATGATATTACCTACACAAGAATCATCCAAATGTGGACAAACGCATCAGAACAAAGTCATTGGTTGTTGTTCGATAGTAGCTAGAAAACAGTCGGATAAAGTGTGTAAAGTACCTAGGACTCCAAAAGTGAGCACCCACGGATTGTCAGTCGTGAAGATGGCCATTGTCCCACTCTCTTCCTCTCAGAAACTGAAGATATCCAAATGGAAGATTTCGAAGCTGAAAACAAATAAGGCTATGTTGTGGAAATTCTGCTCCCGTTGGCCTTGCAATTTATAGATGAGATGGAAGGCAAAAGTTATGCTAGAATATACAATGATTTGTGATAGTTGTTGATTAAAGAGAGAGTTGTCCAAAATATCATAAAATCTATTGTATGGCGCCAATCAAGTCCTAAACTTTTCAATTTGCTAAGTGTAGTCCTAAACCTTTTGACGATTTTCAAATGTAATTCATTGGGTCAATTTAAAGCGGAAATTGCTGACGTGACAGTCTAGTCAGCACCAAATGTCTTATGTAGTATAGCTGGTGATTGACGTGGGCAATTTTAAATCACATGATGTCATTTTGCAATATTTCTTTTTATGAGTTCTCTAATTGTCTTTTTTTTTTCCTTATTGTACTGTTCATCTTTTTGTTCGCCGGTTATCAGAGCCTTAGCAATGGTTTATGAAGGTCGTTGGTCACAAGCGAGGGCAACCCTTGCGTTAGCTACCCCTTGCGAGGGCATCACAGCCTTGCCAAATTTGGCTAGGATTACCCTAGCTTATGGCTAGTAGCTTTGCCTAGATTTGGCAAGGGCTATGATGCTCACTTGTGACTGGTAGAGGAAAAAGACGAACAATAGCATAGGAAAAAAAAAAGCAAAAACAAAAGAAAAGAAAAGAAAGAAAATTTAGAAATTCTTGATTCAATGCAAAGTGACGTCATTTCATATAAGATTGTTCGCATTAGCTGTTGGCTTGGCATTAAGCGGACCATTTTGTCAGCAATATTTAGTTTAAATTTACCAGATTAACTAATTGAAAATTGTCAAAAGATTCATGGCTATATTAATCAAAATTAATAAATTTAGAAATGCATTCACCGTTATTTCATAAATTAAGATTTTTTGGATTATCTTCATGTTGATGAAGTGGGGTAATAGATATGAACTGATCACGTCATTTAAAGTGTCGATTATGTTGATGGACATAATATCTTTTAATATTGTAAAGGGAGATAATGATCATCTAATAATTGCAGGTGGCATGGCGCAGTGGGTGATTGTGCGCCCGTACGTAACGGCAGCACCTTATCGTGGCACAATTCTATATTCCACACTTTATAGGACTCGAGGTTACGTGTACTTCGCTGCCAAATATTTCCACCCCGGCTTGATCACGTGACCACTCCCGTTGAACTGGAGTTACATTGCCTAAATGGAATTTGGATAAAAGGATTTTTACGTGCTAAGTATACTAAAATTGATTCACGTAATTGATATATAAAGTGATGTGATATTATATTTATCGATCATGACCCACTTATTTAAATGCATACTTACAATCTGTTATGTTATCTAGTATATCAATTCCATATATCACATTTTTAGATAGCTTACCGTTACAAATATTAATTTGATACATCTATGGCAATGTATTTGGTTAATGTGAAAGGAAGAAATGAGGGGATAACAGAAGTCACTAATCAACATATGTTTCCGTATAAGAGGGCATACAACTTGGCAAAGTGCGTGTAAAACACTCTATTAAGGGTAGCCTAATCACACACAATCTTGTTGTAAAGTAAGTGACTTTTGTATTTTTAATTCTTGAGTGCTATCCATGCCTTTAATTCATCTTTCCTTTCTTTTTTCCCTTGTTTGGTGGAAACACTAGGAAGGGGGAAGTTATTGCATGCTCTATATAGATCATGTTGAACGATATATCTCTATGGTTTTGTAGACCATACAATAACTATTCGTAGAAAGGTAACCACAGGAGGTCACGACCTCTTCACCAAAATTCTTGTTCATATACTATGAAATATATAAATATATATATATAGGGTTAGGACAATAACAATAACAACAAGGAAATTTATCACAAACTTAATTTTAATTAGAAATTATAGTAAAGTGAAAGCTGCAAATAGCCAAGTAATGAGTTCAAATTACTATTGTTGTGGCTTAGTAACGTAACATTTAGCATTGCATGTTTTGTTACTCTCATCTGACATGTGTGAAATTGTATTTTCCTTTTTATAATCTTTGTTTTATTGCATGAGATTGATTATGTAAGGACCTAGGGTGCGTCATTATACATATATTGTCTGCTTTGGACACTAAGTTCTTACGGTTTTGTTCTTTTCAAAGCACCCATACTATCCCAAGAAAACGCACATGTACAGTTAGAGAGACCCAAGCATTATCAACTAGTCCAAGACTTCCTCCTAAATGATGTGGGACAGGAGATATGCACTTAACATCACCCGCGTATTGCCAAGGCAATTTTAGTCCATCTCTCCATACTATCCCGAGTTTGGATCGTCACATTCTCCATCCCTTATGGCACAACGCGATATGCGCTTAACATCACCTGCGTATTGCCGAGGCAATTTTAGTCCATCCCTCCATACTATCCCAAGTCTGGATCGTCACATTCTCTACCCCTTATGGCACAACGCCCTTGTTAATTTTAGTCCATCCCTCCATACTATCCCAAGTCTGGATCGTCACATTCTCTACCCCTTATGGCACAACGCCCTTGTTGTGGCCCCACATGCTATGGAAGTTGGCTCTAGACCTTGAGCCCATTAATGTACACATATTGTCCGCTTTGGACACTAAGTCTTCATTGTTTTGTTCTTCTTGGGGCAGCTTGTACTACTTCAAGAAAACGCGTATGTGCAATTAGAGGGACACAAGTCTTATCAACTAGCTTAGAACTCCCTTCTAAGCGATGTGGGATAGGAGACACGCGCTTAGCCTCGCCTGCATACTACTGAGGCAATCTAAGTAAGCCTTCGTACTACCCTGGGTCTAGGTCTGTCATAAATTATACATTGATTTTATTTATACACATGTCTTCATCCACATTAATTGTATATTGATGTTATATATAGATATGTCTTCAATCACATAGAAATCTTAGATAATTAGAAAAAGTTAAACTAAATAGGGTGTAGCCTACGTTCCTACTTGAGTGAAAAGTAATAGAAAAAAAGTTAATTTACAACATTTTATACAATCATCTAGCCATCAAGAAAAGAATGATTTATCTAGTCAAAATAATAAATAGATAAGTGCTTTAAAAGTCCTACAACTTGTCACATTGATCCAATTAAGTCATTCCGTTGATTGTACTTTTTGAAAGTTTTAAAACTTGATAATACTTTTGTAACAAAATTTAGAATTTTCAGTGTACTTATCTCAATAATTAATCAAGATAAAGTGAAAAAAAAAAAAGAATTTGCGATATTAGCATACTGAACTTAGTATATATTGAAAAGCCGAATTAAATATTATATCTTTTATCTTAAGTAAGTAATGCTAAATTCGCTCCAAAGAAAATTTAACTTGACACATTCGATAATAGCGGAGAAAATTTTTTCTAATACTTATTCACACCAAGAAGCTATATTCTAGTAGCAATTTTACATAATTGTATATTGGTTATTAGGATATGTCTCGTGCATTACCTTCTATTAAATTAAAGAGAGCCTGGTACAATCTATCAAGATCTCAGGTTGATCGACGTATACTCTTAATGTCGAAGGATTGGGATGAGTCAGGGTCACAGCTAGATCTCCATTTGCGCAGTTTTCGGCAATCGTACAGACGTCAAGACGATAACCTTTGATCCCTCCGTCCCGCGAGTGACGTCTTGTCATCCCCACTCATCTTCCACGCACCCCTCCCATCAAAAATGGAAGACAGGTGGTTTCCGATCGATTTGCGCCTGCCTTTTTCGCTCCGAATGGCGAATCATTCTGGGTCTTTATATCGTTTCGTATGGCTAATCAAAATCATTATTTAATGGTATTATTGCGCTCTATCACCGAAAAGGAGTAGCCCTCTTTGACCGTGATGTCAGCATTAATCTTATCGCGGATTGCATGCGTTTGTAACATGCATCTTATACGAGAACATGTAGTAGTGTACCCTTGACATATAAACTCTTCTCCCAGATTCGTTTGATGGATTTTGCATTTGAAGTTTCGTGCGCCAAAAAGCTGGAGAGATCTCAACGTGGGTAGGCTCGGCTCGAGGTTCAGTGTGGAATTATAATATGAGATGGCCACTTGATGGGATAAGAGCTGATAAGAGTCTCGAACAATGATCCGACAATTGTGTAATCATTGGTGCTGCTATATATATAAGACTATAAGTATCAATTGGCACATGCTTCGTTTTTGGCTTTAGATATTTATGTGACCTCTCCATAGTGGAGAAAATTATTCAAAAATAAAATTATTCAAAAAGTCATAAATCTATTATAATTTAACCAATTTAATTCTAAACCTTTTAATTTAGCAGATTGAGTCTCAAACTTTCTAACGATTTGCTAATTGAGTCTATTTAGCCAATTTTCTATATGTGCTAGTACTAAAATAGACAAGCTTTGTATTTTCTTTTTCTTTTCTTTTTGAATTTTTTAAGTTTATTTTTTTTCTTTTTCATTTGTTATTTTTTAAAGGGGACAACTTTTTTTAACTTTTTGATAATTTGCCAATTGAGTCCATTCATCAGTTGGGGGTAGCCCTTGCCCAAATTTGGCAAGGGCCTTGGTGCCCTCACCCGAAGTCGGTGAGGTATGGCCTTGAGTGAAGCCATCATGGTGGGTGATGGTTGCTACTGACTCTTGCCAGCATTGGAAAAAAGGCAAAGAAAAAGAAATTAAATTACAAAAATTGTTCACGTTCGCATTGGAGGTGCCACATAAGATGATTGGTATCTACGTTAGTAATTTCTGATCAAAATTGATCAAATAGACTCAATTGACAAATTGTCAGTTTTTTTATAATTCAATTAGCAAAACTGTCTAGACTCCAAAAATATTGGCAAAATTGAAAGATTTAAGACTGAATTGGTCAAAGTATGATAGGTTTAGATCTTTTTAAACAATTTTTCCCTTGTAACATGTGCTTGCGTGAATGTTCTGATTGGGAGTAGTATCATTGTCCAAATTAATGGAGGAGTCTTCGATTGCGGAAAAGGGTTTTAACTTTTGAAGCAACCGTGGGTGCGAGGAACATCGATGATTGAAGTAATCCACTTGTCACAAATCCATTACGAGGACATCTTTTTCAGAACAGCAACACCTTGATGTTATCTATCAGCCAACGCTGGTCAAACATTACAATTCGACGTCGAATGAAGTTCGGATTAGCACCATCCATCTGTACTTTGGAATCGTGTACTCTCCCGAGTCGAAAGCAATAGGCCTTTAACAAAGCACTTCTTTGAAATGAAGGGAAAATGATAAGAGAGAGAAACTAACGAGTCTCGAAATTCATATTCCATTGTGACAGGGAAATGGCATGAGAGTAGAAAATATAAGTTCCATCTGACATCAAGCATCTCCTTAACCAAAAGAGATGTGCGGTCCCGAAATAAGTGCTCGGACACCGTGACATGGAGTGTGTAAATAAGCCACCATTATCATCTGACCTTTGCAATTGCGTTCTAACTGTTTGGAGAATTGATAATTTATTGTTAGGTGATCAATGATGAACGGGTGCCCCGATCAATCTTGAATTTGTATGATCAAATGTGGTTAATTCGTGGGTCATTGGTCTTGGTGGTAAGGCTGTGTTGCAACATAACATGCGTGTGTAATCAAGCAACCTAATATCAAGTTTCATGTGTTAAAATATAATATTAAATCATGTTTTCATCTTATAGTTTAGGTTTTTAGAATAGTTAGTAGTGGACTCAAAAAGTCTCATATAATATTAGAGTGAAGGTCTTAAGTTCAAATATTTCCAAGCCCTTATTTGTTGTCATAAATAAAACTGATGGAAAGCTAGATGGAAGAAGAAAAGGTTAGAAAGGTGTATTGCTTTCTCATATCAAAGATGTATGTGTACAACCATATTAAACATATTATATCAATTAGTGCCAAAGATATCTTCATCATATCAATTAGGAGTAATAGTATCTCCGACAGTCCCCTTCAAGCTAGTGGTCTATACACATTAAGGATGCCTAGCTTGCTAGTAGATACACATGTTGCCTTTGACACAAAGGTTTGGTGAAGATTTTTGCAAGCCACTCTGTTGTTCTTATTCCCTTTGTCTTAATCACTCTATCTTGGATTTTGTCTCTGATGAAATGACAATCAATTTCTATATGCTTCGTTGTTTCATAAAAAAATTGAATCTACTGTGAGTTTAAGCACGACTTCATTGTCATATACTAAGACTCGAAGCAATCCTCTTATCTAGACAATTTCACAACTAGTTTTCACCATTGCTCCATATTCTACTTTAGTGGACGGTAATGAAACAATTGATTGTTTCTTTGTTTTCCATGAGAGTAATGAGTTTTCCAATTTGACACAAAATTCTGTAATAGATTTTCTACTCATAGGACAAATGGCATAATCCGTGTCACAATATGCCGTCATGTCCATGTTGTTATTTTGGGATGATAATATTCCCAATCTTGGATATCCTTTTAAGTGCTTTACCACTTTGAAAGCTACACTCATGTGAGACTATTTTGGGCCATGCATGAATTTACTGAGAATTTCTATCGAGTAGCATGTGCTAGGTTTAGTCATGGTCAGATAATCGAGTTTCCCAACAAGTCTCTGATATACAGAGGGGTCCTTGAGTAAAGGATCCTCATTCAGTGGTGACAATCCATTGTCATATTCAGATGTCGTCAACTTGGCAGTCTGCTCAATTGGGATGATTGCTGGTTTGGAACCTGATAGTCCTACCTCCGAGATAATCTCTATGACAAATTCATGCCGATTGAGGCTGATTCCTTTATTTGATTGTGCGATTTCCATCTCGAGAAAATATTTGGGAGATCCCAAATCTTTAATGTGAAAAGTGGAATGCAGGTATTTCTTGAACTTTGTGATGACAGAGTCATCATTCTCCATGATTAGTATATCATCAACATATATTAATAAATAAATGGATGATGTCCCTCGGTTCCAAGTCAATAGGCCATAGTTGTGTGTTTGACTGCTTGAATTCTGTGTTGGATATTTCAGCAGTTTTGAAATATTTACAATAATAGCTTCGATAAAAGTTATGATCGCATTGAAAACCATTATTATTTTTAACGATCACTTAACGGCCTCTTAACGGTCATATAACGGCCTTTTAATCATTTTGTAACGTTAATTTATTTCTCAAATAAATCCTTCATTATTTTACAACGGCTCTTTTAACGGCTTTATTTTGTCTGAATATAAAAATAAGATCTCATAAGACACAATATGTTCTCATATCTTTCCTTTTTCTTTCAGCTGGGTTATACACAAAAGTTGTTCTGTTTCCTTCTAATATTTAGTGCGGAGTATAGAGGAAGATATGTTGTATCTTGGGAGAATAGCCGCTGAAGCCTTACGCACCGAGTTTCGTACTCCGAGGGGCGGAATTATCCTTAAGGATAGTGCTTGCACGCCTTAGACATTTGTGTTTCTATTTTCTAATCCTTCGCAATGTATTAACAATTATTATTATTTTTTATGTATTCTAAACTTTTCCAACAATCTTAAGGATAAGTCCTATGGATTTCCAAGTTAGAGTTGTTGCGATCGCTGCCACCACAATTGGGATTGAAAGAATGATCGAGATGGTGAAGGACAAGTATCACATATTCATGGGCGGATGTCATGGGAAATTACTGAGCATCGTTAAAAGGTTTCTTGGTCGTTTTGGTAAGGTTATTGAATGTCAGGTAAAATCGTACTTTGAGGCTTTAATACCTAAATTTGTTTCGAGAGGAAGTTGGGTGTTTGTATTTATTTGCTCACTCAAGTTCATGATTATTTTCGTAAGCTTCGATCCGCATTGGGGTTTCCTTTTTTAATTCTGTTCTTGATCTGGAAGTTGTAATTTTAGGATTAGAGATTGTTTGTTTATCGTGACTTCATTACTCCTAATGTTTTAATCGGTTGACCGCTTGATATTAACCATTATGTAGTGACCCATTTCATATTTAAAAAAAAAAATGGAAACATTGGATTTTGCGAGTAAATTTTACTTTACAAAATGGTTTCAAATTCTTACCATCTGAATGTCAACGATTTCTAGTATCCGTCAAGGAATTTTGTGTGTCTATAGGACAAGAAGTATGTCTCCAAGCTTGGGAACCACCGTAATGATGTTGTTAGTAGAACCATGTTCTTCTTGTTGTTGAATATTTTGGAAAATTCATTAAGGTGTCAGTTGCTCTTCCATTAGGAGAGAGTAGTAGTGATTGTGATCGGGTGGTGTATTTGATTTAACTTTGAAATGTTATATTAGTAGGTTTTACTTTGAGTATTGCTTGGCTTTGACCTTTCTATCCGAGTGCAATTGTTAATAATGCAAGCTGAAAATTATGAGTCTCATATTGGCCTTCTTTATGCTCATTAAGAATGGAGGAGGTACAACATACGAAATCAAGCTATATATATATTTTTGTGTTTTGTCTTTGCCCTTCTTTATATTTTAGGGATATTGGATGAGCACCATTGATGGATGCATGCTGGTAGTTGTTTCTTTCTCAGTTTGAGATTTTGAATAAACTCTGAGTGCCAGTGGAAGAGATTTAGCAAGTTCATTTTTGGTCCGGTGCTTGTAAAGTGAAAGTGGTAGTGTTTTCATGTATCATTTCAATTTGTGACATTTTATTGCCTCTATAACAGAGCATGATGAGAACTTATCTAGGAGACAGGACACTATTAGTGTCATTCAAGATTTGTTAAAACTTCTTGTCACCTTATTTTGTTACCTTCTAGAAGCAGTAGGTGAAAAAGTAAACTGAAATAGAAGATTTTATGATATTCTTGTGAAAGAGCCATCACTCTACTTGTGGTAGTGCAAGACCAAGGTAATTGTATATCTTATAATAACCTTAGATATCCTTTGCTTTGATATTTTCATTTGACCCATTGCGTACTGCTTACTTTCCATTATCTAATATGTGGGTCAAGGACAGTAAATAACGTTAAATGCATAGCCAATCTCAAGGATTGTAGTTAATGTTCCTTTCTAAAATGTGAACTATATTATTTTTTTTTAGTGTGAATAGTTTCACTTGCGTTGGGAGTGGTAATCATATTGCCATTGATCTTAAGACAGGACTTTTTGTGGTAGGATTTAGAGTCAAGCGTTAATTAATGTTTTTGTGCTCCTACATGTGTATGTAAAATTGCTGGTTAGGATTCAACACTCGCAAATGGGATTTATGATGATTTCATGATGCTGCTTTTATAAATGTTTTAGCAAAGCAACAAATTTTCTATCCCTGATATACCATTTAGTGTTGATGAGTGCTTGGTATTGGGTTTGGTGGAGGCCAAATTTGTCCTTACAAATACTCACTTCTTCAAGCTTCTTTTTATTAGAATAAGAGCAGCTCCTAGTGCAAAATTTTCTTTGAATGAATATGCCATCATCAACGAACTTCTATGTCTGGCTGATTTGAGTAGAGATCAACGTGAAGAGACAGAAGTCAAAGATTCCATGACAACCAATGAACGCCTCAGGTGAGATCAATTTTCACAACAATAGAATTTTTGTGGATTTTGCGGCCATGTGAATATAAACTATGACATTTTACATAGTGGATTTTCCGCTGTATTAGAATAATATAGTGATGTTAAGTGGATCTCGGATTCATATGAGACAAAATCCACTAATGAATATGTGTCCACCTTGTGGAGGTGTCGCAACATAAAAAGCAGTCGAATGAAATTGTGGGGGAAATGACAATCCTGCTTAACCAAAATTTGACTTGGTTGAAGTAGATGATCTGATGATGTAATTATTGTAGTCATTTTCCAAGCCAATATTTTGGCAAATGCAAAAGAATTGGAGGTAGACTCAGGCATTACCAAGCATATATGTTAA
The DNA here is from genome assembly GCA_014182565.1 of Eucalyptus marginata. Classification (NCBI taxonomy): domain Eukaryota; kingdom Viridiplantae; phylum Streptophyta; class Magnoliopsida; order Myrtales; family Myrtaceae; genus Eucalyptus; species Eucalyptus marginata. The sequence continues at coordinate 29,663,603 of CM024595.1, read as the reverse complement.
AAACATAATGCTTTATCCTCCTAACCTCTAGTAAGGAAGGAGAAGAAAATATTTATCTTGATGATTGAAGAACTACTCAAGTTCTTGGGAAGAAGAAAAATTTCTCAAACTCATATTAAAATTGAGGCTGAGTAGTTGAGAAATTTCTTACTTGTATGTTCCTATGGAAATGAAATGACACTTATGTCTAGACATTATGATTGCCAAAAGGCAATAGCTATTGCAAAGAATGAAACTTTCAATGGAAAAAAGAGACGTTTGGTTGAGACGTGAAGTGGTAAAATAATTCCATATAAAAGGGATTTATATCGATCAATTATGTTAAGTCAGAAATGATTTTGGCCAATCCTTTGACTATACATCGAGGGGAATGGGACAAGCCAATTGAAGAAAATTAACAGTGATGGTAACCCAACCTATGTGATTGGCGATCCCATGAATTAGGTTCATATGGGTAATAACAAGTCATTTGTTGATCTAGTGCACTATTAAAATTTATTGTCCCTTCTAAGAGGTGATGGCATTTCTTTTCGATAATCCCATTTTGTTAAGAAGTGTATACACATGAACTTTCATGAAGGATGCCATTGAAGGTGAAGAGTGAGAAACATTCATGGTTAAAAAATTCATGAGCATTATCTATGTGAACACATCGAACGGATTTATGAAACTGATTTTTCATCAATATAAGAAAATTCGTAAGATGGGAAAGGATTTGGGCCTTAGATTGCATGAGAAACACCCAATTTGCATGTGTATAATAATTTACAATTGTGAAAAAAAAAAAAAAAAAACCCATCATGATGTGGTGTGTGATATGGTCCCCAATATCTATATGCAAGAGAGAAATGCATCATTTGTACGTAATGTGCTTGGAGGGAAAGGTAGTCATGATTATTTGGTCAATGGACATATAAAGCACTTGGGGTGAGGAAAACAAGCACTATGTCCAAATTGTTGATGAGACAATGAAATATTATTTTTGATATTCGCATTACATGAGGTGGCCTTATTCAAAGGAAAAAAAAAAGAACCAATACTTGTGGCCCAAAAATAAAGCCAATCATGATTTTTACCGAAACCCATCAACTTCCTAGTCAAAAGGGCCTGAAAGAAACATAGATCAAAATCAAAAATGATTTGATAGGAATTGTCTTCATTGAATTTGAAAATCAAAATGAGATTGAATTGAAAATCAAGGATGTGGAGGACATTTTTTTAAAATATGGATGGATTGAGTTGGATATTTCCGATCTTAGTAACGATTGTGTCACTTCCATTTGGAAGGCAAATCGAAGTATTTATGAGTAGGGGTGTCAACGGTTTGGTTTTCTTGAAAACCTGAACCAAACCAAATTCGACCTAAACTGAATACGAACTCAACCAAGTTATCGATTCGGTTTTTTAGTTTTCCTATTTTTGCCTTGCTTATTAAAACTGAACTAAATAAATGGTGAGAAAAAAGAGAGATTTTAAGTTGGGGTTTAAGTTTTGTTGAGAATTTCTGTTTGATTTGGTTTATCAAACCGAACCGAATCGAAGAAAAGAAGGCTTACATTTTGGTTATCTGAATTGAACCAAAATTGCACAAAATTTCAATTCGGTTCGGTTTCAGTTTCGATTTCGGTTTCAATTCGATTCTAAGACCCCTAATTATGAGTGAGTATACAAAAATGGAAGAGAAAACATACATCATAAAAAATTATGTGATCATTAGCATTTGAATCAATAATTCATGCCTTAGTTGAAATAGAGTTCATTAGGCAATAAGATACACCCACAGAGCGAGCTAACTTGTCTTGGATTCCCAATTGATTCAGAGCTCTCATAATTTGTTTGAATTGATTATGATTAATATGCTAATTATCCTTAGCATTTGTTGCAAATGAAATATTTTGTTCCCTCCTTTCCTTGTATGTTGGCTTCCAATGTAATTTCCAACAATTTTCTTTGGTATGATAAGGGCATTTATAATAATCACAAAATTTACCTTTGCTTTTGTTGGAATTTTGGCCATTTAATTTGGACAACGTGGTGGAATCTCAGCCGTTGGATGTTTTCCATGCAAGGGCTAACATGGTGTGAGATGCGCCATCCGATTTAGGTGCGGCTAGGATGAAAGAGGAGCCATCAGATCGTGCTGCATATCCTGGACCATCTAATCCCATGTTTGAATCATGGCCACTCATCTGAACTAAAGATCTTGTGCGTCCTGGACCATCGCATTGAAACTGCACGATTAAATCGTGGCCATCCATTCTAAAAAAGGAGCCATCGTCTTCCTCATTTGGGAACCCTCGCATCGTGCCGAAGCGAGTGGAGCCTCCATGGCCAGACTTGGCCACAGCGCTACGCTGCTCCAGCGTCACCTTTGCTGCAAGAACAACACAGTTATTGGCCTTCAAATACTCTGCCGAAGCGATCGCACGGATTCCTCTTGCATAGTGAGCTGATAAATTCTCCTGAGCGGGGAAATTGGATCCATGGTGAGAATCTGGCTTCAAAAAGGTGAGTACGTTTCATTTAATATGAACAAAAACCTCGCTACATACTCCCGCTCTTTGATTTCTCGAAATTGTGCTAGGGTTACTTTGGGGCCTTTAAGCTTTTCTTCTTCGGTCATCCCTAGTTAATTTCAAATTACTGACAACCGATTGAAAACGAAGGCTATCAAAAGGTTGCCCTGTTTTAGCTCTAATAGGACCAGAGTTAGGTAAAACTTTTTGGCTTTATTGAGTTTATCGTACATCTCTTGAATGTTCTCCCATATTTGTCTTGCATCTTCGATCTAAGAAAAACCGATGGCCACCCTGGGACTAATGCAGTTGTGGACCACGTCCAAACAAGTTTGTTGCACTTCCTTTAATGTCGTGCAAGCTACTCATTGGATGACATCGATATGGTGCCATATATAAACCCATCCTTTTCCTTCATGACATGTTTGCCGGAGCTCTCGAGACCAAATAGAATGGTTCTCTAATCTCGAGAGTTATAAGGAGATTAGACGGGGTTCTAAGCTATTGACAGCATAGGTATAAAGAGGGTTTCTGGATTCTGACTGACCGCCAGTGATCCCTGCAAAAGGAACAAAACTAGGGCTGAAAACTAGAGCCGTGTTTACCCTAAAACCCTGCGGACCTGAACTGGTTTGGTTCGAAAAATGTCAACCAAGTCCAAGAACTGGATTGGGCTTAGTAGTGAGATGTGGACCTCCTCCTGGCCCATATTCTCCACAGATTCCGCTTGGGCTGGGCTTGATTGATTTGCCTGGCCTTGTATGGGCCAAACTTGGATGGGAACCACTAGATGAATAGGAAAGGTTGTCCTTGTTGAATAAGCCTGAACAAGAACTGTCCTTGGGAAAGGTTGTCCTTGTTGATAGTGGTGAGCATCGTTTTATGGTCAATACTGGATCGCCCTTGGGAAAAGGTTGTCCTTTTGTTGGATGGCTTTATGGTCAATATTGATTGAACTTTAGGCCCAACCCCGGTCTAGTTTGGTTTTTAAAAGGATTGGGTCAGTTCTTAATCCTAAAATCTCTGGATCAGTATTATGCGGGTTGATCCTCGGTCCTAGGAATTTAAGGTCGATCCAATCCGGACCAACCTTAACTGTATATATTATATATAATATATCTAAAATATATTAGATATATATTATATATCTAAAATATTATTTATAATGTTTTTATATATAGTTTTACGAGTATTATTGATAGATGGTTATAGGAACTTGATTATAGGAACTTCCCATCTTGTCTCATAACTCTATAAGCAATCTTAATTGTTTTTATGATTTCTTATTTTTAGCAGGTGTGAAATTTCTATCCTTGCCCTATTTTAAATTGTTAAATATGTATTGCTATTTATAGTTTGGTTGCATAACGCTACATTGTCGATGGATATGTAATTTGAAATGATAGGTTTGCCTTTTCAAGGAGTACATAAAATGAAACAAAAAAATTATCGGTTGGTCTTGGGTTGAACCTGGAATCGGACTGAACCTATTAAGTCAGTCCGATCCTCGGTTCCAAGTTAATAGGGTCGGTCATCGGTCCAGGTTGGTCCTAGAGTTAGGGGGTGGATATCGCCCAACCCGGACCATGCTCACCCCTACTTGTTGAACCTAATGCAGCTGCCTATATTGCCCTTCCTTTGTCTTATTCTCTTCAATCACGCTGGTATATTGATGCATGGATCCAAAGGTGGGTCATTTGGGTTATGTGACGCGCCATAAATGATATTATGATTTTTAGGCATTTTTCTTGCAAGGTAAAGAATGACATGCGGAAGCTAGTTTAGAGCGAGAGGCTTTGATACCATGCCACAAAATAAAACTAATGAAAAGCTAGATGGAGGAAGAAAAAGGTAGAAAGGTGTATTGCTTTCTCATATCAAAGATGTATGTGTACAGCCTCTTTTTATGGCCCATAGAGCCTAGATAATCTAGGTATGAATATACATAAATGAAAAAAAAAAATGATTCCACAATATACAGTATCAATCAGGGGAATCATATTGAATATATGATATCAATCGGCGCCAAAGATATCTTCATAATATCAATTAGGAGCAATAGTATCTCCAACATTTACTTCCCCAATTGCATATTTCCACTCTACATGAGGGGGGAGTTAGAAAATTCAAATATAAGCTTTTGTCCAACTCTGACAAAGGACTTTATTAAGCACACAATTAGAAATAAGAATGCAGAAAATGATGGAGTTATGAAGTCTGATATAGAAAAATAATATTCAAGCGTAGAAGCAATTTATTTTAGGCAATTACCAATTCTATAATGTTAAAGTAGTCAATAGGGCTTTTATTGCTGCTAATCGCATACATATAATTTTTCATATTAATTATGTATGCCCTAAACTCCTACTATATATTGGGGTAATATCTTTAATAGTTGTAATATTGAAGCTTCTAACCTTAGAGCTTGTAATTCTAATACCGGTAGTGGAAGATTGTTTAGTGCGACACCGTGATTTTTCCCTTTTTCCTAATTTTTTAGGAAGGGTTTTCCACATAAAAATTCTCATTTTTTTTCTTCTCTATTTTTCTCTTCATATATTTGCATTCCCAACAGAAGAGAATCGAGAAATTTTAGTATATTTCAATATATTCATAATGAGACTTACATCATCCTATTTATTGGTCTTATGAGATAACTATTAAAGATAACATATCAATTAAGAATATGCATTATTAAATGAGATATATACATGATCTCGAGAGATATTCATACTCAAGTAGATCTTATAATATCACTAATGTACACACACGTTTTTCCTTAAGTGTCTCAATCAAACTGAGTTTCACGAGCAAGGAGATAATTCAATGATTGACGATAAGGTCCCAAGTGTAATGCCTCGGGTCTAAAAAACGCGTATGTATAGTTAGAGGGCTGTCACACTCTCCCCCACTTGGGAGCACAGCGTCCTCGCTGTGGCCCCACACGTGGTCGGAAGTCGGCTCTGATACCACTTGTAACGCCTCAGGTCTCAACTGTACATATATTGTCCACTTTGGACACTAAGTCCTTACGGTTTTGTTCTTCTCGGGACAGCCCATACTATCCTAAGAAAACGCGTATGTATAGTTAGAGGGCTCATTGCCTTATAAGGTGGCTCAGAATTCCCTCCCTAGGCGATATAGGACAAGAAAGAGGATCCATTCCTTGCGCACGTTCGGGGACCGAGGCGCGGATGCACCGCCGACCCTCCTCTCCGCGCACCGCCGCTCGGGCCGTCACATCAAGGCAGACGAAAATATCTGTTGGGAATAACAGATCCCCGAAAACCGGATTCGACACTAAATCGAATCCCTAAAACGAATGCGGAAGATAAGCCCGGGAATAAACACGTATCACCGATCGTAAAGCACACCACGGATTCGAGCGTACCTTGTTAGCCACAGATTAGACACCGACGCCGATATGAGGAAGAGAAACTGATCCTGTTCGTTCCGATGACGTCAATTCACCTTGGAAGGAAGATGGTGTCGCCTCTTGCAAGAATACTTTCTTCTTTGGGAGTGTTCTTGAGAGAGAGAAGGAGGAAGAATGTGATTATGCCAAAAAATGTACGATCTCTCTCTATCTCATCCCTTTTATAGGTCCCTCCATTCAAGGGCCTTATTTTTGTGGGCCAGGCTCTTAGGCCCATCATGGGCGGACGGGCCTTAAGCCCATCCCTACCTTAAGCCCAACATGGGCGGATGGGCCTTAAGCCCATCACTAATAAAACCATCATCTCCCACTCGCACATGGTGGGCGAACAGTATTCTCTTTACCTCTCTTCAACATTCATACCGGTGAATAATCCGTGCGACCAAAGCATACTTTGAGAGCTCGTTGCTATACATTTGTTAGGAATATATAGCAGCTCATATTGGGCGTCACACTCGAGTAGATTTAGTATGCGGTACCTAGATCGATCGATCACATTTATATCTCTTGATCTCTTTTAAACAACGATATATATATTGTATTCACAATTATGATTATCCCAAAGACAGTCATAATTGGTCGACCAGTGAATACAAAACTACAATGTAATTCTCCAAAATCGATCTTCCTCTTTCCTTCAAACTCTGAACTTCAGTTCAACTTGCTTTTCTAGTAATGTCCCATTAGATCGAATCAACTCATGACCATTGGCAATATTCTAAGATAGCAAACACTAAATAGAAATCTTGAGAATAAGTAAAAGTCATGAGGGCACTAAAAATTGAGGAACGCTTTTCCTCAAGAGTCTCATACGGCATAAAAGTTGAGATCAAACTTTTGCCACTCTTATTGGTCGTCTCATGCTACGTAGTATGAAATACGTATTACGGTATTAACTCCTTTCCCATGGAGCGTATGTCTACACCATCAATACCGTACAGATGATAGTTCAGACATACCCAATGTCTAACTTGAGTTCACGTATCCACTCATTCACAAAATTTATCAGAACTCACATCTGGCATCATAGACAGATAAAGTAAAATATGTGGGGTATTTTACTTTCGGACATAGTACATATCATGTCCTCATCTTAACACTCAGTTAAGGCGACATATTTATTTTAAGCTTGAGCTCTCGATTATCACCTAGATAATAAGCTTAAAAACCGTCTCATCTCTATTTATCACATAGTAAATAGAGGCGATTACCCGTGTGAGTGGGCTAATCTCTTATCTGTCCGACATACTTTCTCAACTTAATGTAATGCACTGAGCATTAAGATGCATAAATATCAAACAAAGATTCATAGACATTAATGATGAAAACACAAATTCATTAAATGTGAACAACTCAGGAAAATTACAATATCCAGTACATCAGACTCTACGCAATCCTAGAGATTTTACATGACCACAAAACACATCTCTAGGTATTGGCTTTGTCATAGGATCTCGCTACCATTCTATGCGTAGATATGTACCTTGTAAGTTCACATCCTTTCGTGCAACCATATCTTTGACAAAGTTATACTTGGTATCTATATGTTTGGTTTTGCCATGATATTTTGGATCTTTGGTGTACGCTATAGCTGCTTGGCTATCACAATTAACTAATAATGGATTTGCAGCTTTCTCAATAACACCTAAATGATCCAAAAATCTCTTAAGCCAAACTCCTTCTTGTAGTACTGCTGATAATGTCACGAACTCAGTTTCCATCGTGGACAAGGCTATACCCGTTTGTTTCTTACTACTCCAACATATGGTGCCATTATTCAATAAGAAAACAAACCCAGAGGTAGATTTCCTTTCGTCTAAATCTCCTCCCTAATCAGTTCCATAATAGCCTTCGAGTCGCAGATCCTTTCCTTGATAACTCAGCGTATAATCAGCAGTTCCCTTTAGATACCTTAGTATTCTCTTAACGGCTTTCCAATGTGCTTGACCTGGATTGGATTGGTATCTACTCACCATTCCAACTACAAAACATATGTCAGGTCTTGTACATATCATAGCGTACATCAAGCCCCCAACAGCACTAGCATAAGGAACATGTTTCATTTGTTCCTTCTCTTGTGGAGTCCTCAGACACAGTCTATGGCTCAATCCTTCACCTTTCACAATAGGAGTGTCTATGGGTTTACAATCTTGCATACGAAATCGTTCAAGAACTTTATTTATATATGTTTCTTGCGAAAGGGACAACGATCTCTTGAAATCTTAACTCCAAGAATGTATGCAGCCTCACCCATATCTTTCATCTCAAAGTTGGAAGATAACTAACTCTTAACAGTATTAACAAACTCCATATTGCTTCCGGCAATTAGTATATCATCAACATATAATGATATGATCACAAATTGATCTTTGGATCTTTTGATATATACACAATGATCCTCAACAATCATTGTAAAATCATATGCCATTATGGCATTATGAAAACGTATATACCATAGTCTTGATGACTGCTTTAGGCCGTATATCGATCTCAAAAGTCGACATACTTTTTCTTCTTGGCCTTTCACTATGAAACCAGCAGGTTGTTCCATGTATATTTCTTCCTCTAATCTTCCATTGAGGAAAGCAATCTTTACATCCATCTGATGTAACTCAAGATCCATACTAGCTACTATTGCCAGAATAATGCGAATCGAGGTAAATCTCACTACAGGAGAAAACGTATCTTCATAATCAATTCCTTCCTGTTGATTATACCCCTTCGCCACAAGGCGAGCCTTATGCCTTTCTATCGAGCCATCAGCCTTTCGCTTTATTTTGAGAACCCACTTGTTCCCAATAGCTCTGCGTCCTTTTGGAAGATCAACCAGTTCCCAGAGACTTGGTTTGATTTCATTGACTCCATTTCCTCTTCCATTGCATGAATCCATTTTTCCTTACGAGAGCAATTCGAGCCTCATTAATATTTCTTGGCTCATCCTCATCTTGTGGAGCAACCATAAAAGTTTCCCCTTCAATGTCAAAACGTCGACGGGGAATACTTTGGCGACTTGTTCGCCGTATGGGAGATTGTACACTTTGCACATCATTCCCCATTATGCTCCCACTTGGATTAGATAATGATGATGTCGTCTCATTATGTGGTTGCAATTGAGAATAAGTTGAATTCAATTCATCACTTCTCATATTACTCCCACTTGGACGAACTCCACTAAGATCATTATCTTGATCCAAGGTTTCAAATATGGAGTAATTTTCCCCTACTTCGCCCTTCTTAGGAAATTCATCCTCTAAGAATGTGACATCCCGTGATTCAAATTCAGTTATACTCCCACTTTCCTGCTCACCTATGAACACATACCCTTTTGAGTGTTCCGAGTATCTTATGAAAATACTATTCTTTCCTCTGGGACCCAATTTCCCAAACTTGTGAGAGGACTCATGTGTATAGGCAGTACAACCCCATGGCTTAAGAAAACTTAAGTCCGGTTTTCTACTGTCCATAACTCATATGGAGTGGAAGTAACGATTTGGAAGGCACACGGTTAAGTATATAGGCAGCAGATTAACAACGCATCACTCCAAAAGGTAATAGGTAAGTTAGCATGCGCCATCATGGATCTAACCATTTCAGTGAGGGTTGTTTCTTCTCTCCGCAACACCATTTTGTTGAGGAGTATATGGAATAGACAACTGTCTTTCTATTCCTTTTTCATCACATAATTTTCTGAACTCATCAGATAAATATTCTCGACCTCGATCAGATCTTAATACTTTTATTTTATTGTCTAATTGATTTTCTACCAAGATCATAAACCTTTTGAAATAACTTAATGCTTGATTTATGAGAAATCAACAGGACATATCCGAATCGAGTATAATCATCTATAAAAGTGATGAAATAAACAGCCCCATGCCTTCCTCTCACATTCATTTGACCACGAGGACGTCGAGAATGGATTAAATGCGAGGAAATTCAGCTCTTTTACCTTTTCCAAATGGTTTCCTTATCGTTTTCCCTACCAGGCAATGCTCACATATGGGCAAATCAACTTTTTCAATATTGCCTAACAAGCCCTCTTTGGCTAGTCTAGTCATACGTTGTTGGCCAATATGACCAAGTCTAGCATGCCACACATTCACATCATTATCATATGAATTAGGAGACGTGAGAAGGGAATAACAAACATTTACATTAACATAGTCAATGTCTAATACAATGAAACCATCCAGAAAATAACTACAACCTTAGTAGTTTGTATCCAAATACAAATCTACACATCTATTATGGAAGTTCACATTAAAACCAAACTTAACCAATACTAAAAACAGACACTAAATTTCGACGAATCTCCGGAGCATACAACACATCATGTAGGAACAAAGTGCGTCCACCACGCATGTTCAGTTGGCATGTGCCAATTCCTTTTACTTCAGCTCTGGAGTTGTTTCCCACATAGATCCACTTAGTTCTAGTCGGAACTCGTCGAAATTCTACGAAGGATTCTCTATCCTTCGCTACATTGTTCTGTCGCTCCCGAATCTACGGTCACGAGGATTAGATTCGGTTAATAATATAGAGCTTGACACATATGCAAAGTTCCCAATAGTACAAAGGGTGTGTACCTTCTTTGGCTCGCGACAATTGCGGGCATAGTGACCCCTCTGGTCACGGTTGTAACATTTCACCCTTGAGATATTCTTCACATGAGGACGTTTTCCTCTTTTCACACGAGGACATTTTCCTCTCTTTTGTTGGTTAATTCTTGGCTTCTTGCAGGAATGACTTGATCCCTTGCTTTGCCACATATTGAACGAATCAATCCGCTTGCGCTTAGAGCTTGAAGCCCCTTCTGAGCTTAAAGCAACACGGCAAATATCTGTATCTGCTCAAATGCCTTGAGGCGATGATCGCTAGCTCAAGGTGGCGCACAACATCCTCAAGATCTTCCATAACATGGTCAAGAGCTTTTAGTGCTTTTTGCTTTTCCAAAGCACATATTGAATTCTCATATTCAATATTTCACTATTCTCGCCGTTCAATTTGTCCTCTTTGTTCAAATCATCAATTATGTTCTTATTTTTGAATCCATCGATCCAACATATCGAGACATATATGCACGAAATATTAATGCCTATCATTTATGCATCCCTTTTGCACATACCCCATCATATTAATGAGTAATTTCAAGTAAGGTTTTAGAATCAAAAGGTCACTACGTTTCCAATCATCCTCCAAAAATCCTAACTTAAAACTATCATTAATATGATTGTCATATGCAAAATCAATTACGTGAAGCTACAAAAACTTCTATAACTACCCACATCTAATTACCCACAATCGGCAATAATGAAAGCGAGATAATTGACATACAATATAATAATAATGCTTTCACATAATGCAACTAACATATAGGTTGCTACATCAACAACAATCAGGTAGTAAACATAGAATAAAATGTTCACAAAGAACACTAAATAAAGACCAGCCATAACATTTAAAAACAAGGCATCATACAACTTATAGGGAAAGCTGCTACTTGGTTCAACTTCTCTTTCTTTTCCTCTGTAAAATTTTCAGGCATTCTCGTGACCATGGAAAAACAGACGGATATCCCTTAGGATTTCTCCTACGCACATTCATTCCCGCCTAATCGAAGTCATTCCTTGGGTCGAGTCTTTGTGGCTCCAACCCGATGATATTCATCCACAAATTCCATTACTAGCTCCTTATATCCAGAAATCCTTTGACCTCCCATAGGCGATTCAACACTCCTTGCCATTCCGGTGGAAGAGTATTCATAAAGAATCGCACCATCTGAATATCTGGCATGGGATAACCGTTCCAAATGACCTCTTGAATTTTGTTGTTGACCTCTATGACATGATTAATTATGTCGTCACTCTCCCATCGATAACCATTCAAATCGGCTATCAACCTTGAAAGCCTTTCCTTTTGTTCATCGACATTGTGCGCGCAGAATGCGCGTGGCTTCTGAGGGAGGCATTGTTCCCGCAACAAATGCAGAACAAAAATGGATTACATTTAATCCACATAGACATAATTGAAAAAGAAACACATTCTTTTCCCTTTTTTTTTTTTTTGGGGGTCAACGGTCAACGGTCGGTCAACGGTCAACGGTCGTCGTCGGTCAACGGTCAACGGTCGGTCAACGGTCAACGCTAGGTCAACGGTCAACGATCACGCGAGGTCAACGGTCAACCGGGTCGGTCGCCGGGTCGGGCCGGTCGGGTCGGACGGTCGGACCGGTCGCCCGGTCAGGCCGGTCGGACGAACCGACCGACACGTGCCACGCAGGTGCTTGGATGACGTCACGGGCACGTGCGAGGCATGCGCCAGGGCGAACGGCGCAACCCGCGCCGTTTGCGCGCGCGTCGCCGCACGCGCCTGGCGAAACGGCGCGCGCCCACGCGCTTTGCGCGGGGACCGATCGGCGCGTGCAACGACCCCGTGCGTTCCGGCCGCGCGTGGCGGCCCATCCGGCGGCGTGCGGCATATCGCCGGACTCGTCTCGACGTCCTCTTTCTCCCTATGCCATCAGACTTTGATTTCGACTTACGAAAAATCGAAAAAATGGGCGAACAGTGCTCGGGTGTCGGGATTTCTCGCCCCGATTCGTACGGCCGAATTACTTTCGCGAAAAATCAATCAAAAACATCAAACATGTCGGGAAAAACGTGAACTAGGGCTCTGATACCAATGTTGGGAATAACAGATCCCCGAAAACCGGATTCGACACTAAATCGAATCCCTAAAACGAATGCGGAAGATAAGCCGGGAATAAACACGTATCACCGATCGTAAAGCACACCACGGATTCGAGCGTACGCTGTTAGCCGGATTAGACACCGACGCCGATATGAGGAAGAGAAAGCGATCCTGTTCGTTCCGATGACGTCACCCGCCTTAGAAGGAAGATGGTGTCGCCTCTTGCAGAATACTTTCTTCTTTGGGAGTGTTCTTGAGAGAGAGAAGGAGGAAGAATGTGATTATGCCAAAAAAGGTACGATCTCTCTCTCTATCTCATCCCTATAGGTCCCCTCCATTCAGGGCCTTATTCTTGTGGCCAAGCTCTTAGGCCCATCATGGGCGGACGGACCTTAAGCCCATCCCTACCTTAAGCCCAACATGGGTGGATGGGCCTTAAGCCCATCACTAATAAAACCATCAATATCTAAGTAGATGATAGAGACCTCCAAAAGAGGATGTAGTTAGGCAGTGGATCTTAATCGGACTAAGGCCACGTCTTCGTCGATTATATTTGCGTCTAATTAGCCGGTTTACTAAAATTCACGTCAATTTTTAATTCGTGCCTACCTTTGTACCGAACGGCCGTCTCCGTACGTGAATCCTCGTGTCCAACCTTAATGGATAACGAAGATCAAGACAACGAGCGGCCCACCAATGTGCTTAGTTTTGGGTGTTTTCCTTTTCCTTTTAGTTGCCGATAATGCGTTGCTTTCTTGTTGCGCGCTAAATGCATCATTTCCGAAGCAAATCTCCGAGTTAGTTCTATGAGAAAAGACTTCATTACAAACTGGGTTTTCCTACTTACGAACTTCGTCAAAATGTCCATCTTTGTAAACAACCGATAAGAAGTTTGATTGAAGAAAGTTTTCTCCGCCGAGGGTGGAAGAAAATATTGCCTGGGCACGATAGTAATCATCCCCAAGCCTCTTGTGTTCGTCACTGTAAACTGAGTCAAGTTACTCATGAGTATGTAGCTTGTCCTCGGTTCGAGGATATATTACTCGATCAAATCAACTTGTTTGATCTAGAGTCGAGCTCCAGCTTCTCGAATCGTATATTGAGTCATGCTTGCAATTGTAATTGTGATAAAATCAAACATAAAGATCCGTACGGTAATACAATATTCAAACATATATGAAAATCCAAGATATTCGAGCTTTGCGAAGCTCTGAAAAATCGAGTTTCTTTAAGCTCAAGTCGAGCTTGGTAAAACTCAAATATCCGATCGAGCTCAAGTCATGTTTCGAGCACCGACTTACCTGCCCTTCAATAAGTTACACATTTCCAAGATCTTTTCCCAACATTAAGAAATGCCGCCCATTTCACTCAAATATTGTCGGAAGTGGTGTTGCAAATACTTTTGATGGTTTATGTGCACTAAATGGTGCTAGATATGTTATTTAATGCCATCTAGGCAGTTATTAATGCCATCAATTAAGTCGTTAAATCGCTTTTATTGAAACGTTGCTCACTAAATGACTTTACGATGATATGTTTGATTATTAGTCTTCCAAAGAGTGGGCCTCTCTGCTTTTAAAGGAGGAAGATCATGACAGGCATCTTTGACGGCCAATTTCGATTGTAGTCACGAATCATGATCTTCATAGGTGAATCGAGGCAAAGTTACCATTTCTAATTCGAGACAAAGCAACCTAGATAATTTTTTTTTTTCAAAATACGGAGTAAAAAGACAGTAGAATGAGTTCATTAACAAGAGGAACGAGACCAGAATGATTTTAAATGCTAGATAAAACATTGCAATTCCAGAGCACTTATGCATGCGCTCTTAATCACCACTTTCATATACAAGTAACGATGCGTACATTAACGACAAAGACGAAAGAAGTAAATTAGCTTAACTAGCTACTGTAAAGACAACAGCAGAGACATATGCAGCGACTTAACCCATGTTAAACTTCACAAGAAATATTCACCACTGGTCCATTACCGGAAGCTTCAAAGCTTTTCTCACCCTCGTATACATCATCTTTCCTCTCCTTGACCTCATCAACATCGATGGTGCTGTCATTAGAGGCGACATTGCAACTTTGAGTATCGGTAATTGGCTTTGCACCACCTAAATAATGGGGCTCCTCCAAGACCATCACATTCCTCTTCCTATATACCAGATACAGTCCCATCTGAAGCACTCCAAGGATAAAACCTAGTACGTTTGGAACCTATACAAATGATCATACTTGTGTTAATGAATGTATATCAGAAAATAAAGTGATATCTAAACTGTAGTCTCTGCGACAAACTTTTTTCTTTCGGTAATAGAAAACTCTTTAGCATTAGTATTTGCTGAAAGTCGATGCATACCACAATGTGGATGTCCTTGAGGAATATACCATAGAGGAGCCAAGTTACAGCGCTGAGAGTGAGGAAAATGAGAGAGAGAAGGGCATGAACTCTACACTTTTGGCTCGGATCACCATTCTCTGCACAATATTTGTCAAAAATAAATGTCATGCAAAACTTGTCTCACATAACTTAGTAGCATTGTGCATGAAGAAAAGTATAAATAGGGAAAATTAAAAAATAAGAAATCAAGAATTACTCCAATGATTCACCATAACACTTAAAGGAGCTGCGAAAACGATGATGGAGAATCCAACACAAAGCCACCCAAGAAGTTGGACCCTGGTTGATCCCTTTGTTAAGAAGCGGGACAAGAGTAGAAAGGAACAAAACCCTCCAAAGCCCGTCACCATCAACTTCATTGTAAATATCTGCATGAATGCGTGCATGCAAGCATTTATCATCTTCTTTAACAACTTATATTGTTACATATTGACCAGGTATGAATTGTGACGATATCATTTATATGTGATTGGATAGGTAAGTTCGTACCTTGGCTTTTTTAGGAGCATAAGCAAGGTAGAGAGCAACGTAGATGGTCTCTATGACACATCCCACTGAGTTGATAGTGATGAGAAGGAAATCATTGGAGTTGATGGACGCGTAGTATAGCCAGAGCATGGCGCTGAGTAAAGAAACCACGTACGGAACTGATTGAAACCCTTCGGTCGACCTCCTCTTGCATACCCTATAAAATGTTGGGCTGCCAACATAAGCAAGAAAAGGATTGCAAGAATCCTATTAGCCACTCGTTCATGTTCATACTTCCAGACGCTTCTGTTAAGCTAAACAAAAAGTTGATCAAGAGGATGAACTTACACTGGGGCCAAAAAGACCGCGAAAGATATGAGATTACCTGGGACAAAGAATTATTAAAAAAGATGACAAATGAATCAGTCCATGACCTTACGAGGGAATCAATATCTTGATGAGATAGGGGTTAGTGATGGCACAAGTATAATATGCATGTTAACCCTAGTTTAATGAAGATACTCAGTGAGATTACAAGTTAGATCATATCAAGCTAAAACTGTATACCTAGGAGGCCAAAAGCAAAAGCCCAGGGATTATAGGTCGAGAAAATGGCCATTACCCCTCTCTCTACTTCTCAGGAAATCAAGGGTGGCAGCTCAACTGAAGGAAATATTTGAGAATGAAAGATTTTGCAGCTCAACACGAGATGCCCTAGTTATGTCTCTAGCCCTCAGGGATGAGCTGTGCTATGTGAACTCTTGTCACGCAGGCCATGCAATATATATAGAGAGGGGAGAAAGATCACACAGTCTTGGGCCTTGATGTAGAGTATTATAATCACCCAAAGTAATTGGTTGGGTGGTGTAGCACAGACAGACTGTGCACTCGAAAGATCAACACCTAGTCAGATGATTTCTACATTTATCAATATTTTCTGCCAGACTTACGCATTAGAGACTTTCTCTTCCCCTTTCACCTGAACATCCCACCATACATTCGAGCTTCTTAAATAAATAAGGTTTTCATATCTTTTCTGTAGGTTTTTAGACGTTTATCGTTTAAGACTTCCTTTCTTTATCAGACGTCGAGAGGGTGATGTGAATCCATCCGCTTAGCTACCTATCACGGCACAAATGTTCTGTGCCTCCCACATTAATGGACGACAGGTGGCTCCCGATCAAGATTCACACGTGCATTGAAATATGAATGGCAAATCTTTTCGGCTTAATAAATCCAATGTTAAAAGAACTCGATGGTATTGCGCTCCATCTGCAACAGCTTTTTTGACTGTCTCGCGTGCATAGGATGAATGTAACATCCATTTTCCTGTACTGCGACAAGTGGCAACGTGTGATCTCGTGACAATTATATGTATCTAACTCTTGTGGAAGAACATATATTAAAAGTGTTTGCCCCGGCTCCATCATTTGATATCATGTCACTTTGAGTTTTTGTGTTTGGAGTACGCCCCGTTATAAAACTGAATAGAAAAACTGTGCTAGCTCTCCATAATTCACCCCTCTTAATTCCGTAGGTTATTAAAAGCCCTCGAGATCTTAAAGTAGTAGTGGATCTTGGAATATATATATGACCACCTGAAGTGATAAGATTTGCTTTTTCTAAGTGCTCTGAACTCTAGTGACACGATGGCTTACCAGGAACTCTTAAGATATTTTGTGTACTTAAGATCTCATTCACATTTGCAGGCAGTACTTCTCTTCGGCTAGATATTTGCTGTGACTCAGGTGATTTCTATAATGCATGCGTGTGCAGTCCTAGGATGTGCTATTGTCCTGAGGACTCAGCATTTAGGAAAAGGTTTCGACTTTTGAGCCAACCGAGGGAAGGAAGTGGAGCGATTGAACCTGCTCACTTTTCCGACCAAAAACTTTTATGTCGTTTACCAGTAAACTTCGATCACACTTTAATCTTCCCCATCAAAATTTTCAGTTTTTAGGTTTGAAATAGATTGTATGGTAAATTGGTGAGGATAATCCATTAAAACTGTCGTTCTTCATGGTGGTCTGTTGCCTGACCAAATTGACCAATTCTATCAAAATCCGGCTATCTTATGCATTGGTTCAGCATGGTGGGTACTATTTAGATCCCATTTGCTATAGTTATGACTGAATGGTAGCTCTATTGTCCTATATAGTTGCACATGAAGTGTTGTGATTCATATATTTGGAAATTTCTAGGGATAATCCCATGTGATTCAAGAGAGATATCACCTAGAGAATTAGGTGATTGAGAAGTTGCAGGGAACTATGATGTGACTTCCTATGAAATACTGGGGGTCATATTGTATGTAAGGCTGCATGATATTTAGAAGCCGAGGATGGCATGGGAGATGACATATAAGGAATCATCATCGGTTGTGGGGGTTAAAAAAACTTCTTCAGTAAAAAATGAGCAGTGATCAGTGGCCATATTAAGCTGTTGATGATAAGATAACTAATCCCTGGAAAGAGAAAACATCTTGATGAAAGATAATATCTCTACTAAAAAGGAAACGCTCGGTGGATGGGTCATAAACCAAATATCCCTTCCGAAGAGTGGGGTATCCCATGAATATGCATTTAACAGCACGAGGATACAATTTGTTCTGAGGGCCCACAGTAGACACATAACATAAACAACCAAAGACACGAAGATGACGAATGTATAGATTTCTGAAAAAGCAATTCAAAGGGGCTTCTTCCATTGAGGAATTGAGATGGATCCAATTGATTAAGTAGGCTGTCATGACCACACAGTCTTCTCATAACATTTCTGAAATGGAAGCGTGACATTTAAGGGAGCAAGCAACTTCTAGGAGGTGACGATGTTTTCTTTGGACAACACCATTTGGTTGGGGGGAATATGTGCGGGAGCTCTCATGAAGGATGCCATTTGCAAACAAACAATGAAGAATATTCATGACTAAAAAATTCTGGCATTATCAGTGCGAACCCGCTATACGATTTATGAATGATTTTCAATAAGGGTGAAAAATTTTGAAGATAGGAAAGAACTTGGGCCTTGGAAGTTGCTCGTGTACGAAAACAGATGATCACAACTATTCATGGTAGCGCCATGAGTCATAAACTTGTGGTCACTGGCAGTTGCAATGATGCAATTTCAGATAAGTTTAAAGCAGCGTCATCACTAAGTTAAGGGAAAGGCCCAGTATTAGACATGATCTCAGCTCCTGGACAGTTCCTACATTCCACAAGAAAGCAGCTATTGAAGTCGGCTTAAAACAAGAAAAAGTTCATATAGTCTAGGATGCGCGTATGCCCCTGCTAAGCTGTTTTAAACTATATCACCAATCTTATAGACCATATCTGAAGAAGATGAAGATATCGGATTAAAGGTTATTCAGCACAAATCACATACTGAAACGAACATAGGAAGGAGAGGTGGAGGAAACCTTTGGGCCAATCAGATACGACTCTCTGCTTCAAGATATTGATGGTGGATGCTGATGAGCACTGGAAGGGACCCATGTCCAATCCATCAAACAATTTGAACTTTACATCCACCAATTCCTCTTCCCGCATTTCCTTCTTCTTCTCGATCTCCCGTGTGCCCGTCTCTCTGCTTCGTCTCAGTTCAACAAGGGACCTTATTGGATCATTTTATCTGAATCAGCCAAAGGAAGTCGAATGGATGGTGTGAGCAAGCAAGCAGGAAGATATAAAGCCGGGACTTGTTGAACTCGTGGAAACGGAAATCAAAGATATGGCATGGGAAAGAAAGCGAAGATGGTGTTTGAGTTTATAGGTATTGATGGGCAAGGAGTAGCGCAAAAAACATGTCATCCCTTGGCAAGTTGGTGAAGCTAACGACCGAAATACGACTGCTTTTGGTTCAGAAGATAGGTGTCTGTTTGTTGGCGAGTCACCAAACGACGGGAAATGAAGACCAAAAACAGATTACAAAGTGTCGGATGGACAGACAGGACAGAGCGCTGGAAACGACGTCGCGTTGTTCCTGCTACTGCGGCTCCCGCTTACCTCAAGTGGTAAAAAAGGAAGCGCCTTTTGCTTTGACGTATCATTTTCCTCCCCAAGAATGTCGTTTCTAGCTGGTTGATGGTCACAGGAGAATGAAGAGGAAGAGAAAGGAAGAAGAGGAGGAGGAGGAGGAGGAGGAGGAGGAGGGGAGGAGCGAGCGAGCGAGGAGGGGAGGTTGTATGGCAAACTCCGTTGAATCCTCCGGAGCGCCAAGATTACATCTTTCATGAAGGTGATTCTCAACAGAGTATTTTTCTTTCATGGGACATTGCTGTATAGATTCTTGCCAGCAGAGAGAGCGAAAAGAAGACTGATCTATCAAGAGAATGCAGGGAGGCGCTATGTCCGACCCTACCACTTCGAGTTCATCTCTCATGTGAGTCGCCGCTATCTTGTCTTTCTTCTGGAGTGGAGTGGTTTGCATACTTTGCTTGTGATCAAACTTTTATCTGACCAAGACCCTCGTTAAGCCCTTTTTCGCTGGGCTGGCAAAACCATTGTGGATTTGTTTGCCCATGAGTTCGAAGGCAGACCTTTTTTGGTTTGAAATGTAAGTATCATTTATAAAATGACGTACATGAGCTTAAGGGCATTCCTCAGCATTACAAAGATATCTAAGAACGTAAAAATGGAGTGGGGGTAGTTCAAAGGCAGACCTTATGAGTATTATGTAAGCATTTTCTTCATTGCATAGCGAATGTTTAGCTCTGCGTGTGACCATGACTTTTAACCATGTCTAGTCATATCCTATATGTCAGTGCCGTTGAATATGGACGGATAAAAGTCGAGGGAAGGGTAGTTCATTTCTAGTCATAACCTAAATAAGTCACTTTGTACATTTTTGGTTTGAGCTTTGCACTTGCTATGATCTCTTTATGAAATGTCGCTTTTCAATAGCCTAATTTAGCAATGATATATCCCTTGTCAGAAAAAGAGGGCACCGCCTCTCTCTCTCTCTCTCTGGATTTCTCCAGATTTCTCTCCCTCTCTCTATTGCACCAGATTTTTCTCCCTCTCTCCAGACTTTTCTCTCCCTCTCTCTCCAGATTTTTCTAGGCCATTTTGTTCATGGACTCCACCGACTTTGGCTCCTATAAATAGGGGTTGTTGTCTCTTGAAGTGTAAGTGTGAGGGGTGTTGTGCGTGTGAGTGGAGTGTACGTGAGTGTGAGTGGAGTGGGTGGAGTAGGTGGTGTGAGTTGTAGAGTGGTAGAAGTGATAGGGGTTTTGTGTAGAAAAGTTTGTGTAATGGTGAGGCGTGTGAGGCGTGAAACGTGTATGTGAGTGGTGTGTGTAAAGAGTTTGTAATATTGTTTATATAAAATAAAGTAATTATTTTACTTGTACGTTCACTTGCTTCCCAACAAGTGGTATCAGAGCAGGTCGTTGGAGGTCGTGCGAAGACAGTGGTCGGGGACCATTGTAAGTGAGTAGGCGGTCAAGGATCGTCGAGCCAAGGAGCGAAGAAGCGAAGAACGTCGGAGTTCAGCCGGTGCACAATCTGGGATTGTGAAGTTGGTTGGTGCTGGGACAGGCTTACTTGGTATAGTGCGGGGCATTATACTCAAGTCACGATGGCGGATTTCTCGAGTTCGGTAAGTGGCGTCGAGAAGCTCAACAACTCAAATTATAATAATTGGAGTACCCGCATGCAATATTACTTGCTAGGTCAAGATTTGTGGGATATTGTTGGCGGGAGCAACACCACCCCACCCACGAATGATAGCGAATTAAGAAAATGGAATATAAAATCGGGTAAGGCTCTTTATGTGCTTGTCGTGACTGTTGAAGATGAATTACTGCAACACATAAAGAGTGCGACGACCCCGAAGGAGGCCTGGGATAACTTGGCGACGCTGTTTGCAAGGACAAACGATGCCAAGTTACAATGCCGGAGAACGAGCTCCTCTCAATCTCGCAACAAAATATGACGGTGAGTCAATACTTTTCTAAAGTTAAATCTATTTGTGAAGAAATTTCAAAATTAGATCCCGAGAATGCCATCTCTCGAGACAAGAATGAGAAGAATAATAATCCATGGGTTAAGGCCGGAATATAATGGTATTGTTACGGCCACCCGTGGATGGGCAAATGAGCCAACTCTAACGAGTTGGAGAATATATTGGCCAACCAAGAGGCCTTAGATAAACAAATTTCTAAGGTCTCAATTAAGAAGGATGAAAGTGCTCTCTTCGTAATAAAAAGAGGGTTCAAGGGCCGAATAGAAATAGAGCAGGTGCAAGAGATGGCAAACCATGGAAAAGTCATAGAGAATGGCCAAAGCGAATAGAAGGAACTGGACCTCGGCTAGGGGGAGCTCGTCAAGACCGCGACAAGGACGACAATGAAGATAAGAAGAATAGAAGGCGTAATGGACGGTGTTACACCTGTGGCAAAGTAGGACACTTTGCCGAGGAGATTGTCGGTTCAAAAGAGTTGAAGGAAACGTCGCGGCATCCAAGGAAAATGATAGCGAAGAAGAATGGGATTTCCAAGCATCCTTTGCAGTGGAGGAACAAGAAGAGATCGCAGCCTCCTCCATCACAGAGTTAGAAGATGCGATGGCCCTAATCACGGTAAGTGATAAATTGATTGATTATGATGAAGATTGGATAGTTGACTCGGGGTGCTCAAATCACATGACCGGAGATCAAGGCAAGCTATCAAACATGTGCGAGTACAAAGGAGGACGAGTAGTTGTCACCGCAGACAACTCAAGGTTGCCAATTACCCATGTTGGCCAAACGATGATAACACCCCGATTCAGTTCGCATCAAGTCGGGCGAAGAATGTGTACCATGTGCCAGAATGAAGAAGAATCTATTGTCCGTGGCACAACTTATGCACTCAGGCAATTATGTTGTGTTCGGTCCTAGAGACGTTAGGGTGTACCGCAATTTGAAACCAACCGGTACACCAATCATGGAGGGGCATCGATTAGAGTCTGTCTACGTGATGTCGGCTCGACGGCATACGTGGATAAAACTCGAAGGAGTGAAACGCCCGATTTGTGGCATGCACGGCTTGGGCACGTGAGCTACCATAAATTAAAGGTGATGATGAAGAAAGGTATGCTAAAAGGTCTCCCCACTTGGAAGTCCAAGAAGATGTCATCTGCGCCGGATGCCGCACGGGAAGGCACATCGGCTTCCATACGAGGAGTCCGCATTCGAGCTAAGATGCCTCTCGAGCTTATCCACTCGATGTATTTGGACCGGTGAAGCAACCATCAGTCGAGGATCAAAGTACATGATAACATTCATCGATGATTTCTCCAGGTACGTCTGGGTCAACTTCATGAAAGAAAAATCCGAGGCATTAAACAAATTTAAGGAGTTTAAAGCAAAAGTAGAATGTGAAGTAGGCAAGAAAATACTATGCCTTCGCACGGATAATGGGGGAGAATATACATCAGATGACTTTACAAAATTTCTTCAAGAGTGGAAGATATGTCGACAATTTACTTGCCCAAATACGCCACAACAAAATGGAGTTGCCGAAAGAAAGAATCGGCATTTGGCGGAGACATGCAGGAGTATGCTGCATGCGAAGAATGTTCCACCCAAGTTTTGGGCTGAGTGTATGAAGACGGCAGCGCACGTGATCAACGAGACTACCTCAAGCAAGGCTTGGCTTTATGTCACCTTATGAGAAGTTGTGGAATCGCAAGCCCACAGTAAGTCACTTTAGAATATTTGGGTGTGTATGTTATGCATTCGTGCCAGACCATCTTCGCAACAAGTTTGATAAAAAGGCAGTTCGCTGCATATTCGTGGGCTATGATGATCAAAGAAAAGGATGGAAGTGTTGTGACCCTACAACAGGGAGGTGTTACACTTCTAGAAATGTGGTGTTCGACGAACTATCATCTTGGTGGTCATCACAACCTAATTCAAAACAAGTTGAAGAAGAGATTCATGAAGGAATGAAAGAAAATGCCGAGAGTGATAAGGGCCAGCAAATTGAAGATGGAAATGATAATGTAACTGGAAGAAAAGAAGTCAAAGCACAATCACCGGAAAAATCAAAGAGCCCATGGAGAACCGGGTGTACATCCGAGAACTACGAAGAGCTTCGACCAAGTCGATGGAAGAACTTGAAGAACGGGAACCTCGAGTTAGGAGATCAACAAGACAAAGAAGACCAAATCCCTAAATATGCAAATGCGGCGTTGACCGAAGATGTTGGAGTAGTTGAGCCATCCACATATGAGGAAGCCTCGCAAGGCGTGGAATGGAGGAAAGCTATGGAGGAAGAGATACAAGCACTAAGAAAGAACGAAACATGGGACTTAGTGCCGAGACCTAAAGAGGTACGTCCTATATCTTGCAAATGGGTCTATAAACTTAAAACTCGACCAGATGGGTCGATAGAAAGATATAAGGCACGACTAGTTGCTCGAGGATTCTCTCAAAAGTATGGCTTAGATTATGATGAGACCTTTAGTCCAAGAGCAAAGATTACTACGGTTCGAGTCTTACTAGCACTTGCAGCAAGCAAGTCGTGGAAATTATGGCAAATGGATGTGAAGAATGCCTTCTTACATGGAGAACTAGACCGAGATATATACATGGAGCAGCCAGATGGTTTCAAAAGTAAGATTCATCCAGATTATGTTTGTAAGTTAAAGAAAGCCCTCTATGGCTTAAAACAAGCCCCGAGAGCTTGGTACGGGAAGATTGCTGAATTTTTGGTGCAAAGTAGTTATTCTCAGTAGCCTCATCGGACTCGAGCTTGTTTGTGAAGGCAAAAGATGGCAAGCTTGCAATAGTATTAATCTACGTGGATGATCTAATCATAATTGGAGATAATGAAGAGGAGATATGCCAAATCGAACCAACCTCTCGGTGCGGTTTCGGATGAAAGAGCTTGGAGAATTAAAACATTTCCGGGACTTGAGATTGAGAAGACCAATGAAGGATTATTCCTATGTCGCGAAGTATGCACGAGACCTCCTAGACAAGTTCGGGATGCTTGATTGCAAGCCTATATCTACTCGATTGATGGAAATGTAAAGCTATGTGCAATTGAAGGACGAGAATTGGAAGACTCAACTATGTACAGGCAATTGGTGGGTAGCCTCATTTACCTAACCATAACACGGCCTGATATTGCCTTTGCAGTAGGAGTAGCAAGCCGATTCATGGAGAAGCCACGAAAGCCCCACTTAGATGCAGTCAGGCGCATACTAAGGTATGTAAAAGGTACATTTGATTTTGGGCTTCTGTATAAGAAAGAAGCAGCATGTGAAGTTGTAGGCCATTGCGATGCTGACTTTTGGAGATCGTGACACACGACGATCAACTACTGGATATATGTTTAGCCTCGGATCGCGGTAGTGTCATGGTGCAGTAAAAGACAGTAACCGTGTCACTATCTACGACGTAAGCCGAGTATAGAGCAGCAAAGCAATGGCAGCACAAGAGAGTACATGGCTGGTACAGCTAGTGGAGGATCTCCATCAACCAATAAATCAACCTACACGGATATATTGTGATAATCTGTCAGCCATAAGCTTAGCGGAGAATCCAGTTTTCCATGCGAGGACTAAGCATGTAGAAGTGCACTATCATTTCCTACGGGAAAAAGTATTACAAGACGAGATAAAGATGGAGTATGCCAAAACAGATGATCAAGTTGCAGACATCTTCACCAAAGGGCTTGGAGCTGTAAAATTCGAAGAGTTTCGAAGGCAACTTGGTATGATCACAATGTCTATGCTAAGAGAGAGTAGTCGGTGAGGGGGAGTGTCGAAAAAGAGGGCACCGCCTCTCTCTCTCTCTCTCTGGATTTCTCCAGCATTTCTCTCCCTCTCTACTGCACCAGATTTTTCTCCCTCTCTCCAGACTTTTCTCTCCCTCTCTCCCCAGATTTTTCTAGGCCATTTTGTTCATGGACTCCACCGACTTTGGCTCCTATAAATAGGGGTTGTTGTCTCTTGAAGTGTAAGTGTGAGGGGTGTTGTGCGTGTGAGTGGAGTGTACGTGAGTGTGAGTGGAGTGGGTGGAGTAGGTGGTGTGAGTTGTAGAGTGGTAGAAGTGATAGGGGTTTTGTGTAGAAAAGTTTGTGTAATGGTGAGGCGTGTGAGGCGTGAAACGTGTATGTGAGTGGTGTGTGTAAAGAGTTTGTAATATTGTTTATATAAAATAAAGTAATTATTTTACTTGTACGTCCACTTGCTTCCCAACATCCCTTTGGCTGCATCAGTTTCTCTTACTTAGATTCCCTTTCTGGCTTCTTTATTCTTTCTTCATCCACGAGTTGAGAATATAAAACTATATACCTAGAAGGCCAAAAGCAAAAGCCCAGGGATTATCGGTCGAGAAAATGGCCATTGCCCCTCTCTCTACTTCTCAGGAAATCAAGGGTGGCAGCTCTTTGAGAATGAAAGGTTTCACAGCTCAACACGAGATGCCCTAGTTATGTCTCTAGCCCTCAGTGATGAGCTGTGCCGTGTGGACTCTAGTCACGCAGGCCACGCAATATATAGAGAGAGGAGAAAGACCACACCGTCTTGGGCCTTGAGGTAGAGTATTATGATCACCCAAAATAATTGGTTGGGTGGTGTAGCAAAGACAGACTGTGCACCCGAAAGATCAACACCTAGTCAGATGATTTCTCCATTTATCAATATTTTCTGCCAACTTACGCATTAGAGACTTTCTCCTCCTTTCACGTGAACATCCCATCATACATTCGAGCTTCTTAAATAAATAAGGATACCGGGACACTTAAAGTGTCAAAACTTAGCACGGGGAACACTTATGTGACAAACATTAGGAAAGTGACACTTAAGTGCCAAAATTGGAGCAAAAATAATCAGTTAAGTGCTAACGGTGAGAAAATCCGATCAAAATGTTGATATGATGATTTTCCGATGAGACAAGTGCAGAACGACGTTGTTTTGCATGCTAACATGGCTAGACAAGTGCAGAAACGATATCGTTTTGTTGTTGATATGGATAAATAAGTAATATAAAAATTAATTAAATTAAATTCAAAACCAATTTTGTGGCACCCCAATCTAATAGGGTCGCCACAGTGCGCTTTCCACTCTGCTACCTTGACTTGAAGGCTTATAAGTCCTGAGAGTTTGTCATTTATTTTTAACGGTCCCGGCGCAACATAAGAGGTATAGCGGAAGCGATTTCGCATCTCCCCAACCCATTCCTTTCGAAATGATGCACACTTACTAGACATTTTCATAAGATAAACCGAGCACTTTTATTTACATAACTTGATGGACAACATGAGTTGGTACAACAAAAGGCCAAGGCTTTTCTAAAACTCGGCTATAACCAAAAGTGTCCAACTCCACAACAACCATAAACTTCAGTCCATCAGATAGTGCCGGTAGTCCAAAAAAGCTCCATCAGCTACCCATCGCCCGTGGTCAATCACACCCAGCCCGGTCCATCGACTGGCGGCGGCAGCAGCATCCCCATCATAATCCCATCACGGTGAACATGCACGGACAAGAACTCCTGCACCATGGGGCCTCTAGGTAGACCCACTTCATGCATGACTAGGACTCGAACGCGGACGAACACCAACCCTCGCACACCAACACAGATGTGCTCCAAACACAAGCACTCAACATCGACCGGGACGCCATAAAAAGTGCCACGTGTGACAGGTAGCAAAGGCATCTCTCAATCTGAAATGTTAGTCCCCAAACGGGGTGAGTACAACCACTCAGCAGCAAAAGATTCAACAAGCTATGTCGAGCATAACAATCAGTATCTAATTTCATACAAGATAGACAAGGCAAGAAATCAAGGGATAAATGGATATCAATATCATGGAATTCTTCAATATTAAAGCAATTGCAATTCTATAAGAATCATATGTCACATAATCAGATCACATATCATTTATTTAGCCTTCAAAAGATTTCATTCCCCAGAGGATCAATGTTTGTGTCCCTCCGAGCATTCGCATCCACCCTGGCATCGCGAAAGCCTCCGGCATTCAGCCACTAAGGCCACCGGGTATCCGGAGCATATCACGTCTCCAGGCATCTCGTACCCCACCTGGCATCACGAGGAAAACCTCCGAAGCTCACCATGAGGATGGTTGCTCGGCCATCCGGGTTTACGTACCGACAAGCATACAACCGGGCATCCCGAAGCTCCCGGGGCAAACCTCCAGCATTTAGCCTCTTAGGGTCACTCGGCATCCACAAGGCATCGACTCTTTCGATCCTTTGGACCTCCCGACTCCCGGGGCATCAATAACCCAAGGGTTCAATGGTAACAATTAGCATTTTAATTCACAAAAGCACCTTCATATATCAAACAAGATATCTCATGGACCTTTTATCAATCACAAGATCCCACCATCAGCATCATCAAGTCACACAGCAATTCGAACTACACTTCTTATAGGACAATTTTGTGGAAATTTCGAAGCAACAGTTTAATTTCTACAATCGTGCAGTTCTGGTAACAATTTCGAATTAATTACTAAACGGGCTCAGAAAATTATGAAATTTTGACACGTTATCAATGAAACCTAGAGGACCAAATCTCATGAAGAACACTAAGTCAGATTCCTTATGTACCGAGGGTAAAAATCTCGATTTTTCCTAACTATCATTCTGTAAAATTTCCAGATTTGGTGTTTTCATAGGAAAATCATTTCGATGGTCATTCCTTGTTATTTTATTCTGAATTTTTGATATGTTGTTCATGAGGATGTAACCTAAAACTTTCATCAAGAAGTCGAAGTCGAATTGTGGCTAGATAATTACAGAAAAATTAAAAAGTCGCCAAGGGTCACACTGTTCTTCACAAAACAGTCCATTAATCTAGCAAGAATTCTTCCTATTCCTTGAATTTCGACCTCCAGCATTTATATTTAATGTATATACATACATTACACCACATCACAGCATGATCATTTCTGAAATTCTCCATAGTCAGATTCCAAAAGTGTTTTGTTCCATTTGTAAATTCGAAATTCACAATGTACACTATATTCTCACCTAGTTTTCTTGATCTAACACCATCCTACACATCCAAAATTCCACATGCAGCTCTAGCATTTCATCTTCCTCACATCTACCAACTCTTTTCTAGGCAAAAACAGCATGCAACACATAGATGGAAGAACACTTGCTTGCCTTAAACTCTCTCACTCGGTGGCTGTCTGAAAATGGAGGTTCGGGGGTCACGGCTTGGCCGATCGGTGACGGGGACCGGTGGCATTGACGGCGGCTGCTCGAACACGGCGGGAGGCGGCCCTTCCTTCTCCTCCCTCGCTGCCCGCACTCACGCTCAACTCTCCTCCTCTCCTTGCTCGGTTCACTCTCAAATTCTCTCGGTCTCTCTCTCCTCTCTCACTTCCGAAAACCCCCTCCTCTTTTCTTGCTCTTTGATTAACAAATTAACTCTATTTTGCATGTAGGAAATTGATTGAATGGAAATGTAATGGACAAGTGGTCAATGGGAAGGGACAAGTGGAGGCAAGGTTGAAGACATGTGTTGGAGGGCATGCACTCCCCCTCCCCCTTCTTGATCCGGTCGACACCCATGGGGGTCTTTGGGCTTGCTTGGGCCCAAGAGTCCTTAAAATAAGGCCCAAATTCTTTTTTTTTAATTATTAAGCATTTTGTTTCTACTGAATTTAATTTAATATCCAAGAATTAAATTGCTTTATATACAAGTATATATATACACTCCAAATTCTTGCGTGCCGTCCAATATCCTCAAGTTCTAATTCTTTAATTTCAGCACATATAATTCTTATGCAAGACTGAATCCCATCCTTTTGGTTCAAAAGATAAAATTGAAATATTAATCCGAATGAACAAATACAAATCAATGCCTGTAAAATAAAAACAAAGCCACAGTTCGGTGACTGTCACCTATCCGAGGGTCGTCTAAAATTTTGGATGCCACAAATTTTTTATAAAAAAAAAAAAAAGAGTCAATCGTTGTTCATCTTCTCCCCTTTTTTAATTATTATAAATTTGGTTTTAAATTAAATTTAATAAATTTTTAAATTCAAATTCAAATCCACATCAAAACGACGTCGTTTTTGTATTTATTTGTTGAATCAGCTCTCCAGCTAGCCATGTAGGAGAGCAAAATTAATAAAAAAAAATTGTTATGTAAGATTTTTAGCAAGGTTTACTGAAGGTGGTATTCAAGTGTCCCATTTTTTAAAAAAAAAATGGTACTTAAGTGACACTTTCCTAACTTTTGACACTTGAAGTGTCCAATTGTGTTAAGTTTTCGCACTTTAGGTGTTCTTTTGCTAATAAATAAGTGTTGGAGATAAAATTGAAGATTTGGAGGATATTCATTGTAATTAGATTATGGATTGATTAAATCAATCAATCCATAATTGATTTTCTAGAATAGGAGATTGAGATCTTTTATATTTCTTTTCCTAATTTTATCTTTCTTCATTGTACTATAAAGTGGTATGCGTACATGTACATTGAACGCATAATACAAAACAACAAAATTCCTCCAATCTTTACTTTTCTAACATGGTATTAGAGCATTCTTTCCTAACATAGCTTTCGCAAAAATCTTATGAAATTGCCTCCGCTTTGGTCTTCTGAATTGTTGTTGCAACCCAACATTTGCAAAACAATTCAGCACCTCAGTAGGAATCCATATTTTACGATACCATGCAGAAAAATCAACAAACGAACTCAGGTGAAAATTCACCACGCAACAAGACCTCGGATTAGAATGAACCAATCCAAGAAATGCAATCTCCTCCTTAACAGCAGCATCTTAATAGTTCCACATCTGCTTTCGGTCCAATGGCCATCGGTTCACTGGTTTCTAGCCCAGCCTAAAGGCACGATGGCCACTAGTTTCCGGTTCAAGGCCCATGAGCTAGCGAACCAAGTCAAGCATGGGCCCACTATGCCCACCTAGAGAGAAAGGAGGCCCAGGCTTTGGAGATCAGCCCAATGAAGGAGGGTTGCCACCCTTGTTTCTAGAGCCGACCCGAATCATGGGTCGGGATGGACGAATTCAGGTCAATCGGGTGAAGGATAAATCGCTACCCAATTGGCAACTCGAATTTCTCCCTTTTGATGTCGAAGCCAATGGCAGTCACACAGAGCCCGGAGACCCCCTCTACATATTGTCGACCAACGGACTGAAATTCCAGCTAATCAATCTACAACTCATTGGGCCAGATACTTACATCACGTGGACTCAGGACTTCCAGCAAGCTTTGGCCACAAAAGACAAGGACGGCTTCCTCAACAAAGCTATTTCCCTCTCAATCAATGACCGACTTCAACATCACTAGGGGAGGTGTAATCATTTGGTTCGTACCTAGATCAGGAATTGCCTAGCTCCCAACGTTGCAGCTAGACTCCCACCAACAAAGGACTCAAAGGCGATGTGGGAGAACATACATGAGATGTATGAGAGACTTGATCATGCAAAGCTCTTCACTCTTCCCTAGGCTTTGTCGAAGTGGAAGCAAAGTGGAAGCAAGGGAACCTCTTGGTCACCGCTTGCTTCAACAGACTCTCGGTGCTGTGGAATGAGCTCGAGGTAGTTGAGGAACAGTTGAAGGGACTTGAAGCCACCCTTTGACAATACCGAATGATCAAAGAAAGAGAAAAGGTGACCCAATTCTTGCTAATTTTAAATGAAACATATGCAGCTTTTAGGTCACAAATTTTGGCAATGGACTCGATGCCGCTGCTTGGTTGGATCTATCAACTAGCTGTCCAAGAGGAGAGCCAGTAACTGGTTGCAGCCGAGTTGCAGCCGAGCACAAGAAAAATGAGGGCGTTGCTCTCGCAGTGCTGACAGAGTGATTGCAGAGGAGTCTCAGGACCGTCGGGAGCTTCGGAGTGTCACCATACTAGGGCTGCACCGAGCGGCTTCTATCCAAGTGATGGAGACCACGCTTAAAGGGTTCTCTCGGATGGATGGCCATGATTTGAAGACAAGAATCAACGGCCATCATCAAATCTGTTATTAAGCCAAATCCAATGGCCAATATCAGGCTTCATCAGCACCTGTTTATAATCCATCCAATGGTTCAAAAAGTGCTATGTCATCACAAAGGAATGGTGGGCGAGATTCCAAAACATAAGATAAATTTTGTGACTACTGCAGTCGCCCACATCATATTGTTGATACATATTGGAAATTACATAGAAAACCAACTGATAAAAAAAAGAAAGAATTTTCTGTCTACCAAGTTTTAGCCCAAGGGAGTGATAGAATGTATCAAACAACCAATGAAGATTAGTACCAACATCATGAAAGCTTAAAGTCAATTAAAAACCACTGACAGGATTGGGAATTTTTCAAGTACCACATTTTCAAAAAGGAATTCAATTTCAGTTGATGTATAGATAATTGATTCGTGTGCCAATGACCATATAATTTGCAATGAAAAACTTTTTATTCACAAAAAATCCCAATCTACCATCATGCACGTCTTCCAAATGAAAATACGACTTGTGTCAATAAAGTTGGTACCATCTATCTTACTCCAGATATCATTCTCAAGAACATCCTTTATATTCCTAATTTTGAGTTCAATCTTATTTTTGTCTCAAAAATCTGTGAGCATAATTTTTGTCAGGCCATATTCAATTCCCAAAATTTCCTTTTTGAGGACCATAGCTAATGGGCTTGAATAATGTCACCCAAAGGCTATATTTTTGGAAAGATTTTAATTCGTTGGATGACAACATCTCTTGTAATGCCACTATTAGCAATAAAAATCTTCTTTCTCATTAACGTCTGGGTCACAGTGCTCGTTTCCCTCATCCAAAATGTCCTATTTGCCCTTTAGCTAAGCAATCATGAACACCATTTTTCAATTAGTGCATCTCGAGCTACTAGTGCTTTCTCCTTGTCCATATTTGGGGGGGACGGGACTATATCATACTCCACCTCATGATGGATCCCCTTTTTTTTTTCTCATTATTGCTCATGATTATTCCCGTGCCACATGTGTCTTTCTTATGCAATCCAAGGGATAAACATTTTCTTACCCGTCGAAATTTCACTCATTTGTTAAAAATTAATTAGACAAAACTATCTAGAGAATTCGTGCTGATAATGGACTCCACTTTTTCATTAGTAAATGCAATTATTTCCTATCTTCTCAAGGAATAGTGCATGAAAGCTCATGCACCTACACTCCTCAACAAAATGGGGTTGTTGAACGCAAACATCGACACCTCTTGGAAATAGCTCAAGCTCTCAATGTCAAGCTTCCATTCCTAAAGGTAGTCGAATTTGATGCCATCATGAAGAGGCTAGCGATATATCTAGATGGAAGAATATCTCGCCTGAAGGGTTCACATTACAAGATCAAGGAGGGTGAAAAATTCGAGTACACATGATTCATGGTCCTAAGTAGTTCGATTTCTTCATTTAATTAGGGCATGTACTTTTCCCTACGTGGGAATTCTTATCGCTTTTAGGGATTGATTTCAATTTCTTCTGTGCTTGAACATCACATTCCAATAAATGTAATTCGATTGATGATCATCAATAAAATTACAAGTTTTGTTTTGAGGACATGATGGGGTACACCAAACCAGCCCGGTGACGATATCCAACAATGAAAAGAAAATATCATCCATGGAGAAAATCTGAGGACCGGGCTTCGTCATGCTTCCTCATCCAAAATATTCCTTTAAAAAAAAAAAAAAAAAATCATTTTTCAAGCCATTTCCAAAAGCATGCATTAGGTTAGCCCTGTTTAATTTTCTGACTCATTTACTTCATGTCTCAGACAGAGAGGCGTTTGAAAATAACGCGTCAATTTTCAGTGATAGTTGGCCTGTTAATTTGGGAACATACATCCGAAGGAAAAATAGGCGTGGGGGCAAGGGATCATTTCCTAGCTGACCTCTCCCAAGAGTGAAGAAGACATTAAGCACTACTTATCCTCTTACTTGTCCCAAGCGATTTCCTTGCACATCAATAAGAAATCGAGGGCCGGTCAAAAGAAGATTATCTAGATTCCAAAGTGTGATGTGTGACACATCTCATTACGATTTGTGTGAGATGTCATTCTCAAAAGCCAAATAAAGTTTCTCATTTCCGTAAAAAATGATGGAACAAGTCAAAAGAGGATCATCTGTCTTGGATGAAATGGATACATTGTGTTCATGAATATAATTAATTCAGGAATTGACACTGTTCTTTTCCTTGCAGATGATGAATTGGGGCACTACAAATTCTAGTAGTGACATGGCGAGACAAAATCTCGATCCGAGCCAAAATGGGGCAAAAGCAAGAATTCATCAAATCAAATATCAGATTTTCAGCCTTGATTGATCAATTTGTGTGTTTATTCCTGATTGATAGGGACAATCTAAGAACACCCATTGTGGGACAATCCCTTGAATGAACGCTTGAAAATTATGTTTTTCATACTTATGAGAGCATTTTTGAGTGTAGTAAATTGTCTGTTTGAAATCACAAAAGCTTTTCATGGTTAAAGTTGCTGGACTCTTTTGAAAAGAGAATTTCCATAGTGATTTTACCTATTTGATTCACCAATTTCATGTTGAGGTTTGTCAAGATGGACAATTCAATAGAGTGACATCAATGCTTAAGAATGCTGAATGAGACGTATCAGGATGATGAAAGGCAAGCCCTATCCTATACACCGTCCCTTACTTATACACTTGTGAGATGGGTGTAGAAAAGTTCTATATCCGCAAGGTGAAGAGTTCTCTCGCAAAAGGTACGATGACTGAAATGATGAGAGGCAGCTTATTTCTCTATCCCAAACACTACGGGTGATCCATTGCTTAATCCCTTTGAGCCCCATACACTTATGGAGATTTTTTTTTTTCAAATTATCCCTGTCAAGAACCACCCCACACTTTGGGGCAAATTGGAGGGTAAGACAACATCATAAAGTGAAGAAAATGGATTGAAATTTTTTTTGCTCTCACTTGCATCAATCTTCTAGTCATGCTATTACATTGAATTCATGTGGTAATTTAAGTGTCTTAGGATGACGAAGAGCATTTCTTTCACTATCCTATACACTTATATCGTTTGCATAGCCCACTTGAGCCTACAATTTCATTTATTTAAACCCAGTTGATGATCATCCCCCACACTGGGGCAAGGCAAAACCAGTTGATGATCAACCTCTACACTGGGGCAAGGCAAAAAGCAGATGAAGACTCTTGAAAAGTTATAGTGTCATTTAAAGTGTAATTGAATTGAATTCAAAATAGAACTAAGGGGCATGAAAAAGCAGTGTGCCTGGTAAAAGCAAGGCCGATGCCCATGAAAAAGAAGTGAAGAAAAATGCATGAGAACTAGGGGCATAAAAAAGCGGTGTGCCCGGTAAAAACAATGCCAATGCCCATAGATGAAAAAAGAAAGTCAAGATAGGTGACGGTCAATTGCAAGAATTGAATCCTAATGGAGCAATACTCAAAGAACTCAAATGCCGAGTTTCTACAATCAATGGGGCACTTCATGAAGACAATCCTCGATGGTGAAAAAGAAAACTGGTGGCAATGCCAAGATGATCATCAACTCTCACCCTTTACACACTTTTTGAGCCTAATGATCCTTTCATTTCTCAATCCATGAACCCAACCTACGTTACGTCCCTTACAAAGTCTCTTCAGATTAGGGCACTTGAATTAACGTAGGAGTTCATATGTTTATAAGCATCGCTCGAAGAAGTGCGAGCAAGACTATTTCTTTCTCATTTTGCAGGGTTCTTGACTTGTAAACCCGGAGATGATTGCGAAGCTGTTTTTCAAAAGCCTTGACTCAAAGAGTCCCATTTGTTAAGCCATTGACCGAGCCCACATTATGATCCCTGTTAAAGACCTCTCAGATTGGTAAGATCGTACCGCTTGCGAGAATACTCGGACCCATGTCGATATGATAAAATTGAGTGATTCTCATAAAATAGCCATTCTAAATGAGAGTGAGTGAAAGCCCTTTCTAACCGAAAGTCTCTCATTTAGTATTCTTAAGAAATCCATGTCATGAGTGAAAATTGTCTTGAACGATAATTCTCTTTAGTGGAAATTCGGATGATGCAAAGGTCATTATGCATGAATCTTGATTGAATTGATAAAAGTTTCAGTAGATTTTGAAGTATGCATTCCAGAATAGCCTTAATTGCTTATTTATTTGGTGAATGCATTTTTGCTCTAATCATGTATGACAGATAATGTTTTCTCAAAGACTCAAGAGCTCCTAACATTCAGGTTCTTTTCAAGATGCCTCATGATATGAGGAGATGAGAAACCATCATGAGCATTCAAGGTGCATCCTTAATGTTCCAAAATTTATTTCTACCAGGAGGTGAGAGGCCTCCACAGGATATCAAGTTCCAAAAGACATATCCCAAAAAATCAGAGATATCATCGGTAAGTATATCTCTACCCATTCTCGATACTTGACTCGGTCAAGCTGTTCTTTTTAAATTGACTGTCGTGCTTTCGTAGCCCAGAGTCCTTTTATATTATCCTGGCGTGCTTTCATAGCCCAAGGCCCATCTTTACAGGAGACATATCCCTAATGAGCAGAAATGTCACCAAGTAAGTATATCTCTATCTATACCTTAAATACTTGTCGTTGTACAGGTATTTTCACTTTTGAGTAATTTGACACTCGATGAAGTTGTCCCTAAAGATTTTTCCCAGATTGCGACACCGGGCGACCGAAGAATGGTTCGGGTCCTAGCCAAGCAAAACCTCGTTTAGGCGACCGTAGAATGGTACGGGTCCTAGACAAAACTTTATTTCCCTATTCAGGCGACCGTAGAATAATGGTACGGGTCCTGGAAGGTAAACCCCCGTTTAGGCGACCGTAGAATGGTACGGGTCCTAGACAAAACTTTATTTCCTTATTCAGGCGACCGTAGAGTAATGGTACGGGTCCTGGAAGGTAAATCCCCGTTTAGGCGACCGTAGAATGGTACGGGTCCTAAACAAAACTTTATTTCCCTATTCAGGCGACCGTAGAGTAATGGTACGGGTCCTGGAAGGTAAATCCCTGTTTAGGCGACCGTAGAATGGTACGGGTCCTAGACAAAACTTTATTTCCCTATTCGGGCGACCGTAGAGTAATGGTACGGGTCCTGGAAGGTAAATCCCGTTTAGGCGACCGTAGAATGGTACGGGTCCTAGACAAAACTTTATTTCCCTATTCAGCGACCGTAGAGTAATGGTACGGGTCCTGGAAGGTAAATCCCGTTTAGGCGACCGTAGAATGGTACGGGTCCTAGACACAACCAAATTCTGTCATACTAGGCGACCGTAGAATGGTACGGGTCCTAGGAAAGCAGTTTTCTTTATAAAGTCATGTTACTATTCTGGGCGACCGTAGAATGGTACGGGTCCTGGACGTGTAACACCAATCTATCTTGAATCATTTTACCCTCCTTGAAGGTAAGATATTTCGGGAAGGTTCTTTTGACATCTCGGCCCGGATGGATGTCTTAATTGTGTCGTTGAACATTTCACTTTGGATGTGAATGTTCTTCGGATCTCAATGTTTCGATTTATTACCCGTTTGACTCTTCAAGGAGCTCCGAGTGAGAGTTGGGTACTTGTGAAGTAAATAGGGATTTATCATGTACCTCAAGATGCTTTACCGCACCGACCGGTAAGTAATTGCAAGTATGTTCTTTCCTTTCGCATCATGCATTTGCATTAGCATTTCCATGCATCATATAAATTGCATTTTAAAATGGGATTCATTTTCCAACAAAAAAATCAAAAAATCAAAAAAATCAAAAATCAAAAATCAAAAATCAAATCATTCAATGTATGTGCATGGTCAAAATTTAGGTCTCAATTTATCTTTGAAGGCAACCTCTTCGAGCTCACCGTCAAAGAGGGGCATTTGTTGACACCTAAATTTTGGCTGCTCATTTAGTCATTAGGGGTTAATTTTATTTTATAATTTAATTGCATAGCATATAGATTTAGGTTGCATTTATTTTGTTATTTGCGTTATTTGCATTTTATTGGACCGGTGGCGGATGGGTTCAAATTAGATGGGCTAGGCCCACGAAGCGAGCAAGTTGGCCCAAGCCCATGTTTTTTAATGGTTGAAAGATTATCTCGTGAAAAATTAGAAATTCGAATTATTTTGTTCGAGATATGATGAATTGTTTTCGGATAGAGCAAGTGATATTGCGTTCAACAAAACGA
This sequence comes from Eucalyptus marginata, assembly GCA_014182565.1. Taxonomy (NCBI): domain Eukaryota; kingdom Viridiplantae; phylum Streptophyta; class Magnoliopsida; order Myrtales; family Myrtaceae; genus Eucalyptus; species Eucalyptus marginata. The sequence goes on along the minus strand of CM024595.1, from coordinate 29,625,930 downwards.
ATATTGCGGATATCGATTCGAAAAAATTGAAAACCTAATCGGTGGCCTATAAATAGGTTTGTTCGCTTAGGGTTTCGGGGCCAAACATTGACACATACGGCCATTGAGAGAAAAACGTGAGTGGGGCTTCACAATTGAGAGGAGAGATATACCGAGAGAGAGAGAGAGAGAGAGAGCTAGAGACGAAGTGAGGGAGGGATCCGAGAGTTTTGAGGCCAGACAATAGAAAATACACGGCCACGAAGAGTTTCTCTCGATTTTTAGGTCAAGAAGATTCAACGCGAAGAAAGGCTTGGGGGCTCTCTCGCTAGGGTTTTTAAAAAAACAAAGAAGAAGAAAAGTCAAAGAGAAAAGTGAGAGAGAACAGAGTGAACGTGAAAAAAAGAAGGTCTTTTCTTCTCTATCAAGTGCAGAGAGGTAAAAGACAGGAGAAAAAGGGGGGTCTTCTTCGATTCCCCCGATGGGTGCCTCCAGTTGCTCGACCTTGAAGCCGACGCCCGCAGCCCACCATCCTCAGCCGTTGTTCCTCCGTTGATCGCTACTGCTTCACGTCCAAATCGGCGCCTGCACACAGCTCGATACCACGAACCAGCACATCCTAGGGACGCTTGAACCATTGCTACCTAGTTCAGATTTTGGCCGCTTCGTTTGTACTCATTCTTCGCAGGTTTCGCCGAGGTCCAACAAGGCCACCATCTCTTGTCCAGCATGAATACCACGTCATGGTTTTGCGGCCACCGCTTGCGAGCTTGAAGTCCACGGTCAAAAAGAGTTATTATAATCTCGCTTGGATAATTCTGATTGGTGGATTTGTCTTCCTTTTAAGTTTTGTCCAGATTTTACTATAATATTGTGGGCTTTGTGAATTTGTTTCATGCAAGCAAAAGAATTTTTTTTGGCAATGAGATCGCAAAGAATTCGGAACGCCAAGCTCGAGCCAGAGTTGATTTTCTCTTCAAGTCGATTCGTCGAAGTTTCTATTTTTCGCAGGTTCATTGGCTGTGACCCACCTGCATCGAGCTTGCCGCGGCCTTATCGAGCCACGCCAAGTCACCACCGCAGCCACCGTCTTTGAGCTGTGCCGCACCGAGCGCCCATCAATTTGATTTGTTTGAGTCTCGACGGAAGTGCAACATATTCCCTTGCAACACTGTGAGCCATCCCATGATCTGTTGTTCGCCTAAACTCTGAAACGTCGTCCACGCTATACTAAGAATAAGGTAAGAATATTGATTAATTCGATATTGTTGCCTAATTCGTAAAATTATGATGTTGTTTGAGCATTTAATCGATATTGCCATATCCAAAAGATCTCTTGATTCTTCATGAAATAGGAAATTTTCCTGATTTCACAACGTGCATACGATTGACAGTCCGATTTCACGCTCGAAATACGACTCGCAATTGCACGGAAAAATTGCCAATCCGATCTCATGCTCGAGATTCGATTCGCGGTTTTATTTAAAATTGACCGGTCCGATCCCATGCGCGGGATATGATCCGTCAATTTATGGATATCGGTTTTATCTTGTTGGATGTGATGTCGTATCGTTTGAGTTGATTTTGTTTTCGTAAAAAAAAAATCCAAAAAATTTGTAAAAAGAGTTTGAATTAGGGTTAGGTTTTTTTATTATTATCTTGCATTATAGATTAGAAACTTTCAAGTTAAGAGTGCATTATAGATTAGAAACTTTCAAGTTAAGATAACATCCTAATTTGAATTAAGATTTGACCTAGCCCAATTCTTAATGTAAGTTGGATAGAATCTTAATCTAGATAGTTATTTTTTGCATTTTTCTTAATTTCGAATTTCATAAAAAATCAAAAAAATTGTCTTAGAGTAAATTCATTTCATTCTCTAGAATAGATTGCATGCCTGTTTTAGTTATGTGCTTGTCATCATGAAATGCACATCATTTAGTCATTATTGCTAGGTTCATTTAATTAGAAATTTCATGTCATTAGATTAAGTCATTTAATAAATGTCACGTGACATATAGCTTGCATATTAAATTGCATAAAGCATGTCATTTTAGTTTAAATAATTTGGTATGTCATTGCATCGCGTTGCATGTCGTTATAATTAGATCATTTAGATTGCATTTAATTATTACATTTCTTCATGTCATATAGTTTAGGTCATGTCGTCATTTCATGTTAGAATAGTAACATGCATTGCATAAGTCATGATTTTCATTGAATAAATGAAAACAAAAAAAAATTGAGTGATTGCTTGTTAATTAGAAATCATATCTAGGATTGCTGATGTGAATTTTGATCTAACAACGCAGATGCTTTCGTTGCTTTGAGGTAAGTTCTGCATTATTTAATTGATTTACTTGGGTGTTAAATTGATGGTTTGCGCACCCGCATGAACACCTCACATGTTAGGAAATTGAAATCAATTCAAGCTGCTTGCCAAACATTTAAAAAAAAAAAAAAACAAAAGAGAAAGGTACCGAAAGGGCGTTAGAGAAATCTAACGTAATTAAGTCCCCGTATCCAAAATCTCTGGTTCGTAGAAGTAAAATGATTTTCCCGTTATTTTACTTAGGTGTCTAATCGACCTACCGTAAACTGATTAGTGGCGACTCCCTTTTGCATGCTAGATATTTGAACCTAAATCGCGAGTTGGTATGCGCTTGGGAGAGCCCGAGCTAAGTCTAGGCTTAGCAATCCATTAACCTAATGTTAGGTGGCAAACCCGAAAAATTTGGTCGCGACAGAGGGCTTTGATTATTATGAGACATTTTTTCCAGTCACCAAGGAGGTAATTGTTCGTTCTTTTCTAAATATTGTTACTTTTTGCAATTGGCAATTGTATCAAATGGATGTTCGTAATGCTTTCCTACATGGGGATCTTGATGAAGAAATATGTATGGAACTTCCGTAGGGAATTTTCGAAGACGGGGAGTCTCGAGTATGTCATCTTCATAAGTCCCTCGATGGGTTTAAATAAGCATCTCGACAGTGGTATGCCAAATTTACTAGGTGCTTACAAATGTAGGCTTCCACCATTCCAAATATGACTATGCTCTATTTACCTGGACTAAGGGTACATCATCAATTTATTTATAAATATATGTTGATGATATTTTTATTATGGGAAATGATGAATTTGACATTGATAAATTCAAAAAGTATCTACATTCTACTTTTCACATCAAGGATTTGGGACCTCCTTAATATTTTATTGGGATAGAGATAGCTCAATCTAAAAAGGGAATATGTCTTTGCCAATGGAAATTTGTTTCAAAGAGTGTCTCAAAAGCAAGATTGTCAAGTGTAAACCGTCATACCAATTGGGTAGAATGTTAAGAGAGAAACAATCAATCGTCTCTTTATCCTCAGGAAACTCAGGGTATCGAGCCATGGCGAAAACTGTCTACAAAATAGTTTGCAATAATGATGTTGCACTCAAACTAGCAACAAATCCAATCTTTTATGAAAGAACGAAGCATATAGAAGTTGATTGTCATTTACTTAAAGTAAAATCCAAGAAGGAATACTTATCAACAGAGGAATTGGAACTAAGGAAGGGCCTGCAAATATTTTCACCAAACTACTATGTCAGAGAACATTCATATCTCCATAGGTAGGGGTCTTTGACATATACAGAGCGCCAGCTTGAGGGGGAGTATTGGAGATATAATTGAAGATTTAGGGGGTATTCATTGTAATTATATTATGGACTGATTGATTTAGTCAATCCATAATTGATTTTGTAGAATAAAAAATTGAGATCCTTTATTTTTTTCCCTAATTTTATCTTTCTTCATTGTACTATAAATTGATACGTGTACATGTACATTAAATATGGAATACAATACAACAAAATTCTTCCAATTTCTTTAGTTTTCTGACAATAAGGTTTTCAAATCTTTTCCGTAGGTTTCTGGACGATTGTCGTTCAAGACTCCCTCTCTTAATCAGTTGTGGCATGCGTAGAGGTCGAGAGGGTGATGTGAATCCATCTGCTTGGCGAATTGTCATGGCACAAATGTTCTGTGCCTAGTACATGAATAGACGACTGGTGGCTCCTGATCAACATTCGCAAGTCCCTTGAACTAGGAATGGCAAAAATTTTCGACTTAATAAATCTAGGCAAAAGTACACTTCAAGTGCCAAAAGTTGCACAAAGGGACACTTAAGTGCCAAAAGTTACAAAAGTGACACTTAAGTGTCAAAATCGAAAATAAATGGATCACTTAAGTGCCACTCCGGCCAAAATCCGGCCAAAATACTGACGTGCGCAATTTCCAATGAAGTAAGTGCAAAACGGCGTCATTTTGTACACTAACGTGGCCAAATAATGCAAAAACGACGTCGTTTTGGTGCTGACGTGGTAATAAATTAATATAAAAATTAATTAAAATTAAAATTTATTTAAAAATAAAAATACAAATACAAATATTAAAAAATTTCAAAAAAAAATTAAAAAAGAAAAAGAAAAGGGGGAGGCGGCCGAGGGCCTCGGTCGCCGTCGCCTCCCCGCCGCCGCCGGGAAGGGTCGGTGACGGAGGGGGGAGGGTCGGCCGAGGTCGCCGGGCCCTGGCCAAGGGTTGGCGACCTCGGCCCGGCCCGGTAGCGAGGGCACGAGCCCTGGGCGGATGCGGGCAAGGGTCGCGGCCCTCACCTGCATCCCGAGAGAGGGTCGGCAGCCCTCGCTCACCGAGCCACGGGCCGCCACCCGCTAGGGGGTCGCCTCGCGGGCGGTAGCCCTTGGCCCAACCGAGCGAGGGCCACCGACCCTCACCCGGATCCGGTGAGGGGCTCGCGGGCCCTCGCGCCGGTGGCCAAGGTTGCCGACCCTTGGCCGGGGCCCGGCGACCTTGGCCTACCCTCCACCCCCGTTGCCAACCCTCGCCCACCTCCCCCTTTTCTTTTTATTTTTTTAATTTTTTAATATTGATTTTTTTAATTTTTAAATGTTTTAAATAAATTTAATTTTAAATTTAATTTAATTATTTTTATATTACTTTTTTACCACGTTAGCACCAAAACGGCGCCATTTTGCACTTGCTTTTCCGGAAAATTGCCATGTCAGCATTTTGGCCGGATTTTGGCAAGATTGACACTTAAGTGATCAATTTTGCTCCGATTTTGGCACTTAAGTGTCACTTTCTTAACTTTTGATACTTAAGTGTCCCTTTGTGCCAATTTTTAGCATTCCAGGAGTCCGCGCGTCGTAAATCCAATGTTAAAAAACTCAATGGTATTGCGCTCCATATGCAATAGCTTTTTTACCGTCACGCGTGCATAGGATGAATGTAACATTTTTTTCCTGTATTGGGACAAGTAGCGACGTTTGATCTCGTGATAATTATACGTATCGAACTCTTGTGGAAGAACATATATTAAAAGGTTTTTTCCCGGATCCATCATTTGACCTCATGTCACTTTAAGGTTTTGTGTTTGGAGTTCGCTTCGTTATAAAACCGAATAGAGAAAATGCGCTGGCTCTTCATAATTCACCCCTCTTTATACAGCAGGTTATTAAAAGCCCCAGAGATCTTAAAGTGGTAGGAGATCTTTGAATACATATGACCACCTGAAGTGACAAGATTTGCTTTTTCTAAGTGCTTTGGACTTTAGTGACGCGAATGCTATGATTAGCTCAGCAGATCTCTTATAGTATTTTGTGCATTTAAGATCTCATTAACATTAGCACGCAGTACTTCTCTCTGGCAAGATATTTGCTGTAGCGCAGGTGATTTCTATAATGCATGCGTGGGCAATCCTAGGATTTGTTATTGTCCTGAGGAGTTTAGGGGTGAGCGGTTCCAGATTTCTTATAGGTTCCACTTGGAACCTAGAACCTACCCTCAAATACAGGTTCATTATTTTTTGGAACTTGAAACCTACCCGTCGGAATCTAGAACCTGGAACCTACCCTGACACGGGTTCCAAGGTCGGTTCCAAGTTCTAACAGGTTCCTTTTTTTTTTTTGTTCATATTTAGTTAAACAAAATGAAAATGAATGCAACAATACCGAATAAGTTTGTCATTCACAAAAAGAATACAAAACAAACAAAATTATCATGCATGTAAACCAGAGACTCTAGGTCATTTCTTCTGCTACTTGTTCTACCAAGTTGAGCGTGCACACTTGCAAATCAAATTGTTCCTCTCTATCAATATTTTATTTGGTGCATAGAACAGTAATTATACAGAACATGTGGTATGTGCATATGAAGATGCTAATAATTTTAAGGGAAAAAGCCACAAAAAATCCTGAACTTTGCTCAAAGTGACATATTTACCTCAACTTTTTTTTTTTGTGACGTGAAAAACCCGAACTTTGCCAATCGTGACACATTTACCCCAAAAAATTTTGTGACACAAAAAACCCTGAACTTTTGTTATGTGACACATTTACCCCAAAATTATAGGATATTTTGGTCTTTTCATTTTTAAAAATTTTTTTCTTTTTTTTATTCTCTCTTCCCTCCTGCCCTCAGCCGGCGGAGGGAAGCTCGCCGACATCGGGTGAGGGCCACCCTCGCCGCGTCGAGCAAGGGTGTCCCCGCCCTCGCGAGATCTAGCGAGGGTGACCCTCGCCGATCCAGCGAGGATGACTCTCCTCCGCCGGCTCCGCCATGGCGCGGTGGAGGGGAAGAAGAAAAAAAAAAAAAAAAAAAATAAAAAGAAAAAAAAAAAAATAAAAAGACAAAAATGCCTTTGATGGGGTAAAATGTGTCACGGTTTGAAAAGTTTGGGGTTTTTCACGTCATAAAAAAAAAAGTTTGGGGTAAATGTGTTACTTTGGGCAAAGTTCAGCGTTTTTCGTGGCTTTTTCCCTAATTTTAAATGAACCTAAAATCATCTGGAGTTTGGTTGAATTTAATGTGCAAACCATTGGAGGAATCTTGCCATCTCGTAACTGCAAGGTCATGAATAAACAATGAGACATGTGCATTTCTCCTTCACAGTCACTAATTTCTAGGGCATAAAAGTATTCATGCAATTGCCAGATACCTAATCCAAGGTCAATCAGAAATAATCTGTTCTCTAACCAAGCAAAAAGTTACTTGGTTTTATGTGACCGTGAATGTACTTGCCCAGATAAGCAGCATAAATGTGAAACGTCACAAATGTTGAACCTGGCATATATTTCTGATACTCTAGTCTAGCAGAACCTTAAGTGATTGCTCGATAGAGAAAACGCTAAAGAACATGTGATTGGAAGCCAGTCAGCTATTACCCTCTAGAGTGCAGCTTCTCAAGTATAGAGATTGCTCCAACGGCAATACATGTAATTGCTTCCAATGGCTGGCTGAAGTAGTAAGGAAGGAGAGAGCATCAGAAGTTGAAAGAGAATTGGGGATTGTTTAATAGAACCTGAAGAGTAGACACCGCAAAAGCTATTAATGGGGAAATATACGTTGGAAAGTTGCTGATTAGAGGAGTTTTTAAACTAGGTCCAAGCAAATCCATGACCTGAATATACAAAGATCATCGAAAACTTTGCATTGTAGAATTACATAATACGAATTGATGGAATTGCACATACCATGACATAATAGTCACCTTCTTGCCCCATGTAATGTATGCATGGCAGCGCTATGCCATGGCTTTCACCGAGAACATTGCACAATATACATAACTTAGATGTGAAGTTCAACGCACAAATCCAGTTTCACATGCAAGAGCACCACTTGGCAAAATCGGTATTGCAATTATTCTGAAGGACTCACTCATAAACTTTCCACTCATTAGGGATGCCACCTTCACATCTTTCATCGCCTTTACACTTGAATTTTAAGGCCACCTAGATAGTGCTGCATTAAATCATGTAAAATAACGGTGCAAATGTAATGGATTGATTGAAAAAAGTTAGAGCTCGAAGCCGTACTTATGCTACTTCCGACCCATTTGGTCACTTGAAGTTGAGGACTGATGGCTCGACCAACATAAACATGCCCAAAACCTCCCTTTCCCAATTCTCTTTCGACTCTGTAAACCAAAGAATCAATAATCTGAACCTGAAAGAATCAAATTTTTAGTAGATATTTGGAAGTTGCAAGATGAATCAGTGAACCGATCGCATTGTACCTAAAAGCTTTAAAAATGTCAGTAACATATAATTCGATATGGTGATCCATGGAGTTGTGAAATGGAGCAAAACAAGTTGATGACAGAAACTAAATTAAAGGAACTTGCATAGGGATTTTAGTAATCAACCTGGATTAAATGAAAATTTCCCATTTTTCTCTTTGGCAGATACAATAGCAGAAGATGACTCGCCAAATCTTTTTCATGTTTGACCATTTGCTCTATTTAATTTTGCCGAATCAACTCAAGAACAAGAACAACACTGATTGCTCCTCGGGAATGAATTTCTCAAACCAAAAAGCAAGAACGGCCCAACATTTGCGAACTATTGAACATCGTGGTCGGAACTTTGGCTAACTGGTTTTGTCCTTGCTTCGCGGTGGGAACTTTGGCTCCCGTGTTGATTTGGTATTGAGAAAAGCGGATCTTAACAAAAGGTACAAGGAACTCTCGGCGCCGGTTGGGAGGCTATGATGCGGCAGCTCATCAACATGTGGACTGCTCGTCATTGAAGTCTGAACAACAGCAGCGGCGTCGACGGCAAAACAGTGACAGTGGAACAACAGCGGCGTCAGGTGGCGGCCCAGCAGCAGCTCGTCGTTGGGAGGTGGCCCACGCGACGGCGAGAGTCGACAGTGTCGTCAAACAGAGTAGTGACGGTGCTGGCGGTGACATCGTGGATCGTGACGACAACGTCGAGGGCAACGAGCACCATGGGGTCGTCGAGGGCGTGGAACAAAGGAAATGGAACGAAAAGGGAAAGCGAAGAAGACTGAAGACTGAAGAAGAAATTAGGGTTTATTTGTTTAGGAGTCCCGATTCCGAAAAAAATGGAACCGGGAACCAGAACCTCCCTCGCTAGAACCGGGAACCTGACCGGACCCTTCGGTTCAGTTCTCCGATTCCCGATTTTAACCGGGAACCGTGCTCACCCCTACTGAGGACTCGGCATTTAGGAAAAGGTTTCAACCTTTTGAACCAATCGAGGGAAGGAAGTAAAGCGATTGAACCTACTCACTACTCCGATCAAAAACTTTTTGTCGTTTACCAGTAAACTTCGGTCACACTTTAATCTTCCCCGTCAAAATTTTCAGTTTTTAGGTTTGAAATAGATTGTATGGTAAATTAGTGACGATAATCCGTTGAACCAAATCGACCAATTCTATCAAAATCCGGCTATCTTTTGTAATGGTTCAGCATGGTGGTTACCTACGAAGCACGGACACGTGTAATGTGCTTCCGTGTCGTGTCCGACACGTGTTGGAGCGTGTCGGACACGTCGACAAACATTCGGACACGCGATCAATGCGTGTCGGATTTTCCGACACGTGGTCAACTTTTTTCAACTCGTCTCAACACACGTGTCGGATGGAAGTGAGGGTGAGGGAGCAGAGATGAGGCTTCGAGCGACGGCGAGCACGCGACGGCGAGAAACCGCCATAGAAAGAGTAGAGACAAAGGCGAGGGCGGCCTCAATGATGCTACGGGATCGGCAATGAGGCTGCAACTGCAAGTGAGGAAGGGCTGAAGGCGAGGCGGAGGAGGAGAAGGATCGAGAGGAAGGGGGTCGTATGGAGGTCGTGCGGCGAGGAGGCGGAGAAGGATCGGAAGAGGAGAGGAAGAAAAGAGGATGGGGTTGCGAGGTCGTGCGGCGAGGGGGAAAAAGTGGGGCGCTAGCTAGGGTTTGGAAACTCAAAAAGAATTAAAAAAAAAAAAAAAAAGGGGGGGACTTGATGGGGTGAAGTGATAGCCTGTCATGTGGGTGGGGGAGGGGAAAAAAGTGAAATGAATTTGGGGTGGGGGGAAATAGTCTGACGTGGGGAAAGGGGAGGGAAAAAAATTGAAATAAATTTGGGAATGGGGGAGCGTGGGGGAAATGAAATAAAGAGGGAAAGAAGGGAGTGGGGGTTGGTGGTGGACCATTTGAGGAGACTTTTTTAATCGAAAAAATAAATAAATGAGATTAAAAAATAAAAGTATTGAATTTTAAATGATGATAAATTTTTATCATCGTAAAAAATCATGGATTTATTTAAATAAGTTGATTCTAATTTCTTGTTAGTCATCAACATAATCAATAACTTTTATTAAAATTAAAAACATATTTCCAAACATGAATTCGTATTATTATGAATACGTCTTTCAAATTTCCAATGAATTGATTTATTAATATTATTAGTGTAAATTCATTGTAGGCTCTTTTTTTTAATTAATTAATTATTTATGAATTTGAATCAATTAATTAAAAATAAAAATATCCGTTTAATATACAACGTGTCCCAACGTGTCGGAATTTTCTATTTTTGAGAAATGACGTGTCAACGTGTCGTGTCGTGTCGTGTCGCGTGTCCGTGTCGCGTGTCGGTGCTACCTAGGTGGTTACTATTTAGATCCCATTTGCTATAGTTATGACTGAATTGTAGCTCTATTGTTCGATATGGTTGTACCGTAAAGTGTTGTGATTCATATATTTGGAAATTTACATCTTAAAATTGTAGTATCTAATGGTTGGATGAGGCAACTTTCTGAAATCTGCTAGCTACTATAGTTTTCTTGTCAAATATCTTTAAAAGTTGCAGCCTCTTTTTCCCAGCAAAAATTGTCACGTGAAAGTTGCGTCAAACCAGGTCTTAACCCGTTGAATATGTGCATTATTTATACATTTGTTAGATAACACTTACATTAAGTTGAAAAACAAACAAGTGTTTAATACAAAAAAAAAAAAAATGTGTTGTAGTTGTCATGGTGTGATAGTTTTAACACCAAACCGTTATTCTGTTCACCTTAAGTGGGAAAAAATTATGTTCGTTACCATGTCCTATACACATTTCTTATGGAAAAATTGTCCAAAAATTCTTAAACCTATTATAATTTTGCCAATTGAATTCATCCAATCAATTTTGGCTAGAAACTGATGACATGGACATTAGCTGTCTTATATGGCACGACCGATACTGACGTGGATAATTTTTAACAATATTTTAATATTTTTCCTTATATTCTTTTTCTCTTTTGTTTCCCTATTTACCTCTATCGGGCCTCGTCAATGGTGAACAAAGGTTGCTAGCCTTAGGCAAGGGTCGCCTGAGGCCAGCCCTCGTTGGCCTCGGGCAAGGGAAGCTTAGGCCTAGCCTAGCGAGCCCTCACCCTCGCTCAGGCAGGCAACGGCCTAGCAAAGGCGGAGGTTGTCGGCCTCACAGCCAACCATCAATAAGGCCTAGCAATGGTTGGTGGAGAGGAAAAGAAGAAGAAAAGAAAAATAATTAAGGAAAAGAGAAGAAAAGAAACAAGAAAAATTCAAAAATTCAAAAAAATGAAAATATAATTAAAAATTATCCATGTCGGCGATTTCTTGGCAAAATAAACCAGATGGATTCATTTAGTAAATCATGAAAATGTTTATGATTCAATTGGCAAAATTGAAAGTTTTATGATTTTTTAGACAATTTCTTTTTATTCTTATAAATTTGCTAATTGGACTATTTGATGTGTACTACTCTCTCTTTCTCCATCATACTTTAAGCTAGTAACCTTTTCAATTGATTGTTTCTTTGCATATGAGGTTGATGTAACTGTCTAGTACATTTAGTAAGCAAATATATGTGCAATGAACACACTACTCTATCTTAGTAATTTTTCAATGGATTAGTAATCAGAAATTTTCTGGTAAATATGGTGCTTGCTTTTGAAATTTTAGGTTGGCCAATTCCAGTCGATTTGATAATTTGCCAAATGTATTTAATAATTCTTGTGCCACTTAGTTTCCAATACATAAGATTTCGTTTCTAGTAGTGAATATGTTGTTTGCGTATAAAGTGCGAGGGTAAATATCTCTCAAGTTTGATAAATTATCAATATATATGAATTATTGTGATGCGACTTTGAATGCGGTATTTTGTATTTTGTTGAAAAGTACTCCAAGGACACTTGCTAAGTTATCATGAGGAGGTATTGCAATTTTCAATACACTATTTAACCTTGCAATATGTGTTCATTTTTATATATTGTTCCGATGTCTATGATATTCCAATAAAACATTTATATCTCACATCTCCTAGATTAGATTATGGCAAAATTTTGCCTCGTGGTTAAGTTAGATTTATGCCCTGTCTTAATCATCATTCTTGTTCTAACCATTTTCGACACATGTCGTGTTCTTTGAATCGTGTAAGTATTTCTACAACATATATACACGTCAAGAAAACTTTCTAAAGTCTCTCTTGTTAAGATACTCCATTTTTGAAATAGTAACATGCGAAACTAATTCTTCACATAGTAGAAATCATTAGGTGAATGCTCTATATATACTAAGTGGATTTTGGAAATTTTCAAAAAGTTGGTTTCTTATGACCATATGGATTTCACCACTGTGACACTCCACATTGATTTTAATAGATAATACGAGCACACCTAACAGTTCTTCATGTATAACATAGACCAGCTGGAGCTAACTTTCTATTTTTATATATACCATGTTAGGAAATAATGGGTATCTTTAATTCTATTTTTTAAGACATACCACATGTCATGAGACGATGAGCATGGATGCATATGGTCTTAGATAGGACCAATTTTAAGTATAGAAAATTGCAAGGTTAAACTTATAGTCGTATTGTTGAACTATCTATCTAACTAGATGAAAAAATAAAAAAAAAAAAAAAGATAACCTTAATAAGTCCTTTCCTATATCAAAGACATGTCAAATCGAGATCCAATGGCGTGGAACTAAAATTGATAGTTCCGCAGCCATTTAACTTATGACCTTACAACGCCAAATTCTAAAGATAACATTTTTTATCATCTCCAGATGTATTGATGGACTTAAAAGTACAAATAGATAATTAACAATGACGCCTAATTATTTCGTTCAAAAAAATTGTCAAAAAATTGGCTGATAAAAAGGGATCAGGAATTGGAAAAATGTATATTGCTTTCTCACATCAATATTGTACAATTACAGTCCTATTTATAGTACTTAGGATCACACTAATTAAGGAAAAAAGATATTTAGAACAAAGGAAAAAATCGATATCCTAATACACAATATTCTAGTCTCCCATCAATGAACTAATCATCATCAATTATAATCAGTATCGAGATTGAGATCAATTAGTCTAGGCAATAGTATCTTCAACAATCCCCTTCAGGCTAGCGGTCTATACAAATCAAGAATGCCTAACTTGCTTAGTAGATACACATGTTGCCTCTAACATAGGGGTTTACTGAAAATGTCTGTGGGTTGTTTCGTCATTCTTATCTCTCTTGTTTTGACTATTCTATCTTGAATTTTGTCTCCGATGAAATGACAATCAACTTCTATATGTTTTATCATTTCATGGAAAACCATATTTACTACAAGTTTAAGGGTAGCATCATTATCATAGGATAGGATGGTTGGTTCTTTTACCAATATGCCGAGATCTTAAAGTAATCCTCTAATCCAGACTATCTCAAAGCTAGTCTTGCCCATTGCTTGATATTTCGTTTCGACGAACGATAAAATAATGGTCGATTGTTTCTTTGTTTTCGAAGAGTAATGAGTTGCCCAATTCAATGCAAAATCTGGTAACAGGTTTCCTACTTATAGGGCAAATAGCATAATCTGTATCACTATACGCTATCATCTCCTTGTTGCTTTCCCGAGAGAGTAGTATTCCATACCTAAAAATCCCTTTAAGTACTTCACAACCTTTAGTGCATCATTCACGTGGGACTGCTTCTAATTATGCATGAACTAGCTAAGAATCTGAACAACATAATATATATCGGGTCTAGTCATGATTAGATATATGAGTTTCCCGACAAGTCTCTAATAAGAGGAAGGGTCTCCAAGCAAAGAGTCATCATGCAGGTGTGATAATCCTTTGTCATACTCAGTAGTTGTTAACTAAGCATTCTGTTTAGTTGGAATAATAGTTGATTTGGATTGGATCCTGATGGTCTTGCTTCTTATATGATTTCCAGGACAAATTTGCATTGACCGAGGCAAATTCCCTTTTCCGATCGTGTAATTTCTATCCCAACCGATCGTGTAATTTCTATCCCAAGAAAGTATTTGGGAAATCCCAAATCCTTAATATGAAACTTAGAAAGTGGATACTCTTTAAATTTCTTCACGACATTTTGACATTTTCATTATTTCCTATGATGAGTATATCATCAATATATATAAACAAGTAAATTGATGATGTACCTTGACTCAATGTGAATAAGATTATTGCCGGAACTTGGCAGCTATAAATGCAGTGGCAAATTCAACATATCATTAATGAGAAACTTGTTTAAGTCCATATAATCATTTACGGAGTCATTTATGGAGAGAACATAATCTATTCTCCCTTTGTTTGCGTAAACCCGACGGAAGATTCATGTAGATTTCATCTTTAAGATCCCCATGAAGAATGCATTACGAACATCCATTTGATGAATAAGCCAATCAAGAAAAGCAACAATGAAAAAGAAGGAATGAATGGTGATTTCTTCGCTATTAGAGAGAATGTTTCAATATAATCAAAATCTTCTTGATTTCCTTCACTATTAGAGAGAACGTTTCAGTATAATAAAAATCCTCTTGCTATGTGAACCCTCTGGCCACTAGTCTTGCCTTATAGAGTTCAATGAAACCATATGCCTTGTATTTGATTTTGTATACCCAATAGATTTTCTGATGAGGAGGTATAGGAAAGATATCCCAATCTTTATTTTCTATTTGGGCTTGCAACTCATCCATCATCACTTGCTACCAACAATGGTCTTTTGCAGCTTCATCATATGAAGATTGTTCTAGTCCTTCAAATATTCTACTAATGCAACACATGTGTCAGGTGAAAGACGAGCAAAACTAACATATGATGAGACTGGATATTGTGTACTAGATGACTCCAAGGTAGGATAAATATGATCTATTGTCCATGTGGGTGGTCACATAGTACTACCGGAACATCAAGGAGGAGATTGTGCAGTGGATGGAATAATCCCATGTGATCCAAAAGAGATTCACCCGAAGAAGTAGGTGATTGGGAAGTTGTAGGGAACTCTGATGTGACTTCCTCTGGAATACTAGGAGCCATATAGATAAATGGTCCTGAAAAGAGAAAACATCTTCATAAAGATAATATCTCTACTAGCAAAGAAATGCTCAATGAGTGAATCATAAACCAAATATCTCTTCCAAAGAGTAGGCTCAATGAGTGAGTCATAAACCAAATATCTCTTCCAAAGAGTAGGATATCCCATGCATTTAAAAACACGAAGATACAATTTGTTCTAAGGGCCCACAATAGACATATAACATAAACAATCAAAGACACAAAGATGGCGAATGTTTGGACTTTTCCCAAAAAGCAATTCAAATGGGGTGGGGTGGACTTGAGACGGATTCGATTGATTAAGTATACTACCATGACCACACAGTTCTCTTAGAACATTTATGGAATAGAATCCTGACATTTGAGGGAGTGAGTAACTTCTATGAGGTAACAATTTTTTCTTTCAATAACAACATTTGGTTGGGGGGAATATGTGGCATCCCAGTCCACCATTCACTAATCCTGTCTCTTAATTACTTTGAGTTATCACACAAACGGAAGTGTTTTCTATAGGTTAGCATGTATCACATGAATTATAATGCATGTCTCAACACAATGAAAAAATGATCGTGCTATTATTATTACCATAACTATATTTACAGCAGGAAGTGGACTATACAACAAAAGGGGAGGACCAATCTGAGCTTGTCCATGCCTATGTCCTTCCAACCTACCAGTCTACAAGGCACCTCGCCCAAAAAGTTCCCACCGTGTCGAAGTTAGCATGATCCCTCCGAGCTTGTCCTATATCCACGCCTAGTTCTCCTCACCATTTCCACCGCCGCCGCCTAGACCAAGGGCCATCGGGTACAGAATGGGTCCCATCATGCAGTCATCCACTTTCACAAAAATAGCGATAAAGTGATAGGTGATCATGTCGGGGCTGTCCTATGTCCACTTGTAACACAGTTATGAAACGAACAAAGGCAGTGCCCGAAAAAATCCGAGTCAGAGAACTCCTGATGATCGCTCTCTAGTACTATGGGCACTCCATAGTAGGTGGTGGGGGTCGCGGGAAGGATCAGCATAATTATTGATATGAAAAATAACAATGGGGGTGAACTAACACTCAGCAAGAGAAACAATAAATTCATAAACCACTTGATCTAGTTATCACTTAGCACTCAATTCCTACTATGTGAACTCAGAGCACACGACACACAAATATGGGCACATGACATACCTTTAATAACATGTAGTCCCACGTGTGATGACAGCATGCATTGGTTGCAACAATACATTCATCCAACATCATGAATAATTTCAGCATGCGTTTAATCGTCACATAGCACAAAACATAGCACAAACACAACGTCACCAGGCTTCAACCCCGTTTCAACTATTCCCATCCCTGGTAGCACAAATAGTGACTTCTGGCTATTACGTTGGGCATCCACAGCCCCAAGCCATAAGCATCCCAAACTCCGGGGTAATCGCCACCAAAGCATTTGTTACCAAGACAATTCACCTCCAACATCCCTCCGGGTCATTGTCGAGTTTAACACTCCCCAAGTTTGTCCCCTCCTAGGCTTCCCCACTCAAAACTAGGGCATCCTAGTTCACTAGCCGGGGATCTCCCCCAACGATCATTCGATCATTCGTTGCATTTTGTAACATACTTGGCATGCACAACAATGAGATGGGCACACGATACTGTATAGACCATCACAAGTATCACGTTAAATTATTCAAACAAATGATTTACCAAATGCCAAAACCATCATTAGAAAGTCATAAACCAAGATTCCTTCACCTTCGACATAAATTTCAGCAAATTCGGAATAAAGGCAACCAAAATCAAGAGTGTACAGTTTTAGGGATAAATTTGAAAAACCTAATAAATGAACTCGAAAAATTCTAAATTTTTAGTATGTTATAAATAAGACCTAAACAAACATTTTTCATGAAGGAACTAAGCCTTATTAGCCCTGTATAGAGAGCAGTAAATCACACAAGTCAACCCCAGATTTCTACCATCGACCAGAACTCACAATCACAAAAGGAAACACATTTTGACCTTCTAAACTTAACAAAATAAACTCAAATTTTTATATATTGCACGTACAAAGGTATATTACAATTTCACAGAAGAAAGTATGATCCGATTCTGCTCCAAAAATTTTCTAAGAATTCAATAACACACTCAGGTTCTCTATTTTCACACTCCTGCAGAAAAAGCACCGCACACTAAAATATATTTGTGCCAACTATATTGATCCAGAAAAATCTAAAAAAATATGTGTCATAGTTCAAACAATTTGTCACAACTTCCATGTAGAAGTCAAGACCAAATTCGTACTAGAAATCTCGGTAGAAATTTTACAATACTGCAGAGTCACACACGAGTCGTTCTGGGCAGTACGGAGCCAGTAGAGACCCACGTCCATACCCCAGCAATTTTACTTCATATCCACCGAAATTATGTCATAGTTTAGATCTCTTGAACAACTTTCATAGAGAGAACTTTACCCAGATCTCAACCTAACGAGCCTCACAAAATCGACAAACCAGAGAGCTCGGGAAATCTCAGTTTCGGAAAAACAATAAGCAAATTCAAAACACTTGCAATCCATGCATTTTCCATGTCCGAAATTCAAATGCATGCCCATTCCAGCCTCACAGAACACATGCAAGTCATATAGTCAAGCATAGGTCACAGGCGAAGTTCCTACAAGCTAATACAAGCAAAAAAGACCATATACAAGCCCACCGAACCTCCTAAACCTGACACGCAACCCATCCTCCTTCCAAAAACACACTATCACAATACCACTTCTTCATGATCCGAACATCATAGCAACATGCAAGACCATAACAACAACCAAAATAGCAAGAGCAACCAAAAGACTCCCTATTCTACAAAAATCAAGTCCTAAGAAGATCAAAGGGAGTAGGAAATTATCATTTCTCCTTGCCTTGAGGTTTTGTTGCTTCGGCTTCCTTCTCCTAAGCTCACTGTGAGCTTGAGGAAGCTACCAGCTTGCTGATGTGCTTGAGCCCGAAGATGAAAGCGAGAGAGGAGAGGAGAGAGCTCGCGGGCAAGAGCGAAACCGAGAGAGAAAGTGAGAGGAAGAGAGGGTTCGGTGAGAGAGATGAGAGAAAATGAGAAAGAAAAGAAGAAATGAAGAAGAAAAGGGGAGAGGCTGCCGACTTAAGTGGGAAGGGAAATGATTTTGGCTTGTGTAAGACTCATCTTGCATGAAAGATGAGTGGTCAAGGGAGGGGCGGCACATCATTGCCCTAAACTAGGCTATTTAGCCTAATTTTTTAATATTAGCCAATTTTGCATGCAATTTCATTGGCTGGAGGGGCTGAGTTCTAGAAGCTTTGGACTAAAAATGTAATTTAGAGTCTCCTAAAGGTGACATAGGTAACCGGTCTTGCACACGTGCACATTAAGAATCAAATTATGTACTATACTAAGACTTAAGTACTTATTTTATTCATACAAGGCATAATTTAATTATCTTGATTCCTAAATTCGTCTACTGGATTAAATTACTATGCCAATAAGACCCATCACGACTAATTGATTAGCTGGATGAAATTTCTGGATGTCATAGAATATGTACAAGAGCTCTTATGAAGAATGCCATTTGCAATGAACAGTGAAGAATATTCATGATTGAAAAATTTTCAGGCATTATCAGTACAAACCCAATGATTTTTAATAAGGGTGAAAGGATTTTGAAGATGGCAAAGAGCTTGGGCTTGGGAGTTGCTCCTGGACGCAAACAGACGATCACAACTCTTCATGATAGCACCATTAGTCATAAACTTGTGGTCACTGGCAGTCGCAATAATGCAATTTCAGGTCAGTTTAAATCAGGGTCATCACTAACATAAGGCCCAGTATTAGACATGATCTCAGCTCCTAGACAGTTACTACATTCCACAAGAAAGAAGCACTTGGAGTCGGCTTAAAACAAGAAAAAGTTTATGTAGTCTATGATGCACGTATGACCCTGCTAAGCTGTTTTGAACTATATCACCAATCTTATAGACCATATCTGAACAAGATGAAGATATCGGATTATAAGGTTAGCCAGCACAAATCACATACTAAAACGAACATAGGAAGGAGGCGGAGGACACCTTCGGGCCAATCGGAGACAACTCTCTGCTTCAACATATCGATGGTGGACACCGATGAGTACTGGAAGGGACCCATGTCCGTCCATCCAACAATCTGAAATTTACCTCCACCAATTCCTCTTCCCGCATTTCCGTCTTCTTCTTCTTGATCACTCCCGTGTGCCCATCTCCCTGCTTTGCCTCAGTTCAACAAGGAACCTTATTGGATTATTCCATCTGAATCAGCGAAAGGAAGTCGAGCCGATGGTGAGAGCAAGCAAGTAGGAAGATGTAAAACCGGGAGTTGATGAACCCGTGGAAACGGAGTTAAAGATATGGCATGCGAAAGAAAGTGAAGATAGTGTTGAGTTTAAACGTATTGAATGGCAGGAGTAGCTCAAAGAAACATGTCATACCTTGGCAAGTTGGTGAAGCTAACGACCGAAATGCGACTGCTTTTGGTTCGGAAGATAGGTGTCTGTTTGTTGGCGAGTCACCAAACGACATGAAATGGATACCAAAATCAGATTAGAATAGGGTCGGACGGACAGACGGGACAGAACGCTGGAACGATGTCGCATTGTTCCTGCTACTGTAGCTCCCGCATACCTCAAAGCGATAAAAAGGAAGATCCACATCTCTCATGTGAGTCGCCACTATCTCGTCTTTCTTGTGGAGTGGTTTGCATACTTTGCTTGTGATCAAACTTTTATCTGATCAAGACCTTCGTTAGGCCCTTTTTCGCTTCAATCTTGAGCTCTTGTTATCAATTATGAATTTGGCTGGCAAAACCAGATTTATTTTTCTTGTTATCAATTTTCTTCATGGCATGAATGTTTAGTTCTGTGTGACCATGACTTTTAACCATGCCCAGTCATAACCTGTAGATCAGTGCTGTTGAATGTGGACGGATACAAGTCGAGGGGAGGGTAGTTCCTGGTAAAACCGTCTGAAAAAATAAGCCACTTTGTACACAGGTTGGTTTGAGCTTTACACTTGCTGTGATCTCTTTATGAAATGTTTATTTTCATAAGTCTAATCTATCGATGATATATCCCTTTGGCTGCATCAGTTTCTTTTGCTTAGATTCCCTTTCTTTACCTTCTTGTTTCTTCAGGCTTCTTGTTCTTTCTTCAGTTTTTTTCCAGAAGTTTTATCTTTAAATTTTAGTTAATCTTGATAAGGTTGTAGGCATGAGCCTCCTGAGATGAGCCATGGTGTCTCCATCCTACAGAAAGAACCGGATGTGGCGACTGTTTGTAAGCGGCATCTATTCTAGTAAGGAACAATTCAATTATGTTTTTCCTCATTTCAAACATGTAACAAAAGAACGATTTCGTGTGGATTTTGCATGAGTTCTCTAAAATCACTGATGAGATTCAGACAATAACATTGTTACAGCCTTGCTTGGCCTGGCTAGCTCTTTTAGCCTTGTAGGATCTATGTTTATAGGTGCATCCGCGTGGTAATTATCGTAACAACACTGTGGTCGGCATCCTTCAGGCAGAGCATGGGTTGGCACCCCTAGCTCACATGCATAATGCATTCTTGGCTCTATCGAAATCGGATTGGGCATATTCTGTTCCCTTGTGATTCTTGACGTCCATCATTAACCCTTTTTTTCTCTCCTTTGACCTATATCTGGTGTCACATCCACATTATGGATTTCTTACGTCCTCCTTGATATCAAAATGCATGCTGTTCACCAACTAGATCGCCTTGTCTCCGGACTCCTTATATTTGCCAGAAACGCATCAAAAGCAGATCTTTTCAGGCAGCAGATGAGTGTCATATTGAATAGTGTGTTTTTGGAACCTTTACAAATGTAAGTTCCTATTAGCTGCAATGCTGTTTGGGGGGTCAATTGCCTAAATGGAAGAGGGGCTCTCTTACATTTACAGCAAGGGCGATGATAGTTCTCTAAGCATGCTGCTGTGTTGCGACATTTTGTTCATCATTTGTAATATTGTCACACCGTGTCATGTACATCTTTTTATGGAGTGACTTAAAGAGGTCATATAGTTTCTTTCTGTGATGTGCATTTCCTTTGGATATATCTTAAGTCTTTAGAGTTCTAATCCGTGTCTGGTGACTATTTCTCCCGCTACCAGTAGTGCCATCGAGTACTATTTCTGCTGCTGAGTTCATTCCCTTGAGTAAAAATTATCTAGAATGTCCTATTATATACTACTAATAAGTCGTATTCGTGATGGGGCAAGTACACATGATACTTTACCTCCAATTTAAGTTTCAACTAATATTTAATATCTTCAGATTGAAGGTGGTTTAGTGCAAAAACTTTACATTGCTAGTGGCTGGGGAAGCTCGCCCTCGCCTAGCGACGATGAGGTGAGCCTTGCCACTAGTCGACGTTCAGCCTTAGGAAGGAGGATGGAGGGGAAAAAGAGAGAGAGAAAAAAAAATGAAAAAGAAAAGAAACAATTTAATAAAAAATTTTAAAAAATAAAATATTGTTAAAAACGTATCCACATCGGCATTGGATGATGTCCACCTCAGCACTAACCGGTCAAATTTGGTCAAATGGACTGAATCGGTACAATTACAAAATGTTTGAACTCAATTAGCCAAGAAAATATATTTATGATTGAATTGGCATTATTACAATAGATTTATGACTTTTTTGGTAATTTTCTCATGTTCTGGTCTATTCAATCTAAAACTTTTTTTATAATTTACCAATTGAATCTATCTAACCAATTTTGGCTGGAATTCATTGAAATGGACCTTGGTTGTCCTATTTGGCACCGCCATATTGACGTGGACAACTTTTGTTATTTTTGAATTTTACTTTTAGATATTTTTCCTTTCCTTTGTCTTCTTTTTCTTTTCTTTTTTTCCTACAGGGTCGCCACAAAGGCTTGCTAGTGGCATTGTGAAGGCCCTAAGTAAGGCCATTGCAACAAGGCTAACTAGGGTGGCCCTCACCAAACGTGGGTGAGGGCCTTCACAATACTACTGGCCGCAAGCAAGGCAATCCTCACTCAAATTTGGTGAGAGCGCGCAATCGACAAGGGTTGCTACTAAACCTCTCCAACAAAGATAAAAAGATAAAGAAAAAAAGGAAAATAAAAATAAAATTCATTTTTTAAAATTATAAAAATAATTCACGTCAACTTTTGTAATTTTTGAATTTTACTATTATATCTTTTTATTTTCCTCTTTGTCATGTCTTTTTTCTTTTTTTTTTCTATAGGGTCACCACAAAGGCCTTGCCCATACTAGGCAAGGGCCATTGCTGGTGGCATTGTGAAGGCCCTAGGTAAGGCCATCGCAGCTAGGTAGACTACTGGTGGTCCTCAACAAATCTGGGCAAGGGCCTTCATAGCTGACAAGCCACAAGCAAGGCGATCCTCACCCAAATCTAGTGAGAGCCTTCACAACCGATAAGGGTTGCTAGTAAACCTCTCCAACCAAGACAAAAAGGCAAAGGAAAAAGGAAAATAAAAATAAAAATTCATTTTTTAAATTATAAAAATAATTCACATTAGTTTCAGCAATACCACATAAAACGATAGACATTAACATTAGCAATTTCTAGTTGAAATTGCTGAATAGACTCAATTAGAAAATTGTCAAAAAGTTTAGAATTTAATTTGTAAAATTTAAATGTTTAAAATTGAACTAACCAAAGTGTAATAGATTTAGGATCTTTTAGGATGTGTTTAGTAACCATTCTGTTCCCGGAAACAATTTCTAAGTAAAATGATTATTTTTTATTCTATTCCAAGGGATAATTTCTAAGTATTTGAAGACGTTTGATAACTATCCAAAATTTCTCTTTCCGGAATAGAATTGCATTTGGCACTATTCTCAAAATTTCTAATTCAAACCATTTTCTTTTAATTTTTTAATAATTTTATTATTTTTCTTTTTTTTTTTCCTTTTTCTTCTTTTCTTTTTTTCTTTTCTTTATATTCTTCTTCAACCTTTGGCCAATTGCCGGCCTTGGGATGATTGATGACCAGCCAGACGAGGGCCAATGACCTTGCTGGAGGGTTACCGGCCCTCGACGAGGCCACGCCTTGTTGGCTGAGCCTCACCGATAGCTAGGTGAGGCTCAAGGTGACCAAGGGAGGCCCATGCGATGCTCACTTGGCCACTAGCCAAGCTCGGCCTTGCCCATGGCTGGGCAAGCCTCCAGTGAGCTTGTCAGACCTCGTCCAATCGATCACCGGCAACTGGCGGCAACAGATGGCAGCAATGGTGGCTGACGGTGGCAACAATAAAAGAAGAAGAGAGAAAGAAGAAGAAGAAGAAGAAGAAGAAGAAGAAGAAGAAGAAAAGAAGAAGAGAAATGAGAAGAAAGAAATTTGAGTTGGTTTAATTCTAGAATCATTCCCAAGAATAAAGAAGTAAATTTTTTACACTCCTTAATTCTATTCCAAATTTATTCTCAAAATTTCCCCCTGGTTGCAGGTGCTTGTGTGAATGTTCTGATTAGGAGTTGTATCATTGTCCAAATTAGTGGAGGAGTCGTCGATTGCGGAAAAGTGTTTTAATTTTTGAACAACCGCGGGTGCGAGGTACATCAATGATTGGAGTAATACACTTGCCACAAATCCATTACGAGGACATCTTTTCCAGAAACAACAACATCTTGATGTTATCTATCAGTTAACGCTGGTCAAACATTGCAATTCGACATGAAATAAAGTTCGGGGAAGGACCATCCATTTGTACTTTGGAATCATGCAATCTCCCGTGTCAAAAGCGATAGGCCTTTCAACAAAGCGCTTCTTAGAAATGAAGGAAAAATGATAAGAAAGGGAAACTAATGAGTCTTGGGATTCATATTCGATTGAATAGGAAAGCGGTATAAGAGTATAAAGCATAAGTCCCATATAATATCAAACATCTCCTTAAGCAAAAGAGACGTGCGGTCCGAAAATAAGTGCTGGGACGCCGTGAAACGGAGTGCGTAAATGGGCCACCATTATTGTCTGACCTTTGCGATTGCGTTCTAATTATTTGTAGAATTGATAATATATGGATAGGTGATTAATGTTGAATGGGTGCCCCGATCGATCTTGGAATTTGTAAAATGATCACATGAGGTTAATTCGTGGGTCATTGGTCTTGGTGGTAAGGCCGAGTTGCAACATTTGATCAATCAAGTAACCTAATATCAATTTCCATATGTTAAAATATTTAAATACTAAATCGCATTATTTGTCTTACAATTTAAGCTTTAAGGACAGTTAGTAATTGTCTCACAAAATTTCAAATAGCATCAAAATAAGAAATTTTGAGTTCAAATTTTTTCATATCCTTAATTACTTATATTAATATATATGTTTCGAGTTTGAGCCCGCGAATGAAGACTCAAGATGAATTATCATGTTGTAAATGTCCGAAATCGAACAATACAAAATACGGAAAATTGTGTCCGTATTGGCGTGGAGATGAATATATCATATTTTATTCCTTCTTCAGGTTGGACTCGGTCAACAAATTAGTTCTTGCTGACGTCAGATTCCCAAAGCTAAGTCGGTCAAAAAGATTTAAAGGGGAAAGTCTGTATTAGACGTGAGTTGACTTTATCTCACATAAATTATTTTTGCTTTTGAATTCTGCCACTGGCCATCATCTCTTTACAAACATATTACAGAAATATATGCTAGTGGCAATTTTGAAGAAGCGCCGTTGTTGACGTGAAAGTCCTTGAAGGACTACTTTTTTCTAAATGCCGTGGTTGGTCTGTCAGTAAGGAGCGTCCATAAGTGCAGGTTGCTTGGCGGTGGGCCTTCGCATCGTTCGTGCAACGAAATTTATTCCTGAATTATATTAAAGTATTTATGTTTAATTCCTTCGTCAGATTAAAATATTATTTCGCAAGAAATTGTTAGACTAAGTGCTACGTGAGACATTTGGTGTAA
The DNA here is from genome assembly GCA_014182565.1 of Eucalyptus marginata. Classification (NCBI taxonomy): domain Eukaryota; kingdom Viridiplantae; phylum Streptophyta; class Magnoliopsida; order Myrtales; family Myrtaceae; genus Eucalyptus; species Eucalyptus marginata. The sequence goes on along the minus strand of CM024595.1, from coordinate 29,600,816 downwards.
TTTGAGGCCTGAGAAATACTAAGAGTGTTCTAGTGACCCGAGTATAGTTGTAATGTCAAACTTGTTATTTGTATTGTTTGATTTATAGTGAAATTCATTAATGCTCGCCTCGTGAACATAATGCGTTGCTTAGTTTTGGGTCTTTTCCTTTTCCTTTTAGTTGCCGATAATGCGTTGCTTTCTTGTTGCACGCTAATTGGATCATTTCCGAAGTAAATCTCTGCATTAGTTCTGTTGCGATAGGGCAAGCGATCGAACAATAATATAGACAGAAAAAAAAAATCGAACACCGGATTTACGTGATTCGTTCGTAAAGACCTACGTCCACGGGGAGAGCAGCAGCAAATTTCACTATAGATCAAGCGATATAAAGAGATTACACACTCAAGTCACTCAAACACTCTCTCGACGTTTCCCAAACCCCAATTTAACCCAAACCCAAAGTGTTTATAAATAAACAACTCACAAGGTATAAACTCACGGCACAAAATTACCGCGCATTCAAGCTCGAACGAAACGCTCTACGTACATCAAACAAGAACAGCGTCTTCACGTACGTATCCTCTTCGTAGGGCTTCTGCAAGCGGTGCGGACGTGCGGTTCCTTTCTTCTCAGTGGCGTGCGACTTCTCAAGAAAAGGGTTTCGGCGGCTTCTTTTTGATTGAGCGGAAGCCAACACCTGCAACAATTTATTTCTTATTTATACGTGTGTGCCCAGGTCAAACTTTGACCTGGGCCCACCACAAATTTGTCTTTCACGTGGGAGACCCTACGTGCGTCTCTCCTCCCCTCGGCGCGGATACTTGCACGAATTTAAGTGCTCCATATAAAAGAGGAAACTTGCTCCTTTTATTTTATTCTTTATTTCCCTTTTTATAAATCCATCAAAAGTCCAGTGAATCTCAAACTCAAGTCATAAATTAACAAGTTCTATGAGAAAAGACTTCAATACAAACTGGGTTTTCCTACGTACGAACTTCGTCAAAATGTCCATCTTTTTAAACCACCGAAAAGAAATTTGATTGCAGAAAGTTTTCTCTGCCGAGGGTGGAAGAAACTATCGCCCAGGCAAGATAGTAATCATCCCCAAGCCTATTGTGTTCGTCACTATAAACCGAGTCAAGTTACTTGTGAGTACTTAGCTCGGCCTTGGTTTGACGATACATTACTCGATCAAATCAACTTATTTGATCTAGAATCGAGCTCAAGCTACTCAAATCTCCTATTGAGTCAAGCTCAAGCTTGCAGTTATGATTGTGATAAAATCAAATATAGAGATGCTCACGGTCACGTAGTATATCCACAATATGAAAATCCAAGGAAGACAAGCTTTTTTTTTTTTTTTTTTTTTTGAAGGAAGACAAGCTTTATGAAGCTCTAAAAGACCGAGTTTCTTTAAGCTCAAGTTGAGCTTGGTAAAACTCTATTAACGGATCGAGCTCAAGTCGAGCACTTCCTTCAATAAATTACACATTTCCAAGATCTTTTCCCATCATTTAGAAATGCCGCCCATTTCAGTCAAATATTGTCAAAAGTGGTGTCGTAAAATACTTTTGGCGGCTTATGTGCACTAAATGGTGCTAGATATGTTATTTAAGGCCATCTTGGCAATTAATAATGCCATCAATTAATTCGTTAAATCGCTTTTATTGAAACGTTGCTCACTAAATGACACCGACGATGATATGGTTGATTATGAGCCTTCCAAAGAGTGGGCTTCTCTGCTTTTAAGGGAGGTAGATCACGACGGGCATCTTTAGGATTTTGCTAGTATAATAATCTTTCGACTACTTTGAAAATAATAATTTATTATGAGTCAATTTTTTAAAAATTGAGCCCCATAATAATTTATAATAATTTATTATTTAATTTTTTTGTCTAGAATATATTGTTATTATTATGGGAAAAGTACCAAAAAAGTCATAAATCTATTACATTTGAACCAATTTAGTCCTAAACATTTCAATTTGATCAATTTAATCTTAAATATTTTCACATTAGTACCAATTCAATCAATCCAATCAATTTTGGTTGGCCGACACTATCGTGAACTCCAACCGGTGGCTAGACATGAACATGGCAATTTTTAATAATTTTTTTTTTCAAATTTTTTATTAATTTTTTCTTTTTCCTTTTCTTTTCTCTCTTCTTCCTCGGACTTTCCTCAAGGGCCGACGAGCCTTCGATGACAGTGATGATCCTTGCCAGTGGCCAATGAAGGCTTCACGATTCTCGCCCAATGGCTAGCGAGCCTTGCAAGCCTTGTCGAAGGCTCACCGGCCACTGCAAGGAAAGTCCAAGAAGGAAGAAGAGAAAAAAGAAAAGAAAAAGGAAAGAGAAAAATTAATACAAAATCAAAAGATTTTTTTAAAAATTATCATGTCAGTATCCGACTACCGGCCGACGTCCACGTTAGCGCTGGTCGGCCATATGGATAAACTAAATTGATACCAATATAAAAAGGTTCATGACTAAATTAGTTCAATTAAAAGTTTAGGATTAAATTGGTGTCGATGCAATATAGGCTTATAACTTTTTTGGTACTTTTCCTTATACTAACAGAGATTAAAGACACCACCACCCGCGGTGGTGTAGCTGGCTTCGGGCTCTTTCCCCCTCACGAAGGGGAGGAGTTCGAATCCCAGAGGCGTCGCGTTCGCGTGACTCAAACGTGGCTGGGTCTATGGTGGTGGCTCAGTTCGCCCCGGGTTTATGTCTAGGTTGCCGGCCGACGGCGGTTCCCGGGTCATCAAAAAAAAAAAAAACAGAGATTAAAGACCGTCATGCAATCATTTCCCGCATCTTTGATAGCTGGTTTTGATTCAAGTCATGAATCATGATCTCATAGGTGGATCGAGGCAAACTTACCATTGACAGAGCGACCTAGATATATTTTGTTTTCCAAAATATGGATCAAAGAGATAGTAGAATGAGTTCATTCACGAGAGGAACGAGACCAGAATGATTTTTATTGGTAGACGAAACATTGCAATTCCGGAGCACTTATGCACGCGCTCTTAATCACCACTTGCGTATACAAGTTACGACGCGTGCATTTACAATGAACAAGAAAGAACTAAATTAGCTTAACTAGCTACTCAAAAGAGGACAGTGGAGGCATTTGTGGCGACTTAACCCATGTCAAACTTCACATGAACTATTCGCCACTTGTTCATTGTCAGAAGCTTCAAAGCTTTTCTCACCCTCGTGTACATCCTCTTTCCTCTCTTTGACCTCATCAACATGGATGACGCTGTCGTTAGAGGCGATACTGCAACTTTGAGTATTGGCAATCGGCTTTGCACCACCTAAATAATCGGGTTTTTCCAAAACCATTATATTCCTCTTCCTATATATCAAATACAGTCCCATCTGAAGCACGCCAAGGATAAACCCCAATACGTTTGGAACCTACATAAATGATCACACTTACGTTATTGAATGTGTATCAGAAAATAAAGTGATATCTAAACCATAGTCTCCGCAACAAACTTTTTTCTTTGGACAATAGAAAACTCTTTTTAGCATAATTTTTAGTATTTGCTGAAAGTCGGTGCATACCGCAATGTGGATGTCCTTGAGGAATATACCGTAGAGGAGCCAAGTTACAGCACTAAGAGTGAGGAAAAATGAGAGAGAGAAGGGCATGAACTCTACGCTTTTGGTTCGTATCACCATTCTCTGCGCAATATTCGTCAAAAATAAACACCATGCAAAACTTGTCTCACATAACTCGGTGGAATTGTGCATGATGAAAAGTATAACTAGGGAAAAGTATAAATTAAGAAATCAAGAGTTACTCCAATCATTCACCATAACACTTAAAGGAGCTGCAAAAACGATGACGGAGAATCCAACGCAAAGCCACCCAAGAAGTTGGACCCTGGTTGATCCCTTTGTTAAGAAGCGGGACAAGAGAAGAAAGGAGCAAAACCCTCCAAAGCCCATCACCATCAGCTTCGCTGTAAAAATCTGCATGCAGTCATGCAAGCATTTCTCATTAAAAAAAAAAACCATCTTTAACAGCGTACGCTGTTACATATCAATCGGGCATGAATTGTGACGGTATCATATGTACGTGATCGGATAGGTAACTATGTACCTTAGCTTTTTTAGGAGCATAAGCAAGGTAGAGAGCAACGTAGATGGTCTCTATGACACATCCCCCTGAGTTGACAGTGACGAGAAGGAAATCATTGGATTCAGAGTTGATGGAGGCGTAGTATAGCCAGAGCATGGCGCTGAGCAAAGAAACCACGTACGGAACTGATTGAAACCCTTCGGTAGACTTCCTCTTGCATACCCCATAAAATGTTGGTCTGCCAACATAAAAAAATAAAATAAAAAATAAAAAAGGATTGCAAGAACCTTATTAATCATTCGTTCATGTTCATACTTCCAGGCCCTTCTGTTAAGCTAAACGAAAAGTCGATCAAAAGGATGAACTTACACTGGGGCCAAAAAGACCATGAAAGATATGAGATTACCTGGGACAAAGAATTTAAGAAAAAAAACGACAAATGAATCAGTCCATGGCCTTACGAGGGAATCAATATCTTGATGAGATGGGGGTTAGTGGTGGCACAACTTATAATGCGCATGTTGACTCTAGTTTGATGAAGATACTAAGTGAGATTACAAGTTAGATCATGTCTAGCTAAAACTATATACCTAGGAGGCCAAAAGCAAAACCCCAGGGATTATCGGTCGAGAAAATGGCCATTGCCCCTCTCTCTACTTCTCAGGAAATCAAGGGTGGCAGCTCAACTGAAGGAAATATTTGAGAATTTCTCGGCTCAACACGAGATGCCCTAGTTATGTCTCGACCGCTCAGTGATGAACTGTACTGTGTGAACTCTAGTCACGCTGGCCGTGCGATATATAGAGAGAGGAGAAAGACCACACCGTCTTGGGCCATGATGTACATCAGTATTATAATTACTCTACATCATGGCCCAAGACGGTGTGGTCTCTCTCTCTCTCTCTCTCTCTCTCTCTCTCTCTCTCTCTATATTGCATGGCCTGCGTGATTAGTGTTCACACAGTACAGGTCGTCGCTGAGGGGTCGAAACATAACTAGGGCATCTCGTGTTGAGCTGTGAAATTCTCAAATATTTCCTTCAGTTGAGCTGCCACCCTTGATTTCCTGAGAAGTAGAGAGAGGGTCAATGGCCATTTTCTCCACCGATAATCCCTGGCCTTTTGCTTTTGACCTCCTAGGTATATAGTTTTAGCTAGACATTCCACCATACATTCGAGCTTCTTAAATAAACAAGGTTTTCATATCTTTTCCGTAGATTTTTAGACGTTTGTCGTTTAAGACGTCCTTTCTTAATCAGTCGTGGCATGCGCAGAAGTCGAGAGGGTGATGTGAATCCATCTGCTTAGGGGTGTTTGTTTGCGTACATATTTTTTTGTTCATGAACACAATTCTTATTTTTTTATTCCGGGGAACAAAAAAAGATCATAAACGCATTTGTTTGCGTTTTTGTTCCAAATCTATTTTTTTGTTCCCGGGAATAAATTTGGAACAAAAACAAGAAACAAGAAAAACTTGTTTTCTTGTTTTCAAACACTTCCGAGAATAATTTTCTCTCTCCTATTTTTTTCTTCTCTTTCTTTTCTTTTTCTTTTCTTCTTCTTTTTTTCTTTGGCTGGTCGCCAACCTTGGCCATGACCGGTGACCGGCCATCGTTCCGACGACCTCGCCGGAGCGTCGCCGCCCTCGGCGAGGCCGAGGGTCACCGGCCCCGGCTAGGCGAGCTTGGCCTTGCCAGATCTGGGTGAGCCCGAGCTCGCCCAGCCAAGGCGAGGTCAAGCCTCGCCCTGCTCCGGCAACGCTCGGCCTCACCTTGGCTGGGCGAGCTCGAGCTCGCCCAGCCATCGGGCGGGCCGGCGGCCCTCATCGGCCGGTCGCGGCCATGGTCGAGGCTGGCGACCGGCCAAAAAGGAAGAAAAAATAAAAAATGAAAAATAAATTAAAACTATTGAAAAATTAAAAGAAACAAAAATTATACAAGTTTTACCAAACGTGTTTTGTTTTTTTTATTCCAGGAACATGTTTATCAAACACATTCTTCTATTCAAAAATTGTTCCCTGAATGTAAATAGTTTTTCTATTTTTATTCCCTTGAATAATTTCGAACGTAAACATTACCAATGCATTCTAGCGACCCGTCACAGCACAAATGTTCTGTGCCTCACACGTCCTATCAGTTTTGACATGAATGGACGATAGGTGGCCCCTGATCAACTTCGCACGTCCCTTGAACTATGAATGGCAAATCTTTTCGGCTTAATAAATCCAATGTTAAAGAACTCGATGGGACTGCGCTCCATATGCGACAGCTTTTTTTACCCTCACGCGTGCATAGGATGAATGTAGCATCTTCTTTTTCTGTACTGGAACAAGTGGCGACGTATGTTCTCTTGATAATCATACGTATCTAACTCTTTTGGAAGAACATATATTAAAAAAGGGTTTGCCCCCGATCCATCATTTGATCTCACGTCGCTTTAAGGTTTTGTGTTTGGAGTTCGCCTCGTTATAAAACCGAATAGAAAAAGTGCGCTAGCTCTCCGCAATTCACCCCTCTTTGTACCGTAGGTTATTAAAAGCCCCTAAGATCTTAAAGTGGTAGTGGATCTTTAAATATATTTGACGACCTGAAGTGATAAGATTTGTTTTTTCTAAGTGCTCTGACCTCTAGTGGCCCGAATGCTATGGTTAGCTCATCGGATCTCTTAAGATATTTTGTGAACTTAAGATTTCGTTGACATTAGCACGCAGTGCTTCTCTATGGCTATAGATATTTGCTGTTGCTCAGGTGATTTCTATAATGCGTGCGTGTGCACACCTACGATGTGTCATTGTCGTGAGCACTCGTGATTTGGGAAAAGGTCGAGGTGTCGACCTTTTCGAACCAAACGACGGAAGGAAGTGGAGCAATTCAACCTGCTCCGCTCACTTTCCACCAAACACTTCTATGTGGTTCGCCAGTAAACTTCGGTCATACTTTATTGTTGGGAAATGTGTCCAAAATGTCCTAAACTTATTATATTTTTATCAATTTAATTGTGTCTATTGTTGTGGAAAGTGAACGATAAAATAATAATATAAATAGAAAAAGAAAATATATCAGACCCAAGATTTACGTGGTTTGATTGTAGAGACCTACGTCCACGGAAAGAGCGACGATGAATTCATTATAAATCAAGTGATATAAAAAACTATACATTTGAGTCGCTCAAATACTCACGGTATTTCCCAAATCCTAATTATACCCAATAACGCATATAATGTTTAGTCCCGAAATTCCTTACAAAATAATTTATTAATCTCATGAAGGAATTAACAAATCTTGAACTCACAAGATTTAATAGGCTTGATCATCAAATCTTCTTGGATGTAATTCACGAATAAGCCGCACTAACAATAAGAAGACCCGCTCCCAAGCACTTCAACCGCTATGGACATTCCTCATGATAGAGCAACCACGGCACACACTTCTTTCCAAGCACTCAGGCAGTGTTCAGTATTTGCCTTGTATTACGTGCATGTACACATATATATATACCCATGGAGAAAGGATGGCGCACGATAGGAAATCGTGCAAGTTCAGTCAACCGGTCAACAAGTCCAACTTTTGGACTTTCCTTTTCTTGAACATAACTTCAACGAGAATTAGGAAAAAATATTTTTAAATCTTTTTCTTTTATTCTTTCTCTCACCCAATCTTTCCTATTCTCGTTTTGTTTGTTATCCTTATCCAACAGAGCTCAAACGAAATCTAAATTTCCACAACAAAAATTTTTGGGTGTCTAAAAATAATAATAATTTATCTCGTATCTCTTTCACTCGCGAACTCAAAATCGAGAAATATTTTAACAACCTCCACCTTGACTCGATGTTTAAGTCAAGTCACAATCACTTCACAAAGATTTCAACTCTGTCGCTATCTCTCATAGCCCCTGATGGGCTCAAACGCCACAAATATTATTCCAAGTCCAAGCATCGCTTGAACTTCACCATAACTGAGGACCTCATCATAACACCAACTCCATATGCACCTTTAACTGCTTCGCAAGGATTTTCTGATGCAATCTCTTTAATCGCAAACAAAGACAAACCATTGTTACATCCATATATGTCAGGAGATTGAATATGTACCTTGTCAATATTAGTAGTTATAGCAACTATTGATTCCACAAGCTTTTCCTTCCTACAAACATCATATATGTCAATTACTACGTTAGTACTCGTACTCACTACCTCAAGAGTTTCTAATTGCAACTCCACTTCAAGTTGAACACTATTCAGATCGGTATGAACACTTCCATAAATACTCCTAGCCAGAAGTACTAGAGACTTGTCAAACATAACTTCACTGCTGATAACAAGTGAATTTAACTCCAAGCACCATAACCGATAACCCACTTACCTTGCGCATAGCCTAGGAACATGCACTTTCTTATCCTTCCATTGAGCTTACCATCACTCGCTCAATCATAACATGGACAACCAAATATTCTAAGAATTGAATAATCAGTAACGTTATCCAGCCACACTTCTTCGACAGTCTGATATCCAATTGCAGTCGATAAGGATCGATTTATCAAGTAGCTCATTGTACTAAGCGCATCTGCTAAGAATCTCCTAGCCATACCAGCACTAGAAAGCATTTTATAAGCGTCTCTAATAATATTTTACTCATCAATTCTACAACATGTTATGGCTCATTGGCATAAGTGTGGTGTTTCATTATGCCTTCCTTCATGTGTCACGCCCCGAACCCCGAGCGCGCCAACATCCCACCATGGTCATTCAAATGCGACGTTCCCAGGTTAAGTCGCCGACCCAATCAATTCTTTAATGCGGATGCGGAAGCATATTATAAAACCCCTGACAATAAAATATGGGATAGAAAAGCAGGAAGCAATACCACAACATAACACTTTCAAAATTCAACAGAATTACAAACAAAGGCCTACAGCTAAAAGTCTACAAAAGACCGGCTCTTAAAAAGGAACTGTCCTACGACCTACAAGTCGGACACGTTCTCCAATCCTTATGACTTCACCTCGCAACTCCTCGAGCCAACCAAAGCTATCTAGCCGCTCCATCCACCGGGGACCTGAAATTGTTGTCCCCAAACCGGGATGAGACAATGTCTCAAAAAGTTCAACCCCTAAACCCCCTATTAGAAAGAAAATACACCGGGTGGCCTAGCCACATCACACGTAACACTTACCTCGTCTTAATTCCTCCTGCCGGGTTAGCACAATTTATATCACACAATCTCAGGTAATAATAATGATTCAAATAATTGGAACGGCATCACTTTCATATAAGTCACAATCGCACTCGCGCATACATTCCAATCATTTACTGCCACACAAGGGCATAGCCTACTCGCAATTTCAGCTATCTACTGACACTCATGTCAGGCATCGCCTCCCTCCCATGGAGCGCGGCTTCGTCACTACGTCGACGGCATTCCCGAAGGAGCATGGATCCGGTTGGCTAGCCTCACTGCGATCCGAACCATAATCACTCACCCGCGGCAATCCACAAGAATACGGAGTCCGGTTGGCTAGCCTCTACCGCGACCCGAGCCACGTCACACACCGACGGCAATTCACCAGGTCCAGTTGGCCCTAGCCACTCTTGCCGACCGAGCCCGTCACATCGACGGCAATTCACAAAAACGGGTCCAGTTGGCCTAGCCACTCTTTTGCGACCGAGTCTACCAACCAACACACACGACAAATCATTCTTGACTTAGGACCTTCCACAATTCATTCACATACTCAATTTCAATAGTAAACCTTAACAATCAAATTGCTGCATCAAAATCCAACACTTAGAATTTTTATGGCTAAAAAGCCCTATTAATCACAATCAACACTCAATTTGCCACATCCATTCATCAAATTCAAATTCTAAATGCACGGTATCAATCAGCACAAAATTCTAAGCAATTGAGGCCAAAAATAATTTTTTAGTTTTTTTTTTTAAATAGTAAAAATAGCCGACATTCAATTTTGCCACTTCCGTTCATTAAATTCAAATTCTAAGAGCACAGCTGACGATCGGCACGAAATTCTAAGCAATTTGAGTCAAAAATAATTTTTCGAGTTTTTTTTAATAAATAATATTTTAATGATTTTCGGAATATAATATATTATTTAATTCAGAATTTCGAAACAATTAAATAAATCAAAAATAAAACCCATTATGTCACATCAAGGCTTATATTAAAAATAAACCTACTTAACTTTAAACTAAACACAATTTAACTTAATTAAACACACTAATCTAATCCACAATCAAATAAACTAATCAACCCACATAAACTCACTTAACTTAGACTAAGCACACTTAGGGCATCATTAACCGTCTAATCAAGATTTAGTGAGCTAAACTCACCGGATTAGCGAGCGAAGCACGCCAAAGCGAGCGGGGCCGAGGGATCGACTTTCCTCAAGGCGGGCCGAGCATCCGGGCTCGGGAAGGCGGCCAAGGGCCAAACCAGGCTGCCATACCCATTTTCTGCAGTTGCTGTCTTGGTGCCGATGGAGGAAATGGTGGCTGGTTTGGGTCGGAAACCGGCGGCGGAGAGGCGGCGGTAGCTAGGCGACAGCCGGTGGTGGCTCATGGCGGCGGAGGGAGCCCCGGCGGCTGGCGGCTCGGGACGAGCTGCTGGAACGCAGCGGCTGCGCGGGCTGCGCGCGAGCCGGCCGACGAGCGGCGCACGGGCGGCGCGGGCGGCGTGCGGCGACGGTGGCGTGCGGCGGCGGCGACCGGGCGGGCGTGCGCGGCGGCGACGGGGGCTGCTGGTTCGTTCTTCCATTTTTCTGGTTTCTTTTGCACAGCAAAGATGGAGGAGAAACCCACGGAAGGGAGAGAGGAAGAAGAGAGAAGGAAGAGAGAGAGAGGGAGGACCATTTCCTTTTTTTTTTTTCTTTTTCTTTAACCCATAAAAATGGCCCACCATGACCTCACATGAGGTCATCTTCCACTCACACCAAGCTTCCACAACAATCCTCCAATGGGTCAAATTTCATTTTCCGTCTAATTGGGCCTAAAATCTTGTACATTAATTTCTTCCATTCCCTTCAATTCGACCAAGCGGGCCCAATTTCTCGAGGTCAATTGAAGTCCATAAAATTAATACACGATCCTCATAAGGTATGTGACACCCCGGGACTTCAATTTCTTAATTCAGTCACAATTTCACGGTTAATTTCACTCTGGCACGATATTAGCGCGTCCTGACCTGTCGGGTAGCTTTTAGAAATTTTTATGCATTCGACCTGTGGTTGATCAATCTCAAGCCACAATGTACACCTTTGACACATTGGCGACCCTCGGTTGTCGTGGAAATCTCAAGGTTTCAAATACGGACACGGGGACCCAATCGACGAGAAAAGTCGGTTCGGTCCGGCCAGAGCAAGAATTGTGCGATCTGGTGGAATCACCCACACTCGATCACATGCCTCTATCGAGTCACCTATTTCCGGTCTCTAATCGATCTTTAAGCGTGCCGTAATGACCCTTGCGGATCAACTCGGTCGAAAGGTCGTTTCCAGTCAAATTCTCGAGTCCGATGCATTAGAATTTCTTAATGGCTTCACCCGATAGACTAGTTATCCCATGAGTGATCAGTTCAGGGAAAAGAACTATATGCGTGCAGATGAAATGCCCGTTTCAATTTATTGAAAATAGAATTGGAAATTCGGGATGTCACAACTCTTCCCCTCTTATAAAAATTTCGTCCTCGAAATTTAAACCTTTACCAATTCTTAAATACAAAGGTGGGGGCACAGTCATCTCATCGAATCTTCTCTTTCCCAGGTTGTTCTTTAAACTGGTGCATTGTCGGATCATTTCCAATCTTGTCCCAAACATTTTTGTTTCAAAAGGTTAAGCACTTGTCCATTTTTGCAAAAATTTGGTTGGTTCTCTTTTTTTTTTTTTTTTTCTTTTTTATTTTTCTACTAGGCGGCTAAGCTGCCGCGTCGGGATTCGAACTCCCGACTTCGGACCCCCGTTTCTTCACACCCGCATACCACTCGGCTAAAGGCGCCGACGGTGTCCCGAATTGCTTTGCTTAACCATTTAAAGTCAAAATCCCCCTTTGAACCCAAATTTCGATGGATCCCGATTTAAACTCTCTTTCATCTTCCATTCATTAACAAAATACGATGTCCCTACCAAAGGCGACATTTAAAGAAAATATATTTCCCCTACTTGAAATTCCAAAGGCTGCGATACTAATTTGCGAAGCTAAGGGCGATTACGAGTGGCCTCAAGTACGTCTCGATAGCTGGCGAATCCGAGATTCGAACCAACTACGGACTTGCGATTTTCTGTTCTCGATCTCACCACGACCAAGCGAAGTTTTAAACACTCTTTGCTTCTGCTACGCTTGAAAGAACCATCCGGCTGTTCTATTGAAATTGGGAACCAAGCGAAAACTTCTGGCGGCAGCGTCGCTATAAGTGAACTCAACGAGAAGGAGTTGTTCCTTTTCACTTCCTTTAAAAACCAACCCACTTGTTCTCAACTTTGTCCTCAAAGATCTGAATTGTCCTTTAAAACTAGTCATCCGTACGAAGATAACAATCGTACTATCTTGTAGTTTCATTCCCAAAACACTTTGCAACTCTTCTAGAAGATAGCCATGAATTTCGGTCTCGGTTGAAGAAATCATCACCGGCACTCCAAATGGACGAACTCTTTGGCCTTACGTACAACTCAACGTGCTTGTCCAAATCAAAGGTTCTTTCATGCGCAATGAAGTGAGTCGACATTGCCCGGTCTATCGACTCTTGTCCAATCGAATCATTTCCTTTTTGACTCTTTGGCTTGTGAGTCACGAAGTCCATCGCGATATGCTCCCATTTCCACTCGGGAATCTCGAAGGTTATAAACATCCTCCCGGTTCATAGTCTTTGGGTTTTGACCTCCTGACACATCCAACACTTGACGACATGCTTGGCAATGTCCGCCTTCATACCAGACCACTAGCAGTGTCGACGCCAATTCAGATACATCTTGGTACTACCAGGATAAATGCTGTAACTATTACGATGAGCTTCTGACGAGATCTCTCTTTTCGATGCTACATTGTCAGGTACACACCATCGTTCTCGGAACTTTAGTGTTCCGTTATAAAAATCTGGAAGTGAGGCTTCTCTCTTTTCTGTATTTGCTTGCACGACTTTACGAATCTCGAATCGACCCCTTTGAAGCATTTTGATTCTGATTTGTACATCCAGCTCAATTCGAGGATGGCCATAAGAGTCTAAAGGTGGCCTACCTCAATTTTAAAACCCGAGTTTTTGTGCCTTCTCAATTAAAACCCATTCCTTAAGTACCATTTGCACTACGATCACAACTCTAGCATTTCCAAAGTTCCAACTAGCAACGCTGTCTCATATTCAAATTTTTTTTTTTAAGAGAATGAATACGGAAGGCTATGTCGGTGAAGATCCATAATCTTTCTCCACATAACTAACATCTCCAAATTCGGTGCGAAGATTAAAGTTGCGAACTCTAAGTCATGCGTCGGGTAATTCAGCTCATGAGTTCTCAGCTAACGGGATGTGTATGCAACAACTCTATCATCCGCATCACACTCAACCCAATCCTTTAAATGATGCATCCTTTGTAGACCTCGAATCTTATTGGACCGGATGGAATAGTGAACACGGGTGCGGTAGTTAGCTTTTGTTTAAGCTCTTGGAAGCTACTTTCACACTTATCTTACCACACAACTTTTCTTCCTTCTTCATAAGTCTCGTCAACGGCGATGCTAACACTAAAAGCTCTTCTACAAACTATCTGTAATACTCTGCTACTTCTGATCTCTATCATTGTAGTCAATCTTGGCCAACTGTTCACTGCTTCAATCTTGGACGGGGTCCACGGAGATTCCTTCTCCTAAAATCACATGACTTAGGAAAGCCACACGAGTTAACCAAAACTCGCACTTACTAAACTTGACATACAGCTCGTGATCTCTCAAAGTCTGAAGCACTATCCTTAGGTGCTTTTCATGATCTTTAGTACTCCTTTGAGTACACTAGGATGTCGTCAATGAACATGATTACGGTTGATCAAGCACTCCTAAACCTACGGTTCATCATAACCATGAAAGTAGTTGAAGCATTCTTCAAACCAAACGACATTACCATAAACTCATAATGGCCGTATTGAGTGCGAAAGTGCTTTGGTATAACCTCCTTTCCAATCCCAGTGATGACACCACTGTCCTCAAGTTGATCTTAGAGAATCTCAATACTCTGGAAGGTGATTGAACAAGTCATCGACCCTCGGCAATGGATACTTACTCTTGATTTTTATCGATTGAGTTATTGATAGTCGATGCACGGGCATAACGAACCATCTTCTTTCTTCACGAATGGGGTTGGTGCTCCCCAAGGTGGTGCATTAAGGCGTATGAATCCCTTTTCCAACAATTCATGTAGCTGCACTTTCACTTTCGATTCTTTCAACCCTAACAACGCCATCCAGTATGGAGCCTTAGAGGCGCCTCATTCGGGTGCTAATTCGATTTGCGAACGCTATTTCTCTTTCTGACAACAAACTTGACACTTCTTCAGGAATTACCCCAGAAAACTTCAATACCACGATTATGTTCTCCATATTCGGCTCCACAATTGACGCATCCATTACAATTGCTAGGTAGATTCGGTAATCAACAACCGGAACCAGGTCATCTTCAGTGATGAATGACAAGGATTGAAGTTCCTCTTCGACTTTCAGTGATTCAAAACTTTCGCACGCTAACTGAACAAATCAATTTATATCACTACTACAATTCATAACCCCAGAAAATTCCTTGAGCCAAACCTTTTACAAAATGACTTCCAAGTCATACTTAAACAAATCCTTCAAGTACAACTATAGTCAAAGATTCATCTTTCTATTACTTTATTACCACAATGAAAATTCTATAACCTTCACTCAAAATTCTCTTTGCGCAACTACGATAAAAACATTTCAAAACCACCATTCCCTTAATCGATGCATGGTCGACTCATTCATGCTCTTTTAGCCATCCCTAATGGCGTCCTATCTGCGATAACGGTGTTTTACGCTCTCCCAAACTTACGCGGACGGTTCTTAACCCTGATGGCCATGCGGCCACATACAAAGCATACTCCCGTTTAATCGGGACACTTAGTGATTCATGTTTTCTTCCCAAACTCGGCACACGATTGGTGAGTCCTTTGCCTCCTGTTGGGTGATAGCATGCACCCTTCCTTGCACTTGGGGTTGTTCCAAGTACCCCACTAAATGTTCGAAGGATGTTTTCCTTTATTTTATTCTATTGACGGCGGTGATAGAAGCATTTTGTAGTTCCATCCGTCCATACGGACAACCTTTGATCAAATGGCCATATTGGCGACCCTTGTAGCAAGTCCTTTTCTCTCTTACGGCACATAACATATCCATGTCTTTCTTACGAGACACGACACGCATCGATCGAGTTAGGCACTAACTTTCCAATTCTACTTCCGGTTAGGTGAAAGGGGCACATTCTTCTTACATCGGCCTTTCCTCCCATTGATTTCCATCTACCTTAAAGCGAACTTTGACTTAGATACGGTGACTTGTTTCCTTGATCACAACTCCAATTTGGGCCTCAACGGGCGCGGTAACAACAACGATTTACGGCGGCAGCAACGGTTACAATGACAACGGCGGCTCGATCTTGATCTTGCGACTCAAAAGCTTCCTAAAGACTACCGCGCCGAGCGATCCCCACAAACCTAGGATCGCTCGGTCTTTGCCTACACTCTCGGTACCGACTTGCGGCGGTACTCTTACAGTAAATGACCCCTACAAACACACTACCAAACAACTATCGGCCACATGCATCAGCATAATAAAAGTCTTTCCTACTTATCCCATGACTCATCGCACCTTTATCGCTCCATACATGACCACGCTCGTACCACTTACGGGGATGTCCACGCCGAACCCGAGCACGCCAACGTCCCACCATGGTCATGCAAATGCGACGTTCCCGGGTTAAGTCGCCGGCCCATTCAATTCTTTAATGCGGATGCGGAAGCATATTATAAAACCCGACAATAAAATATGGGATAGAAAAGCGGGAAGCAATACCACAACATAACACTTTCATAATTCAACGGAATTACAAACAAAGGCCTACGGCCAAAGTCTCCCAAAGACCGGCTCTAAAAAGGAAGCGTCTACGACCTACAAAGTCGGACACGTTCTCCAATCCTTATGACTTCACCTCTGCAACTCCTTGAGCCAACCAAAGCTATCTCAGCACGCTCCATCCACCAGGGACTGAAATTGTTGTCCCGGCTTAGGGATGAGGTGATGTCCGGCAAGTTGGCAACCCCCACCTATTAGAAAGAAAATACACCAGGGTGGCCTAGCCACATCACACGGGAAGACTTACCTCGTCTTAATTCCTCCACACGGAGGTTAGCTAATTTATATCACACAATCTCAAGTAATAATAAGAATTTAAATAATTGGAAGCGTCACTTTCAAACAAGTCCAATCGCACTTTCACGTACATTCCGTCGTTTCTCTGCCACACAAGGGCATAGCCTACGCCCAAATTCGGCTATCTGCGACACTCATATGGGCATCGCCTCCCTCCCATGGAGCGCGGCTTCGTCACTACGTCGCGGCATTTCCCGAAGGAGCATCGCCTCCCCCATGGAGCGCGGCGTCGTCACTGCGAAAGACGGCATTTCGAAGGAGCATGGATCAGGTTGGCTAGCCTCTTTGCGATCCGAACCACGTCACTGGCGGCTGACAATCGCACAAGAATACAGGTCCCGGTTAGCCAGCCTGCTACTTTGCGACCAGCACGTCACCTGGCGGCAATTCTGCGGCTTCCGGGTCAGGTTGGTTAGCTGCCACCGGACAATGCGTCTGCGTCGGCAAGTCCCAAGCAGAGCAGGTCAGGTTGGCTGGCCCAGCTTTGCGACCCGAGTCTACCAACCAGCCTGACAAATCATTCGACTTGGGACCTTCCACAATTCATTCACATACTCAATTTCAATAGTAAACCTTAACAATCAAATTGCATCAAATCCAACACTTAGTTTTTATGGCTAAAAAGCCCTATTAATCACAATCAACACTCAATTTGCCACATCCATTCATCAAATTCAAATTCTAAATGCAGACATCGATCGGCACAAAATTCTAAGCAATTGAGGCCAAAAATAATTTTTCGAGTTTTTTTTTTTTTTTTTTTTTTTAAATAGTAAAAATAGCCGACATTGATTTTTGCCTACTTCCGTTCATCAAATTCAAATTCTAAAGAGCACAGCGACGATCGACGAAATTCTAAGCAATTTGAGTCAAAAATAATTTTTCGAGTTTTTTTTTTTTTTTTAAATAAATAATATTTTAATGATTTTCGGAATATAATATATTATTTAATTCCCATTTCAAACAATTAAATAAATAAAATAAAACCCATTATGTCACATCGAACACATATTAAAAAATAAACCTACTTAGCTTTAAGCTAACACCATTTAAGCAATTAACACACTAATCCAATCCCCACAATCAAATAAACTAATCCAACCCACCCGTAAACTCACAACTTAGGTAAGCACACTTAGGGCATCATTAACCGTCTAATCAAGATTTAGTGAGCTAAACTCTCACCGGATTAGCGAGCCGAGCACGCCAAAACGACCGGGCCGACGCGAGGATCGACTTTCCTCAAGGCGGGCCGAGCACCGGGGCCGGGAAGGCGGCCAAAAGGGCCAAAACCAGGCTGCCATACCCATTTTCTGCAGCTGCTGTCTTGGTGCCGATGGAGGAAATGGTGGCTGGTTTGGGTGGAAACCGGCGGAGAGGCGGCGGCGGTAGCTTGGGCGACAGCCCGGTGGTGGCTCATGGCGGCGGAGGAGCCCGGCGAGCTGGCAGCTCGGGGCGAGCTGCTGGAGCACAGCGCGGGCTGCGCGTGAGCCGGCCGACGCCGGCGCACGGGCCCTTGAGGGCAGGCGTGCGGCGCGGCGGTGGCGTGCGGCTGGCGGCGACCGGGCGGGCGTGCGGCGACGACAGGGCTCTTTGGTTCGTTCTTCCATTTTCTGGTTTCTTTTGCACAGCAAAGATGGAGGAGAAACCCACGGAAGGGAGAGGGAAGAGAAGAGAGGAAGGAGAGAGAGAGAGGGAGGGACCATTTCCTTTTCTTTTCTTTTCTTTAATCCAATAAAAATTTCCTGTGACCTCACATGAGGTCATCTTCCCTCACACCAGCTTGACTAACAATCCTCAATAGGTCAAATTTCATTTCCGTCGGGGCCCTAAAATCTTGTGTAATTTCTTCCATTCCCTTCAATTCTCTTCCAGCTTGAGTCAGGTGAAGTCCATAAAAGTGTACCACGATCCTCATAAGGTATGTGACACCCAGGACTTCAATTTCTTAATTCAGTCACAATTTCACGGTTAATTTCACTCGGCGATATTGTGCGTCGCCTGTCGGGTAGCTTTTAAATTTTTATGCATTCGATTTTTGTGGTTGATCAATCTCAAGCCACAATGTACACCTTTGACACATTGGGACCCTCGGTTGTCGTGGAAATCTCAAAGGTTTCAAATGCGGACACAGGGGGACTGTCGAGAAAAAGTCGGTTCGGGTCTTGACCGACAAAGAATTGTGCGATGCGGGTGGAATCACCCACACTCGATCACATGCCTCTATAGTCTCGACCTATTTCCCGGTCTCTAATCGTCTTTAAGCGTGCCCGTAATGACCCTGCGGATCAGCTCGGTGAAGGTGGTTTCTGGTCAAATTCTCGAGTCGATGCATTAGAATTTCTTAATGGCTTCACCCGATAGACTAGTTATCCCATGGTGATCGGTTCGGGAAAAGAACTATAATGCGTGGAGATGAAATGCCCGTTTCAATTTTTGAAAATAGAATTGGAAATTCGGGATGTCTGCACTTCCCCTCTTATAAAAATTTCGTCACAGAAATTTAAACCTTTTGCCAATTCTTAAATACAAGGTGGGGGCACGGTCATCTCATCGAATCTTCTCTTTCCCAGGGTTGTTCTTTTTGTGCTTGAGTCTTTGTCAGGATCATTTCCAATCTTGTCCCAAACATTTTTTGTTTCCAAAGGTTAAAGCACTTGTCCATTTTGCAAAAATTTGGTTCTCTCTCTCTTTTTTTTTCATTTTATTTTCTCTTAGGCGGCTAGCGCCGCGTGGCCAGGATCCGAACTCCCGACTTCGGACCCGGCCCTTCCACCGCATACCACTTTCGGCTAAAGGCGCCGACGGTGTCCCGGTGCTTTGCTTTAACCATTTAAAAGTCAAAATCCCCTTTGAACCCAAATTTCGATGGATCCCGATTTAAAGCTCTCTTTCATCTTCCATTCATTAACAAAATACGATAATCTACCAAAGGCGACATTTAAAAAGAAAAGTATATTTCCCCACTTGAAATTCCAAAGGTGCGATACTAATTTGCGAAGCTGTTTGGCGAACCCGAGTGGCCTCAAGTCGACGTCTCGATAGCACCCAGCCGAATCACTGAATTGCAGACCAACTGGACTTGCGATTTTCTGTTCTCGATCTCCCGATAGCGACCAGCGAAGTTTTAAACACTCTGCTTTTGCTCGCTTCGAAAAGAACCATCCATTCTATTGAAATTGGGACCACTTTGAAAACTTCTGGCAGTGCTTGTCGCTATAAGTGAACTCAACGAAGGAGTTGTTCCTTTCACTTCCTTTAAAAACCAACCCCCTGTTCTCAACTTTGTCCTCAAAGGTCGAATTGTCCTTTAAAACTAGTCATCCAAAAAGATAACAATCATTTATCTTTAGGTTCCCATTCCCAAAACACTTTGCAACTCTTCTAGAAGATAGCCACGAATTTCGGTCTCGGTTGAAGAAATCATCACGGCACTCAAATGGGCCCGAACTCTTTGGCCTTGCGTACAACTCACGTGCTTGTCCAAATCAGGTTCTTTCGTCTCTGTGAAGTGAGTCGACATTAGGTCTATCGACTCTTGTCCAATCGAATCATTTCCTTTTGACTCTTTGGCAACCCGGTCACGAAGTCCATCGCGATATGCTCCCATTTCCACTCGGGAATCTCGAAAGGTTATAAACATCCTCCCGGTTCATAGTCTTTGGGTTTTGACCCTACGGACACATCCAACATGACGACATGGCAGCAGTGTCCGCCTTCATACCGGACCACTAGCGAGGTGGCGCCAATTGAATACATCTTGGTACTACCCAGGATAAATCTTTGTAACTATTACGATGAGCTTCGCGAGATCTCTCTTTTCGATCCACATTGTGGTACACACCATCGTTCTCGGAACTTTAGTGTTCCGTTATAAAAATCTGGAAGGTGAGGCTTCTCTTTTGTATTTGCTTGCACGACTTTCTGAATCTCTCGGAATCGACCCTTTGAAGCATTTTGATTCTGATTTTTGTACATCCGACTCAATTCATGAGGATGGCCATAAGAGTCTAAAGGTGGCCTACCTCAATTTAAAACCCGAGTTTTGTGTGCTTTCTCAATTAAAACCCATTCCTTAAGTACCATTTGCGCTACAGTCACAACTCTAGCATTTCCAAAGTTCCAACTAACCTTGACGTCTCATATTCAAATTTTTTTTTTTTAAAGAGAATGAATACGGAAGGCTATCTGATCGGTGAAGATCCATAATCTTTCTCCACATGGCTAACATCTCCAAATTCGGTCGAGAAGATTAAAGTTGCGAACTCTAAGTCATCGTCGGGTAATTGACTCATGGTTCTCCTAACGGGATGTATGCAACACCCTGTCATCTTTGCATCATCCTCAACCCAATCCTTTAAATGATGCATCTTTTGTAGACCTCGAATCTTCTGGACCCAGATGGAATAGTGAACTACAGGTGCAGTAGTTAACTACGCTTAAGCTCTTGGAAGCTACTTTCACATAGCCGACCACACAACTTTTCTTCCTTCTTCATAAGTCTCGTCAGCGGCGATGCTAACACTAAAAGCTTTTCTACAAACTATCATGTACCTACGCTACTTCGATCTGTCATTGCGGTCAGCCTTGGCCCAACTGTCCTTTGCTTCAATCTTGGACCGGGGTCCACGGAGATTCCTTCTCTAAAATCACATGACTTAGGAAAGCCACACGAGTTAGCAAAGGCTCGCACTTACTAATCTTGGCATACAGCTTCGTGATCTCTCCAAAGTAGGAAGCACTATCATAGGTGCTTTTCATGATCTTTAGTACTCCCCAGTACTGCTTAGGATGTAGTCAATGAACACGATTACGGATTGATCCAAGCACTCCTCCAACCCTACGGTTCATCATAACCATGAAAGCGGTTGAAGCATTCTTCAAACCCAAAACGACATTACCATAAACTCGCCAATAGCCGTGAGTGCGGAAACACGGCTTGGTATAACCTCCTTTCAATCCCGGTGATGACACCTGTCCTCAAGTTGATCTTAGAGAATCTCAATACTCACAGGCGATTGAACAAGTCATACGACCCTCGCCATGGATACACTCTTGATTTTATCGGTTGGGTTATTGATAGTCGATGCACGGGCATAACGAACCATATTCTTTTTTTCTTCACGAATAGGGTTGATGCTCCCCAAAATTGGTGCAGTAAAGTATAAATCCCCTTTCCAACAATTCATGTAGCTGCGCTTTCACTTTCGATTCTTTCAACTAACAACGCCCACTCCGGTATGGAGCCCTTGAAGCCATGCCTCTGTTCAGTACAGTCGATTCTTGACGCTATTTCTCTTCGACAATAAACTTGACACTTCTATGAGGAATTACCCGAAAACTTCAATACCATGATTATGTTCTCCATATTCGGCTCCATAATTAATGGCATCCATTACAATTGCAGTGGAATTCGGTAGTAACAGCAGACCAGGTCATCTTCGGTGATGAATGATAAGGAGTGAAGGTCCTCTGCCTTTAAGTGGCTTCATTTTCCCGCGCTCCACAGCAGGCAAATTATATGTTCTATATGATTCATAACCCCAAAATTCTTGACCAAACCTTTTTACAAAAATGACTTCCAAGTCATACATATCCACAATACCCTTCAGTACAACTATAGTCAAAGATTCATCTTTCTATTACTTTATTACCACAATGAAAATTCTATAACCTTCACTCAAAATTCTGCTCTGCGCGACTCGATAAAACATTTCCAAACCACCATTCCCTTAATGTGCATGGTCGACTCATTCATGCTCTTTTAGCCATCCTAATGGCGTCCCTATCTGCGATAACGGTGTTTACGTTCTCCCAAACTTACGCGGACAGTTCTTAACCTGATGGCCATACAGCCACAAACATACTCCCGTTTAACAAGGACACTTAATTGATTCATGTTTTCTTCCACAAACTTCGGCCACGATTGGTGAGTCCTTTGCCCTCTGTTGGGTGATAGCATGCACCTTCCTTGCCGCTTGGGGTTCCGTTCCAAGTACCCCACTAAATGTTCGAAGGATGTTTCCTTTATTTTATTCTATTGACCAGTGGTGACAGAAACATTGTAGTTCCATCCATCCCATACGGACAACCTTTGCTCAAATGGCCATATTGGCGACACTTGTAACAAGTCTTTTCC